>JAGTTD010000003.1:29946409-31296409 GCA_018398585.1 Simmondsia chinensis | reverse complement strand
TTTGAGGTGAGGGCAGAGGAGAGACGAGAGAGAAAGGGGGAAAGGGAGCGGGAGGATCAATGCCCTAAACATAAGTGCCTCCCCCATTGCCATACACAACTCAAAAGTTAATCAAAATTTTACATTTAATAATAAAATAAAGTATTATTTTAAGTCAAAAAATTTAAAATTTAATTCTTCTTTTGAACCCGTTTTTAAAAAAATGTATAACTTAACTGACTCCTTGGTGTGTGGGTCGCCGCATGGATTGAGATTTATCGGGTAATCAGGTTTCTTGTTAAAAATAAAAAAAAAAATAGGTTGTCGTGGAAAGGACTTTAGATAGAGTTAAGTGACTGTCATTAGAAATGAAGATTTTTCTTTTTATTAAAAAACGAGGTCAAAGGGTTATTTTCGTCAATAATTATAATTGAGTATTTAAAGTGGCCTGTTATGTCAGCTTTCTCTCTAGAATATGAAATCATCACACCACAGAAGATATTATTTATTAATAGGAAGAGAATTTTATGTACTAGAAAATAAATGCAAAGGTTCATGGACTTTTCTCTTATTTCTACAAAAGCCATGTATTAAAATGTAAATGCCTCATAGTATTAGCCTCACGACTAATAACAACAACTCAATGTCTAAAAGCCTCCCACTTAGGCGAGGTTTGGGGAGGTTGTAATGTAGGCGACATTACTTCTACACGATATTATACTACAGAAGGGAAATGATCTCATGTTGTGGGTGTTGTGAGAGGGGAAGGAGAGAGAGTGACACACACCCATAGCATAGGATCTTTTTCCACTATAAGTTAGTTGATTCCGAAGGATTTCAACCATAAAAATTAAAAAAGGGAACAATATTTATAAATCAAGTTAAGTTAAGTCAAGTCAAGTCAAGCACCAATAGAGTAGCATGAAAGCTTAGAAGAGCTGTGAACTAGCATCAATGTACTACCATCTACTAATAATTAGTAGTATAAAGAAAATCTAAGGTATCAAAAAATAAATACAATAAGTCAGAGACCTTTTTATATTTTATAAAGTGTTGAGGTACTAAAACGTAACAACAACAACAACAACAACAGTCTCAATGCCACAGGTGCTCCCGCACGAAACAGGGTGAAGTACTAAAATGTAAATAACTCTAATATTATTGGAGTATTTTTATTATCACAAATATATATATATATATATAATTTTCAAAGTTACAATAAGATTTGTGATTAATAGTACTAATAAAATTTTACAAATTTGCTAAATATTAATAACTTTCCCTAATAATAACATTACCTTATTATGAACATGATAGAAATGATATTTTTAGGCAATTTATAAGAATTTTACCGTTATTATTCGTTATAAGTCATATAAGTATTATGATAGTAATAGTTAGAATAGTATCATAAGATTTAGTGAACTAATTTTTTAATTCACAAACTTTATAAAATAATAATTTTGTCCAAAAATTATATATATCCAATCAAATAATTCAATCGGTGATGTGTAACAATGTAAAATTAAAATCTCATCCAACTCTCTTTACTAGCAGTGTTAATGAAGGAAATAGCGAGAAAAAAGTGGGTTTGCCAACAATTAATAATAAGCTCAACATTTTTTTACACCGTTATTGCAATTATTTCATAATATAAATCTTGGACTAAAAAATATATTAACAATTGGCAAACTAAAATATTAAAACATTTAACCTTATAGTAATAATATCTAATTTACTCGGGTAGCTATTGTCTAAATGGTAACAACACCCTAAATTTATATATTTAATAAATTAATAAATCATAAATTAATGTTAATTAAATAAATTTATACATAATTTATAACAATATATATTAATATATAATATTTTTAATATATTCATAGAATTGCTGGATAATAAATTCTCATTCGAGCAACTACCGGGGCTTATCCGTAAAGGACAGACACTCCGCCGTTTCCCCCCTCCAACTTGTCTTTTTCTTACCTCAATTATTATTTTTACACAAATTTGTAAATTTTATTGTTAAATTAAAAAATATCTAACAGATATATTAAAATTATTTATTTTATTAAAGCGTTGTTTTAGTATATGTTAAAGAGTAACTATAAAAGTCTCTTAATTTTTTACTCAAAGGCATAAAGATTCTTACAAATAAAATTAAACTAGTTTTGTTCCTGTGCGATGCACAGTAGGTATTTACTGATTAATATATTTTTATACGCGTGGTTTTTTGCCTAGAAAAAACCCTGGCCTTTTTTTTTCCCCTGAACTTGTCATAGTATAGTAAAAAATACAAAATTCCCAAAGTAGGCCAAATCAGTTATGTAACTCGCTGAGTTAAATCGTTAACTAAGTTTTCTTACCTGACAAATGCTTTTGTGTTATTTATTTCTCAAGTCTTACTTGTGTAGTTAGAGAAGCAGGAGCTCAAGCTATTAACATGTCAAATCTCCTATGTAATGTTGTTGCCTAAAATAGAACTTATCGTGCATTTGTTGATGAGTGATGTGTTATATACATATTACTAATGAATGCCATAAATATGTCATATATGGAATTCACTATTGGATTCTACATATAAACGATAGAATTGGTAATACATACAAAATATTTAAGTGTAAATATGGATGTAGTTTGCTTATATCCAAACATTTTTTTACTAAAGTTTAACATATAACATAACATAAAGTAAATCGGGATTTTTTGCTGGCGACAAAGTAAACATAAGGTGAAAGTTGTTACCGTTTAGATAATACGTTCAATACTGAACAGCTTCTCTACTATTGAAGGGGAATGAAATTTTTTGGACTTTCTTATTAGAAGGTGGGTGGGAGCTTTAGAGAAATTTTGATAAGCATGAGGAATTTAAAAAGTGGATTAATGCTTCTTTTGAGTTTGGAGGTTTTGGGGATTGAGAGACTTTATTATAATGTAAGTAGAGATTTGGATAATATATTTTATAAAGATGTTAATGTCAAAACTAATTTTACTATTATTAACACATTGAAATTGAAAATGATAAAATTATCTTTCTTGAAATGATATTTTCTCATGTAATTTATATAATTTACTAATTACGATAAACACGTAAGAATGTGAGGATTAAAAAAAGGAAAATAAAAAAAAGAAAAATCTAAGAATTTAGAATTTGGTAAATTTGGGTTTGACTGAAGTACATTAACTATTGTTTAAGTGCGGAAAAAACATTGAATTACATTACTTTTATTTGGGTTCAATTAATCTTGGGGATTGTACATTGTAATGATTGCAATTGTGCTATGTATTAATTGTGATACAACCAAGCATTGAATTACATTAAAAATTAGAAATGTAGAATTTATGGACTGTATTTTTTTAGTTCAATTCTCGGCATTTTAATTATTAATTCCCAAAAAAAGGTTTTAGAAATCATTATGCTTTCAATTGTGTAATCTGCAAATAAATATAGTTTGAGATTTTTCATTTTTAGAACCTGTGACTTTTAGTTTGAAGCAAACATTTAAAATTTTAAATAAATATTTTTATATATCCGCACCCGCCTTATACCAGTGTTGGGTACAAAGCTGGTACACCTAACCTATACGCACTACCCGCTCCACTTATAGACACTGACCTGCCAATTCAGTATCTTTTAAAATCAACCGTTCAAAATTCAACGTTTCATATTCTAATCATTAAAAATATAGTTCAAGCATTAAAAATTCTCTTTAATTTTTTTATTTTTCTTGGCAAAAGTAAAATAAGAAAAAAAAGAAATTAAAAAGATAAGGATAAGTTTGTGAGGATTGAAAAAAAAAAAAAAAGAAATTAAAATGATAAAGATAAGTATGTGAGGATGGAAAAAAAAAGAAAAAAAAATCTAAAAATTTAGAATTTGGAGTTTATATTATATAATTTTTATGTATTTTCTTCTCGTCCATTTTAAGTGAGAAGTCATCATTTACTTTAAATGACATTTTTTAGTTCAAATAAAGAAAATAAAAGGTAAATTGAATAAACTCATAATATAATTTTAGCATTTGTATTCAATTAATTTTAGAGGGTTGTACATTGTAAGAATTTAGATAAGGATGGATAAGCATGCTTCAAGTTTTAAATGTCAAATTTGAATACTACTATTATAAAGATAAAAATTAGTCCATTAAAATTATGGTTTAATTGAATTAGATTTATTTATTTTAATAATTAGAGTATGGATTTTCTCATGTGATTTATATAATTTACTAATTACGATATCTTAATATAATATTCATTGTGATACAACCAAGCATTGAATTACATTAAAAATTAGAAATATAGAATTTGTGGACTGTATTTTTTAGTTTGAGGCTTTTCATTTTTAGAACCTGTGACGTTTAGTTTGAAGCAAATATTTAAAATTTTAAATAAATATTTTTATATATCCGTACACGCCTTATACCAGTGTGGGGTATAGAGCCGGTACACCTAACTCATACGCACTACCCGCTCCACTTATAGACACTCACCTGCTAATTCAGTATCTTTTAAAATCAACCCTTCAAAATTCAACATTTTATATTCTAATCATTAAAAATAGAGTTCAAGCATTAAAAATTCTCTTTAATTTGTTTATTTTTCTTGGCAAAAGTAAAATAAGAAAAAAAAAAAGAAATTAAAAAGATAAGGATAAGTTTGTGAGAATTGAAAAAAAAAAATAATTAAAAGGATAAGGATAAGTAAGTGAGGCATGAAAAAAAGAAAAATCTAAAAATTTAAAATTTGGTGTGGGAAAGGTTTTTAGAGGGTGGAACTTCTCTATATATATATAGTGTATAGTATAGATATTTGACCTCTCAATTTTAGAAAATCTACACATTCATCCTTAATCTCAATGCTAGGACAAATATGGTATAGAGTTAACTATTTTTTTTTTTTTTTTTTGTAATTAGTAGACAAATTGACCAAAATCTCAACTTTGTTGCTTGATATGCCCAAATAGACCAAAATCCCAACTCTGTCGCTTGAAATAACTAACTTGACCAAAATCCACACTCCGTTGCTCAAAATGACCAAATCCCCACTCTATTTCTTGAAAGGACCAAATTGACCAAAATCCCCACTACATGAGTCGAAATGACCAAATCAACCAAAATTCCTACTCCGTCGCTTGAAATGCCACTCTGTGGCTCGAAACGGGTTAACCATACGAAAAAACTTTTCTTTTCATTTGGATTGATTGCTCTATTTTTATTTGATTAACTGTTAGGGTTTTTTATTTTACTTGTTTAGCTTTGGTATCGCTCTACGAGTGTTAAAAAAAAATGTATTTAGGAGTGTTCATATATCAGATCGGACTGATCATTTGAACCAAGATCGGACTGGAGCAATTTATTTCAGTGCGGTCCTCAATCTTCAAATTAAGTTTATTTGGGGTTTTGATCTGCTCCAACGCAAACCAAAAAAACCTGAGACCAGACTGAAAGCCCGATTGATGTCATTAAGCCTCCTACAGATTTTATTAGAATGTAATAAAATCTGTAACATTGGGCCTAAATTTAACTAAAATATGTTGAAAAAATGATACAAACTAAACCTAAGTGTTATGGGAAGATATTCTCACCGTGCCTATTTACTGGCCGTTTACCGTTATTAGTCGTTTAAGATCATTAAAATTGTGACCGTTGGGAATTAAATGACAATATAGCCGTTGAAATTATTACGTCCGTTTATAGCTGTTGGAATTCATTACAGTCAATGACTTAATGCTTGTTACCGTTTATAGCCGTTGGAATTCATTGCACCCCTTTTTTGTTTAATACTCGTTATCATTGTCTACGCTATATATATGCCATTAGCTATAGCAACCAGACATATACACACACACACTCTCTCTCTCTCTCTCTCTCAGTTTTTCTCTCCTAAAATTTGGGCAAAGTTTAAGGCACTCCTACCCGGCAATTAATGAGTGCACGTTAAGAGTTGGATCACGTTAATCCTGGAGGACGGCCGTCTGTTATACAGTGTGCACCGGAGCAGCGGGGAAATCGTCTTTTAGGACAGTGGCCTTTACCATGGGGCGATTTCATCGTTTTTTGTAAGATCTTTTCAATTACTCTCTCCTTCGTTGAATGTTCTAATTGCTCATCGGTATTCTAGCCTCTTCCCCCAGTTTCGGTATTATGTTGAGTACTATCTTTAGATATTTTGCTGCCTATTTTTACAGCAGTTTTACGTGAGTGTGTTAACTGTTCCATTAATATTTTTTCTTATAACAATCTAAAAGACAATTTGAACGAAAAAATTAACATCAAAAATTGATAAATGTGTCACAAAGACATACCAACAAACACATAAAAAGAGATGGAAAAAAATTCTTCCCCGTTCTCTGTGCCCTCTTGGTGTTATGTGTGAATCACACTCATAAATGGAACAAAATCGAACTACCCAGAAATTAAAATATATTAAATTTAAATACTCACTGATTATCCCCTTGGAAGATGGTTGTACTATACCAAGAACTAGGGTAATACCGGTGCAATTGTTTTCAATTTTGATTGTACTTTTAGGATTTGTCTTATGATTTCATTCATTAGTATGAACGCGATTCGTCGATTTGAATTGAATAGTGTAGTTGCTGTGGTGAATCCTAGTATCTATGAACCTTGTGTTAATGGTGGGTCTAATGGTTTGGATCAATGGATTAAATAATCTGATACATAAAATGAATGGTGAAGAGTTTTTTTTTTAGTGTGCGTCGTTTGTTCCTCGAAAAAAAATAATAATATAAATAAAAATTTGAATTGATGTTAAAATTGGCTTGGGCACATATTTTTGAAGTTTGAGTATAGAAATATTGTCTAAATTAAGTGGACATATCTTTTAATAATCTAAATTCTATAATTTATATTCCTGTGATATATTTGCTAGCAATTATGACAATGTTGTCTCAAGTGAAAATTTACACTCTGATTTGTAGTTTCATTCTTGCATATGTAGCATGAAAAATGATATACTTAACTGAGTTACATTGTCTCATGTGGTGCACATATTAAGTTGCATATGTCGTTTAGATAAACTCACATTCATATGCCTTATGCCTCAAGCTAGCGAAATATGGGGGAGTATAGCCTAGTAAGATAATAATGATAATTTTGCAAGAACATGTGTGGATTGCATTAGTTTGGACTTCTAAAAGGACAATGTAAATTATATTGGTTTTTATCTAGTTAGGTTGAAGTAATGATACTCTACCCTGATAGAGATACATAAAAGACAATAATCTCATGTGTTTAAGTAATTGCCAACTTGAGTGTAAGATGGAAGAGTGATATGCGAGCTTGAGGTGGAGGTTTCTTTGTGGTTAAACATGATTATCAATATGTTAGATCATGAGGTATATTGATTCTAGTCTTAGAGAGATTACTAATCATTCGCGGAAACCCGCAGACATTCTTAAAGGGTGTAAAGCCAATTGGCATTAGAGTTGGGCATTCAAAAATAAATTGAAAGTTAACGGCTAAATTAAGGTTAAAACTAGTGATCGAAGGATAGACCCAAAAACATAAAATTGATTTTTGGAATGACTAAGTATTAAATCCAAAAAAGGATATGAGCCCGATATAATGGGTAGGAGACGGTGGCGGGTACCCGGCGGGTACGCCTTGTTGCCATCCCCGAAAATATAGAAGCATTTGAAAGAACTTACAGAATCAAGTGCATATATGTACTTTTTACATGTGAAAAAAAAGTTGAAATGTTTTTCCCAAAAAGAGATTTAGGAGATTTCAATTGGGGAAGGGTGTTAAGTGAAATTGTAAATTAATTCAATCTGCATGAAGCAGCCTTGCAATTTGCAAACTACCAATTTCGAATCGCGGCCCTCCGAAGTAAGATGTCAAGAGAACTTGGATATTATCTACGAAAATGAGAAAGAAAAAAGTAAATCGATGCTAAATTCAAGAATGGAGTCTTGAATCTAGAATTGTCAACTCTTACATTAAGCATGTCTAGCTGCACATCTTGAATCCTTTGTGTTGGTAGAGCATGGTATATTTGAGTTTTAACCATCAGATTAACCTTGTATGTGAGAGTTGTTTTCTTGCATATATTTGAGTGACCTATTAAAATAATTGATCATTGTAAAGGGCTAATAGGACTTGTGAGTTCTTGGAGATCTATGTGTGATTTTGTATAGTAATCTCCATGTTAATGTGTCTCGTGTATTTCCCATGGCTATGTTTGAAGTATTGTGAACATGTTGTTATGTGTTACTTGAAATGATGAAAATCATGTTGTTTTAAGTGTTGAAACATGTCCTTTTCAAGCAGAATGTGCTGCAACATATTGTTTTGGCTATATGTTGTTGTCCATATTGTCATATATAGATTGTGGGATGTAAGATGCTTATGTACATGCTGTTATGGACTTTTACATGCTAGATTTTGCAAGTACTGAAGTAATACTTGTTGTTTATGATGTGCAACTACTGTATGTTGTGTACATACTGCAGATTATGACATTTAGTTTCTGAATGTTGCTGTCCATACTGGTATTTTGCTGGTTTTTGGACTGTTCTGCTGAATTTCAGCTTGTGATTGGGAAAAGATGATATGTATGAGTCATATGTGGACTTGTGTTGTCGTTAGAGACTTATTATGCCGTTAGGATCATTGTTTCGTGTCTTCTTTTCTAGTTTTTGCAAAAAGAATGATATGCAGGTCATATGAGAACCTTGATAAATCATAGGCTTGGTATTTAGTTTGTGTCTAGATACCTTGTTTGGGTTATTGTCATATGTTGTATGCTCATATTGGTCATTTGGATGACATACTATATGACCCTAATGCTCACTTGATGAGGAGAAAAACGTGGCATCGCATCATAAGCTAAATGCGCTAAAGTGATTAATAGCATTATGGTTTGATGAAAAACACAACATTCATCCTATTATTTCATATGTCAGTGGTAGACCTAGTCTACATACATTGATCCAAATGATGAATATTAAAGTGCTCTAGTTAAATTGTTGAGGTACTAGTGAAGTACTATGAATGGGGTTTACATTGTAATAGACTCCTTGTTGTGTTGGATGTCTGATATCAATGAGAGATATTCTACTAATGACAATGCATTTAGGCTCATTAGTGAGCTATATGTTGTGACACCTCTCTGAAGCCTGCATTGTTTAGTTGTCCTTAAAGATTGAGTTAACAGGTAGAAAAATTGAACGGCTTAGGAATGTAGTGTGAGACATTCCATTATTGGGGTTGGAAGAGCACTTGAGAGCCTATGAGATATGTTGTTTGATCATAATCTTTTTTATTATTGTGTTTTTGCCAATGTTTGCTAGTTATAGCTAGCTCATGGAAATTGATTATGATGAAAATATTATTTTGGAGACTGTTAAAAGTCAGTGTAAATAGCTTGACGATACTAGCACTTGGGCTCGAGAGCCTTGCAGAGGCTTGGGTTGCCTTAAGTTGAATTGTAAAAGGCACCTTGTGAATTATGGTCTCTTGTACCTCTTTTTCTTGAGATCGCCAAATATTTGATATAACATTGATAGTACATGGACTACCCTTAATGATTACAATGCATGTACTCTAAGTAGGATGAAAATGGGTATATGGTCTTTTGATTTGAGATGATAATATTTCACAATTGCGATGATATGTGGATTGACAAGTTTGCGGTATATGTTTTTTGTGCCAACTGTGTGTATGATATACGTACGATGTGTACTATTTGAGTCCTTGGGGTGGAGATATAATTTTATTGATATGATATTTGCTCCACTATTGTGTTATACTGACTTTTGTTAAAGTTGGCAGGCGATGGAGCTAGTTATTTAATAGCTCGTTGCAGATATCTCAATGTGGGGGTAAGAACAACTCGTGATTGACGTTGGCAATGGTCAACTCTCAAGTACCACTTTGTTGCAATACAGTGTGAAATGCCATGTGTGATGGTTGAGCATGATACTTTAACCTAACCTATAGTCCATGGCGGGTGGTGTGGACATTGCACACTTGATGGGTTTGGCAAGAGGAGACCTATTCGTCTCAGACATAAGATCGTAAATGATTTACTTGAAAGAAAGTACTAACACTAGATTGTGTAAGGTCTGAAAAGAACCTCGTGGATCCATTGATTGAAAAAACATCGAGGAGGACGGGACTAAAGTCTATACATGAATAAACTGTGATGTATCCAACCTGGTTTTAACAGGTTCAATGTGAAAAGTCATAGTTTCATTCAAGAAATGCACTGTGTTTTATGTTGTCTCTCCCTATGGTGTGACAAGTGCGGAGACAGGTCCATAACCATATGTTTGGTGGTGTAAACGAGACTTGCACTTGATGGACACTGTCTATATGTTACCGGGGGTGAGGTTGAGCTTTAGCTCTTAATGGACCCATATCCATATGTTTGGTGGTGTGCGGTAACACACACTTGATGGGATCCACCTATGTAGGTGTGGGAGTCTGGCCGCTCCTTATGATGGTTCAAGACTTGCCTTTTAGAGCGCCTATGAATATACAGGACGAGCGCATGGCCGATAAAATGCGCCGAACCGCATGAGTTGTCATTATGTTACCAAGGAGTAAGGTTGAGCCCTAGCTCTTAATGGACCCATAGCTATATGTTTGGTGGTGAGCGGTAACACACACTTGATGGGATCTACCTATATAAGTGTGGGAGTGTGGCTCTCCCTATGAAGGCTTAAGACTTGCCTTTTAGAGCGCCTAAAAATATCCTGGACGAGCGCATGGCTGATAAAACACGCCAAACCGCAGGAGTTGCCAAGATCTGAAGTTTGGTATGTGTCCAAGTGGAAGACTATACAACCCCTTGTGAGGTTCAAAACGAAAGTCACCTTGCAAGATGTTGGTCTTAAACTTGGGTTACACTAAGTGATGATTCAAGTCGCGAGACATCGGCACTGAAAAACTGAACTCCCTTTGCCCAATCTATTCTTCTTTGTTCTCCTCCGCTTGTATCCTTTGTGAGGGATTGCTGGAAGAATGATACAAGCTAAACTTAAGTGTTATGGAAAAATATTCTCACCATGCCTATTTACCGGCCGTTTACCGTTATTAGTCGTTTAGGATCATTAAAATTGTGACCGTTGGGAATTAAATGACAATATAGCCATTGAAATTATTACGTTCGTTTATAGCTGTTGGAATTCATTACAGTCGATGACTTAATGCTTGTTACCTCTTATAGCCATTGGAATTCATTGCACCCATTTTTTGTTTAATACTTGTTATCATTATCTACGCTATATATATGTCATTAGCTATAACAATCAGACATATACACTCTTGGTCTCTCTCTCTCTCTCTCTCTCTCTCTCTCTCTCTCTCTCTCTCTCTCTCTCTCTCTCTCTCGGTTTTTCTCTCTTAAAATTTGGGCAAAGTTTAAGGCACTCCTACCCGGCAATTAACTAGTGCATGTTAAGAGTCGGATCGCGTTAATCCTGGAGGACGGCCGCTGGTTATACTGTGTGCACTGGAGCAGCAGTGAAATTGTCTTTTAGGACAGTGGCCTTTACCACGGCTCGATATCATCGTTTTTTGTAAGATCTTTTCAATTAGTCTCTCCTTCGTTGAATGTTCTAATTGCTCGCAGGTATTCTGGCCTCTTCCCCCAGTTTCGGTATTATGTTGAGTACTGTCTTTAGATATTTTGATGCCTATTTTTACAGCAGTTTTACGTGAGTGTGTTAACTGTTTCAATAATATTTTTTTATAACAAAATAAACCCATAAATACCTAATCCAAAAATTTAAATCTAAAGCCAGTTGATATGAACTTAGATCAATCTAAGTTCAATCAATGGAATCAAACACTCAACAAGCAACAAGCTAAAGTAACTACAAGCATAAACCTTAAAATGGAGGAATTACATAAAAGAAAGGGGAGAACATAGAGAGAGAGTTTTGAGGGAGAAGAAGAAGAATGTACATCAACAAGCATAAACCTTAAAATAACTAACTTCCTATTGACAGAGGATGAGGCTAAAGTATATAGTAATGATATGGTAGAGAGAGAAAACATGGCTAGCTTGGCTGCAGCATATCATGGACTGATTGAGCTTAGCGGTACTGGTTAGGCGACATTGGGACTTGGCGTCAGGCGAGTTGGGAACTTGGCGAGTGTTGGGGCACCAAGTTTGTATCACCAGCTTATGGCTAACTAATTTTTTTTTGATAATCATAGAGAAAAATCTCAATACAAGTCAGCGCATCCACCGAAATGGAACATGAGAAAGCCTGCATGAGTCGAAGAAATGCAAAACAAAAGACTCCAAAACCCCTAGACGCCTAGAAACACACCTACACCTACTCCCCTGATACGAAACGTCAAGCGGGTTACACCAATATGGGCAAAAACCCCTAAACATGATAAACGAGCTACGTTGATGAAGTAGGTGTTAGAAAAATGATACAAGCTAAATCCAAATTAGTAGAAAAGTTGTATCCCAATTGGTAAATACCCCATCCCATATTGTGAATACAAAATAAAGGCTCACAATCCCACATTGACAATTTAAAGGGGGGTAGTTGGGTTTATAAGGGTATATGTTTTTAACCCATTTGAATTAAGTCTTGGGTGAAGGAATGGTGGGAACCACACGTGCCCGCGCGCCACCTGCCGCGCCGTGCTCGGGCGTGGGTGAGCTTTTTCACACCAGGTATATTTATTTTGCGGAAGTTTACGATAAATAGCTGTTGGGCTTCATTTTAAATGCCCATATACCGTTACTAGCCGTTTGCTCTTAAATTAATACTCTTGGGCCGTTTCTAGCTGTTGGAGTCCCTTTTTAATTGCTGCAATTATACTGATTGCATCTTTGTATTAGTATAAATAGAGTATCCCACCTTAGGTCCCAAATCATAAAAAACCGCAACCTCTTCTTCCTAATTCTCTCTCATTCTTCACTGTTATTTTCTTCACGATTCGGGCAAAGTTCGAGGCGTCTCTAACCGGCAATTAACGAGTGTACGTTAAGGGTCGGACAATGTAAATCCTGGAGGACGGCCGCTGCATATCTGTTTGCACCGGAGCAGAGGCGAAATCGTCTTTTAGGACAGTGGTATTTCCCATGGCACGGTACCTTTGGTATTTTCTAACATGTTCTTCCTCTTTCGGTAATATTTGATTGTCGTGTTCATCTATTTGGCTGTATTTTGTACGGTACAATATTGCTGGAACTTATACTGCATTTTTCCAAATTTTAACGTTGTTTTTAACTGTTTTTCGTTCTTTAATTTACAGTAATTTTTTCGCTTATTTTACTGCAATTTTGTTATTTTTCTGTAATTTTTAGCAGTAATTTATCGGTTAATTTTACTGTAATTTTCGGTTATCTACAGCAGTATTTTACGCATAATTGTACGCAGTATTAGTGCAGTATATTCGGTTGTACGCGGCATATTTCTTACAATCTAAAAGGCGATTTGACGTACTAATATTTGAATATGGCAACAAAAATACCCCTTCTCGACATGTTTAAGGTTGAGCATTTTGACGGGAAGAACTATAAGAGGTGGTCCCAAAAAATTCTGTTTTTCCTACAACTAGTATGTCTTGATTACGTACTCTACGAGAAAAAGGCACCTGAAGGTGAAAAGAGAAAATGCATACGAAGAAAAATTCACTGCAGACCACCGAACTTGTAGGGGAAATCTACTGCATTATATGAGTGATGGGTTATTTGACATTTATGTAAAATTAAGTATGGCAAAAGAGATTTGGGATTCCCTACAGAAAAAATATGGGGGTGATGATGCGGGAACTAGAAAATACACTGTTAGTAAGTTGTTAGATTTCAAATTCATGGACAATAAGCCAATTATTGATCAAGTCGATGAATATGAAAACATAGTAACTACTCTTTTGTCAGAAGGCCTTAAAATTTGCGAAATAACTCAAGCATATGTTTTAGTAGAAAAACTTTCACCTTCTTGGAAGGATTATAGAAATCTACTTATGCATAAAAAGAAGGACTTGACATTAGAGGAGTTAATAAACCACTTAAAAATTGAAGAAGAAAATAGGCTTAAGGACAAGGGGTACGCATACTCCGATCATTCTAAAACTAATATTGTCGAAGCTAGGCTTAGTACTGCTAACAGGTACAAGAATAAAGGAAAAAAGCATCACCCAAATTTCAAGCCTGGTGGAAAGATTCAAAAGCCGAACAACAAATTCCTCGGAGATTGCTATCACTGTGGAAAACGTGGACATATGGCCAAAGACTGCAGAAGTAAAATGAACCAGCCTAAAGACTCAAAAAACAAAGCCCACCTCGTAGAAGCGGAGAACATTATAGTTGTTGTCTCAGAGGTGAACCTGGTCAACAACTTGACTGAGTGGATAGTGGATACCGGGGCTACCAGGCACATCTGCACAAACAGAAACATGTTCCAGGAATACCAGAAGATGTCCAATGGAGAGGTGGTCTTTATGGGCAATTCTGCAGTTGCACCAATCCTCGGAAAAGGGAAGATTTCTTTAAAACTCACTTCTGGAAAATTTCTTACTTTAACGTATGTGCTGCATGTGTCTAATATGCGTAGAAATTTGATTTCGGGTAGTCTTTTGATCAAAGCTGGGTTGAAATTATCCTTTAACTCAGACAAATTAGTCCTGACTAGGAATAGAGAATATGTGGGCAACGGTTTTTGTAATGGTGGTCTCTTTGTCCTTGATGTTGTTTGCATGAATAACATCGCTAGTACCTCTTCTGCTTATATTGTTAAATCTCTTGAATTGTGGCATGCTCGCTTAGGACATATAAATGTTGAATTAATTAAACGACTTAAGAAAATGAACATGATCCCTAACTTCAGTGATGTCAACTTTAATAAGTGTGAGGTATGTGTAGAAGCTAAATATGCTAAAAAACCCTTTAAGTCCATTAAGAGATAAACTGAACTTCTTGAACTAGTTCACACTGATTTAGGAGACTATAAAAGCCTAATGAGTAGAGGTGGAAAAAGATACTGCATAACCTTTGTAGATGATCACTCTAGATACTCAATACTATATCTCCTAAGTACTAAAGATGAAGCAGAAGACATGTTTTTAAAATATAAAGCCGAAGTAGTAAATCAGTTAGGAAGGAAAATTAAAAGAGCTAGGTCTGATAGAGGAGGAGAATATGATCCAACCTCTCTAGAAAGATTCTGTGAGGAAAATGGAATAATACATGAGCGAAACCCACCCTACTGCCCACAGTCTTATGGTGTTGTAGAGAGAAAAAATAGAACTTTAAAGGGTATGATGAATGCTATGCTTATTAGTTCTGGACTACCTGACAACATGTGGGGGGAGGCGATATTATCTGCTTGTCATGTACTTAATAGAGTTCCTCATAAAAAATTAGATAAAACCCTATACGAAATGTGGAAAGGTTATGCGCCTAATCTAAAATATTTAAAAGTGTGGGGGTGTCTAGCTAAGGTTGGGTTACCTGACTTTAAACGAAGTAAAATTGGACCTAAGACTGTTGATTCTATTTTTATTAGATATGCTCTTCACAGTACTGCTTATCGTTTTTTGATTAAAGGATCTAATGATTCATACGCATGCGGTAGCATTATGGAATCTAGAGATGCCGAATTCTTTGAACATATATTTCCCTTGAAGTCTAATGATGCACAGCCTACCAGTTTGCCTTCTCATAATGTAACTACTAGTCATGATAATACTAACGATATAGACACTCCTGAAATTTGAAGAAGTAAAAGAGCTAGGAAAGAAACCAACTTTGGACCTGACTTTGTAACCACTTTCCTATCATAGGATAATTTCATAAATGAAGAAATTGCAAATGTCTATATGTTAGAAGAAGACCCTTAAACCTATGATGAGGCTATAAGGTCAGTTGACTCTACCTTTTGGAAAGAAGCCATTAATAGCGAACTAGAATCAATTCTAGGTAACCATACATGGGAATTGATAGACCTTCATAGAAGTTGTAAGCCAATAGGTTGTAAGTGGGTCTTTAGAAAGAAAATTAAGGCTGATGGGATAATAGACAAGTTTAAAGCAAGGTTAGTGGCTAAGGGTTACACCCAGAAACATGGGTCAGATTATTTTGATACTTATTTACCTGTTGCCAAAATTGCCACGATTAGAGCTTTGATCGCCCTTGCATCCATCCATGATTTAGTTGTGCATCAAATGGATGTTAAAACAATATTCCTTAATGGTGACCTAGACGAAGAGATTTACATGAAGCAACCTGAGGATTTTGTAGTTCCTGGTAATGAAAATAAAGTTTGTAAACTTGTAAAATCTCTATATGGTCTTAAACAGGCACCTAAACAGTGGCATGAGAAATTTAACAGCACGCTAGTAGCTAATAATTTTTTGTAAAAAATGGCGATTCATGTGTGTATTCTAAGTTTGATTTAAGTGGATGTGTAGTAATTTGTCTCTATGATGATGATATGCTGATATTTGGCACAAACTTGAATGTTGTCAGTGAGACAAAAAACTTTCTATGCTCTAAATTTGAAATGAAAGATATGGGTGAGGCATACGTGATTTTAGGAGTTAAAATTGTGAAAACTCCAGAAGGCATAAGCCTAAACCAGTCTCACTATGTTGAGAATATATTTAAAAAGTTCAATATGGTCAATACTGATTCTGTTAGAACACCTTATGATCCCAGTGTACATTTAACTAAATATAAAGGTGTTGCTCTGTGCCAATCTGAGTAGGCCAAGATAATTGATAGTGTTATGTTTCTAATGAACTACACTATACCTGACATTGCATATGCTGTAAGTAGACTCAGTAGATACACACATAATCCTAATCAAGAGCATTGGAATGTGTTAAAAAGATTGCTTAAATATTTGAAAGGAACTGTGGATTGGGGACTTCACTATAGAAAGCTTCCTGCTGTATTAGAAGGATATTGCGACGCCAATTGGGTGTTTGATAACGATGAAATTAATTCCACTAGTGGATATGTGTTCACACTAGCTGGAGGTGCTATATCCTGGAAATCATCTAAGCAATCTTGTACTGCTACGTTTACTATGGAATCTGAGTTTATTGCTCTTGAGTTGGCAGGTCAAGAAGTCGAGTGGCTGAGAAGTCTATTGGGAGATGTGCCATTGTGGGGGCTTCCAGCTCCATCAGTGTCTCTTCACTGTGATAGTCAAGCTGTAATTGTTGTGGCTAAGAACAAGGTTTATAATGGCAAGAGGAGACACATTCGTCTCAGGCATAAGATTGTGAAAGATCTACTAGAAAGTGGAGTGATATCACTAGACTATGTAAAGTCCGAAAAGAATCTTGAGGATCCGTCGACAAAAGGCCTTTGTCGTAAAATGATGTAGAAACATCGAGGGGGACGGAATTAAAGTCTATACATGAATAAACTGTAATGTATCCAACCTGGTTTTAACAGGTTCAATGTGAGAAGTCATAGTTTCAATCAAGATATGCACTGTGTTTTTTGTTGTCCCTCCCTATGATGTGACAGTGAGGAGACGGGTCCATTGCCATATGTTTGGCAGTGTAAGCACGACTTTCACATGACGGACATTGTCTGTATGTTACCAGAGGTAAGGTTGAGCTTAAAGCTCTTAATGGACTCATATCCATAGGTTTGGTGGTGTGCGTGGGATCCACCTATATAGGTGTGGGAGCCTGGCCGCTCCCTATGAAGGATTTAAGACTTGCCTTCTAGAGCACCTATGAATATCTAGGACGAGCGCATGGCCGATAAAATGCGCCAAACCGTAGGAGCTGCCGAGATCTGGAGTTGGTATGTGTCCAAGTGGAAGACTATACAACCCCTTGTGAGGTTCAAGATGAAAGTCACCTTGTAAGATGTTGGTCCTAAACTTGGGTTCCACTAGGTGACGATTCAAGTCGCAAAACATTGGCACTGAAAACCGAACTCCCTTTGCCCAGTCTATTCCTTTCTTTCTCTTTCGCTTGTATCCTTTGTGAGGGATTGTTAGAAAAATGATACAAGCTAAATCCAAATTAGTAGGAAAGTTGTATTCCAATCGGTAAATACCCCATCCCACATTGTGAATACAAAATAAAGGCTCCCAATCCCACATTGACAATTTAAAGGGGGTAGTTGGGTTTATAAGGGTATATATTTTTAACCCATTTGAATTAAGTCTTGGGTGAAGGAATGGTGGGAACCACAAGCGCGCGCGCGCCGCCCGCCGCGCAGTGCTCGGGCGTGGGTGAGCTTTTTCACACCGGGTATATTTATTTTGCGAAAGTTTACGATAAATAGCTGTTGGGCTTCGTTTTAAATGCCCACATACCGTTACTAGCCGTTTGCGCTTAAATTAATACTCTTGGGCCGTTTCTAGCTGTTGGAGTCTCTTTTTAGTTGCTGCAATTATACTGATTGCATCTTTGCATTAGTATAAATAGAGTATCCCACTTTAGGTCCCAAATCATCAAAAACCGCAACCTCTTCTTCCTAATTCTCTCTCATTCTTCATTGTTATTTTCTTCAGGATTCGGGCAAAGTTCGAGGCGTCCCTAATCGGCAATTAACGAGTGCACGTTAAGGGTCAGACCGTGTAAATCCTGGAGGACAGCCGCCGCATATCTGTTTGCACCAGAGCAGAGGCAAAATCGTCTTTTAGGACAGTAGTATTTCTCATGGCACGGTACCTTCGGTATTTTCTAACCTGTTCTTCCTCTTTCGGTAATATTTGATTGTCGTGTTCATCTATTTGGATGTGTTTTGTACGGTACAATATTGCTGGAACTTATACTGCATTTTTCCAAATTTTAACGTTGTTTTTAACTGTTTTTCGTTCTTTAATTTACAATAATTTTTCCGCTTATTTTACCGTAATTTTCGATTATTTTTCTGTAATTTTCAGCAGTAATTTGTTGGTTAATTTTACTGTAATTTTCGGTTATCTACAACAGTATTTTACGCATAATTGTACGTAGTATTAGTGCAGTATATTCGGTTGTACGCGGCATATTTCTTACAGAAGGGCCTTTATCTTCTTAGGAGACCACAAAGTAGATGCCATCACTTTCAAATGCCATGTTCTGACACGGGATGGAAGCCGTAAATGATACAAACTAAAAATGAAATGGACTGAAATGAACTAAAACAATAAAGGAAAGCTAAAGAGATGGAAATTGACATTGGTTTCATTGGATTGATCCTTTCATTACAAAGTTATGGCTAATTATAAAAATATTAGAGAGAGTAAAGGAAGGAAATTCAAATGAAGGGTAGTGGAAAATTTGAATAAGGGACAAAAGATTTGAAATATTGGCGGAAAATTCAATTTTAAACCTGGAGGAAAATTGGAAACATATTAATACTTTCCTCTTTGAGAGACTCCGGTCCCAAAGGGTCTAAATGTTAACCCATATTTAATACCCAATCTTTCATTAAAGTGAACGTCTTTCCTGACCAAATACTCATGATAGCTTATCCCCTTTTATAGAGAATTCCATTTCCTAAGCCGATCCCACTCTACTATATTTTTAGCTACCCTTTATTATAGACCCATATACCTATTTGGGCATGTATTACTACTTTCCCCTTCCGCGAGACCATTGTCCTCAAGTGTCTAATTTCTATTTTATTTATTGTCGGGTATAGCTTCTGTTTTGTTTCCCGCATTTCGAACACAATATGGATGAATTTTACCCTATTAGGTGGGCTAAAATTAATGAAAAATATTTCATAGTTTTTGCTTAAAATATTTAAGCAAGGGGCAACTTGATAGTTATAATAAATCATAGGGGTAAATAAGTAATTTTGACAAAAATAGAAATGGTTTTTTCATTGAAAACCACCTACATTTTAGGTGCGATTTTAAAAAATTACCTAATTTTTTCAGTTTTTTCAAGTCATACCTAAACTTTTCAAAAAATTTTAATGTCACGCCTACTGCTAACATTGTTAAATTTCGGTTAAATTAAATACGAAATTACCAAAATACCCTCCATAAATTTATTTTAGCTTGTAATAAATTAAAGTTTTGAACAAAAAATTAAAAATTAATTATTTTTGTGTGTCGACTCACGGTGGTTGTGTGTCAACACATAGTCTCAAATTTTTTGTAAGTTTCTGTAAGATTTTCGTGTCAACACACACCTTCCAATTTGCATTTCAGTTATGTGTGTGGACACACAACAAGTATGATTTGACACACATCATATTTAAGCAAAAACACATCAAATGCACAACCAAAATACTTTATTGTAAAAATATATCGACATAATAGACAATCTCGTAATTTTAAAATTTTTTTTGAAATAATTGAGGTTTTTTCTTCAATCTTTATAAATTTTTGTATAATAATTGGGATCTTTAAATGAATTATAATCAATTTTTCAAATAAAAAAATACTTCTAAATTTTTTGGGGCAAAGAGGGCAATTTCGTTATCTGCAAAATTTATTATTTAATATAATTTAATTAAATTATGTTAAACTTGGTATTTTGATGCATCTGTAACCGAAACACTACATTTTATATGATGAAAGCTAATGGTGTTAGCAGTATGTATGACATTGAAATTTTTTTAAAAAGCCTGGGTATAACTTTAAAAAATTAGATAATTTTTAAATACCGCACCTAAAATGCAGTTAGTTTTTGAGTGAAAAGCCTAAATGGAAACCCTTGATTTCAATTCCTTTGAAGCTTGCTGTCTACTCCTTATTGGGCAGAACTGTAGCTCCATCTGGCCTTGCTTCAGCCACGGTGAGCAGCACAGCACCCCATATTGCTTAGTGTTTTCAGTCCCCACACTTTGGTGGCCCTCAACAGCAATGGCGCATGTTCTTTCTTCAAGGATGGAACCTTAGAGACCGAGGCTAATGTGCGTGTCACTCAATATCCAATCCCTTCCTCCTCGTAAGTTTTATGATCGTTTTCTCCTTCTTCCTTCTCTTCGTCTTCTCCTTCATTTTTGTTGGTTTCTCCTTCTCTAGTTTCTACATATTTGCCTCAAGTAGTGTGATATTCGTCTTCTTCATTCTCATCTCCAATTTTGACCTCATATTCCTCATCATCTCCTTAGTATTCATATTCATACTCAGCAGTAACTCCCCTATTCTCATATTCATATCCGCCATCTTCGACTTCAAACTTCAAGCCATCACTATCCTCTAATTCCTCTCCTTGATCTGTCACCGAATCGATTGAGGTCTGAATTTGCCCTGGTGATTCAGTGCTGTTGTCCACCTTCGATTCCAAAGTGGTACCACCAGAAACCACCATTTCCTTCAATATTAGAACAATTAAGCACAAAGGTATGAGGTGGGCCTGTGCATTGTCCATGCTTCAAGCCCAAATGGGCATTTGCGTGAGAGGGCATGTTAGAGTATAAAACCAATCCTGGACCTTCACCCATCAGCTTAAGCTTTTGGGAAAGATGGTTCCTTGACAAAAACAGTAAAGGAAAGCATAAATAGATAGAAATTGACATTGATTTCACTGGATGATCCTTTCATTACAAGTTTTTGCCTATTTATAATAATAGTAGAGAAAGGAGGGAAGATTTGAAGTATTGGTGAGAAATTCAATTTTAAACACGAAGAGAAATTGAAAACGTATTAGCAAACCTGCAAGAATGGAGTGTAAACCAACAGACTCGAACTGACATAACTCTCCTTAACATGCGATTCCAAGCTCATAGTTGCATGTTAATGTTTTTTCATCGTATTATGGCTAGCTAATGTTTTTCATCTCTCCCCATTTTGCATGCTAATCAAATTTGCTTTCTAATTCCCATTAAACCTCATAATAAGTTATATAATAATTTTTGTTTTTTAAATATATTAAGTTATTTTTCTTGCTTTAATTTTTGTTTTCAGTGATTATTGCATTATGTATATTATTATGACTTCTATGTATGATTATTTCTAGTTAATTATTGCATTATAAAGAATTTTAGTGATTATTGGTCAAGAATCAAGGAATAAGAGAATCAAATTAAAGGGATTATCTATTGGTTGAATGAAATTAATTTATGTTGAGGTCGGGGTTTAGTAAATATAAGTTGTTATGGCGAATCATTGTATGGGTATTTGGTGGGTCAGTTGTGATTATTTTACTTTTTTAAATTTTCTATTATTTATAATGTCAAATTTTTTATCCTCGTTTTTTTCTATTGGATGCCTTTCAAGTTGCCTAAAATTGATTACATGTGCTAAATTAATTTTTGATAAGAACAAAAAAATGATAATCGGTCCACATTGGTTTGGTTTTCTATCTTCAAAAGAGGCCAATTTCAGTTTTCAGTCCGATCCAGTCTGGTTTGGTTTGTGCCGCGTTAGGATCGATGAACACCCCTAAAATTTGAGGTATTTTAGGACAGTAAAGACATCTGATTTTATCCATTTTGGTCAATTGATTTATGAAAATAATGTGTCCATTTTTTTTTTTTTTTTTTGACATTTTCAGAATATTATGTTATTCATTCATTGAAGTATATCAGGTTAGGTAACCTCGTGGGAAGTCTTCACCCTCAGTTTGGGGGCATTGGGAAATAGCCTCTCTTCAGGTTAACACCCTGAAGGGGGAAGGCTGCGTACATCCGTCCCCCCCCCAGACCCTGCGTAGGCGGGAGCTCTTGAGGCACTAGGTATGTTCCTTTTCCTTTATTCATTGAAGTATATCTTTGAAAATGATCAATTGGTAGAAGAGGAGATTTTTTGGAATATAAGGATAAGAGCCGGATTTTGGATCAAAGCGTGGTGTGATGAATTTATCTACTCACCGGAGGAAACGGCTCGCAATGTAGATTGTATCAAGAAATGGAGGCCTCGTCGGTACTGAATTGCAACCTTCAACCAGCAGAACTTTGTATGGATACAAAGGAATGGAATGGATTCTGCATGACAAAGCCGGACGCTGTCAGTAAACATTTGAATCGATTTTTGGCTCTGGCTGAGTTCTAATCTATATTTGTTATTGCATGTTTTTTGTATCGGTTATATCGGGTTATGTTGTGCTCTGTGTGTGTATGTGGGCCCTATGCTCGTAGGCACGCCTGCGTTTTATATTCGAGTTTGTCTCAGTAATTATTTGGAAAAAAATATTTTTTGAACATATAGTTGAGCTATCTCATTCCCATAAGCTATTCAATTTAACTTTGCACTTCTAATTCACTTTTTTAAACTCAAAAAAGAAAAGTCATGAAAACTAATCCATTCTTTCAGTTTATTTTTTGAACGTTTGCTGCAAACCGTTAAAGAAGATAAATCATATAACTTGAAAGATGTGTTACACTATTTCTTCAGTTAGTAATTAACTGACATAACCGAAACGAATAACCGATTTGTTGAAAGTCATTTAATCGACCATTCGACAACGGCAATGGCTGCAGCTAAATGTTTTTGAGTATTTTTGGCTATGGTCAACCAAATCAAAATATCTTTTCACATTGTTAACCAAACCATGAACACTCCTCCTTGGTTATGGTAACGAACGATGGTGATGGCATTAATTCCCGTCTCTCTGGTGTGGTGACATCTTTTCTCTCTTTCTTATGGCGGTGGCACCCCATCCCTTGGTGGCCAGCAGCAACGAGGAGGGTGTCTGTGGCAGCAACATGATAAGCGTCCCTCTCCTCATTCTTTCTCAACTTGGTGGTCAAGCCAGATCTTTAGATCTAAAATTTCGATATGAAGAACTTTTTTGATTTGAAAAGTTTTTCAGGTTAATGCAATTAATTCATTCTCTGTAACTACTAGCTTAGCATAAGTCAGAAGGGTGATTTTACTAGCCTGGCATTTTACAATGTTGACGAATGAAATGGTTGGTTTGGTGTGAGAATGAGAGTTAGCGAGCATGTCCAATAGGATTGTTGAGGCATATATTTATAATAGAAAGAGTAGGAATAATTACAGAATATTCTCAGCATATAATCAGTATAATATCAATACATATATTATCCCTAATACGCCCCCTCAATCTGTGAGAGGGGGACCAACGTGCCGATTGATATTATCCCTAATATTTGGTCTCACTTGGCTTTTGTTAAGCAAGTAATAAATGTGAACAAAGAACTGAAGGAGGTGTAACTCCATGTTAAGGCTATGCTTATCGACATACAATATGTAGAAGCAAATAATATAATAAATAAACAGGGATGGGTGAGCTTCACGCCAAGTAAACCAATGACTATAAGAAAGAGAAACTGGGCTGTTAGAAGAACGCTCGAGAAGACTGGTTTAGACCATTAATGGCCTTCGTAATTAACATAAATGTGAAGAAACAATGTCCTGCATAACTTAATCATATATTTTAATATATAAAATTATTTTATTTATTTGTTATTTAATTGTGTTATATGGGTCATATATTCGACTGATTATTTTGTTAAACATACGCTGAGATGGAAGTAATCCTTGATGACATATCGATTTTTGATTTAAGTAAACAATGAGAATTAAGCATAGATAAACTTAAATCAAAAAGAGTGATATGTAAATGTCACTAAAATTTGATACTAGGAAAATAATTTTTGTATCATAATTAGAAACATAATTATTGCAACTAAAGTTATTTTTTTGGCAAATTAAGAAAACCTCATTTTTTGCTTCAAAAACTGAGCAATTCTCTCACTTTGAAAACCGACACTTTACTTCCCACTTTTCAAAAATCGAACACTTTATTCCAATTCGTTGAGTTGACTATTAAGTCAATTTTTTATGACCATTTTGGCTTTCTAAAGTAAGAAGAGTAAAATGCTAGATTTTACTTTTAGAAAAAGCATTTTTTTGTTGTTGAGCAAAAGATAAGGAACTTATATTAGGTAAAAAATCAAAGGATTTTATACAATTCACACAAAAATAATTTTTCATTAGTTATAATAATTATATTACAAGTTTAGGAGATGAAAAAATATTATCAAAATTTCCATCAAAAAATTTTAAAAATTGTGCATGTTAAAATTTAATAATTATTTGATAAAAATAAATTCTAAATTAGATCAATAAATATAAAACTAGACAAAATAAAAGTATAAAAATTGGAAAGAAAATATTATGGAAAAAATAATTTCTTTGGAAAAAGTTGAAAAAACTAAAGTAGAAAATATTTTTTTTCAATGGAATATTTTATGTGCTTAAAAAGAGGAATGACCAATCTACTTATATTACATGGAAATTATAAAACTTAAATAAAAATAAAATTATTTTTTTAAAAATATGCCTTATATATTTTATAATTTTAAGGCATAACATATAATCTAAAAATTTTAATGATAACAGTATTTAGAAACTTCATGATTATGTATTTTTGGAAAAAATAAAAAATAGTTTTTAATATAAATTCACAAGAAAATTCAAAAATAAAATAAAAAATACTTAATTTTTTTTTCAAATGAATGAAATGCAAAAATATAATAATTCTTTTAGGCTTGTTTAGTTTTACATTTTTATGGTTTCCAAATATATCTTGTTTCTTCTTTTTTTTTTTTTTTTTCTCAAAAGGCAAGCACAATATTCTCATTATATCAAAATTCTGTATACAATAGGTATCAAAAATATCAACAAAATTTTAAAGGCCCCTGGCCACTAAACATTCGATCTAATGAAAACCAAAACAATCTTATTTACATAGAGGATCTACCTAACAAAATTGTTCCTATACCATACTAACTTCTAAAATTCTTTGATGACCCAACCTAGTTCTCTAACTTGATCTTTGAAGATTCTCATGTTCCTTTCCATCCAAAGTACGTACATAATTGATGCCAAGCATGCTCGTTTGATTGTCTTGTACTGTATCGAAAAAAAAGCATGCTCTTTTGATAAGCGAACTAGGTAACGTACTTCTAATCATCTTACCAAACCAATCAAAACATTTTTTTTTGAGGCTCGCTATATAACAAATACCACTTCAACTGCATTTATCTTTCCACACCCTTCTGACCCATTCACATTCAAAAAGTAGATGCTTAGTCGATTCCCGGGGTTGGTGACATAAAGCACACCGAATAGCCAGCACTACACCTCTTCTGACCCTTTCACATTCAAAAAATAGGTGCTCATTCAACAAACCATCTGATACAGCAAGCTATAATATGAACCTATGTTTAGGAAAAGAAAATTGACCGCCATATTGTTCGCTCTCAATGTATTTTCTCCCTTTGCGCTCAGATTAGGCACTGGACCTTGGTGCCCATGAAATGTCCCTTGCGAACACAAGCCTGAAGCGCCTCTCCTAGCCCCTTGTGTTGACCAAAACGTTCATCTACCCGACATTGCAACAATATTTTCAATTCGAGGAGTCATTAATCGATACATCAATTAAAAATATATCAATCCAATATATTTTTATCCAAAAGTTAATATTTTATCTTATATATTTTTTAAATTTTTATGAGAACTTTAAAAATAGTTTTTCATCCCATGATTATTGTAATTGATTAAAAGAGTTCTTTTACATAAATTATAAAAAAAATAACATATCTTTTGCCTAAAAATGATGTAAAATGTTTGACTTTTGAAAATGATGGGGTAAATTGTTTGGTTTTAAAGTGAAGGTCTTTCTATTTTTAAAGCAAAGGCAAGAGTTTTCTGTAACTTTTTTTTTATTTTTTGTCAAGGATATTTAATAGAGGGAACGATTGTTCATGCTATGGCAATATATGGATTCTTGAATAAATATATTTAAATCTAACGTACAGCAATATTTACTTAGTGGAACTAAGAATTTTTAAAGGGATGTAAAATGTTTTTAGTGGAACTAAATATTTTTAAAGGTATGTAAAATGTTACCATGTGATGATAATTTGATTTAACTCATTTGAAGATAGAAATAAATTGTTACTAAGTTCCCTTTGCAAATTTCTTTTTTTTTTACACACACCATTTGATAATATATTAAATTACATCCATAAGATCAATAAATATTATGCTAAATAATATTCATCAGATGCATATGTACATGTGAGAAGAGCAAGAAACAACAACAATAACAACCCAATGCTTGAGAAGCTGAGAAAAGCAAGAAAAAAAAAATGTTTGTTTAAGAATGGGACAAAATGTTTCGTGATGGTCTAACCCTTCTCGTTGATAGAACTCTAGGGAGACAAGGTAATTTTTAATAAACATGACATTGTGGTGCATAGCGTTAACGATCGTGTTTGGTCTTATAGACCACACTATAGTTGCAAGGGAACGGGGTAGTGGAAGGGCTATTTTGCTTGGAGGAGTTGATGCAGATGTAATGGCGACATGACAATGAAGAAGAGGAGGGGAAAGCGGTTTCAGTGTAGAGATACAAGTGCCGCTGAACTCTAGATATGGAAAACTAATGGAAGAATCTATATTAGTCGTCATTTCTAATTCATTGAGACTAGTTTTCCATGTGTAGAGATTGGAGCAGCGTAATAAGTTTCGAGGGATTCGTTCATTGGGGCGTTTTAAGTCCCGGTTGGATCTATATACTTGAACCAAGCAGATATTGAAGCCATTTACTTTGCCTTGGAATTCTTGTGTATGATCGAAGATATGTGGCCCAAGGATCTTACTAGGGAGTCAAACTCCGTTAAGGCAGTTTTATGGAGCTCTTTGGATTTGTTAAAGTATTGCGGATCATGGAAGTTGAACATAAATATAAATGGGATTACCTTCCTCGGCAGTAAGTCTAGGTTGGTATGTTTTGTTCGTACAAGAAAGGAAGCAAGCAATCATGCGGATATGCTAGCCAAAGATGGCATTCACAGGGGCCAAACCTTAGATAGTTTGTTTATGAATCATGTTTGTTATGTGATGCTTCAGTGTTAGGCTCCTAGCCTCTTGTATTTTGCATTTTGTACGCTCCTTTTGTTAGAATGAATAAAAAGTCTTTAATTATCCACCAAAAAAAAAAAATGAAGAGGTAAGGTAAACATGCACATTCGAAAACAATTTAGAAGCATTACAAAAGGCGCGCTTGGATTAAGAGTATTGCATTTGAAGATTAAATGTCTTATTTTTTAATCTAATGGTTTAGATAACATACATTTCAAATTGACTTATACAGATTTTAAGTTCCACCCAACGTCTTCCTTTTAAGTGTGAACTTTGAATAGATAGCTTGAGATTTGTTATAATTTAGAAGCATCCTAACATTTGATAATATTTTTCAATTACTCTGAACTTTTGAAATTTCTTTTACATATGAGTTTCGTGTATGATATCATGGATATGTTAATTTTTACAGGGATAGAGACCCAACATAGAAACAAAATATTTAAAAAGTAACTTATACAATCAAAAGATTGAAATACCTTAATCTTAACTAACACTAAAAATACCTCATTTGAACATATACAAAAGGTTCAGAAGACCTCTATCCTATCCATTAGATAATGGACGCTTTTACAATTATTTTCCAAATCCACCCCATCATCGGCATGTTGCTATTCCTTGACTCCAGTATCAGCAACTTCCACGACACAAACCCACGTCAATATGGCCATCCCTCGCCCATGTCGACACCTTCTCCCCTCCATCGCACTTCAAACACGTTCTTCCACCCTCTCATCGATAGACCACCCTTATCGCTGTGCCACACTGCCTCCCCACACCTACTTAAAATGATTTTGAAATTTTTTTTTTATAATAATTAGAGAGATAACTCTTAGTACAAAACTAGCGTATCCACCAAAGAGGAGCCTGAGAAAGCTTATAAAAACAGGAAAAAAAAATATAGCAACAAACCCCAAAATACCTAGATGCCTACAACCACGCAAACTCCTGGAGTGCAACAACATACCCCAAAAAACCTAGATATCTATACTCACACTAATTCCTGAAACACGAAAAGTCAAATGGATCATACCTTTACCAACTCCTAAAAACACAAAAGCCAAGTGGATGACACCTTTCTTGGCATGAACCTCAAAGCATGACACGAGCGCCAGTGATTAGATAGGCCACTGATATTACTTGGTACACCTCAAAGTAGATCCTGTCAATTTGAGCTAAATTTCCTATCAGGATCAGACAAAGGGTGGAGTGTAGGCTAACTTCTTCTTGTGATGCTTCATTTTTTTATGGGTAACCCCACCAGGGACATCATTTTCCAAAGAGCAAAAGCGATGTTGCATGTCACATTTAGGACCACTGCAGCTTAAGCCAAATTCCTTTCTAGCAGAGGAAGGCTTGGCAAAGGTCTTATCATGACAGCTTGTAGGACTAATTTTAAAAAGGGTTAGATCAATAAAGCAGTGCTTTTGGCCTGGATAAGCAGGGAGATCATCACTCAACTGATCATCAGCCATCACCTCAATAGCAACCTCCACCATAACATCATCTCCAATAGAAACACCATCTTTATCATGCGATGTCGACGAGCCATCCAATGCATGGGAATCACCCGCTACAGTACCATCTTCATCAGAATTATCATTATCACCAACTTCTAAAGGAGCGATCGCCATCGGGAACTTGTCTAGTTCCATAATACCATCAATGTCCCTGCTATCACAAAACCTAGCCACTTTTTACTAGCTTTACAAACTTATTCATCTTCAAGAAGCCTTTGATTCCATACAATCCCTTCTCCTTCCTTTTCAGCTTGGTCTTTGCATGCGCCCTCATGGTCAATTCATCTTCTTTTTTGTGTCATATTGCTTCACTAAATTGAGTTTGATGAGGGGTTGTATCCAACATTTGAGCTTGGAACCTCAGATTCTGATGGCGTGGGCTTTAACACATGTAAGAACAACCATTGAGCACCAACCATTTTAGCCTTAACGTCACCCAAATCTAAACCACCGTCCATCGAGCCACCCCTCACTTTAGCCATCCCGCCAGCATATTTCGAGCCACTGCCTACTTCAATCCCACTGCCACTAGAATTCGAGCCACTGCCCACTTCAACCCCACTACCATCAAAATTCGAACCACCGTCCACTTCAACCCCACTGCCAACTCGGTTGGAGGGTTCAATATATCTATGTTACTATGATTACTAGATATTTTACTTGAATTTAATATAATTTTTGTATTATAATATATTATAATGTTTGATATACTCATTAGGTTCGCCCTAAAAAGCAAGGAGAACACTAACGGGATGTAAAAGGTGATGAGATATCCCCTACCACACAATTGTCCAGTTGAGAACTCTCTCCCCACTCTTACCAACTAATCACACACTTTACAAAAGCTTAGTTAACCTAGCATCTCATCATATCATATAATATTATATAAATTAATTATCTGAATATTATTAGTCATAATATAGTATCATATTATCAAATTATCATGTAGAATAATTATCAATATCAGGATAATGTTATGTTCATTTTTTTTTTTTTTTTTTTTTTTTTACTAATACATAGGGCAATTTTATCCTAATAAGACACTAAAATGCGTTTTTATTATTCTAAAATAAATATAATAAAAAAACCCTAAAAATAAAATTAGCCTTAAATTATAAATATATAAATAAATAAAATTTAGGGCTATTTAGGACAAGGTCCATGTACTTTGCTCATTATTTTAATTTAATCTCTGTATGATTTATATTATATTATTTTACTCATTGGAGTAAAATTTATGTTAGTTTGTTAATAAAATATTTAATTGTTCGGGCAAAGGTTGGGTTAAAATTGAGTCAACAGATGGATTTATAGTGGGTTACTTATATTTAATATGATTATAGTGTTAAAAATTATGTCATTAACTTAATTACAATTTGACCAACAAACACTAATGCCTCAAAGGGTTCCCATCAAAGCAAGATCAAGGGAAGATGAGATGTATGCAACCTTACTCTTTCAGGGTACTATCCTAAATGGATGATCTTTTCAAGGGCTGCCAACACTGACAAGTAAGAAATTAGAAAATAAAGTAACAATAAAGCATACAGACATCATTAAGGAGGCAACAATAACATATATGTAAGTCTAGGGACGTTGTGAACTGGCTTCGTTATACTCATCTATCCTAAACTTGTTAAATACCAAAGGAGATTTCATCACAAAACCAATTGGTATTAGTCCCTTAGGTATATAAACTAGTATTATTTTCACTTGCCCACCGATGTGGGACAGAGTTTTGACTTTTTGGGCTGCATCAAACCATCGCGCTCCGCAATTGTTATCCACGATGGCTTCACTCTAGGTAACTTTATTCTGAGTAGGTAGTCCTTTTCTCTCGTGAATAGCTTCACTCTACCCTAGTAGTCCTTTCCGAAACTGAGGCCCATTATAGGTGGCTTGTCTAGCACTGCCATTGAGCACGACCCATCCTAAATCGAGCATGACTCCAAAGCAGGGTCCTTCCCATACCAAACCAAGCTCCTTCAAATCAATCCGAGGATCGACGGCTTTGATACCGTTGTTACATACCAAAGGAGGTTTCATTCCAAAACCAATTGGCAATGGGTGGAGTAGTCCCTTAGGTGTATAAACTAGTATCATTTTTACTTGCCCATCAATGTGACATAGCATTTTGCACTTTTTAGGCTGCATCAAAATTGCCATCTCTGCTACATGCAATTTTACCCGCCACTTAGCTCTATTGAAGGTCATCACCTCATTTAGGTTCAGGTCGATGAGGTCCTAATCATTTCTAACGAGCTTAACTTGGATTTGACCATTTGAGTAAATTGACACAATATAAATTATTTAGAGAATAAAATGACACAATTAAAAATATAATAACAAAATTAACATGCAATATACATCTATTTGTAGTGTAAAAAACTCAATTTTAATTAATTATAGTTTGTTAGGATTATACCTCAAATTTATGTATTAGGATTTATGGATTGTCGAGGGGTCACTGATCGATCGAGGGGATGTCGATCGATCGGGTGATTTAAGGAGAAAATTCAAGTTCGACAGCCGCAAGGGGGCCGATCGATCTGCCAGTACCGATCGATCGAGAGTCATTTTCACTGTTCAGTATAAATACGTGCCTGGGGTTTACGCATTTGGTATCCAATCAAATCCAATCAAAGTGAGCCGCCGTCATCATTAAGTTTGAGAGCATTACGAGAGTTTAGAGGGAGTGATTCAGTAATTCTCCAAAGATTTCATCAGAGGAAGTGTCTTTTTTATTCTTCCATTATTCATACTCAATAAAGAATCTTCATCTCTGCCCGTGGTTTTCTCTCCTCTCGATTAAAGAGGGGTTTCCACGTAAATCTCTGTGTTCTTCGTTTATTCTCTTTTACCTCTTTTGTTTACTTCTCTTGTTTGTTATAGTATTTGAATCGAATCAAGTTCTGGGGTGTTAAGTTCCACATTAAGAAGGTATTAATTTCCTAACAAATTGATATCCAAGTATATCAAGTTTGTTCAAGATTTTTCCTCACAAATTGGTATCATAGTATATCAGATTTATCTAGATTACCTCAACAATTGGCATCAGAGTCTAACAATTGGTATCAAAGCCTTGTTTATTTCGATTTGGTACTATGACGTCTACAGTTAAATCTGAATTTGAGAAATTTGGTGGTCAAGGGAGTTTCAATTTATGACAGGTTCGCGTTAATGGCCTCTTGACTCAGAGTGGCTTGAAGAAAGCTTTAGAAGGAAAAGAGAAGAAACCTGAGAGTTTATCCGAATCACAGTGGTGGAGTTAGACGAAAGGGCTCTTATGGAAATTCAGATGTGTCTTATCGATGACGTTTTGACAGAAGTTCTGGAAGTGAAGAACGCTAAGGGGTTGTGGAAAAAATTGCGGGATATGTTCTGTTTCAAGTCTGTCTCCAACAAATTTGCAGTTAAGCATTGGTTATTCACGTTTTGTATGTCAGAAGGTACATCACTTAAGAACTATGTTAATGAATTTAATTCATTAATTCAAGAGTTAAAGGAGCTTGATGATGCTCCTAAGGATGAAGATCAAGCAATGTTATGGTTATGTTCACTCTCTACTTCATATAAAGGCTTTGTAGAAAGCATGATTTATGGTGGTAGGTTAACTATCAACGTTGATGAAGTTAAGAGGAATCTACTGGGTAAAGAAAGAGTAGATAAGGAGTTGTCAGACTCTATTCAGAACTCAGATTGTGGTTTATTTGCGAGAGAAAGAACTGAGAATAAAGAATCTGATTATGGTGGAAACAAGTTTAGGTCTAAGTTTAGACATCAAGATCTATCCTGTAATTACTGTCACAAGAAAGGGCATATTAAGAGAGACTGTTATAAGCTTAAGAGGAAACTAGAAGCAGATAACAGGTCTGACCAGAAATCCGCAGCAGCTAGTGTTGTAGTTGAAGATGAGGATGATGGTGGTATACTGTCTGTGTCTGAACTTCAGTTCAATTTTGGAAAAAAATTAAATTTTGGATTCGGGTTGCTCCTATCATGTTTGTCCTAATAAAGATTGGTTTTCCATGTACGAGCCAATTCAAGGTGGAGTTGCTTTGATAGGCAATAATGCTACATGCAAAGTTTTGGGTATAGGAACAATTTGTGTTAAGATGTTCGATGGCACTATCAGGACTTTGAGTGATGTTCGTCATGAGTTGAAGAAGAATCTCATCTCATTAGGTACACTTGAGTCTCATGGGCACAGGTACATAGCTGAATGTGGAGTTTTAAAGGTCGTTAAGGGTGCTTTAGTTGTGATTAGGGGCAGAAGGGTAGGTACATTATATGAACTTATCGGTTCCACAATTGCAAGATCAGTTAAGATATCTTCATTATCATCATTGATAGAACCAGGTATCATAAAGTCAAGGCATTTGAGATTAGATCATTCAGGTGATAAAAGTCTGTCTGAGCACAGTAAAAGGGGCTCGTTGTATGGTCAGTCTACAAGACTGAAATCTCATGAACAGCGCATTTATGAGAAGGAGAAAATAGTTTGCTTCAAGCAATTCCTGACGAGTAGAGATGTCACGTTTGATGAGTCTTCATTACTATATCCACAGAAGATGTCATTAGTTAGTTGTGATTCAGGTCAGGTGAATAAGCCAGAGGGAGTTTAGTTTCACTTAAGTAACACAGTTCAGCAGCAGGTGGCTATTTCAGAAGATGTGTCAAGAGCCAATTCAGAAAAGAAGAAGATTGGCATAGCTGATAACCTCTCAAATATGTTCACTTCAGTGTTACCTAGCAGAAAGTTCAAGCATCGCTCAGACTCGGTTAGGTTTTCTGTTTTGTTAAGATAACCTCATGTGTGGGGTGTTTTGTGGAGTAGGTGGTGAAATTTTGCTTATATATAAATTTGAGTCAAGGTGGAGGTTTGTTAGGAGTATGCCTTAAATTTATGTATTTAGGATCTATGAGTTGCTGAGGGGTCACCGTTCGATCGAGGGGATGTCCGATTGATTGGGTGATTTAAGGAGAAAATTCAAGTTATGTAGCCGCAATGGGGCCGATCGATCGGCCAGTACTGATCGATCGGGAGTCGTTTTCGCCATTCAGTATAAATACATGCCTAGGGTTTACATATCTGGTATCCAATCAAAGTGAGTCGCCGTCATCATTAAGTTCGAGAGTATTACAAGAGTTTAGAGGAAGTGATTTAGTAATTCTTCATAGATCTCGTTTAGAGAAAGTGTCTTTGTAATTCTTTCACTATTCATACTTAATAAAGAATTTCCATCTCCGCCCGTGGTTTTCTCCCCTCTCGATTGAAGAAGGGTTTCCACGTAAATTAATGTGTTCATTATTTGTTCTCATATATCTCTTTTGTTTACTTCTCTTGTTTGTTATAGTATTTAAATCGAATCAAGTTCTGAGGTGTTAAGTTCCGCATTAAGGAGATATTAATTTTCTATCAAATTGATATACAAGTATATTAAATTTATTCAAATTTTTTTTCTCACAAATTAGTATTATAATATATTAAATTTATTCAAATTACCTTAATAATTGGTATCACAGCCTAACATAGTTTTTTTTTTATTTTTGAACTTTAATTAATAATAGTTATATTTATAGAAGAAAAGGAAAGGGCATATTTGGTTAAAAAAAGGTAAATAATGGGGAGAACAAGTAAGTCCGTACGAGCAATGATATGTCGCATTTCCTCCTGACACATTTATAAGCTTTTTTTTTCATTCTATTAATTAATCAGTAAATATAATATATAATAATAATAATAATAATAATATAATAATAATATAAATAATAATATTAAAATAGGGATATGTAGAATAGTGGGGAGGTGGGGTTTGATGGTGCGACAGAAGCCCACTATGACCCCTCTGCTCCCAAACACTTGAGCACTCTGTAATTTCTCACCCACGTCCTTTTGGATTCAAAATTACGATTTTTTTACATAAAATTACTTATATTTTAGATAAAATATTAAAAATTATTTACAAAAATAAAGCAGAGCAATATTCTCGGTGCCCTAAGGGCTCCGGCTTAAGTAGGGCCTAGGGGGATATACGCAGTCCTTCCCTTCGGAGTACTACCCAGAAGAGAGGCTGTTTCCGAGAACCCTAGCCTAAGGAATGCAACACAAGAACTTACCAAGAGGTCACCCATCGTGGTGCTATTCTCGTTCAAGCATGCTTAACTTCGTAGTTCTAATGAGATCTAATGCTTACGTATTGGTACCTTTTTAGGTAAGTATCAAAAAATTATTTATCTTTTTAAAATTTTCTAATATCAAACCTAAACTTTTTAAAAAATTTCAATGTGCTACCTAATACTGACACCACTAACTTTTTTATTAAAATAAATGAGAAATCACCAAACTACTCTCAGTAAAACTTATTTTTTATCAATAAATTATAAACAAGTTTATAAATAAAAAACACTTTTAAATTTTTTGGTGGCAAAAGCCTGTAGCAGCGCGCCGAACTCTTAATAATTTAACAAATTTAAAAGTGAGATAATTTCACCATTTGTAAAATAAATAATTTATTTTAATTAAATTAATTTAAACTTGGTTTTTTGATGCATTTATACCCCAAAGTGCAGCGTTTTATTTGATAAAAATTTAACGGTGTCAGCGTTAGGTATTACATTGAATTTTTTTCGAAAAGTTTAGATATGACTTTAAAAAATTAGCTAATTTTCTGATATCTCACCTAAAATGTAAGTGGTTTTCATAAAAAAGGCCCTTAAAATTTTTTTTTTGGATAAATTTCATATTAGCATCCGAAAATTAAGGTATTAATTTTTTAATTTATAAACTTTATTATGTAATTTTTTATTATAAAAACTAAATATATTTAATAAAATAATATAAATTACAGTATGTCAGGATGTGAAACAAAGCTTCACTTAGCTCCTTTTCATTTACAGTGTCACAATATAATGGTATGTGCTTGAGATAAAGACAATCGCGAGAACGTGGTGGGATTATCAACAAATAACGGAAAATATTACATGGTTTTACACCATAAAATATAACTTTTGAAATAAAAAAATTATTAAAAAAACTTTTGGAACAAAAGTAATTTCATAAATTTTGCAGACTTAAAAAATTAATATACTAAATCTCATAATACTAATACATAATTTACCTTTTTTTTTTAATATACAGATTCCCATATTTGATATAGCATTATTTACATTATTAATTTGAAACAAAGTTTGTTAAAAAAATACATGACATAAGAAATCAATGTTAGCTCTGTATGGCCCAGTTTGAAGTACCATAGTTTAAACTATAGTTGTGTTATGTAAGCATTGTACTGTAAAACTATAGTAAAGATATTTGAATTTAAAGTTATTATTTAAGTTGTTGTAAATCTTAAAATGACTATTATATCATGTAATTAGGAATAATATTAAGAAAAAACACTAAGCTAACCATATAAAATTTTTTTTTATTACTAAACTTGCGAAGTTAAAAAGAAAAGTATTATAGTCAAAATGAATATTTTTGACAATTAAACTAGGTATGAACTAATTTTTTTAGCACTACGTGATAAAATTCAAAATTCACTTGTCGCCATACAACTTGGGCAATTTTAAGCTACTATTAATATATAAAAAAATAATAAAATATCAAACTATCTATACGTAAATTTTTTAAGACTATAGTTACGATACATTTTTGGATTTTTTTACTAAAAACGACCTAAATTTTAAGTACAATTTCAAAAAATTACCTAAATTTTCTATTTTCTCAATGTCTGACTTCAAATTTCAAAATTTTACAATATTATACACTAAAAATTAATGAATCCTATCAGAGTTACGAAAATAGTACTTGAAAAAAAAAAGGTTATCAAAGTTCATATTACCCATAAACATTTGAAAGCCTCCATATACTTAAAAATATATTACCGAAATTCATGTCATTGGAACAATATATATTTAATATCTAAAATACGTAAATATTTATAATATTTTATATAAATTTAGAATATTTTGTTAAATAATTAAATAATTTTCAAATTTAATATATTTTCCAAACAAATTAAAAATATTTGAAATAGTTTTTATGCTTGTAAGTTTTTCATTTTTACAAACGTTTAGAGTAATTTGAAGTATATTTAAATATTAATTTTTAAAATATTTAAAATATTTTCTAAACATTATTCAAATATTTTTAATATTCTCAAATACAATAAATATTTTTCAAATCTTAATAATATTTTTTTTAGTTATTTTAAAACTTTTTAATATATGTAAATTATTTTTTTAAATATTGAAATTATTTTTAAAATAAAATTTAGATATTAAAAATATGTAAGTAAATATTAAACTATTAATTTTAAAAATTTATTTAAATGTAAATTTTGAATTTAATAATTATTTTTAGTAAATACCAATGAATATTAATGGTGTCACTTTAAGGTGCGATATTAAAAAATTTTAGAAAGTTAGGCGTAACATTAAAAAAATAGAAAGTTTAAGTGGTTTTTAAAACTGCATCAAAGTTTTAGGTGATTTTTCATTTAGTAATATTTTATTAATTATTTTTTTAGGGTAAAAAAAGCCTAAATTTTACTCCATTTGTGCAGTGACAAGTGAATTTTAAACTTCTCCAAATAGTACTAGAAAATTAGCCCAGACTTTGTTCAGTGCCAAAAATCTTTATTTTGGCTATTACAATATTTTTCTTTTAATTTTGCAAGCACAATGATAAAATAATTTATATGGGGCTAATTCAATGTCTTTTCATTATTTACCTAAGTGTTTTTTTATAAGTAAGAGCAAAAGCTCAAAATACAAGACATGGCGCACCCATGAAGAGTAGGGCCCTGAACAAAAGACTTCATTATTTTTTTTTATTTTTTTATCAACAAAGACTTCTTTATTTACCTATGTAATTATATTGATTACTATTTATATGTGCACATAGTGCGTGTGTGCGGGCGCGCGCGTGCGTGCTTGCGTGCTTGGGCGTGGGTGTGTGGGTGGTATTCTTATAAGAAGGGTGAGAGCGTGAGAGGGGTGAATCCTGACCCTCCATTGTAATGAACAGTCAAGATTTGTTGGATAGTAAAAAATATAACAATTTACGACTAATATTTGTTGAGTATTCAAAAAAAAAACTTTCTTTCTGTCCCATGAAGAGGTATGGGTCGTAAATTGTTATTTTTTTTTAATATTCAACAAATCTTAACCGTCTATTATAATGAAGGGCCAGTAATTGTCCTTATCACAATCTCACCCTCTCTTAAAAATGTGTTATATATATATATATATATGTTATTTATGATTACTTATCATAAATTAAGTAATGTACTTTATATTTACATATTTTATTTCTCATTCATGCAACATGTTCAACTTGTACATGTGTGCTTTCTGTAATCTAAGTACATTAAGACCTGGAGTGCAAAGGAGCAAACAAAGGGCGAAAAGTGAGGGAATCAAGCGTAATCGAGGTATATTTGAAGACTACACTGAGAAACCCGACCACGTGTGTGAAAGAAGAATCAATCGAGTAGTAGTTCGGTAACTTAAATAGATCTCGTAGAGTATCGGGTACTAAACAATCAATCAGCATGAAGTATCGATCGGTCGGCCAGCCACAATAGGATGGAGCTTATAGCAGGGCTGTCGATCGATTGGGAGACAAGGTCAATCAATCGGCTGGTTGCAGAAAGCCAGTCGATCGATGGGTTACCACAGCCCCACAACATGACCTAGGTCACATTGTGGGTATAAATAAAGAGGGGGAGACATATATTTTCCATCTTTTGCCACGTCTTCTCTCCTCCTCTCCTCTTGAAGCCGTTACGAGATCCAAGGGGTTCTCAAATGCCAAGCGCATGTGGTTGGAATGTTGGGGAATCAAAGTAAGGATCAACGTCAACATCAATTGAGGGAATCTGCAATTTCTAGTTTTATTCATTATTTTTCTCTTTAAGATTTGAATAATGTGTAAAACTCCTATAGAAGAGTAAACCCTTTTAGTTTAGAATGATAGACGGATAGCCATTCGTATCCCAAATTTATATTATGCTTTTAACAATGGTTTCATTATGTTATTTACGTGCCCTTGTGGGGAATTATTTATTGTTGTTTGATTTTCTTTGTTTTCCTGTAGCCATGTTAAGATCTCCAAATTATTACCGTTTGTCCAGGAACTTGTAGCCTAGATCATTACATAATTGCTTTTCACGTGTAGTCAGGGTTGTGGTTGTACCCAATCCTAAACACAATCTTTTATATAAGTTAATATTAATTTTTTGAGAATTGAGTTGTGGTTGTAACATACCCAACAGGGTGCTGATGTATCATATATATAGAGAAACTAAGGAAAGTACAATTACAAGAAAGCCCTTAGGCTAATAATAATATAAATAACTCTATTATCCTAATACGCCCCCTCAATCTGTACTCGGGGGGACCAACGTGCAGATTGGCTTTGTGGTAGCGGAAGCAAGCAGTAGCCAACCCTTTTGTAAAAATATCAGCAACCTGCTTGGTAGTAGGAGTAAATCGAACTTGGATATCACCCTTGACAACCTTTTCATGAACATAATGAAAATTGACATCAATGTGTTTGCTACGATCATTAGAGATAGGATTTGCAGTAAGGTAAGTAGCAGACACGTTATTATAGTAAGTAAGACTCGGACCAGTGTGCCGCAGACCCAAGTCACGCATCAAGTATCGGATCCAGTCACACTCTGCTACGACGTTGGCAATGGCACGATACTCAGACTCAGTGGTAGACTTCGCAACTGTGGGCTGCTTTTTAGCGCACCAGAAGATGCGATTAGGACCAAGGAAAAGAGCGAAACCTATAGTAGAGAGTCTTGTATCAGGACAACCACCCCAATCAGCATCAGCATAAGCGGTGACTGATGTGTAGGACCCAGGAGTAATGGTGAGACCGTGATCAGGAGTGAGCTTGAGGTATCGCAGGATGCGCTTCACCATTTTCCAATGAGACGTCGTGGGAGCATGCATGAATTGGGACACACGGTTAACCGCAAAGCATATGTCGGGACGGGTCATGGTTAAGTACTGGAGTGCACCCACTGCACTACGGAACTCGGTGAGATCATCTAGGAGGTCCCCATCGGTCAAAGAAGGTTGTGCTCGGGCTGGTATTGGTGTTTGTACAGGTTTGGCCTCAAGCATGTTATGCTTGTGAAGAAGGTCCAGGGTATATTTGTGCTGAGAGAGGAAAAGGCCATAGCGGGATCGTTTGGCCTCAATACCGAGGAAATAGTGGAGCGGATCGAGGTCTTTCATAGCGAATGAGCGGATAGGGAGGCGGTTAGTTGACTGAGAAACGCAGGGTTAGAGCCTGTGAGGATGATATCATCAACATAGAGCAAAAGGCACACAATGCTGGTAGGGGAGCGATGAATATATAGGGAAGAATCTGCCTTACTACAGTAGAACCCAAGATTGAAGAGGAACGTGCTAAATCTGTGAAACCAGGCCCAGGGAGCCTGTTTTAAGCCGTACAGGGCTTTGCGTAGTCGGCATACATGCGTAGGGAACGTAGGGTGGATGAACCCATGTGGTTGACGCATGTACACATCCTCATTCAAAAAACCATGTAAAAACGCGTTTTTCACATCAAGTTGGCGAATGGGCCAGGATTTTGTAACAGCCAGGGCCAGTATGAACCTGATAGTCGTAGGTTTTACAACATGGCTAAACGTTTCGGTGAAATCAATACCTTCACGCTGATGAAAGCCCTGGGAAACAAGGCGAGCCTTGAAGCGATCGACTGAACCATCAGGTTTATACTTTACCCTATATTTCCAAGTGCTCCCAATAACATTTTGAGAAGGAGAGGGAGGTACGAGATCCCAAGTGTGATTTTGAATAAGAGCATTAAATTCCTCAGCCATGGCTTCCTGCCACTGAGGTTTTTTCACAGCCTGAGAAAAAGAAGTGGGTTCCTGAATCACAACAACGGAGCCGAGGGATAGGATGTGCTTAGACTTGCGAATTCCATCCTTAAGACGCGTACGCATGGGGTGGCCACGCTGGATAGGAGAGGAATCCTCCGAGATCGTAGGCGTGGCATCACTTGAGACAGAACAGGGGAGAGGCTGAGAGGTAGGGATGGGATTGGCTAGAGGCGTGGGTGAAGAGCCACCCGAGATGCCCCCTGGAGCCGACGGGCCTGCACCACAAGGGTGAGGCGAAGGAGAGTACCTGCGTCGGCATTGGCCGAGCAGGAACCGAGGCTGGTGCAGCCGGCTGGACCGAAGGCATGGTGCATGTAGACATTGCACTGAGGAGAAGGGGAAGGGGAACCTCAACAAGTTCACTGGACGGAGGCGCCGTGCAACTAGACACTGACGTGTGATATGGGAAAATATTCTCAACAAAATGCACATGACGACTGATATGAACACTACCAGTAGTTGGGTCCAAACAGCGGTAACCTTTGTACCGGCTGGCACATACGAGGAAAACACAAGGGAGAGAGCGCGGGGCTAATTTATGAGCGGTACGGGATATGATGTTGGGAAAACAAGCACACCCAAGGACCCGGAAAAGGTTATAATCGGGGGCCCGATGAAAAAGCTTTTCAAAGGGAGACAAGTTACGCAGTAAAGGAGTCGGTAGCCGATTAATAATATAACAGGCAGTGCAGGCGACTTTTGCCCAAAATTCATAAGGAAGTTGGGTTTGAAGGAAAAGGGTCTGTACCATTTCACTTAAATGTTGATGCCTACGTTCCGCCACTCCATTTAGCGGTGGCGCGAGGGAGGGGCGCCGTGTGGAGAGAAGAGGGTTAGGGGGTGGCGGCGTGAGCAGGGGAGGTGTTAGGGTTAACATCAGCCCCTAATTTCCCTTTTCCTTTTTTTTTGAGAGAAGAGGGTATCAAGGGTAGAGCTCTGATACCATATGAGAGCTGAGTTATGGTAACATACCCAACTGGGTGCTGATGTATTATATATATAGAGAAACCAAGGAAAGTACAATTACAAGAAAGCCCTTGGGCTAATAATAATATAAATAACTCTATTATCCTAATAAATTTAGGAGTAAGAAAGGAATTATTTGACCAAAATAAGAGAAAGGAAATAAATAATGCTAGTGAGGTAACCTAGATTACACTTAGGGTGATATGACCCTTTAAACTGGTTCACTACCCTAAGCCTTAGTTTAAATATTAATCCAAATTTCGTGCTTATAGTTTAAACCTTCTAAATCATTATCATAGTAGAGTATAATGACAAGATACAAGTAAAGTCATCCTGAATTCATTCCCTGAACTAATCTCAATTGAATTGACACCTTTAATAAAGATTTTATTGCTTTCTTCAATTAATTGCTTAGACAATTAGCAAAAACCCAAAATCAAATAACTCATTGATAAAAATTCGACTTAATTCTGATTTCCAGTGGATACGACTTATATACCTAATTTAGCTATGATGATATCGTATGCTTGCTGGTACACGGTTTTAAAACACACTTTTAAAACACATAACTAAGTTATGAGTCATATTATATTATTTTGAAATAACTTTTATTTTAAGTATATCTTTATATTTACATGGTGAAGTATGATGCAAATTATTGATAATTTTTGTGAAATTTTAATAAAATAATTTAAATAATTCTATTTATTATAATAAAAATATAATTATATTTATAGGTAGATTTATAAATTTATTGTCTTATTTTATGTAGGCATAAATTTTAATTTGTGACACTCTAGGGGTAAATTTGTCAGTTTATGCAAAACCTATTTTTTGGAAAAGAAATAATTTTCTTAAAAACTTTATTAAAAACTTTGTTTTAGAACAACATTTTCCTAACGCACTAAGCATGGGCCCGAACTCAGTGGCAGATTCAGAAATTTGACAATACGGCGTCCATATTTATAATTAAAAAAATAATAATAAGTATGTGTATACATATATATTTATTATAGCAGTATGAGAAAAGTAAAAATCAAGAACATATACATGTCAAAACAAAATCATATTCATATCCATACTATTGAGAGAATAATATCAGCTAGTTATATTGTTCGAATGGTTGCAAAACTATGACTATTCTCCATGAAAGAGAAGGAGAGAAGAGAAGAAAGAAAATAATAACTAATGTCTAAAAAATTATGTTATAATTTTAATGTTAAAAGTTAGTAGTAAAGTAAAAAGCAAAGCAATATTCCCAGTGCCTCAAGGGCTCCCGCTTAAGCAAGGTCTGTGGGGAGGGGAGTGAATGTATGCAGCCTTCCCTATTTAGGGTGCTACTCTGAAAAAAGGCTGTTTTTAACTACCCTCAACCTGAGGGATGCAACACGAGAACTTCCCAGGAGGTCCCCCATTTTGGTACTACTCTCGCCCAAGCACGCTTAACTTCAAAATTCTAATGAGATTTGGTGCTTACGTGTTGATACCCTCTTATGTAGAAGTTATTAGAAAGTAAAAATGATAAAAATTACTTGATTTTTGGGAAGTTTGAACCTATGACCTGTATCCAAGATGTCCAAAGCTTTTACCACTTAACTAAGAAGCCATTACAATATGGATTTAGTTTTTTTTTTAAAGGAAAAGTATTAAAAACTAATAATATAGGGTTGATTTACCGTGCACTAATGCAACCGGATTTTATTAGAACTCCGAAGTTAAGTGTGCTTGGACGAGAGTAGTAACGGGATGGATGACCTCTTAAAAAGTCCTCGTGTTGCCAACCCTATAAGGTTGGGGGTCCTTGGAAACAGTCTCTCAATAGGGTTACACCCTGAAGGGGTAAGATTGTGTATATCCACCTTCCCAGACCCTGCTTATGCGGAAGCCCTTGAGGCACTGGGTCTATTTTTGTTGTTGTGTTAAAAACTAATAATGTACTTTTTTCTAAAACTTGAAGACGTGATCTATCTGTAAAGCGTACAGAGCTTTTACCACCAAGGCACCAAACTCATTACAATGGCAGCTTAGTAAGATTTCACACGGAAAAAAAAAATGGATAAAAATACTTTGCTTTCTATTGCGACATGCAATGCAAAGAGAATGGACCATTTATCACTAGGCCAATGCATTGCATTTGATACAGGTGCACAAATTTTGGTATATATCAAAGTTTATATGTTTTTTACTGGCATATATATACTTCTAAAAGTTCATAGATAAAGTTGTAGGGTCCGTGCACCTTAGTACCTCTAATATGCATCTGCCACTAGCCAAACTTGCAAACTTTTATAAAAATTGCTCTGGACTTCGTTCTTCAAAAGTATAGTTTGATAGATGGAACAAATTGATACATTAAAAAGATCTACCATAGGATAACTAACGGAAAAAAAAAGGTCAACATATAAATTTGTCATCTCTAAAGGGTTTTATGAATGTGAAGAGATTGACTATCCTGCAACCTTTTGCTCAATAGTCAAGCTATCCACAGTACAGTTAGTACTATCTTTAGTTGTTACACACTCATGACCCATACCACAGCTTGATGTGAAAGATATCGTCCTTTATGACCGGTTCAAAGAGGAAATCTATATGCACCAACACAAGGTTTTATTCATCCCCAATACCTAAATCATGTGTGTCCAATAGAAAAGTGTTTTATGGCCTAATACAAGCCACTCGAGAATGGTTTTAGTGATTTAGTGTACTTTGTATAATCATCGATTTACCTGTAGAAAATTTGACCGCTTCCTTTTTATACGACACATTATACATGGTATTCTTTTCCTGCTCCTATATGTTGAGGACATCATCTCGAGGGTTCACACATTTCCACACTCAACTTATTACACTACTCTTAGCCCTATTCATATGAAGGATCTTGGACCTCGACATTGCTTCCCAACAATTGACGCAACACAAAGGAAAATTGACTTTTTCTTTCGCAATGCAAGTACATGGAGTTGCTTACCTAATAAAACATGAAATATGCCAAACCAATTAAAACTCCATTCCTAGCCTGGATGGAATTGTCACTTGGTGAAAGAGAGTTAATTGATAATCCAACCAAGTACATATGAGTGTGGTAAGCGTGCCTAAAGGAATAACAAATTTAATTTTCAATTATACCATTTTGGGCGAGTTTTCATCTATTAATTTAAGTTCCTATGATAGTTAATTTTTTGATATGATATCAAAACCTTGCTGTCCAAGGATAATACTCTAAAGATGCTGACCACAACAACAACAACAACAATAACAACCCAGTGTCTCAAAGGGCTCCCGCATAAGCACGCAGCCTTCCCCCTTCCGGGGGCTGCCCAGAAGGGAGGCCGTTTCCGAGGACCCCCAACCTGAAAACCAAAGATGCTGACCGTTAGTTTTCATATCAAAGTGTTAGAAAAAAAGTTGGGTAAATTCATATTAGTACTCTAAGATTTAGTTTATTAGCTTTTTAATACAAACTTTTTGAATAATTTGTACACAAAAATTACATATATTTAATAAAATAGTTCAAACAATAGTGTGAAAGAATGAAAATGGGGCCTGTTTTGCACCTTTACACATCGGTATTTAATTTTTTAATCTACAAATTTTGTAAAATATTTTTTTAGTTCATCTGAGGTTTAGTGTATTAATTTTCTTTAGTCCGCAAACTTTGTGAAATATTTTTGAGCCTAAAAATTTACATATCTTTAATAAAATAGTTCAAACAACAGTATAAAGAAATGAAAGCGGTGCCTATTTTGTACCCTTTACACACTGCTATTTGGACAACTTTATTAAATAAATGTAACTTTTGAACCTAAAAATTATTTCACAAAATTTATGGACTAACAAATTAATAAAGTAAACTCAGCGTACTAATATAAAATTTACATTAAAAATTGTCAAAGAGCCAACTTTCCCAAAAACTTAAGCTGATGGGTGAAGATGCATGATTGATTTCATAATCTAACATGCCTCTCACTCAAATGCTCATTAGGTTTGAAGTATGAATATTGCACAGGTTCACCTCACACCTTATGATTAAATTATGTTATTATTAAAATTGAGGGTTGTTGGGATTCGAACCTATTACCTCTTGGTCAATAACACTTTGATACTATGTTAAAAGAATCAACTTTACCTAAATTTTAAGCTGATGGGTAAAGGTCCATGATTAGTTTCATAATCTAACACAAATAGTAAAAGAAGAAAATAAATTAATGGTCGATTAGACGTTTGGGCCACTACATTGCAAGTTATCTTACACTTTGGGCCTTCTCAAATTCTTTAATATAAACTGATCCACATTCTCCTCATACTCCATCAACTCAAATTGTTTTGTAAGTTTATTTAAATGATAATGTTATTTTTAGGGCAATTTTCGTTAATGCTATATCAATTACAATGATTTTTGGATTCTTCTCATGTTAAAACTGTCCGGACATTAACAAAATTACCCTAAAAATAACATTGCCTATTTAAATTGATTTATTATTGCTTTTGAAATAGTCATTCCCCTTTTTGTAATCAAATCGGTTTCTTATATAGTGACTAACACTGTGAAAAATTAAAATAATAAAGGGTGAGTTTGTTATAAATTGAAATATGAGGGGTATATGGTAACTAAAAGGATGGACTAATTTTGACTTACAAAAAGTGACATGAAGTGTAAAACTCAGTCATTCTATTATGGTCTACTTTGGTTGTCAGAAGTAGGAGCATAGAGTACGATTTATAGGAAGTAGGGATTTCGTCTTTTATTTGATTGCAGGGAGATTGGCAGAATACGGAAGTGAAAATTAATTAGTAATTTCTATTTCTTTCATACCGTAGGAGTAACTTACCTAACCTCTTAAATAAATTTTAATTCTTTTATTTTTAGGGAAATGTACGGATTGGACCCCCCAGCCCCCCCCATCCGTCCTCTCTCTCTCTCTCTCTTTCTCTCTCCTCATTTAATGCAAGGCAGGCAAAAGTACACTTTTTTGACCTTTCACTCTCTTTTTCTTCATTTTTTTTTTCCTTTTGAATTTTTTTTTGTCAAAAAAAAATATAATTTTCAAATTTGTCATTTCTTCTTCTTCCCTCCCAGACCTTGTTTAGGTGTGCTTGAAGTAATTAATAAAATCATACACTGTGTATGATGCATTATAATGCTGTAAAGTGAACTTATACAGGTGTACCACAAGAAATTAGTGGTAAAAGACTTATCATACACAATGTATAATAGGTTATAATGGCATAAAATTAACTTTTGCTGTTTTTTTCAAGTAATTAGACGTATAGTGGGATGAAATCGAATCATACACTAAGTATGATGCGTTTTAATGGTGTAAAATGAACTTATTCAGGTGTATTCCAAGCAATTAGTGGTAAATGACTTGTCATACACAATGTATGATAGGTTATAATGGCAAAAAATCAACTTGTGCTGTTTTTTTCAAGTAATTAGGGGTATAGTGGTCTGAAATCGAATCATACACTGGGTATAATGTATTTTAATGGTGTAAAATGAACTTATCCAGGTGTAGTTCAAGCAATTAGTGGTAAATGACTTATCATACACATTGTATGATACGTTATAATGGCATAAAATCAACTTTTGCAGTTTTTTTTCAAGTAATTAGGGGTACGGTGGGCTGAAATCGAATCATACAATGGGTATGATGAGTTAAAATGGTTTAATATGAAGCTTTTCAGGTATGTTTCAAGTAATTAGTGGTAAATGAATATCATACACAATGTATGATAGGTTTCAATGGCATAAACTCAACTTTTATTGGTTTTTTCAACTAATTACTGTTAGAGTGGGCAGAAATCGAATCATACAATGGGTATGACGAGTTAAAATGGTTTAATATGAACCTTTTCAGGTATGTTTCAAGTAATTAGTGGTAAATGACCTATCATACACAAATTATTATAGGTTTTAATGGTATAAAATCAACTTTTGCTCGTTTTTTCAAGTAATAACTGTTACAGTGGGCTGAAATCTAATCATACAATGGGTATGATGCTCTGAAATGGTCTAAAATGAACCTTTTCAGGTTTTATTAAAACAATTAGTGGTAAATGACTTATCATACACAATGTATGATAGGTTATAATCGCATAAAATCAACTTTTGCTATTTTTTTTCAAGTAATTAGGGGTACAGTGGGAGAAAATCGAATCATACACTGGGTATGATACGTTTTAATAGTGTAATATGAACTTATTCAGGTGTTTTTCAAGCAATTAGTTGTAAATGACTTACCATACACAATGTATGATAGGTTATAATGGCAAAAAATTAATTTTTACTGGTTTTTTCTTCTAATTACTGTTACAGAGGGCTGAATCGAATCATACAATGGGTAGGATGAGTTAAAATGGTTTAATATGAAACTTTTCAGGTATGTTTCAAGTAATTAGTGGTAAATGACCTATCATACACAAATTATTATAGGTGTTAATGCCATGAAATCAACTTTTACAGATTTTTTTGGGTAATTAGTGCTATAGTGGTCTGAAATCGTATCATACACTGGGTATGATGTGTTTTAATGGTGTAAAATGAACTTATTCAGGTTTATTTGAAGCAATTAGTTGTAAATGACTTATCATACACAATGTATGATAGGTTATAATGGCAAAAAATTAACTTTTGCTGTTTTTTTCAAGTAATTAGGGGTATAGTGGTCTGAAATCGAATTATACACTGGGTATGATGCGTTTTAATGATGTAAAATGAACTTATTCAGGTGTAGTTCAAGAAATTAGTGGTAAATAACTTATCATACACAATGTAAGATACGTTATAATGGCATAAAATCAACTTTTGCTCGTTTTTTCAAGTAATTACTGTTACAGTGGGCTGAAATCTAATCATACAATGGGTATGATGCTTTGAAATGGTCTAAAATGAACCTTTTCAGGTGTTGTTAAAACAATTAGTGGTAAATGACTTATCATACACAATGTATGATAGGTTATAATGGCAAAAAATTAACTTTTGCTTTTTTTTCAAGTAATTAGGGGTATAGTGGTCTGAAATCGAATCATACACTGGGTATGATGCATTTTAATGGTGTAAAATGAACTTATTCAGGTGTTTTTCAAGCAATTAGTTGTAAATGACTTATCATACACAATGTATGATAGGTTATAATGTCAAAAAATTAACTTTTACTGGTTTTTTCTTCTAATTACTGTTACAGGGGGCTGAATCGAATCATACAATGGGTATGATGAGTTAAAATTATTAAATATGAACCTCTTCAGGTATGTTTTAAGTAATTAGTGGTAAATGACCTATCATACACAAATTATTATAGGTGTTAATGGCATGAAATCAACTTTTACAGATTTTTTTAGGTAATTAGTGCTATAGTGGTCTGAAATCGTATCATACACTGGGTATGATATGTTTTAATGGTGTAAAATAAACTTATTCAGGTTTATTTCAAGCAATTAGTTGTAAATGACTTATCATACACAATGTATGATAGGTTATAATGGCAAAAAATCAACTTTTGCTGTTTTTTTCATGTAATTTGGGGTAAGTGGTCTGAAATCGAATCATACACTGAGTATGATTCGTTTTAATGGTGTAAAATGAACTTATTCAGGTTTATTACAAGAAATTAGTGGTAAATGACTTGTCATACACAATGTATGATAGGTTTAAATGGCATAAAATCAACTTTTACTGGTTTTTTCAACTAATTACTGTTACAGTGGGCTGAAATCGAATCATACAATGGGTATGATGAGTTTTAATTGTGTAAAATGAACTTATTCAGGTGTAATTGAAACAATTAGTGGTAAATGACTCATCATACACAATGTAGGATAGGTTAAAATGGCATAAAATTAACTTTTGCTATTTTTTTTCAAGTAATTAGGGGTACAGTGGTCTAAAATCGAATCATACACTGGGTATGATACGTTTTAATGGTGTAAAATGACCTTATTTAGGTATAGTTGAAGTAATTAGCGGTAAAGATCTTGTCATACACAATGTATGATAGGTTTTAATAGCATAAAATTAACTTTTGCAGGTTTTTTCATTTATTTAAGGGTACAGTGGTCTGAAATCTGCTTATATACGTGTATTTCAAGTTTTATTGGTGTATGATGCACTTCATACACGGTGTATGATGGGTTATATTTGTGTAAAATCAGTGTTATTTGTGTATTTTTGGGATGTGTATTTGGAAAAAAAATATACATTTTGCGTATATCCGTACGATTTTTCTTCAAAAAGGCCCTCCCATTCACCCCCCCAACCCGTCCCCTTTCTCTCTCCTCATTTAATGCCATCCCATCCGTACCCCTGCTCTCGCCTCATTTACTTACAGCTGTAAAACCCCTTCCCGCCTTTCTGTCTTCCCCATAAGCAACTTGTTTTATAAGCCACCAGTCACTCTCCTCTTTCTCTCACCCGTTCATTCTCTCTCTCCTCTTTCCGAATTTGCTCATCCTCTTTCTCCTCTACTTCAGCTGCGATTGTCGTTCCCGTGGGTCTGACCTCTGTTTTCACACCTTCATCCTTGATCTATAGCTGCTCCAGTCTTTAATCACCATTTTCGAAGGTGAGTAAGAGTTATTTTTGTAGGGTTTAGGGTTTTGGTGCTCCAATGTATAATATCCGTTTGTTTCGTACCATTTCCTGAACATAGTGCATAGTATTTGTTAGGGTTTAGGGTTTTGGTGTTAGTGGCTTTGTGATTAGTGTTTTTTATTTGTGTAAAATGATCTTCTGCATGTTTTGTGGTTTTTTTTCACGTAAAATCGACCTTTGTGGTATAATGAACTTCTGCATGTTTCATATGAGCAACCATACAGTGTGTAGGATTGGTTTTAATGGTGTAAAATCAACTTGTGTATATGTTTTTTAAGTAAGTAGTTTATGAGCAACCATACAGTGTGTCTGATTGGGTTTAATGGTGTATAACCAACCTGTGTTTGTTTATGTTAAGTAATTAGTGGTGTATAATTAATCATACAGTGTGTAGGATTGGTTTTAATGGTATATAACCAACTTGTGTTTGTGTATTATAAGTAATTAGTGGTGGTGTATAATCAATCATACACTCTGTATGATTTGTTTCAATGGTGTAGAACCAAAGTGTGTCTGTTTGTGTTCAGTTAATGGTGTATTGCTTTTATTTCAGATGGCATTTTACACACGTAGGAAGAGCTGTCCTGCCGTTGAGGTTGATTACATTTTCCCGAGGGGTTTCTGGAAATTCCTCCAAATCAACCAAATAGGTTTGTCAACCAAGGTTGTTACGGAGATAAAGGAAATCTTGAAGGACGACGAAGCCAAGGTTTGACACTGTATCCATTTTAATTATGTTGACTTTTGACAATGACATTTATGATCCCATATTAACTAAAAGTGTTTTGCATTACAGCTTGCCCTTGCCTCACAATACAATGTCGGGCATCTGCTTGGGCTGAGTGAGACCAATGTCAACTTCTGGCATAGTCTCATTCACGTTGTCCTTCTCCACCAAGTGGCCAACCCCAATCCCGAGGAGTTATCATTCTTATTTGGTGGGAAGGTAGTGCACCTTAGGAGGAGGGAGTTTTGCATTCTCACCGGCTTGAGATATGCCAGTGTGGAAGATGTACGCGGTGGTCCCAACACGCTGGTTGCCAAGTATGGCATGAGGGGGAGGATGACTAGGCAGCAGCTTTTTGATGCATGCAGAACCTGCTCCATCATGGAGGACCAGGTTAAGCTTGCTGTTGCGTACCTGATCGAGGGTCTACTGTTCGCCAAACGCAAGCGAACGGGCATTGACCCGAACATCCTGGCCCTCGTGGACGATGTGGACTCTTTCAATCGTGTTGCATGGGGATCCTTGAGCTGGAAATTCTTGGTGCGGAAGCTCAAGGATTTCGCTGCAAGAATGCAGCACGGTTTGGAGAATACCTACTCCGTCCACGGGTTCTACGATGTGGTTTCCATATTTGCCCTGGAAACCCTTCCAGAACTTGCCAAGGTGGGGGCGGTGAGGGTTGGCGACCAGCCTCTTGGGCGGATCCATAACTGGAAGATGTCTGTTAAGGCTCCGTACTCCGCTCTGCTCTCAACGGTATTTGATCAGATAATAAATACACTATGTTGTTATTGTTTTACTACTGTATGTTTCATATATTTTGGGTTAGAAGTGTGTTTTGTAATTTTACTAACGTATATATGATGTATCTTCCTTTGATTAGCAATTGAATGCCGAACCAATTAGATTGACGAGTGCGGAAGCCGGTCAGCCTAATCTACAAGGCATTCCCTATGCTGAGGATGCTGAGGAGGGGTTTCAATCTCCTATTATGGCAATGCCAGCAGAGCTTGGTGAGGAGCCACAACCATTGGCAACTCAACCTCCGTTGCCGGCATCCAGGGAGGACCCGTATCCTACGTCAACCAATTCGGCGGACCAATCGGTATGATGAATTATTTTGTGTTTATTTAATCACATTTTTATCCGTGTAGATACTACATTATTCAAATTTGCTGATTATGCCAATTTGGAGGACTTATTGCAGGTTATGGAGAGACTCGAAGCGATGGATAAAGAGGTGCAAATGATATGGATGCAGCTTGAAGCACACCAGCGAATGCTGCAAATGTACGAACGACGGTTTGAGGCTCAGGATGCACTGATTAAGGAGCTGCTCTCAGACCGTCAAGCGCAGGCCGCATCGCCGCACTTATGTTCATCGACTTCCGCTCATCCATCCCCGATTGAGCAAGCCATAATAGTTTCTCCTGTCCGTACTGGGTAAGACACTAGATTCCTTGTTAGTGTCCCAATTTGTTATGTTTTCATGCATGTTGATGCTTATTGACTTTTGCTATGTGCTATGCCATCTAGGGCCGAGGAAAATGTCTTCAAGGAACCATCGTCACCGCATGTGGAAGGCGTTGAAAACTTGTTGACATTGTCCGAGATAGTGTGTAGTTTGGGGCAAGAGAGGAGGGACCCCAAGCCAAACCCCAAGTACAAAGGTGAGGAATGGACTGCGGAGGGTAAGAGCAAACGGGCAAAAATTACCCATCCTGGACCGGAGCCAGTTCTGCCCTTCAATCCATTCCAGCCTCCCTCCGACAAAGACATAGAAGATTTTGAAGATTTTTACAAAAGTTTCCACACAAAGGTCGCTAAGTGAGTGTGATTTTGCACGATGCTTTTTGATAATTTGTATGTAAATGTTTCTAGAATGCATCTTTCTTAGGTGTGTTTCAAGTAATTAGTGGTGTCTGAAAGAAAATCATACACTGTGTATGATGCACTATAATGGTATCAAGTGAACTTATTCAGGTGTATTTTAATTAATTAGTGGTAAATGATTTGTCATACACAATGTATGATAGGTTATAATGACATAAAATCAACTTTTGTTGTTTTATTCAAGTAATTAGGGGTAGAGTGGTCTGAAATTGAATTATACACTAGGTATGATGCGTTTTAATGGTGTAAAATGATTCTATTCAGGTGTATTTTTAGCAATTAGTGGTAAATGACTTGGCATACATAATGTATGATAGGTTTTAATGGCATAAAATCAACTTTTGCAGTTTTTTTTATGTAATTACTATTACAGTGGTATGAAATCGAATCATACACTGGGTATGATGCATTTTAATTGTGTAAAATGAACTTATTCAGGTGTATTCCAAGCAATTAGTGGTAAAAGACTTGTCATACACAATGTATGATAGGTTTTAATGGCATAAAATCAACTTTTGCTCGTTTTTTCAAGTAATTACTGTTACAGTGGTCTGAAATCATCTTTCTTATGGTATGCTTATATATCGTGCTTGGTATTGCATATTACAGAGATTTGAAGACCCCCTTTCCGTTACCTAATGATCAACGAATGGATTTCTCTGTTTTGACTGTGACGACGGGTCAATTTTGGTATCGGTTGAGAAACGAGGACGCCTGGCTTACTGATGAGGTATGTTTCCCATCATAATAGTTTTGCCGTGTGTCAACTAATAAGTAAAATCAACCTGTGTTAAATCTACTTATGTTATTGTGTATCAAGGAAGTAAGTGTTGTATTACTAGTCATACACCATGTATGGTTGATGCTAAAGGTGTAAAATCAACCTGTGTTAGTGTGTTTTGAATAAAGAGTGGTGTATGATTAGTCATAGGGTTCAACTGTGTAAAATGAACTTATTTATGTGTGTAAAATCAACTTGTCTCAACTAATTAGTTTTGAATCGCAGGAAATGGATGTAATTCTGCACTACATTTTGGAGAAGAAACATCAGTGGCCAGAGCAATTCGACCAGAGGGCAACATGCGCGGACACAACTGTTGCTCCTCAATTTGGACCCCTACTAAAACAGATTCAAATTAGTGGAATCCCGCTTGAGTCAGATTTTACTGACTTTGATTCGTTGATCGTTAAGTTCCTTGCCGGGGATGCCACGTATGGGGTCAGCTGCCACAACGTGGATCGGATATACATGCCCATTAATCAACCTAATCAACATTGGTTCCTTGCTGCCATCCATCTTAATGATTGGCGGATACAGGTATTTGATTCCTTGTACACCGCCAAATCCAGGGCAGCAAGATTAGAACATGTGGAACCAATTGCAAAATTGCTTCCACATACTCTAGCGTTGGTTAATTTTTGGGATGTCCGAAAGGACCTCATATAATTTAAGGGCAAGCCTTTCTCGGTAACTTACAAACGGAATGAATGTCCACAACAAGGGGGGTATGACATCTACTTTCCATGCAATTTTACTATTCCGTTCATTTGGAATTTTGGTTATGAAGTGGATGCAAAATAGTCATTACTTGCAATGATGTACAATTTCTGACTGTGGAATCTGTATTAATATTAACTGCAGGTCAGACTGTGGAATTTTTGTTGTAAAGTTCATAAAATTTTTGCTTACCAAAGGACTGAGCATCTCCCAATGCACGCAAGAGCAGATAGGGAAATTGCGGCTGTATACTTCTGTACACTTGTACAGACACGGAAGGAATAAACGGCTTCAAATGCATACATGTCAATAAAATATGTTATTCATTATACATTATTTTCATTATACTGAAAGTTTTATGTAATAAAAATGCATACTTGTACCAAAGGATTTACATTGCATTCATTATGTTGAAAATTGTATGTAATATTGTATATTTCGATGTTGTTGTATGTTCCTATTGATGTATTTTCAAATGGTGTAATAAAAATGCATACTTGTACCAAAGGATTTACATTGTATTCATTATATTGAAAGTTGTATGTAAGTTCACAGATATTTCGATGTTGTTGTATTTTCCTATTGATGTATTCACATGTGCAAAGGTTGTTATTAACCATTAAAACTCATCCTACACCGTTTATGATTGGTTATCCACCACTAAGTACCTAAAACACAATTGTAGAACTTGATTTTTCACCCATATAACTCATCATACACAGCGTATTAATGGTGTGACACCAATAATTTCCAACAAACTTAAAAATACATACACAGCCCGTGATTTTACCATACATAAAACTCGTCATACACTGTGTATGATACGTAGAACTTGACACACATTAAAACCCTGCATACAATTTGTATGACAAGCTGGACATATATAACTGCTGGAATTACATACAGTTGTCCCTCTGCATATGTTGTCTATAAAGTGCATCCACTGCATGCATACAAAGTTCAAGATCCTTATCATGCGGATGAACTTCACACCATTACAACTCATCATACACCGTACACCATGTGTGATTGATCATACACCACTAATTGCTTGGTAGGCCGTTGATGAAACATGATCCGTAGAAGTGCCACCTCTCTTTGTGTCTCAGCTATCACTGGCCCACCACTGCCGCTGCTAGAGCCGCTTACATTAGGAATTTAAACGGTTCGATATATTGAGGACCGTATATGCTTGGCTTCCTATCCATCTCATCCCTTTATAGGGGGAGAACCGTGGGAGAGGGGTATGATAAAGCAGGTGGTAGTTGAGGTTATTAAATGTCTTGCTTTGTAGTCCATTATGACCACTGAACATTCAATGTTCAACCACCAACCACCCCAACCGATCAGCCTCATCCATATAAATCAACAAGGGCATTTATATTGCTTGGTACACAAGTTCATTGATAGTTGTGGCAATTATAGTGTTTTGAATACTTAGTAGTGTTTTGCTTACCATACATAGTGTATGATGAGTCTTAATGGTGTGAAATCAACTTGTACAAGTGCGTTTCAACTACTTAGTGGTGTATGACTTACCATACATAGTGTATGATGAGTCTTAACGGTGTGAAATCAACTTGTACAAGTGTATTTCAACTACTTAGTGGTGTATGACTTACCATACTTAGTGTATGACAAGTCTTAATGGTGTGAAATCAACTTGTACAAGTGTGTTTCAACTACTTAGTAGTGTATGACTTACCATACATAGTGTATGATGAGTCTTAATGGTGTGAAATTAACTTGTACAAGTGTGTTTCAACTACTTAGTAGTGTATGACTTACCATACATAGTGTATGATGAGTCTTAATGGTGTGAAATCAACTTGTACAAGTGTGTTTCAACTACTTAGTAGTGTATGACTTACCATACTTAGTGTATGGCAAGTCTTAATGGTGTGAAATCAACTTGTACAAGTGTGTTTCAACTACTTAGTGGTGTATGACTTACCATACATAGTGTATGACAAGTCTTAATGGTGTGAAATCAACTTGTACAAGTGTGTTTCAACTACTTAGTGGTGTATGACTTACCATACATAGTGTATGATGAGTCTTAATGGTGTGAAATCAACTTGTACAAGTGTGTTTTAACTACTTAGTAGTGTATGACTTACCATACATAGTGTATGATGAGTCTTAATGGTGTGAAATCAACTTGTACAAGTGTGTTTCAACTACTTAGTAGTGTATGACTTACCATACATAGTGTATGATGAGTCTTAATGGTGTGAAATCAACTTGTACAAGTGTGTTTCAACTACTTAGTAGTGTATGACTTACCATACTTAGTGTATGACAAGTCTTAATGGTGTGAAATCAACTTGTACAAGTGTGTTTCAACTACTTAGTGGTGTATGACTTACCATACTTAGTGTATGACAAGTCTTAATGGTGTGAAATCAACTTGTACAAGTGTGTTTCAACTACTTAGTGGTGTATTACTTACCATACTTAGTGTATGACAAGTCTTAATGGTGTGAAATCAACTTGTACAAGTGTGTTTCAACTACTTAGTGGTGTATGACTTACCATACATAGTGTATGACAAGTCTTAATGGTGTGAAATCAACTTGTACAAGTTTGTTTCAACTACTTAGTAGTGTATGACTTACCATACATAGTGTATGATGAGTCTTAATGGTATGAAATCAACTTGTACAAGTGTGTTTCAACTACTTAGTGGTGTATGAATTACCTTTGATGCTGATACGTGTGGCGATACACCATCCATGCATGTCGACATACATCGTAACACACTTGAAAAACACATCAACCCCTTAGAACACACAATTGGGACCAACTTCAAATCAATTCATTGACAGCTTTCATTACAGGAATATACAACAGTATGAAAATATACACAATTTTCATTACCCTATTACATACACATCACAACCTTCCGAAAATTTTCTGTACACTGGATACAACGTAAATCCTATGGTAATGTACAATGTAAATCCTATGGTAAAACGAAATTATCACAAGTAAAATTTATACATTTGAAGACTATAAGTTAATTTGGAGGAGGGACTTGAGATGGACGGCCGGAGTTGGATGAGGTGCATTCGCCATTAGGATGCAGAGCAATTGGGTTCTTGCACGTGGATCGGTTATGCCCGTGTTCCTTGCACCGACTGCACCTTTGATGAACACGCTCCTCACCGACAGGCGAAATCCTCCTCTTCCGCCTCCTCCCAGAAGAGGTTCTAATGTCGGGTGGAAGAACTTTCATGTCAGCTACATCACGAGGGATACGCCAGTCACTTATGTGCGGCATCGGGTAGACGACACCTCTATACGACTCGTACCAATATTCTCTACTGTAGTACGGCGAGTACAAGTTGATTTTTTGCCATTATAACCTATCATACATTGTGTATGATAAGTTATTTACCACTAATTGTTTTAACAACACCTGAAAAGGTTCATTTTAGACCATTTCAAAGCATCATACCTATTGTATGATTAGATTTCAGCCCACTGTAACAGTAATTACTTGAAAAAACGAGCAAAAGTTGATTTTATGCCATTATAACGTATCATACATTATGTATGATAAGTCATTTACCACTAATTTCTTGAACTACACCTGAATAAGTTCATTTTGCACCATTAAAACGCATCATACCCAGTGTATAATTCGATTTCAGACCACTATACCCCTAATTACTTGAAAAAAACAGCAAAAGTTGATTTTTTGCCATTATAACCTATCATACATTGTGTATGATAAGTCATTTACAACTAATTGCTTGAAATAAACCTGAATAAGTTTATTTTACACCATTAAAACACATCATACCCAGTGTATGATACGATTTCAGACCACTATAGCACTAATTACCTAAAAAAATCTGTAAAAGTTGATTTCATGCCATTAACACCTATAATAATTTGTGTATGATAGGTCATTTACCACTAATTACTTGAAACATACCTGAAAAGGTTCATATTAAACCATTTTAACTCATCATACCCATTGTGTAATTCGATTCAGCCCTCTGTAACAGTAATTAGAAGAAAAAACCAGTAAAAGTTGATTTTTTGCCATTATAACCTATCATACATTGTGTATGATAAGTCATTTACAACTAATTGCTTGAAAAACACCTGAACAAGTTCATATTACACCATTAAAACGTATCATACCCAGTGTATGATTCGATTTCATCCCACTGTACCCCTAATTACTTGAAAAAAAAAGCAAAAGTTGATTTTATGCGATTATAACCTATCATACATTGTGTATGATAAGTCATTTACCACTAATTGTTTTAATAAAACCTGAAAAGTTTTATTTCAGACCATTTCAGAGCATCATACCCATTGTATGATTAGATTTCAGCCAACTGTAACAGTTATTACTTGAAAAAACGAGCAAAAGTTGATTTTATACCATTAAAACCTATAATAATTTGTATATGATAGGTCATTTACCACTAATTACTTGAAACATACCTGAAAAGGTTCATATTAAACCATTTTAACTCGTCATACCCATTGTATGATTCGATTTCTGCCCACTGTAACAGTAATTAGTTGAAAAAACCAGTAAAAGTTGATTTTATGCCATTGAAACCTATCATACATTGTGTATGATATTCATTTACCACTAATTACTTGAAACATACTTGAAAAGCTTCATATTAAACCATTTTAACTCATCATACCCATTGTATGATTCGATTTCAGCCCACCGTACCCCTAATTACTTGAAAAAAAACTACAAAAGTTGATTTTATGCCATTATAACATATCATACATTGTGTATGATAAGTCATTTACCAGTAATTGCTTGAACTACACCTGAATAAGTTCATTTTACACCATTAAAACGCATCATACCCAGTGTATGATTCGATTTCAGACCACTATACCCCTAATTACTTGAAAAAAAGCAAAAGTTGATTTTTTGCCATTATAACCTATCATACATTGTGTATGGCAAGTCATTTACTACTAATTGCTTGGAATACACCTGAATAAGTTTATTTTACACCATTAAAACGCATCATACCCAGTGTATGATTCGATTTCATCCCACTGTACGTCTAATTACTTAAAAAAAAAACAGCAAAAGTTAATTTTATGCCATTATAACCTATCATACATTATGTATGATAAGTCGTTTACCACTAATTTCTTGTGATACACATGTATAAGTTCACTTTACAGCATTATAATGCATCATACACAGTGTATGATTTTATTAATTACTTCAAGCACACTTAAACAAGGTCTGGGAGGAAAGAAGAAAAAAGGGCAAATTTGGAAATTACATTTTTTTTTTTTGACAAAAAAAAAATTCAAAAGGAAAAAAAAAAATGAAGAAAAGGAGAGCGAAAAGTCAAAAAACTGTACTTTTGCCTGCCTTGCATTAAATGAGGAGAGAGAAAGAGAGAGAGAGAGAGAGGACGGATTGGGGGGGGGGGGGGGGGTGAGATGGGAGGGCATTTTTATCCAAAAAAATCTATTTAAGGTTAAAGAGGTCTAAAAAACATTAAGGGGGGGCTGGGGGGTCCAATCCGTACGATTTTCCTTATTTTTAACTAGTCTTGTGAAGGAAGTTCTGTTTCTCACAACCAAATACTTCATAGAAAATATAACTTTTCATAAGAATTCAATTCACATAGTAACCCAAAAAAAGCCTCTATATATTTATTAAATGTTTGGCTTTTAGTTTTTCTCTCTCTTTTAATTTTTTTTCCACTTTGATAAAAATTTGAAAATTGGATATCAAAAGAATGAAAAATTATCATTTTGAGAACCTAAATTTCAATAAAATTCACATGTTTTAAGGAAATTAATTTGTATTTAATATAGATTTATCTTTCATAATATATATGTAATATTATATCTATCAAATGGATATCAGTTTTGTATAATTATGTATATTATTTTTCATATAAAGGGGAGCTATAAGTTTCTAGTGGAGATTGAACCTGGATGGCCGCCAGCGTTTTCTGCCATTAGGTTATGTCCCTAAAAGATTATATAATTAGGTATATACTACTTGTAGAAGTTATACATTATGCATGTAATGTAACACATGTATTTACATGTCCCAGTTATGTGATATATGTGCAAATGAACATTCATTTTGTCATTTGCTTTGAAATATTGTGAGCAAGGTTGTTAAAATCAGGATTTTACTTAGAATCAGTAGGGGCTTTTAGAATCGGAATCATAGAATAGAATCGAGAATCGTGAGATTCTACTGAATACAAATTATAAATTTTTTTTCATATTAATATTAGTTATATAATTCAAAAAATTATTAATAAGACTTTTATTTACATGACTATAAGAAATATAATCAACTATGATAAAAATATTATCATATCACATATATGTGTAATTTTATGTTACAATAATTATGAGAACTTTTAAGATAGATGCTATTACTCAAACTTTATATTAATGTTAAAACATAAAACTAAACTTAATTTAAGTTCTTTAAAAGTATATAACGGTTAATTAACTTTTTCTTTTGCATCAAATTAATAAAATAAGTTCAATTATAATATATGCTTGATTATTTTATATTTTAACTTTTTATTCGTATACCTTGGTAGAATCGAGGTCGGATCGGTAGAATCTTAAAATCGTGTTGTGATTCTACCCCTTAGCTTCATGTAATCTCAACGAATTGTAAGATTCTACAAAATTAAGATTGTACTTAAGATTTAGATTGGTCGGCAATTGTAGAATTGTAGAATCGTATAATTGTAAGATTCTAAGATTTGAATCGGAATTTTAATAACTATGATTGTGAGCAGATTCCTGGACTCTAATTGTCATTCTACTTACGCAAATTGTTAGATGCAGATACACATATGTGCGCAAACACAAATAAGAGGATGAGAGCTGATATGAGAGAATATGAATTATTAGATCTGATCAAGGGTTCAAATTTTAAAATTACTTTCACAGTTAGAGTCAATGGCTCGGGTTTTTTTTTTTTTTTTTTTTTAAATTTAGATTTAATGTCCATATTTTTTCCTTTCATATTTCCTCATCTTTGACCCTCTTGTATATATATATGGGCAAATTATAGTAAGGCCCCTTGAATTTTGCAATTAATCACAGCGCACCCCCTGCACTTTTAATTTTAAAAAATAACACCCTTAAATTTACAATTAATCACAATATATCCCTGCACTTTCAATTTCATAAAATAGCCTTCTAAACTTTGCAATTAAACAAAACTCATCCACTTCACTTCTAAACTTTATAATTAAACAAAACACACCCTCTATATTTTTAATTTTATAAAATACCCCGGTAACTTTTTTATTACACACAATTCACTCCTCGAGCTTTGTTATTAAACAAAAATCATACTTTAGATATTAATAAATTTAAAATTAAAAATATATAGAATTTAAAACTTTAAAACAAATTATAAAAAAAATTTGGAAATTTTTAAAAAAATATAATGATTTTTTTTAACTTTGATAAAAATTAGATTAATAAATTTAAAATTAAAAAAATCTATTATATTAAAAATTATACATTTTCTAATTTTATACAAAAGATAGAAATTTATGTTTCTAGAAGAAAATTAGGAGCTTTATATTTCTAGGCAAAAGATAAGAGAATTTTTTTATATTTATATAAAATAATTATTTTAATTAATTATAGTAAAAATATTATAAACTTAGAAGATAAAAATTACAATAAAATGTGATAATTTTTTAAAAAATATTTTTAAATTAGATTAAAATTGAAAACCAAAAAAATTTATGAAATTAAAAATTGAAAATAAATATTTTTTAGAAACATTAAAAATAAAGTTTAAAAATGTTATTATATTTTTTTAAGCTTTCTCCAAAAAAAAATTTTTCCATAATTTGTTTCTATTTTTTTAATTTCATATTTTTTTTCTTAATTTTAAATTTATTAATGTTTAAAGGGTGTATTATCTTTAGTATCAAAGTTCGTGGGGTAAGTTGTGTGTAATAACAAAGTTTAGGGAACTATTTTTTGAATTTGAAAGTACAGGGGGTGTATTGTGTTTAATTATAAAGTTTAGGGAGCTATATTATGAAATTAAAAGTACAGGCGAAGTGTTGTGTTTATTACAAAGTTAAAGGGGCTATTTTTTGAAATTGAAAATTCAAGAGATGTATTGTGTTTAATTGTAAAGTTCAGGGGGTCTTACTATGATTTGTCCTTTATATATATATATAGTAGGTTAGCTTAACGTCAATTTGACCATAACGGTAAATCAAAATTGTTTTAAATATAAACTTTAATTTATTTATATTAAATTATTTTTTAGGTAAGATGTTCAAGTACCACGTCAATATACATTGTCAAAACTCTAACAAAGTTTTAAGGGAGTCGGTTCCCAAAATAATGCTGAAAAATAAAAATAAAAAAAAAATAAAGCTAAAAAATAAATATTTACCAATCTACTGTTGACCCCCGTTCAAACAGCGCGGTTGTATCTAAAAATAACCGCATCAAAAAATGAAAGAATATGTAAAGCATAAACCACGTTTAGTAAACGCGGTTTACTCTAAATAAACCGCGTTTACTAAACGTGGTGTACTCTTATATAAACCGAGTTTTATAATACTGCAGTTTTCATTATAAATAACAATATAAATAACAAACTAATAGATATATATAAATAACGAACTACTATATAAAAAATAATATAAATAAAACATAAATAAATGTTCAAAAAAATGAAACATAAGTAAATATTACCGTCATATATTTCACTGCTACTAGCTGCTAACTGAGCCCCGTGCTCCTTTTTTCTCTTGCATGTCAATACATTATGACCTTTTCTCTTACAGAACTCACGTGTAACCCTTCGTGTATAGTCATTCGCATCCATTTCATTTTGAATTCGTTTCGAGCGTGGGCATCCTTGACTTCAAGACCCGTCCTTTACAATTATATGAACCGCGGCTTTAAGACACATTTTAGTCTTACGTGAACCGCGTCTTTAAGACGCGTTTTAGTCTTACATGAACCGTGTCTGAAGAACCGCGGATGCAGTTTAGTTTCAAATGAACTGCGGACGCTGTTTATTTCCATATGAAACGCATCATTAAGACGCGTTTTATAACAGAAAAAAATATTTTTCTCTTAATTCGGTTATTTTTGGAGTGAACCGCGTTTTCTAAATGCGGTTCAACAGTAGATTGGTAAATATTTATTTTTTGGTATTATTTTTTTATTTTTTTATTTTTCAGCATTATTTTGGGAACCGACTCATCTTAAGGAGGGTGCTTTAGAAAAAGTACTAAAATAAGTATAACTCAAAAATATTTCATAGTTTCAGGTACTTAAAAAATATAGGAAAATATTATTTAGGTACTTTGAGATTTGATCAATTATCGCTTAAATACCCTAAACTTTCAATATATAATGGGGTACTCTAAAGCTTAAATATTTTATTATTTAGATACCATATGTTAGAATTTGATGAATTTTTGTAAAATTTTAACCAATTTAATACCAAAAATGTCGATATAGTACATGATAATGATAATATATATAAGTCATGTTAATATTTTTCAGAAAAAAATCAACAAATTGGGATCAAATAGTTACTGAATGTTGATTTAAACTACCTAAATATTGCTACGATCATGTGTCATTTTCTCATTTTTGATAAAAAAAATTACGAAATTCTAAAAAAGATACTAATATATTTTAAAAATCATGTTCAATGTTAGCATTTTTCATCGAAAATCTATCAAATTTCGACGCAAGGATATTTGAAAGATAAAATTTTAAAACTTTAGGATACCTAGATAATAAAATATTCAAATTACAAGATACCCCATTATACAAATTGAAATATTACTGTATGTATATTATTAATGTACAAACATTAGAGTATTTAAGTGATAATTTATCAACAATAACAACAGGCCTAGTGACTCAAGGACTCCTGCATAAGCGGGGTTTTGGAGGGGTGGATGTACGCAGCCTTACCCTTTCAGGTTGTACATGCTCAGAGGATGTTTCCGAGAACCCCAACCTTATAAGGTTGGCAATACGAGAACTTCCTAGGAAGTCACTCATCTTGGTACTATTCTTGCCCAAGCAAGTTTAACTTCGGAGTTTTAATGGGGTCCGGTGCCTTAATGCCTGGTAAATAAACTCTTAAGTGATAATTTGTCCAAAAAAAAAAAAAAAAAAACCCAAAAAAGCAGCGTTTATACGAGGTACTGTGCGGGAAAACAGGAGTGGTTAGTGCAAGGTAGTACAAATTGAGAATGTGGGCAGCAAAAGGAAATGGGGGGATGCAATGGATGTACCATTTATTCTCCTCCAAAATCACAGCCACCCACTCGTACACACGCTTACCAAAGTTAAAATCCAACTCTCATGTACTATTATAATATGAGTCTTTTTAATATGTGTCTATGTTAATATGTATTAATTGCATCATATTGTTACATTTGATTGGTCAGATACAAGTAGCAATAATAATAAATTTTACATTAGCCAATCAAATGTTAAAATATGGTGTATTTAGTACACCTTAACATGTGTCTAATGAGATATAAACTAGTGGCAATATTCTACATAGGATTATGGACTTTCAAACTAGTCCCTCGGGGATATAGACTAGTAGCGATATTCTCCAGTTGCCAATGACATGACCTCGGTTCGATTTCCACAAGGCTGAAGTGGTGTTCCGCTTTATGGGGAATTTGTGGGGTTTATCCCCTCCCTTCCCTGATGTCACCAATGTAAAAAAAAAAAAGCACTTTAAAATCTAAAATGTAAGATTGGATCAAAAATCATCAGATTCTATTAAATATATATTATATTTTTTTCGATAAGTAACGAAAATTACAAAACAAAAGTTGACACCCTACAAGACGATTTCGCCACTGCTTAGGTGCAAACAGATTGATTGGCGGCCGTCCTCCAGGATTAACACGATTTGACCGCTACCGTCGCACTCGGTAGAGACCGGGTAGGAGACGCTTGAGAGCTTTGCCCGAATTTTGAGAGAGGAAATTGAATAAGGAGAAGAAGAAGAATCGTTTATTTTTGAATGATTAAAACAGGTGAGGGTAGCCTGCTTTTATAGCCAAATTAAAGGCCCGATTTTGTTAACCGACTGCTTGAAAACTGGGAGAAAAAATAGCAACCGAAGTGAATGTTGGCAGTTTGCATATACATGCAGCAAAAATCTCAGCAACAGTTATGAACCTGAACAACAAAAAAATATCGGTAACTGTTTTGAATACGAAACCGTAAAGGACTGATTTTTCCGAAGTTTGTAAAAATGTAACCCACACCCTCGCCCGAGCACGGCATGGCGGGCGGGCGCGTGTGGTGTCCATACTCTCATCCATAAATCAATCTAAAGGGTGGCTCTAAGGTACCCATATATAAACCCAAAAATTTCCTCCTATTTTGTCTATGTGGGATACAAGAAAAAGTGTCATTTGCTACTTCACTTGGCTTTTATCATGAATTTCTTGTATCATTTTTCCAACAATCTCCCATAAAAGATACAAGAATGAAAAGAAAGACAAATTGGGCAAAGGAAGTTTTGTGTTTCAGTGCCGATATCTTGCGACTTGAATCGTCACCTAGTGTAACCCAAGTTTAGGACCAACATCTTGCTAGGTGACTTTCGTCTTGAACCTCACAAGGGGTTGTATAGTCTTCCACTTGGACACATACCAAACTCCAGATCTCAGCGACTCCTGCGATTTTGCGCGTTCTATCGGCCATGCGCTCGTCCTGGATATTCATAGGCGCTCTAGAAGGCAAGTCTTAAACCTTCATGGGGAGCGGCCACACTCCCACACCTACATTGGTGGATCCCATCAAGTGTGTGTTACCGCACACCACCAAATATATGGATATGGATCCATTAAGAGCTAAAGCTCAACCTCACCCCTTGGTAACATACAAACAGTGTCCATCAAGTGCAAGCCTTGCTTACACCACCAAACATATGGCTATGGACCCGTTTCCGCACTATCACACCATAGGGAGGGATGACATAGAACACAGTGCATTTTATAGAATAAAACCATGACTTTTCACATTAAACCTGTTAAAACCAGGTTGGATACATCACAATTCATTCATGTGTAGACTTTAATCCCATCCCCCTCGATGTTTCTATAATCATTTTACGACAAAGGCCTTTTGTCAACGGATCCGCAAGATTCTTTTCTGACTTTACATAGTCCAGTGATATCACTCCACTCTCTATAAGATCCTTCACGATCTTATGCCTGAGACGAATCTGTCTCCTCTTGCCATTGTAAACTTTGTTCTTTGCCACAGCAATTGCAGCTTGACTATCACGGTGAAGTGATACTGACGGCGCTGGAAGCCCCCACAATGGCACATCTACCAATAAGCTTCTTAGCCACTCGGCTTCATGACTTGCCAACTCAAGAGCAATGAACTCAGATTCCATAGTAGATGTAGCAGTACAAGATTGCTTAGACGATTTTCAGGATATAGCACCTCCAGCTAGTGTGAATACATATCCACTAGTGGAATTAATTTCATCATTATCAGACACCCAATTGGCGTCACAATATCCTTCTAAAACAACAGGAAACTTTCCATAATGAAGTCCCCAATCCATAGTTCCTTTCAAATATTTAAGCAACCTTTTTAATGCGTTCCAGTGCTCTTGATTAGGATTATGTGTGTATCTACTGAGTCTACTTACAGCATATGCAATGTCAGGTCTAGTGCAGTTCATTAAAAACATAACACTGCCAATTATTTTAGCATACTCAGTTTGGCACATAGCAACACCTCTATGTTTCATTAGATGTACACTGGGATCATAGGGTGTTCTTACAGTATCAACATTGAACATATCAAACTTTCTAAATATCTTCTCAACATAGTGAGACTGATTCAGGCTTAGGCCTACGGGAGTTCTCACAATTTTAACTCCTAGAATCATGTCTGCCTCAGCCATATCTTTCATATCAAATTTAGAAAATAGAAAGGTTTTTGTTTCATTAACGACATTCAGTTTGTGCCAAATATCAATATATCATCAACCTATAGACATATTATTACACAACCATTCGAATTAGTCTTAATATACACACACGAGTCTCCATCATTTACACGAAAACTGTTCGCTATTAGCATGCTGTTAAATTTCTCATGTCACTGTTTAGGCGCCTGTTTGAGACCATATAGAGATTTTATAAGTTTACAAACTTTCTTTTCATTACCAGGGACTATGAAACCCTCAGGTTGTTCCATATAAATCTCTTCATCTAGGTCACCATTTAGAAAGGCAGTTTTAACATCCATTTGATGTATTACCAAATCATGAATAGACGCAAGGGCAATCGAGATTCTAATTGTGGCTATTTTAGTGACGGGTGAATAAGTATCGAAATAATCTAACTCCTGTTTCTGGGTGTAACCTTTAGCCACTAACCTTGCCTTAAACTTATCTATTGTTCCATCAGCCTTCATTTTCCTTCTAAAGACCCATTTACAACCTATTGGTTTACATCCTCTAGGAAGGTCTATCAATTCCCAAGTGTGATTGATTCTAATTCGCTATTAATAGCCTTTTCCCAAAAGGTAGAGTCAACTGATCTAATAGCCTCATCGTAAGTTTTAGGGTCTTCTTCCAACATATAGACACTTACTGTTTCTTCATTTATGAAGTCATTTTCTGTTAGGAAAGTAGTAATATAATCGGGCCCAAAGTTAATTTCTTTCCTAGCTCTTTTACTTCTTCTAATTTCAGGAGTGTCTATATCATTGGTATAATTATGGCTAATAGTCATATTATGATAAGGCAAACTGGATGGTTCTGCGGCATCAGATTTCAAGGGGAATATATTTTCAAAGAATTCAGCATCTCTAGATTCAATGATACTACCACATGCATACGAATTATTAGACCCCTTAATCAAAAAACGATAAGCGGCACTATGATAAGCATACCCAATAAAAATAGAGTCGACAGTCTTAAGTCCAATTTTACTTCGTTTAAAGTCGGGTAATCCAACCTTGGCTAGGCACCCCCACACTTTCAAGTATTTCAGATTAGGTGCATGACCTTTCCACATTTCATATGGGTTTATCTAGCCTTTTATGAGGAACTCTATTAAGCACATGACAAGCAGATAGAATCGCCTCCCTCCACATGTTATCAGGTAGTCCAGAGCTAATTAACATTGCATTCATCATGTTCTTTAATGTTATATTTTTCCTTTCAGCGATGCCGTTAGATTGTGGACAGTAAGGAGGGCTTCGCTCATGTATTATTCCATTTTCCTCACAAAATTTTTCTAGAGAAGTTGGATCATATTCTCCTCCTCTATCGGACCTAACTCTTTTAATTTTCCTTCCTAATTGATTTTCTACTTCAGCTTTGTATTTTAAAAACATTCCTTCTGCTTCATCTTTAGTATTTAGGAGGTATACCATTGAGTATCTAGAATAATCATCTACAAATGTCATGTAATATCTTTTTCCACCTCTACTCATTAGGCTTTTATAGTCTCCTAAATCAGTGTGGATTAGCTCAAGAAGTTCTGATTGTCTCTCGATAGACTTAAAGGTTTTTTTAGCATACTTGGCTTCTACACATATTTCACACTTAGTAAAGCTGGTATTACTGAAGTTAGGAATCATATTCATTTTCTTAAGTCGTTTAATTGATTCAACATTTATGTTTCCTAAGCGAGCATGCCACAATTTGAGAGATTCAACGATACAAGCAGAAGATGTACTAGCATTCTCATTTATGGAAATAGCATCAAGGACAAACAGACCAGCATTATAAAAACCCTTTACCACAAATTCACCATTCCTAGTTAGGACTAGTTTATCTGAATCAAATAATAATTTCGAACCAGCTTTAATCAAGAGACTACCTGAGATCAGATTCCTACGCATTTCAGACACATGCAGCGCATTCGTTAAAGTAAGAAATTTTCCAGAGGTGAGTTTTAAAGTAATCTTCCCTTTTCCGAGAATGGGTGCTGCCGCAGAATTGCTCATGAAGACCACTTCCCCATCGGTCAATTTCTGGTATTCTTGGAACATACTTCGGTTTGCGCAGATATGCCTGGTAGCCCTGGTGTCCACGATCCATTCAGTCATGTTGTTTACCAGGTTCACCTCTGAGACAACAGCTATAATGTTTTCTGTTTCAACAAGATGTGCTTTATGCTTTGGGTCCTTGGATTGGTTCTTTTTGATTCTGCAATCCCGAGCCATATGTCCACGTTTTCCACAATGATAGCAATCTCGGAGAAATTTGTTGTTTGGCTTTTGAATTTTTCCACGAGGTTTGAAGCTAGAATAGTGCTTCTTTCCTTTACTTTTAAACCTGTCAGATGCACTGGCTCTTGCTTCTACAATTTTAGCCTTAGAAAGATCTGAATATGAATGCCTCCGATCTTTAAGTCTATTCTCTTCTTCAATCTTTAAGTGATTCACTAACTCTTCTAATGTCAGGTCTTTCTTTTTATGCATAAGTTGGTTTCTATATTCCTTCCAGGAAGGTGAAAGTTTTTCAATTAAAACATATGCTTGTGTAATTTCACAAATTTTAAGACCTTTTGATAATAGAGTTGTTACTATGTTTTCATATTCATGGACTTGATCAATTATCGGTTTATTGTCCATGAATTTGAAATCTAGCCACTTACTAACAACATATTTTCTAGTCCCTGAATCATCACCTCCATATTTTTTCTGTAGAGAATCCCATATTTCTTTTGATGATTCCAATTTTACATAAATATCAAAAAGGCCGTCACTTATATAATGTAGCAAATTTCCTCTAGAAGTTCGATCGTCTACGGTGAATTTTTCTTGATAGGCTTTTTTCTCATTTTCACCGTTGGGTTCCTTTTTGTCAAAGAGTAAGTAATCGATACAAACTTATTGAAGAAAAAGCAACATTTTCTGAGACCACCTTTTATAATTTTTCCGTCAAGTGGTTCAACTTTAGACATGTCGCGAAGCGGTAGTTTGATTGTCATGTTTAAATATTAGTTTCGCTTACTAACACTTACAAAAATTGCAGTACTTTCACGTAGAAATTTGCAGGTTCGTTTTTTTTTTTTTTTAATTATACTGAGGTTACGGTTAAAATACGTAGAAATTATACTAACAGCAAATCACAGTAATTAATGCAGTAAATTAATGCAGTAATTAACGCAGAAAATTAATGCAGAAAATTAATGCAGTAATTAACGCAGAAAAAAAAACAGTAAAATAACGCAGAAACCGGAAAATACTGCAATGTAAGTGCGCAGGAAAACACGAAAAATATGCAGTAATTTTTTTTTTGTTGCTAGACAACGACTACAAAAAATTTAACCGAAAATACTGCAATGAAAAAATGCAGTAAATGTTGCTGCAGAAAAATAAATTTTCAGTTGGCTGTATGTTGCGAAGAAACAACACAAAATCGTCTTTTAGATTGTTAGAAAATTAACTAGTAGTCACAGCAAAAACGAACGTATTTTTCAAGCATTAAATAGCAGCGATTAAACCTGGTTAAAATATATAAACGTGACAAACAAATAACACGAGAGAATTGAGAAATTAAATATAATACCGAAGACACCGTGTCGTGGGAAGTACCACTGGCCTAAAAGACGATTTCGCCACTGCTTAGGTGCAAACAGATTGATTGGCGGCCGTCCTCCAGGATTAACACGATTCGACCGCTACCGTCGCACTCGGTAGAGACCGGGTAGGAGACGCTTGAGAGCTTTGCCCGAATTTTGAGAGAGGAAATTGAATAAGGAGAAGAAGAAGAATCGTTTATTTTTGAATGATTAAAACAGGTGAGGGTAGCCTGCTTTTAGAGCCAAATTAAAGGCCTGGTTTTGTTAACCGACTGCTTGAAAACTGGGAGAAAAAATAGCAACCGAAGTGAATGTTGGCAGTTTGCATATACATGCAGCAAAAATCTCGGCAACAGTTATGAACGTGAACAACAAAAAAATATCGGTAACTGTTTTGAATACGAAACCGTAAAGGACCGATTTTTCCGAAGTTTGTAAAAATGTAACCCACACCCTCGCCCGAGCACGGCACGGCGGGCGGGCGCGCGTGGTGTCCATATTCTCATCCATAAATCAACCTAAAGGGTGGCTCTAAGGTACCCATATATAAACCCAAAAATTTCCTCCTATTTTGTCTATGTGGGATACAAGAAAAAGTGTCATTTGTTACTTCACTTGGCTTTTATCATGAATTTCTTGTATCATTTTTCCAACAAATGTGTATTAATTGCATCATATTGTTACATTTGATTGGTCAGATAGAATTAGCAATAATAATAAATTTTACATTAGCCAATCTAATGCTAAAATATAGTGTATTTAGTACACCTTAACATGTGTCTAATGAGATATAAACAAGTGGCAATATTCTACATAGGATTATGGACTTTCAAACAAGTCCCTCGGGATATAGACTAGTGGCGATATTCTCCAGTTGCCAATGGCATGACCTCGGTTCGATTTCCACAAGGCTGAAGTGGTGTTCTGCTTTATGGGGAATTTGTGGGGTTTATCCCCTCCCTTCCTTGACGTTACCAATGTTAAAAAAAAAAAAACACTTTCAAATCTAAAATGTAAGATTGGATCAAAAATCATCAGATTCTATTAAATATATATCATATTTTTTTCGATAAGTAGCGAAAATTACAAAACAAAAGTTGACACCCTACAAAGCCAGGATCCAAAAACCATGCCAACATACCAGAAAAAACAAAAGAGGGAAAAACCAAGTCCAAAGCCAATCGCAAGGGAATGCAAAAATTAGTTACATATTTCACAAGATTGTCGTATAAGACTTTAACTTATAGGATGGTTATTAAAATCTCGATTTGAACCTTAGAATCTTACAATTTTACAATTTTACAATTGCCGACCGATCTGAATCTTAAGTAGAATCTTAATTTTGTAGATCTTACGATTCATTTATATTATATGAAACTAACGAATAGAATCATAATACGATTTACGATTCTACCGATCCGACCTCGAATCTACCAATGTATATAAATAAAAAGTTATAATGTAAAAAAAGAAAGCAAGTATATATTATAAACGAACTGAGTTTAGTAGTTTGAAGTATAATAAGTTAATTAGGCGTTATATAATTTCAAGAAACTTAAATTAATTTTAGTTTTATGTTTTAACCTTAATATAAAGTTCGATTAGCAGTGTCTATCTTAAAAGATCTCATGATTATTGTAGCATAAAATGACACATCTATGTTACATGATAATATTTTTATCACATTTGATTATATTTCTTATATATAATGTGATTCATCATCCTGCCTCTAAGGATATGTGGGAAGCTCTTGCTAACTGCTTTACAGACCACTCCTTAGCCAAGGAATTCGATCTTCACTTTCAATTAACGACCCTTCATAAGGACAACAAGACCATGGATACCCACCTAACCGAACTCAAAAATGTAGCCGATAACCTAGCTGCCATAGACTCAGCAATATCTAACTGGGAGTTGATGCACTATGCCCTCTTTGTGCGGAGTACGGTCTTTTCAACACCTTTACACATAACTTCTCATGGAACCTCACGTGTGAACAACTCAAGACTTCCTAACTGATGAAGAAGCTAATCTTGCTCGACTCTAAGGGCGCTTTCATATAGATCATGGTCACGCCTTGGCCTCTACCGGTCAATCTCATAATTCCTCCAGTGGTGGGCGTGGTCGTAAGCGTGGGGGCTAAGGACGCAACTCCAAAGTAATGGTGGATGCGGAGGCCGACAAGGTGGTCGCGGTTATCAGCAACAACAGCATCACTTGGCACCCATGGTGCTCCTCCCTCTCACGGTTCGATCATAGCTGGAACTGTAGGACAAGTTTTACACTTCCCACCTTGGTCATGATCTGTAGGTACATCTTCTTATCAGACTACTAATGGTATACTTGGCTCCGTGCTTCTTGTTTGTTAGATTTGCTATCAGGCAGGTCATGTTGTGTCACACTGCACTCATCACTATGTTTAGACAGACTTTTCTCACTCCTTGTCAGCCATTTCGGTCACTGATTCCATTGAAAATACATGGTACCTGAATTCTAGAGCATCTAACCATATGACTTCCAACTTAGGCATTTTGAAAAATGTGCATTCTTACAATGGTTTTAAATCTATTCAAGTTGGCAGTGTTTCACTTTTACCAGTTACGCATTTTGGTTCCACTTCCATTCACGCTTGAGCTCGACCTCTTTCCCTGTTAAAGTCTTATTTGTTCCCAGTCTTACCTGTAACTTGTTGTCTATTAAACAATTGTGTCGTGAAAACAATTGCATAATTAAGTTTGACCCTAATTCCTTTTGTAAGAAGGACAAGGTTACGGGGATGCCGCTCCTACCGCTTTATGGTTTTGCACCACATTTGACTGGACTTGTGGCATGGGCATTTAGGACATTTAAGATATCATGTTTTGGATACATATGGCTTCGTAATTTAATTTTATTTAGTTCTAGTGTTAGTTTGGTTAAATATTGCAATGTATGATGTTTAGGAAAATCTTGCACATTATCGTTTTATTGTGTTTTACATACTACTACTGCACATTTATAGTTGATACATTTTGATGTTTGGCAAGCTCCACTTGCACCGAATTCTAAATTTCAGTACTATGTCATTTTTATTAATGATTTTTCTCAATTTTCATGGCTTTACCCGATGCGTAGGAAAGATGAGGTATATTCTATATTTTTGATTGTAGAACATTTTTCCAAAACCAGTTTGATACTAAAATTAAATGTTTTCAAAGTGATGGTAGTCATGAGCTTGACAAACGGTGTATGGGTGCTCTTTGTCGAACTCATGGTATTCACTTTCATCTTTCCCATCCTGGTACTCCACAACAAAATGGAGTGGCGAAAATTAATTATCAACATTCAAGTGAAATGGTACGGACGCTACTTTTTCAAGCTTGTTTACCACCTAAATTTTGGGTGGATGTTGCATGTACTGCTTGTTTTATAATAAACTGCTTACCAACGCCAAATTTACAAAATCTTTTTCCTTTTGGAAAACTTTTTCATCATGCGCCTGATTATACTTCTTTTTGTGCCTTTGGTGTGCTTGTTACCCCAACATCATATTTCGTAATGCTCATAAATTAGCCCCTTGCTCTATACCCTATGTCTTTCTTGGGTATGCGGTGCGTTATAAGGGCTATTATTGCTTTGATCCTACTTCGTGTGCATATAAGTCGTATGTGCATTTTGCAGAGGACCAGCTTCCATATCATGATCTGGTTGCTAGTTTAGTGGTGACCACCGGTGCTTGTTCGGTTGCGTTTCCCATTTAAGTTACTTATGTGGCAAACCCATGTCCTTCTCCAACCCACCTAACCCGACGCATCGCCGATGCTACCGGTCTTGCTACGTGCGCACATGCTATAGCTACTGATATGACTGATGTCACACCCACTAGTCCCGATGTTGTGCTGCCCCCTCTCTCCCTCTGCACCCCAAACCTTCGGTACTGGATGGTTCACCTAGTTTGGACCCACAGGTCATTCTTGTTGCACTGTCAGACTCAAGGGGTGGGAGCCCTTCATCCTTGCCTCACAACACTCAGCCTCTTCGTGATGGCACTGCACCCTCTTCTAAAGGTGTGGTCGAACCATCAAAAAGCACACGTCCCATGTGCAATAGACTTAACAATGGACTTTGTAAATCTAATCATATACAATCTCTCTCTTTTGTCACTGTTGTCCAAGAACCACTTGTTTCTCATAGGCTATTAAGAACCCGCAATGGCAGGAAGCAATGGCTGAGGAATTTAATGCCCTCATTCAGAATCAAACGTGGGACTTAGTTCCCTCCTCACCAAGCCAAAATGTTGTAGGAAGCACATGGAAATATAAGGTTAAGTATAAAGTTGATAGCTCAGTCGATTGTTTTAAAGCAAGTCTTGTTGCTCAAGGCTTTCATCAACGTGAGGGCCTTTGACTACTTGGAAACAATTAATCCTATTGGCAAAACAATTACCATCAGATTTATTCTTGTCTTGAAAGTAACAAATAAGTGGTCTATTCATTAACTTGATGTAAAAAATGCATTTCTATATGGTTGTCTCAATGAAGAAGTTTATATGCAATAACCTCAGGGGTTCATACATCCTAAATTTCCTAACCATGTTTGTTGTCTTCGTAAGTCTTTATATAGACGAAAACAAGCACCTCGGGCTTGGTTTCATAGGTTTAGCACATTCCTATACAGTCTCGAGTTTCATTGTAGCAAAGTCGATCCTTCACTATTTGGTCATCATTCTTTGGCTGGTATCATTTGCTTATTACTCTATGTTGATGATATTATACTTATTGGATCACATCACTCTCTTCTTCATCGCCTAATTAATCAATTATTGTTTCAATTTAAAATGAAATACCTTAAATGTCTTCACTGCTTTCTTAGAGGCCAAATTCACATGACATGGTTTATTTCTCACCCAACATAAGTACACACTTGATCTTCTTAGCAAGCATGACATGCTTGAGGCTTACAAACTCCTCTACATGCCAGGGTCAAACCGTCGATTATTGATGGTGAACTCCTTGCAGATCTGACTGAGTTTTAAAGTGTAGTAGGTACAACAACAACAAACCCAGTACCTCCAATGGCTCCCGCCTAAGCAGGGTCGGGGGGGGGGGGGGGGGGGGGGGGGGGGGGGGGGGTAGATGTAAGAAGCCTTCCCCCTTCAGGGGGTTACCCTGAAGAGAGGTTATTTCGGAGGACCCCCAACCTGAGAAATTGGTTCGCAGCAAAAGGCATGCAACTTGCCAGCAGAAGAGCATCACATTTAAAGTGTAGTAGGTGCTCTTCAATATTTAATGAGGACTCGCCTGATGTATGTTATGTTGTTAACTGTGTTAAAGTTTATGCATGCCCCCAAGTCCTCTCATTTGCAAATGGTAAAGCGCATTTTCAGGTACCCCAAGCACACTTTTGATCATGGCCTCACCATCACTGCAGGCTCTTGTACGACCATAACGGCCTATGCTAATGATGATTGGGGCTGCTATCCAGACATTCGACATTCGACATTCTACCATTGGGTTTTCCTTGTTTCTGGGCCCCAATTTTATCTCAATTGCATGCTAAGAAGCAAAATACCCTCGCTAAGTCCACTGCAAAGTCTGAATATCATGTTATGGCTAAAGTTGTTGCTGAATGTGGTTGGATTCGGTACCTCATGTGTGATATTGGGTTACGTCATTTTGGTCTAGTACATATCTTTTGTGATAAAGTCTCTGCTGCATACCTTGCAACCAATCCCTTCTCTAACGATCATAGAAAATATGTTGATGTTGATTTTCATTATGCTGGTCCCCCAGCTCGGATTGAGGGGTTGTATTTTTATTTTTAATGCAGCCCACATCTTGGCGAGATGGGATACAACCCGTGTCTTGGCGAGTTAGGTCAACTGTCCACATATGGATGAGTTTGGCAAGATCGAGGACGAGTGTACGGGAACATATCTTGCAAGGGTGATCCACATGATCTATTGGGGAATTTGAGGATGAATTCTCTCGAACACAAGGAGAATGATGCAGCCCATGGGTAGATGGTGGATGGGCTTGCCAGCTTGGCGGGCATAGCCAATATTTTAGACTTGGTGAATTGATAGGAGACGCAGATGGGTAAAGACTTGAGGAGATTGACATGTATTAGGGTATTTAGTTATTAGATTAATAGATAATTATTGGTAATTTCATTTATCTTTTTATTTCTAAGTCTTTTATTCTTGTTGAATAAGCTCCTCAATTTAAGCAAGAGGAAATAAGGTTTTATTCATTCAATTGTTTTAGAAATTTATCCGTTTTATATATTCTTTCTAATTCTCGGGACGAGAATTTAGTTAGACTTCATTTTCCCTTTGTTCTCATAATTGTTTTAGCAATAAGAAACTAAAGAAAGGCTGTTGAGCCTTTTGTTTCCATAAATTTCTATAATCGCGCTGCATTAGTTGGTATCAGAGCTCAGAATGGTTTCTGAGATGGCTCATGGGTGACAAAGGTACACCACCGTTAGAGACATATACAAGCTTGATTCTCAACGACAGACCGAAAGGAGATAGAAGAGAAATTTCAGTGATTTGAGCTGTGTTTGGTTCAATTGGGGGCGAATCCCAACCAAACACCTCTAGCTTAGCTTCAAAACCCACTGGTAGGGGGCAGAGAAGAAGATAGGAGTGAGAGTTTCCACAATCTGTTTCCGGATTTTGAAGACCATGGGAGGAACATGCGAGGAGCTCGGCCGATTATCGGAGCTTCTGATTGTTTAGGCGATCAAGGGTGGGAGTCCAGGCTTCGGAATGATATTTCAGAGTTTGTTGAAGTTGGCATGGTAGTGACAAAAGAGGCTCAGGACGAGCTGACGTCACTTGGCGAAGAGGAAGTTATGGGTGACAAGTGCTGCTTATTAGTGGTCAGGTGAGTTGGCTTCACGCCCAAGGAAGTAGAAGGAGATGATTGGCTTCGACATAACATCTTCTAGATGACATGCATGACTGGCGAGAGGGTGTTCCGCCTAGTCATTGACTCCGTGAGTTGTCAGAACGCCATCTCCGAGGAAGCAGTCCAGAAGTTAGGGTTGAAGTCAGAGGAGCATCTGAACCCTTACAACTTATCATGGCTAGAGAAAGGAAATCAGGTAACGGTATCTAAATGTTATCTAGTTAGCTTCTTAATTGGAGCAAAGTACCGGGATAAGGTAAGGTGTGATGTGGTCACCGTGGACACGTGTCACTTGTTGCTTGGATGACCGTAGCAATTCGAGAGGGGCACCGTCCATGATGGATGGCTGAACACCTACAACTTCATTTTTTAAGGCACGAGAATAATCTTATTGCTTAAGAAGGACAAAGCACCACAGTCGTTGGAAACCGAAAAGCGGTTAGCTAGACTGATGCAATGAACGCCAAAGAAGTTGGCGAGAGTGAGATGGTGCCTATACCAATGGACACGGAATGCCAGGTGAGACAGGTGGAAATACTAGATTAGGTGGGAAATCTGTCAAAAGAAGTTTGTCTAGAAGGGTTGGCATGTTGTTTACCACAATCAAGGGGCATTCAGTACCTGATAGATTGGGTTCCAGGAATTACCTTATCGAGTAGGGCCCATTGCAGAGTGAGCCTTGCGGAGAGTGGAAATCTTGAGCATTAAGTTGGGAAGCTACTGGCCAGGGGTTTCATTCGAGAGAGTTTGAAGAGTGGATCAGCTATGTTGACGTTAAGAAAGGATGGGATGTGGAGGAACTGCATTGACAGCGGAACCATTGACAAGATCACGGTGCATTATCGGTTTTCCCTTACACTTTTGGGAGGCTTACCCACCAAAAGCAAGTCGAGGGGTGTCCGCTTAAGGAACCACTTCTAGAAAAGTTTATGGAAAATGGAAAGTGCTAGCCCCGCCTTCAACTTTGTTCTTCACCTGTGGACGGAAGACCATACTGACGCGACGAATAGAGCATCGGGTCACCTTCTCTGATGTCCTATTTCCGAGAATGTCAAGGTATGGGAGAAGAAGTTGTATCACTCTGAGTTGGCTTGTGACAACTTAATAAGTAAAAGCACAAGTTCTCTGCTATTCAAGATTGTCGAGGGCATTGTTCCTCGTTCATTAATAAACTTTACCCTAGTAGCAGATCTTATTTGTCCACATGAGAAGGTAGAAAACTTCATCTCCAACCATCAAGCGGAATATGGGTAGACTCAAGGATTGTTGCTGGAAGCACGCACCAAGTACAAGATGGTGCGAATACGGACTTCCAACCTACTCATTTCGGCTTGAATGTTCCGAACGAACCAATGGCTAATTCGAGGGCAAATATTTTCAAAGCCAGGGAGAATAATGTAGCCCACGTCTTGGCGAGACGGGATACAACGCGTGTCTTGGTGAGTTGGGTCAAAAATCCACGTATGAATGGGTTTGGCGAGAACGAAGACAAGCTTACGGCAACATATCTTGGTGAGGGTGATCCACATGATCCGTTGGCAATTTTGAGGACGAATTCTCTCCAATATAGGCTGAATGATGCAGCCTATGGACAGATGGCGGATGAGCTTGGCGGCTTGGCAGGCTTGGAGAGTTGATAGGAGACTTAGCTGGATAAAGACTTGAAGAGATTGACATCTATTAGATTATTCAGTTATTAGATTAATAGATAATTATTAGTATTTTATTCATATTTTTATCTTTAAGTCTTTTATTCTTGTTGAATAAGCTCATTTATTTAAGCAAGAGGAAATCTAGTGTTTTATCTATTCAATTGTTTTAGAAATTTATTTTTTTATGTGTTCTTTCTAATTCTTGGGGAGTGAGAATTTAGTTAGACTTATTTTTCCGTTGTTCTTTTGATTGTTTTAGCAATAAAAAAAAATATAGGAAGGCTGTTGAATCTTTTGTTTTCATAAATTTCTATAATTGCCTTACATCAATATTATCTTAAGATATACTTTCCTATCTGTTAGGATTATGTCTCAAATTACTTATTTTTTATGTTTATGGGGTTGCCGTGGGGTCACCGATTGATCGGGAGGGAAGCCCGATCGATCAGGTGATTTAAGGAAATTTTGGGTATTTTTAGGTAGTTAGAGGGCCGATCGATCAGCTCGTTCCGATCGATCGGGTGTTTCCCGATTGATCGGACTCTTCCAGACACGAGTCTATAAAAGGGACGTAGGGTTTGCAACATTAGGTATCAAATTAAAGTGTGAGGCGCCACCATTGAGAGAGAAAGAGGTGATTTTGTAATTCCTCTAATTCAGCTTTTGAGTGCTACGATAGTTCAGAGAAAGTGATTGTAATTCTTTCACAGATCTCGTTCAGAGGAAGTGTCGTTGTAATTCTTCCGTTCAGTATCAATAAAGAATCTCCATCTCCGCCCGTGGTTTTCTCCCCTCCCGATTGTAGAGGGGTTTCCACATAAATATTGTGTGTTCGTGTTTGTTCTTTCTTTCTCCATATATTTGTTTACTTCTCATTTTGCGTGAGTCATATTATTTGAATCGAATCGAGCTATCAGGGTTCATGCTTCCGCATCAAGATTTCCCCAACAAATTGGTAGTAGAGCCCTGTTTATTTCAATTTGATACTATGACGTCCGCAATTAGATCCGAAGTTGAGAAGTTTGGTGGTCAAGGGAGCTTCAGTTTATGGCAGGTTCGCGTTAAGGGCCTCTTGACTCAAAGTGGCTTGAAGAAAGCTTCAGATGGGAAAGAGAAGAAACCAGAGAATTTGACACAAGCACAATGGGAGGAGTTAGATGAGAAGACGCTCACAACAATTCAGATGTGTCTTACCGATGACGTTTTGACAGAAGTTCTGGAAGTGAAGACCGCTAAGGAGTTGTTGGAGAAATTGCAGGATACATTTAGTTTCAAGTCTGTCTCCAAAAAACTCGTAGTTAAGCGTCGGTTGTTCACGTTTCGTATGTCAGAAGGTACGTCACTTAAGAATCATGTCAATGAATTTAATTCAATTATTCAAGATTTGAAAGAATTGGATGATGTTCCTAAGGATGAAGATCAGGCAATGTTGTTGTTATGTTCTCTCTCTGCTTCAAATAAAGGTTTTGTCGAAAGCATGATTTATGGAGGTAGACAAACCATATCTGTTGATGAAGTTAAGAGAAACCTACTGAGTGAAAAAAGAGTAGCTACAGAATTATCTGATTTTGTTTATAACTCAGGTAGTGGTTTATTTGTGAGGGGGAGAACTGAGTACAATCATAGTGGAAACAAGTCTAAGTCTAGGTATCAGGACCTAACCTGTAAATACTATCATAAGAAAGGGCACATTGAGAAAGACTGTTACAAGCTTAAGAGAAAACTTGAAGCAGATAACAGGTCTGACTAGATATCCATAGTAGCTAGTGTTGTGGATGGTGAGAATGAAGATATTCTACTGTATGTGTCTGAACCTCAGTCCAATTTGAGAGATAGTTGGATTTTGGATTCGGGTTGCTCCTATCATGTCTGTCCCAACCGGGATTGGTTTTCCACGTACGAGTCATTTCGAGGTGGAGTTGCTTTAATGGGTAATTATACTTCATGCAAAGTTTTGGGTATAGGAACAATTCGTTTTAGGATGTTTGATGGCACTATTAGGGTTTTGAGCGATGTTCGCCATGTCCCTGATTTGAAGAAGAATCTCATCTCTTTAGGTACTCTTGAGTCTAAAGGGTACAGGTACACAGCTGAAGGTGGAGTTTTGAGGGTCGTTAAGGGTGCTTTCATAGTTATGAAGGGCAGAAGGTTAGGTACGCTGTATAAGCTTGTCGGTTCCACAGTTGTTAGATCTGTTGCAGCATCTTCATCATCCTTGTTGTTGACAGAACCAGAAATCACAAATTTAGGACGTTTGAGATTAGATCATTCAGGTGATAGGGGTCTGTCTGAACACAGTGTGAGGGGCTCTTTGTGTGGTCAGTCTACAGGACTGGTGGTTTGTGAACAAGGGCTTTATGGGAAGCAGAAAGGTTTTCGCTTCAAGCAATTCCTAACGAATAGACGTGTCACGTTTGGTGAGTCTTCATTGCTATCTCCACTGAAGATGTCATCAGTTGTTTATGATTCAGGTCAGGTGTGTAAGCCAGAGGGAGTTCAGTTAAGTAACACAATTAAGCAGCAGGTGGCAGTTTCAGAAGATGTGTCAAGAGCCAATTCAGAGAAGAAGAAGATTGGCATTGCTGATAACCTCTCAGATATGTTCACTCAGTTTCTACCTAGCAGGAAGTTCAAGCTTCGCTTGGACTCATTTAAGTTTCATGTTTTGTTGAGATAAACCCCGTGTGTGGGGTGTTTAGTGGAGAAGGTGGAGGAAATTCTTTTATGTATGTAATTTGAGCCAATGTGGAGATTTGTTAGGATTATGTCTCAAATTACTTGTTTTTTATGTTTATGGGGTTACCGTGGGGTCACCGATCGATCGGGTGATTTAAGAAAATTTGGGTATTTTTAGGCAGCTAGAGGGCCGGTCTTTGGCTCGTTCCGATCGATCGGGTGTTTCCCGGTTGATCGGGCCCTCCCAGACACGGGTCTATAAAAGGGACGTAGGGTTTGCATCATTAGGTATCTAATTAAAGTGTGAGGCACCTCCATTGAGAGAGAAAGAGGTGATTTTGTAATTCCTCTAATTCAGATTTCGAGTGCTACAAGAGTTTAGAGAAAGTGATTGTAATTCTTTCATAGATTTAGTTCAGAAGAAGTGTCATTGTAACTCTTCCGTTCAATATCAATTAAAATCTCCATCTCTGCCTGTGGTTTTCTCCCCTCTCGATTGTAGAGGGGTTTCCACGTAAATATTCTATGTTCATGTTTGTTCTTTCTTTCTCCATATATTTGTTTACTTCTCGTTTTGCGTGAGTCATAGTATTTGAATCTAATCAAGCTATCAGGGTTCACGCTTCCGTATCAAGATTTCCTCAACACTATCTTTTGTTATATCCCTCAGGGACCATATTATAATTTCCGCTCTTGTTAGTCTTATATATAATGACATGTTAGCAACCCTCTTGGCTATGCTTCCCATATTTTTCTCTTACATAAACTTCTCTGTACAACAACAACAAACGGTGCCTTAAAAAAGCTCCCACTAAGGCAGAGTTGAAGAGCATAAAATGTACATAGCCAATACCCCTATAGATGCTATTCTGTACAGACACTGTTTTTGAATAGCCTCCAACCTTAAACGTAATAGTAAAATAAACCTCTGTACAGACAACAACAAACGGTGCCTTAAAAAAGCTCCCACTAAGGCAGAGTTGAAGAGGATAAAATGTACATAGCTAATACCCCTACAGATGCTATTCTGTACGGGCACTGTTTTGATGGCCTCCCACCTTAAACAAAATAGTAAAATAAACCTCTATATAATGGTAAAAAAGTTCTGACGTAAATAAATTCTAATATGAAAATCACATAAACTTATTATTTTTAACTTAAATTAAATTAACAGACATTTTCACTTAATTATATTCTATTTTATATAGTAAATTAGTCATATGTTAACGGATGAATTGATTACTATAACTAGACAATCATGTATAAGTGGTCTGGCCATGATGGGAGGTCTAGGAAAACCTCCAACCCATGCGTCAAATGTGTTTAAGGTCGGATATAACCCTAAGCAATTCAAGTAACCATTTGGAGCTTCTAATTTTAGAGATTGTGATTTTTAAAGTATTAATTGTTAATAATAATAAGTTTTATGATTAAAAGTTTTATAATTTATTGTATTAGTATTGTATTGTTAAGAGAAATGTTATTATATACGAAGGACCACACTTAAAACTTTCACCTAGAGTTGAGAAAATGTCAGGATCGGATCAATGTGACATATGGGCTAAATTGGCATTGTATCATAGTGAATGCAGTGGAAGCAGAAAATGGGGGGAAGATGCGACGTCCCTAGTGTTTAAATGGGGTAACGTGATTGATCACATAGTCTGCATGACCGATTGCATGTTATTGTTGATAGCTGCACCATTGCATTTTTTATCAATCATGTAGATATTGATCGTATTATTTAGGCATTTCTTAACGCTCATATTGAGCAAAACAATACATAAAATCAACTGATTTTCATTAAATTTTATTATCATTTTACCAATTCCATGCCCATCTCTTCCCGATGAAGTTTGAAATAGATCACAAACTTGTTTACTTTTGAAGCTTAATGTTCACAAAATTTTATCTCCATCCAAACTCCTCATCATTCTCTTCCAAAGATGAAATGAAAAAGCAAATGTAGGAAGACTTGTTTAATGACGCTGTAAGGGACAATGAAAATATGAGAAGAATTTCCAAGAAGTTGCTCACGATACAAAGGGCCAAATCAAGTAGGTTGAAAACATGGACACCAACAATAGGATTTTAAAGAATTATATTCATCGTGGTACATTGGAAAGTCACATTCGATTGCAGAATTTAATATTTCACCGAAAATTTTGTGAACAGTAATGACCAATTCAGAACAAGGTATTGCTTGCATTGTCTTCTTTTTCTAAAAAGCTCTTGCTACGTATGTTGCACATACTGCCTATAGTAGTGTCGCCACCGTTGTAGACAACTACGTTATGATTCAACTCCTTTGGCATGCTTTCTCTACTTAGAAGAAGGTTTTACAAGTATTGTCTTCTTTTCTTAGAAATTATTTTTAAAGTTTGAATCTTATGATCTGTATTTTTTACTATAAAAAGATATGACTTATAAATTAGTGTTTCCAGCTCTTTAAAAAGCTCTTGCTATGTTGCGCACACTGCCTATGGTAGTGTTGCCAATGTTGTGGATAGTTTACGTCATGATTCAACTCCATTGCCATACTTTTTCTAATTAGAAGAAGGTTTTGTATGCATTGCCTCTTTTCATAGGAATTATCAGTGAAATTGAATCATATAATCTATAATTTGTACTCTAATAACACAACATTTAGAACTTAGCCTTTTCAGCTCTTAAAAAGCTCTTGCTATGCTACACATACATTCTATGGTAGTGCGGTCAACATTGTGGACAACTACATTATGATTAGAGAGAGCTTGGCAATGGAAGTCCTCAAGAAGTCCATTAGAGTTACTATTACAAGTTTTGATGGATAATATTTGAAAAGGCCAAATGTGGATGACATTCACAAATTGCTACAAAAGGTCAACGTTGTGGTTTTCCTGACATTTTAGACAGTATAGATTGCATGGACTGAAAGTGCAAAAATTATCCAACTGTATGGGGATGTGTGTATAATCATGGAGAACAACATGACCCTTTAGCTGTACCTGAAGCATGATTTCATATGATCTTTATATGTGTCATGCCTTTTATGGTCTTCTTGGATCCTCCAATGGTATTAACATGCATGGGCACTCACATCTATTTAATGACCTCATCAAGGATCGTACTTCTTTGATAAATTACACTATAAATGGTCTTCAATATGTAACGAGTTATCGCCTTGTCAATAACATGTTATGTCTTAATTAGGTCGCAATCATTACAACCATTCTACTGTCTGAGGACCTACGTAAAAAAGTTTTCTTTGCAAAAAGAAAGGTGGTACAATGCGCCTTTGGTGTACTTTGTGCTTGATATTTTGTTGTTTGTGGACTCAATCATTTTCGGAAGCTCTGAAACTCTTTATGACAACAGGAAAACATGTGTAGTTTAGGCCGCATATGTTCTCGTAGAAAATCGCTCAGCAGTTCAAGTATCACGGGAGTGAATGATCACAGAATTTGCAGACTATTCTGTAATGAAGTGTGGCTACACAATTTTATAACACATTCTTGATTTAAAAGACAATATAGTTGAGCAATAGTGGAACTTTAAAGTCAATAAGGAAAACATGTAATAAAGTTATTGTTTCTTAATAACATAATGGTTTTATTACTGTATGTTATGAGTCCTTAACGCCATTTATTTGTACCTTAAATGCAATCGATTGGGGTGACTGCGTGATTGATTTGTAATTCTTGTGATTGATCACAATTCTGGAATTTCAGGGGATAGAAAAAAGATGGCCCCAATATAAGAGCTGAACATAGACAATATCATATTACAATGTGGTATCACGTTACATCATCCCCTCAGTAAGTTTGACATAAAGGATGGAGATAATGGCGGATCCAGAAATTTTTAATGATGCCAGGTCTATATATACAAAGAAGATCTACCATTATGTAGTCAAAATCTACGGATAAGAAGTTAAGACGGAATCATATTATGATCCTGATGTCCCTCAACAAGCTACTAGCTGATCTTCCCAATCCCCCTGAATACGAGTATTTCTCTCTCGCCAAATCACATAGGCAGTATCAGCTAAGTAAGCCCGCTTGAATTTCGTTTCCTTTACTCTGCTTTTTACTCTACGTCCAAACTAGTCAAGGCATTTAACTAAAGAAGGTGCCTGCCAAATCCTGCTCCACTTATTTACTTCATACCGCAATTGCCTAACCCGCTCGCATTTGAAAAACAAGGTTATGAGTTCATAAGTCACTATATATATCAATGTATAAAGAAAACTTAAACAAATCTAGTATGCTTTGATGCCAATTTGTCGAGGAAAAACTTAATGCGGAAGCGAAAACCCTTGTAGCTTAATTCGATTCAAATAATATGACTCACGCAAAACGAGAAGTAAACAAATATGGAGAAAGAAAGAACAAAACAAGAACACACAATATTTACGTGGAAACCCCTCTACAATCGAGAGGGGAGAAAACCACGGGCGGAGATGGAGATTCTTTATTAACTGAACGGAAGAATTACAACGACACTTCCCAAATGAGATATATGGAAGAATTACAATCACTCCCTCTGAACTCTCGTAGCACTCAAATATCTTGGAGGAATTACGAAATTACCTCTTTTTCTTAATGGCGGCTCACACGCACTTTGATTGGATACGTATGGGAGAAACCTCTCTCCGAATACCGAAAACCTACGTCCCTATTTATAGAAAATAACTAGGGCCGGTGCAACAGGCTCCCAATCGATCGGAACCCACCGATCGATCGGCACTCAAAATTTCCAAAATGCTCCGAATCTTTCCTTAAATCACCCGATCGATCGGCTTTCCCTCCCGATCGATCGGTGACAACACGGCAGCCCCATATAAAATAAAACAAGTAATTTGAGACATAACCTAACAATCACTAATTTATTGGCCATACTAACTTATATATACATTTGGGTCAAGAAAGATATAGCCGAAACTGTTCAGTCTCATGATCATACGTCGTCTCAAGAGAATGAAGCCCAAAACACCATAAGTGATAATGACTCAGGGTCCTCCGGGCCTGAGTTTCTTCCAGGTTTCGAGCCCAATGCCTTGGCAAGACCCCCACCCATAGAGGAAAGTTTTCCCAGGAATATCCAGGTTTCGGTGTCGTTTTTGGAGCAGTCAAGCGCAGCTGGGGACATTAGATCCCTGAGTCAGGTGCCAAAAAGAGGGGTAGGAGAGCACTGAAGTGCAGGATGAAAGAGCAAGCTAAACGGGAGCTACAATATTTCCTAAAGGACATGTCGCCCGGGAACAGCGTGAAGAGATCAACAAAGGTCTCTGGCAAGCGAAAAAAGAGGAATCGAGTAAAGAGGGCCGAAAGTATTAAGGATGCCGGTATGATCCTTGTTGCGGAGAGCACGTGGGAGACGAAGAAAAGACTAGGGCTGGGTTTTTACGGTTATGATCCGGTTATGCTGGGTGTTTTGATCTGATAGATTAGGGGCTTGACTGTCCTATATTCCTGTCTTTTGATTTGTCCTGTTTCCGAGTCTTTCCTAGTGGTGTTTGAGAATCTTAATGTATACTTTTTTTTTTTCCTTGTATTCCTTTTCATACTGTTTCTATTATTTTGATCCTCGTCCTTAGACAGGTTGACCCATGGCTCGTTTGTTCGAGTTGCCTGCTATGTATCACGACTCTGTTGCTAGTTATCGAAAAAATACTTTTAAAGGTTGGGTAGTAAATTTGCAACATTCGTGCACAAGGCTACTCAAATCAAAGACAGAAAAGAAACGGAGGCTCAAATCCCCAATGTCGAAGTGGTTGAGCGTGAAGACAAGCACCTTTAAAGGAAGGAGCTACAAGCTTGGTGGGGATGCTCAAGATACTATCACTTTAGGTCATTAAATATTACTGTAGTTATGGACCCAAATTCGATTAACTATATTACGTTTAAGGATTACAATTTTAAGATAGAGATTGTGGATGGCAATCTGGTGAATACAACTCATTACATACTTATCTATTCTGTTTAGGGCCGAACATTGGTTTACTTGAGACGAACTGCTGGTTTGGTGTTATGCAAAACAACTTTTAGGAACCACATCCCCAAAAACCCAAAATATACATCTTTTGATTCATTAATAAATAAAATTGTCTTGTTTATTTATAGTATGATCATGTTTTAAGAGTTATACATACATGTGATTACTTTTCGAAATATGCTATGAGATAAATGTAGTCCATGCTGCTGATTGTACGGCTCTCGTCTGCTGCAATTAGCAATTAAATTGGATAAATATTTTTGTTATTATCAACATTTGGTTTAAGTGGACAATGAGATTAAGCCATAGATAGATTTATAAAAATAGAATGTTATGTTGTTAAAAATAAGTTCATAGTCATGATAAGTTATACTTAACTTTTAAAACTGTTAGGAAAATGTCTCAAAATTACTTAGCATATTAACGAGAAGGGCCGTGAGGAGGTCGATCGATCCAGGTGGAGCTCGATCGATCGGGAAAGTTACGTAAAAGAAGGATGCCTCCAGAGAGCAAGCTAATCAATCGGTGAAGTACCGATCGACCGGGACCCCCCCGATCGATCAGGAACCGCGTTTCCTGTGCGCCTATAAATATCGACGTAGGGTTACGTCATTAGGAATCCAAATTCCAAAGTAAGGTTTTCCCCAGTAGCGCCGCCACAAATAAATTGAGTGTGAGAGAGAATATTATAATTCTTCTTTTGATTCAAAAATAAAAGCTCCAATCTTCGCCCGTGGTTTTCTACCCTTTCGATTGTAAAGGGGTTTCCAAGTAAATCATTGTGTCGATTGTTTCTTTTCTCTTTTAGTCCATTTATTTCTCGATTTGTCGTGGTATTTAATTCAATTGCAATCCGGGAGAATTGTTAATTTCCGCACAAATTGGTATCGGAGCATATCAGATTTGTCTTGTTTTCCTTACAAATTGGTATCAGAGCCTGGTTCTTCGAATTGGTACAATGGCATTAGGTATTAAAACTGAGGTAGAGAAGTTCAATGGTCAGGGAAGCTTCAGCTTATGGCAAGTCCGTGTGAAAGGACTCCTGACTCAGAACGGCTTGAAGAAAACACTGGAAGGGAAAGAGAAGAAACCGAGACATGACCGAGGCACAATGGGAAGAGATGGATGATAAGGCTCTTATGGCAATACAGATGTGTTTCGCTGATGATGTTCTGTCAGAGGTTTTGAAGATGGAAACTACAAAGGAGTTATGGGAGAAATTGTTAGACATGTTTTGCCACAAGTCAATCTCCAACAAACTCGCAGTAAAGTGTCGGTTGTTCACTTTCCGTATGACAGAAGGTACATCTCTTAAAAACCATCTTCGCGAGTTTACCTCTATTATACAAGAATTAAAGGAATTGGATGATGTCCCGAAGGACGAGGATCAAGCTATGATATTACTATGTTTGCTCTCTAATTTGTATAAGGGCTTCGTAGAAAGCATGATATACGGGGGTAGGCCAACCATTACTGTTGATGAGATGAAAAGAAACCTTGTGAGTAAAGAACGGGTAGATAGGGAGTTATCTGACTCGATGAATGACTCAGGTAGTGGTTTGCATGTGAGAGGTAGACCAGAACATAGGGGATCCAATGGTGGGAAAAAGTCTAGGTCTAAATCTAGACATAAGAACCTATCGTGTCATTATTGTCACAAGAAAGGGCACATAAAGAAAGATTGTTACAAATACAAAAATAAATCGAAAGAGGATAACAGGGGTGACCAGGGCAAAGACAAGTCCGCTGAGGCTAGTGTTGTAGAGGAGGATAGTGAAGGGAAGTTTCTATTAGTTGTCGATTCTCAGTCCAGGCCCAAGGATAAGTGGGTCATGGATTCGGGTTGTTCATATCATGTTACTCCAAATAGAGACTGGTTTTCTATGCAAAAGCCTGTACAGGGTGGAGTTGTCTTGATGGGTAATGATGCTGCTTGTAAGGTAATGGGGATTGGGACAGTCCGTGTGAGAATGTTTAATGGAGCTATTAGAACCTTGAGTGATGTACGTCACGTCCCGGACTTAAAGAAGAACTTGATTTCTCTAGGTACCCTTGAGTCTAGTGGGTACAAGTACACTGCTGAAGGTGGAGTCATGCGGGTCAGTAAGGGTGCTTTAGTTGTGATGAAAGGAAATAGGGTTGGTACTTTGTATGAGCTTGCAGGTACTATCGTGACAGGTTCAGTTGTTGTTTCCACATCTGCTATGACAGATGCAGAGATCACAAGACTGTGGCACATGAGAATGAGTCACATTGGTGATAAGACATTGTTTGAGCTGAGTAAGAGGGGACTGCTTTGTGGTCAGTTAACAGGACTGATGGAATTCTATGAGCACTGTATTTATGGGAAGCAGAAGAGAGTCAGCTTCAAGTCAGCAGTGCGTCAAACAAAGGAAACGTTAGATTACATACATTCTGATATGTGAGGACCTTCCAGATTGGCTTCTAAAGGTGGGTCCAGGTATCTTCTAACATTTACTGATGATTACTCACGCAAAGTTTGGGTCTATTTTCTGAAGCAAAAAAATGAAGTGTATGATGTCTTCAAGAAATGGAAGATTCTGCTTGAAAAATAGACAGGGAAGCCGACCAAGAGGTTGAGGACTGATAATGGTCTTGAGTTCGTTGAAGGTGACTTCACTAGATTTTATGAAGATCAGGGTATAGTCAGACACAAGACATGTACAGGTCGACCTCAACAAAATAGAGTGGCAGAAAAATTAAACCGGATGTTACTTGAGAAGGCTCGATGTATGCTTTCAAATGCAGGTTTAAAAGGAGAATGGTGGGCAGAAGCAGTTAACATGGCTTGCTATCTTGTGAACAAGACACCGCATTCTTCATTGCAAATGAAGACACCTGAGGAGGTATGGTTTGGTTCTTTGCAAATGAAGACACCTGAGGAGGTATGGTTTGGTTCTACTTCTGATTATTTTCATATTAAAGTTTTTGGTTGTCCTGCATATGCATATGTGAATGATGGAAAGTTGGAGCCTAGGGCCAAGAAATGCATCTTTCTTGGTTAATTGTCAGATGTGAAGGAATATAAACTGTGGGATCTCAGTGCTCAGAAGTTTCTGACCAGTAGAGACGTTACCTTTGATGAGTCTGCTCTACTACATCTGCCACACACACCCTTCATTAACAGTGATACAGTTCAGGTTGAGACACTTGATGTTACAAAGATACAGTCAGATCAGTAGGTTGTTCGACTAGAGAGTATTCCAGCACCTCAGGTACAGGTTTCTGATGTTGTTACTGATAATGCAGAAACAGGTCAACAAGTGGAGAATAGTACTATACCTGGGGGTAGACCGAGGCGTCAAATCAGGCCTCCAGATAGATATGGGTATGAGGAGATGATTGCTTATGCCCTTACTACTGCTAAGTCTTTAGATGACAATGAGGCGACTTCATATTCAGAGGCTGTATCGAGATTAGATGCTAAGAAGTGGCTCGTTGCTATGAATGAAGAGATGCAGTCTCTTCATAAGAATCAGACTTGGGAACTGGTGAAGCCTCTCACAGGGAAAAGACTGGTTGGATGGAAATGGGTCTTCAAGAGAAAAGAGGGCATTTCTGGAGTGGAAGATGCGAGGTACAAGGCACGTTTGGTAGCTAAAGGCCACAGTCAGGTACAAGGTGTTGATTTTCATGATATTTTCTCACCTGTAGTTAGACACACTTCGATTCGTGCATTATTGTCTTTGGTTGCCATGCATGACTTTGAACTTGAACAATTGGATGTAAAAACTGCATTCTTGCATGGTGAACTAGAAGAGAGTATCTTTATGCATCATCCCGAGGGTTTTGTTATTGAAGGAAAAGAAGATCATGTGTGTTTGCTTAAAAGGTCTTTATATGGTTTAAAGCAATCTCCTAGGCAGTGGTATAGGAGATTTGATCAGTTCATGACATGTCATGATTACATCTGGAGTAAGTATGACAGTTGTGTGTAGTTTAGAAAGACAGATTCAGGCTTTGTTTATTTGCTTTTGTACGTTGATGATATGTTGATTGCAACACGAGATATGAAAGATGTCGATGACTTGAAATCAATGCTGAAGAGTGAATTTGAGATGAAGGATCTTGGAGCAGCTAAGAAGATATTAGGTATGGAAATTCATAGAGACCGAGACGCTGAAAAACTATACTTGTCTCAGGAGAAGTATATTGAGAAGGTGTTAGACAGGTTTCATATGAAGGATGCTAACCCGGTTAGCACGCCCTTAGCAGCTCATTTCAGACTCTCAGCGTTAGATTCACCTCAGACTGAGGAGGACGTCAGGTACATGTCTCAGATTCCTTATTCTAGTGCAGTGGGCAGTATTATGTATGCGATGGTTTGCACGCGTCCAGATATTGCTTTTGCTGTAAGCAGAGTTAGTAGGTACATGGCGAATCCGGGCAGAGAACATCGGCATGCAGTAAAGTGGATTCTCAGGTATCTTCATGGAACCTCTGATTTGTGTTTGAAATATGGGAAAAGTAAGTGCTGTTTGGTTAGATATGTAGATTCTGACTATGGTGGAGACCTTGATAAGAGGAAGTCCACTTCAGGGTATGTGTTTTGTTTAGGTGACATAGCTGTCAGTTGGAGAGCGTGTTTACAGCCTGTTACAGCATAATCTACTACCGAGGCCGAGTATATGGCAGTTACAAAAGCATTCAAAGAAGCCATCTGGTTGAGAGGTTTGATCAGTGAAATCAGTGTTGAGCAGGGTACAGTTAGAGTCTACTGTGATAGTCAGTCCGCCATTCACCTAGCGAAAGATCGGATGTCACATTGTGACAGAACGAAGCATATAGATGTAATGCATCACTTTATTAGAGATCTGATTGACGAGCGGAAGGTGGAGTTGAGGAAGATTGGGACTGAGGAAAATCCAGCTGACATGTTCACAAAGGTTCTACCAGGGAGCAAGTTCGAGCATTGCTCGAATTTGGTGGGTCTTTCAGTTTGATGTATGTTAGCCCCGGTTGAGGGGGCATTTGTGGAGAAGGTGGAGTTGTTTTATTGTTGATGTTAATTTTGAGACAAGGTGGAGATTTGTAAGGAAAATGTCTCAAAATTACTTGGCATATTAAGGAGAAGGGTCGTGAGGAGGTCAATCGATCGAGTTGGAGCTCGATTGATCGGGAAAGTTACGTAAAAGAAGGACTCCAGAGAGCAAGCCGATCGATCAGTGAAGTACCGATCGATCGGGGATCGCGTTTCCTGTGCGCCTATAAATATGGACGTAGGGTTACGTCATTATTAATCCAAATTCCAAAGTGAGGTTTTCCCCAGCGGCGCCGCCATAAATAAATTGAGTGTGAAAGAGAATATTGTAATTCTTCTTTTGATTCAATAATAAAAACTCCAATCTTCGCCCGTGGTTTTCTCCCCTTTCGATTGTAAAGGGGTTTCCAAGTAAATTATTGTGTCGATTGTTTCTTTTCTCTTTTAGTCCATTTATTTCTCGATTTGTCGTGGTATTTGATTCGATTGCAATTAGGGAGAATTGTTTATTTCCTGCACAAATTGGTATTGAAGCATATCAGATTTGTTTTGTTTTCCTTACAAAATCTCTAATATGTGTTACATACCAAAGGAGGTTCCATCCCAAAACCAATTGGCATGGGCGGAATAGCCAATATTTTTTACTGCATCAAACCACCATGCACCTCAACCGTCCTCCTCGACGGCTTCACTTTGAGTAGATAGCCTTTTTTTCCTGTAGACGACTCCATTCTACTCTAAAAAGCCCTTTCTGAAACTTTGAGCCCGTTAGAGGTTGCTTGTCCAGCATGGCCATCGAGCACGGTCCATCCCATACCAGATCGAGCTTGACTTCAGAGCAGGGCTTTTCCATAACAAACTGAGGTCCTTAGATTCGATCCGAGGATCTACAGCTCTGATCCTATTGTTACATACCAAAGGAGGCTCTATCACAAAACTAATTGGCAATGGGTGGAGTAGCTCCTTAGGAATGTAAAATGGTATTTCTTATGCCTCCGCATGGATGTAGGATTCAACTTTTTAGCCCAATAGTTTTGACTGTATCAATATAGTATATGTGATGACTTTGATAATGTGGATGAAGATCCAAGAGAATACCATATTGGTATTTGTCATTAATATTGAATCACTAAGTTAGACTACTTGAGGTATTAATTTCTTAACACCTATCTAAAAAATAATTCATGAAACTTCAATAAGTAATGACTCTAAATTCTAAGAATGTCTTAGAATAAAAATGTAGTGTATGTTAATTTGATGTGCTAAAAAATGACGACTTAGAGTGGTCATCATCCTTTGTGCATTAGGTCATAGACCTACAGCATAAAGGGTGACGAGAATAAAAAATTCAATAGATAATCTATAGTCTCTGGTTGAGACAGGGACATTCCCTTAAGTAGATTCAGAAGTATAAAAATTTTGAATATTTGCCCAAAATATTTCAAGTGAATGTCACTCAAATTTAGTGCAACAAAAATATTTTTCATATTGTAGAATTTTTGTAAATGGAAAATCAGAAACTTAAGGAAAATATGTGTGAGAAATAATGCCAGTAGTATAACTCATTTTTTTGCATATCTAAAGGAGGGCTTTGTCACTCAAGTAAGAACAGTTTGAGAATTAATAAATTTGTTATTATTTAGTATAATTAAGTATTGTTAAATGATAATCAAATCTTATCATATAATGATAATTGGATACGACATATTTAAAGCCATAATTAAATTGTCTCTAAGGTCTCTTTACAGGCTGTAACCTATATGCCATTTGAAAAATATTTTAATTAATTCATTAGATGATTTCTTTATTTATTAGATGAATAGAAATTTTTTTTATTATTATTATTTTTTTTTTATGTTATGTAAACTTAGGCCTTATTTGATTTGCAGAAAGTAAATGCGGGAAGTAGAAATTAATGGCAAGTGGGAATTTCGGCTCTTGTTTGGTTAATAGGAAGTTAGCAAAAAGCGGGAAGTAGAAATTACTTAGCAGTTTCCAATTCATTCAAAACGCAGGAAGGAAGTAACTTACCTAAAGAATAAGCGAAGCAGACCTGTAAAAATTTCTGAAGGATATATCACCTGAGAGTACGCCAAAGAAATCGGTCCAGCTCTCTCGGAGGAAAAAAAAGAAGCTGGGGAAGAAGTATGAATGTGTTAAAGATGTTGACAAGCTTCGTGTTCTTGAGCATGTTTGGGAGTTCGAGAAAAAGCTTGAGCTGAGTTTTAATGGTGATGAATCGGCTGTAATAGAGCACATTTGCAAGGATAAATTAAAGTGTTGATTGACTTAACTCCCTGTCATCCCATTCCCCATCTTTAGCGCATTGACTATCCTCTCCAGTGGTGGTTGTAGTCATTTAGTACCTCTTAGTTTTGCCTGTGGCTGTCCTTCAATCTCTCTCAATTTTTTTTTTTTTTTTTTGCGTATTGATTTTGTGTTCGATGCCCACTTTAATATGGGTTGACTCAGATCTCATTTGTACAGGATTCCTGTTTTGTATTATAACTTTATCGCTAATTATAAAAAATAATCGAGCTCCCTAAATAAATTTTATTTCCTTTTTTTTTGATAAATAAAAAAAGAGGATGAAATCCTCAAAAGGTTACATAAATTCTCCATTAAAAGTAAAGCAAAACATCAAAATCTTATTCCTTTTTTTAACTAGCCTATTTAAGAAAATTCTATATTCTATCATGTTAACTAAACACTTTGTACTACTTCCTCCTAGAAAGTTAACATCAGAATTGAATTCATGAGAAATACAGCTTCTCATAAGAATTCAATTCATTTGGCAATCAAACGACCTTATTTCGCATCTTAGCAACTAAATATTTCATACTTATTTCCTAAAAAGTTAATACATTAACATATTAATATGGCCTTTACAAATTTGACCTAGTATTCGAAGTCTCCGAGATATTAAGGTTGTAGGCACGTGTGAAAAGGCTCAATGTAATAGCTTTTTGATTGCAATTAGATTACCTATTTAGACTAGTAGAATGCTATGTAATGAAATTAATTTATTTAATAATATCATACAAAATATATGTATTAATTATTAAAACAATTATTTCTTGTAAGTTAATGTCTTGTTATCTTATTTATTAGATACATAAATTATTATGTATATTACGCACCTATAAATGATATTGTATTTGTAGACAAATATCAACTATATTCTCCAAGCAATTGATATTCAATGGGAGCTCTAATTAGGCATTTAAATGTAAAGGAAGATAAACATATTTAAGTATGGTGCACTCATGTTTGTCACCTAAAAATAGTGTAACTAATTTTATAAGTTCGAAGCTGCATATCACAAATATTTAAAAAGTATCCCAAAACTTTAAAAGCCAAAACATTAAAATTTGGCAACCCCATTGATTGACGGGTGTAGCCAAATGGTGATGTGAAAAAAAGACTTGGAACCGAGAAGATGAAAACTTTTAACTGCCTTATTTTAAATATCAAATGGAGATGCTTTTATATTTCAACAGTAATGTTATTATTAGTGCTGATATATTTTCAAAATAAGTTAAAATATTTGGAATCTCTTGGTGAAGAGGTGTGTCTCTTATAAGAGACACTTGAAAAATTATAAGTACTTATTTCATTCTCAATATTAGAAAATGCCAAACAACATTTTGTCATTCTCTCATGTTGGTATTTTAACTTAGAAATGTCTTATGTTAAATGATTAGAAATGTCAAACAAGAACACTAAAGAATAATACATCAGGACTTTTACGAGGTTCAGACCAAAAAAAGATGGTCCTAGTTCTCAGCTCGCTATTTTTAGAGGGATCTATCCTTTATGTGATCGATTATTACAATTACAAGCCGATTACAAACTTACAGACTCAAAACTTAGGCTTCTAAGGTATAAACCTTCAAACAAACCCTAACTATACAAGACTATACCAGATCTTGCTTAAATCTCCATGGATTTGCTCATATTAGGGTTTTGATCACCTTGTACACCCAAGGGAACTAGAAAGCATCTCACATTGAAAGGAAAATTAGGGTTTTAGAGAGAAAACAGAAAAGAAAGGGGAAGAAAATGAGAAAACAGTACAGAATCCTAAAATGACCCCTTAGATAGTAGGGTGTCCCAATCTGTGTCAACACTTGTGTGGGGCAGTTCCCACTATCAATCTTCATTGCATCAATGGCTTAGAAATGCTCGAAGAAACACAAATTTGATGATGACGAAGACACAATGCGTTAAAGATCAACTGGTCGATATGGGACACATGTTGCCCGAACAACGGGAAGTGATTACGATGCAGGCAAACAGGCAATGGCACGGTCAGGGGCAGAATTGAGAATGTCTCAAATGCCCAGATACAATTTTCACATTGGAAATGACCTCAAAGTTGTACATATTTACACTTTTGCCACTGCATATTCAGATAAGGTGAACGCTGCGTTCGAGTTGTCTATTAAACAAAGTTATGCATTTTTCCCATATTGTTAAAATCCTTCTTATGTCTTCGCTCATTTTAAGCTCAGTTTTAGCCCTAAGTTATTTTAAGACATGATCTAGAATATGTGAGAACCAATTGGATACATGTCATTCTTCAAGATCAAAAATCTATTCTCCCTGCATTCATTCTCACATTTCAAGTTTCATTATATCCCCGTACTTTTTCAATAATAACAAAATAAGTTTAAAGGAAAGTGGTTGTCATATGCTTTCAAGCCACTTATTGTTACAGTACTAGTTTATTGAATTTTCCTATCAAAGCAAATTTCTAAAAATTTATAACTATTATTTATTTTAAGTTACATTAATACTCTGATAATAACAATATAGATTTTTTCTAACATGTGCTCGTGCAAAGATAATAATATTTTTCATTTTTAATGTTTGGATATTCAGTAAAAACTCAATACATACAAGTGTATTTAATGTACATTAACATGTGCCCTAGAAAATTTCTAACGCTCTGTTTGGTGCATGGAATTGGAATTGGATTGTGAAATTGCAATTCCAATTCTAATTCAAATTCTGATGTAATTGAAATTCCATTATTTGGTTCAACATAAGAATTGGAGGTCAGAATTACAATTACATAGTAATTCGAATTATCAAGGGTTTTCGGTCAATTGAGTCGAAATATTTTGAGATTTAAATCAGCTACTTTTGGATTTTAGTCAGAGTAGTTCACATTGCCTTTAAGTTATTATGGTCGGAGCGATTCAATTAAGTTCTAGTTATTTGATTTTCGAGTCAAATCGGGTAGAGTATCGTGTCACCTAATTACGTGTTCAAGTTGCCTCGGATTTTCATTTAATTGGAGTGTTTTAGATATTCAGGCTAGTCATGATTGAGTTTGACTGCATTTAGGTTATTTTAAGCTAAAGTCATCTTAGTTTTGGGACAAACGAGTTGTATCGAGTCATCTTAGGCTAAGTTTGAGATATGTCGGATCATTTTGGGTATGGGTCATACTAAGATTTGCGTCAATTTGGTCGAGTCATTTTCACTTCGGCTCAACTTGTTTACATCACATTCAAGTCGGGTAGCTTCATTTTTATGGATTTGGGTCATCTCGAGTTTCAGGTCAATCGGGTTGGGTCGCTTCAGACTTTTGAGCTAAGATGATTTTGGTCATTTCAAGTTCAACTCATTCAAGTTGGGTGATTTCAAGGTTTGGGTCAAATTTTAAGTTGTCTAAGTTTTTGAATTTTAAATCATCTTGGATTTGACTTAATTAAATTAAGTCATTTTGAGTTTTAGATCAATAGAGTTAATATGAAATTATAATTCCTTACCCCCACCTCAAGGAATTGGAAAGTATGATTTTCAATTAAAATCTAATTCCATGGAATTGGGCTGTACAATTGTAATTTCAGTTCCAACAGGTGAACCAAACAACTGAATTGAAATTTGGGGCCCAATTCCAGCCTTAGCCCCAATTCCAAGCTCCAAACACAAGCTGTTTGGTTCACCGGAATTGGGGCTGAGGCCGGAATTGGACCCCAAATTTCAATTCTGTTGTTTAGTTCACCTGCTGGAATTGAAATTACAATTCCATTGCCCAATTTCATAGAATTGAATTTTAACTAAAAATCGTATTTTCCAATTCATTAGGGTGGGGTTAAATAATTACAATTCTATATTAACTGTATTGACCTAAAACTCAAAATGACCCTACTTGATTAAATATAAGATGACTTAAAATTCAAAGGTTTAGACACAACCTAAAATTTGTCCCAAACTTGGAAATCACCCAACTAAAGTGACTTAAACTTGTAATGACCTAAATCACCTTAACTCAAAGTTCGAAATGACTCAACCTGATTGACTTGAACTCGAGATAATTCAAATCATGAAATGAAACTACTCGACTTGAATGGGATGTAAACAATTTGGGCCGAAGTGGAAATGATTCGACCAAATTGCCTAAAACTTAATACGATCCATACCTAAAACGAACTGACCCATGTCAAACTTAGGCAAAGATGACTCGAAATTGGAAAGGATATAACTCATTTATCCCAAAACTACGATGACTCGAGTTTGAAATGACCTAAATGAACTCGAACCTGATTTCGGTGAATCACTCCGACCACAATGACTTGAATGTAATGTGAACCATTCCGACCCGAATCCAACCGTAGTTGATTTAAAACTCGAAATACTTCAACTCTTGATCGAAAACCCGTAATAATTCGAATCATTATGTATTATAATTTCGAACTTCAATTTCTTTAATAAACCAAATATTAGAATTTCAATTTCATCGGAATTAAAATTATAATTCAATTGGATGTACCAAACGGAGCTTAACAATATTTAATTTGGAATGAAGCAAATCTTAAATGACCTCGATTGCATGACAAAGAAAAGAAAGAAAGGGCGTGAAAAGGGCAAAAGAGAGAGGGGCTCGAGGGGGAGGAGGCAGGGGCACGTGTCGGGGGCAGAGTGAAGGGGCCCCCTCACTCCCTCACCCGCGTGTTATTTTCTCGGTCCCCGTGGCTGCCTCCCACGTGTCGCGTTCTTCCTCAACCTCTTCCATTTCTCCCACGCCCCCCAACTCTTTCCCCTTTTTTCATGCATTTCCATATTTTTTTATTTTTTTATTTGGTATTTTATATAATTTATTTCAATTAATATTCTTTGTTCTCAAATTTACATTTTAAATACTTTGTTTTTGTAAGGGAAAAAAAATTATAAATTAAGTGTTTTAGGTTATAAGTAGGGTTGTCTAAAAAAATTATGGTTTAATTATTACCCAAAATGCAGCTAATTATATCTTTTCTCTGGTATAATTAACCAAATCGAAACAATTTATGGTATCTTTGACCAATAATGGTTCAAACTTTTGTTTAATTCAATTTATATATATATGTATATATATATATATATATAATTCGTTCACTAATTAAACCTAAACACAATGTTTTCTAAATTTTAAGGTATTGCCTAAGGCTACTCAATTGAAGCTCTTGGTTGCACACTTTTATAAAAGTCATCTTGCTTATTTGAAAATATGAACTTTCATATATGATACCTAATTTGATTCAAGGTCCAATTGTTGGATGATTAATCGTATCGAATATCTTAAACTACATTTTAGAAATTCTAACAATGATTGTGCGATAATCAAACTAAATAAAATATCAAGTCAAAGCAAGGTTCAACAGCTGAATTCTCATGGACTTCATTAGTGGTCTAACAGTCTAATAGATGGACTATCCCTCGATGATGGAGTTTATTCATGGTCCAATTGAGCTGGACTTTTTAATGATATATTAAAGTACAGAAAAACAAGTGCAAACACAATGCATGGAGTATCTCGATACAACCAAATACTTGAAAATAGGTAATGGTCAGTAAGAGGCTTAAGTGAAAAAAGATGAGTTAATTGTGATTAATAAGAGTTACAAGAAAACATATTACTTGAAAATAGTTCTCACCTATCGGTAACTCAATAAAACCCCATTGTCAATAACTAAATTAAGAGGACAAAAACTCATGATTTTATAAGTGGATCTAAAATTTTAATAAAACAACATTTCCAGTGCCTCAAGGATTTCTGCCTAAACAGGGTTTGGGGAGAATGGATGTACGCAGCCTTCCTCCTATAGGATGTTACCCTGAAAAGAGGTTGTCTACGAGTAGCGCCCCCCCCCCCCCCCCCCCAACCTAAGGAGTGCAACACGAGGAGCTCAACCATCTAAAATCTTAATATTCTTTGGGAAAGATTCTTTGTTTTATGGCAAGTCTTATGTTAGGAAGAACAAACTTGATTGTAGCCATAGTAGTGGTGGCGGGTCAATAGATGACAAGGACACGGTTCAAACATGGTGGCATTCAACTATGTCATGAAAATCAAAAATGATATTCCTTCCTTGAAAAGTTGCACTAATAACTTGACGGAATCAGTAATACTTCGAGTTGGCAGTACATTTTACTTCGTTTTGGTGCTTGTTTGAAACTAGTAGTCGAATTAGCTTCCAGCATGCTAGGAAGGCCGGAATCCGACAACGGACAATACTTAAATTAGCGTCTTTAGCATTTCCCGCTCCTGACTCCTTTATCAGACCAAACATGTTTCTTTCAAACTTTACCAACTTTTTGAAAATCTTTACAAGAGTAAAGCTAGTAGGCGTACATTCCATGCTTCCAGTGTCATTCATACAAAAGCGGAGTATTTTCATCATTGTTGTCAAGATTCACTGAATGTCACGTTGAGGTTGCCAGTTGTTCTAAAATGTTGTACGATTGCGGCTTGAAGAATATATGACAAGTTGACAACTCTAATATGATTCCTTGGAACCAGGCTTAGAGCATACAAACAATGGATATAGTATATCATCAATTCATTCCTCCATGTCATATGTTGGTGAGTTCAACCATGAAGATGGTATAACGAGTAATATAGAACTTGTTGAGGAATTGGTTTTCCATATGTTCCTATTTGTCAACGAACTTGAGTTCTAGAATGGTGTACAAATCAAAAGCAAGGTCTGCTTTACTGGGAGATCATCTTCACTTTCGACATTGTTGTAGGTCTCAATGAAGTGGGCAATGTGCTAGCACAGGTTATCATTTACATCAAACTATTGGAACCAAGGTGGATAGTAACCAATGGCATTCGAAGATTATCAATCCTCTTATTGTAAAGCTTTTCGTATTGATAGTTGTCGTAGGTGGTGCCCCCAATTCGGCCCTTGGTGGTGTTAGCAATTTATCTCTTGAATTTGTTGGACAACAACGCAACAAATTCGACACGTGACAATAAGAAGACTACAGAAAGAAGAGCGCCGGCTAGAGCCTTCGTCTTACTTCATGTTGATGCACCTACTGCAGAGACAATAACTTCAGTGGAAGAAAATGCTCTGTCTGCATTGGAATTGATGGTCTCGATGCCTTGAGTATGAAGGAGATGAGAGACAGATTTTCCCATTAGGTATGTCAAAATCTGTATACATAAAATTTCAAATAAAATAAATAAAGGGATTAATGATGTAACAAATAAAGGATTGTCAATTATATTATATGTACAATCTCTATATGCATATATCAATTACAAATATATAAAAACTTCAGTGATCCAATCTTCATGGGATTTGATAGCTTCTTTGTTGATAGTTTGGACCAAGAAACATGAAAGAGGCGTAATCTCAATCAAATAATTTTTTCTCCAAAGTAGAGGGCAAGACGTCTGATCTCTGGCTCAAAGGATAGTTGTGTTTGAGAGCTTGGTTAGGGGAGCACTAGACCAGTTTTAGTAATGCACCTCATATATTTATTTCCCAGCATCTCCAACTGCTTGTTTTTCAAACCCCTTGAAGGGGGGGGACTCCTCTATTCATACAGGAAGCAGCCTAATATCGATATGAGTGGATATTGTTGGATTACAACACGAACAAACTTATTTATTAAATGGGTAAAAATAATCCTCAATTCTAGCTGGACCCACTTTCTCATATGGCATGTTCAACTATAATTATATAATCGGCAATAACAATGAATATATGACATCTATAATTATGCAAAATAAATCATTAAACTAGCTCGCCAAAACATAATTCTACTTCTCTCATGAGAACATATGTTACAATATTACAAAGTTGTAGAAAGCTTAAATAGGTTAACTGTGTTGGACACAATTTGACTCAATTCAAATTCAATCCAGTTAGTTCAAACAGGTTGAATCTGCCAACCCAAATTCAACCCAACTTCGAAATATTCAACCCGAACTTGCTATCTTGATGTTCTATTCATGTTGTGTTATTGTGCCGTGTCAAATTGCACCAACCCCACCACTAACTTGCTAGAGCAGCTTGCAACAAGCTTGCCATGAAATTGGGCCCAAGGCCAATGCAACCAACCAATCACATACTTTAGAAGCCACATAACTCAAAAGACTCTTAATTTGAGCTTGATTCTTAGCAAGTACTATCATTTCAGCTCTTCATCATGCTTGAAACTACTTGTGTCAGATACTGGTAAATGACACTTTGACACTATAATCTAGACAGAAAGAAAAAGAAACATACCCAGTGCCTCAAGGGCTCCCGCCTAGGCAGGGTCTGAGGAGGGCGAATGTACGCAGCCTTCCCCCTTCAGGGTGTTAACCTGAAGAGAGGCTGTTTCCCAGTTCCCCCAACCTGAGGGTGAGGACTTCCCAGGAGGTCACCCATCCTGGTACTACTCTCGCTCAAGCACGCTTAACTTCGGAGTTATAATGGGATCCGGTGATGACGTGTTGGTGCCTCTTTGGTTACTATAACCTAGACAGAAACTGCAGGAAAAGTGCAATAGGCGAGTTCTAACCCCTGGACACATGCCATGTCCAAATCACGTACCTGAATTTGAATAATAGAATTAGCGAGCTCTCTTCAGACGTTTGGGCTGACGCGTATTTCCCTTTCTTGACTCTTCTTGATGGCTGATGTCAACATACGTCTGCATTTAAAGCAAATCATAATGGAAGTTAGAAAACAGCGGCTGAAGAGGAGCGCTAAACTTCTGTTAAGAGTTTTTAATATTAATGCCAGAGTAATAACATGAAGAAATTAAAGAATTGCTCTGAAAATAACAGAAGTAGCTAAGCAAACAACACTAACCTAATTTGTATTTCTACTACCTTCTTTAGCACCTTGTAAGTTCGATAACAAGAAACTACCACTGTTACGTACTCTTACGAAACCAACTTTTTACGTGACTAGTTGAGAACCATAAGGGTTTTTTTGCAATGACATCCACAATGCATAAATATTAAATTTTATTTATTAGGACATAATACATATGTTAAAAACTATCGAATAAATATAAAAATCAACTATTCATTCTACTATTAGCTAACACAATGTTTAGAAGCAACTTATGCTTAGTAGTGCAGCGCATTACAAAATGCCCGCAACATCCCACTTTGGCCACCGTGAATACACCCCAAATCGCTATTTGATTCCACTTTCAAACAGCGTGCTTCCTCAGAGTGGATGACAGGAGATGAAGGCAATATGAAGCTAATCATATACATACATACACCCCAACGTAGTTAGCTACACCAGGGCAAGAAAAAGAGATCAGCGAATGCAATGATAGATGGTTAAAGTTTAAGCATGGACAAGGAGAAAGATTCAAGGATGCAAAAGTAGATGGTCAAAACTTCGACCATCCTAGTATCCAAAATGCTTTGCGGTCCATTGCAGAAGCACAAACAATTATCCCCTTTATAGCAGGTCTTCAATACATCAGAAGCAAAACTACAAGGTAGGGGTGTAAAAAAGCCGCAATGAGTGTGAGCTTATCAGGATCAAGACATGGGCTTGGTGTGGGGTTGCTGACTACGGAAGCATTGAGCTCAAGCTTGACTTGGTTGAGCTTCAACTTGGATCAGCAAGCTTGGAACTAAGCTGTCTTGTTTAGGCTCATTTAGGTTCAAGATAGCCCCATTAGGCTCACACTTGTCTTATTTGGGTTCAAACTTAGCTCAATTTGAAAAATTTAGGCTCAGAACATATTGAGGTTGGCTTATTTATGATCATTTAGGCTTTCGAGCCCACTTGGCTCATATACTAAGAGAGGATAGCTACAGCATAGCAGCAAACAGATGGATAAAATAGGAACTGAAAACGTAAGAACTATAAGCAAACAAAGATTTACAGTGATCTCAAATGAGAAATTATATTCTAGCAATCTCCATGACAGTCAGGCTACAAAGTGATAGGTAGCTTGATGTAAAACTAATTCTTGTAATGCATTTGCAGCTGTAATCACCAGTCACATCACGGTACATGAATAATTGGCTCTAACAGTGAGCTAGTGCGTCCCACCTAAACCTTCGAGAAGAGATGGTCTTAGATAGGGCCCAATGGAGGGCTCGTATAGGGGTTATAGATGCTCTAGTTAGAGTAGGGTAGTCTAGCTTACTAGTGCTAGCCCTTGACTTCCTCCTAGCGCACTTAGGTTGTGTTTTTGCTCTCATGAGCTCCTACATGACTACCTATCCTTTGATTTCCTTGATTTCTGCGTGTTCTGGCTTGCTTTGAGTTTGTTGTTTTGCTCGACGTGTGCTTTGCTTTACTCATGCTTTGATGCTCCTCTGCTGCCAGGTCTCATGCTCTATGCTGCGGACCAGCTCTCAGGCTTCTCAGGTTGGGGGTCCTCGGAAACAGCCTCTCTTCAGGGTTGCCCCCTGAAGGGGGAAGGCTGCGTACATCTACCCTCCCCAGACCCTACTTTTGCGGGAGCCCTTGCAGGCACTGGGCTTCTTGTTGTTGTTGTTGTTGTTGTTGTTGTAGTGAGCTAGTGCGTACAGTCAATCAGCATTTGATTATAAGTGCCTACTGCATTTGATTACCCAAGCCTTCCCTAAAAATGAAGTTTATCTTATGTTTAGGCCAAGTGACGTATGGCTCTTTCTTTAAGCCAAAGGAAAAAGAAAAGCCTTACATTGTGATCAGTTCATGGAAAATTTCAAGTTCCAGATAATTTGTTCAGGAAAGCCACATATTCAAAGGAAACACTTACAAAGAATCCGCTTTTCCATTTTCATACAAAAACTCAGCTCTTGAGTACTCTTTCCTTCCTACTAAACATTGAAAACATCGTTTCTTTATTTTTACAAATTTTCCTTTGATAATTGGAAGAATAATTTTTTCCTTAGTTTCCTAAATTTTCCAAGTCATCTCAATTTTTGCTTTTCCATAGAAAACAATTGAATAATTGAGATAGAAAACTAGAAAAATTTTCACCAACTGAAAGCCTATAGTCTTGTGAGCAAATGCCACAGGAGAAGCAATACACTAAACAATGAATTTTGCAAAAGAACCAAAGTAAGATGAATGAGTTCATTCTTTACCTCTTCCCACTTCCTTTGCAATTCAAGAAGTTCTTGGCAGTAAGCTAGACACTCAGCATGGTAAACTGCAGCCAAGTCTTTAATCAACGCCTTTCTTCTGATTATCCCAATCACTGTAACAAGACACAAGCAAGCGACAAGTGAGATACACGCAAGAATAATAGATGACGGTTTGAATAAGAGTTTATTGCAACTAAGAGACCAAAACAACCCATAAATAACATAGCATATAGGAAGATGAAATTCACTAGAATATGGAATTGTTTCGTACTATTGCAAAATTAGAAAAGGGCGATAATATGAGAAAAGAAACACCAGTGGAAACGAAACCATGAGCATCTAATCATGGAAAATATTGCATAAGCAAATGACAGCTACAAGTGCACGAAGCGGGAGCGCAGCTGCAGCTAGAGGGCAGCGGGAAGCGGGGAGTAGGGAGTAGGTGGTCATAGAAGTTTTGCATGGAAGGCGAATTTATATAGCAATGTATATGATATATAGAAAATTATTGGAATATCATTGATAAAACTTTTGAAGCATAATGTATTAAAACTATGTCAATACTGAACAATGTGGTTTGGGCATGTTAGGAGGAGACCGACTACCGCCCTTGTTAGGAAATGTGAACAACAACATATTACAAGCCGGAGGAGAGGAAGAGGCATGCCAAGAAAAACTAGATGGAAACGACTAGACATGACCTTAACCACTTCCATCTCAATGAGGAGATGACCTTAGATAGAGCTACGTGGCAATTAAAAATACGTGTTCCCAACATAGCTATTGGGAGAGAAGAGCACAGAGATGCTAGTTTACAACTCTCTTAAGCTTACATGTCTGCTATTGTTGCTGATTGTTTGCATGTTTGCGTGTCCAGTAATATTGTATTTGACTTGGATTTATAAATATTGTCTGCTACTACTATATTTGCTTTTTTAGGGTTATGGGCCTTTCGGAAACAAGCTCTCTTCAAGGCAGCACTTTATAAGGGTAAGACTGCATACATCTTACCCTCCCTAGACCCTGCCTCGGCAGGAGCCCTTGAGGCACTGAGTTTGCTGTTGTTGTAGAATATTTCAATGAATAAGATAAAGTAAATTGACTCTAACTTAGTTGTTTATTGGTTTTCCAATCATGTGATATAATTAGCCAATGGGTCATCTAGTAAGTCAGCTCTTATCCAACGATTCAATTATTATTTGAATCCAGTTTACCTTAAGTTTGATACATGTTTCGAATTTGAATATAACTTCAAATGCCAAGTCAAGTTTTTGAGCATGAAACATTAGCATTTTATAAGTTCCTTGCAACTATGAAAACAACTAAACAAAGAAATCTAAAACCAACCTCAATCCTAAAGATATGGCTTAAGTTCGTGTACCTCTAACACGAGTTAACCCCCCACCTTCTCCACATTTAATTTCATGATAAAAAGATTCAACATTTTTGTTCTATTCAACGTTATAATTGGACAAACAAAGAGATGGCAATTTCAAATGTACCGAAGATGAGCACGACAAGCTGGGGCTTCAAGTACAAAATGAGATAAAGTTTTCCCCATTTTCTACATTAATGTCGGCAAACTTTCTTCTAGATAAGAATTTTTTTTTTTTTAAAATACCCAGTGCCTCAGGGGCTCCCCCTTACGCAGGGTCGGGGGGGGGGGGGGGGGGGATGTACGCATCCTTCCCCCTTCAGGGTGTTAACCTGAAGAGAGGCTGTTTCCCAGTGCCCCCAACCTGAGGGTAAGAACTTCACAGGAGGTCACCCATCCTGGTACTACTCTCCCCCAAGCACGCTTAACTTCGGAGTTCTAATAGGATCCGGTGACGACGTGTTGGTGCCCTCTTTGGTAAGAATGAAACTGCATATAGTGGTCCAGCTCTGGTTATCATCTAGCAGTTGTGAGTAGAACCACCAAATTACCATGAAATGTCCTTGACTTCCACGTGGGAAAATAAAGATCAATAAGAAGTTCTACGGCAGACGTGTATGCCCGTATGTAGCTTTGAGAATGTTTAACACCCGCTTGCTGCAACCCATGAAATATCTCCTAGCATGTCCAGCTATGACAACTAAAGTCTGTGAATCCTGACTACTCGGCAGTAACGTTCAGATGAATCTGATAACTTCATAAACTGTAAGAGTGCGGCCAAGAAAATGGACCTTTTCTATGTTCCCTAAAAATTTGAAGGTTTATCAAAATACTGAGCCTGACATCAAATAGTCCTATGTAGTGACCTCCCAAATGAATGTGCTTCATATACAAATATATTAAATGTTAGGAATTACTAAAGTGGTATTCACATTCATGATAGCATAGATATCCATTCAAAATTTTGCAAACTTGACGACTAAGAGTAACTTGCGTTCCTTAAAACTCCAAGGCCATCACCACTACTCAAATGCAAGGTTTGAGAACACCTCCTTCACTCATCACTGCAACTGTGCCTGTAACGTGACTATGAGCCTCGATTTGGTTCTATGATTGACAGCAATGACAAACTAGCTTCCGAATCTGAGATATCGAACATAGGCACTGTAACTATCTTAATTCAAGAATCAAAGCATTGGAAATCAGCCTTAGCACAAGATGGTTACAAACCACTACAAGGTTTCCTTATCACATGTTTACAAAACAACAGTTCACTTCAATGAAGATTAAAAAGGTAACTTTGTTTTTATTAGAAAAAGAAATAGTATTAAGAGAGAGAATGTAAAAAGAGTGAAGGACAAGATGTTCTCAAAGTTACAAAAACAAGAATAGAAACCATAAACTAACATAAAACCCTCTAATCCTTTTGCAAAGGTAACTTTATGCATTACCCATCAGAAGGAAGGGAAATATCTTCCACACTATACCAGGCGACCGACAAGAGATTGCAGGGAAAATATGAAGGAAAAAGAGCACATAACTGATAGAACCTCAAGACTGCACCTCTTCAAGATTTCTACTCAAACTGCTCTTTATAACTTTCCACACTATACCAGGCGACCGACAAGAAATGGCAGGGAAAATATGAAGGAAAAAGAGCACATAAACTGATAGAACCTCAAGACTGCACCTCTTCAAGATTTCTACTCAAACTGCTCTTTATAACTTGTAAGATTTGGAGGTTTGAAACATTCATTTAAACACAGTTGGTTTATTAACATGATATATGTGATCCCCATTCACTGAGGAATAGCGTTCAATTCCAATATTTTTCAATTTCAGCACAAGGTATAAGATTAACCTGTTTACTATCCACCCTACAAACCGATGAGCATTTGCCCAAAGAGTCATGTTGGGTATAAATCTATTTTTTGGGACATCACGTAAACAACTTAAGCTTTTAGTCTAGTGATTCTTTCAACATGCAGAATTAGAGTATGACACTCTCTTCAGTTTGGATCCAAATCTATTTCCAAAAAAATACCATAAGTAGAAATGAATACCGTATCAAGAATTTACCCTCCAATTTAGGGGTAAAGAGGGGAGGGTAAAATTTCAAACAATTTGGAGTAGTTTTACCCTTAATTTAACCATACTTCCCTTTACCCTTATCCCTTACCAATTATCAAATAAGGGTAACTCATTTACCTATATTTCCCCTCACCCTTCTTTGTTAAACTTTACCAAAACAAGGGTAGGATAACCTCTTACCTTCCCCAATTTACCCTCCCCTCTTTGACCTCCTTTACCTGGTTGATAAATATTGGAAAAATAGCTCGAATGAGTAACCAGAAAATCAATTTCGTCTATATGATTGGTGTTGTCTATATGATTAGAACATTGAGTAGGACCACCTGAATTAGTTATTTCTTTACAGCTATCAGAAATAATTAATTCTGTAAGATGACAACTCTAAATCCAGAAAAATAGTATGAACTGATGCATGGACTGTTCGTTGCTTTAATGTGCCAAAAGGATTAGTCAAAGTGCATTGGCTTAAATCTTACGTGCGTTGGATAATGGCATGAAGTGTAGCGGGAACAATTATTTTACGTGGAATCTATAATCTCTAGCAAGATAAAGATTAGTTGATTCGCAAGCATACGAACAAATTCGAGAATCTTTGGCCAAAGTATTCTATGTGTTTGACATTTGGAATTAGTTCAGAAATCGTTTTCTGCATCATTAAATTGTTCAAGAAGGGCGAGTCAGGAACTACAGTGAAAGATGTGAGAAAATTAGAGATAGTAGTTAAAGCTATTTTTCTTCACGGATATCAAAGGGGTTGTTATAATACAAGTCATTTGGAATTACTGAACAAATATATTTAATTTTAGAGTGCAATAATGTTTATTCAGTGAAATTAAATATTACTAAATAGTAATCAATGTTATCAAGTGTTGATAATTAGATTTGACCTATTTGGAGCTAGAATTACGTTGTCCCTGAGGTCTCTCTACAAGGCTCTAGAAGTACATCGGTTGAATATATTTGAAATGAATTCATGAGATGAATTATTTATGGGTTATTTACGCCAAAGGTCCTTGTACTTTGTCCATTGTGTTAATTTAGTCCTTGTACTTTTAATTGTGTTAATTTAATCCCTGTATAATTCAAAATGTGTCAATTTGATCCTTAGGGAAAATTTTATATCAAATTTTTAATGAAAATTTTAATAGTTCGGCCTCAAGTTGGGTTAAATTGATTAAATGGATCAATTTATAATAAGTTACTTATATCTAACATAATTTTTTCGTTTAAAATTATGACATTAACTTAAGTTAAATTTGACCAAAGCACAAAATTGACACAATGAACAAAGTACAGGGACCTTTAGCGTAAATAACCCATTATTTATTCATGAGATAAATAAATTTATTTTTGATAAACATAATTCGTAAGATGAATTAATTATTCATAAGATGAATAAATTAATTTTACTTGATAATAACCATAAGATGAATTTATACATGTGAGAATTTAAACAAAAAAGGGGGTAAAACGCTTGAAAACGGGCTGCAATCAGCATGATCGCGTATCAACAAACCAGCGAGCGCCACCAACGTCACGTACCAGCGCCCAAAGGCGCCAACCGATAAGGTTGCGCCACTTGGCGCATTATGATGTGCCTAACGCCATCTATCCGTGCCTCCAGGAGCTACCAATAGAATGGCGACGCGTGGCACTTATGCTGGAATTTAAAACATGCGTTTTTTATACGATACAACGTCATTTTGCAAGTATTAAACACGGGATTTTTTGTTTTTTTAATGAATCCCACATCCCCCTTTTTGAAAGTTGTTCTATCCTCTGCCCTATTATAAATAGGGGGGTTGGTTATTCAGTTTAGCATATGAATAATTCTTTAAAAAATATGATTTTTTTGGAAATTTAAAAGGGAGAAATTCCTCTTTGAAATTTCTCCTAATAAATATTTTCGGAGCCCAAACTCAAGGTGTCAAGGGGTCATTGCCGAAAAGATCTCGTGGTCTCGATGATTCCTCCCGAGTAACACGATAATTGCGGTCTACAATCCAGGTATTCCTTATATTTATTCTTCTAAAGTTTTCCTTTAATTTTCTCAATTTTATTTATTCTTTTAATTCAATGTTTATTATGCTCTAATATTCTATGTTCGTCATGCATATATTAGAATAGAGGTCCTTTAGATTTAAAATTAAAGAATTTTAAAGTTATTTCCGATGCTCCTGATCTTGCCAATCTGGGAAAATTTTAATTTCCGAAATTAAATTTTCCCAACAAATTAAACACCATAATGAAATAGATATAGAGAGAAAAGATCCAATTGAAGTTACCATGCCATGGAGTTCACTATTGTCCTAAGTCGTTTATGGCCCTGCAATGGCACAAACAGGATCATCCGACGCTCTGATTCCCAGGGTTAGTTAACATGGCACCCAACATAGGCGTATACTCTCGGACGATGGGTAAAAGTAGGCCCCAACTTGCTCAATAATAGAGGAACAGAGAAAATCAAAGAAAAGGAAGATGAAAAGTATATATTTCAAGGTACTCGGTGTGTCAATCAATGCCCCAAGATACTAAATTTATAGACACAAAATTGCATGTTGAATCATCTACAAGTCATGAAAGGTGGGCAAAAAATTCGGCCTCAATATGGAGTGCGAGCGAATCTAGAGGAGTAAAGAATCCAGGCTCAATTAAGGAAACAACGGGTATGGAAAGAGTGGGTGGTTACATGGTCATAGGCATATCTTGAACTCGAGCTTGCAACCTCGATCTCAAGCCCAGAGTAACAGACAAAAGACAACTGTCCTAGCTCGAGCTAGTAGCCTCAAGTTCGGCCAAGGAGGAGCATCCACAGCTCGAGCTGCAGCCAAGAAAAGAACTCGCCTAGAGTTCGACTTTGTGGCAACAACGGAAAATGCAACGACTGAAAAAGTAAAAGTCCGTGTCTGAAAAATCCACACCGCGCCGCGCTGGATTGTGTGGCCACTATGGCAGGGGAAAAGGGGTATTGATGCAGCCTGTGCTCAAGCTTGGCGGGACCCGTGGCGGAACAAGTTGGCGGGTATGGAAGCACCACTGACAGGTATCCAAGTCCAACGCACCCGCAATGGGTTGGTGGCACAATCCTAGCGGCAAGGTTGAAGGAGGAATGCGCCCATTAAGGCTTGGCGGGGCAGACTCAATGGGAGGATGCCGCTGTGTACTCAAGGCTGGGGCGTTTCAAGGCAAAGTACAGGTTTGGCGCAAGGAAGGCTTGGCGGGATGTTGGGTTGAACATGAAAATGGGTCAGACAGGATTGACAGCAGGATTTGGGGGATGACGGCCGAGATTTAGGGACAGGATTTAATTCCCTTCCGTCTTAATTTTATTTCTTTCCTTATTTGTAGCAAATCTGAATTATTTCCATTTTACTTCTCCTCTATATAAAGTGGATGACAGTAGGGTTAGAGGTAGTTGATTATTCAGATTTCAAATCGTCATTTGATACTCTTTTTTCGTGTGAGAACCGAGCCTATCTTTTCCTCTTTACTTTTATTATCAATTAATAAAAGTAAAGGAAAGACTTTGAACCTTCCCGTACCCCTATTTTTTCTATATACGCGCTGCATCAGGTATATAAAATGGGATCCCCCCCCCCCCCCCCCCCCCCCCCCCCCCAAACCATCCCTACCCATATAGAATTTCTACATGAGATACAAGGCTTCATACAAGATAAACAAAATTGAATCACTACACAGAGCAAAGAAATCAAAAACTGGGCTGAATCCCAGATTCCAGATCACAAAATCAAACAAATAATCACCGTCAACAACATAAACAGGAACCAAAAACAGCATAAGAGGGGGGAGAGAGAGAAAGAGAGTACTTCTGCTAGGATCAAATTTAGAACTAGAAGGCTCGACTCCAGTGGACGGCTCCGGCTGCGGCTGCGGCGGAGTAGTAGCCAGTTGATCTTCGCCCATGGTTTCCTCAACTGTGTAAAACCCTAATCGAACAATTGAGTTCAATTTCCCCCGAATTTAAGAACGAAAGATACAATCTTATGCAAATATATGCTCCGGTGGCGGATGTTGCGTAGACTGAATGAAATTGACGAAAGAATTAGCAGGACAAATTATCGAAATACTCCTTACTCAATAATTAAACATTAGGTTTGTTCCGTGTGCGATATGCAGGTAGTATTTATTAATTATTGTATTTTTAATTCTTATAATAATAACCATAAAAGTTTTTAATAAAAAATATCATAAAATATATTTTTTAGTTTAAATCTTGAACAGAAAATTTATTTTTTCTTTTTTTATATGAATTTTTTTTTTTTTATGGATTAAATATAGAAAGTTTTAAATGAAATTTTTTTTTTTATTTTTGATTCTTGGAGGTTTAATATTTTTTCTTTTATGGACTAAATACGAAAAGTCGTAAATTAAAATTCTTGGAGGTCTAATTGACACCCTATTCTTGGATTATAGAAGAGAAGTCTTAAATTAAAAATTTATTGCTTTAATTTTTTTTTAATTTTTGTTCTAGGGGGTGGTTTTTGTTTTATAGATTCCTTTTTATTTTTTATATATTAAATACAAATAGTCTAAAATTGATAATTTGTTTTCTTTTTTAACTTTTAGAACTTTACTGAATTAAATTTTGTTGTATCTTAGTTTTATTGCTGAATGCGTAGATCTTATAAATCAAAGTCAAACTTTACATACCTTACCGAATTAAAATAAATCCTTCCTTGCATTAGCCATGCGAAATGCCGCATTTCATGGACTAAATACAAAAAAATCTTTAATTTTTCTTTTTTTTTGGTTTTAGGAGGTCTAACTCTCGCTCTGTTCTCGGATTACATAAAAAAAGTCTTCAAATAAAAATTTATTGCTTTATGCACGACTATACGTTTGCCATAGTGCGCTAGAGTTTTTATCAAAATAACCCAACTATAATTTTTCTAGCAAAAAATAATAGAGCTCTAAAAATTTGATTTTGAAAGATACTGAATTGGTGGTTGGGTGTGACGCATAGTATGATGCTCTGGTTTATTTTGGTAGAAAAGTTAAAGTTGGGTTTTTTTTTTTGTTAGGAAATAAAGTTAGGTAATTTTTTTGATAGAAAAGTTAGAGATAGGTTATTTTTTGGGTTATTTACATTATACTACCCTGACCTTTTTGGTAATTATAAAAAGAACCCTGATATTTTGGAATTATTAAAAGGACCTTCTCCAGCAAATAAGAGAAAATGACTTCCCTTTCAAAACGAGAAAATCATGATTCTGAGTGGCCCAAAAACCTTCACGGTAATTATCATACAAATTTAGATCGAATTGAAATAAATCAGATGGCCCAAAAATCTTTCAAAATAACGTCAGATGGCCGGAGATGGTCCTTTTTATTAATACGATAAAACCTCGGGGTCCCTTTTAATAATTCCAAAATGTCAGGGTCCTTTTTATAATTACCAAAAAGATCAGGGTAGTAAATTGTAAATAAATATTGGGATGACAATGAGGCGGGTGAAACTCGCTACTCGCAGGTAGCTGCCGGGTACGGGTATAAGTGAGGACCTGCCCTACCGTTAGGGGTGTAATCGAGCCAAGTCAAGCCGAGCATCCTTTTGTTCGAACTTGAGCTCGATAAGTATTAACGAGTTTGAGTTTGAGCCGAGCTTTAAACGAGCTTTTAAACCTATGTTCAAACTCGGTTCGATAAGGAACTCGTTTGTTCGATACTCGGCTCGACTCGGCATGGCATGGTTAATGAGCCGAGCCAAACTTGTTAACGAGCCGAGCCAAGCTAATCAAACTTATTTTTCTAAACGAGCTTAATCGAGTTTGTAGGTGCTTCTATACCAACGAGAAAATAGGTTTTTCGCAATAAATGATTTCAGATAAACGATTTACAAGTCGCACAAAAGCAAAAATATGAATACAGGCTCTAAGATCTCAGATCTTAACTCTCAAGAACCGATTAATACAAAACCAAGACTGATTACAACTTAAAGCACCTCAAATCTAAGAATAGATAACTCTAGACTCAAGAACTTAACCAAGAACTTCAGATTCTAAGACAAAAACCGAAGGACAAAGTAAAGTTAGAAGTATACCTCCTCCGGAAGCTGAATCTTGTCAATATCTGAACACCTAGGGCTCGAATCAACAAGGAACATACTGGAAATCAACACCACTAGCACCGATCGTTCTCCACCAGTCACGAACAAACAACTCCAACCACGAACCAAATACCACCAGCTCAAGCGAAGCACCACAAACACGAAATCGCTTCGAACCAAGGCTCACGAGGCTGGAACCTTCGATTTTAATGGCTCAAAGGTTTGTTTTTAGGGTCAGGGTTGAGTAGAGAACCCTAGGGACACAAAATCGCCAAAAAAGAGAGGGCAAGAGGAAGAGGTTAATCAAGTCTCTTTCTCTAAACCCTAACCACAATATTCGTATGGTCCCCTAGCTTCAATCTGTGATTAAAAAAAAACCCTAGACCTCATCATAGCTTTTTATCTAGAGACGATCTAATGGACAACTGATTACCCACAAAAGCACAACGTGAGCCATGGATCTGGTGACACGCGTCAGGAGCAATGAACGGCTGAGATCAGGCGAGAGACGCTTCGTGAAGATGCTTTTAGATTTTGGTAAGTCATATTATATAGTAATATACTTGTAATTAATTACATATTTTGATTTTTTTTTAATCACAATATTGTGTTTTTTTAAACAAATGATAATAAAATACACGAATCAATATATTGTTTATTTATAAGATGCAACAATAATAAGTTTGCATTCGTGTGTGTGTGTGTATATATACACACATACGCGCTTGTGTTTGTTTTAATTAAATTTAATATTATGCAGAAACAAAAAATATAAATATTATGTGATAATGGAAATTATATTTAGGGTTATTTACGCCAAAGGTCCCTGTACCTTGCCTATTATGTCAATTTGGTCATTGTACTTTTAATTGTGTCAATTTAGTTCCTGAATAATCCAAAATGTGTCAATTTTTTTTGACCCACAAAATGTGTCAATTTAGTTATTTGGTCAAATTTAAGTTATTGGTGGTTTATTTGCAGGCACTCAATTACTTCAGGTTGGGGGTCCTCGGAAACAGCCTCCTTTCCACCCGGAAGGGGTAAGGCTGCGTACACAACCCTCCCCAGACCCTACTATCTGCGGGAGCCGCAAGGTACTGGGACTGTTGTTGTTGTTGTGTTGGTCAAATTTAAGTTATATTAATGATGTAATTTTGAACGATAACATTATGTTAGATGCAAATCTCTTATTATAAATTCATCTATTTACTCAATTAAACCCATTTCGTGGACTATCCATTAAAAATTTTATTAAAAACTTAACATAATTTTTTCTCTAAGAATCAAATTGGCATATTTTGAATTATATAGGAACTAAATCGATACAATTAAAAGTACAAGGACTAAATTGACACAATGAATAGAGTACGGGGACCTTGGCATAAATAACCCTTATATTTTTCAATCAAGGTGATAATAAAAATTTAAGTGATTATAATATGCAAATCTCATCATTATAATATTATTATCAATATATATGGTATCTTTGTGTGTATGACTTAATTAGAGATAAAATTGTTAATTTATATTATAAACTATAGCTATTATTTTTGGGTTTTTAATGAACACTAATCGAGTAGTTTAACGAGCCCTTTATCAAGCTTTTAATGAGTGCCTTATCAAGCTTTTAACGAGTGCCTTATCGAGCTTTTATCGAGTCTTTATCGAGCCATTATCGAGCTGTTCATGAACATTAACGAGCCGAACACCCCTCCGTTCAAACTCGGCTCGATAAGCTTATCGAGCCTGCGAGCTATTGAGCCTCCAAAACGAACTTGAACGAGCCCTAATCGATTTCGAACGCGAGTAGTTCACCGAACGCTTGGTTCGTTTACACCCCTCCCTGCCGTGCTACATACTTGCCCTGGCCCAACTCATACCCACCATACGCGTTTTATTTTGTATATAGTTAATCTTCAAATTGAGAAATAAGTGTTTAAATTTAATAATCCAAAATCTTTATCAATGTTATAAAAGAAATAATTTGTTTTTAAAAATAGTATTAAATAACTAACTGGAGCGGGTATAGATAATCGTTCTGTACGCATATTAAGGAAGTATAGGGCAGGTAATGGATACCCGCGGATAATGAGGTGGGTAGGGTATAGGCCTGTAACCGCCGGGGTGGGTAAGGATATGCACTTCATACTCGTGGCGGGTAATGGGTCGGGTACGGGTATAGGATTTGGGTGACAGGTGCGGTTAGTTTTGTTGTCTAGTGCGTAGATCTTATAAACCAAAATCAAACGGGGCGGGTATGGGTATAAGTGGGGACCTGCCCCGCCACGGTCCATACCCGGCCCGCCCGACCTCATACCCGCCATACCCGGTTCATTTTGTGGCAATGAGGCGGGTGAAACCCGCTCCTTGCTGGTAGGCACCCTATTTGGGATGGGTACGGGTATAAATGGAGACCCTGCCTCGCTCCATACCTGTCTCGCCTCACCTCATATCCATCATACGCGCTTTATTTTGTACGTAGTTAACTTCAAATTAAAAGATACGTGTTTAGATTCAATAATCAAAATTATTTATCAATGTTGTAAAAGAGATAATTTATTTTTAAAATAGTATTAAATAACTAATAGGACCGGGTATAGATAATCGTAAATGGTTAAAAAAATATTTTATTTTGAAAAGTAGTATTAAATAACTAATATGTACATGTATAAATAATCATTTTGTACGCACATTAGGGCAATGGGGTAGGTACGGGTATAGGATTTGGATAACGAGTGCGAGTATGGAGGAGGCACTCCGTACTCGCCCCACCACATTGCCCTCCCTTTGATACGTTGAGATATAGTTGGGCTACATTTAGATTATTGGTTGTTGGGTATCCACTTTATACCCGTGGCAGGTAATGGGCGGGTACGGGAATAGGATTTGGGTGGCGGGTACCGTTAGTTCAGTTGTCTAAGGCTTAGATCTTATAAACCAAAGTCAAACGGGGCGGGCTTGGGTTTAAGTGGGGACCCGCCCGATCATGCTCCATACCTGCCTCGCCCCACCCCATACCCACCAATGGTTCACATAGTTAACCTTGAAGTTAAAAAAAATAATTTGTTTTTAAAAAGAGTATTAAATAACTAATATGAGCAGGTATAGATAATCGTTTTGTATACACATTAGGGTAATAGAGCGGGTATGGGTATGGAGGAGGCACGCCATACCTGCCCCGCCCCATTGCTATCCCGTTGATAAGTTGAGATATAGTTGGGTTACTTTTAGATTAATTGTTGTTTAATCTGAAGAAAATTAACAAACGAGACTACAAAACAAACACTTTTGAATGAGAGAAACTTGGATGATTAAAATTGAAAAGAATACTAGCCTATTTATAATTACATCAAAGGAAAATGAAAAGATGCCCAAAAGAGAATCCTAAGCTAATTAAACAAGACATTAAAACAAAAATTGAAGAGGCAATTGAAGCCTCTTGGCCGGTTACACTAGGGGGAGGAGAAGAGGAAATTTATGAAAAATTACTACCCTAAATTTAATTCTATACCTAATTAAATCCAAAGTATTTACATTAAAACAAATACAAGTACAAAATACACATGTACAAATACGAATACTTTCAATACTCCCCCTCAAGTTGGAGCATGCAAGTTTACAATGCCCAACTTGCAAAGGAGGGATGAGAATGAAGGTAACCCGAGTGCCTTTGTGAACACATCCGCAACTTGACCCGAAGATCGAACAAAGGAAGTAGAAATTTCCTTTGCTAATAATTTCTCTCGAACGAAGTGGCAATCGATCTCTATGTGTTTTGTTCTCTCGTGAAACACAGGATTGGAGGCGATATGAAGGGCCGCTTGATTATCACAAAACAAGATAGCAGGTTGATCCACGTTAACGAGCAGGTCATGAAGTATGCGCCTCAACCATACTAACTCACTAGTAACTGTAGCCATGGCCCAATACTCTGCTTCAGCGGAAGAACGAGAAACGACGGATTGTTTCTTAGAACGCCATGAGATAGGGGAATCTCCCAAAAATATAACAAAACCTGTAGTGGAACGGCTAGAAGTCCGGCAACCTGCCCAATTAGCATCACAATAAGCACGAAGAGTCAAGTCACATGACCTGGTGTCCCCTTAACGTAGCGAAGAACACGAAAGGCGCCTTCTAAATGCGGTACTCGTGGATCATGCATAAATTGACTAAGAATTTTAACGGCATAACATATGTCAGGTCGGGTGATGGTCAAATAGAGAAGTCTTCCTACAATTCGACGATATTGTCCCGGGTCCTCTACACGGTCCCCTTCCCCATCAGCTAACCGATGGTTTTGAACTATAGGGGTGGAAACAGGCTTAGCCCCTAAAAGACCAGTTTCACTCAAAATGTCAAGCGCATATTTTCTTTGATTCAAAGCAATTCCATCCTTTGTGCGTGCAACCTCAATTCCAAGAAAATACTTAACCTGGCCTAAGTTCTTAATCCCAAACTATTTATCAAGTGAGACCTTGACCTCCTCTATGTGACTTAGGTTATTTCCAGTTACGATGACATCATCAACATACACCAATATACTAGTAAAAATTGACCCACGATTATATGTGAACAGGGAATAATCCGATTTTGACTGTACGAAACCCATGGCAACCAAAAAGGATACAAATTTTTGGTTCCAGTTATGAGATGCCTGTTTAAGTCCGTAAAGAGACTTACGTAAACGACAAACTTTACCCTTATTTTGCTTCTCAAACCCTTGAGGGAGTTTCATATAAACCTCCTCATCTAAATCACCATGCAAGAAAGCATTATTGACATCCAATTGGTGTATAACCCAATCCCTAGCGGCTGCAACTGCAAGAACGCATCTAACTATGACAAGTTTAGCGACAGGGGCAAAAGTGTCATGATAATCGATACCTTCAATCTGAGTGTATCCTTTGGCAACCAAACGTGCCTTGTAGCGCTCCATGGTACCATCCGACTTATACTTTATTTTGTAGACCCACTTGGAGTCTATGGCTCATTTCCCGCGGGGTAATTCTTCCAATGTCCACGTCCTATTTTGTTCAAGTGCTGAAATTTCCTTTTCCATAGCATCTCTCCAATGTTTATGACCTATAGCCTGAGAAAAATGTCGCGGCTCATCACCCGAAGTGATGGCTTTAAGCAAGGACGAGTGTGAGTTAGAAAATCGTGCATTAGACACAAAATTTGACAAGGGGTAAACTATACCTGAGTCAGCTGAAGGAGCGGCAGCTCGAGAATCGCCTATAGAAGAAGGGACATCCACAATAAAATCTTGATACTTAGCAAGCATTGAGCGAACCCGACTTGGTCTACCCGAGCAACCTGGCACAGCAGCAGCTTCTGGTGCTGCAGCACTCGATTCTGGTGCTGCAGCACTCGATTCTGGTGCTGCAGCGCCAGTATCTGTTAGTACTGACAGATCTGGTACTTCCGGTGGTGGTTCGACCACCACCGGTCCCTCCTGCACACGTGTTCTCCCATGATTTTTATCATCCACATATCGGATTAGATCAATTTCGTTATCATCATTTCTTTTCCCTTGCTCTTCAAGATAAGGGAACTTATTCTCATAAAAAATAACATCACGTGAAACGACCGCTTTCTTGTTGTCAAGATCAAAAACTTTGTATCCTTTCTTCCCATGTGGATACCCAATAAAAACACACTTATTTGCACGATAACCGAATTTATCCTTGCTACCATCTTTATGATGAACATAGCACAAAGAGCCAAAAACACGTAAATGACGGAAAGAGGGAGCTTTTCTGAGTAATACCTCATAAGAACTCCGATTCCCTAGACGTTGTGTGGGCATGAGATTGATCAAATAGGCTGCTGTTAGGACACACTCTCCCCAAAATAGAATAGGAAGTCCTGCTTCAAAATGAAGTGCACGAGCCACCTCAAGGAGGTGCCTATGTTTTCTTTCAACAACCCCATTCTGTTGAGGAGTATCACTGCATGAGTTTTGTACTTGAATTCCTTTCCCTGCATAAAAATCAAGCAAAGGACCAAACAGAAATTCCGCACTGTTATCACTCCTTACTTGCTTTACACACTTGTTGTACTGAGTTTGTACAACTTGGCAAAAATCCATTAGTATTCTATGAGATTGTAACTTATCTCTCATCAAATAAACCCATGTGCATATGCTATAATCATCAACGATGGTGAGAAAGAAACAAGCACCAGTCAAAGACACAGTATGATAAGGACCCCAAATGTCACAATGAATTAACTCAAAACATCTTGTAGTTTTGCTAATAGAAACCGGGAAAGGTAAACGAGTTTGTTTTGCCCGATGGCAAGAATCACAAACGGCATCACTAGAAGTACCAAAATCCAAATTCAAAAAATTCGACATTTATTAAATGGGACATGCCCCATTCTTCGGTGCCAAACCAAGTACTCTTCTTCCGAAATCCTCATGTGTGTTACCTTGGGAGCAACCGGTCCCTCTAAAACGTATAGCCCATCTCGCTATCTACCCACTCCAATCAGCTTCCTCGATGGTAGGTCCTGTATCACACAGAAATTAGAATAAAAAGTCAATGCACAATTCCTATCTCTCATCAACTTGCTAACAGAAAGAAGATTACATTGGAAACCGGGAATACATAAAACATTCTCTAGCGTAAGTCCGCTAGAAATGGTGGCACGCCCTACATGGGAGACTGACAATGAATTTCCATTCGGAAGTTTGACTGGCTTGAATTTAGTGTTAACTTGGACGTTATCTAACACAAAATCCGAGCAAACCATGTGGTCGGAAGCACCCATATCAATAATCCAAACGGTATTAAACAAAACCTGACCTGACATGTTAACACAAGGTGAACTACCCATTGCACTGAGTCAAGACAACAATTGCTGATATTGAGATGCCGACAACCCCACAACGGGGCTGTCGCACTGTTGCTGGACCGGCACACCACTAGTCGCTGCCGGCAGCAGCAGCGGCTGCTGGTGGTGTCCGGTTGAGTGGACAGCAGCCACCGTGGCTGCTGCTGCCCGGTTCTGCCCACGAGTTTTCCATCCCGCTGGGTATCCTATGAGCTTGAAGCAACGTTCTTTAGTGTGTCCCTGTCTTTTGCAATGAGAACAAGAAAACCGATTATTGCGCCTAGTGGGTTGCCCGTTAGAATTGGGCAAATCCCCACTAGTAGTGCCAAGATTCCCTTTGACTACGAGAGCCGTAGCCTCAGGGACAACAATACTGCCTGAACTCTGTTGCTTCTCCTCCTGACATAAGGTAGCATAAGCATTTGACACATTTGGAAGTGGTTTGGTATTCATGAGTTGAGATCTAACGGTAGAAAAGGAAGGATTCAACCCCATTAACAAATCGAGCAACCTCTCCATGTCCCTTATGGGCGCAAAAGCTTGTCCAGAGCCACAGGTACACGGGGGGATTGCTACAAGTGTGTAAAGCTCATCCCATAATGACCTTAGTTTGGTGAAATAGTCAAACATTGACATATTATCTTGTTTTAAGTGTGAAATTTCACGCTTAATTTCATAAACCCGTGGCATGTTTCCTTGGGAAAAACGTTCATTCAAATCTAGCCAAACATTACGCGCAGTTTCAAAATATGCAATACTAGCATTGATTTCTTTAGAAACCGAATTGGACAACCAAGAAGAAACCATGGAGTCACAGGCACTCCAATTTTCAAAATCCGGAGAATCTTCCTCAGGCTTCTTGATACTACTATCAAGAAAGCCAATTTTACGTTTAGCCTTAAAGACCTTAAAAATAGATCGCCTCCAAGCCGGGAAATTTGGGCCGGTTAAAACATCTTGCACGAAAACAAGCCCCGGATGATTCGAGGAGTGAAGATAATAGGGTGAGTTCACATCAAGAACTCCCCCTGAAACAAGAACCGGTGCAATGGTTTGGTTAGAAACATCACTTGAATTGTCGTTATTCATTTTAAGATGCGTAAAACAACACAAATAAAACAATTAATATGAAAAATGCTTACAATGAAGGCGCAGGGAAGAACCGGTGCTGCAGCAGGGACTACGGCAAAAGCAAGCACGGCAAGACGCGAGCGGAAATTCGGATCTAAACCTGCTCTGATACCATGAAGAAAATTAACAAACGAGACTATAAAACAAACACTTTTGAATGAGAGAAACTTGGATGATTAAAATTGAAAAGAATACTAACATATTTATAATTGCATCAAAGGAAAATGAAAAGGTGCCCAAAAGAGAATCCTAAGCTAATTAAACAAGACATTAAAACAAAAATTGAAGAGGCAATTGAAGCCTCTTAGCCGGTTACACTAGGGGGAGGAGAAGAGGAAATTTATGAAAAATTACTACCCTAAATTTAATTCTATACCTAATTAAATTCAAAGTATTTACATTAAAATAAATACAAGTACAAAATACACATGTACAAATACGAATACTTTCAACATAATCTACAAATAAATAACAATTATTGTTGTTTAATATACAAATTAATTAGGTAACCAATTTTATTTTTTTTAAGAAAAAGTGGAAATAAAAGGTTAAATATGTAAGAATGTAGGATTGAAAAAAAAAAAAAACAAAAAACTTTAAAAAGGGGGTTGGAGGGTTTTGGAGGAGTTGAAAACTGCTCTATTATATATATATATATATATATATATTAGTTTTTTTTCCGTGCGATGCATGAGTAGCATGTACGGTGTACATTTTTTGTTGACTTGTGAAAATGTGCATTGACCAAAAGAAATGCTATGTAAGTTATGCAAAATTCGTACTATAGTAAGTATGCAACTCATTTTACAAAAGATGAACCATGATGCCAAATTAGGTTATTATCGTGTTTGCCTTCAGTGTTGCGTCCCGTCAATTTTCTTCAGTCCCCTATATTAAAAGTATGTTGTTATCAGATCACGGCATTTTTCTTGCCCAAAAGCATTCTAAAGTTGTACTTCAAAAATTTATGTATTTTATTAATTATTACATAAAAAATTTCACAATTACAAAATACAGTACAAAGCAAATATTACCCGTACATTGCACGGGGAAGAGATCTAGTACATCTTTATAGTGCAATTTTCAAATTATAACATTTATATAAAAGCAAATTTAAATTAATTCAAAAGTAAATATTGTAAGATGATTTTTGTATAGTTCTTCCATGTTAAAGATGTAAATACATTTTAAGAAACAAATAATTTTCTAAATATAAATATATAAAATAATTCAAATATATCGCACAAAAATATTGTAAAATTAAACTTCCATAATTTATATAATTTACTAAGTATGATATATTATGTAATTTTTGGCTATTTTGCATTCTTTCTTTTTTAGTGAAAAAGTCATCCTTTAATTCTATTGAATATTGTTCCTTTCGTAATTTACAACAATGTGAATTATGTACATTAAACATTATTCCTACAACTTAAAAATGACCTAGTTCAATTAATAAAAATCCAAAACTATAAAGAATAGTACAAAGTTCAACTTCTATAAGATGAAGTACTTTTATATAGCTCTTTATAGTATAATATTGTAAGATAATTTCTGTATAGATCTTCCATCTTAAGGATGTAAATACATTTTAAAAAGCAAATAATTTTTTAAATTTAAATATATCAAAATTGAAATGTATTACCCCAAAATATTCTAAAATTAAACTTTCAATTGATAGTATTATGACCTTTTTTCATTTGTAATGATTAGAGTATCGGCTTTTTCATGTTCATTTCACCATAGTATAGCCTTTCATTGAAGTATGGCCTTTTGATTTGTAATAATATGTAATGATAAAGGTACGACTTTTTGATTTGTAATAATTTATAATGATAAAGGTATGGCCTTTTGATTGTAGTATGGCTTTTTGATAATGTTGAAAATATTATGTTCTCAAATTCTAATTAATGAGAAGGCTTCAACAACTAAATGTCAATACAATTAGTTTGAAAAGATTATATTCTCAAATTCTGATTGTTGATTTTAATTAATATTATATTTTTAGAGATCAATAACTAAATGTTATTAACAGTTAGTTTAAAAATATTATGTTCTTAAATTCTAATTGATGAGAAGGCTTGTTTTTGTAATTTATAAATTATGACATATAAAAATTTACAACTACAAAATATGGTACAAAGTAAATACTACATATGCATTACAAGGGGAAGAAATATAGTAGATCTTTATAGTGCAACTTTTAAACTATAACATTTGTATAAAAGTAAATTTTAATTAATTAAAAAGAAATAAAAACTAAACTCTCCACCTTCAACATCAAAAGTATGATCACGAATGTCAAATATTTTTAAAAAGTGACAAAAAACCATCAAAGTTTAAAATCCATAATTTATATGTAATTTACTAATTAGGACATATCATGGATTTTGTTTTCTTCCATTATAAGTGAAAAGTTATTCTTTAATTCTACTGAAAAATTATTCCTTTCGTAATTTTTTTTATTGTTCAAATTACATATATTGAGCATTATTTGTGAAGCTTAAAAAGAACTTAATTCAGTTAATACAAATTTCACCTTCTACATAATGAAGTTCTTTTGTATAGATCTTTATTGTACAATATTGTAAGATAACTTTTGTATTGATCTTCCATGTTAAGGATGTAAATATATTTTAAGGACAAACAATTTTTCAAATTTAATTTTATCAAATAATTCAAATATATTATCCAAAAATATTATAAAATTAAACTTTTATAATTTATGTAATTTAGTGATTATGACATATGATGTAATTTTTGCCTATTTTGTGTTCTTCCTTTTTAAGTTAAAACTCATCATTTAATTCTTTTGAAATAGTAGTACGGCCTTTCGATTTGTAATGATTGGAGTATGAGCTTTTTTTATGTTGATTTAATTGTAGTATGGCCTCTAGATTTAAGTATGGCCTTTTGATTTGTAATAGTTTGTCATGACAAAGATATGACCTGTAATTGTAGATATGACCTTTTCAACTTACCAAAAAAAATTTTTTTTATTACTTACCGAAAAAAAAAAAAGGTAGTATCGCCTTTTCATTAGGTTGAAAACATTATGTTTTCAAATTCTAATTGATGCAAAGGCTTCAACAACCAAATGTCATTAATAATTAGTTTAAAAAGATTATGTTCTCAAATTTTAACTACTGATTTTAATTAATATTACATTTTTTTAAATTATCAACAACTAAATGTCATTAACAAATAGTTTGAAAAGATTATGTTCTCAAATTCTAATTGTTGAATTTAATTAATATTAAATTTCTTAGAATCAATAACTAAATGTCATTAACAATTAGCTTGAAAAGATTATGCTTTCAAATTCTAAATGATGAGAAAGCTTATTTTTGTAATTTATAAATTATGACATATGAAAATTTACAACTATAAAATACAGTACAAAGCAAATACTACATGTGCATTGCATGGGAAAGAAACATAGTCGATCTTTATAGTGCAATTTTCAAATTATAACATTTATCTAAAAGTAAATTTCAATTAATTGAAAAGAGATAAAAACTAAACTCTCCACCTTCAACATCAAAAGTATGATAACAAATGACAAATATTTAAAAAAGGGGCAAAAAAACCCTCAAAAATTAAAATGCCATAATTTCTATAATTTACTAATTAGGACATATTATATAATTTATATGTATTTTATTTTCTTCCATTTTAAGTGAAAAATTATCCTTTAGTTGTACCGTACTTTAAATCAACAGGACGTACTGCAATTAAATCAACATGAAAAAGGCCATATTCCAATCATTACAAATCAAAAGGCCATGCTACTATTTAAATAGAATTAAAGGATGAGTTTTCACTTAAAAATAAAGAACACAAAATAGGCAAAAATTACATTATATGTCATAATTAGTAAATTACATAAATTATAGAAGTTTAATTTTACAATATTTTTAGGAAATATATTTGAATTATCTGATATAATTAAATTTGAAAAATTATTTGTTTCTTAAAATGTATTTACTTCTTTAACATGGAAGATCTATACAAAAATTATCTTACAATATTGCACTATAAAGATCTATATAAAAGTACATCACTATGTAGAAGGTGAATTTTGTATTAACTAAACTAAGTTATTGTTAATTTTCATAAATCATGCTCAATGTATGTAATTAGCGCAATAGTAAATCACGAAAGGAATAATATTTCAGTACAATTAAAGGATAACTTTTCACATAATGGAAGAAAATAAAATATAGTATAAAGCAAATACTACCTGTGCATTGCACAGGGAAGAAATATAGTAGATCTTTATAGTGCAATTTTTAAACTATAACATTATAGGATCGAAAAGAGGAATTAGAAGTTAGAGATAGAATTGAGAAAGAAGATAGAGTTTAGAAGAACAAGAGGTAGAATGAGAAAGAAGAGAGGAAGAATAGAGAATAAGAATTGTTGTTATCATTCTTGTATCCCCTCATTACAACATAAAAGTACCTTATATACACACTTCACTTTGTAAATAACTCTTAACCATCCATCTTAGAAGATTCTCTTTAGTTATAACAAGTAACAACTCCTAGGAAATGGCAATCTAGAACATGTATTCATCTAGTTCATATTTTGGGTCCTAACAATTCCCTCCCCCTTAAAGACTACCCTTGTCCACAAGGGTATGAATCTGATGCCCTGCTGAATTAACAACAGCCACAATAGAACCTAGCTATCCCACAGTTTGCTTGGTCGTTTTAGGAATCCAAGATTTGAATTGAAGTCTAACAATTGCCATGCAGACCACATTGATTTGTCCAACCTTCATGTTTTTGACCATATATCCTATGCTGCAGAGAACTATGACCCAAGATCAATGTTTGATTTTCAATTTCTTTACTCTTAAACTTCGGCAGCCTCCATCGTACTCTCTTGACAATGCACATTCCTTCTACTACCCCTATTTTAGGAATTAGGAAATCGGGTAGTCTACCGTTGTAATTCATTTTTGGTGTAGCTCTTACTCCAAGAAACTTGCAGTTGTAGTACCTTTTAAGGCTGTTGGAATGTGCAAGCTCAATAGGACCCTTTGGTTGTACTGCAGTACCAAGAAGCTCTTCAGACTTTGCTTGTTTAATCCTGTCTTGAATCTGTTGAGTGCACCACTCGTTATGATTCATCGATTTCATTTTCCTTGGCTCAGGAGGCCACAATTGAACTTGATTCATTATTGTAAATGCTACTGGATGATACTTGAATGGATCTTCAACATCAGCTTTTGTTCCCATTGTTGCGGCATCTGATCCACTAGCCTTGATTCCATGAATTTGCACCAATTCCTGATCCTCTTGTGTCTTTCCTGCAGATAATGGTTCAAGTGGTTCTTGAATGGATGCTAAAACTATTTCCGTGATTGATGACACAATGGATTCCTTAATTGAGTCCAAAGATGCTGTAATAATAGCCTCCCAAGACTTTTCCAACTGCTGCATATCCACCATGTTAGCTTGCTTCTTAGATCTGCTCACACACTACTATGATCAGCTTTTGAAATGCGGGAAAGAACCGGCTCTGATACCAAAATGATAGGATCGAAAAGAGGAATTAGAAATTTGAGATAGAATTAAGAAAGAAGATAGAGTTTAGAAGAACAAGAGGTAGAATGAGAAAGAAGAGAGGAAGAATAGAGAGTAAGAATTGTTGTTATCATTCACATATCCCCTCATTACAACATAAAAGTACCTTATATAGACACTTCACTTTGTAAATAACTCTTAACCATCTATCTTAGAAGATTCTCTTTACTTATAACAAGTAACAACTCCTAGGAAATGGCAATCTAGAACATGTATTCATCTAGTTTATATTTTGGGTCCTAACATAACATTTATATAAAAGTAAATCTTAATAAAGGTATGGTCTTTTGGCTGTAGTATGACCTTTTAATTAGGTTGAAAACATTATATGTTTTTAAATTATAATGGAAAAGAAGGCTTCAACCGCTAAATGCCATTAATAGTTAGTATATAAAAGCAAATTTTAATTAGTTGAAAAGAGATAAAAACTAAACTCTCGACCTTCAACATCAAAAGTATAATAACGAATGACAATCATTTAATAAAAGGGCCAAAAGTCCTTTAAAAATTAAAATGCCATAATTTATATAATTTACTAATTAGGACATATTATACAACTTATATGTATTTTATTTTCTTTTATTTTAAGTGAAAAGTCATCGTTTAATTCTACTGAACTATTGTTCCTTTCATAATTTACTAGAGTGCAAATTACATATATTGAGTATTATTTGGGAAACTTAAAAATAACTTAATTTTGTAAATACAAAATTCACCTTCTATATAATGAAGTACTTTTATATAGATCTCTATAATGCAATATTGTAAGATAATTTATGTATAGATCTTCAATGTTAAGGATGTAAATACAATTTAAGAAACAAACAATTTTTCAAATTTAATTTTATTAAATAATTGAAATATATTGCTCAAAAATATTATAAAATTATACTTCTATAATTTATGTAATTTAGTAATTATGATGTATAATGTAATTTTTGCCTATTTTGTGTTCTTACTTTTTAAGTCAAAATGCATCCTTTAATTCTATTGAAATAGTATTATGGCCTTTAGATTTGTAATAATTGGAGTATGAGCTTTTTCATGTTGATTTAATTGTGGTATGACCTCTTGATTTAGTATGACCTTTTAATTTGTAATAATGTGTAATGACAAAGTGATGCGTCAATTAGAGACGCATCGATGAATTAATGCGATTTAGAGATTGCATTCGGCTTTAGGATAGAAGAAGAGAGCTAGAGTATAAGATGAGAAAGAATGAGAAGAATTTATGATGAGAAAGTAGTTCCCGTTAAAGCTAAAGGGTAAATATTACAAGACGGTAGTGAGGCTGGCTATGTCATACGGGGTAGAATGCTGGCCAGTTAAGTGCCACCACACGCAAAAGTTGATGGTGGCAGAGATAAGGATGCTGAGGTGGATGAGTGGGCATACAAGGAAGGATATGATCAGAAATGACGTTATAAGAGGGCAATTGGGCGTTGCCCCAATAGAGGACAAGTTGAGGGAGCAACGACTGCGGTGGTTTGGGCACGTTAGGAGGAGACCCACCACTACCCCTGTCAGAAGATTCGAACAACTCCAGATAAGAGACGAAAAAAGAAGGAGAGGATAGCCAAAAAAGGGTTGGATGGAGATGATTCTAGAGGACCTCACTCATCTCAACCTAAATGAAGAGATGGCCCTAGATAGACCCCAGTGGAGGATTAGGATAGAGGCACCCGATATTGCAGGGTAGGAGCACCTACCCTGTCGAAGCATCGAGTGCTCGTAAGATACCATGGCAATGCTTTCATATGCATCTCTAGCACCGGCTGGGCGATTAGTGCTACTACGGTTAGATGGAGACAATTCCACAGACAAGAAGAGAGGAAGAAACCGGCCAAAGAAGAATTGGATGGAAACCCACCAATGCCCCTGTAAGGAAATGCAAACAACCCTATATTACAGATGGGAAGAGGGGAAGAGGCTGGCCATAAAAGAAGAGAAAAGAAAATAAAAGAAGAGAAAGATGAAGACAATTCGACACGACCTCGCCTACCTTAGCCTAATTGTAGTGATGGCCTTAGAGAGAGCTTAGGGAAGGGATAGTCTTAGGGTAAAAGATTTAGCAGTACAGGAACTTCGGGCACCCGTAAGCTAGGCTAGTACCACGATGATGCTTAGATGCTCATTTGTAGATGCATAGTACGGGCGTAAGTAGGTCACTAAGTGTTCCTAAGATTTGTTAATTGGGGGTAGCGCCATTCGCTACCGTTACTTACTCTCTCCTGTCTCTATCTCACTCCCTCTCTCTATCTCTCCCTCTCTCTCTCTCTCTCTCCCCCCTCCCCTCCCAGATGCGCTACTACTTTTATATGTTTGCATTGGGGCGCATGTTAGGTCTTCCCATTACTTGCTTGTTTGCTTTTTACCTCTAGCTATAGCTACTAATGCACCATGCGTACTTGCTTACAAGCTTACATGATTGTCTGCTCATATGCTACATATTCACATACTTACATGACTTACATGCCTTGAATGATCTCTATGCCATTCATCCATGCTCTACAGGCTATACAAGCCTTTGCATGCTCATACTCTTTAGATTGGCTCTCTACAACCTAGTAACTTATCAACTATCAGGTTGGGGATCCTTGAAAATAGTCTCTCATCAGGGTCTTACTCTGATGGGGCAAGGCTGCGTACATCCTACCCCTCTCAGACCCTGCGCAAGCGGGAGCCTTTGAGGCACTGAGCTTGTTGTTGTTGTTTTATGATGAGAAAGTAGAGAAGAGAAAGAGAAGAAGATTGAGAAGATTGATTTGATTCTTGTTATTTATCTATCAATTAGTACAAGTATTTATAACTTTAACAACTTGCCTAACAAAGTTATTAACAAACTAATAATATCTCTAGCCATCTTAACCACTCAATAATACTCATAACCAATTCTATACTAATATTTTCCCATATGATGATATTGACTGTAACATAAAGGTGTGGCCTTTGATTGTAATATGGCCTTTTGATTAGGTTGAGAACATTATTTTCTCAAATTCTAATCGATGAGAAGGCTTTAACAACTAAATGTTAGTAACAGTTAGTTTGAAAAGATTATGTTCTCAAATTTTAACTGCTGATTTAAGTAATATTACCTTTTTTTTATAGATTAGCAACTAAATGTTATTAACAGTTAGTTTGAAAAGATTATGTTATCAAATTCTAATTGCTAAGTTTAAGACATAACCCTAAGTAACACAATCAACTTGATAGCCCGAAATTGTAAGTGCCCCTAAGGCGATAACATGTAAATTTCTTATTTTATTTTGTAGTGATTGTTTAAGCATCAATTATTAATAATGTGAAAAGTTTTATGAGTAAAGTTTTTATATTTTTTTATATTAGTATTTATATTATTAAAAGAAATGTCGATATATATGTAACGTCCTATTTAAATTATTTGTCTTGAGCCTTGAAAATGTCAAGACCACCCTCATTGGCTGAATATTTGACAAATATGTTGTTATTTCAAATTGCAACTTTAACACGTTTGTATGTATATATATTTAGAACATGTCTATTTGGAGACCATTTCAATTTTTTGTGTTTTTTGAACCCTATTTTGAAGATTTTTTAATTACTCATTACTCGACACATTTAAAATTGGTACAACTTGAGGAAAATGTCATTAATAGTTCGTTTGAAAAGATCATCAACAACTAGATCTTATTAACAGTCAAAGTGTAAGCCTTTTGGTGGGTTGTGGGATAGGATTGGTGAGAAGCCTTGGATTTGGTGAGTTGTTGGGGTAGGATAGATGAGAGGTCTTCATTTGGTATTTGGTGAGTTTTTAAGGAGAGGATATGTAAGATAATATATCTTCTATATATTTAATTTTATAAATAATTTTTAAAATTCTATAATTAAACATAATACAACTTTTATACTTCTAATTTTATAAAATAGACTCCTAAATTTTATAATTAAATATGATATTACTCCTTGCACTTTTTATTTTATAAAATAACTTATTGAACTTTGTAATTACACAAAACTTATTCCTCGAACTTTGATATTAAACACAAACATTCCTTAGACATTAATAAATTTGATATTAAAAAAATTTAAAAATAAGTTAGGAAATTTTTTTGAAAAAATATAATAATATTTTTTGAACTTTGATAAAAATTAGATTAATAAATTTAAAACTAAAAATTGTATCAAACTAAAAGTAAGGGATTTTTTATTTTTTTGAACTGAGTATAAGAGATTTTTACTTATATACAAAAGATAGAGATTTTATACTTTTGAACGAAGAAGAAGAGTTTTATATTTTCAGGAAAAAGATAAGAGAATTTTCTGATATTTATATAAAATAGTTATTTTAATTAATTATAGAAATCACATTATAAATTTAGAAGATAATAAAATATTTTTTAAAATTTACAAAAAAAATACTATAAGGTAAAACATATAAAATTTTTCAAAACATTAATTTAAAAATTAGATTAAAAATTCTAAATTTAAAAAATTGTATGAAATTAAAAATTTAAAAATAAATTCTTAAAAATAATTTTTTAAAGATAATTGAAAAACCAAAGTTAAAAATATTATTATAATTTTTTTCAAACATTTTTCAAAAACATATTTGGGTTTTTTTTTTCATTTTAGTACTCGACATTTTTATAAATAATAAAAAGAATCCTAACTTTTTTAAATTATTAAAAAGGACCATAAGTTTTTGTCGTATTGATAAAAAAACCCCTCTCAAGCTTGATTACATCATTTTTCATCGACAGAGCAGATGTGGCAACTTCTATTTGGTAGTGCAAAATGGATAAGCATGAAATTGAGATGTTTTATTGTGTAAAAACTATCTTTTTCACATAATTTGTTTAAAAATATTGTTATTAAACAATATTTTTTTTATTTTACTATAGTATTAATAAAAATATAGTTGTCATGTCAGTTTTGTAGACAGAAAATGACGCCATCATGCCAAAGAGAGGTATTTTTATTAATACTATAAAAACTTAGAGGCCTTTTAATTAATACGACAAAAACTTAATGTCCTTTTTAATAATTCAAAAAGTTTAGGGTACATAATTTGTTTAATTTTTTTTAATTTTGTATATTTTTTGAATTTTAAATTTATTAATGTCTAAATAGTGAGTTATAGTTAGTAACAAATTTTGGGGGTGAGTTGTGTGTAATAACAAAGTTCAACGGCTATTTTTTCAAATTGAAAGTACCAGGGTGTATTGTGTTTAATTGCAAAGTCCGGGGGTGTGTTGTATGTAATAACAAAGTTTAGGGGGTTATTTTATGAAATTAAAAGTGTAGAGGTTATGTTGTGTTTAATTATGCAGTCCAGGTGGGCTATGTTATAAAATTGAAAGTGTAAGGGTATATTGCGTTTAGTAGAAAAGTTTAGGGGATGTGTTTATAATTTTCCCTAATTGGTATATGTACCCCCATTTATAGTATATAAAATTCAATTATTAAAAGGAAACTATTATTTGAATATCCTGAGGTTTAATCATTTATTACTAGGTACTATGATATTTCAAATTTAATATAAATAATGGAGTATCTTGATGTTTAAACATTTTATCAATTAAGTACCCTAAAAATTTATAATTTTATCAATCAAATATTTTTTTGGTGGAATCCATTAGATTTTCGTTAGAAAATGATAAAATTGAACATAATTTTGGCAATATATTAATGTCTTCACTAGCATTTATTTTATTATTATTTTTTTTGCGAAATATGCGAACATAATCCATGATTTTGGTAGTATTTAGATAGTTTATATCTACATTCAGAGAATATTTTATTGAAATTTCCAAAGATTTTGATGAAAACATTGACATAACTCATGTATGTCATTGTAATCATCTGTTTTAGCAAAAAGGTTTTATGTCTGTTCAAAAAAAAAAAAAAAAGTTCTTATGAAATTAGTTAGATCCTTACAAAAATTCATTAATTTCTAACATAGGATACCTTGATCATAAAATATTCAAATCTTAGGTTACCTAATTGTATATATATTAAAATGTTACGTGATAACTACTTAAATCTTAAGATACCTAAATGATAATTTTTCATTATTAAAATATAACTATTTCTCTCTGGAACATGAAAATATAACTATTTCTTTTGTACTTTTTTTTTTCTCTCACTAATAAATATTATATATAACTTAGTGTTATGTACTCAAGAATTTTTTTGGTGCATGAAATTATAATTGCAATTTTAATTTCAATTCTCATAAAATTAGAAGTAGGACAAAGTTAAAATTTACTGTTTAACTAATTAAACAACTAATAATTGAAGTCGTCAAATTTTTTTATTTTGGGAAAATATTTTTATAATTTCATAACTAATGATCTTGAATTTTTGACTTTTGAGTCATTCGAGTTAGACCATCTCAGATCTCGGATCAACTAGCGTAGGGTTTCTGTTGGATTGGATCATTTTGAGTTTCGAATTAACTCAAGTTGGGTTTTAGTGGGCCAGGTTTGAGTTGGGCCGAGCGATATGTGCTTAAGCCATCTTGGTTTCGAGTTAATCAAGTTGCATCATTTTTAGTTCCAAGTTGCTTCGGCTAAGTTAAAGTTAGGTCGATTCATGTCATCTCATGTTCAGTTTCAGTCATTTGTGGATTTTGGATCAATTAGTTAGGTTATCTTGGGTTTAAGATCAGCTCGATTGGGTCTCGATAGGGTCATTTCAGATTTTAGTTACATCGGGTCAGGTTTAGGTCATATTATACCAATTTGGGTTTGAGCTATACAAGTAAGGTCACTTTCGGTATCGAGCCAATTTTACATTGGATTGGGTGTTTCATTTCAGGTTATCTTAGGTTAGTATAGCTAGTATGAGATTACAATTTTCCCCCCATCCTAAGGTATTAAAACTTATGATTTTCTAGTAAAACTCCATTCTGTTATGTTGGGCACTAGAGTTGTAATTCCAATTCCAATAAATGAGTAGGATTTTGGACCCCAATCCTAGTCTTAAAACCAATTCCAAACTTCAATTTCGTGCACCTTTTTTCAATAAATATCAGTATAGCCGTAGAACAAACAAGCAACTCGAAAAGACGAGGCCTTAGCCACCCCGTAAACGGTAGTGGGAACAAAAAAAGAGACCAGAACAAACAGGCACCAAAAACAAAAACACCCAAACACGACAAAACAGACACCAAGCACAGGCCAGACAGGACACGTAAGAACAAGCTTAGACAGAGATTCCAAATGAAGAAGAACCAGACGAACAGCACGGAAAACAAGAGCAGGACTGATGCCTCAACCACAAACTCATCCAACTAATTTAACAAGCAAGTCTGCCACTATAGGTGGGTCAAAACCATTGAAATTAAAACATACTATTTTCCCCATCTCTATTACCCGCTCCGCTTACATGATCATCCCATCATATTCCGCTTCCGAGATCTTATTGTACCGATTCCCCCTATTCCGTTTTTTCTTCTTCCCGATTGTCTTTGATGATTTACCCCATTTCACCTCATTCCCCTTTTTCCGCTTGCCTGAGGCCATGGTCGTTTTCGGTGTGCTGTTCCTAGGAGACATATCTTTTAGAAATTCCTGAAGCTCCCGCTTTTCATTTTCTTTTTCCTTATGCTTCAACCATTTCCTCTCTCTCTTTTTTGTCATCACTCCTTTTCCTTTTCTCATCCCAACTCCACTAGGTCTACAAGTCTCTGATCTGCTTAAAGCAGAGGGCTCAAAAATTAGAGGAAACACAGGCCCCGACGACCCAGAATCATCTTCATTGGCAGGGTCTTGAGTTACATTCTCAAGATGCGATAATTGAGCATGAGGCTGAGCTGAACTAGCTATGTCACTCTCCACCCACTGGAGCAAAGGAGGCAGTTGTTAGTTTCCGTGTACTTTCTGAACTGGAATATGATCACTACGTTGTGGAGACAGATGAGGAAGAGAAGCATGTGGCCAACTGCATTCCACAAACCACCTATCGACATATTGAACTTTAATATGGAAGCAAGTTGACCCCGCGACAGCTTGACTATGCTTACTCCCTCATACACTGGCCTAATAGTACGACTCCCATGGTCCTCAGCTCCCACGTCAGCCATTCTATGAACAGGGGAATATTGAGCCAGTGTGGTATGGCACGCTAGGGTGGTGCACTGATGTTCCCGGTGCAGATTCATTGACGAAGAGGTCTATTCTTTTGCTAATTTGACCGATGCTGCCAAAGTAATAACACTGGGAGAGTAGTCTGGAATCAGCTCTGTCCTACCCTCTTTGACTAGGACCAATCGGGTCATCCCATTAAAATGCACTTGTACCATTCGATGAATAAGTGAAGGGGAACATGTGTCAATGAGGATTCTGGCAGCATCAATACATCTCATGGCAGACATCCCCGAGTCCACCCTGACTAACTTCTCCCATAATCTCGCAAGGTCAGAAAAGCAGTCCTTAGTCCAGCATTAGACAGGCTATCCAAAAACCTCGATCCATACTCTTCTGCTAAGTGATCCAAGGATCGCGCCAGGGTATTTAGAAACCTAGCTGAATTTTCTAAGAAGAATCTCGCGACGAGGGCCAAGGTAGGACTCCAAAGTCTCATCGGAATCACAAACAAGGACAAAAGTATTGGTGCTTAACCCTTTAGGGGTTAAATCGTGGAGGTCGTTCTCCGTGATAAATGTGAGATTATTATCCAAGCTCACCTCACCCAATGTGTGCACAATTATAGACCGCTGTAGCCAATCCTCCACATTCTTGTTGGTGTTGGAAACCACAATCCTTGAAATGTCAGAACCTGCATAGCCTCTGGTCTGAGTAGGAGGGTTCTCATCCTGATCATGTATACCGACAATGGCTCTGGTTTGTTGGAAGACCCTTGAACGATGCTGGCTCTGTGCTGATGATTCAGTTGATCTTCTTGGTGGGTTAGCCCATGCTACCCTAAGCTTGGCATCCATCACCCATCTACTATTCATAGATGAAATTACTCTAGCAGCTTTCCTCGGATTATGAAACCGAACAAAACCATACGAGCATCTCGACCTCAACCTCCTCTTCGCAGAAACAAAAGCATCGTATATTGACCTGAAATCAAGGAAGACATACTTGAGCCAGGAGTTTGTCATTATTTCAAGTAAGCCATCAACTAATATGAATTTATATAATAAAATTAATGTTCTCTTTAATCAGAAAGACAAACCTTTTGAACAAGAAGGTCTTTTTTATTGAAAGTATTTTGAACGGAAAGTTTTATTTAAGAAAAATATTTTTCTTTAAACTAAACAAAGTGTTAATAATTCACATTAGTTTTAAAGGAAAAGGCTAAAGTATGCCACCATTAATGACATAGATTTCTCCATTACTGTCTTTGGTTCAAATTTACGATGTTCCACTTCACTTGGAACTATTTGAGTTTTATGATGAGTTAATTCACAAGCAATTCTAATTGATGACTGTCTTAACATTCATTCCGACTAAAGTATGGGAAGAATTCGGTCCTAGTATACTTTGGACAGAGTCACCTTCACATATTGAATTTGTATGTAGAATTTGTGAAGTATTGTTTTTTTAGCCATGCATTGAAATTTTTTTTTTTTTTTTTAACTTTTTCAAGTTATGAGTGAAGGAAATATGATCTTAATATCTCTTTAATTATATTTCTAATTTGTTTTAAAAGAGAATATTATTTTTGTACTTTTTTTAAAAGGAAAAAAAATGATTATGCTTTTATTTAAAATCAATTTTACGCATGGATCAATCATCCAAAAAACTAAATTAAGTGTTTTTTGGTAAAAAAATAGATATTTAGAAAAGGTCAAGTTAAAAATATAATGTATGTAATTGGTGCTTCCTCCCAATGGGCACAGTTAACTAACTTTTCCAAACCACAATCTAAAATGAGAAATAGTCATATTAACAACAGTTTTTAAATAAAAACTATCTAAATTTTATGTGTAATTTTAATGAACTATCTATGTTTTCTAATTTTTTAATATCACACCTAAACTTTTCCAAATTTGTCAATGTCACACCTTAATATAATATCGTTAACATCTATTAGTTTTTTTTTTTTACTGACGTGGCATTTAAAAATATTTAAAAAATGTATTAATTATTTTTAGATATTTAAAATATTCAAAATATTTTATAAATTTTGAAATTATTTTAAATGTAATTTCCAACTTTTTAAAAATCATTTTCTCCATTTTTTTTAAAAATGTCATGTATAATAATGTTAACAGCATTATATTAAGGTATAACATTAAAAAATTTTAAAAGTTTAAATGTGATAGTGAAATTAAAAGTTTTAGGTGATTTTTAAAATAACATATAAAATTTAGATGGTTTTTAGTTAAAAAATATTAAGAAATGAGGTCTTACGGCCCGTTTGCCATTGCGGTGGAAAAACCGCTTTTTTTAGAAGCGTTTTTTATAAAAGCACTTTTGTAAAAAAATGTTATTTCAAACAAGCAATTTGTGTTTAGCCAACCAATAAATAAGTGCTTATGATATTATTGGGAGTGTTTGTCCAATGTTAAAAAAGTATTTTCTCTACAAAATTACTAGAAAGGGACTAACATAAGTCTTTCATAGTTGAAAAAAATACCCATGAACCATTCAAAATATTTAATATATATTTTAAATATTTAAAATATTTTTTGCATTTTTATAACTATTTTTTAAATATTTAACTTAATTTTTAATATTTTTCAAATATTTAAAATATTTTTTCAAATGATTAAAATATTTTCTAAATATTATAAATATATTAGTAATTATTAAAATACTTTTTTCACATTAATATATTTTTTAAAATAGATAACTATTTGTGAAACATATAAATTATTTTTTTAAATATATTAACAAAGTCTAGGATACCTGAAATAAGCTTTCTCAATGATTTAGTTTTTACTTCTATTTCCGCCTAAAATGAGAAGTACCAAATTTTTGCTTCTCCTTACAAAAAGTATTTTTTCACAGTTGCCAAACACTTTCAAATCTCAGAAAACTTTTTTCCCCAAAATAAGCAATCCCAAATAGAACAGAAAAATAATCAAGATTGTTAGGAATATGCCTCAAATTTATGTATTTAGGATTTATGGGTTGCCGAGGGTCATCGATCAATTGAGGGGATGTCCGATCGATCGGGTGAATTAAGTTAAAATCTAGTGTCTAGGCCGAGAGAGGGCCGATCGATCGGCCAAAGTCTGTTCTGCGTAACCCGAGCCATTTAGTATAAATATGGGGTTAGGGGGTACGTTTTAGGTATCTGATCAAAGAGAGCTGCCACTCAATCAGAATCCAATTAAAGTAAGGTCAGCCGTCATCATCAATTTGAGAGCATTACGAGAGTTAAGAGAAAGTGCTTCATAATTCTTTCATAGATCCCGTTCAGAGGAAGTGTCGTTGTAATCCTTCCATTATTCATACTCAATAAAGATTCACCATCTCCGCCCGTGGTTTTCTCCCCTCTCGATTAAAGAGGGGTTTCCACGTAAATCATCGTGTGTTGTTTCGTTTGTTCTTTCTTTTACCTATTTTATTTACTTCTCTTTTGTGTGAGTCATATTATTGAATCGAATCAACTGATTAGGGTTAACGCTTCTGCATCAAGTATCCATATTACAAATTGGTATCATGAATACCAGATTTGTCAAGGTTAGATTTTCCTAACAAGTGGTATCAGAGCATATCAAGTTTGTTCTAGTTTTTTTCTAACAATTGGTATCAGAGCCTGTTTATTTCGATTTGATATTATGGCGTCCGCAATTAAGATTGAGGATGAGAAGTTCGGAGGTCAAGGAAGTTTTAGTTTGTGGCAAGTCCGGGTTAAGGGTCTCCTGAGGCTGAGTGGCTTAAAGAAATCCCTAGAAGGAAAAGAGAAGAAACCCGAGAGTCTATTTGATGCACAATGGGAGGAGTTAGATGAGAAGGCACTCACAACTATTCAGATGTGTCTTACCAATGACGTTTTGACAGAAGTTCTGGAAGTGAAGACCGCTAAGGATTTGTGGAATAAATTACAGGATATGTTCTGTTTCAAGTCTGTCTCCAACAAACTCGCAGTTAAGCGTCGGTTGCTCATGTTTCGTATGTCAGAAGATACGCCACTTAAGAATTATGTTAATAAATTTAATTCAATTATTCAAGAATTAAAAGAATTGGATGATGCTCTTAAGGATGAAGATCAAGCTATGCTTTTGTTATGTTCACTCTCTACTTGATATAAAGGCTTTGTAGAAAGCATGATTTATGGTGGTAGGTCATATATCACAGTTGATGAAGTTAAGAGAAACCTACTGTGTAAAGAAAGAGTAGATAAGGAGTTGTCCGACTCCGTTCAGAACTCAGGTTGTGGTTTATTTGTGAGAGAAAGAACTAAGTCTAAAGAATATGATCATAGTGGAAACAAGTTGAAGTCTAGACATTAAGATCTAACCTGTAATTTCTGTCATAAGAAAAGGCACATTAAGAGAGACTGTTACAAGGTTAAGAAAAAACTAGAAGCGGATAACATGTCTGACCAAAGATCCGCAGAAGCTAGCGTTGTTGAATATGAGGATGGAGATATTATGTCATTGTCTGAACCTAAGTCCAGTTTTAGAGAAAGTTAGATTTTGGATTCGGGTTGCTCCTATCATGTTTGTCCCTATAGAAGCTGGTTCACCACATACGTGTCAATTCGTGGTGGAACTGTTCAAATGGGTAACGATGCAGTATGCTGAGTTTTGGGGATAGGAATAATTTGTATTGAGATGTTCGATGGCACTATTAGGACATTGAGCGACGTTTGTCATGTTCCTAATTTGAAGAAAAGTCTCATCTCTTGAGGTACTTTTGAGTCTAAAGGGTATATGTACACAGCTGAAGGTGGAGTTCTGAAGGCCGTTAAGGGTGCTTTGACAGTTATGAAAGGCAGAAGGGTAGGTACATTGTATGAGCTTTTCGGTTCCACAGTTGTCAAATCAATTAAGATATCTTCATCATCGTCATGGTTGACAGAACCAGAGATCACAAAGTCAAGGAGCTTGAGATTGGATCATTCAGGTGATATGGGTCTGTCTGAGCACAGTGAAAGGGGCTCGTTGTGTGGTCAGTCTACAGGACTGATATCTTGTGAACAAGGCATTTACGGGAAGCAGAAGAGTCTTCGCTTCAAGCAATTCTTGACGAGTAAAGATGTCACGTTTGATGAGTCTTCATTTCTATCTCCACAGAAGATGTCATTAGTTAGTTGTGATTCAGATCAGGTGAATAAGCCGGAGGGAGTTCAGTTTCAGTTAAGTAACACAGTTCAGCAGCAGGTGGCTGTTTCAGAAGATGTGTCAAGAGCCAATCCAAAGAAGAAGAAGATTGGTATTGCTGATAACCTCTCAGATATGTTCACTTCAGTGCTACCTAGCAGAAAGTTCAAGCATCGCTCGGACTCGGTTAGGTTTTGTGTTTTGTCTAGATAACCCCGTGTGTGGGGTGTTTTTTGTGGAGAAGGTGGAAAATTGTCTTTATTTTTGAAATTTGAGTCAATGTGGAGGTTTGTTATGAATATGCCTCAAATTTATGTATTTAGGATTTATGGGTTACCGAGGGTCACCAATCGATCGAGGGGATGTCCAATCAATCAGGTGAATTAAGTTAAAATCTAGTGTCTAAGCCGAGAGAGGGCCGATCGATCAGGCCCTCCCGATCGATCGGGAGTCTGTTTTGCGTAACCCTAGCGGTTTAGTATAAATATGGGGTTAGGGGGTACATTTTAGGTATCCAATCAAAGAGAGCTGACATCCAATCAGAATCCAATTAAAGTAAGGTCAGCCGTCATCATCAATTTGAGAGCATTACTAGAGTTAAGAGAAAGTGCTTCATAATTCTTTCATAGATCCCGTTCAGAGGAAGTGTCATTCTAATCCTTCCATTATTCATACTCAATAAAGATTTACCATCTCCGCCCGTGGTTTTCTCCCCTCTCGATTAAAGAGGGGTTTCCACGTAAATCATCGTGTGTTGTTTCGTTTGTTCTTTCTTTTACCTATTTTATTTACTTCTCTTTTGTGTGAGTCATATTATTTGAATCGAATCAAGTGATTAGGGTTAATGCTTCCGCATCAAGTATCCATATTACAAATTGGTATCGTGAATACCAGATTTGTCAAGGTTAGATTTTCCTAACAAGTGGTATCAGAGCATATAAAGTTTGTTCCTGTTTTTTCTAACAAAGATAGTTCTCAAGAATCTTAGGTCCAAATCCCTAATTTAAAAAGATCTCAGCGAACCCACAAAACAAGGCTAGCATGGTGCCTAAAATTAACCATCCATCCAAGAATAGTTCAAAAACCCATTATTGCCAACCCAATCTCTCATTTGTATCATCTGTTTTTCTTCATTGCCAACCCATAAACTTTGATGGTTTTTCCTTATAAATTTAGCTTTTTTGTTGATTATCTCATCAATCTTGAATTCCTTCACTAATAGAGAGATTTAGCCTTAGAAATCTACTCGATAACCCAACTCGATAACCCAACTTTTCAATACGTAATTTCCCTTCATTCTAAGAGACTTTCTCTCTGATACTTTTTTGTACACTTTTCTTGAAATTCGAAGAAAATGGTGAAGGGAAATTACATGGAGGTTGCACCATCTCTCTTCGTGACACCTCAACGACACTCCAGCTGTCCGAAACTAGAGACAATCATAGAAGAAGGGCCTCAGGTGAGAGCTCCTAAGAGGATCGTCATCGTGCTTCCCGTCGTGCTATCTATGGTGTTGTACTACTTATTGTACAGAAATGTCGTTTGACATTAACGTAAACCGAAACGATGGAACATGATTGTGAGAGATTTGCGATTCTTATTCCATTTACGGGGCTCGAGAAAGAGACAATAACATGTATGATCCCGAACTGTTAAAGTTTCTTGGGCAATTGAGTCTAGCGGCCTTGGGGTATTGTTTTACACTTTTCGTTGTAGAGGTTCATCTCTTTGTTAGTCAATACCTTATGTTTTTTGTTTCTTTAATTATCAAAGAAAAAGGAATTCTTTTTAAAAACCAATCCCTCTTGTCCTTGAATTATATGGATGTTTTTAGTTATAGTTTGAAATTTTTATCATTATTTTAGCTTGTCGAATATGTTGAATTCGACTATTTTTCCATTTTATTAAAAAGAAAATAAGCCGGGTTTATTTCAATTTAAATGTATTCGAATAATATCTTGTGAGTCAAAGAATTTTGTGGTAGAAAACAAATAGTTCTAATAAGGAAGGACGAGAATGCCCATTTTCACTAAAATGTAATTCTGATTATTGAAATAATATGAATTTTGGCAGAATATGAAATCTAAAAACCTATAGGAGCTAGTCGTCATATAACCCTAAACTTTTGGTCATAATTAAATCGCTATGAACCCCAACTTTTAGTTTATCAAAGATATCTCTAAATTATTAGTGAAAATCTTTGCGTCTCAATCACCTAATTTGAATCTCATCACAGATGCCCCAAACTGTTAAAGAAAAATATTAAATTATGTATATGATTGTAATTATTCAAAGAAAAACCTCCTTTTTTAAGTGTCTGAATATTGTTTGAAGAGTTGACTGCTACAAATTATTTCGGAACCTTATTAATGCATGGAATGTGCATTTTGTTCAACTAATCATGGGGAGAGATCTTGCAAAACATACGAGTCGCGTTAGTTTTTTATTTATTTTATTGACAACAAATACCCTTTAGATATTATGAAAACATAAATATAATATATAGATTAAATTGATACAATTTAAATATATAGACTAAATGGAAGCATTTTATAAAGTATTATGTTTAAAATTATAATTTATTGTATAAATTGTCTGATGTCTTAATAGCTTAACATAATTTATTCATTAATATATATACACAAGAGAAATATTCACTTTTTTCCCCATTAGTAATGTTGGAAAGGGAAAATTTTCCTTAAATTCCCATAAAGGGGAGCCACTATTCCCTAGTCGGGACTGAACTCGGGTGGCGTGGATGACTGTTGGTATTCTTCGCTACTAGGTTGTGTCTCTAAGGAACGAGAAATCTTCACATGTACTCAGTTTTTTATATGATTTCATAAAATGAAAATCGTATTTGAGATGGAGGGAGTTGTAATTTTACATCTTATATTACCCACCAGGCTCTTACCTTAGTGGTTGGAGGCAAGTAAGGGGATAGAATATTGCTTTAGGCCAAAAGGTCTGGAGTTTGATTTCCCACTTGAACCTCTCCCTGAGAGATCCTTGATTTAACTGGCTTATGTGGTATGTGGGTCGCCGCATGGGACGAGTCTACCGGGTAACCGTTTCCTCATTAGCTTTTAAAAAAAAAAAAAATTTACATATTACATCTGATAATAACTTCCAACTATATGTAGAGGATTGAAATACGAAAAGATTATTGCCAATGCACCTCATTTGGAATTTAAGTGTAAAGTTGCTATGAAAATAACAATTTTACGTTGAAAATAACACTTTCTTAATATATATATATATATATATATATATATATATAAACAACTGTTAGACTTTATTGGGCCTTCTTTGGAACGCACTTATGTTCTAAAATAAATTGATATTAGTTGAGCAATTTTTTTTTTTTTTTTTTTGAACACTAACAAGCCTGTGGGCCCAAAATTAAATTCCTCTAGAATCAGAAATTACAATGTGATCAAGTTCAGGAGGAACAAACCTCCACCAATCATGATTACAAGAAATTGAGCAATGACGTTTAGCAGCAAAATAGGCTGCCCTATTACAACTTCCCGAGACCCATCCAAAAGAAAAGGATTCAAGAGAGGCAACGAAATCCAGAACATCATCCACAATTGTCTTGATCTCCCAGGGTGGGGATCCAACTTTTGAAGATTCTGAATAAGACTCTTGGAATCAGATTCAAAGATAACCTTAGACCATTTGAAGGCTTGTGAAAAAGAGCACGCAGCATGAATCCCTAAGGCCTCAGCCATCAAAGTGGAGGAGGCACAAACGGTGCCGCACCAGCCACCCACAAGAGAGCTGTGTGAGTTCCTTGCGACCACCGCTAAAGCAGCCTTCCTATGGGGCAAGCTCCAAGCAGTGTCCGAGTTAATTTTAATAACACCAAAAAGAGGAGGAGACCCGGGGGGGGGGGGGGGGGGGGGGGGGGGGGGGGGGGGGGCGTCAAGCTGGGGTGCGGGACCCTAGGGGGAGGTAGCTCTGAATGCCAAAGAGAGGGCTTCATACGAAGCATGAGAAGCACAAGACGCTACATCCCTAGGGTCCGAAATCGTTTGATTGAATACAAACGAGTTTCAGGCCTTCCAAATACCCCAACAAAGATAAGCAATCAAACACAGTGAGCCACGAGAAGGCTTTAGCTCCACACAAATGTGATCCCACCATCATCTGAAAGCATAAAAGCCCTTAGGATGCGGCTTGAAACCCAACTCAGGACAAAACCAAGTTGCACGAGTCGGGGGGCAGAAGAAGAGAATGTGATCCGAGGTTTCTTCTTCATTCCCGCAGCGGGTGCAACTAGGGGCATGAGATATCCCCCTTAACTTCTGATTTATGTTAGTTGCAAGAGCATTGGAGTAGGCCCGCCATAAAAAGTGCTTGATTTTGGGGGCAATGGGGAGGTTCCATAAAGAAGAAAAAGCCTTAGGGTGCGAGGATGAAAGTGAAGAGGAAGGGCGGTTAATCTCCGAGGCATGCACCCGATTACCATTCCAAAGAGCATAGCCTGATTTAACTGAGTAAGAGCCATCTTTGGAGTGGTGCCAGACAAGGGAATCATCCACCAAAGTGTTCCCCACCGAGATAGAATCAATCAAAGCCGCCTCATCATCAGGAAAAAGATCGGCAAGCAACAACTGATTCCATGCCCTGCTGTCATGGTGGATAAGCTGGTCCACCGTGACACTAGGGGAATCGGGTTTGAGCCATAGGACGAAAGCCCGGGATAGAGGGAATCCATTTATCCTCCCAAATGTTAACTTGCCTACTGATGTGCCTTATATTCACATATTTTATTCTTCACTTCTACGAAATATTCGGCTTTTACATATGTGTTTTTATTGTAATCTAGGTACATTTAGACATAGAATACAACGGAGCGAACAAAGGTAGAAAAGAGAAAAAGTCAAGCATAATCGGGGCATAATTGAAGACTACTTTGAGAAACCCAACCACGTGTGGAAAAGAATGACCAATCGGGTCGTAATTCGGTAACCCAACTAGATTTCGTGAATAGTTAATATATGTTATATAATATAATATTATATATTATATTATATTTATATAAATAAATATTATATTATATTATATTTATATAATATTATATATTATATTATAATATATATTGTACACATATGAAAAGAGACGGAGGGAGTGGACGGGAGGACGCCGCACGCCCCGTGCTTGTATAAGTATCGAAAGCCTAACTATTTTAGGGATCTTTTGCCACGCCTCTTCTTATCCACTCCATTTCGAAGCCGCTGTGAAATCTAATGGGTTCTCAAACACCGAAGCGCAAGTGATTGGAGTACTGGGGGAACATCAACATCAATTGGGGGAGCCTTCAAATCCTTAGTTTTATCATTATTGTTTTCTTTTTTTGGATTTTATAATGTTTAGAACTCTTATGGGGGAGTAAACTTTTAGTTTAGGAATAAAGAACGGATAGCTGTCCGTATCCCAGATTTATATTTTACTGTAAACAATGGTTTTGTTATGTTATATATGCATCCCTGTGGGAAATTTATGATCGTTGTTTTTTTTTTTTTTTTTTTTTTATATGTGAGCTTGTAGTTATGTTAAGATGTCCAAATTATTAACGTTAGTCTACGAGATTGTAGCCTAGATTATAACATAACTAGTTTTCACGCGTGGTTAGGGTTGAGGTTGTACCCAACACTGAACACAATCTTTATACAAATTAATATTTGGTTAGGAGTGGCCAAGAAATTTGTTAGTGCTATTGAGATAGTCCATGCTACACTATTACAGACTAGAGAAGGTTCCATCCCAAAATCAATTGGCAATAGGTAGAGTAGCTCCTCTAGTAAATATATTGGTCAAATTGTTGGTTACCCACAGATGTGGGATACCCCTCCGCAACCGTCGTCCTTGACGGTTGTCATTCTAGGTAGCTTCACTCTGAGTAGGTAACCCTTTTCTTTAGATGACTTCACTCTACTCTAGGTAGCCCTTTCATAGGTAACCCTTTTCGAAATTTAGGCCCGTTATAAGTGGTTTGTCCAGCACAGCCATTAAGCACAGTCCGTCCCATGCCGGACTGAGCACGACTCCAGAGTAGGGTCCATCCCATACCAAACCCGAGCTCCTTGGAATCGATCCGAGGATCAACGGTTCTGATACCAATGTTACAGACTAGAGGAGGTTCCATCCCAAAACCAATTGGCAATAGGTGGAGGAGCCCCTCTAGTATATATATTGGTCTAATTATTGGTCACTCACCGATGTGGGATACCCCTTTTTCATTTCTTCCTGTAACATACACTTAGGGTGATAAGATGGGTTATGCCCTTAGACTACTTCATTAACCTAAACTCTAACTTAATATTAATTCAGGTTTAATATTGAATTAGGAGCAAGAAAAGAATTAAGTAGTGCTAATGAGATAACCTATGCTATACGTAAGGTGATATGATAAGTTATACCTTTAGACTAGTTTATTGACCTAAACCATAGTTTAAATACTAACCCAGGTTTAATGCTTGTAGCCTAAGCCTCCTAAACCATTGTTATAGTAGAATATAATTATTGGATACGAGTAAAACTGCCCTGAATTCATTCCTTGAACTAACCTCAAATTGAATTGATACTTTTAGTTTATTGTTAGTTTTGCTATTTTAGTTAACAAATCATTTAAACCAACTCAAAACTCGATTTTAACCGCTCCTTAATAACAAAATCGGACTTAACTCCGATTCCCTGCGGATACAACCCGTATATCCGATTTAGCTACGACGATCTCGTACGCTTTCGAGTAGACGGTTTTAAAACACTCTTTTAAAACACATCACCTACCGCTAACGATGTTCCACCGTAATCCCTCTTCAAGGAGTTTACGTCCTTCAAGAAGACTTCTCCACCCCAAGATGGGCTGTGACCCAATTTAGCCTTTATAAAGGAGCAATCGTGAAAATAAATTCCCTTGAGTTGGGTTTTTGTATGTTTGGCTCTTGTGCTTGTTTGTCATGAAACCTGTGTATAATTTTTATTATTCCATTGACATATGGAGTTTTTAATAGTTCTTTTGACATGTGAGCGGCCTCAATATGTTCAATTCAAATGCACATCTTGTGTCCATCAAAACCGTTCTCTGTGGCTTTACTGATTCAAATAATAGTCAATAATTGTCATTATACTTTGATACAACATTAAATTCCACTAGAACTGAGCATGGTTATCCATGGATTTGGCACATCGGGTCTACGCTGAAGCCAAAGTGAGCTTCCATCATAAAGTCCTTCAGCCTCAGGTGAGTACTTTGCTAGATTTTTACACATCCCCCGAAAAAAAAAAAATACACAATTTAGCAAGAAATTAATCAACCTACCAAAACAAATCCGTAGTTTAATTATAGGTCTAGCATAATCGAGCTAACTACAGAAGTAGTGATTGTGGTGTGATTATTGAATGTGCCTTCCTAATCTCCAAGGAGCAATTTGCTGAACCTTTTTGTAAAAAAGGCGGCAGTTCTTCCACACATGGCCCCTCAACATGATCAACCTCGTATATTGTTTCCAATGTTACTCGAATGCTAACTCTTGTTATTTTGGGAAAAAAAGGTGGTGCAACGGCAGAAAATGGAGTTAGTGTTGATGTTTGACACCCTTTTGGAGCTCGAATGGGTAGAATTCGCCCATTCTTAAGGGAGAGAGCAGGTGGTGCCACATCGTTGCCGCCAGACATTTTGCTAGGTTAAGGCTTTTGATAGAAAGAAGAACAAGGGAGAAAGGAGAAGTTCTTACGGTTTGATATTTATTTTATGCATGTGTTTCCCATTATATATAGATATGTGGAAGAGGTTAATTTTGCATAAGATATCTTATAATGACAATTGTACCCTCGAAAAGTTCGTCATATTTGACGAGTTGTTATGAAGTCAGGAGGAAGTATACCATTGAAGTTTGTGGACCCATATTTGTCATGTTATACATAGGAAAAGTTTTGAGTTTACCATTTGTAACTGCAAGTTGGTCGAAAATGAGTAAAAATAAAGGAAAAGTGAATAAGAAGACTCTAAAATTTTCAGATACATTATACTTACTTCAGATGCATGTGGTTCAACTTATTTCAACTTATCTTTTTTTAGCTTATTTGTTTCAATAAGATCTGTTCATTTAGGAACTGCATCTTTTTACAGTGAAGTGTTTGATTATGCTGTGCAGAAAGATCTTTTTTATAAAATAAAGTATAAAATGCAAGTTTAAAAAATAAAATTATCTATTATAATATCAAAAATGACTTAATAATATAAATTAATTAATAATAGTTGGTATAAGAGAATCATAAAAATAGTTGGTCATAATAGTGGAGAGCAATGAATGTAGCGAGCCATGGGCATAAAAAGAGCTGTGGTACGTGGGGCGGTGACAATAAATAAAAGTAAGTCATAGTAGTGAAGATTTAATATTAATATAGTATTTTTAAACAATTTTTAAGATATAAGCTGTGAAAAAGATCCAGTTTTGTAACTTTTTCTGCTTAGTTATAAAATAGCTTTTTGATCTTTCTATTTAAGCTGTAAAAAAGATGTAAAAAGATCTTTTCTGTCAACCAAACGCAAACCCTAGAAACCATAGCACTAGTCACATATTTACAAATATTTTATGAGTTCATTCATTTTTAAAGTATAATATGATGTGTAAAAAAAGGGGGTAAATTACACATTAGTATCTTGAGATTTAATATATTAATATTTTGGTCTATAAATTTTATAAAATTATTTTTTGATCAAAAGTTACATTTATTTATAAAATTGTCTGAAAGACAATGAGAAATTGTGTAAAACTAGCTGTTATTTATTGATAAATACAATCCGAACCATCGGTGTTCTCCTTGTCCGACACACCTAATAGAGAAGAGTTCACTGGGAGGCCTATTTTACACTCTTATGCACCACCACTTAGATTATTTTATTGAATACATGTAACTTTTGAACTAAGAAATTATTTTACAAAATTTATAGACTACAAAATGAAATCTCATAATATTAACTTGTAAAGTGTTATTCCGTGCGATGCATGGAGGTTGTTTCTATTTTTAGAATATAAAATTATATATTATTATATTAAAATTTTGTTGAATTTATTTAAATTTATTTCCTCTTTTATTTTTATGTACTAGTGACATATTGAATTTAATATATAAGAAATAAATTGAATAAACTATTTTTTCTTTCTTATGATCTAGAATATAAATTAAACCCCCTTAAAATTGTTTGAACTGAGATTTAGATGCTTTTGGTGACACTCTTTAGATTTGTTTGAATTAGAGTTTAAAGACTTTTAAGGGTGAAGATACTTGACTATAATATATAGAACAACAATTTATCCAATAAAAAAATTTGATAAATATGGTATTCTTTGCTTTCCCAAAAGGTTGAAGGGATTTTCTAGTATGCATAAATTTTTCTTTCTTCACATGTAGAAAAACCTTTTAATGCGTGGGTGAGATTTAATCTCAACAAATCAATGGTTAAAGGTTGAAATAGTGAGTCATAAAGCTCAATTTTGGATGTCTTCTAAATTGAAACAAAACGTCCAATCCTGGAGTTGCTGTAGTGCTCTATTTTGAGCATGCCCATTCATGATGCCAAATTTTAACAACTAGGGAAATAAAAGAGTCTCTTTCCCAAAAATAAAGAAATAAAAAAATTCTGCTATAAAATAAAATATAAAATATCAAAAGTATCAAATATATGAAAAAAGGTGAAATGAATGTTTCCTCTTCTCGTTTATCTGCTTTTTACATACTTCATAACTTACATTATGTATGTATTTAATGGGCCAAAGAGAGACACTCTTCATGCCCGGATGACATTTCATGGGCATGATAACCATTATTGATGCATCAAAGTCAATAATGGGGTCATGCATGTACTATTTTGTCACTATTTCGTCACATATTGGTAAGACAAAGTAGATAAAAAATGATAGGAAATTAGATAATCAATTATTATATTAGAAGTATATTGGTTAACCACAAAATATTTTAATATTTACAACATTCCTCATTGGTTGACCACATGCTACAAATATACCTCATTACTAACTTTGCTAACCCAGTAGGATAAAAAACTTAGCTAGGAAAAAAAGTACAGTATTCATGATACATAAACTTCTTCTTTGGATACTCATTTTAAAAGCTCTGCGGCATAGAAACTCTTAAAGAGTATAATATCCTAGATATACGCCTTTAAGACTGTCTCATTAAAAACTTTGCTAGGAAAAACCAAGTAAACAAAAAAGAAACGGCAAAGGGAAAAAGAGTACAGTGCATATATGACTTACCCTTATGTGAGCATGTCAATAAAAGACGCTCTTGAATTGTCGCATACTAAACTAGTGAATCAGTTTCTCGAAAGTTGTTATAGGTAATGCTTTCGTGAATAAGTCTTCCACGTTCTCACTTGAGCAAATATGTTAAACGTCTATTTCACCATTCTTCTGCAACTCGTGCTTACAAAGAACTTTGGTGAGATGTGTTTGTTTATGTCACCTTTAATGCACCAGCTTTTGATTTGAGAAATACATGTAGCGTTGTCTTTATATAGTATTGTTGGATTCCCCTTGATTGTTGAAAGATCACATACTTTTTAAATATGTTGAATCAATAATCTCAACCATATATATTCCGTGCTTGCCTCATGAAGTGCAAGTATCTCAGCATGATTTTAGGAAGTGGTCGGTAATGTTTGCTTTGTGGATCACCAAGATATTGCGGTATCACCTTATGTAAATAAATATCCCGAGCGACCTTTGTGTAAATCAGAAAGATAGCCACTTCTCAGGTTGGGGGTCCTCGAAAATAGCCTCTTGTTAGGGTATCACCCTGAAGGGCAAGGCTGCCTGCATCCCACCCCTCCTAGACCCTGCTTATGCGGGGGCTCTTGAGGCACTGGGTCTGCTGTTGTTGTTCTAGACAGATAGCCAGCATCCACATATCCAATTAATTGCGAGTTATATTACTTTAAGTATAATAATCCCATATTAGTTGATCCACAAAGATATAGAAACATATGCTTAATCCTATTCCAGCTTCTTCATGTTGGTGTCGAACTGGATCTTGCTATAAATTAATTGAAAATGCTATATCTAGTCTCGTTCAATTAGCAATATACATCAGTGCATTGATTGCACTGGATATGATACTTAATGACCAAGAACTTCTTTTCGAGGGTGAAAGGGATCTTTATTTACATCAAGGGATCGAACGACCGTTGGGGCACTCAATGTACGTACTTTATCTATATGAAAACATTTAAGCACTTTCTCTGAATAAGTAGATGGATGAATTAAAATTCCATCGTATAGGTTCTCGATATGTGTGCCAAGATAGAGTTTTGTCTTTCAGAGATCTTTCATCTCAAATTCTTTATTTATTAACATATCATTCTTTTACAAGATTGTACTAAGACGATTGTACAACATTCGCTTGGGATGTTTAATCCATATCAAGATCTTTGCAAATTGATTCAACATAGTTCCAGAGGTTTTGAGCTATATGTGTTTGGCCTTTTTAATCCTTCAGAACTTTAATATAAATTTCATTATTAAGTGATCCATATAGATAAACTGTTATTACATCCATATGAAGCACGTGAAGTCTTTTAGAGACCGCCAAACTTATTAAGAATCTAAATTTAATTGAATCCATTATTGGTGAGTATGTCTCTTCACATTCAATTTTTGGTCTTTGTGAGATCTCTTGAGCTATGAGTAGTGCTTTGTATCTAATACTTCATTCTTTTCATTTCTTTTTTGAACAAACTCCCACTTGTATCCTACGAGGTTTTGTATTTTTACGTCTACACTATATGCCCAAAGACTGATCGTTTTGTTAGTGAATCTAATTCTGTCTACCTTTTTATTTTGGCCACTTGCTCCTTTGGTGACATTCTTGAACGGACTTAGGTTCAAGATCTTCACTTTCATTGATCAAATTAATAGCAATTGTATATGCAACTACAGGATCAATAATTGTCTTATTCCAGTTCCATTGATTTCTAGTATTAATATAGTTTATCGAGATTTCTTCATTCTCGATATTTCCATTACTTTCACAAGTTTTGGGAACCTAGCATTCTTGAGGAGCCATTTCATCCCTCGTATCATTTTTTTGTCTCTGTATTATTACCTCTTCAAGAGGTTTGTGATTAATAGATGGACCAGCTTGCTTCTTTTGCTCCATTTTCTTTCTTGGATTCTTATCTTTATAACCAATATGTCTACCACGCCACTGGCCTGTAATAGATGTATTTGCTAATGTCATAGAAGATTGTTCGCGTGGAATATCAATTCGAATAGGGACATTCATAGCTGGAACATATGATTTGGATCCGCTCAATGACTAGGATGTTCAAGTGGAATGTGGATGCATCCTTTGAAGGTAGACCTGGAAGAGCAGGCCGAATCGGGTGTTTTTCCTAAAGATTCTAGAGGGATTTTAAAGTCTATATTTTCGGTACCAATTTGAGTTTCTGAGTCCATTTTTGCAGAACTTAAATTCATCACCTTTGCCTTTGAGGCTTCCATTGACTACCATTGGATGAGTACTAACTCAGAGATCATAATAGAGTCCAATTTAGCCAATGCAGTCAAATGGGCAAGCTTTCTTGTGTCTAGCCATTAGAGGCGGGGTTTCCTTAATAAATAATATGTTTCATAAAGGGTAGGGAGTCCAACCAAGTTATAGACCCATTAGCCATGTAGAGGTGGATCCAGCTTACAACCACTGGGGCAAGTGGCCCTAGTCAATTATGGGTCTGGTGCATAAACTCTGTTTGGGTTTAAATTTAAATATAATGGGGGCTCAAATATCATTAGTTAAGTTGGTGCTCTAGTGGTAAGCAAGTTTTATTTTATATTGAATAAATTTTTTAACTTAAATGTAACAAATTTATTACTTATAAAATAATAATCATTTAATATATTTTTATATGCTAATATCTATATTTTTTAATTAATATTTTATTATAATATTATTTGAATAATTTATAATTTATTTTAGTTAAATAATTATGTAATAAATTTTTTATTTTTGTTTTATTACATCCATGGATCCCACACTATTAAAATACTATATTTGCCATTGATAGTAACCTATAAATGTTATACAATAATATTTGAAAGAAAAAATGGCAATGCCCCCAATTACGCCCTTCTCTAGTCCTATTATCACCCTACTTTTTTGCCTCCATTGATTGAGAGGAATAGCTAACAATGAAACTATTAATCATTATAGTGTTAGTAAAAATATATCAAGCAAAATTCAATGTTTCTTTGAAAACATGTAGTGGCAAAAAAGCAATACACCCAGTGCCCTAAGGGCTCTCGCCTAAATAGGGTCTGGGGAGGAGGCGGATGTACGCAGCCTTCCCCCTTCAGGGTATTACCCCTAAAGAGAGGCTGTTTCCAAGTGCCTCCTTTGGAAACGTGCAGTGAATTTATCAAAAATATAAATATTATTTATTTAGTAATGTCTTAAGTTAATATGAAGGATTATTAATTTATCCATTTAATGTACACAAATTTGAATATTATATATATATTGCATGTGAACTATATATACACAACACTTTTTTGTTGATATATTTTTATGATCTTTTAGTGATTTTTCAAGCATCTAAAACTGTTAATTTGGTTCTAATTTATAAATAATAGTCTAAACCTCAAGTTTTGTTGATTGTCACTTACTATTATCCCTTATATGTGCCTCCAGTGAAAAACTTTTCCGAATCAGCCACCATGTAGGACTTCAAAGACTGACACCTTTACTGCCATGTATTATGTGATGGAGAATTGTTACTATCAGAGTCCACTGTTTGATACTATGTTTGATAACCTTGAATGATTTTATTATAGGCCTATAGTCTTTGATTTATTCATATAAAAAAAGTTCCGTTATGATTTGTGAAAATCCAATCTTTTATTCCAACCGAAACTTGTGATAATCGTGTGAAAAGGAAGGTGTTCAATATCGATTTAAAATACAATATTTATTTTAGTACTTAAGGGATATAGATAGTTGTATTAGAATTTTTTTGACCCTATAATTTGGTACAAATATTTTTTTAAACTTATGTACAAATATTTTTTTAAACTTACATCGTCATAACCTTTCTCCATAAATGAATAATTAATTTGGATTTTTTATTTGTCCAAAAAGAAAAAAAAGTTGGTCGTCTTTTTTTAGAAAGCACTTCGTGTCTTACTTGTCTAATTAATGATAATACTGCAACGTCAAGGAACTAATGGACATGGCTACTTTTAGAATTAAATGCAATGCAATTCACCTCACTGGAAAGTAGGGCTCATGTGTTGTTACATCACCTTATCTTTGACTAATCAATATTGATTCTTTTTGTCATATTATTTTCGATAATTAGTGACAAGAATTATACAAAATAAGCATATATGTAATAATAAGGCTTGAGCCAACTCGTGCAAAAGTGTTGCGAATGTCCTCGATATAGATACTAAAACCAAACCTAAATACGAAATGAGATTTTGTGGGCGGGGGGGTTGGGGGGGGGGGGGGGGGTGCGCTGGCAAATACATTGAGATTTACATGAAAAATCTTCAAATGAGGGAAAACCATGGGTGGACAGATGATATCTTCCTTGAATCTGGAATAGAGGATTATAAGTTCTCTCAACCTCTCTGTGTTTTTCTTTATCTCTGGACAAAAGCCCTGCAAATGTATATATGGAAAAGAAAAGATGAAAACCCAAAAATTAAGTTCCGACTTTGAAAAGGGCCAGCCCCTCCGCTTCACCATGGACATTCGCTTCTAATCCAAACTAAAAATTCAAGTCACAACACAAAAATCAGATATATGATGTGGATTAAGATGATTACACCCATAACATTACTCTTAAAATATACTCCCTTATCAAACCTATGAATGTATTTGAATACATATAATGGAGAAAAGATGATTTGATCATGAGAAACAAAATTAAATGTCTATACATTATCCACTTTTTTCCCCTTAGTAGCTTGAATTTGTCTATAAGTATGTCATTCGGATATTTTAAACTTGAATTCAGATTGTTGTGAGCTTGAGATTGGCATAGTTTGGTTAAGTATAATTCTGCTCAATAAATTTTGAGCTAAGCTTAACTATTATGATTCACCAAGGCTTAAGTTGTACTTGATTAGGCTCATGTAACCATCAGATTTGCCCATTGGTGCTTGAACTCGGCTCCTTCGGACACATTACCTTATAACTGTCATCAGAGTGGTCCATTAGTCACGTTAAGAACATAAGTCATTGACCTTGAGTAGCCCTTGACTCAACTTATTACAAAAACGCCTAGAATCGTTCATGATAAATATGAAGACAGCTCTTAAATAGCTTCATTATCTATATTAAGAACTCAAAATATCTTTTCTAAAAAGATAAGGATTACATTAAAAAAAAGACACAAGTTACGAAACTAGACTATTTCGTGATCAAAATGTAATAGTTACCATTATGCCAAACCTAAGAAGTAAGAGAATATTTTATCCTTGCTTGAGTTTTGTACCCAAAACAAATGGATAAGGCTACTTTATGAATTAAATGCAAAGTTTGGACTTATTTGATCACATGTCTATTTTTCCCATAAAAAGGGCAACAAGTACCGGATCTTCAAGCATTCTACATGATTCCATGCCAGTCCTTTTTTCTTTTTTTGTTTTTGTTCCTACTATATGACTTTTCGAGCAAACCCTTATTGCAAAGTTCTTCTTAATGCATTATCATGTTGATAAAATTTTTAAGGAGTACATAAAATTCTTCTAACGAAGAAGAATGTGCTGAAATAAACAATATTCCCAGTATACAATCGAATCACATATCACGACAAATTGAGAAATAAATGAACTAAAAGAGAAAAAAAAACAATGATACAATGATTTACGTGAAAACCCCTTTACAATCGAAAGGGGAGAAAACCACGGGCAAAGATCGGAGCTTTTTATTATTGAATCAAAAGAAGAATTATAATATACTCTCTCACACTCAATTTGTATTGGTGGTGGCACCGCTATTGGGGAAACCTCACTTTAGCATTGGATACAATATAATGTAACCCTACGTCTGAATTTATAGGCGCTGGAAAAACGCGCTTCCCGATCGATCGGCTTGCCCACTGGAGGCGTCCTTCTTTCAGGTAACTTTCCCGATCGATCGAGCTCCACCCCGATTGATCGGCCTTCTCACGGCTTCTCTTCTTAAAATACCAAGTAATTTTGAGACATTTTCCTAACAAAGAACAAAGAATATCAAAATCTCAAATTTAAAGCCTAAAGTTTGAAATGCTCACCACGCTCAAAGCCGAGCATATATGGGCCTAGCTTTAAATATGGTCTATTAGCATTGTGGCTTCAAATGTAAATAGTAAATGATCAAATATGATCATAAGTATAAACAATGAATGGAGTCCATTTGAGAAGGTGGGAGTATTCGCATAGCACTGGATTTGACACCAGTTGTGGATGTTAATTTTCGAGAATTTTTCATACAATGGTGAATGGAGATGCTAGGACAACCAATTAATGCTTGGAAGCAAGAAAAGACTCTTAGTTTTATGGAATCCAATATGCTCTCCCAATAAGGTGAAGAGTCTTGAAAATTGAGGCGTTTCTAGCCTCCCAAATTGCATTAATGATGACAAAGAATAACATGAGCCAAAACCTTCATGGTTGAGCTTAGCTTTACATTTTCCTAGAGGGAAAGTTGGCCCATTATGTTAAGCGAAAATCAAATGACTTTTAACTATACAATTAAGTCTGCTACTCTATTACTCTCCAAAAAAGAGTAAATTATAGATAGAAACATAGAAGCGTGTACCAAATTTTCTTAGTATTAAGAACTGTAAGTTGAGTTTTTCAAGTCACCCAGATTTCACCTTAGAGAGCAGAAAAAATCACTAAATTGACACAGTTTATTTAGATCTATGTATCGTAACTTAAAAAATACAATCTAACCGATACCGATTTTGCTGTCACTTTGTCTACACTTTTCATATGTACAATCCATGGTAGGGCCTATGTAGGGGAATATCCCTCCTGGAAAAGGAGTCCTGTCAAACCCTTTCACTTTAATGGCATTCCCTTGATACAACGGCATTGCCTAGATTATAGAAAGGTATATGTAATTATTATTGTCTTCTACTATGGCCTTTGAGGTAAGGTAATTTTGTGGTTGTGGATTAAGTCATGGTGGTGTGCGGTGGCGACTTTCGTGGTAGCTAGTGGGTGGGTTGCTGCATATGAGTTTAGTAACAAGTCACATACTTGAGTAATTTGATACGAATTATCTCTCCTTATAAATCTTTGATTCAAAACTAGAAATACAAAGGTTATATAAAGAATACACAATTGTTGGAAAAATAGCATGAATGAGTAACAAGAAAAGTAACCTCCAGATGTTAAAGGCTCACTCGATATGGAGGCAGAACTTAAATCGACTTTGAGACAAACTTCAACAAGATGGCCTCAAATTGAATGCAATAGACCTTGAATTTAAGCAAATGGGCTGGAGACAAAATAATTATGTAAGATAATTATACGGAAAGGAAAGATCAAGCCAAAGGAAGTTGCTGCGCTGTGAAATTCACCACTGCCCTAAATCGTTTATGTCCCCACAACGGTAGGACCGTCAGGCACTCCAATTCCTAGGGTTCAGACGGCACCCAACACAAGAATGTACTCTCAGTTGACGGGTTGGAGTATGCCCCAAGTCGCTTAGTAGCCAAAATATATTAGAAGAACTCAAAGAGAAGTAAAGAGATGAAGTGTGAATTTCGGTGTACTGATCAATGCCCCAAGACACTGTGTTTATAGGAAAAAAAACTTCTTGTTTTAAGCAATTGTCGGTTATGGAAAGTGGACATGAAATCCGGTCTTAATTAGTATGGTAGACGGATATGAAGGAGCAGAGAATCCGGCCACAATTAAGGGAACAATAGATATGGAGAGAGTGGGTGGTTACACGGTCAAAGCATGCATCTTGAGCTTGAGCTTGAGCTTGTAGGTTCAAGCTTGAACCTGGAATAAGAGATAATGCCTCAAGCTTACACCTTTAAGGTTGATTAGAGATGACAATTTAAGCTCGAGCTTGCAACCTCGAGCTCAAACCTAGAGATGAGTACTTGCCTCAAGTTCGACTAAAAATACCATAGCCATAAATATTGAAGTCTGGGTCAAACAAATTCCACACCACACCACACAGTGACATGTCGGCCGGCCCAACGTGGTAGGGTCGGGCACTCATGCACACGTGTGTCCCACTATGCCCACTTTAGGCTCACAAGAGTCTACAAAGTCAAAGAAAAGGGGGTACATAAAGAAGTTTCTCTGTGTCTATAATTTCTATGTAGGATATAAGACTAGGTACAACTTAGAACAAAATTGAAGGACACTACCTCCAAATTCCAACAACAATAAAGAACAAGATTGAAATAACACATGCAAGAGTCATTTTATATATTCCATGTTGGAAATTGGGGGTGCTTTAATTTTATTTAAGACTCTTTTGTCCCACGTAAGAAAATTTGAGAGTGAGAGAGTCACTTTATGTATCCCTTTCTCCGTTGAATTAATAGAGTCTTATGAGCTTATAGTGGGCTTTGAGGGCCAGATGGGCACATGCTTTGCCATATCGGGCTAGCCAATGCATCGCAGTGCAATGGGATGTAGACTTTTTTAGACCAGGACTTTTATTTATACAACAAAATAGGAAATGTAGGAGATTCAGTTTGAGCCTGAGTTGCTAATTACTTCTATGACCTTTCTTTCTGTAACAGAGGCCATTTTTTTCTCTTCACAATAATTTTCCACTTGTTCCATGCATTAGGGTGTTAAGATACCTTTGATGTACTTTGGATTGTGGTCTACTTAAAGATTCACTATTGTGTTAGAAGTAGTTAATATAATACCAATTTTCTCAAGAAATGTAGTGAAGAAATATGGCTTAATTCATGAAATAACGACTCTTGTACATCCTATCAACATGGTATTAACCGAAAGGAGAAAAATAATACACTTTAAGGACATGAATACAACCATTGTTATCTTTGGCTTACCTTTGAACTTGTGGGGGAAGCTTTGCTGTCAGCGAGCCGTGTGCTTAACAAAGTTCCTCATAAATGGCTTGATGAAACACCATATATGAGGGAAAGATTATACTTCTAACCTTCATTACCTAAAAGTGCATGTGGTGTCTAAAAAAAGTAGGTCTTTCTAACTTTAGGAGAATTAATATAGTTCCAAAATTGTAGATGTTATATTTATATGGTATGCCATTAGCATTTTTGCATCTTAGATTCATGTTGATAAATGACAGTTTTGGACTGGGTAAAATCATTGAATCTCGAGATACTGAATTTTTTGAGTATTTTTCTCTATGAAAGCATCTTTGTCTATTTCTTTACCTGTTGTGTCTGCTTCATCATTATCATCTAATCATTCACCTCTTGAACTCGAGGTTTAGGAATTTACCAGAAGTAAAGGGGTTCGAAGCAAGACTAATTTTTGGATTAAGAAACTTGATTTGAATGAGTATGTTGTTAATGCATTCACGATAGAGGAAGATCCTAAGCCCTATGATTAAGTGACAAAGTACATAGATGCACCACTTTAGAGAGATGCCATTAATGATAAATTAGGCTGTATACTGAGACTAACAACATTTAGGTATTAGTGGACATTCTCAGGGGTTGCAAGCCTACAAGGTGTAAATGGGTGTTAGAAAGAATTGAAGATAAATGGGTCCACTAACATATTTAAGGCTAGTTGGTGGATAGAAAATACACCTAGAAATAGGAAATTGACTTCTTTGACATGTATTCACTTGTAAATTAAATTGCCACTGTGAAAGCTTAATTGCTTTAGTGTTCAATGGAGATCTTAAGGAAGAAATATACATGGGATAATCTGAAGGGTTCGAGGTTCCTAAAGCTGAAAACAAGGTGCGTAACATTGTAAGTCTTTGTATAGTCTTTAAAATGCTCCTAAACAATGGAACTAAAAATTTGATTGCACTTTGGTCTTGCATGAACTTATTATTAACTGTGACAAAAAAAAAAAAAAAAAAAAATTAATTGTGACAATGCTTGTGTGTATTCTAAACACGATGGCAATGGTTGTATAATCATTTATCTGTATGTTACATGCTTCTTTTTCGCAAGCATGTGAATATTTTAAATGCTGTAAAGTCATTCCTAAGTTCACATTGACATGAAAGACTTGGCAAGATTAATGTGATACTTGGTTTCAGAATTAATAGAAAACCTAAGGAGTTGATTCTAAGTCAACCACACTATGTGGAGAAATACATAGAAATTTGGTCATTTTGTAGACACGCTTGTTAAGACTCCATATAAATGTAGTATTCACTTGAGAAAAAATAAAGGTGATAGTGTGTCACAGACTAAATATACTAAAATAATTGGTTGCTTAGTGTTCTAATGAACCATACTAGTCTTGATATAGCATATATGTCGTTAGTAGAGTTTGTCATTATACGAATAATCCAAATGATGAGAAACTGAATGCTTTAGTCAGGCTGCTAAGATAACATCAAGGTACTATGGATCGAGGTCTACATTATGAAGATTCTTTATTATGTAGAGGGATACTTAAATGCTAACTGGGCATCTAGTAATTATAAAATTTATTCTAGTAGTAGCTAAGTATTTATGCTTGCTAGTGGTGCTCTATCTTAGAAATCTATTGCCAAATTAACTATGAAATATCAGCTTTTTTCCTCCACAAATTGCAAGTTTCGAAGCTGAATAGCTTAAGAATGTGATGGAAAACATTCCTTTGTCGTGTAAGCTCATGCTTTTGATCTAAATACACTGTAGTTTACAAGCGGACATTGGAGTGGCAAAAAATGAGGTTTATAATGGCAAATGAAGGCATGTTTGCCATCCTAAGACACTTGATTGAGAACAATGTAATATCACTCGAGTTTATAAGGAGTGAAAAGAATTTGACATATCCTCTTACTAAAGGCCTTCCTAAAAAGCTGGTTTATAATAAATCAGTGGGAATGGGGTTTAAGCCCATTTGTTTGTCCTAATCTTGATGGATATACATCTCAAGTATTTTCGAGTTCAAGGTGTCAAAACAAGTCCATTCTTCCACTCGAGCCCATTCTAAGATATTAATAATTTATGTGGTTTATGGATATATCATTATTGTCATAATGTCGAGGATGATTCAAATGTTCTTAATGAAATTCAAAGGTTAATATGATGGTGTGGTGCAGCACCATTGATATGCGAATTCGGTGGTTCTTTTGGGGGGGGGGGGGGGGGGGGAGCCCCCTGTCGAAACTATGGGTTTACTCTCTAAAGTGTTATTGAGTACCTACTTAACACATTTTTAAAGCATCTCATTAGTCCTGTTCACAAAGTATGTTTCAATCCTAGGGATCACATGAATTGGGTATGTGTGCTCCTCACAATGGCTATTTAGGTTCAAGACTATGTTCAACTACGGCATCATGGGACATGTACACTCACAGGTATCAACTCAAGTCCAAGAGACATTGGTATAGTCAAGTGTGGCTTTCTTTACTTAGTAATCCTTTCGGATCACTTCTCAAAATCAAATCATGTGGAGGATTTTTGGAAATTGGGGATGCTTCACTACTGTTTAAGACTCCTTATCTCACATAGAATATTTGAGAGTTAGAAGTCACTTAATACCCTCTTCTTCCTTCACTTGATAAAGTCTTAAGGGCCACAGGCATGCGAATGTCCTGCTTCATCGCATCAGCCAGGGTCGGGTCGGCTCATTAAGATGTGGAGTGGTGTGAATTCAGGTTTGAGATCAAGCTCAATCTGTTGAATACTTCCATAACCATTGTATCCATAAAAATGACCTGATTTCTCACTTTGTAATATTCAACCACACCTTCCAATACAAGCACTCTCCTTCCATGCCTCAACTGGATTTTTTTCTACGTTATTATTAACCAATACTCCTACTAGGAAGATTCTATTAAATTAAGTGCTTCTAAGGCGAGGTAAAACACATAGAGAATCACATAAATTATTCTTCCCCCTTCCCACATACAAATCTCGAGGTTCTTCTTCCTAGTCCAAGAGACATTTCTCTCACATAGTAAATATGACACTTTTTTATTAGGGAAAATCACACAATCAAGCCAAAAAAAAAAAAGAAGGGTAAAACACCACTTCAAAGATTTATGTTTCGTCCAAACGGGTTGAACATTCACTATGAAATCTTGGTATTGCATCTCTAATCATAATTCCAAAGCCTCATCTCTCAAACTCTCGATCAAAGTGTTATTGCATGGTAAGCCACAAATCCTACTCGATATAGCTATTGCACAGTAAGCCAACCATCCTCAAGTAGCTTTGGATAAAGGAAACTACAAACATTCATCAAAATGCCGAGCATGACACCCTTCAAGCTCAGGTGAACCACAGCCAATCATGAAACTCAAAACTCTCGTGAACAGAACACTTACAACAAAATTTCATACTCACCCCTATCCAAGTTCCCGCCATGCACCCCGTTACATCAACCACTAAAACTCTCTACATTTTTCTCTCCGCTTTCTACATCACTTCTTCCCAACTCATCTTATTTATAACAAACTCAATCCTAAGACAAAGAGCACACTAAACAGTGCTCTAACTTCGTTTATATGTCCATGCCCCTATAACAAGATTTGTGGAAGTAAGCATCCCAATTTTTCATTTTTTATTTTCCTTTTCTCTTTTTTGTTTTATTCGTTTTTATTATTTTGAAGTAAGAAATACTCAACACTTTTAATTTTTGAACTCTTGTTTTAAATTTGCCCTAGTGGAAATAGAAAGTAAAATTTAAATTATTTTTCTATTTGTTTCAATTTTTCAAAATTAAAAAGAAAACATAAAAATAATACCAAGGGTACGTTTCGTTCATATGTTTTTAGCTTATCTGTTTTTCAAGATCTATAGTGTGGTATTCTGTTTATATAATATAGACCATCCTGTTTAACAAAATGGTCAAAATGCTTGGTTACATTTTTAGAAAATAATCTATCCATTACGATGACATGTAAATCAAATAATATGATAGGTGGTAGTGGTAGTCAGCTAAGTTGGTAAGATGGATCATTGTGGTACACAACAACGTGGATAATAGCAAACCTTAGTAGTGGGTATTAATGTGGCCAAGCTATGATGATCAAGCAGGGTGGTCATGTTTGGCCAAGGTGTACTATGGCGGCAACAAGCCTTGGTGATGAACAACGGAGGTACACAATGGTGGTCAGCTGAGAGGGGGTGCAAGCCACGGTGGCGGTGCGCCACAATGGTAGATGGTGGGATTGCATGCACTATATGGCGATGACAACTCATGGTGGAGGATCGTGAGTGATACAGTTGTAGAAGCGGTGATAATTAAATGGTCAAACCTTATAGTATTTAAATGTTAATTTCTTTTTTTTTTTCCCCCTAAAGCACAACATTTTTACAATAGAAGTACAAAACCCACACAACTAAAATTACAACAATTCAAAAATAGAGATAATGATGGGTTGGGTTGACCTTCGTCAAGATCTAACCCAGAAAAAATCTAACCCTACCCAAATCTAGAAAAACTCATTTCTTACATAAAAGTTCAATCCAAATTCAAATCGAAATCCATCGGGTAGAATGAATATCCAACCCAAATCCATAGGTCATTTAAATCCTAAAACAATATTGTTTTTGCTAATTAGTGACAAGGTCGCAATACAACACATGCTACTTGACCAAAGTGAGGCCTAGGACACCCGTGTAGAAAGGGGACCAGAGAAGAATAAAATACAAATACCAGATCAAAACAAGAAGACAGGATTGCAAAACGAAACGCAGGCAGGACCAACAGATGCAATACGACTAGAAACACTAAAAATAGAATAGGTAGTGCCAGGATTAGATTGGGAGATGATAGCAGAGCATCAAAATTAGGAAGGATGGCAGGTGCTCAAGTCAAAAAATACCCTAGTCCTTCATTGCAATCGCTCAATCATGAGAGAATCATCACCATTAAAGCTCAACCCGAGCTTCTCTCTAGTCTCCTGCGTACGCTCCCTCGCAAGAAGTTTCTCTGCTGTGGTAATCTTTTTGACCCTTTTGTCTGCCTTCCTCTTACCTCCTACAATACTTGAAGTCTTCGCACTGCTTTCGGGTGACATATCAATAAGAAATTCTTGTAGGTCTCACTTAGCTTGTCCTTTTTTCCCCGAGCTCTGTATTTTATAACATAATATTTATATATTTAAAAATAATAATGCATCAACAATACCTTAAAGGCCAATATTCGGACAAAGCACTATACTTTTTCTTTTTTCAAATAGTAATAATAATATTAACAACAACAACAACAACAAACTATTAGCCAATCCTTCAAAAATCTCTTAATAAAAAACATTATAGTGTCATAACAAGTTCACGTTGGCACAATAAAAAGAGTTAGAATTTGATTTGGCATATTAACAACTCAAAATTTAGTGATTTTAATATTTTATCCTACAATAAACGTTATTTTGGATCGGATTTGGGTTGGATTTATTGTCATCCAAATCCAACCCGTCACAAAATCTATTTGTTAACTATTATGATATTAGTCTTAATACTTTAGATATTTTTCACTTACTCTAGATATTTTTGTTTTTTGTTTAGTTACTGATATTTTTGTTCAGTTAGTAAGTTGTTTCCTTTTCTTGTTTTTCCCGATTCTTTCTCTTTCTCATTGTATATAAAGGGACTTTTGTACTTATTATAATTAATCAATTAAAAAGGTAAAGTGACAGGGCTTGAGAGGACTGGCCGTCACTTTTTCATCTTCTTCCTCCTCTTCATATTTCCTTTTCTCTCTCCACTTACAACATGGTATCAGAGCAGTAGTTTATCCTCTGCTGCAAGCTATCTGAAATCTCAAAGCATTAATTCCTTTTCTCCTCACTTCACTCTTCCTTTTCTTTTCTGATCTTTCACCTCTTCTCTCGTCCTTCAATGGTGAACCCTAACTCTGAGGACGCAATGAACGCGATCGAGACCTCAGCAACTCAGAACGTAGTTCCTCAGAAAGATCGTTCGAGCATGCAAAGTATTCATCAAAAGGATCATTCGAACACACAGGTTGTTCCGTTTGAAGATCCTTATGCTTCACCGTACTTCTTGAGCAATAGCGACAATCCTGGTATGATTCTTTTTCCGCAACCTTTAATAGGACCTTCGAACTTCAATACTTGGACTAGATCGATGAGAACCGCTCTTAGATCGAAGAACAAGTTAGGTTTTATTTCTGGCACAATTCCAGAACCTGAGGAAGACGATCCTCTTTATGAGCCCTGGCACAGATGTGATTCTATGATTACATCATGGATTACAAATTGTGTTTCCGCTGATATTGGATCAAGTATTGTTGGTGCTTCCTCATCCATGGAGATGTGGTCTGATATCAAGGAGCGATATTCACAGAAAAACAGACCACGCATTTTCCGGCTTAAACAGTCGATCACTGAACTTAAACAAGGGACTATGGATGTGACTGCATATTTTGCCAAGCTGAAAACTCTTTGGGATGAATACATTGGATACAAAGCCATAGCAGCTTGTGCATGTGGTGTAAAAGGCTGCAAATGTGTTCAAAATATGCAAGAAAGCCGTCAAGAAGACTACATTATGACATTCTTGATGGGACTCAATGAGACTTATACTGCTGTCAAGGATCAGATTTTATTAATGGAGCCTCTTCCTCCAATTAACGTTGTTTTCTCAAAAATTACACAACAGGAAGCACATAATGAGATTAATAATGTGAAACCTCACATTGCACCTCCAGTGGAAAGTTTGACAATGTTGGGAAAAACAGAAGAGATTAGATCACAAGGGAAGCAGTATAAGAAAGAACGTCCTTATTGCACTTACTGTGGAATGGCTGGACACACCATTGACAAGTGCTTTAAGCTGCATGGATATCCTCCTGGCTATAAGCCAAAAGGTAAAGGAGTTAATTCTAGTCTTAAACAAACTGCAGGTGTTGTTACAGACTCAAAGGAGAAAGGTTCGGCAATGATGTCAATCACACCAGAACAATATCAGCATCTCCTCTCCTTACTTAGTGGACATGTGGCCAGTACCTCGCTGAGAAACGCTGGTAAAGATGTTGCAAGTCAGGCTGGTAGCATGTCTAGGTATCCTCTTTCCTTAACAGGTATAAAATCCTAGACATCCTTTCATTCTCTTGCCTCAACATCTACTACTCATGATTTCTTGGTGAATTCCTGGATAATTGATTCTGGTGCTTCTCACCATATGTGTGGAAATGCACTCCTCTTTGAGAAAATGACTCATACTATACAAGGCAATGTTGTCTTACCCAATGGAATCTCTTCCCCTATCAGTCATAAAGGCACTGTTAGGATTACACCAAAATTGGTCTTGAATGATGTCCTGTTTTTGCCCAACTTCAAAAATAATCTACTGTCAGTTGGTCAATTATGTGAATCTTTAAACCTTTGCTGCACATTCACCCCTGATTCTTGTCTCATACAGGACCAGGACCAATCGAGTACGATGGGAGTGGGTAAGCGGTGTGCAGATTTGTATGTTTTGTTGCCAGAAAGGGGGCTGGCAGTAGCATGTGGTGTTCCTCCCTCTATACCCAACGAAATTCCAGATTTCAGGCCTTCTTTTATCCCTAGCATCTGGCATCTTTGCCTTGGACATCCTTCCAAAGGCAGGATGCAAGCTCTGGAAAGATTCATTCCAGATGTCATGAAAGTAACATCTGATTCTCCATGCCTAGTTTGTCCATTAGCTAAACAAAAACGTTTACCTTTTTCTTGCAATAATAATCTTTCCCTTAATCCCTTCGATATTGTACATTGTGACATATGGGGTCCTTTTCATATTCCTTCTATTAGTGGGTTTCGCTATTTTCTTACCATTGTGGATGATTGTACTCGCACAACTTGGGTATACATGATGAAATTGAAATCTGATGTTTCTCGCTTGCTTCCTTTCTTTTATGCTTTTGTTCTCAACCAATTCAAAACAACTGTGAAATGGTTTAGGAGTGATAATGGGAAGGAATTCCAACTTTCTGAATTTTATCAAACACATGGGATCATACACCAACACTCCAACGTTGAAAGACCAGAGCAAAATGCTGTAGTAGAAAGAAAACATCAACACATCCTTAGTGTGGCTCGTGCTCTACATTTTCAAGCCAACACCCCTCTTTCTCTCTGGAGTGAGTGTGTATTAACCATCATTTATATAATTAATAGACTCCCATCTCGATTACTCAACAAAAAGACTCCCTATGAACTTTTACACAAAGAGGTACCAGATTATACTCATCTTAAGGCCTTTGGATGTCTCTGTTTTGCATCCACTCTCACTTCTCAACGCCATAAATTTTTCCCCAGAGCACGAGTTGCCATATTTTTGGGGTATCCTTTTGGGGTTAAAGGATACAAATTATATGATCTCCATAAGAAAGGAATATTTTTATCTAGGGATGTGTTGTTTTATGAAAATGTATTTCCTTTTAAAACCTTACCAACTCATGATGATCCTTTTGCTCATATTAATTTTCCAAGGCCTCTCTCTATCCAAGAAAATGTAGCAAGTACTTTCTCTGATACTCCTATCCCTTTCTTTGATGCCCCTCTTCCTGTTGCATCACGTGCTACTCCTGCATCCAGTGAACAAACTAGCCCCTCCTCCCCTTCCCAGCTTCGCAGGTCATTACCCGTTGAACAAAACCCTCCTTCCTTGCTTTGCTCTTCTGTGACAGCCAGGCTGCTGTTCATATCACCCATAATCCCGTTTTTCATGAACGCACTAAACACATAGAGCTGGACTGCCATTTCGTTCGTGAAAAGGTCCTTGCCGGTACTCTCAAGGTGCTTCACATTCCATCTCCTCATCAACTTGCTGATGTATTCACCAAGGCTCTCCCTGGTACTGCTCTCTCATCATTTCTGGGCAAGTTGGGTCTTCTTGACATATTCGCTCCAACTTGAGGGGGTGTATTATGATATTAGTCTTAATACTTTAGATATTTTTCACTTACTCTAGATATTTTTGTTTTTTGTTTAGTTACTGATATTTTTGTTCAGTTAGTAAGTTGTTTCCTTTTCTTGTTTTTCCCAATTCTTTCTCTTTCTCATTGTATATAAAGGGACTTTTGTACTTATTATAATTAATCAATTAAAAAGGTAAAGTGACAGGGCTTGAGAGGACTGGCCGTCACTTTTTCATCTTCTTCCTCCTCTTCATATTTCATTTTCTCTCTCCACTTACAACATTAACATCCAAATTTAAATTCATCTAAAACCCTTTTTTCAATGTCAAATTCCATTATCAATGGAATAGGTTGGATGTATACCAACGAATTCGGATCTAGTTGTCATGACAAGTTCTGAGGAAGGCAAACGGAGCGCACATAGCGTCACATGAATGCAGGCGAATGGGTACTGTTTTACGCCCTTAATGGAACGGGTTGAATGATTCTCCAACAAATTCAGGTTTAATTGCAGTCCCTAAACGGACCCAGCATCACATGAACGTAGCCGAATGGTTACTGTTTTACTCCCTTAATAAAGCTGCAATTGACAAGGCGTGACGAGGGGTCTCTATCAGCTCTGTTCAGCTTAAAACGTTATCACGTGCAAAAATTATTTTAAAAAATAATTAAAGAAAGAAATTAGAAATAGGAGATTAAATATGTATGCAAGTGAGTTGTACAGCATATAACGTGGTCGGCAGCATGCAACACAACTTGCACATCTCATAATTACCTTTTTTTTTTTTTAAACAACTCACTGCCTAAAGATAGCTCACGTCAAGACAAAATTTAAGAAAGATAAGATGTATATAGTCTTTATTGGAAAAATAATACAAGTTTAATTGTCTAAATACTATTTGTTGTGTCCGATATTGGAATGGGAGAGGAGGTTTCTCTACTTTAAATATAGGAGTATTTTCTAAGCCACATGCGCATGCGCACCGCCGTGCCATGCTCGGGCGAGAGTATGGGTGATATTTTTCTTAACGGATATATTTATTATTTGGAAAATATTTTTTCAAGACCCGTATTGTAATTTACCGCGCCTTTTTAATACTTCGTTGCCGTTACATAATTCTCATTAGTACAATCTTGTAACCGTTGCTTTTAATGTCTCTCCAATTTCTACCTAAATTCACTTAAAATTACTAGCAATATGGCACGGTCAAAAAAGAAGTACAATCCTCAACCACACAAAAGAAAAATCCGTTCTTTCATCTGAATTTCAGAGAATATATCCTCTACTGAACAAGTTTAATTCTTCAATTTTCAAATTAGGGTTTACAGATCTGGATCGTCCCCTTGAAAAGATCTGCATTGCAAAATCTGTTCTTTCATTCATTGATTTAAAATTTTGGACAAAGTTTAAGGCACTCCTACTCGGCAATTAACGATTGTACGTTAAGAGTCGGATCGCGTTAATCCTAGAGGACAGCCGTCGGTTATACAGTGTGCACCGAGGCAGCGGCGAAATCGTCTTTTAGGACAGTGATTCTTACCACGGCGCGGTATTATAGTTTTGTAAGATCTTTCTAATTACTCTCTCCTTCGCTGCTATACTTAAATTTTTTATTGCAATCTTGTTTCGCTGAGGTTCGGCTTTGCTGGTTTTTACTGCTGCAATTTTACTGCAATATTCGCTACAATTTTTTTTTTCAATTTTACTTTATTTTTAGGCAGCAAGTTTCACTGTAATTGTGCTGCGGTATTGTTATTTTCGCTGTTTATTAGTCAATTTTTCTAACAGTTTTACCCTAAAGGGAGACTGTTTCTGAAGCATTCCATCCCCAACAACTTTTTTTATTAAGTAATTCACTATTAAGCTAGGGTGACAATGATTTATTTATATTTTTTGAACATTAGGGTGACAATGATACATGGTAGGAAAATGGGTGCCTTTTTCTTATAAAGTACTTGATAATCATATACTAGCCTAAGAGGACAAAAACTCATATTAATACCCACTCAATCGGTGTCCTTTTTACCTGCCACATACTCAGCTGTACGTATCCATTCCCATTTGTCTACATAATAGTTGTCCTTATTCGCTTGTTAGTTATTTTATTTTTGGTTAAAAGTTTACGAAGGCCATATCATTAATAACTGTTGTATACAAGAACATTCAAAAGTCAAGGAGGGGGAAAAACCACCCAATCTATGAGACTTAGCCACATCATGGGTAACAATATTTATAGATCTAGGACACCAAACAAAGGATCATAACATAACTTTGACGTCGTCAACAATTGTTGCAATATCCCAAAATGGAGGATCATTATTCTGAAGAATCCTAATAACATCCAGACAATCAGATTTAAAAATAGGTGAAAGAAAAACCTCAACTTATGGCCAACGACACAGCATCGCATAAAGCTAGACATTCCGCAATTCTGAAGACGAAACAAACCCAAATTCGCGCCAGCCTACGATTAAAACAACCCTGTCATCACGCGCAACCACTACCAGACTAGCTGCTGAATAAGACGCAACTCAACTTACCTCCATGTTCAATTTATTTTTCCCGACAGGGGGCAACACCATCTGGCTACAAAATTCACATGGGGGGAGGGGGTGGTGTTCAGGAGAGAAGCATCGATTCTTCTATCTTCTTGGGACTTTGCTTGGCACCAAGAAGCATAGCCTTGTTTAACTTTACAAACACATTTAAAATTCTACTTCCAAATCAAGCAATCTTGCACACCGAGGTCGGAGATAGGAATAGCCCGAATAACATTAACCACATCCCTAAGAAATAAGGACCAGAGTGAGTAAATATTCCATGATCTGGAAGAGGAGGCGATAAGATCGGACACAAACCCACCCGACCCATCCAGATGACCCGAACCCGTAATCCCGACAGTATGCATAGGCTGACTCAAAGCACCACTAATCGGCCTATCTGGGATCCACTCATCCTCCCAGATTTGCACCCTTCTCCCATTGTCAATGTTCCATCTTAGACCTTTCTTAAGAAAATCACGAGCTTCAATCATGCTAAGCCAAAACCAATAAGGTCTATAACTGATTCTCGCACTAAGGAAGTCACCATAAAGGCAGTAACGACCCTTTAAACCATGAATCCAATAAGTATTATGATCATTAAGGATTCTTTAAGCTTGATTAGCAAGCAAAGCAAGTTTCATTTCCTCCATATCTCTAAACCGCAAACCACCAAGGCCCTTAGGTTAAGAGATTTTATTCCACCCCACCCAGTGCATATGGTTGGCTCCATCCACCAAAAATTTAGCAATGAAACTATTAATTTTCTGGGAAAAAGACTTAGGAATTTTAAAACAATGGAGCAGATATTGAGGAATGGCAGATAGAACCGACTTGATAAGAATCACCTAGCCCGCGTGTGAAAGAAGAGAAGACTTCCACCCTTGAACCTTTTTCTGAATACGGTCAATTAAATATCCCAAAGCATGATTTTTATCTCACCCCCACAGCAACTGAATACTGAGATACTTATCATTCGAATCAATAGCAGAGACCCCAAATTCAACAAGAATCTCTCCTCTTAGCTCTTGAGAAGCATTGGAAGAGAAGAACGTGGATGACATCTTAAAATTGACTTTTTGACTTGATGCCCCGCAAAAAAGATGAATGACTCTCTTGGCATTTCAAACCACATCATATCAACCGCACAGAAAAATAGAAATCATCGGCAAAAAACGAATGTGAGATAGGAGGGGGATAGGCCGATAAACGGAATGGCAGCCGAAGACCCTCTTCAATTGCACGGCTTATCAATCTCAAGAATAGTTCCATAATCAAGATGAATAGATGGGGGGAAAGGGGATCCCCCTGTCTGAGACCTCTAGCAATACGGAACAACTTCAAACGGACCCCATTGACCACTAGGCTAATAGAAACAGAACGAACACAATCCGTAACCCAAGACACAAAAATAGGCGCAAAACCAAAACGATTCAAGAGGGCCTTCAAACAACCCCAGTGGACTTGTTTATGCGCTATAGAGAGATCAATCTTTAAAGCCAATGCCTTAGCATTGCCCTTTTTTTCCTTTTTAAGGCATGAAACACTTCATGGGTTATGATAATATTATCCTGAATTTTTCTATTATGAACAAATGCACCTTGAATCGAGGATATAAGGCTGGGAAGGACAAGTTTGAGTCTATTGGAGGTAATTTTGTAAATGAATTTACAAAGACTAATAGGATGGAATTGGGAAACAAATTCTAGATTTTGGACTTTTGGGATGAGAGTAAGGTTAGTATGGCTAAATAAGTTAAGAAGAGATCTGGGCTCAAAAAAAGCAAACATGGCCTCACATACATCATTACCGATAATGTACCTAGCTGATTCACTGCATCTTTCACTTCAAAGGCAAGCACAGGAACCAAGAGATAAGCATTTGAAGAATCAGACACCAACTGCAAAATCACCAATAAAGCCTCCTCAAGGCTGATACTGTCGTCAGCAGCAAAAAGGGATTAAAAATGGCTCAACACCAGGTCCTGGATCTTCTCCTCCTCATCCATCCAATTACCATTCAGATCTTTATGTCTCAGAATACGATTACGGCATCTATAGACAAGTGTAGATGCATGAAAAAAGTGAGTATTCCTATCCTGAAGAGCAAGCCAATGAACTCTAGATCTTTACTTCTAGTAGTGTTCCTCTTCATCCTTGATCTTATTAAGCTTCTGAAGGAGATCATCCTCTTCCCTTCTATCATGCGAGAAAAAGGTTCTATTCTGAATTGCTGTCAATCTGTTATTAATTCGCTTCACTTCCCCAATTATAGCATGCCTTTGAGCCCTATTCCATTTTGTCAAAATAGATCGGCATTGAGAAAGCTTAGAATTGAGCCCAATCATACCACCTCTGGAGGGAGAAATCCTCCAATCCTTATGAACCAAAAGCATGCATTCATCATGTAACAGCAATTTGGACTTGAAATTGAAACAATACTTTGTCTTTCTCTTTAACCCATCCAAAGAGATCAGAGGAGGCGAATGGTCAGATTCAATAGTCGGGAGAAGAGAAACCTCTATGTTTGGAAACCAAGGCACATTAACTGCTACTTTGTCCAGCTTTTCCTTAACATGACATGCACCACCCTGCTTGTTAATCCAATAGTATCAGCATCCCTTTGAATCTAGTTCAACAAGACCACATTCATCATTGAAATTTCGAAGCCAACTCAACCGGGACCAATGTCACAGGCACAGAGCTGAGTTTATCAGATGACAGGACAAAAGAATTAAAGTCCCTAGCTATAGCAAAAGGGTGGACAATCCCACAAAAGTCCTCCCTCAAATTAGCCCAAAAATCTCTTCTCCTAGCTTGCTCAAGCTCACCATGGATCAACGCCTACGCCACACCTTACCCACATTCAAGTCTTCAACCGGAGTAACAAGCAATCGGTTATAGGACCATAGAATTGTCAATTAACAGCATCATTCTGGAATAAAGAAAGGCCACCCCTGAGCCCTGATGGATCAATACATAACCAATTCGAAAATTCCACCTGCTTAGCAATCTTGATCATTTTTTCCTTTTTTTGCTTAGTCTATATAAGAAAAACTAAGCACGGCCTAAAAAAAAATTGTTGAGCTCCTTAAGAGCTCGAACTATTCGGGATTGGCCACATCCCCGGCAGTTCAAACAAATAAGATTGATGATTGGCGAGGTAGTTGTTTCGGGACAACTGCGACAAACATGTCAATCTCATTAACAATAATTCCTGACGACTCATCGAGGAGTGATCTGGAGGGTGAACCCACCAAAGGAGGAGTGGCCTCAGAAAATGTCGGATCTGACTGAGCAACTCTCCCCACTCTAGCCCTAGCTATCCTCTTAAGACTATGAAAACAACGGACAACAACCTCACTAGAGATACCTTCAGCATCTAGCGTCATCTCTTGAGCATTATCAACAACAATTATATCATCTCCAAAAATTGCCTCAATCGATCCATCATCTTCCTCCGACCACGAGTCATTGAAAACCTAATTTCTGAACTAATTATGGTGGACAACAGCAGCAGAAAACTCCTTAATAGCTAACCACGCCATTTCTTCATAAACTGATAATCAAGGCTAGAATGGGCTCACTTTCTACTTCTACAAGGAGGAACCTTTATCCAAAATAGACTTGCTCTTCCCTTTATTGATCACAATCTTATCACCATACTTCACTTCCCTAGTTGTGTTTGGGATTTCCAAGATGGACAACCCGCTCAAGGAGGGCCAACAAATATTCTCTATGGCTGACCTAATGAAAGCCAAAATGTTCTTTTCCAAAATCTTATGTGAAATAAGCTCATCATCTCTGTTGCTCCTGACCCTCACTATTGGATCTGCAGTGGGGGATATAGTTTCAGAAGATTCAGCACTAGAATTAGAATAGCCAGCTACCGAAAAGGTCACATTATCAGCTTGAAAATCATTAGCCCTCAAAGAGCCATCAAAACTCTTCGAGGATGACACAACACTTCCCAACGGACATCTCTTGTTAATCTGCCCAATGCGGCCACAGATATAACAATAATCAAGCAATCTCTCATGTTTAAATTGAGTCCATAAATTGTCTTTATCCGATCTACTTCACAAAAAACCTCTATGTGGCGGCAAGTTTGTTTTCATAGCAACTTCGACTCTACTAAACTTACACCAAAGCATATTACTATTCATTTCATCATCCACCTTCACCACATTCGGGTACAGAGAGGCGATTTTTAAGGCATTATTTTTTGACATAAGATTCAGGGGCAATGATTAAATTGGACCAAAATTCAGTGAAGGTGAAATCAATTTCAACAAAAGAAACATCTCCATCCCAATCTTTGAGCACAAGATGCGCATTATTGATAGACCATGGTCCTTCTTCAAGGATCATAGCCTTATCCTCTTCGCATTGAAACAAAAATGAAAATGGATTATCACCGACCTCTTGAATTTGGATTCCATCTTGAAGAGCCCTAGCTTTCCATAGGATGGCACGCACTAGACCATTTTTAAACGGCTTATCAGAAATTACCTTACCTACAATCATCAACTTAAATTACTTAACTAATGTGATTACATTTTCGTATTAGAGAAATGGACTCGGGGGCAATCAAAATTATAACCCAAGACGTAAAAACTATCTCTAGTGCAATCTAGAATAGGGCATGTCATCGAAGTAGAATAACACAATCTCGAACTCAATCAAAAACCCCCATGTATTAAAATAGGATTAGACTCAAGCAAGTGGACGCAAACAAGAACAATATCAATGGATCACCTTGTACAAGAAATAGTCTCTTGACAGGGTTCACCATTGCACTTAGCCATTTTTGCCCCCACAGTGTACAATAGGATCAAATGACACTCCAACTCTTGAATTAAACATGGCGATCATCGCTGAAGTTTACTCTTGAGTAGAGGACAAAAGCATACCCTAATTTTCTCAGTAATGAAAGATGAGAACCCTTAGGGATCATGAAAAGAGGGAAGAATGATTTATATGTGAATGTGTTTGTCTTAATTCCTTAGAGGCACTCAACTTAGGAGAAAAATCTACCTGTTGGAGCAACTCTGAGTCAAGGAGTGGCATGACACCTAACCGCAATATAAAAGTAGTGTTCGGATATGAAAGTGCGAAGAATTCGGCTTCGTTATTTCAGAAAAAACAGATAGGGAAGGGGTGGGTGGTTTTAAGTGAACAAGCAACAGCTCAAGTTTGGACGGTACGCCAAGGAATGAATTTTCCGCCTTTCCAATGTTTTCGCAATGACTATAAAACAATGATCATGAAAAATTAAATATCGGGCCATAAAAAGTGCATGCGCGATGAAATGGCCAGCTCGGTCAGGTAGGACAGGGCATGAGCATGTATATGCGATCCTCAAGGCCCCCTCTAGGCACTCAAATACTTTACCAAGTATAGGGAAAGAGAAGTATATAAAGTGGCTCAACCACTCTCAATTTTTCTATGTGGAACAAGGAATCTTAAACAAGATTGAATCACACGTATTTCCAACATCTCCCACTTTATTGAATAGACAAAGTTTATATATAACTTGAGCACATATTTCTTTTTTATTTTTGAATTTTTTTTATAATTAAGAGGAGGGGAACCCCTTAGGTAGAGATGGCCAGCGCTCTGCAACGGCTAAAAGGTTGCACCCCATATATATATATAATTTTTTTTATAAATACTCATCCAAATTTCTCATTGCATCACAACAACGTCTCTATCTAATTCTCTTTTCTCTACTAATCCAAAGTTCTCTTGCTTTAAATTTCTGAAGTTCGAAGTTGCAACTTGGTCTACTCGTAGAATCTCGTACAAGTTAAATTTTCAGTTTTTGCTTCGGTAAAATTTAGTATCGAAAGAAATTTTATTTGTTTGTCATTTTTATTTACTGAACTTGCATTCTTAGTTGCATTTTTTAATTAACAATCAACAATATTACCATGGCACACAACTTTTCTTCATCTGGAGCCGATAAATCTAGTTCAAACTCTTTACGACTGCCTAAAATTCCTAGGACGGGTAGAGTTGTCGAACTTAATACCTAGGAACGAGCATTTTTTAGAATCCGGTCCGTCTCCTCCCTACACAGACACTTTAAATTGGGAGGAGCAAGAACATTACTACTACGACCAGGATTTACCTAAATCTGGGGATGCTCAACTTCAACATTCCAAGAAGAACCTACATCCACTAGCATCGAGACTGAAACCCACAACAACACCACTAGTAGTAGGCGTAATACTACTATTGTAAATTATGTGATCCCCCTAAAACTTTTAGTCATTCACGTGATGGCGGGACATGCACCTTGAAAAGACACCTAGAGAGATGCCACTCCAAACTAAACCCAAATAGATCCCAACAACATTTAGTATAGCGAATGACCGGTGCACTTGCTAGCTTTAGGTTTTCACAAGAAAATAATAGGCGAGAATTAGTAAAATATGTCGTTGGGGATGAAAAGCCATTTAACACCAACGAAGACCCTAGATTTGTCCACTATTGCCGAAACGCGTTAAACCCCGCTGCCGTAAAGGTTCCTCGGAACACTTTCAAGCAGGACGCATTTAAAGGATTTTTTAGAATGAAAAATGAGCTTGCAGATATTTTTAGGACGAACACGAGCGTGTTCTCGTTGACGTCCGACACATGGACGTCGAAACCCAGTGTGCCTTTCATGTGCATAACAGCACACTGGATCGATTCTTGCTTTATTATGCAAAAAAGAATAATTCATTTTTGCCATTTAGATTATCCCCACACTGCTACGATAATCACAGGTGCCATTATGCAATCATACCGCGAGTGGGGTATAGACCGTAGAATTTTTAGGATTACTTTTGACAACGCTACAAGCAACAACGCATCTATAAAACAATTGATTAGGCACATGAGGCCCATGTTAGATGGGAAATATTTTTATTTACGTTGTATATGCCATATTACGCATTTAATGGTAATTGATGGATTGGACCTAATACAAATTTCTCTTGAGTGTTTAAGAGAAGTTACTATAGAGATCAAATCATCCGGAACTAGGACGAAAAGATTTAAAAATCTTTTGACACACATGGTATACACTATAAACAATTTAAATTAGATACACAAATTAGGTGGTCTTCAACAGTAGATATGTTAGAAAGAATATTACCATATGAAGATATATTAATTGAATTTGTATAGAATAGTCGTTCAGTTCTTAGGTCTTTTAATTTAGAAGCAGTAGATTGGAATGCAATTAGCGAAGTATATAAATTTTTTAGTATGTTTAGAGACGCTGCGACTTTTTGGTTGTTATTATCCTACCATGCCACAAGCAATATATAGATTGGTAGTTATTGCTGCTTGGATGACAGATAACCAATCCAACCCCCTGTTGGAGGCCTCGGTTGCCGCAATGAAAGTAAAATTTGTAAATATTATTTTGAACTCTCTTTTACTTATTGTTTTGCCACCATTTTGGATTCTCGTTATAAACTTACGGATTTGCAATTGTTTTCTAAATTTTTTTACGAAAAGTTAAATTCAACATTTGATAACGTAGCTTTTATTGTGAAAGTCGATCGAGATTTACATGAATTATGTTCCTCTTATTCTCGAAGATTATTGGCTGATAATCCTCAAGTTTCTTCTACATTTTATGGTTCTTCCTCATGTAATAGTAGTTTCGAAGAAAGTCGTATGCGTGGGAGATGTTGGGCCGATTCAAGCCCAAACAAAATCTCACGTCATGTAACTAGTTAGATCATTACTTGCAGTCGCCGATGCTCTAGTTCTTCTCGACACCATCGAGTCCGCGCTCTGACATTTTGCAACGGTGGTGTTCCAACCAAACCCAATATCCCGTGCTTTTCGCCATGGCTCAGGATAGACTAGCTTGTTCGGTGTCTTCGGTAGCATCGGAATGTGCTTTTATTGCAGGTGGCAGGTTGCTTGGAATGAAAAGAGCGAAGCTTCCATCGTCCAGCTTACAAATATCGGTGTGCTTGAAGAACTGGCTGAACACAGCGAATAGGGAGCAAGACTATAGCTGAAGTTAGGTTCATCAAGCGAGGATGAAGATAACTGTATTATGGATACGTCAAGTCTTCTCTTACCAAACCATGCCAGCTTATACTAAGTAATTCTTTTTTTTTAATTCAAAAAAAGCCCCAAGGCGTATTGTAATTCTATTTCTCTATAGTATATATTTTTATATAATATATATATATAATTTTAAAAGGTGGAGTTGTATTTGATAATAATTTACGGCACATTTTAATTTATTTGCTATATTTACCATTATTTATGATTGTATTGTACTGTATTTATATATTATATTTTTCATCAATGAATTATAATTATTTTTTGACAAAGATGAATGTGTATTTTGTATTTTTATAAGTTGTATTTAAAAAATATTGCGGAAAACTGCCGGGCCAGCCCTGCCCTAACAGGCCCGTGGCCACCTCTACCATTAGGTACATAGAGTTTGCAAAAGGAAAAGAAATAAGGCAAAATAAAAACAAAATTACAAATCATCAATTTCAAGTCTAAATGCACATTAGGATAAAGACCAAGCAAGTGAAGCACTCACCTTTGAACATGGTTCGCTTCAAATTTAAATGAGGGAGAAGGGAGAAGTAATCAAGTAAATGATGCCAATAATCTACAATTCAAGTCAATAGGTTAGAGATTGTTGTTTTTTGAATTAATTAAATAAATATTTGGGATTTTAGCGGTGGGGTAGATTTGGGATAGGTGCAGTGAGTACAGGACGGATATGACATTATACCCACACTCGTGGAGTATATTCCACGTGTACCCTATGTACACATTATTTGTCTTAGTTATACACACTTATAAACAAAGCAGCTACCCATGGGCAATAGATTTTAAGCATCTAATAATTGCCACCCCTACGATAAAGGAAACTGGTCCAAATATTTTAGTAGCAAGGACGGAAACAAAGGCTATGCTACACAGTACCATTAAATAACACCTGAAACAAAATTGTCAGATGATGATAATTAACAATTTCTTAACAAATTATCAAAAAATAAGAAATTTCAAATTTTAGGTCAAAATAAAAATATTGTCCGAGTTAGTGTCCATACGGGTGTAAACGCGTGGACAAAGTCGCTTCATGAGAAAGTCATTATCATTTGAAAATTGTTAAAACATTTTTACTAAATATTAGAATTGTTATAATTAGTAAATCCCCCCTCTCTCTCTCTAGCTAACTCTCTCCTTGCAACACGCAACGTTCACTGCGCCCCCCGGCCCCCCTCGCGCTGACACCACTGCCCGTCGGCAAACTCGCCGACCCACCCTACCGAGACACCCCCACCGCCAGCGGTGCCACCTCGACGGTGACCACCCAACACCGGTCACGCGTTGCACCACACCACACCCATCCACACACCAATCGCCACCGAACCACACCACCTCCATCTACTTCACCTCCGACAGCGAACCCCTCCGCCTCCCCGCCCCACCGAGACACCCACCCAACACCCACCACCCAGCCTCACCCATCCCAACCCAGACCTCGCCTCACCCAAACACCCACCACCTCGCCTCACTGACCTCGTATCCCACCACCACCTCGCCTCACCTACACATCACCACCCCTCGGACTAGACACCCGCACTGACACCAGCACCACCACCACCACTACCCACACCACACCCCACCCCAACCCAGCCCACCGCACCACCAACCCACACCGCACCGCACCCCACGACGCCCCATCCACACCATCACACCACACCGCACATGCCTCGCCAACACCACCAGCACCCCTTCACTACCATCATCCCCGCCAACACTCCAAGGCCAGCAGCCCACAGCCGACAATCAAGAGCAGGCCCAGGTAAGTATTAGCCAGGTCAGAGTACCAACAACGCACCAGCCCCAGGTTTGATCTGTCCTTTATTTCAGCAGGGTAGTGTTTTAATTTAACTTTGTTGAGTATTTTCACTGGGTCTACTTGGTTCTTTCTCATTTCATTATTTTGAATTGTGTGACCCTATTGACTGTGGTGGGAACCGCGTGCGTATATGCCATATTAAGCTTCTTGTTTATGTTGATCACTTACCCGCGTTAGTCACAGCTAGTTGATGAGCGCGACTAGTTATGGACTCAGACATTGATGCCATCTTCAAAGGGATTGGGCAGGGGGAGGGCGAGGCAAAAGGGAACAGGGAACTTGAGAATAGGGTCACTAAATGTAGGGACGCTAATGAAGAAGAGTTTCGAGGTGGCCCAAATGATGATGAAGAGAAACATTAACATCCTTTGTTTGCAAGAGACGAAATGGGTTGGTGCGAAAGCCAAGGAGGTGCTGGGGCATAAGCTCTGGTATGCGGGTAAGGTTAGAGGCAAGAATGGAGTTGGGATCATTGTGGAAAGCAGCCTCAAGGATAAAGTAGTCGGAGTATCAAGAGTTAGCGATAGAATCATAAGTATCAAGCTGGTCCTATATGGAGAAGTATTGAACATAATCAGTGCCTAGGCACCTCAACCTGGACTGATTGAGCATGATAAGGCAACTTTTTGGGAGGACTTAGACATAATGATGGAAGGCATACCCTAGACCGAACAAGTGATAATTGGCGGGGATTTCAATGGGCACGTTGGCACGACGGAGGACGGCTACGCTCCTCACCACGGAGGATTCGGTTTTGGAACCAGGAATGCAGAGGGCAAAGCCTTACTAGACTTCGCAGTTACATACGACCTAACGGTGGCCAACACCTTCTTCAGAAAGCGGGAGCAACACATCATCACATACCAAAGCGATGGGACAAGAACACAGATTGATTACGTACTATTGAGGAAAAGGTTACAAAGAGACTGTAGGGATTGCAAGGCTACCCCAGGTGAAGATCTGTCTACACAACATAGGGTACTGTGGGTGGATATAAAGGCCAAGAAGAGGGCCAAAAAAATCTGTAAACCTGCGCAAACGTATACCTATTGGAGGGAGTTGAAGGGGGAGAAGTATAAGGGATACAAGGATAGAGTGGAGGTTGAGCTCAGGGAGGACTTCGAGGGAGATACAAACCAGATGTGGAACCAACTGGCCCAAAAGATGAGAGGACTGGCACGGGAAGTTCTTGCCATGTCAAAAGGAAGGGTACCAAGCGACAGAGAGTCCTGGTGGTGGGGTGACGAGGTCCAAGAGAAGATAAAGGCGAAACGAGTGCGTTTCAAAGAGTGGAATCATAGCAGGGATGAGGATAAGCGGCAGCGATATCTTCAAGCTAGGAGAGAAGCAAAGCGAGCAGTCAGAGAAGCACAATCAAGAGCTTATGAGGATTTCTACAAAAGGATAAAGACCAAGGAAGGTGCAAGTGACTTATATAGAATTGCCAAAGCAAGAGAAAGGAAGACTAGGGACTTGGGTAGAGTACAATGCATAAGAGGGAAAGATGGACAGGTACTCGTGGACAGGCATCTAATTAAGGCTAGGTGGAAAATATACTTCCACGAGCTGTTCAACGAACACGGAGGGACAGAGATATCCTTAGGTGATCTTTAAACATCTCAGGTGCATCAAAACCACTATGACTGTAAGCAAATTAGCCCCAAGGAAGTCAAGGAAGCCCTGAGATCCATGGGAAGGGGTAAAGCAATTGGCCCATATGGCATACCCATAGAAGTATGGAAATGCCTTGGACAAAAAGGCGTCAGTTGGCTGACTAAACTATTTAACCAAATCCTTCAGGGGGACAAGATGCCTGAGGAATGGAGGAAGAGCACATTGATCCCGATATATAAGAACAAAGGCGACATTCAGAGTTGAGCAAACTATCGGGGTATCAAACTAATGAGCCACACTCTGAAGTTGTGGGAACGGGTCACAGAGAGAAGGTTAAGGCAACAGACAAAGGTGTCTGAGAACCAGTTCGGATTTATGCCCGGGAGATCAACAATAGAAGCCATCCACATCCTAAGGCGGACAATAGAGCAATATAGGGAGAGACAAAAGGACCTTCATATGGTCTTCATTGATTTAGAGAAGGCATACGATAGAGTGCCAAGGGAGGTCCTTTGGAGAGTTCTGGATAGGAAAGGCATCCCCGTACCATACATCCGAGCCATTCGAGACATATATGAGGAGGCACAGACTATAGTGCGTACAGTGAATGGGGAGACATACACTTTCCCGATAACAGTAGGGGTGCACCAAAGGTCTGCTTTGAGCCCCTATCTGTTTATTCTGGTTATGGACGAGCTCACTAGGCACATCCAGGGATGTGTACCTTAGTGCATGCTTTTTACAGATGACATAGTACTGGTGAGGAAGTCGCGGGAAGAGATAAATGAGAAGCTGGAACTATGGAGAGGGGTTCTAGAGTCGAAGGGATTACGACTAAGCAGAGCCAAGACCGAGCACATGGAACTCAAGTTCGATCCCTCTACCACGCCTAGCCGGGAAGAAGTCAAGATTGGACATGAGGCCATATCGAAGAAGGAGAGATTTCGGTACTTGGGGTCCATGATACAACACAACGGCGAAGTGAACGAGGATGTCAGCAACCAGATTAAAGCGAGATGGCATAAGTGGAGGATGACCTCCCCGGTACTTTGTGATAGAAAGTTTCCTTTGAAGCTAAAGGGAAGATACTATAAGACGGTTGTGAGGCCAGCCATGACATATGGGGCGGAGTGCAGGGCGATGAAACAACAACACTCATAGAAGATGAAGGTAGCGGAGATGCGAATGCTGAGGTGGATGTGCGGACACACAAGGAAGGATAGGATCAAAAACGACATCATAAGAGGCAAATTGGGCGTAGCCTCCATTGAAGATAAATTAAGGGAGCAACGACTGAGGTGGTTCGAACATGTCAAAAGGAGATCGGACAACGCCCTAGTAAGGAGATGCGAACAGCCACTTACTACACTAGGTAGAAGAGGTAGAGGCAGGCCAAAGAAGAGATGGCTTGAGACGATCCGACAAGACCTTACCCACCTAAACCTTCGGGAGGAGATGGCCTTAGATAGGGCCCAATGGAGGGCTAACATAGGGGTATTAGATGTCTTGGTTGGAGTAGGATAGTCCAGCTTACTAGTGCGAGGTCCTCTTAGCGCACGCAGGCTGTTTCTGGCTCTCATGAGCTGATACGCTGCTACTTGCCTACTTATCTTTATCTCTACCTCTACATCTATCCCTATCTCATTCCTTTTCTCTATCCCTTCTATCTCTATCTCTATCTTTATATTTAACTTCATCTTATATGTTGATATGTTGATCTGTGTTTGATGTGGCATGCTTTGAGTCTGTTGTTTTTGCTCACCGTGTGTTTTACTATATTCATGCATTTGATGCTTCTTCAGTTTGCCAGGTTTTTGGCTCATTGCTGCGGACCAGCTTTTCAGGCTGGGGTCCTCGGAAACAGCCTCCCTTCAGGGTGGCCCCCTGGAGGGGGAAGGCTGCGTACATCTACCCCCTCAGACCCTGCTTATGCGGGAGCCTATGGAGGCACTGGGATTGCTACTGCTGCTGCTGTTGTTATTAGAATTGTTATAATTGAAAAATGTTGGAGGCTTCTAGCTCAGGTGATCAGGCGATTAGTAAGTGTAAAGTCTAAGACTCGATTCCCTAGCAACAAGTAGGATACAAGGTCTCTCCCGAGCCTTCAATTCAAAATTGCACGTCTCATCCGTCAAAATATTATGCTACCTGTTGATGATAACCCACCTTCAACATAATAAAAAGGATTATTTATATTTTAGTACCCTGATATTTTTAGAAATAGTAAACATGACCCTAACCTTTTTGAATTATTAAAAAGGACATTGAGTTTTTGTTGTATTACTAAAAAGGCCCATCTCAAGCGTGATGACGTCATTTTTCAACGCCAAAGCTGACATGGCAATTATTTTTTATTAATGCTATAATAAAATGGCCTAAAGCTTCAACACCCTTATTATTACTTTATAAGTACAAAATTCAAGATGTTGTGTTTTGCTTAATTTGTTTCAAAATTATTAAAGGATATTTTTGTCATTTTACTGCAATATTAATAAAAATACAGTCTATTACCTTAGCTTTATCGAGCATAAATGACATCATCATGTTAGAGGGAAGCCTTTTTATTAACGCGACAAAAACTTAGCGGCCTTTTTATTAATAAGACAAAAACTTATGAGCCTTTTTAGTAATTCAAAAAGTTAAGAGTCTTTTTTATTATTTTAAAAAACGTCGGGGTACTAAAATGTAAATAATCCTAGTAAAAACTATGTAAAACTACAGAGGGGTGTTTATGTAGACTTCATGTCCACCTGGACACTAATTGTTTTTGTTTTAGCATCATTTTAGAAATATTTTTTCATCTTATTTTTTAAGGAAATTACTCTAATGATAGTAGTTTACATTTTTTGGTAGCTAAGTTCTAAATATATATGATGTATATGAATGTAAAGAAACAATTTTATTGAATGCAAAATATGAGGTACAATCTTGCCTTTACATAGATAAGGCAAGGAGATAAGATTACATCAATCCTCTTAAGGTTACTATAATTCTAGGGGTACAATAGTCAAAGAACAATAAACCCTAGAACATGTAGTATACTCTAATAGGCCCCCCTCAAACTGAGTGGGGCGGAGTAATGTGAAGATTGGTCTTGTGTTGGTGGAATCGTTCGACAGGGAGTCCTTTAGTGAGAATGTTCGCTACCTACTTCTCGGTGGGTGTGTAGCGTACTTGGTTGTCTGCGTTGAATACTTTTTCTCAGACATAATGGAAGTCAACATCAACTTGTATGCTCTTGTCATTGGACACGGGTTTGCAGCAAAGTAGGAGGCGGAAACATTGTCCCAGTAGACTGTGATCGGGCCATGGTTTTGTAGGCTAAGGTCTTGCATCAGGTACCGCATCTAGTCACTTTCAGTTGCAAATTATGCAACTGCACGATACTTAGATTCTGTGGTGGATTTTGAGATAGTTGCTTACTTCTTTGCCCGCCAAGAAATGAGGTTGGGACCGAAGTATATGGCGTAGCTAGTTGTGGATCGACGTGTATTGGGGCACCCTCCCCAGTTTGCATTAGCGTAGGCAGTGATGGTGGCCGGAGATGAGAGAATAATGGATAGGCCATGATCTACAGTTTATTTGAGATACCAGAGTATTTGTTTTACTGCTTGCCAATGTGGGGTGCGAGGTGCGTGCATGAACTGGGACACTAGGTTTACTGCGTAGCAAATGTCTAAACAGGTTATGATAAGATATTAGAGGGTCCCAATTGCACTCCTATTCTCTGTGGGATCATCTAAAGGTTCCCATTCATGTAAGGAGAGGTGTGCTTGTGATGGGAGGGGAATCTTAATAGGTTTGGCTTCATGAAGGTTGTGTTTAGTTAGGAGGTCAATAGTGTATTTATGTTCCAAAAGGAAAAGAACGGTCGAGGTGTGTTTCACCCCAATGCTAAGGAAGTAATGTAGGGCTCCTAGATCTTTCATGGAAAATTGGTGAAAGAGGAAGAGAATGAGTCGGTTTAGCTGGGAGGAATCAGTGACTGTGCGGATGATATCATCGATGTATAATAGAAGACATGTGAGATGAGATGGTGTCTTTTGAATGAACATGGAGGGGTAAATGTTTGTAATACTGGTCCGGTACTTGCAAGGCACATATACCACCATTCAATCACTTGGCACTTACTCGCCCAGTACTTTGTTATGCTTTTAGTCATACCCTCCCCAGGAAAATAAGTAGCACCAAGTGACACGCATAAACAGGGCTAGCCAAAGACGGGCTAACCAAAAATAGACGACCTAGAAAAGGGCGACCAAGAAAGGCCGACCCAAAATAGGCGACGTAGATTGGGTGAGCCAGCCAACCGAAGTTCTCTATAAAAGGGAAAAGGCTCCTCACATCTTGACACACACCTCCCCTCCTCTTAGAGACACCTCTTCCACCCCTCTTCTCTCCCGATTCCCTCTCCAGAGCAATAATCGTTCAAGTTTCCTACTCCCCTCACAAATCTTGCAGGGACTATCAGGCTGAGTGTGTAGCTAGAGCTTGAGTTCAGCCCATCCTTACGAATCTCATCTCATACAGAACTCCAATAGGACAAATAAGCACACTGACCAAACTTGTCGTGAACAGTCAGCACGCCAACAAGAAAAACCAACGCTAATGAGAAATGCACTGAATCATTGGAACCAGGCTCGGGGTGCTTGTTTTCGACCATATAACACTTTTTGTAGGCGCCATACATGATTGGGGAACTTGGGGTGTATGAAGCCTAGAGGTTTCCCCATGTAAACTTCTTCATTTAAGTGGCCATTTAGGAAGGCATTTTTAACATTTAACCGGTGAATGGGCCATTTATATGTAATAGTGAGAGCGAGTATGAAGTAAATGGTGGAGGGTTTTACCACTAGATTGAAGGTTTCTTTGTAGTCAACACCTTTACGCTGGTAAAAGCCTTGTACTACAAGTCTAAAATCATTCTATTAAGCCATCTGCTTTATACTTGACTCGATACTTCCATGTACTTTGTACAAGGTTTTTAGTTGGATCATAAGGCACCAAGTCCCAAGTGTTATTGAGAATGAGAGCATTAAATTCATCTACAATGGCCTCTTGCCATTGAGGATTTTTGACTGCCTGTGAGCAAGGCTGTCAAAATTGGGATTCTACATAGAATTGATAAGGGGTCATCAGAATCGAAATCGTAGAATCGAATCGAGAATCAGAATATTTTACTTTACGTGTATATAAATTATTTATGCTGACAAAAATTAGAATAACAATTCTCAAATATAAGATAAAGAACATCGAAAAGTCTAAAACATGGTGGTGGGTGTTCAAACGATGATGGTGGCGGAAAGCGTGGTAGTTACACATGGACAGACAAAGGGCGGCTGTTGGATTTGATGGTGACTGAGTGGGAGGAGGAAGAAGATGGGAATCAGGAGGAGAGGGCCTAAAAGAATGTTTAGTCTTAGGGTTTTTTTGCATTTATTTGACTTTGTTTGATTTTAACTTCTTTTATGCATTAAATAAAGCTGCCAACAAGCATATGACTAAACTTGAACAAGAATCGATGTAAAAATACAAAAATAGAAATGTACAACTTATATGATCTAAGTACAAAGTTGAGAAAGTTAAAATAATTTGAAGTAACTTCATACAAACTAAAATTTTTGAAAAATATGTATGAATAAATTATTTGTAATTTGAAGTAATTGGCATATAAAATATTATTTATTTTTAGTTTTTTGTTAAAATATCTAATATTTAATATTATATACAAAAATACAAAAAAAAAAAAGAAAAAAAATATATGAAAAACCCAATGATCTATATAGATTTAGAAATATATGTAAAGCTTTAGAATTTTTGCTAAAATATCTAATTTTTATTATTATATATAAAAATACCAAAAAAAAAAAAAAAAAATTCTCTAGATTGCAATGGAGGAATCGACCCTGAGTCTTCCAATTCTCAGTAAGGCTACTCACCATTAGGCCAATGATCTAAAGCCTTTCATTAATTTTTCATAATAAATATAAGTAGATCCCTATTTGGCATATAGCTTGAATCGGTAGAATTGCTTGTAGAATCGCGATTCAACCGATTCTATTGCGATTCTACTGATTTTGGACAGATTCTACTCCGATTCTACTTAAATGTGGTTTTTTTAAGCGATTTGAATTGATGGACTAAGGTAGCATCATAGAATCAATCGCAATTTTAACAACCATGCTTGTGAGTAACATGTGGATTCTTAGACAACCATGATTGTCGAGAGAGATAGTGGGTATTTTGTTTTACGTATACCGGCTTTTAGTCATGTTTGCATTGGGTGAGTGTTGAGTGAGGATTGAGATCCATTTGTAGTTTGTGGTGTGGTAGCAGATTGTGTCTGCTAGTGGGGTAGGATAGGGCGGATCGGTGCCAAGAGAGGTGGCGACCCGGGATTGGGTACTATGCGTGGGGACTCAATGTTATTAGTTGGGTACGGAGATCAAACTTTTTAGCAATGGAGTAATCCTGAAAAAGTTTAGCCAAGGCATCCCACATGGCTTTGGAAGTGGAATGGCAGATAATGCCGTTTATAAGAGGACGAGAAAGGATAGCGGCATTGCAGGATCAAAGACTTTGATACGTGAGTACCCAGTGTTATGTGGTCGGGGTTGGAGAAGGTCGATCCATTTGTGAGAGTTATTTAGGCAGGGGGACAAGAGTGGGTACTATCAATAAACCCTATTAGTTGATATGCTAATAATAACATATTAAATTGTTCATGCTAAGCAAGATAGTCCGTTGTTGTTTTGAGTTTAATTGTGATAATACTTGTTATATTGGAGAGAGAGAGTAGAATAGGGGAAGCTTGATTTGTTGCTGAGTTTAGGGAAGGTGAATTAGTCAAGGAATTTATCTGATTTATTTGATTTTGGAAAGATAAATCATGGCTTGAGGTACCAAATTGGGGAAGTCGGGTATGGTGCGGCGCCACTGCATCGGTGCTAAAGAGTGCCGTCGAGAGAGGTGTAAGACCACCACCCATGGCCCCAGTGGCCGGCGGCCATGGTGGGGCCCGCAAACCCATGTCCATAAGAGGAGGCGGTGGGGGAGAGGAAGTCGGGATGCCCAGGTTAAGCCCTGAGTTCACTGTACGCCTCTTAAGTAGTGGTGGAGTACTGGGGATGGCGATACCGACATCCAATGACCGAAGGAGATGTGCACCGAAGGTGATGGAACCGACAATGGAGGTGTCGGCCACCACCGGTGGGAGGCGGCCACCTGAAGATCGTGTGGAGTAACAGCATTGGAGTTTCCAGCATCCACAAGATGTCGCGAGGTGCTGGGGTTGGGAGAGAGGGAGGGGGACACAACACTTGCATAGGATCAGTTGGGATTAGTTTCCATTGGAATTAAAAATAAATCAAACAAAAGAATTTACCCAATTAAGAGAAATAATAAAGCAGAAACAAAAAAGGAAAAAGAAAAACTAAATTAAATAAGAGTATAACTCTGATAGCATGTGAATGTAAAGAAACAATTTTATTGAATGCAAAATATTAGGTACAAGCATGCCTTTATATAGAGAAGGCAAATAGACAAGATTACATCAATACCCTTGTGGTTACTATAATTCTAGGGGTACCAATAAACCCTAGTATATGTAGTATACTCTAATGATGTATGATCAATGTGGAAACCAAGGTGGGGAATAATATTCATTTGTCCAAGCAATCTCAGAGACCTGTTTCAACAATGACAATTCTCATTCATCAAAGGCTCAACTAAAAAAAACAAGGCTCGTGTCATTCTTCTATACCATCAAAGCAATCTGGGAGTCAAGGAATGTCTTCTTCTTCCAGAACACAAATTCAAATTGGGCACATATTTTGGACACTACGAAATTAAAGTTATTACTTGGTTCCAAGCGATAGTTAGTTGTCCTGGCATTTCTATTCATCTCTACATAAAGAATCCCTACAGAGTGATTTCCACAGCTGCCATCACATCCAAGAGGCCCCGTTCATTCCCACACTTAGGATGACAGTATAGTGTAATCACATTCCACACTTTCCCCTCTATAAAAAGTGGCGCGGCGAACCATAATCAAATCTAGGTGCAAACTTTTATGCCCGGCTTTGATCATAATGTGCAATCAAGACTAGGGAACGAGATTTATAGTCTTGTATTTTCTTGCTCTTTTTCCAGAAAACAATATATATTTCATTGAGGATATTTTCCTCTTCTTAGTTGCTCAAAAAAAAAAAAATTGTGAAAACCATGGGTATTGCCGTCAACTACAAGCTTGGTCGATCGAGTCGCAAGGAAATGACCTCCTACAAAAAATCAACGAGGACCCATAAATGTTGAATTGTTATGAATACATTACTTCATGTCATATCGTGACTCAATATATTTTATATTTCATATTTTGTGTTATGTATTTTATATTTTACATTATGTATTAAGTTTTTCTAGCATTAGTGATAGGATCATCACTTCTCCTGATTGGACACGCATCAACGACACTGATAAATTGAGAATCATCACCTGATTCCAGACTATTGTGGGTTGTCCAGACATATCCATCCATCATTGTATGGAAGAACGTTACAGATGGTGTTCCTTCTCCATGCCTAACTCAAGATCCGGAATTCCCAGCTCAAATGCTACATAGTTTACAAGGCTACCAGGTGAATTTAGTATGCATTAGTAGCAGCATTTACTAGTATACAATTAATAGGTGAATTCAGTAGGCATTAGTAGGTGCATTAGTGAGCATTAATTGTTAGGCATTTGGCATTTGGCATGTGGGAAACTTTGGTTTTTCCGGTGTGTAACTTGCAAAGGGGTCCAAGGTGTCTCTGGATTTGTCATACTTTGTACTAAAAATTGGGATGTAATTTATGTAAATAGGACGTGATTTCATATCAAATCAATCCCTTCTCGTTTAATGTACGGGTTGTGTTAATATAATAGATAACTTTAATTCACGTTGTTTTATATAAAGATTTTATATTACTATTGAATTCATTATCCAGTTATGTACTTCACTAACATTACTTTACTAATTGTTGTTGTCATGTATTAGAAACTTGAAGCATGAGAAGAAACCCAACCATCACCACTCTAAAAAAATCTTGGATCGAGTTTTGGTACATTTTGAAATATATCGAAAGATTATATATGTAAAAATCTTTTTCAAAATATTGTTTGTAAAAGAATTATTTACTTTATATTATTTGTCTAATTAAACAAATAAGTTTATTATATACATTTATATTAGAACCACATTTAGCTAAGTGTAAGTGAGATGATATAATAGAGGAAGGAGAAAACATTCTCTCTTTCAACAATAAAAATGTTTTTATTTTTTCTCAAAGTGGGGAAAAGATCCAAGTTTGGGGGGGAATTGAAATATATATTCATTAAGAGTTTGTTTGATATGGTTTTGTATTTGAATTTTTTGATTTTTGTGAAACTAATATCAATATTAATGATTAAAGTAGGAAAGTACATGATAGACTGTTAGAATATTATATATCTCAAATTTAATATTGATATTAAGGGAGGTTTTTGGCAAGTTGATATTGAGGGAGGAACGGAGAAGAGGATATATGTTGGGCTTCAATCCCAAAGAAATAATGAGGATCACCAAGATTGTTTATTATAAATTACAAGAAGAGGGCGAACAAGATAGTATGAATAAGATTGTTATTATCACAAGTGACAATTATGTCATCACTCCAAGGAAGAAGAAAACCTATACCTTAACTTGTGTACAGATGAAGAGCAAGTTGTTGGTACATGAGTACTAAAAGCCACACTAAAATAAGGCAGTCCTAAAGCATTGAAACCAAGCTGGAGGGACCTATTAAGACAATAAGTGGTCTTACATAGATTACACACGTGACTTGGAAAGGTGGTTAAATAAGATGTACAGATTATTTAATGTATACTTCCTCATTGAGGATGCCTATGGATGTGTCTGTGGCACGTCCCACGACGGTAGCGGTCATAGATGCCGATGTACTAGTGATTGGATAAGGGTGGGAGGTTTAGACCATTCCGATAAAGGCCATAGGGTGAGGATCGAGGGAGGAAGTGCCAGTAAGACCCAAAAGGTCGAAGTAATGGAAAGGGGAAGGAGAAGAAACATACCTGGCATTAGAGAGGACGAGGACGAGGACGTAGACTCCAATATGTTGTAGGGAAGGAGTCCTCAATAAAGTTGACATTATGAATGTATGTGTTATTAAATGAAATGAGAGTGATGAGCAAGGAGGCCTATATATAGGCAAACATAAGAGAACATAATGACATCTATACCCTTGAATGTTACATAAGTCAAGAGGTACAAATGTAACTAGGTCCCCTCAAGCTAATTGGAGCGGTAGGATGCGAAGATTTCTCTTGTGTTGCAGGAAGCGATCAGCAACTAGGCCTTTGGTCAGGATGTCAACAACTTGTGTTAGTTGTAGAAGTGTAGTGAACTTGGATATCTCCCTTGAGTGCCTTTTCCCAAACATAATGATAGTCAACGTCAACATGTTTGCTTCTGTCATTGGATACCTAATTAGTAGCTACGCATGATGCAGAGACTTTGTCACAGTATACTATTATCGGTCCTGAGTGTCAAATGCCAAGGTCTCGGGTATCGAATCCAATCACTTTCAGCTATTGCTTGAGCGACGGCCCTGTATTCAGATTCTATTGTAGATTTGGATATAGTAGCTTGTTTATTTGCCCGCTTAGAAATGAGATTTGACCCGAGGTAAACAGCATAACCAGTTGTGGAGCGGCGAATATCAGGACAACCACCCCAATTAACATTAGCAAATCCATTAACGGTGAGAGTCCGTGCTGGTTAGATGAAGAGACCATGATCGGGAGTGGATTTAAGGTACCAAAAGATGCGTTAGACCACCTGCCAGTGGGGGGTGCGAAGGGCATGCATGAATTGGGAGACATGGTTGACTGCGTAGCATATGTCAGAACGACTCATGGTCAAGTATTTTAAGGCCCCTACAGCACTTATATACTTGGTAGAACCTCAAGAGGGTCCCTTTCACTCATAGACAGATGTGCTTGGGTGGGTAGGGGGTTTTAACAGGTTTATCTGCGCTGGGAGAGGAATAACCCATGGGGATCACGTTGGGCTTGAATCCCGAGAAAGAAATGTAATGGTCCAAGGTCTTTCATTGCGAATTGTGTTGATAGAGACTGAATGAGAGTGTGAAGGTGTGAGCTGCCAGTGCTGGTGAGGATAATATCATCAACATATAGAAGCAAACACGTAAGGTGAGAGCGGGTCTTGTGGACGAACAAGGAGGGGTCAGCACTACAACAGATAAAGCCAAGACTAGGGGTCAGCACTACAACAGATAAAGCCAAGACTAAGTAAAAATGCACTAAATAATTGGAACCATGCTCAGGGTGCTTGTTTAAGACCATATAATGCCTTCCTTAAGTGACATACATGATTGGATTATGTGGGATGTATGAAGCCTTTAGGTTGTCTCATATAAACTTCCTCCTTAAGGTGACCATATAGGAACGCATTTTTGACATCCAACTGCTGTATGGGTCAATTATATGTAATGACAAGTGTAAGTATAAAGCGTATGGTAGCAGGTTTTACAACTGGGCTAAAGGTCTCCTTATAGTCAAGGCTTTCACGGGCCTTGAACCTTTCAACAGAGCCATCCGCTTTGTACTTAACTTTGTATTTTGAAGTGCTACCTAGAAGGTTTTTTGAGGGGTCAAACGGGACTAAGTCCTATGTGTTAATGAGAATTAGAGCCTTAAATTCGTCCACCATGGCTTGTTTCCATTGAGGATTTTTCACTGCCTATGAGTAACAAGTTAGTTCCTAAATTAGGGTTATGGAAGATAAGGGAAATAGGGTACTTAGTTTTACGTATGCTTGCTTTAAGTCTAGTACACATAGGGTGAGTCTTTAAGCTTGCCAGTGGGTTGCGAGGGTTGTGGCAGGATGAAGGTTTGACAAAAGGGACAGAAGACGAGAAGCATGGCTTGGTGTCTATCCTAGGTCCAGGGGAGGGACTGGACTCATGGCCTGGTGGACCGAGGTTGTGCGTGGTTGGCAGAGAACCCGAGGGGTTCACATCGGTGTGTGGGTGTGTATCGAGGTCCCGGGTTGGATCCGCAGCACTGAACCCAATGGGTTTGGTCAGAACAGGGAGGGAGATAGCCCCGATTTCGATAGTGACGAGCGGGGCTGGGGGGCCCGAGGTCACTGATCCCAGTTATGGGTTGGGGCCGAGTCGATGGGCCCTCGACTATACTCCCGGGGGGGGGGGGGGGGGGGGTGGGGGGGGTGGCGGATGAATAATTAAGTGTTGATTAGTTGTGGCATTAGGGAGAGGCATGCTTGAGGTGGCTAGTTCATGGTAGGAAAATCCAGATTCATCGAAAACAACATGCCAACTTACATACATTCGTTTGTTTTTTTAGGGTCAAAACATATGCATCCTTTGTATCTTGCCGCATATCCTAAGAAAACGCAAGTTATAGATTGCAGGGCTAATTTATGAGGGGCACGGGAAGTGCTATTTGGATAACATGCATACCCAGAGACTCGAAAATGTTTGTCATTAGGGTTTGTGTGAAATAGTTTTTGAAAGGGAGAAAAATTAGAAAGGGTTGGCGTTGAGAGACAATTTATAATAAAACATGCAGTACAAAAGGCATCGTCCCAAAATTCATAAGGGAGTTTTGAGTAAATTAAAAGAGTCCGTGCCATTTCAGATAAATGTCGATGTTTGCATTCTGCCACCCCATTTTGTTCTGGAGTATCAGGACGGTATAGGCGGAAGTGAATTCCAAGATCTCGACATAAGGCATACACACATCGATTATCAAATTCACCTCCGCCATCGCTTTGAAAAATCTTAAATTTTACATTCAATTGATTTTCAACTAGAGTTTTGAAATTGGTGAATATTTCATAAACCTCATATTTGCGTTGTATCAGATAGAGCCACGTGAATCATGAAAAATCATCGATAAATAAAACATAGTATTTATATGCGGAAGTAGAGGAAATCGGTAATTGCCAAATATCAGAGTGTATTAATTGAAGAGGGATAGCAGAGTTATGGAGTACACACTCAAAAGGGAGTTTTCTAGATTTCCTAAACAACAGGAAGAATATTTATTCAAAAATTTAACATCTGGACAAAACTGTTGCTTACATAAAGTATCAAGATTAATACTTACTAGATACCCTAATCGCTAATGCCACAAATCGCCGTTCTTGACTCGTGCTATGAGGCCAATATCGTGCGATGAAAAATTATATAGAGGGCCATTACTAGGCACTTGTAAAAGCGGCGTCCCTATAACCTTCTCCTTAACACAAAAAAAATTTGAATCAAATTCAACCCTACAACTACTGTCGTGACATAATTTCGTAATTGATAGGAGGTTATGCGTGTGATTGGGGACAAGCATGACATTGGTTAGTTTTAGTGGTATGTTTAAGTAAAGCTCCATTTCCAACGAGAAAACCTTTATGACCAAAGTAAGGAAGAAGTTTAGGGAGAATACCTGGATTTGGCGTCATGTGATCCGAAGCACCAGAATCGAGGCACCAATTATAGTCATATGCAGTTCTCTAATAGTCAAGGCAACAAAAGAGTGAGAGGGATGGGAAAAGGAAGTGCTGTCAAATCGGTGAGGACAGGCAACAGTGGTATGTCTAGTTTGGGAGCAAATCTGACAAAATTGTGGGCCGATTCCGAGCACACCTGCATTAGAGTGAAAGGGGAGACCAACTGGAGGTCAAGCGGGGAAAGGGTTACTAGGGAAGGGGATCCCACTATGGGCTTGGGTACCATGAGGGTGCAGGTGACCCTAGGGTTTGCCGCCCCTGCCATTGCGACCCCCACGGCGGTTGCGGCCATGACCACGACCGTGACTATCATGGCCAGGGTTGGGCTGGAGCGGTTGACCAATGACAACCATGGCATGGGCGGGCTCGGGATTGGGTCGTCCAAAATTGCAATTTAATGTGGCTTCTTCATTGAGTAAGGTAGATTTTAACTCTTCATAAGTCCCACCAATGAGCCCTAATAATTGGTAAGCAAGTAATAACATGTTAAATTATTCACTCCAGGGGGGTAGCCTGTTGTTGTTCCGAGTTTGATTGTGACAATACTAATAATATTAGATAGGGGAATCACAATTGGGGAAGAGGGGTGGTTGTAAATATTAGGGTTTATGTAATTAGGGTTTGTTATGTTGTTTGGGAGAGTGGGAAAAGGTGTCATTGCCACCCCCACACTGAAACTAGGGAGCACCGATGAGCAAGGGGATGGGACACCATCGCCGGTGGCTGTTGGAGCATCGATGAAAGGTTGGACCTGCGAATAGAGGGCCAGCCGAGGAGAGAGAAAACATGGGGTAGGGAGGAGGAGTATGGGATGCCCAAGCTTAGTGTCGGATTCACTGTAGACATTCCGATTGGTGGTGGAGTATCGGAGATGGCGACACCGGTATCGACCGACTGAGGGAAGGGAGCACCAGAGGTGATGGGTCTGACATTGTGATTGTCGGCCACCACCGCCGGCTGAGCGAGACCCATGTTGTGGGTGGAGAACCAGCATTGACATGGCCGGCCTCCACCGTGGGCCGAGGGGCTCCAGTAGGGGGAGAGGCATTTACGTAAGATTGATTAGGGTTAGATGCCATTACTCAAATAAAAATAAAACAGTAAAGAAATTAACAAAATAGAGAATTCAACACGTATGAAGAAAAGAAAATAACAGCAGAAGGGAAAAAAAAAATTAAATCAGAGTGGATGCTCTTATATCATATGAATGTAAAATGAACGTATTATTGAATGAAATGAGAGTGATGAACAAGGAGGCATATATATAGGCAAACATAAGAGAACATAATGACAACTATACCCTTGTAGGTTACATAAGTCAAGGGGTAAAAATATAAAGTAGAAAAACCCTAGACTAAGAATATTCTATAGTATAATCTAATAGACATGCCAACTTTTATAAACTTAACAAGTGTACGAATCTAGACAACAATATCCTTTATAGAACTAACCAGTGTGTAGATTTAGGCAACAATATCTGTTAACTAATATAGTCAACTGATAGGATGTAGTCGTCCACGTTAACTAGCAAAGTTTGGAGGCGAACACCAACGAGTCCCCTGTAAAGACGCTCCCTCTTTCATCAATCTTTATACTCGCTTATTAAAAGCAAGAATGGGGCTAAGAATCGAGCTTAAGTACTTATATCTCAGACTAGCTATGTCACTAAACTGAAACAATATTATTAATACTTTTTCCCTTCATAAAATAAGCAATAATAAATACCAAAGAGGGTACCAACACACTGTCACCGGATCCCATTAGAACTTCAAAGTTAAGCGTGCTTAGGCGAGAGCAGTGCTAGGATGAATGACTCCTGAGAAGTCCTCACCCTTAGGTTGGGTGCATTGGGAAACAGCCTCTTTTTAGGGTTAATACCCTGAAGAGGGAAGGCTGCGTACATCCGCCCCCCAAACGCTGCTTAAGCAGAAGCCCTTGGAGCATTGAGTATGTCGAAGCATGAGCATAAATGGGTGTCCCTTAGGGACATAGCTGAGTGGTCGTGATCGCCGGTTGCCAACGAGGTGACCCGGGATCGAATCCCACAAAGCTCAAATGTGGTCTCCTATTTATTGAGGATTTAAGGGGTTTATCCCCTCCCCCCTTTCCCCCCATGGCTTTACCATCATTAAAAAAAAAAAAATTGAGAATAAATGGGTAAACAAAGATGAAATTTAGAGAGAAGAAAAAAACACCCGAGTAATCTACTCGCTCAAATTCTCATACAAAGCTCCAATTTGTTCTTAAATACACATCAAAGGTGTGGGGTACATAATGTTCTCTGTGGTCCAGTCCATATATTATAAAATAAAAATAGAAAAGGAAATTAAAAAAAAAATGAACTTTAATGGGTTAATTTACCCATATCATGTAATTGGATCATTTAATAAGCCCAAGTTCTTATAAGTGAGGGTTTTCTTTTGGGTATTAAAACCCTCAAAATTAAAGCTAATGCATGAGAAATAACGTGAGGTTGAGCAGCAGCAAAATACAGAGAAAACCGAGAGAGAGGGAGTGCTCGTGAAACTGTGAGATTTCGGTGAAGATTGGGGATTGATCTTGGAGCAATTTGGAGTAGGTTTTCTAAGCATTATTTGGAGTGAATTGATCAGGTGAATGTTACATACTAAAGAAGGTTCCATCCCAAAATCAATTGGCAATGGATGGAGTAGCTCCTCTGGTATATAAATTGGTGTTTTTCTTGCTTACCTACCAATGTGGGATGTGGGATGCCCCCCATTTTTATCTTTTTGGGCTGTAACAGTGAATCAATTGCTCTCAGGCTTGTATCGCTCAACTTGTTTATAGGTTTCAACTTAGGGCAAACATCTTGAAACCATAAACATTGTAATTGCTATTTTCTAAGGTAGATTTTACTGTCGGTTTGCCCCGAGGGTTTTTCCTTGTTATATCTGGTGTTGATTTAATTTCCGCATATTTATTTCATCCTGATATTTGGCGATATTGGTGTGCCTCATATTTGTTATTAATATTGGTTTGAGTGGTTGATTTGAATTGGGTTTAAGTGTCTAGACCCCAACAAAAGAAGTTAATGAAGGTAAAACGAAATAGCAGAATCCACACTTAGTAGTTACTGAATAAGTCAGTAAGGCGATCCGCTCGTTAAATTGTGAATGTTCAATTAGTAGTGCGAGTTAGTCTTGGGGTTCGACGATATTACGAACAAATTCGCTCATGAAAGAGGGAGGCTAATTGATCACAGAAATATAAGTAGGTTATCACTCCATGAAAATCGGGTAAAATAGTAAGGTGAGTCCTATTATTGGTCAAAAAGATCTAGGCCCAATTAAAAGCCCAAATAGGTCAGGGTAATGGTGGCCCCCTATTGCCAAATTCAGATAACAAGCTAGCTATCAGAAAAGAAACGAGCCCCGTTGATACTTCATATGTGAGCTTAGTAGTTGAAATTTCACATATAGATTGGCCCACCGGGTTATTTTGGTAATTGGCTTTTGTAACATTTCTCTTTAAAAATGATATTTATATTATTTTTATTGATTATAGTAAACTTATAATGTACACTTATTAAGCAAAATAAAAGATTTACTAATATCAATTAAAAACTTTGAAAAAATTTATTGATATATTAATGCGAAGATAAAAGTTACTAGTAAAATTAGCATGATATTCACTACATTCAATAAATATCATCAATATTTATGCGGTATATCATCAAACTTGTAGTTTAAAAAATTTTATTGAATTATCTAATTGGATAAAAAAAAAATTCCTTATAGAATGATCAAAATCCAAAATATAAAAAAAATATGACGATAAATAACGAAGTGTTCAAATTTGGCAAGCTTAACCAGTTGAAGGGATGCATGTCACAATATAGTTTAGAAATTGTTTATGAATGCTCATGAAGAGCGAGTTTCGAGCTCATTAGTGGTTTGTTACAACCCTCTATGATTTCGTTAAAGTTCATTATAAACTTGCTATTAGTTGAATAATCAATACAAGATGATTCGCTAGTAACTCAAATACATCTATTACAACCCTTGTTTAAGCCGCCATCATCCTAAAGAAAACCCCTAATACCTACATGTCCCAGTTTCCAGAAAGATACTCCGTCTACATTACACTTAAGAGTATTAACCAGTTGCATCTTCCATTCTAGATTTGAGGAACACTTTTTATTGAACCATAATGAAATCAAATCAATATTAGGCGCAATCTACTACACTGAATATGAAAATCCCTCGAACTACACGAAACTCCACTAGCCCCATTTACTAACTCAAAGGCATTCTTTGACAAGACTTGCTTGTAACATCATTCTACACAACCGCTCAGCTCATCCCATGGTAAAGAATGAAGGCACCCATACGTTCTTCTTAAACTTCTAGAATACACTTTGCCAAATCTTGAACCACACCCTAACATCTCCAACTAGAACTGATATTGCATCTGACCTTCAAAGAAAATGGGCATAAAACAAAGGGATGATATACTTTCGGTTTCCATACCACATGACACACAATGGGCAAGAGTTCGGTGTAGTACCCCAAAACTCTCTAAAAACTCCCTTATATTAACCCTTTTCAATACCACCGTCCATGTCAACAGCTCTACTCTTAATGGAAACAAATCCTATAAATTTTTACAAGATATTCCCCTCTAACATCAAACCTCAAGCACCACCTGTCAAATTTCTCATGATGTAGAAAAATTAATCCTAACAATGCCAAGAAGTTGTTGCTTCATTTCTTCTTTGTCATTGGATAGAAGTTTTTTTCCAAACACTGTTCTAATTCCATACAATTTCATCCCAAACTCCCATGTTTCCTATCGCCATCTCAGATTTTTTTTAGCAATGCACAAAGCCTTGTGTATATCTGGCCTATGGGAAAGGACCCGACCCATACGTATGTCCAAAATCTCAAACTCAATCCATTTCATACTGTTGGAATTTAGGGGTAGTGTGCTTCAATTTTAGAAGTCTTGGTGTTTTGTCCCAACCCACATTGAAATTCTAGAGGATGAAAGTCTAAGTTAAATACTCTCTTGCTATTGTACTTGGTAAAGTACTGTGGGCCTAGAGTGGGTTTTGTGAATCACATACGCGCACGCTTGGCCCACCTCGTTTATCCTGCTAGCTGTCGTGGTGTCGTGTGGACTTTTTCAAAACTAGACTTTTACTTTTACGACCATCCTCTTTGTTTAAGTTGTCGTAAACCAACTTGACCGTATTTTTAGGCGCTCCCATATCCGCCACTTTCTTTATTTGAAGCAGATTCTTTGCCATGATATTTTACTTAACATCCTAGTATTTTACTCTATAAATACGATCGTTTAGGGTTGTGCTGAACATACAATTCATTTAGGAAAATACAGCTATGTCAATATTCTCTCCTCCGTTATTGAGCACGTTGGGGCATACTCCAACCCATTTCCCTGGAGTACACTGCTCAGGTGAGTGCCGTGTTACCCTGGGAGTTGGAGTGATGTTCATCCCATTAATGCCATCTTATACTTGTGATCATCGCCCAATACCTACTCCTGGCTGTGTTGCTTAACTCCTTGATATTGCAGCTAGCTGATAGTTTATATATGCTTTTCACAATCTTTTTCCAAAAGGCTTGACAATTATCATAATATCTCCACTACCACTTGAATGAATGAGAGGCTTATATTCCTCTCAAGGATATTATTAATATTGTGGGCCTCTTGCGTTTTTATTTACAAAAAAATAAGTAATTATGTGTACATTATAAAATCAATTTATCCACAAGTCATTAAGTATAAAAAATTTAAGGTTTAGTGGTTAATCGAAAGTAGCAAAAATTTTGCAAAAAAACTTGAAACTTGTAGACACTTAGAACTTTTGGTCCTAAGAGGCCTATATTCCTTTCAAGGATATTAATATCCCATTTGATAAGCGCCATGCCTTGCTTCCCTTGAGCTCCAGTCCAAACCAAGCCCTCGCACCTCCCCCCCTACCCCCCCGGGTTAATGGTGGTCCAATGATACAGGGTCCATATATATATTAAAAATAAAAATAACAGTAATTATGTATCTATATAATATAAAATCAATTTACCCACAAGTCATTAAGTATAAAAAAATAAGATTTAGTAGTTAATAGGAAGTAGCAAAATTTTTGCAAAAAACAAACTTGAAACTTGTAAACACCAAGTTTTGGACCTTTGGTCTTAAGAAAATTGGTACAAAGCCTTTACCACTAATGTTACAAGTTCACACATTAATAAATATATATTAGCCTATATTTTTTATATCAATGCACATATACTTCTAAAAGTCAAGTGATAAAGTTTTGGGGTCCATACACCCCGTTATTCTTAACTTGCATTCGCCACTGCCCCTTATAGGCATCCTAAACAATGGTAAAATGGATAGGTAGGTTACTGAGGATAGTTTTTATGAAAATAAATTTTCTTGCTAAGAGGGTCTTAATCTTCTACCCATCCAATCTTACTTGAGTCTTTAGAATATTGCCTTTCCATCAAGGTTGTTAAGAATATTATCTTTCCATAATTAGGATGTAGTTAGTATCTAAAATTTCTTTAATTGAGCATTAGGGTTTTTCTTTTGGTATTGTATATATATGCTCTTGCTTCATAATTGTTCAGTCCTTCCAATAGCCGTTTTCTCTTGGCTTTTCTTCTCCTTGCTCTGTAATTGTTTTTCATCAATGCAGAGGCTCTTCTTCCCTTCATAGCGGATTTGCTCTTCGGCTGTGCGGCTGCTTTGATTCGAGTCGAGCATCTGTTTTCGTCGTCATCTTGTCCTAATTCTTGGTGGATGCCCCGAATTTCAGATCTAGTTTGCAAGAATGGCAGAGGATGGTACTACCATTACAATACCAACCAATCAAGGTATTATATCTCAAAAATCAGAATCACATTCTCTTGTAAGTTTTCGACAAGATGAATCTTCTTCTCCTTATTACTTAGGAAATTTGGATAACCCTGGGTCGATTCTTGTTACACAATAATTAATCGGCCCAGAAAACTTTAATACCTGGTTTAAATTAACGACTGTGGCATTGAGGGAGAAAAACAAACTGGAGTTTGTTACCGGAAAGATTCCTTGCCCAAAATCAGATGAGGAGCTTTACAAAAAATGGGAAAAATGTGATTCAATGGTGTTTTCTCGGATTATAAATTCGGTTTCGAAAGAAATTGGCTCCACTGTCAGCTATGGAAATACTGCAAAAGAACTACAACAACATATCAAATGTATCAAGGGCTCCTGCATAAGCAAAGTCCAGGAGGAGGGGGGGAGATGTATGCGGCCTTACCCCTTCAGGGTGATACTCTAACGAGAGGCTGTTTCCGAGGACTCCCAACCTAAGAACTACAAAAAAACTATGGGATGATATTAAAGAACGACTTTCGCAAAACAATGACCCACGTATCTTTAAACTTAGGGATGCTCTTTCCTCTTTAAAACAAGAAAATATGAGCGTTATTACCTATTATGGTAAGATGAAGGCGTTGTGGGAAGAATTACCAGGCTATCTCCCTATGCTAGAATGTTCTTGTGGGCAATGTAAATGTAACTATCACAAAACTTTCTTGGAAGTTCAGAAAAGGACAATATTATGTTCTTTTTTATGGGATTAGATAAAAGTTACATCCCTCTTAGAGAATAAATCTTAAACACTGACCCTCTTCCCACCATTAATCAACTTTTTCCAAAATCGTCAAACAAGAAAAGCAAAGGCAGATTGATAGCAAACCCCTTGTAGTAAACACTAATTATACGGCTATGATGGGTAAAACTAATGAGCAAAAGAGCCAGAGTAAACATTATAAAAGAGAGAGACCGCAATGCACCCGTTGTGGCATAGTTGGCCATACTGTTGAAAAATGCTATAAACTTCACAGATACCCACCTGGGTAAAAAGGGAAAGCACAATCAAACCATGTTCTTGCAATGGATAGTGTTCAAACTCATATTGTTGGTCAAGAACAAGCTATTGCTGGAGTTAATAACAACATCACATTTAGCAAAAATCGGCGCCAGCAATTATTGGCCTTTCTAAGTAGGCATTTGGCTGAAGGAACATCTAATATGGCAACTTCAAACCAAGTCCAGGTTGTACATTTGAGTGCTACCGCCTCAAATGCCATGAGAATTTCAAGTATGGTTCTTCCCTTTTCCGATCATTCTTTTGCCATGCATGTAAAAAGGAACGCTAACCCATTATGTAATTTCTTGATTTTGGACTCTGGGGCAACACATCATATATGTGGAAATAGAGACCTTTTTGAGTCATTTTCGCCATGTATGGAATTCTATGTCCAAATGCCTAACGGAGACCAATCTTGTGTGACTCACATAGGCATGGTCAGAATCTTGTTAAACCTTAAACTTGACAATGTGTTATTTGCTCCAAGTTTTTAATTTAATCTAATATCAGTAACCCAGTTACTCACATCATCAAATTGCATTTGTGTATTCTCACACGATTCTTGGATTCAGGACCACACCAAATCGAAAGTGATTGGAGTGGCTAACAGAGAAGGGGATCTCTATATTATTAGAGAAGCTAAACATGCAATTTCTTCAAAGTTTTCGTCTTCTAGCTTTCCATTAAAGGTGTTGATGTTACTAGTCGTGAACTATGGCATATTAGATTAGATCATCCTTCGGACAAGAAGTTGCGTATATTGCGATTAGGTAATGCCAATTTTGATCAAGATAAAGGGCCTTGTAGAATTTGTCCTCTGGCCAAACAAAAAAGTTACCCTTTAATTCTAGCAATAACGTTTCTACTTCTTTATTTGAGATTGTTCGTTGTGATATTTAGGGTCCTTTTTATATAGAATCTTCTCGTAAATATAGATACTTTTTAACACTTGTGGAAGATGGCAGTAGGACCACTTGGGTCTACATGATGAAATCCAAGGTGGAAGTGTCTGCTATAATTCTGGCATTCTATCAACTTGTTTGAATCAATTTAAATGTAATATAAAATATTTGCACGCTGATAATGCACAGGAATTTGTCCTTACTGATTTCTATCAAAGAAATGGGGTTATACATCAATTGTCTTGTGTTGGAACCCCACAACAAAATGCTATAGCTGAAAAAAAGCATCAACATTTGTTGCACGTGCTCGTGCATAAGCTAATCTTCTGTTATGTTTTTGGTCTGATTGTGTCCTTATGGCAGCCTATTTAATAAATAGGCTAACATCTCCCTTACTTGATAACTAGACCCCATAGGAGGTGCTTTATAAGGTCAAGCCATCCTATAGTCATTTAAGGGCTTATGGTGTTTGTGCTTCGCATCAAATATTAAGGCTCATCGCCACAAGTTTGATGCTCGGGCTAGGCCATCTATATTACTTGGTTGTCCTTTGGGATAAAGGGTTACAAACTTCTAGATTTGGACACTAGTACTAAATTTATTTCTCGATATGTGATTTTTCATGAAACTGTCTTTCCTTTCAAACAAATGAGCCATATCCAGATCCATTTCGTAATTTGGTTCTCCCGAATTTAACTGATAGCCATGATACTAGACATGAGTCCAATTTAGGAAATAGGTCCCCCAAGTCTCTTGAAATAGTGGAAAAGAAACTAGACACATATGCCTTTGGTGGCATTAACGTTGAACAACATGCTAGAGAAAGGACCAATGAAGACTATCATGCTCCTATTGCTGACAACCCCCACGCCAGTAAGCCTAATCAAATAAGTGATGTTGGGATCATATTTTTCTAGGAGGAGTACCAGAACACATCAAGCACCCACTTACTTGAAGACTATCACTGTTTTCTTGCAAGTAAAATTGATTTAAAATTTGATTGTGGTCAAGATTGCACTCCATATCTCTTATCTAACGTCGTTGGGTATAATAAGCTTTCTGACTCCTTTAGGGCTCTTGCATTGTCTATTTCTTCATATGATGAGCCTGAATTCTACCACCCGGCTGCTAAAAACCCTCTTTGGAGAGAAGCCATGAGGTTTGAAATTGAAGCATTACAACATAATAATACCTGGTCCATTGTCCCTTGACCACCTAATAAACGTCCCCAGTAGTGGATATATAAACCAAGTTCAAGTTAGATGGCAGTGTTGAAAGGTATAAAGCTAGGTTGGCTGCTAAGGGATTTACTCAACAAGAAGGGGTAGAATTCTTGGACAACTTTTCCCCAATAGCTAAGTTGAACAGTGTTAAAACTTGTCATAGTGCACTACAAGAAAAATGGTCATTAGCAACATTGATTATCATCGTTAAAAGTCTAGTTTAATGTCCTTAATATAATTAACAATGGGGGAACTTCCCATCATTCGTCGTTGTTATTGCTTTCGACGTTAATACTATCTGGGATTAACGACCGCTAAACTGAGCCGTCGTTAAAAATTATCTACTACGGTATATTATATCCGTCGTTAAAAGTGAAATCAGTAACAACGGCACAAGTTGTTGTTAAAAGTAAAGTCTTTAACGTCAGGTGGCATTGCCATTAAAGGGTTGATTAATAACAACAGCAATTGTCATCGTTACAATCATTTATCGACATATATGAAAAAGTTTTAACGACAACAAAAATCGTCGTTAAAATTTTTTGCGCTACTAATTGAAAATAGTAACGACAATATAGATCGTCGTTGGTAAAAAATAGCTACAAGAATAAACCATCGTTAAAATATTTTCCATCAATTAAAGACAACAAAAGCTATCGTCAAAAATACTTCCCCCCATCAAACACAATTAAAACGCAAAAAATTTATCAATATTAAAGATTCTGTACATTCATATAGTACAATGTATATGTACATAAATACCTATAAATTCATGCAATACAATGATAATGTTTTCTGGCTATTTACAACATCTGTACATTTATATAAGGACAATTTTGGTCGCAGCACCTATACGTAAATATAGTATAACGGCATTTCATGTCAATTATAACACCTGTAGAATAGTACAATATAACCATACAGAAATAACTCCTACATATCATTCAATGTAGCAACGAATTCTAATAAAAATAAAGATGTCATTGAAACTTAAATATCCAAATACTCACAAAAGCCAATTTAAATACAAGAGACACTAAATGCGTACATTGTAGAATTTGTCACCTAACAATTTAGCAAGAATTAGAAATCCGAAAAAAAATTTAGAATAAAAGTTCCAACAAAAATAAAAATTTAAAGTCCAGTCTTCCAACACCTGAAAAAAAAATACAACACTCATGTTTGAAAACTCTTAGTCATCAGAGCATCAATAATCAATAGTACAAACAAACTATAGACCAAGAAATAAAGCAAAAAATACACCATAAAAAAAAAAAACTGTATTAAAGCAATCAGCATAAAATTGATAGAAAAGGAAACAATCCGTATGCTTTTTAATACAAAATAATTGCAAACCCAATCTCCACATTATAGAACTCAATCACAGTATCACAAATTCACAACACTCTTAAATTCCGCATAGGATTCAATCACATAGTCCAAAGTCCACAACAATTCCAAACAACTCAATAATGTGGTCTTAATAAATACCAAAATGATTGCAAACTCTAACTCGTTAATGAATCAGAAAGTTCTAAATCCACAAATCTCAAACTCAAATAAAATTCAATCATAGAATCCAAACGCATCAACAATTTCAAACAACTGAAGAGTGACTTTTTTTATAAAAGCGAAGACTCGCAACATAAAACATGGCGCACCAACCAAGGAGGGCCCCGGGAGAAGGGATCATCAAAACCAAAACAAAACAAAACAAAATACAGCCCACATGCCGTGATACATCAAAAGACTTAACAAGATGCAAGCTCAAAACAAAGTGAAACTACTACCTGCACTTAGTTTAAAATGCCAATTCAAACCCTCCTTGTTCTATACATCACGGATGCCCTATAAAGCCTAACACACCAGAGTTTAGCAGCATAAAAATACCCTTCACAAGACTTTAGGCCTAGAGCTAGGAATAGTAGAAGCTAGTGAAAAATGTATTATTAATGAATACAAAAATAATCACAAACTCAAACTCCATGTAGAACTCAATCATAAAGTCCAAATCCACAACAATTTCAAATAACTCAATAATATATTCTTAATAAAAATCTCTATAAATTATTAAACCATAGCATATATATATTCACACACTCCAAAAGCAATATCAAACACTTTAGTGTTGGAATTAGTCATTTACCATGAAAAGCAAATTAAATCAAGTCCGCTAAGCTGGAGCCAGTTGCATGACCATGGGAATGAGCAGCTTGAGCGCATGAATGGACCAAGAAGTGAACATGAACAAGGATAGGAATCTGCCAACGAACAATAGACATGGGCTTCTAACAAACACAAACTACCAACTAATTTATTAATTCAGTAAATATAACATGAACTACCAACATAAAAGAGACAAATTTGGTAAAAAGCTTTGTCAATCTAGCAAAAAATACTCAAAATAAAGGTATAGTGGGTCAATATAGTGAAGAACCAAATTAGGGTTGTTAATCACTAACAAAAAAAAAAAAAAAAAACAGACATGGGCTTATAACAAATACGAACTACCAACTAATTTGTTAATTTAGTGAAAATAACACAAACTACCAACATAAAAGGGACAAATTTGCTTTAAAACTTTGTTAATCTAGCAAAAAATCATTCAAAATCTAGGTATAGTAGGTCACTATAGCGAAGAACTGAATTAGGATTATTAATCACTAACAAACAACAGATATGAGCTAATAACAAACATGACCAACCAATTTGTTAATTCAGTGAACATAACATGAACTACCAACATAAAAGGGACAAATTTGCTTTGAAGCTTTGTCAATCTATCAAAAAATCATTCAAAATCTAGGCATAGTGGGTCAATATAGAGCATAACCGAATTATGGTTGTTAATCACTAACAATCCATAGACATGAGCTTATAACAAACACGAACTACCAACATAAAAGGGACAAATTTTCTTTGAAGCTTTGCCGATCTAGCAAAAAATCCTTCAAAATCTAGGTATAGTGGGTTAGGGTTGTTAATCACTAACAAACAACAGACATGGGCTTATAACAAATACGAACTACCAATTAATTTGGTAATTCAGTAAACATAACACAAACTACCAAAATAAAAGGGACAAATTCGGTATGAAGCTTTGTCAATCTAGCAAAAAATATTCAAAATCAAGGTATAGTGGGTCGATAAAGTGAAGAACTAAATTACGGTTGTTAATCACTAACAAACAACAGACATGAGCTTATAACAAACACGAACTACCAACTAATTTGTTAATTCGGTAAAAATAACACGAACTACCAACATAAAAGGGATAAATTTGCTTTAAAAAGGGATAAATTTGCTTTAAAGTTTTGTTAATCTAGCAAAAAATATTTCAAAATCTGGGTATAGTAGGTCAATATAGCGAAGAACCGAATTAGGGTTGTTAATCACTAAAAAATAACAAACATGGGCTTATAATAAATACGAACTACCAACTAATTTGTTAATACTGGAAACACAACATGAACTACCAATGATCAAGACAAATTTGCTTTGAAGCTTTGTCAATAGAGCAAAAAATCGTCCGAAATCTTGGTCCAATCGTTCAATACAGTAAAGAACCGAATCAGGGTTGTAAATCACCTGCTTTGTTGCGTCGCTTTGCTTCACTGCTTTGCTTTGCTTGGCTGCTCCACGTCTTTGCTTCTAATACGAGCCAAAATAGGAGTGGGGGTATTGACATAGATGTGTCCCGATGAAGTGGCATGTCTATCCGTTTTACTTAGTTTTTGTTATAAATAAGGGGTAGGGTTTAGAGAAAGGGGTATGTTGTTGCTCTCTCTCCCCCTAGTTCATCTATGTCCTCCCCTTTCATCTATGTCTCCTCCTCTTTCTTTACTATCAATATGATACTGTATTTACGTTTTTATGTTCGAATATTCTAATTCAATTATGTATTGTAACAATTGGTATTGAGCTACCTATCCTCGGCACCATTAATGGAGGTTTCAAGGAAGCCATCAATTAAGTTTTCTAGAAAACTATCAATAGAGTTTACACTTAATCAAGAAATTGTGGCAAAAGAAATTAGAGGAAATGTCAAAAATATTCGGACAAAGGGTTTTAGAAAGAATTCAGATTAGCTGTAAAGAGGGGCACGAAGAGTGGAAATCGATGTATAAAAGCATCAAAAATACCTTTGTTGCCTCTAATACAGCTCCTGCTGCCATTGTCACTAAGGCTGCCACCTGAGACCAAGATCAAAACACCGGAGCCACCAGTCCCGACCAAAATCGAAGTCGAGGTCAACAATCTGGCACCAGAACCGCCGATGTTGATAGCGGAAGAGGAAGATAACGATTTCCTCGTCGCTGAGGAGCCGAAGCAGCTGAAACCGATTGAGCACCGAGATGGCAACACAAAGTTCGGGGTCGTTGAGACGATCGAGACCCGGCATCATGTTCACCACCACCGCACTTCATCGGAGCCCCTGCAACACCGTCGCAGGAGTGATGCCTCAGTTCTTGCATCTCTCACCGTTGTCGTCGAGCCCTACGTAGGGCTAGGGTTATGCCTGGGTTTACGAAGAAGAGGAAGAAGGAAAGGGGGCTGGTGTTGAATTTTAACCTTAATTACAATTTTGCCCCTGCTTTTATCTTAAATATTTTAGAGAAAATAAATTTTGTAATTTTATTAATTTTAATAAAGTTAAGTGGTTAAAATTTGTAATAATAGTATTTGACCCCAGTGGACTATCTATATTTAGAATTTGACTCGGTATCCATGACCCTTGAGAACAAGGGTCTTTGGAGGGGAAAGAAATGGAAATCGATGTATAAATTTCAAAAAAAGTGCCTAATTTTTAAAAATTAACGACGGTTTGTCAGTAGAATTAACGGCCTTATTTAGTGCTCGTCGTTATAAGCCCAACATGTACCACCCTTTAACGATAGTGTTTTAGCCCCATCGCAACTAGGCACCACGCACACACTTTTAATGACAAAAAAAATTATGGTCGTTAAAAGCCAACTTTCTTATAGTGGCAGCTAGTAAAGATTGGTTTTTGATGCAGTTTGACATCGACAATGCATTTTTACATGGAGACCTTCCCGAGGAGGTATATATGTCCTTGTGTCCCGGTTTTAAAATTGATGATGAATCAACGAATTCTAGATCTTTAGTTTGCAAATTGAATAAGAGCCTGTATGGTTTACGCCAAGCCAATAAACAATGGTTCACCAAGTTTTCTAGTCTCTTGTTGATCTTGGTTTTACCAAGGCCATCTCTGATAGTAGTTTATTTACTCGCTGTAACCAAGAGAGCTTCGTAGTCGTCATGGTTTATGTCGACAACATCATTATTGCAGGTAATAATGTTGAAATGGCCAATGATATTAAGTATATGTTGAATGAAAATTTTAAATTTAAGGATTTAGGTCCACTTAAATATTTTCTTGGATCAGAAGTTGCCCGAAATGAGAATGATATAACTATATGCCAGAGACAATATACTTTGAAATTACTTGAGAGTGCAGGTTATCTTGATTGTAAACCATGTAGCTCTCCCATGGATAGCATCACAAAATTGAACAAAGATGACGGGAAACTACTACCATATGCTTCTATTTATCGAAGATTGGTGGGAAGGTTCTTATTTCTTACCATTACTTGACCAGATATCACTTTTGTCATCCATAAGTTGAGCCAATTCATGGCTCAACCTCATACTTAACACCTTCAAGCTGTGAATCAGGTTTTGAGGTATCTAAAGGGCATTCCGGCCCAACGGTTGTTCCACCTGAAATCTTCACCTTTGCACTTGAAGGCATATGCAGATGCCAACTGGGGAAATTGTCACGATTCTAGGTATTTTGTTTCAGGATATGCGATCTTTTTGGGTGGTTCCTTAATTTCTTGGAAAATCAAGAAAGAAAATGTGTCTCTAGATCAACTACTGAAGCGGAATGTAGAAGTATCGCAGCGATCACTTGTGAAATACTTTGGCTTTTATATATTCTTAAAGATTTAAAGGTTGAACATGATAGACCAGCCTTAATTTTTTGTAACAACAAGTCATCTACCTTTTTAGCTGACAACCAAGGTCTTCATGAGAAAAGCAAACACTTTGCTATTGATTGTTCCTTTGTTCGAAAGAAGGTGGAAGTCTACATAATTAAAGTTTTGCATTCATGTCATAATTACAGTTGGCTGACATGCTCACCAAGCCTTTGCCATCATCAAGATTTGTTCCCCCTCTATCCAAGTTGGGAGTGTGTAATATATGTGATAAAAATTGACTAATAACAAATACTGTGAAAATTATTGCGAAAATATTGAAATATTGTAGTAAAAATACTAAAAAAATTGCAAAAAATTCAGAAATAATAATTTAAACATAGCAGCGAAAAGAGAGGGTAATTAGAAAGATCTCACAAATGATGATATCGCGCCGTGGTAAATGCCACTGTCCTCAAAGACAATTTCGCCACGGCTTCGGTGCACACAGTATAACCGGCGGCTGTCCTCTAGGATTAACGCGATCCGAATTTTAACGTGCACTCGTTAATTGCCGAGTAGGAGTGTCTTGAACTTTGCCCAAAGTTTAGGAGAGAAAAAAAACTGAGAGAGAGAGAGAGACTGAGAGGTCGATAGTGTATATATTTCTTGGTTGTTATAGCTAATGGCATATATATAGCGTAAAAAATGGTAACAAGCATTAAAAAATGGGTGCAATGAATTCCAACGGCTATAAACGATAACAAGCATTAACTCATCGCCTGTAATGAATTCCAACGACTATAAACGGATGTAATAAATTTCAACAGCTATATTGTCATTTAATTCCCAACGTTACAATTTTAATGACCTTAAACGGCTAGTAGTGGTAAACAGTCAATAAATTGGCACATTTAAAATATTTTTCCATAATACTTATGTTTAACTTTTGTCATTTTTTCAACAATATATACACTCCAACTCTTGGGGGGAGGGGGTGTTAAGAATATTGGCTTTCTATTAAGGCTGTTAAGAATAGCCATAATTAGGATATAATTAGTATCTTTAATTTCTTTAATTGAGCATTAGGGTTTTTCTTTTGGTAGTGTATATATATGTTCTTGCTTCATAATTGTTCGGTACTTCCAATAGCTTCTCCTTGCTCTGTAATTATTTTTCATCAATACTAAGGCTCTTCTTCCCTTGATATATGTGTAATTCATTTCCCAAATAGTTCAAATGTCAACAGAACAACTGAAGTCAACATGTAAGCCTTTCTTGGATCGACTCCAAGTGGTATACCAAATGAAAAGAAAAATAATTGCATAATCACGCATCCTAGTTCCGAGTCGTGGCCTTAGGCCAACTTTCCATCCTTTTAAAAATAGTAAGATGATACAGTTAAAATTTACAAAGAGAACGAAGTAAATAAAAGTATAGTTGGGATATGATTTTTGGCGGGAATTTCAGTTACCGGATGGCACATGACCGGCACGTGACCACCAGCAGCTCAAGAGCATATTCTTCTGTTTTCTGTTATTCTTTCTGTTCTGCATTTTTTATATTTTAGCTTATTCCTTTAATTCCCTTGCAATTCTTTATATAAGATAGTGCAAATGTAATGTGAAGATTATCCAATGAAATGAAATACCTTCTTCTCTTCTCTTAATTCTCTTCTTCTAATATATCCCTTCTATTCTCATCTTAACCCTAAAGTTCTTGATTAATTGTGTATTAAACCTTGAGTTCCAATTTTCCTGTATCAAATTGTTATCAGAGCTTGATCCTCGGTATTAAGTGATCTCAAGGCAGACAGCACTCGATCTGCTACCGAAAATCGAAGGGTGGAAGAGGCTTTGTCCGCCCAGATTCGTGTAAATGAAGAACGTATGGAGAGATCAGTAGATGAGGTCAGAGATTCTGTTGGGGAGCTGCCACACGAACTCCGATCCACTACTACTGATATTCGAGGCGAGGTGCGTGAAATTAGACAGTTAATTTCAGCTATAACTCCGCAACAGAGCCGATCAACTGAGAATAATGGAGGAAATGGTGAGTCTAATTCCACACTAGCACCTGCACCAGCAACTGCAGCTCTACATCAACCCAGAGAACCTACACCGAAGCTGAATCACGGTAATCGATTTTATGCTACTAGATTGAATAGACTAGAATTTCCCTTGTTCGAAGGAGAGGATGTTAATGGCTGGCTGTTCATGTGTGAACAGTTTTTTGCAATTGATAAAACCCTTGATTCGGATAAGGTGATGTTAGCCGCAATGCACCTGCGAGGGTTACCTTTCCAGTGGCATCAAAAGTATGTACGATCAAGGGGTGAATTGGCATTAATTCCTTGGACCTTGTATTCAAGAGCTATGAAGGAGAGATTTGGAAATGCTTTTGAGGGTCTTGTGTCTGAATTGGTTAATTTGAAGCAATCTGGAACAGTTAAAGAATATTTAGCTCGATTCGATGTCATATCAGTACGAGCTGAGCTGAATGAAAATCAACTAATTAGTTGCTTCTTATCTGGACTTCGAGATGATCTCGAGTTGGAGGTGAGAGCTACTAGACCAGAGACATTACAGGATGCCATTTGCCTTGCTAAATTAGCTGAAGCTAAGGTAGAAGCCTTAGCTAAACAATTGCAAGTTTCCAAGGCCCCCTTATTACCAACACCAAACATACCTAAACTTCCCCATTATACTTCCAAACCTGCTGTGCCACGGCCAAATCCAACACCTTACCCTCTTCCTAACACCACCAGAACTCAAAGAACCTTGTCTCGAGCCGAGCTACAAGAAAAAAGATCTAAGGGTCTTTGCTATTTCTGTGATGAGAAGTTTGAAGCTGGACATAAGTGTAGAAATAGAGGACCTCAATTGTTTGTCATTGAAGTCGATGATGAGGAGGAGGACATTGAACTAAATGGGCAATAGGAGGAGCTGGGGAATGTATCAGAAACGGAGGCACAGATATCCCTACATGCCCTCTCCGGTGCGCACAGCTACCAGACCTTGAGACTAAAAGGAGCAGTCAAGAAAAAAGCCATTTATGTTCTGATCGATTCAGGGTCTACACATAATTTCATAGACCTCCATTTAGCTCACAAGCTGGGATGTCATTTTACCTCTGTTCCTCCCATTACAGTAGCTGTAGCAGATGGCAACAAATTGGCTTACAAGGAGCAATGTACTGAATTGTCTTGGAAGATGCAGGGAGGTACCTATACCTCCAATTTCTTGTTGATTCCCTTGGGAGGGTGTGATATGGTCCTAGGGGTTGAATGGCTATCTAAGTTAGGAGACATCAGATGTAATTTCAAGCACCTCACAATGTCATTTGTTGTTAATGGTGAAGAACGAATACTGCAAGGAGAGGGCACAAATTCCTGTAAGATAGTAGGCCCCTGAACCTTCTCCAAAGCCTTGACAACAGCACCCTTGGTTGTCTTGCTCCAGGTACTGCCTCCAGGAGTCTCTTCTGCAGAAGCTCAGTTGATGTCAGCCAAAGTACATATTGAACAATAGCCTGAAGCAGTCCAGACAAGCAAAGTGGAAGCTCTTCTGCAGCAGTATGCATTTGTTTTTGAAGAACCACAATGTCTGCCCCCTAGCCGAGAGTCATTTGATCATAGAATACACACCAGGGCAGGAGCTTCTCCTGTTAATATGCGGCCTTACAGGTACCCCTCACTGCAGAAAGATGTAATTGAAGAACTTACATAAGAGTTGTTAGACAAGGGGTATGTCCAAAACAGCTCCAGTCCTTATGCTTCTGCGGTGGTGCTGGTCAAGAAGAAAGGTGGGGGATGGAGAATGTGTATAGACTATAGAGAGCTCAACAAGGCAACTATAAAAGATAAATTTCCCATTCCTTTAGTGGAGGAACTATTGGATGAGCTGGGAAACGCCAGATTTTTCTCTAAAATCGACCTTCGATTAGGGTATTATCAAATAAAAATGCACTCGGATGGTGTTCAAAAGACTGCCTTCAAAACACACTTTGGCCATTTTGAATTTTTAGTAATGCCTTTCGGTCTTACTAATGCTCCTTCTACATTCCAGGCCTTAATGAATTCTTTGGCCCTTATTTGCGAAGATTTGTGTTAGTTTTTTTTGATGATATACTAATCTATAGCCAACACATGGAAGAACATCAACAACACCTCAGCATTGTGTTCAGTACACTGAAGCAGCACCAACTGTTCGCTAAGAAGAGCAAATGCTCCTTTGCAGCTCAGAAAATTGAGTACCTGGGACATGTGATAGCTGAGGGAAAAGTGTCTATAGATCCTAGAAAGATCGAGGCAGTCAGCCAGTGGCCTTGTCCGACCAATCTTAAGTAGCTCAGAGGGTTTTTGGGACTCACTGGATATTACCGCAGGTTCATACAAAGATATGGCATCATGGCTAAGCCTCTCACAGCTCTGATTGGCAAGGAAAAACTTAAATGGAGTGAAGAAGCACACCATGCCTTCTTGACATTGAAGGCAGCCATCACTTCTGCACCTGTTTTGGCTTGACCCGATTTCAGCAAGCCTTTCATTGTTGAGACTGATGCATGTCAATCCGGATTAGGGGCAGTACTGGTTCAGTCTGGACTTCCCTTAGCATTCTTCAGCAAGGCTCTAGGGTTGAAGCAGCAAGCTCTCTCTGTATATGAAAAGGAACTATTGGCTATCGTTACAGCAGTACTCAAATGGCAGCAATATTTGATTAACAATACATTTGTCATTAAAACAGATCAGAAAAGTTTAAAGCACCTGCTTGAGCAGAAGATTCACACTCACTTTCAGAGGCTGTGGCTCTCCAAGCTCATGGGATTCAGCTATGTTATCGATTACAAGAAGGGCAAAGAGAATATAGTGGCTGATGCATTGTCTCGCATCTCCGGCAACCAACTCACCTGTATGTTGTTAACTACTGCTGACAGTAACTTGTACGCCTTGATACAATTCACTTGGCAAACTGATCCTCAACTACAACAGCTAATTACTCAACTAATCAAAGATCCCTTAAGCCATCCTAAATACAGTTGGCATCAAGACCAACTAAAAAGGAAAGGCAAACTGGTGGTGGGTAAGGATGAATCTGTTAAGGAGCAAATACTTCGATGGCTGCATAACTCACCTACTGGTGGACATTCAGGTCGAGACGCAACTCTTCAAAGGATAAAATCCCTTTTTTATTGGAAGGGAATGACTGCATCAGTCAGAGACTACATCAGATGTTGCACAGTTTGTCAGGCTTGTAAAAATGAAACCATAGCTTCTCCCGGTTTACTCCAACCCTTGCCAATTCCTGATACCATATGGACTGACATCACAATGGACTTCATTGAAGGTCTTCCAAAGTCAGGAGGTCATCATGGTCGTGGTAGATAGACTTAGCAAGACAGCTCACTTCTTGGCTTTAGCACATCCATATACAGCATCAACCGTGGCTCAATTATACATGGAGCAAGTGTATAAGCTCCATGGTCTTCCCAACACCATTGTGAGTGAGTGATAGGGATGCCATCTTCCAAAGTGAATTTTGGCAGTCTTTATTCTCAATCCAAGAAGTGGAGTTGCACTTATCCACGGCTTATCATCCTCAATTCGATGGGCAGTCTGAAGTGGTCAATCGAGGGTTAGAAACCTACCTCCGATGTATGTGTAGCATGCATTCCTCTCAATGGTCTAAATGGCTACCATTAGCGGAATGGTGGTACAATACCACTTGGCATTCATCAATTCAAAGAACTCCATATGAAGTGGTGTATGGCCAACCTCCTCCTTTACATATACCATACATTCCCGGTGAAGCTCAAGTGGAGGTGGTCGACAGAAGCTTACAGCATCGAGAAGAAGTAATTCAAACTATCAAGTACCACCTCAAGCGAGCTCAAAATCGAATGAAGCAATTGGCAGATAGAAGAAGAAGCGATAGAAGTTTTAAACAAGGGGATTGGGTGTATTTAAAATTACATCCTTATAGACAAATCACAGTAGCACATCGAAGCAACCACAAACTCTCTCCTAAGCACTATGGCCCTTTCATGGTGTTAACCGCAGTAGGGAAGGTAGCCTATAAACTAGCCTTACCCGACACTGCCAAAATACACGATGTCTTCCATATTTCACAGTTAAAACCACATTTTGGACCTCCTCCTACTATCTTTACACCACTGCCACATGACATGAATGCACCCTTCCTAAAGGAACCTGAAGCTATTCTTGAAAGAAGGATGGCCAACCGAAATAACAAGGCTGTTACCAAAGTTTTAGTGAAGTGGAAAGATTTTCCGCGTGAAGAAGCAACTTGGGAATACTTATATGACCTCAAATTGAAATATCCTAATTTTCACCCTTGAGGTCAAGGGTCCTTTAAAAGGGGGGAGTAATGATACAGTTAAAATTTACAAATAGAACTAAGTAAATAAAAGTATAGTTGGGATATGATTTTTGGCGGGAATTTCAGTTACCGGATGGCACATGACCGGCACGTGACCACCAGCAGCTCAAGAGCATATTCTTCTGTTTTCTGTTATTCTTTCTGTTCTGCATTTTTTATATTTTAGCTTATTCCTTTAATTCCCTTGCAATTCTTTATATAAGATAGTGCAAATGTAATGTGAAGATTATCCAATGAAATGAAATACCTTCTTCTTTTCTCTTAATTCTCTTCTTCTAATTCTATCACTTCTATTCTCGTCTTAACCCTAAAGTTCTTGATTAATTGTGTATTAAACCTTGAGTTCCAATTTTCCCGTATCATAAGAGCGGACTTATATAGTTTATAGATAATCCTAGTTCAAAAAAAATCTATAATTTTTTGATATGTTCTGAGCACCTAACCCCATACTGCACAACATAAGATTGTATGGTCCGTAAACTGTAAGCTTATTCGTTGAGAATTGTAATAAAGTACATTTTATAGTATTTCTAAAAGGTAAAATTAAATTTTGGTCCATATAATACATGATTTAAATTAATGTAAAATATTTCGGCAATGGGAAGAAAAACTATGTTATTATCAGAAGAAAAACATTAATAATACCGCAATTTTATAAAGCTTCAAAGTTATTATTTATTATAAGTGAAACTATTATTCTAATAATAATAATTTTGATCCTAACAATAACATCTTCTGGAGCCATGAATGGTATCACTTGTAGTTAGTGTTGTACATCGATCCAAGACCAAACTAGACTGAACCAAAGATCGAACTACATCAAATTATGAGATCGAGGACCAGATCAATTAAAACCAGGTTGATCTAGTCCAAGACCGATTTGGACCAGTTATTCATCTAGCAAGTGTAATTTAAGGAAAAAATATTTTTATACAAAAGTTTAAAACTTAAAAATAAAGATATAGTATAATAATGCATAATATATATAATTTAAAAATAATTATACAAGATATATATACACACACATATAATCATTAAATAATAAAAAAATTAAATATTTAATTTTCTAAGCTTTAATAATATCTTTACATACATATAATATATATTAATTATATGATGCAGCGGGTAAGTGAAATTTAAAAAAAAGGAAGGATTCAACAGCCTTCCCTTTAATTTTATTGTAAAGTAAAACAAGGGGAAAAAAAAAAAACTCAATTCCTCAAAATTTGAGAAAGATAGAAAACTCTTAATCTTTAAAATAAAATCTTAAAACTGGATGTCTAAACCCAAACTTCCTCTAGTTTAAATGCATGAGCTAATTGAGTAAGAATAAACTACTAAAAGGTAATTACAAATTTAAATCTGAAAAATAGAAGCTAACTTCTAATCAAGCTCTATCTTCTATCCGCGTTCAATCGCGTCCCAATCCAACCCGCCAACCCCCTTGCCACCAACACTACCTGCCAAGCTGTTGCCAGCTACATCATCCTCCCTAGGCCGGACAGCATTTGCCCTCAAATTCGCCAATGCAACTACTGGGTCATTGTCGCCAAAGAATGGAGTCAAATGCTTAACGTCGAAAATATCCGAAGTTCGCATACCAGCTAGCAACTGAACACGATAGGCGTTGTCATTCACCTTGCCCATGATCTTCATAGGTCCAATTTCTTCGTGCCATTAACTTATCGTACTCTCAAGCTGAAAATCGCTCCCACGTGAGGATAGCCCAAACCTGGTCACGAATGTTGTATTGGACCCCGCGTCTGTGTCTGTCACTCGCCAACTTATACTTGGCACTAGCTTCCAGGAGTCATGCACGGGTCTTCTCATGGATATGCTGAAGATTGGCAATGAAGTCCTTAGCTTTACCCTTCAGGCAACTAAGGTCTAATACTGGGGCCAAATCAATTGGAGCTCTCAATACAATCCTATAGACGACCTTGAAAGGCAGGAACCCTGTACTCTTGTTGACTGAATTGTTGTAGGCAAACTCAACCTAATAAAGCTTTTGTTCCCAACTCCTGACGTTTTCATCAACCAAACAATGAAGCAAGTTTCCCAATGAACGGTTTGTCACCTCGGTTCGACCATCAGCTTGCGAGTGATGAACTGTGCTAAAGGCGAGAGAGGTATGCACCATCTTCCATAATGCCTTCCAAAAGAAGTTCACAAACCGGACGTCTCTATCGGAAACAATGCTTCCCGGTAGGCCATGAAGCTCGTAAACTTCCCTGAAATACAAACCCACCACATGAACAACGTCAACGACTTTCTTACAACCAATGAACTGAGCCATCTTGGAGAAAGGATCCACGACGGCAAAAATCATGTCAATGCCTCCTGTAGTTCTCTGTAAGCCCAGCACAAAGTCCATACTCATGTCCACATGGTTGGCTAGGAACTAGTAGTAGCATATAAAGGCCTGCGCTGATCACTCCGCCCTTCAAGACCTAACGTATACGGCAGTGTCTAACAAACCTCTCAACCTCCCTGGCAAGGATGGCCAGAAATAGTTGGCAGTAATGAGCGGCAGTGTCTTCTCTCGTCCCACATGCCCTTTAGCCGTAAACTCGAGTCCTGCACACAAAGTTGATTTTCTTTAAAAAGGAATATGTCATGAACAGAGTAACGAGGAATAGAACCCAACTGTGCTTCCTACCATACCTCGCCAAAAGCAAAATCGTCCTGATACTAATCAGATCCAGTTATCGTGACCCTACTTTGCGATATATAAGGTTACGCCTACTCAGTATATCGAGCACTTTGTTCAAGATGCTAGAATTGTGCTTAATCATGAAGTAAAAAAGCTGAATAAAGCTTAACCACTTGGCATGTCGAACTGATAGCTCATCTTGGCCGTTTATATACTTCAAGGCAACATTGTTGGAGTCCAATATGAACTCTTGATTGGCAAGGTACGACTTCCAATGCCTTAGCGCCCTAACTATCGCGTAGAACTCAACATCATAAGTGAAGTAATTCAACCTACTCCCATTAAGCTTCTCACTAAAGTATGCGATTGGCCTCCCCTCTTAGCTGAGCACGGAGCCAATTCCGACCTTGGAGGTGTCTGTGTGAAGTTTAAACATCTTTGGAAAGTTTGGTAGGGCTAATACCGGTGCCTTGGTTAGCCTCCTCTTAATTTCTACAAAGGCATGCGCTGCCTTTGGAGTCCAAGCAAAGGAACTCCCCTTCATACAATTCGTAATTGGCGCCATCACTGAACTGAAGTTAGGCACGAACCGTCTATAGAAAGACGCCAATCCATGGAAGCTCCTGACTTTGCCAACTATCTTTGGCAATGGTCAGTCCCGTATTGCTGCTATCTTCCCCTTGTCAGCGGATATACCATCCTTGGATACAACGAACCCAAGGAAGGTTACCTAATAGACTCTGCATTCGCAAGGTACTCAGCACTTTCTCAAGATGTGTGATATGCCCAGCTTAATCCCGGCTATAAATCGGAATATCATCAAAATAGACCACAACAAACTTTCCGATGAAAGGACACAACACCTGATTCATAAATCTCATAAAGGTACTTGGCGCGTTGGACATTCCGAATGGCATGACCAGCCACTCATAAAGCCCCTCCACTATTTTGAAGGCGGTTTTCCACTTGTCTCTCGGCGATATGAGAATCTAGTGGTATTCGTTCTTCAAGTCTAACTTCATGAATACCTTCGAGCTCTGCGATTGATCAAGCAACTCATCCAACCTCAGAATGGGGAATCGATAATATACCGTGATCTTGTTGATAGCCCTGCTATCAACACACATTGGCCAACTATCATCCTTCTTTAGCGTCAAAAGAGCCAGCACTGCACAAGAACTTAGGCTCTCTCTAATAAACCCCTTGGCGAGAAGATTCACTAGTTGGTGTCTCAATTCCTCATGCTCTGATGGACTCATACGGTAATGAGGCCTACTCAGCAAAGCAACACCCGGCATTAGATCAATGTGATGTTGTATGTCTTGTAATGGACGTAGCATATCTGATAACTCTTCCGGAAAGACATCAGCGTATTCCTTCAACAAGGCGGTAAACTCACTCGGTATCTCCCCTAGGTTCAGCTTGCTTTTCTTCCCAATCTGCACAAAAACGATCTTGGTGTCACCAACTTCCTTGGCGAACATGGCTCATCCTTGTATGTTTGGGTGTTGACCTGCTAAAGCTCGCAGCGCCCTCATCCTTCTTGGGCAACAAGATAATTTTCTTTACCTCGAAGATGAAGCTATAGATATTTTTCCGCCCGTCAGGTATGGCATTTCTATCCTATTGCCATGGTCTCCCCAAGAACAAGTGGCAAGCATTCATGGTTAACACGTCACACCACACGCCATCCTTATACTGCGACCTAATTGAAAAGTTAACCAAGCAACGTTTAGACACAATTACCTAATTTCCTTTCTTGAGCCAAGATAACTTGTAGGGACTTAGATGAACTTCCATCTTCAGCCCTAGCTTAGCGACTGCCTCTTAAAATATTACATTCTCACAACTTCCCGAGTCTATCACCATGCGGCACACCCTACTGCCTATGGTGCAGGTTGTCTGGAAGATATTATTCCTCAGCCATCCATCTCTCGGTTTCTCTTAGCGCAAAATGAGCATGCCTAATCACAAGTAAGAGTCCTTCATCACCTGCCATGGCGTCTTCTTCCGATGGCGCCAACTCGGCCTGGGTTTCTTCCTCACTAACCTCGCCATCTTCTCCAGGGAGCTCCTCGATGTAAAGACCCTTGCCGGGTTTGTCACCCTTACGACACTCTGCGGCATGGTGTCCCATCTGTCCACACTTAAAGTAATGGGTTCTTGAAGTACTTGCCAAGTCCTGAGTAACTGGCTTACCGGTATTGGTGACTGCTGGCCTATTCTGTGCGTTCAAGTTTGGGGACACCCTCACTTGGTTCCTTCTTCCAACTTGTGTTCCCTCAGGGTCCGCCAACTTGGCGTCGCTTTTGCTGCCGCTCAACGTTCACAGCTCTCTAGCTTGCCTCTGAAACTGACAAGATGTCAAATATATTCAACACCTCCTGTATAGACTTCTTCAACCCGCCAATGTAATGATCCGCCAATTGTTCCCCTGTCTCCTACAAGTCATTCCTAGCGATTAACGAGTAGAACACCACCATATACTCTTCCACGAATCTAAAGCCTGGACACAACCCTTTCAGTCATTTATGCATCACATTGGCGTGATTGTGAGGCAGAAAGGTGCCTCTCATATGCTTCCTCATCTTTTCCCACGATTCTATCTTTGCCTTTCCTTAGCAAAGCCACGTGTGCTTTAGCGGCTGCCACCAAACAGCGGCTCTACCCCGTAGCCGGGGTAGCAACTAATTGCGCCTGCTTCCTCGTCAACATCTCCTTGAACTCGAGAACCTCTTCCACCGCGGAAAGCCAATCCCAGAAATCCTCTGGGCATCCTCCTCTATTAAACTCCAGAATCTCAATCCGAAGACCGAATTCCCACCTCCGATCATCAAAATCGTTAGGGTTATTGGTATAGGGGCGATGTCTCCTCGATCTAGGATCTGGTAGCTCAGCATTCGGGAACAGATTCTGGAAGCTCTCGTCCGTCTCCTCTTCTTCACCCAGTGTCGACGGGTGTTAGGGTTGGGTTCCTGATGCCTACTCAGGATTTTCCCCCAGTTAAATCAAGCAATGCTCAATTCGCCAGAATCTCTCTTCCATATCCTCGAACCTCCTCTCAATCTGCCGTTGGAAATCCGCTCATATGCGTCTCCGACAGCGGCGTATCTCTATCACCCACAGGCTATCTCAGAAGTCGTTTTGAGCTTTAATACCAACTGATACAATGTATAAGTGGAATTTAGGGAAACGGGAAGGATTCATCCTTCCTTTTAATTTTATTGTGAAGTAAAACGAGGGAAAAAATAAACTCAATTCCTCGCAATCCGAGAAAGAGAGAAAACTCTAAATCTTTAAAACAAAATCTGAAAATTGAATGCCTAAAACTCTGGATTTCCTTTAGTTTAAATAAAGCTATTTGACTAAGAATAAAATACTAAAAAATAATTATAAATTTAAATATGAAAAATAAAAGCTAACTCCTAATCAAACTCTATCTTATATCGGCGTTCTGCCGCATTCGAATGCAACCCACCAAGCCAACCCCCTTGCTGCCAACGCTGCCCACCAAGCTATTGTCGGTTGCATCCTTGTATATTAGAATTATGTATTTAAAGTATTTAGTACAAAATTAATATTGATCGATCTTCGATTCGGTATTCAAATGTTTCAGTCTTGGACTGAATAAGACCGAACTACAAATCGATTAAGCTTATATACTAAAACCGAAAACCAAACCAATCTATGTCCAGTTCGGTTCGATTCGGTCCGGTCTTTCTGCGAAATGGCTGAAAAAGGGTCAGGACCGATTTATTGAGTCAATTGTCATGTCTATCCTAATCAACTAGTCATCAGTTGACACGTATAAGGCAGCCAGCCGCCCTGGGCAAGCCCCTCCGCAAAGCTAAACTTTGTCCTTTTCGATTCCAACAATTATATCCAATTTACCACCTCAAATATTTGACACGTTGCACTTGATGGGTCCCATCACACCCTAATTTTGAAAATGATTTTTCTTTTAGTTAAAATTATTTTTTCAAGTGATTAACATTTTTAATTTTTATAAAATCACCTATAAATATTTTTATCTTTCTAAATGAAATAAATGACGTGTTGTACACCTAAGTTATACCGCAACCAAAACATGTTAAATTTGGGTTATCCCATAGGGACATAGCAAAGTGGTTTGTAACGCCGGGTGCCAACGGGGTGGCCCGGGTTCGATTCCCACTAAGCTCAAAGTGGGCCTCTTTATGAGGTGATTTAGGGGTATTATCCCCTCCCCCTGTCCTTACCAAAGTATATATAAAAATGTTAAATTTGGGATAAGAGTAGCTTATACGTATCGGTGGTCCTAGTGATATAACTCAAGATTATTAATCTCTAGATTTTCTACAACTCGAGTTCGAATATATATATCCTTATTTACAAATTATTTTGTGCATTTTTCTGTCCAAAATTAACTTTTAATTCATATTTGTTCAACACCCAAAACTTCTATGAGTAGCAAAAAAGGAACATATCCAGTGCCTCATAGGCTCCCGCCTATGCAGGGTCTGGGCGGCAGATGTACGCAGCCTTCCCCCTTCAGGGTGTTAACCTAAAGAGAGAATGTTTTCCGGTACCCCCAACCAGAGGGCGAGGACTTCCCAGGAGGTCATCCATCCTGATACTACTCTCGCTCAAGCACACTTAACTATGAGTATCAAGCAATTTTCAAATAAAATGGTAATGATGTGATGAAAAATGACTTATTAAAAAAATTAGATTATAATAGGTACTTTATGGAAAAAAATATAAAAATTATGATGATTAAATAAAATTTAATTAAAATGTGATAAGTTTAGTGAAAAGCCCCTTTTTAAACACTCATATGAAACCATGCAATTTTAGGCATTTAATGTTAACGTTGACACTTACCCTTTTAGAAAGGCACTTTGTAATTCATCTATTTTAAGACCTATCCTCTCCCCCATATAAATAGAACATTAGCATATATTTCCCACGCAACAAACACAAAACAAAACTCTTTGTTTCTGCATTTTCGACTTGAGAGAGGGACAAAATGGCAAGTTCACGCATAGCGAGAATTGCAATTGAGGTGGCACCACCACAATTTGTCACTGTGATGAGGCACAGGGCATCAAAGATGTTGGATACAATTCATGAGGAAGACAGAGATGGAAGCTCCGAATCCCTATCTCCAAAATCGAAGATAGGCTCTTCCTTCGCTGGATCGAGCTCTCCTTCTCTATCAAATGTTTCACCTTCAAAATATATTTTCAAGAGGAACTGAGACGTTATTTCTCCCACTTTTTTTGCGGAGTCGTACCTGCTTTTTCTCATCAATCTGCTCCTTCTTTTTTGTCACTTATTCGAGTTGCTCTCGAAGTTAAAGGGGTATCCGATTGATGATTGTAGGAAGGAATTACTTGTAATTAGCATATAAGCGATGTAATGTATTAGTATTTCATGTGGATATTGTGTATCGGTTTACAATTCATCCCGAAAATTGTGCTGGACTAATTTGAGCTTTAGCTATTTTTGATAATAAGGTTTTAATCCTTAAGTTTGACAAAGTATTTTCCTTACACTGTGTGCGAGTTATTTTTCACAAAGGAAAGCAAAATTTTTCACAAAACAACTTTTTAGCTAGCAAATAGAAATCTTTGCAAAAAAAATGTTTTTAATGTAAAATATAATGACAAAAAAAAGTTCCCTAAAAGAAAATATTTTCTTTAAAATGAAACAGATTGTGAGCTGCACAGTAAATGGGGTTGTCTAAAAGATAAAAATGTTCTAAAATTGAGACCTTAGAACAAGAGATTTTATGTTGGCCAGGTTCGGAGACCCAAATTTAACATAGTAACGGATCGGAGTTTGGAACAAATTCGAGATGGATAATCAGATACAATTCTTTTTTCTTTTGGACTAATGAGTGTAAACAAATAAAGAAAAAACTCACTTGAAATGTACAACTATACTTAGATGCAATAATGTCAGATCATCAGATAAATCGATTATTTAATAAATCAATCTTCCTTTGAACCTAATAGTTAGACGTAAAGTCTTGAATAAGAATTTACAATGCACTAGAACACCTCTTGTTGACGATCCTTTACTCCGGCATGTGCGGAAAAACTATACTCCCAGTATGCAATCCGAATCAAATACCACGACAATACGAGAAGTAAATGGACTAAAAGAGAAAAGAAACAAATGACACATGTATTTACGTGGAAACCTCTCTACAATCGAGAGGGGGGCAAAACCATGGGCAAAGATTGGAGCTTTTATTATTAATGAATCAAGAAGAGAACAAATATATAAACTCTTCTCTCTCTCTCTCTGTCGCACGCTAGAATGACGGCGACCTCACTTTGTTTGGATACCTAAAAGCGAAACTCTCGTGTGATATTTAGAACCCCATGAAAATTAGGACCCCGATCAATCACCACCTCGATTGATCGTCAGTTGCCGATCGATCGGCACACACTCTGCAATGGCATCTCAGAATTTGACAGAGAGCTACCCGATCGATCGGTCTTGATACCCGATCGATCGGCACACACACGGCGTACGAGCCTAAATAAAACACCCATAAATACCCCAAATTTGAGACATATCCTAACAAATCTCTATCTTGGCTCAAATTTCAATCATCAACAATAACATAACTCCACATTCTCCACAAACGCCCCTTCAACTGGGGCTAACACACATCAAAAGCAAAGACTCACCAAAATCGAGCAATGCTCGAATTTGCTCCCTCGTAGTACCTTAGTGAACATGTCAATTGGATTGTCCTCAGTCCCAATCTTTTTCAATTCCACCTTCCACTCATCAATCAGATCTCTAACGAAGTGATGTTTCACATCTATATGCTTCGTTCTTTCATGATGTAACATCTGATCCTTCGCTAGGTGAATGGCGGATTGACTATCACAGTAGGCTCTAACTGTGCCTTGCTCAGCACTGATCTCACTGATCAAACCTCTCAACCAGACGGCTTCTTTGAATGCTTTTGTGACTGTCATATACTAGGCCTCGGTAGTAGACTGTGCTGTAACAAACTGTAAATACGCTCTCCAACTGATAGTTGTGTCACCTAAACAAAACACATACCCTGATGTGTACTTCCTCTTATCGAGGTCTCCACCATAATCAGAATCTACATATCCAACCAAGCAACTACTTTTCCCATATTCCAAACAAATATCAGAAGTTCCACGAAGATACCTGAGAATCTACTTCACCGCATGTCAATGCTCTTTACCTGGATTCGTCATGTACCTACTGACTCTACTCACTGCAAAAGCAATATCTGGACGCGTACAAACCATCACATACATAATACTGCCCACTGCACTAGAATACGGAATCTGAGACATGTACCTGCCATCCTTCTCAGTCTGAGACGAATCCAATGTTGAAAGTCTGAAGTGAGCTGCTAAGAGCGTGCTAACTAGATCAGCATCCTTCATATGAAATCTGTCTAATACCTTCTTAATATACTTCTCCTGAGACAAGTATAATTTTTTCGGATTTTCAGTCTCTACTAATCTCCATGCCTAAGATCTTCTTATCTGCTCCAAGATCTTTCATCTCATACTCACTCTTCAACATAGATTTCAAGTCATCAACATCCTTCATGCCTCATGCTGCAATCAACATGTCATCAACGTATAAAAGCAAATAAACAAAGAAGCCTATATCAGTCTTTCTGAAGTACGCACAACTGTCGTACTTACTCTTGATGTACCCATGACTTGTCATGAACTGATCAAATCTCCTATACCACTACCTAGGAGACTGCTTTAAACCATACAAAGACTTCTTAAGCAAACATACATGATCTTCCTTTCCTTCTACAACAAAGCCCTTGGGCTGATGCATATAGATACTCTCTTCTAGTTTACCATGCAAAATGCAATCTTTACATCTAACTACTCAAGCTCTAAGTCATGCATGGTAACTAAAGACAAAAGCGCACGAATCGAAGTATGTCTAACTACAGGTGAAAATATATCATGAAAATCAACACCCTATACCTAACTGTAGCCTTTAGCTACCAAATGTGCCTTGTATCTTGCATCTTCAACTCCAGGAATGCCCTCCTTTCTTTTGAAGACCCATTTGCAACCAATCAGTCTTTTCCCTATTTGAGGCTTCACTAATTCCCATGTCTAGTTCTTATGAAGAGACTGCATCTCTTCATTCATAGCAACGAGCCACTTCTTAGCATTTTATCTCGATACAACCTCTGAATACGAAGTCGGCTTACTGTCATCTAAAGACTCAATAGTAGTAAGGGCATAAGCAATCATCTCCTTATACCCATATCTCTCTGGAGGCCTAATCTGTCGCCTCGGTCTACCACCAGCTATAGCATTATTCTCCACCTGCTGACCTGTTTCTGCATTATCAATAACAACATCAGAAACCCGTACATAAGGTGCCGGAATACTCTCTAGATGAACGACCTGCTGATTTAACTGTATTTTTGTAACATCAGGTGTCTCAACCTGAACTGAATCACTATCAATGGAGGGTGTGTGTTGCGGATGTAGTAGAGCAGACTCATCAAAGGTAATATCTCTACTAGTCAAAAACTTCTAAGCACTAGGATCCCACAACCTATATCCCTTCGCACTTAACGAATAACCAAGGAAGATGCATTTCTTGGCGCTAGGCTCCAGCTTTCCATCATTAAAATAAGTATATGCAGGACAACCAAATACTTTAATCTGAGAATAATCAGAAGTAGAACCAGATCATACCTCTTCAGGTGTTTTCATCTGCAATGAAGAATGCGGTGTCTTGTTCACAAGATAGCAAGCCATGCTAACTGCTTCTGCCCACCATTCTCTTTTCAAGCCTGCATTTGAAAGCATACATCGAGCCTTCTCAAGTAACGTCCTGTTCTATCTTTCAGCCACTCCATTTTACCGAGGTCGACCTGTACATATCCTGTGTCTGACTATACCCTGATCTTCACAAAAATGAGTGAAGTCACCTTCAACAAAATCAATACCATTATCAGTCTTCAACCTCTTTATCAGCTTCCCTGTCTGTTTTTCAAGTAAAATCTTCCATTTCTTGAAGACATCATACACTTCGTTTTTCTGCTTCAGAAAATAGACCCAAACTTTACGTGAATAATCATCAGTAAACGTTAGAAGATACCTGGACCCACCTTTAGAAGCCACTCTGGAAGGTCCCCACAGATCAGAATGTATATAATCTAACGTTCCCTTTGCCTGATGTACTACTGACTTGAAGCTGACTCTTTTCTGCTTCCCATACACACAGTGCTCACAGAAATCCATCAGTCATGTTGACTGACCACAAAGCAGCCCCCTTTTACTCAACTCGGACAACGCCTTGTCACCAATGTGACCCAATCTCATGTGCCACAGTCTCATGATCTCTACATCTGTCATAGTAGATGTGAAGACAGCAACTGAACCTGTCACGGTAGTACCTGCAAGCTCGTACAAAGTACCTACCCTTTTCCCTTTCATCACAACTAAAGCACCCTTACTGACCCACATGACTCCACCTTCAGCAGTGTACTTGTACCCACTAGACTCAAGGGTACCTAGAGAAATCAAGTTTGTCTTTAACTCCAGGACGTGACATACATCACTCAAAGTTCTAATAGCACCATCAAACATCCTCACACGAATTATCCCAATCCCCACTTCCTTACAAGCAGCATCATTACCCATCAAGACAACTCCACCCTCAATAGACTTATACGTGGAAAACCAGTCTCTATTTGGACTAACATGATATGAACAACCCGAATCCATGACCCACTTATCCTTGGACCTGGACTGAGATTCAGCAACTAATAGAAACTCTCCATCACTATCATCCTCTATAACACTAGCCTTAGCAGACTTATCTTTGCCCTGGTTACCCCTGTTACCTTCTTTTAATTTATTTTTATATTTGTAACAGTTCTTCTTTATGTGCCCTTTCTTGTGACAGTAATGGCACAACAGGTTCCTATATCTAGATTTAGACCTAGACTTTTTCCCACCATCGGATCCCCTATGTTCTGATATACCTCTCACATGCAAACCACTATCTGAGTCATTCACCGAGTCAGATAACTCCCTATCTACCTGTTCTTTACTCACAAGGTTTCTTTTCACCTCATCAACAGTAATAGTCGGCCTACCCCAGTATATCATGCTTTCTACGAAGCCCTTATACGAATTAGAGAGCGAACACAGTAACAACATAGCTTGGTCCTCATCCTTAGGGACGTCATCCAATTCCTTTAATTCTTGTATGATAGAAGTAAACTCGCCAAGATGGTTTTTAAGAGCTGTACCTTCTATCATACGGAAAGTGAATAACTAATGCTTCACTGCGAGTTTGTTGGAGACTAACTTGTGGAAAAACATGTGTAGTAATTTCTCCCATAACTCATTTGCAGTTTTCATCTCCAAGACCTCTGTCAGAACATCATCTGCTAAGCACATCTGTATTGCCATGATAGCCTTATCATCCAACTCTTCCCACTGTGCCTCGGTCATAGTCTCGGGTTTCTTCTCTTTCCCCTCCAGTGCTTTCTTGAAGCCATGCTGAGTCAAGAGTCCTTTCACATGGATTTACCATAAGCTAAAACTTCCTTGACCTCCGAACTTCTCTACCTCAGTCTTAATTCCTGATGCCATTGTACCAATTCGAATAACCAGGCTCTGATACCGGCATGTGTGGAAAAACTATACTCCTGGTATGCAATCCGAATCAAATACCACGACAATACGAGAAGTAAATGGACTAAAAGAGAAAAGAAACAAACGACACAAGTATTTACATGGAAACCCCTCTATAATTGAGAGGGGAGCAAACCACGGGCAAAGATAGGAGCTTTTATTATTAATGAATCAAGAAGAGAACAAATACATAAACTCTTCTCTCTCTCTCTCACGCAAGAATGATGGCGACCTCACTTTGTTTGGATACCTAAAAGCGAAACCCTTGTGCGGTATTTATAACCCCGCGAAAATAGGACCCCGATCGATTGCCAGCTGCCGATCGATGGTCACCCGCTCTACAACGGCATCTCAGAATTTGACAGAGAGCTCCACGATCGATTGGTCCTGATTCATGATCGATCGGCACACCCACGGCGTACGGCCCTAAATAAAACACCAATAAATACCCCAAATTTGAGACATACCATAACACGGCAGAATGCGGTGGATCAAATAAACTCTAAGTGCGATTCGTATTTGATGTATTCACATATGGTTTGAAGAGGCGACCTGTTTATCTAATTTAAATATGAAATTAGTAATCCGATTATTAACAAATTAAATTTAAAATTACATAACTCTCATCTAAATAATCTATCTACCAGGTCTACTTGAACCCCATGTTTGGACGCCTTTCATGGCCAAGCTTTTGAGTCCAAGGCGGGAAAAATATATGTTTAGAAGTTATAATATTGATTACTATAATATACTTCACATATATTTTATGTCCAGAAAATAACCCCTAACCTATGTTGTAAAACATGGCTCACTCCTTGCATTTTTAATTTTGTAAAATTATTCCTTGAATTTAGTTCTAATTCACATGTGCACATTTATTTTAACATCTTGACCATTTAAATATAACAAAATTCACCCAATTATCTAATTGAACTAAAAACCCTACAATTGGTAGGAGTTGTATAAAAAATAACAAAATAAAATTGAAGAAATAAACTAGAAATAAGAACACTTGCAAATATGAAAAATTGGATAATTCTTATTCACAAATATGATCTCTATTCATAATACAAGCAAAAGAAAATGACTGGACTAAAAATCCTATGCTTCTAAGTAAATACAAGTGTAAAAATCAAGAAAAACTCTTAACCTTCCTTTCCATTCATGGCAACCGGCCAAGAGGAGGAAAAGGAGAAACTCCGAATTTAATTCTAGGATAAATTGTCTATCACTAATTACAAGAGGATTTAAAGACCTAATTTTAAAATACATGAAATTACAAGAATATTAGAATATTCCTTTTCAACAAGTTGATTGATCGAGTATGTATGTCGTGGTGTATTAGTTATGTCAAGATGTAATCTATCTACTCTATAATTCATCTAGTGACTTCACAATCATCAAAGAATCCTGAAGAAGAATCGAGCAGTGAAGGCTGGAAGCAATGTACATCGACCAAAGGTGGCCAATGGCAAAGCTGAACAACGATCAGAACTAACCCAACTCAATTCAGCCATTATCAATGGCGAATCTAGGATTTTAGTAGAGGAAGGCTTAGTTAGAAGATACTTTGACTATAAAATAGATAAGCATAATATACAGATTGAGTCTATTTTATTTCAATATTGGTTCATTGAAATTTGATCGAATAAAATTGAGTAGATAAGCTAAAGGAATAAGAAATATCAACTTTGATCAGGCTAGATCATTTTGTGTTAAAGTTATCTCTAATTATTGATTAATCATGTGGGGTTATTTCATGTTAAACTAACCATATCGAGGCACGTTATGTGCCACACTAGCGCAATTTAACGGAACTTTGACAGAGCTATAGGAGACTACTAGAAAAAGAAGTTACTAAAGTTTTTATGATAACTTAAAAACATTTTAAAATCCTAGAGCAGCCACAAAATATAACACCAAAATTTATGGTATCTAAACCATTTTTTTCTAATTTTTCGAGTATCTTTGATAAAATTTATAAGCTATGTCTTGTTTAACAACTGGATAAAGGAGGGTAAAAAGGGTAAAGAGGGGAAGAGTAAGATATTATCTTATCTTTATTTGGATATACTTAATTAGGAGTGGTAAAGGTAAAGGAACGTACCCAGTGCCTCAAGGGCTCCCGCCTACGCAGGGTCTTGGGGGGGCGGATGTACGCAGCCTTTCCCCTTCAGGGTGTTAACCTGAAGAGATGTTGTTTCCTAGTGCCCCCAACCTGAGGGTGAGGACTTCACAAGAGGTACACCCATCCTGGTACTACTCTCGCCCAAGCACGCTTAACTTCGGAGTTCTAATGGGATCCGGTGACGGCGTGTTGGTGCCCTCTTTGGTTAGGAGTGGTAAAGGTAAAGAGTGGTAAATAAGTTACCCTTATTTGACAATTGGTTAAAGAGATAACAGTGTAGATAGTTATAGTAAAAAAAAAAAAAATGCCAAAGTGTCCAACCTTTTTTAAAACATTACCCTACCCCCCATTCCAATTAAAATAGGGGTAATGGTGGGTCCCCATTACCCCTCTTAAAACTTTGGCAAACGAGTGTACGAGTTTGCCTTCCATTACTCTTACCCCCTTTACCCCCCATTACCATGTTGCCAAACAAGGAATTATGGATCAATTTGCTCTTCATTAATAGTTTGGGGGTGTTAGAACTTGGTTCTTAATAATCTGTTTCAGATATTGAATGAAGAAGGGCCAGTGAGGGAGGAAACCGTAGGAGAATATGTGCAAGAGCCTCAGAGGGGGCTACCTTCTTCACCTAATGATTGATGATAGGGTCATGGAATATAAGAGGATTGAATAAGAGCTTTAAGGGTTTGGAGATTAGAAATTTAGTAGCTAAGGAGAAAATAAGGCTATTGGCCACCTTAGAGACTCGAGTTAAACAAGTTAGAGTTCCATCTATGATGAAGAGTATCCTTGGAGGTTTGGAGTGTCGGTGTAACTATGAGGGTGATGGAAGAGGGAGAATTTGGGTGGTATGGGACCCTGGAGAAGTCAGTGTTAACATTCTTGAGATAGGAAAACAGTATATTCATATAGAGGATCGTTTTGCTCCGTTAGGGCAAAATGTTATTGTGTGTACCTTTTGTTTCGATGACACTAATTTGGTTGTGAGAAGGCATTTGTGGGAGGTTTTGAAGAGGTTTGATTGTGTTGAACGTCCGTGGTTGGTCTTGGGTGATTTTAACGCGGTTATGGGCCTTGATGATCATGAAATGAGGGATTTTATTGATTGTGTTGAGTGTATTGGTTGTTCGGATTTGAGGAGTGTGGGCACCTTTTATACTTTGTCCAACCAACGGGGTGAGGCTTCTCATAATAAATCAAATATAGACAGAGCATTGGGTAAACAGATGTGGCATGAGAAATATGATTCGGTGGCTTACTTTTTAAGTCCTGGGGTATCAGACCACTCACCTATTGTGGTCAAAATAAGTATGGGTGATCAGGGGGTCGGAAGGAATTTAAAATGGAAAATTGGCTGAGTGAGACGGATGGTTTTGCGCAAGTGATCAAGCAAGCTTGGCTTACTCTTGTTTGAGGTACTTGCCAATATGTTCTTCAGCAGCGACTATTACAAGCTAAGAGGAGACTGAAGCAATTAAAGAAGAGATCCAGGGGTATAAAGGCTTCGGTTGCAAAAGCTCTAGGGAATTTGGATGAATTGCAAGTACAAGATGCTTTCTTTGGAGCTCTTAGAGACCGAATAAACAAGGCACGTCGAAAATTGCAACAATTGAGTTCGTTGGAGAATGAGTACAACCAAAAATGAGCTAAGATTACACATTTAAATTTGGTAGATGTGAGAACCATTTATTTTCATGCACGTATTAAGGCGAGAGGAAAGATGAATACTATCTAATCCTTGACTGGGAATGATGGGCGAATTATTGAGGATTCGAGTTTGATTCAAGAAGAGGTTGTGAGTTTCTACAAGGCATTGCCAGGGACTGAAAGTCGATGTGATGTAGTGCAGGAGCACGTTTTTGCAAGAGGTCCGATGCTGACACAAGGTGATGTTGCGGGGCTGCTTAAATCCGTCGCAGACGAAGAGATTAAGGAAGCGGTGTGGAGTATTCCTTTATCAAGGACTCCTGGACCAGATGGACTTCCATCAAAACTCTTTAAGTCTGCTTGGGGAGTGGTGGGAAAGGATGTGTGCGATGCAATTAAGGACTTCTAAGAAAAAGAAAGTTGTTAAAATGCCTCAATACCGCAACGATTTGTCTTATCCCGAAGGTCAACAATCCGCAAGTTGTGGGGGATTTTTGGCCCATTTCATGCTGCAATGTTGTGTACATGGTAATTTCGAAGCTCCTAGCTGATTGACTTGTCAATGTATTGGGGAAACTTTCAAATTTAACTCAAGCGGTATTTGATAGAGGTCGTTCAATATTTGACAAAATTCTTATGGATCAAGAGATTGTCAAACATTATAATCGGAAAAATAGTTCTCCAAGATGCTTTATGAAAGTTGACATTAAAAAGGCAAGTGATTCAGTTAGTCGGAGTTTTCTTGCATCGGTGATGCGTGCGCTTGGGTTTCCTAAGGGGTATGTGGAGCTTATTCGAGAGTGTGTCACAATGCCATCTTATTCGATTCAGTTCAATAATGGGTTGGTGGTTTTTTTAGAGGTGCCCGGGGACTTAGACAAGGTGATCCGATTTCGCCATACTTGTTTATCCTTTGTATGCAGTATCTGTCTCAGAAGTTAAAGTGTGTTGACAGGGAGTTCAAATACCACCCAAAATGTGCAAATTTTAAATTGAATCATTCAATGTTGCAGATGATTTACTTTTTTTTGCTCAAGGTTCGGTTAAGGCGCTTTGGAAGATAATGCAAGAATTTTCTCAGGAATCGGGTCTGGAACCAAATGTGTTGAAGTTCAGGATTTGTTTTACAGGGAGTTACAAAGGAAGTGAAAGTTAGAATTTTGCAGGATCTTGGGTTTTGTGAATTGCAATTTCCACACCGTTATTTGGGGATACCGATAGCGGGTAGTCGTTTAAAGAAAACAAAGTATGGAGTGCTTGTTGATAAAGTTTGGCAGAAAATTATGCATGGCAGAACAAGAAATTGTCCTATGCAGGAAGAGTGGAGCTTATTCGTTCGGTTCTATCAGGTACGGTCTCATATTGGTATAATATTTTTTTATTTTTCGAAAGGTGTTGTTAAGATCATTCAAAGTTTGATGATGAGGTTTTTTTTGGTGGGGAAGTATTGAGCATAAATGTGGGTACACACCGGTTGCATGGGAAAAACTATGCTTTCCCAAAAAGGAGGGAAGGTTAGGGATTAAACAACAATGGGGGTGGAATCTAGCACATTATACAAAGATACTTTGGAAAATTCGGGAGAAATAAGATACCTTATCGATAAGTTGGGTTCATAGGTATTATATGAAAGGGAGATTAATTTGGGAAGTTGAGCTAAAGGGTACAGAGTCTAGTGCTTGGAAGGGAGTGATCGAGAATCGTGACAAACTGTTAAAGGTGTGGGAGTTGCTGCATGCGAAAGGCTAAGGAGTTGCTGCACTAATAGAATGTTTTCATTAAAAGCAGCATATATTAGTGTTCGGGATCGTAAAGAGATATGCCACTGGAAGCGGGCCATATGGGGGAGAGTTAGTTCCCATAGGCGCAGTTTTATACTTTGGTTGGCTATGAAAGGGGCCTTGCTAACTGACGAGTTGCTTTAGAAGCGGGGGGTTTGACATGTGTAGTCAGTGTTCATTGTGCAGTACACAAGTAGAGAGTGGCAAACATTTGTATTTCAAGTGCGATTGGGTTATGCGAGTATGGAACCTGATATGTGAGTGGAGTAATATTAAGTTTAGGTCATCTCTCAATGGCACAATGGAGTGGTTCGAAAAGGGAGTGTGAGACAGATTGCTAACTAGAAAAATTAAGAGGTTGATTTTGGCAACTATCATGTATCTGGTGTGGAAAGAAAGGAACAATAGAAGATTCGTTGATCATGGGCATATGTTGAGAAGGTTGTGTCGGAAATCAAGAGGATTGTGTGGTCAAGAATTAATTACTTGAAGCTAGGGGGAGCAAATATTGCTTGAAGATTAGGATAGTGTTGCTTGTCCCTATTTGTTTTTTGGGCATTTTTGTTCTTCTTGAATACATGATTGTAAATGTTAAAATTTTGTTTGATTAATAACATGGGTGCTTGCCTATTGGCATGTCCTACAGAGCAAAGTGCTGGCCAGTTAGTGTCAACACACGCAGAAGCTAAAAGTGGTCGAGATGAGGATGTTGAGATGGATGTGTGGACACACAAGAAAGGGTAGGATTAGAAATGATGTTATAAGAAGCAAATTAGGCGTCGTCCCGATAGAGGATAAGTTGATGGAGCAACGTCTGCGGTGGTTTGGGCATGTTAGGAGGAGACCCATCGCTACCCCTGTCGGGAGATGTGAGCAACTCCATATTACAGATGGGAAACGAGGGAGAGGCCGGCCAAAGAAGAGTTGGGTAGAGAAGATTCAACAAAACCTCGCCTATCTCAATCTAAACGAAGAGATGGCCCTAGATAGCGCCTTGTGGAGGATTAGTATAGGTGTAATCGATATAACGGGGTAAGAGCATCGACCACTTATAAGCTCGTTCAAACACCAAGAGGACACTTATATGCCTTGTTGTGATGCAGTTCCGGCGCCTGTTGGTCGCCTAGTGCTGCTAGGGTTGGATGGACACAATCTTGCGGATGGGAAGAGAGGAAGAGAGGTAGAGGCCGGCCCAAAAAGAGTAGGATGGAGACCCACCACTATCCCGGTAACGAGATGCAAACAACTTCATAATACAAACAGGAAGAGAGAACAAGGCTGGCCTAAGAAGTGTTAGAAGAATAGTTGGAAGAAAACAATAAGACGGGATCTCGCCTACCTCAACCTCAGTAAAGAGATGGCCCAACATTAAGCTCGGTGAGGATTAGCATACGAGTAGTAGAGGGGTAACCGTTTTAGCGGGGTAGTTTAGAAGCATTGAGCAGTCGTCAGTTAGTTCTAGTACCACGAGGCTGCTTGTATGTTTGTTTGTGTACACGCAGCACCGACATACGTTGGTTGCTTTGTGCTTCTAAGATCTATTACCTTGGGATGTAGTGCTATCCGCTCTCTCTCTGTTTCTCACTCTCTCTCTCTCCCTACCTTTCTCTATCTCTCTTTCTCTCTCTCTCTCTCTCTCTCCCTCCCTCCCCCCCCCCCCCCCCCCCTCTCTCTCTCTCTCTCTCTCTCTCTCTACTTTCTTTCTCTCGTTCCCCCTTTCTCCCTACGCTCTAGACGCTCATCTCTCTCCACTCTCTCTATATGTTGTTTTGCTTTTACCTTTTACGTTTACCTTTTACCTTTTACCCTTTACCTCTTGCTCTGCCTGCTATGCTTCTATGATTCCATGCGATCCCATGTGTACATGCCTACTTACCTACGTACTTACTTACTTGTTTATTTGTTTACTTGCTTGCTTGTTTACTATGACCTCTATACTCTACATGCTATTCAAATGCTATTCATAACTATCAACTATCAAATATTAGGTTGGGGGTTCTCGGAAACAGTCTCTCGTCAAGGTCTCATCCTAATAGGGTAAGGCTACGTACATCCTACCCCTCCCAAACCCTGCGAAAGCGGGAGCCATCAAGGAACTGGGTTGTTATTGTTGTTGTTGTTCTTGCCTATTGGCAAAAAAATAGTTTGGGGTTGTCTTGAATATATATTAAAAGTTGAAAGGGTTAACTTTAATCTTCCCCAGTTGCTCCAAAATGTCTTCAATAAAATTAAAATTTCAGGGGGGTCACATTATTTTGACCACTAGTTTGGAGAGTGTATTTAATAAAATTAAAAATTTTAAGAATCACTTTAATTTTAATCAATAGTTCAAACAGTCTATAAATATTATCCTAAAAAGATAAGGATTCGCGGCATGTCAAGCCCCGGACACCTTTGGTGCAATATTGACGATCCGACAAAGAATTTTCGTTATTTCCAAATAGATTGAGAATCCAGGGCTTTTGATTTTTTCATGCTGTCAAAGAGTTGAACAAGGGAAAATCGGGCTACTCGGGGGGGAGCCGAAGTGAATTTTTGTCGAATTTATTTTTCTATTTTCTCTTTTCTCCAACCTTCAGAAGAATAAAGCCAGGAAGTACTTGGTACTACGATCATTGGAGGAACAATCCCTAACCCCGAAGATGCTAGAACGTCCATGGATTTTATCATCAACTTGGCTTGTGATTTAGTTTTTGATGCAGCAAGTAAAGGAACACATCACAATCCCTTGTGGGAAAAAAACTATTTGCTGACTCATTATTTCGATGAATCATTTCTTCGGACAGAAGAAAATGATGGAGAGTTGATTGAAATGGGCACACTAAGTAATATCCCTTCCCTGCCCCCATCGAGAAAAACAATATAGAGTTTCTGATTATTCTGTCTTTCTCTCATCTCCTCGACAAGCTTCAAGATCGGGCGATCTTCAGCTGGGCCATCCTGGATTTGTACCAGAGACCTGCTTCTGGAATAAAATGGGATCTTCGTAAAGTTAACAAGTTTCATTTCTTCAATGACTAGAGTTAGATTTGAAATGCGTTTGGATAACATCCCCTTTCAATTGGGCGAGCTAGGACAATTTTTGCCTCTTCTCCCTCTGAATCGAACTTTATTTTCCAATGGACTTCCATCTTTCATTAATGGAAATTGCAATCGCCTAAATCTCGAGATGTTCTTCGAACCAATCATAGACTTTGTGTTAAGCATGCCGCCAACATTCATCTTGAGCTATTTCTTTAGAAAGCTAGAAAATCTTGTATTAGTGTCTATAATTAATTTCTTCTGTTATCACAAAAAAGATCCCCCAATTTCCTGGAAGCACAGGAGAACATTCTTTTGCTGATATTATTGTACCAGCTGTTAAAATTAGGTCCACTGACAACTAAGGTCCTTGGCCCAAAGCTTGCCGCACGTGCAGCAGCCCAAGGGTGCATGCTTCGTTGCCATGGCTATGATTGCCCGCACGTAAGAAAGCAAACCAAGCAGGCCCAACGTGGTAGAGTTCAACAAAAAAAAAAAAAAAAAAAGGGAAAAGCGCGTTAAACAAAGCAACTCCATGAAAATTTTACGGTTATTATATAGTCAAATCATATTATTACTTTGACAATAACACTTCTTTACCCTAATAATAATCACAATTTAAATCAACTATCAACTAGAAGATAAAAAATAAGGCAATGCCAAACACCCCATTCGATCAAATACTATTACGACAATGAATATTGAATACAGACGAACTTTTCACATCTTGTTTTCTTCTTCACATTACAAGAAAAAGACGCCAACAAATTACACAAATCAAGTTCGTCCCTAACAACGAGACGTGCCAACTGAGGTCTGAGGAAACATCAGTCAATCGCGGATACGATGACACCCTATTACACGCAACAATGAACACAATGGACGGTGAGTTACAACTATAGGAGCACCAAGCAAAGTCCAACTGAACATAAACACTGAACGAGGCCGAAAAAATGCCTGGTTATATGATACAATCTTGAACGGAAAATATATTGATACTAATAGAAAACATGAAAATAATAAAAGTAAAGAGATAAGAGAGAGTAAAAGGTAAAGGATCACATTGATTTTCATTGATTGGTCTGTGATACAATTACTACACTTGTTTATAGAATAACCGTCTCCATAAGCAGTCTTACTATACTATTTATTGGGCTACCCTAATACTATAAACTCAAATACCTAACTTGGGTACATATTATAAAATGAAAAGAAGAGAATTTAAGAGCTTGGCTAACTTGGAGAAAATTCAGTTTGGGTGTAAATAAATGAATAATTTGCACTACTGAATTCAACACACACAAAACAAAATTGATGGCCATGAGCCACATTATATAGTACAATATCATAGGGCATTCACTGTAATTACCCACCCGCAGATGTTTGTTGGAATAACTTAGGATATCCAAAACTAACCACGTCAAGGCATGTTGTGTGACATAGATTCATCTACGACTGCAGGATTGTATCATACAACGAGCACGAGTACGAACTAGACCACCTATTTACTTGGAAAGCTTGGCTCGGGTTCCTCGGCCTGGCCCAGAGAACTTCAAGTGAAACTTTCGCTTTCTAGATGCTTCGGATTCCACGCTTTCCTTCAGCTTTTCCAAAGCTGTTCGAAAGAATAATCAAGGCAAGCCAAGTTAGATAATCGCCCAAAGCAGTACAGTAAGCCACTCAAGGAGATTTAAACAAATCGGGCCGAGGAGAATGAGAGCTATGCTGCTTTACGACACTTTTCTCAGAGAGACTTTCTGAACATACACCTATGGCCTCCAAGACACAATGGAACAAGTAGATAAAATAGAAAATAATCCTTTTTTTCCAAATTAATTGTCGCTTTTTAAAATAAATTTTGTATTTGATTTTTCAAATTAAAGCAAGCAAAATTTGATAACAAACTCTAAAAATATTACATAATTTTAAATAAAATTCATAGAATCCTGAAATAAAAGAAAACTAAGCATTATATCCCAATATTTAAAAAGGCAAAATATTCAAAAGAAAATAAAATTAACAAAGAGGTAGGAGGTGAATTAAAGTATTTCTAAAAAGTAATGGGGTTAAGTGTTTAATTTTATTTGTGAAAGGACAACTTCCTTTTTTTAAGTCCAAAGTCAAGAAGGTTCTTCGCAATTTACCCAAAGAAAAACTAACATTAATGCTGGCACGCAAAGCATATAAATATCATAGAAAATTCATCTAACTTTGCCGACCTCAAGTTATGCAATAAAACATAGGCTCCTTTTTTTTTTTGGGGGGGCGGGGGGGGGTTTGGGGGTCCGGGCAGGTATCGCATATCTTGATTAGTTACAAGATTGTATGCACCGCCCACTCAAAAGTTTCACCACGTGCAACAAGATACGTTGGCTCACAGACCCAAGTGGGTGGTCTGAAGGAATTGTTTACGCGCAATTGCCTGTTTGAAATTTAGATATCACCCATGATGAGACGAAATGTTAAGGTTTTTAAGTTAAAGTGATCAAACAAGCGAAGGAAGTACCTGAATCGTATAGGGAGTAGAGTGACTGAATTGAATCACAAGGAAGAGAGAATACATCACAACTGCTATTCCCTGCTTTCTCCAACAGCCTCTTCAATCTCTTGACCTGAAAGCACAACTCCGAGGGGAAAATTGTTACGAGCATAACATTATTCTTTGATCTTCACCTAACAGCTTAAACTTTTAGATAGTTGATTCTATTAACATGGTATCAAGATTTTGTCGACTAAGAATCATAAATTTGAATCCCCATAACTGTTATAATATTATGATCTTTTATAAGAAAAGAAAATTGTATTAAGGGGCAAAGAACGTACAATATGTTAAGAATAAGATGTTCTCAAATGAATGAAATGCAAACAATAAAAATAAAAAAAAAATAAAAAGTGATAAGACAAGACACCCTCCAGTCTCTCTGCAAAATATCTAAGCGTGCATCAGCTAATCCTCCATAACATTTTGCCCAAAGAGAGTCAAGAAAGACAATCTTGTCGCACAAAAAATCCACCTGTACATACTGGTCCTCAAGATTCTAGCAACTTCTTCAAACCAAATACGCCAAAGAGCCAAGCCGAATCGTTTAGCTTATCAAGCCGAGTCGAGCCTAATGAAGCTCGAGCTTGTAGGCTCGTGAATCCAAACAAGCCTATCTTACTATTTATTAGATTAAATATGTCCAGCAGAGCTAAGTTAGAGTCTAAATGAGCCCGAGCCTAGATGCTAGTGGCCACAATTAATTTAGCTGTAAATCTTAGGAAAGTTAAAATGCAAATGGAAAATCAGCAAAGAAAACCTCGTACTTCATCTTTTCGCAGTAATGTGAAGCACCGCCCAGCTTGGCCAGCTCTGGCTGTTCGTCCAGCACGATGAATATATGTCTTGATATACGGAGGCATATCATAGTTAATCACATTCCTGACTCCTTCAACATCCATTCCTCGAGTCATGGCATCAGAGGAAACAAGCACGTCAATCTTCCCATTTCGGAATGCCTTCAGTGTTTTGCTGCAGACCAGAATGTTGGTTATACGTCAACAAAGATTATAAGTAAGACACCAAAAAGGATTGCAGCTAAGACAAGTGACCGAGCTGGAACCTTTTATTAAACCAAAAAAAAAAAAAAACTAGTGAACATCCTAGTAGGAACATAACTGAGCCGAGCTAAACTGCCCTATAAGCCCCAAGACCTGGCTCCTTCGTTATGCTGAAAATGCTTGGCTCACTGTGAGCATGGAGTTTGTGGAAAGGGGATGACACGGACATCATGCAATCAATAGATGCAATTGTATTGGATTTGTAAGGGAATATAAGTTGCTTGTGAGTATTATATTTTGCTTTTGAGCCATGTACACTTGATAGTTTCTAACATATAAATGATATAAAACTGTGTTTTAGTTAATAAAGTAAAATATATGTACATTATGGGGACCGCTTTATGGTCAACCACATAGTGACTGCCGCAAAAAAATTACTTTACATAACGATCTTTATTTGATTTAATAGGTGTGTTTGGCATTGCATTTGAAGTGCTTTTGCATAAAGGTACAAGTTTGTAACACACAGGTAAAACAAATAATGTCAGCACAAATTAGTATCGCAACCATCCTAAAAGATGCAGTACTTTCCATTATAACTGGGTCGCATTGCTCCATAAGTCCTTCCTTGAAACCCAGCTCATTCATTGTGAGTACGAGTTGCAGCAAAAGCTAACAAAGCTCCAATTTGTTGACTTGTAACTGTAATGAGCCGATCTTGAGCTAACTTATGAACCTAAACAAGCACAAACCAACCAATCTCAAACTCGAAATCTTCCAACTCGAAGTGCTACAAGTTGAGCTTGAGCTGAAAACGAAGGTTGACAAAGCTGGAGCAGAGCCCAATTCGGCTCGATTCAGTTTGGCTGATAATATTACAGCCTCACTTTCTCCATGATTTAGATTTTTTTTAAAATACTCCCCTTATTTGAATCATAAATCCTTTGTAAAAGAATTTGCAAATAAAGAAATCTTCAACATGTTCAATTTTTTTCTGCAACTTATCATTCTCTTCAACTATAACTTCACATTCCTGAAGAGCTATTCTCCGATCACATCATTAAACAGTCAAGATTTAAAATCACCGCCCCCCAACCCATTTCCCCCATCAAAGAACAAACAATAACAGAATCTTTTCTAACAAAGTAAAAGGGTGTCATCTGATGCTACATTTTGATCAACTTTTTTGATACTCAAAAGTAAACGGACAACTTTTTCAAAGACTTCTTCTTTCCAAATATTCGCATTCAATTGCAAGGCAACGCTAATCTAATCCTCTAATGATGTCTCACTACGTCCCATATTCCAAACCCAAAAATGGTGAAGAGCTAGCCCTGTCAAGCCATCACAGCCAAAGTGAATTAGTAGCTCAGGAAAGGGGTTCAGAATTTTCGGGGTTTTCTGTATAGAGTGCTTTGTAAGATGCCCAAACTAATATACATATAGTGAAAACAACAAAGTGGCAATGGCTCAACATTACCTCTCATCCTCCACCACATTCTAAAGTATTTTCCCTAGGTAAGTATGATTAATACTCCACTATAGAAAAGCATCAACTTGCTTAGATGTTCACTTTTTAAAAGTATCCACCTTATAGTGCGGGCATACAAATAATGCAGACCATAGCAAGATCCTCATAACTAAGATGCCAAATTTCCTGCTTGCAGAGTCTTTGCATGCAAAAGGAGAAAGGTTTATATCTTGTCTTCTACACTTAAATGTGAAGTCAGACAGAATCTCCCTTGCTTTGTTGCTTCGATATGAAAAGGAGGAATCACAAAAATGGAAAAGAATGATGAAAATGGCTGTAAATATGTCCATCAGGGCTGAGAACAGAAAATATCACTCAAACTATTGATACACGTAGCAGAAACCTATTGAATGATTACAGAAAGAAATACCTGTAGACCACGATAGTGAGGTCTACTGGTGACTTAAAGGCTGCAGGTTTTATGAATTCTAGGTCGTATGAAGGCCTGAATTAGCTAAGAAGGGTAGTTAAAAGGTCCCATACGGCCTGAATTAGCTAAGAAGGGTAGCCAAAAGGTCCCAGCCGTTGTCACCACAGCAGGGGGTAGAGGCTGTGTCAGAACAATACTTGTAGACATGCTGAATATAAGAAACTACAGTTGAGCTTGTCCCTGGCTCGACACCATTTGTCTGCCAATATATGTACAAGCACACTGACATTATGCACATTTCTATCATTCCAACACTCAGCTTGTAGTAAAAATGTATCATACTCTTACAATAAAACGTGGAAGCAATGGATCTATTCTCAACTCAAAACGATGCAATATGTGTATCACCGTACCTATAGAAACCAAAAATTGATATTGCCATCGACTTCGCGAAGGAAGAAAGAGAGAGGGTACCTTCTCACAGCTTGACGTTGCAGACCCGAATACTCTTTTATCTTAATTTGCAAATCGCCAAAAAAGTTCAACAAGCTGCAAAGCTTGTGAGTTGACTCCACTGATGATGTAAAAACAATGCATTTCTCACCTCTTAACTTTTGGAGAAGTGCCACCAAGTACAGGGGTTTGTCTTTTGCTTCACAAATCTACAGGATGACAAATAAAGAAGCTCCTTAAATACATGAAGTTGGAAAGCAGAAAAAGACCTCTTATAAACATATTGTGAGGTATTCACCAGCTTGTATGACTCGAGTTTCTCAGGAAGTTGATAACGCCTTTGGCCAGTTGTCAAGAACAAAGGGTAATGTAGATCAAGCTGAGCAAGCTTGCCAGGATCCTGGGTCAACGTAGCTGAGAGAACCATTTTGACAAGCCTAGGGTAAGGTTTGTCTTTGAACCCCCTTTCTGCACCACTGCAACATAATGAGCAAACTAGCTATAATACAGATACCAACAATTTGATATTAGATACTTCAAAAACGGGAACCAATAGTACAATCTTTGGCCAAAATATAACAACATGCACATTGACTTGGATCAATGCTAGTTAGCAGCTCCAAGAGACTTTCGGGGTTGTGTCAGACAGCAAATCATCAAATCATTTATTAAGTTTGGATAGACATGCAAGATTTTCGAAAAAAGAAATTAATGAACAAAAATAAAGCTATATCTTCTTAAAGAACGTATAGATTGATATTTCTGGAGAATGGAATTGTCAAACTGCTTCAACAACGACCCAGACATAACAGGCTTTGTTTATGAGAATACAGGTTATCGTTATCTCAAAATTGTTCAGAGTTAAGTCCACAAGAATCAATAGTCCGAACAAGTCCCAAAATCCAACTGAAAAATGTGTGCTTGAAAGAAAGGGGAATCATACAACCAATAGGACTCACCATCTTCTTACAGTCTTGAAGGAACCAAATATTGAATGATGAAAAGCCTTCGAATTCAATAAAATATTTTCATCATTTGACTGGGTTAACTTAAGCACAGTTGGTAGCCATGACTGATATGTCTCTCTGAGTAACCGATCTGTTTCATCAACTACCTGCAATAATTCCCTCAAGTTACGAACAGCTGGAAATCCATTTAGAAGTCAACTATAAAACATAACCACAAAAGATAAATAGTGAAAAGCAAACAAGGAGAACATCCAAAGGAAATGAAGTCAGTTTCACAAAATAAGGAAATAGGCGAAATACAAACAATACGCAAGCTACATAACAAGGATTAATAAACTGATCCAAGTTCTTGACTTCAAATAGCCCCTGTTCTGAGAATATTGACTGACTACATAATATTGTCAAACAATGAAGATTAGCATGGGAAAAAAATTCGGTAAAGTGATCCAATTGGGATTAAAGGTGAGTAATCTATAAATCATTTTTCCCTTGTCAATTTACCATGTTCCCAGCATTTAGAATCCTTTTCCATAAGAAGCCAAATCCCAGAATCTAAGTTTGCAGACTCAGGTATGAGAAGTCTGACACGGATACATGTCCAAACATCAGATTCTGCCATTTTCTAATATGTTCTGATGTTTCTGGTCTCATTGAAGTGTTCATACGAGTGTCCAAATACTCTTATCGGACACAGGTACTCCAAAGTACAACAGAAAGTTGAAGTACCTATGCCTAGAACAAGTGGTATGGCAATAGGATTATCGCCTTCATGAATTTTCAACACAGAACAACACCAAGAGCCAAAATCTTTTTCCATTATTTCATACTCTGCTTCTTGTCTCAAAATTTTGGGATTACATATAGAGGTGCCACAGCAACAAGTTAGTGACACATTCCTATACAAAAACATAACTTCATCAAGCAGAAGAGGACACAGCACCTACATTTAGCATTCCTTTTTGCAAAAATCCCCCGCAGTAAATCAATAGCAACATCAACAAGGTAACAAACAGGGCTGCAGATATATTATTTTTTTAATAAAGTCGACTCATACCAGAGAAAGTCATAAATTAATATATGCAAAAGGTGCAAAAAAATTATGTCACCTACAAGGTACTGCAGATGTTTGAGCGTAAATCCCTTGGTGGTACTAATATGGTCCATAAGCCTGCCAGGAGTGGCTACCAATATGTCCACTGAACTCTGCAGTCTCTCATACTGATCTTCAGGGTCATAACAGACACCTGCCTCGAGTTTATGTCTTGTAATTAACCCTGATATTTCATCAGCAATTGAAGACTGTCCAACAGCCAAACCAACCGACAAGCCCACAGCTGGAGCAATAGAGGCAAAGACTGCTTTAACCTGAAAGTTACAGTAAAGAAAGGGACATTCTCAAAACAGTATCCGACGAACAGCATAATGAACACAAACATCTGTACAACAACTTACTTTGTCTTCTTTAGGAAAATAGAAAACAGAAAAATGAAGAGCATAAAACAAAGAAGGTAAAAACAGAGTCAGCGTTATAGAATAACAAAAAATGAAAATGAGACTAATACAACACCATGCCAGAAAAACAAAAAGAGGAAACTTCAAGGTTAAATCCCTCTATTCCTCAGGAGGAGGAGCAAAGAAAGCAACAAAAAATATCCTATTGTCACTCTTAACGCAACATGAGTTTTCCACACTCTAAACCCAAAAGTATGCAGTGTTGAGTAAGAATGCCAGCTAAAGAATCGTTTGCGCTTCAACCAATGTTCTCCAATAAATTTCCATAAAATAATAGAGTAAGCATGCGCAATTAATACCCAATGCCAAATACAAGGACAGAGAGAACAGAACCACAAATGTTACCTAATGGCTAAAAGTTCACCGCCAAGACAACATGCTTTGGACTCAAAACATTTAGTCTCGTAAAAATTGCATAGGAATTCAAGAGACATAACCCACTCGTCTCAGGATTCTAGACAAAAACTTGACCTCTGGCGCATATGAGCTCATACTTGGACAAAATTAGTTAAAATTTCTAGAACTCCTAAACCATATACTCTGAAGAAAGATTTGTGAATCACTCATATGAGAAACAAAATGAAACACTAGCTTAAAAAGGGATTAAAGGGAAGAACCTTGTCTTTAGAACTAGCCCTTAACATCTAAAAATACAGTTTCTTCAATAGTAAAAACATAAACCAAGGACATTTTCGGTTGGCCCTTAGACTCCACTGAACACACTTGCCCATCAGCGAGGATTTATGCTATCCCCATCAAGGAAAAAATTCAATTACATCTCTGTTTTTAGCCGAAGCTCAATTCAAAGAACACCTCAAGAGAAGATCTCCTCGAAAGCACCCTCCCACCTAAAGAGCAAACAGAACTCAAAAGCATTGCCGACCCAAATAAAACTGAAGAACAGAAAACATAAATGCACCCAAAGCAAAAGAACCCAAGAACATAAATTTCAAGAGCCTGAGAGCATATATCCAAGGAGAGAACCCTCCTTTAAATCACTAGAAAATGAATATTCAATTGTAAACCCAAAAGCATGCTGCTACAAAGCAATATCAGCCTAAAAGATAGGTTCCATAGAATTCAATAATGGTCATCACATAAAGTTACTGCCATGACATAATGAACATTAGCTTAGCCGTATATTTGCAACAACCAGAGCCAGCCATGACCATCACATTGCATCACCTTGTTTCTTGCAACAGCAGCCACCACTACGGTGACAACCAGAGCCGCAGTTTAAAACTAATCGCACCATGACTGTCATGTTTCACCTCTTTTTGAAACTCCATGATCTTGACTGCAATTACGATTTAAAAGCATGCTCCATGTCCTCAAAGTTCTTAATCAATAAGTCCAACTATACTTAGCAACACTAAATCAACAACTATAACATAAGGAATCATTCTGTCACCCAAGAAGCAAGCCCCTACAAAGTCACTCCTCAAACTTGTGAGCGGACAAGGGGAAAATTAAAATTAAAATAAATAATTAATATGAAAATCGATAGCGTGAAAGAAGATTTTAGTCACCAATAGAGAAAGAAACATAAAAGCATTTTTTTTAATCCGAACATAAAAGCATTTATTGTTCAATGAAATCATACCTGCAATGCTAAATCACGAGTTGGCAGAACCACAAGAGCACGTAGGCATTTCACAGAACGATTTGCCAACATCTGCACAATAGGCAAAGCATAAGCCAAAGTTTTGCCACTTCCTGTGGGTGAATTTATACATAGGTCTCGCTCAAAAGCACCAGGTCCTATTGTCTCCTGCCAAACTGCCAATTGCACCGGAAAAAGTGAAAAGATACCCCTTTTTTTCAAAGCATCATCCACCCTGAAAGAGAATTAATACATGAATGAGTCTGAAACAACCAAAGACAACAAAGTGTTGGCATAACAGTAGAAACGCTACAAAAGTTGAGGCCTAAGACAAAAGGTCCAAGGTTCAGATCTGACAACCCCATTACCCAAAAAGTTTAAGTTTAAAACAACCAGAAGGCGTGCAGTGATCTTCACCACAAAAAGCATAGAGTGCCCAGAAACTTTTAGTTCCTCCATGCAACCATAAATGCACGGTGAAGTTTGGCCATAGGGCCATATATGTAGATCTTGCTCATGATTATAAAAGAGATTGATCCGGCATTACACAAGCTATGCGTCCTGATACTTTCCGAAATATGCCTTTGGATATCCATCCAGTCTTGGATAGTAGAAGTTCCTCATATAGATGGATCCTCAAAAGAAATTCTCAGCAAAGGAATATTAACGGCAAAACAAATTCTCAGCAAAGGAACATTAATGGCAAAACAGAAAGCTCTTTGCAGCTAAATTTACCCACCCCCCCCCCCCCCCCCCCCCCCCCAAAAAAAAAAAAAAAGAAAACTCAAAAGGTTGAGGTATTGCCAATTTGATGGAAATTTACCCAAGGAAAAAAAAACACTGAGGCCTTTTCATTAACTAGGAGCATGTTTGTGATTTTAAATGACATTAGAATATATTTTTATACTTCTACAAAAAAAAAGTAGAAAAAATAATTTTTCATTTAAACAACAATCAAAAATAAAAATTATAAATGCTTAAGATAAAAAAAAAGCCTCACCCACAATTGAAAATTAAAAAAAACAACCAAACATTCAAGATACTCTTAGAAAAGATCAATACATGAATAACAAAACTGAAATCAAACAAAATAACACACAGATATTATTAGAAACCCTCTCTCAACTACACGGAAAAACCACGACCCAGTTAGGTGTCAAACTTTCACTATTGAAAACACGGATTACAATTTCTAATTGAACCTAAAACCCAACACTCAACTTTTCTTCGCCTCTCTTTTTCCTCTTCTTCTTGTTCTCTTTCTCTCCCCCCCTTTTTTTCTCTTGCTCCTTATCATGCTCTCCCCCTCTTTTCAATTCATCCACACTTCCAACATCTTCAACTAATCAACTATTTAACATTACTTGTCCAAATACAATATTGAACGGTCATATCACCCCTTTTCTTCTCCCTCTCTTTCTTTTCTTTTTTCTTTCATTTTTTGGTTTTTCTTTTTTCCCCTATTTTAGACATACAATAAAAGCAAGACAAATAAAAAATATGGATTAGACCCAACATACTACCAAAAATGCTTCTTACATGATTTGGTCAAATATTGAACTGCTTCATAAGGAAAACACTTTCCATAAATTTGATTTCAAAATATAATAATTCCGATTAAAAACCCTAACCCCCTATTCGGCAACAGATTAAAGAGGGGTAAAGGGGATAAAGGTATCAGAGAGTAAACTCTTACCCCCGTTTGGTAAATTCTTTTGAGGGGTAATTGGCAGTAAAACTTTTCCCCCGTTAGCCCTCTTGACCCCTAGTTTCTTTACCCCCCAAATTGGATAAAGAGGGAGAGGGTAACTTTTTAAAAAGATTTGGAAAATTTTGCCCGTAAACTATAACTTTCTTTACCCTTACCCTTCACCCGATTGCCAAACAAGAAAAACTCATTTACCCCTCTTTACCTTTATCCCTCTTCATTACAGTAAAATAATAACTTATTCTCCCCCTCTTTACCCCTATGTCTCGTTTTTATCCAAAATCACTCGGCAGAAAAACCAAAAGCACATCCAGCATAAACAAGACATAATATCTATTAAGGTTCCGAATGCAAGTCTAATAAGAATCTCACATAAGAGTTGTAAGAGAAAAGATATAAATATGTAAGCTTAGTGGGTTACTTTACCTAATATCAATTGCTTTTAATATGAAACCCCATTTGGGCTTATATGTGGACCTTGTGTTGCCAACTCCATGGGTCAGGCCTACGGCCTAAGGCCCAATGAAATTTAACAATAACAAACAACTACACCAAGCAAATACCTACATGAGCAATCCAAAAAAAAGGTTTCTTCAACTTCCCTGACTCATCTATATATGAAATTAACAGAAACACATATGAAATTAACACAAACACAAACAGAAGAGAAGGATAGTGAAAAGGAAATGGGTGGGACTAAAACAAGTACCTGGGGTCGAGACCTGGGAGGAGAGAGAGGGGACATTCTTCCAACAAACTAATGTCTATAGGGTTTCTCATCCACGGAAGCACCGGCACACTTTTCTTCATTGCTTCTCCCATAGCGCAAAGCGCAATAATTTGGGCTATACAACGGGACAATCAAAAAAAATTGAGATTGTTTATGAGCAATTTTCAAAATTATCTATTATCTATTTTTACCTTAAAATTAGTATATGTTGTGTATTTGTTGTTAGACAGTTTGTAACTTTCTTTTTGCAAAACTACATGGCAAATAAAAGAGAAAATGAGATGAGATTTTGATGTTATAATTAGAGATTATAATTTTAGGATTTATTTAGGGAGTCGGTTCCGAAAATAATGCTGAAAAAAAAAATACCAAAAATAATACTGGAAAAAAAATATTTACATACCTACTGTTGAACCGCTTTTTTAAAAAACGGTTTACTTCACATTAAACTGCGTTTACTAAACGCGGTTTATCCATAATAAACCGTGTTCCATAAACGCGGTTTAACACGTAATGAACCGCGTTTAGGAAACGCGGTTCTAGGATATAATCCAATTAATTACAAGGTCTAAGCACTAATGTCCTGCTAGCCCAATGGTCACGGTCATTAAATGGAAAATGCCTGACGTGGGTTTGATTCCCACTTAATGCAATATTTTTTTAATTTTGGGAGAAATTTTCTAAGCTTTTTCTTAAATGTAATAGTTAATTACTAAATATACAATTTTAAAATTATTTTTAAACTCTTACGAGTCACAAATTTGGATTTACCTTTTAAAATTATCTTCTTTTTATTACATGGATAAATAAAAGTATAATATATGTGAGAGTCTTTATACAAATATTATAAATGCGGAGTCTAATTAAAATTCAAATTTCTATAGTACTTTCCTAGTTTGAATAGATGTGTTTTATCTATTTTTTTGAGTTGTGAAACGATTAAAAAAATGTCAATTGTGAATTTTTTAATAATTTTTATTATTAAGTTATTATTTTTAATTCAACCCCCCCTTACTCTAAAATTCTGGATCCGCCGCTGCCCCCACTTACAGTTACCACTATGAGTGATGATCGTCACATTGATCCCATGTCCCTCTCAATAAAGCTCCAACATCATAAGTGGAGGTGGTAGGAAATCAGGCAAAGTTATCAAAAAAACGCCACTAATTCAATAGTGGTCAAATAACTCCGACAATAGTACTTGAAAGATCTCCGGCATATAAAGCAGAAGAAGGGTGGCAGCATACGACGTGACCTGCGGTGGGTTAACGAGAAAGAGGCAGAGAGACGGTGAGAGCCGGGGCGAGGGGTACGCGTGAGTGAATGGGTTGGGGCTGTAGATCCTCATTAAACCGCGTCTAAAGGACACGTTTTATTTGAGTATAAACCGCATCTAAAGGACGCGGTTTAGTATGCATAAACCGCGTCTACAAGACGCGGTTATACGTAAAATAAACGCATTAATTTGACGCGGTTTATTATAGCCGTATTTTGTAAACGCGGTTCAACAGTAGAAATGGAAATATTTTTTTTCCAGCATTATTTTTGTTTTTTTTTTATTTTTCAGCATTATTTTCGGAACCGACTCTCATTTAGGTTCGTGGTTTTTTTCAACTAGCCTTGTTCAACAGATGAAGAGGGGTAAGCATAATGGGTAAACCTTTCAATTTTTTTTTTGAGGGAGACCCTCAATTTCTTTGCCCCTAATTTGAGAGTAAAGAAAGGAAGAATAAACTTTTTAAAAATTTTAGGACAATTTTATTCATATTTTAACTATAACTCTCTTTAAATTTACCACTTTACCTAATTATGAAAGAGGATAACTCATTTATCGATCTTTACCTATTTTTGTTTATATAACATATCCAACGGAGGGTATAACCCCTTACCTTCTTCTTTTTGCCGCTCTTTAGCCTCCCTTTTTACCCCTTTACCCTCTCTACTCAATTGTCAAATGAAACACTAGATGGAAAAGGGTTCCCATGTAAATTTTATGTATTATCTATGGCCTTATGCTTACATTGTGTGTGTTTGTGTGATTTTTAAACAAGTGATATCAGAGTGATACAATCCAAAATATAATAGTTAAGAAAGGAGCAGTTTAAGTATTAATAAATAGGCTAAGTCCTTTAATTATATCCCTCCCCTAACTTTATAACTTTATAAATACAAGCTTCATTATAGAAGAAGAGTATGGATAAATTGAATTGAGCTTTCTTTCTCTAGGTCTCTCCCTCCCCCTTCTCTATCGCAGTTCCCTCTCTCTCTATCTCCCCCTACCTTCCCTTTTATTACACAAGCCTTATCTTTACTTGTGAATCCCTATGCTTGTGCAGATTTGATCAATTGATTCGCTGATTTATTGATTGTGGTTGATTTGTGTGTTTGATTGATATGGTTTTTAACAATACCTGAGTTGAGGTGGGTCAAGCAGCATGGTGAGAGGGAACCCGAAGAGAAAGTCGGCCGTTGCTGAGCGCCAACGGTGATGATCTCCAAAGGAGAGAAAACCAGCTATACAATTGTAAAAATTTAAGGTACCTAAAAATCTGTTATGTAACAGCAGTCGTCTAACCTACAACTTTAAAATGTCCCTTTATTTAGTTAATTTGATGGTACCGTGCTTTCTAATTGAGCGATTCCAATATATAAACAATGATCAATAGTTAATTTGATGAAAACTCGTGTGTTTTTATCTATTATATGAACTCTATATAAAGAATATATAATTTTGAAGTAGCGTGTCCCTGAGGTGTCATATCCTAGTTTTTGGAATAATCACGTATCGGCATGTTAGTATCGTGTCGTAACTTGTATCCGTATCCATGCTTCCTCTAATTCAAGTTGAGGTGGGTGCGGTCATGTTGAATCGTCTCTCTCCAACTCTTCTTTGGCCTGCCTATCCCTCTCCTCCCGTACGTAATATGGAGTTGCTCACATCTCCTAACTTTAATATTTTATTTCTTTATTTTAATTTTCAGTATATTTCCATATTAGTCGTCTTCAGCCATTGGCATCCACTTTACCCATCTTCTCCTCTGGCGATCATCACCGTTAGCGCTCGGCGACAGTCGGTTTTCTCTCCGGGTTTCCTCTCACCATGTTGCTTGACCCACCTCAACTCAAGTATTGTTACAAACCATAACACACAAATCAACCAATCCAATCAACAAATCAACAAATCAATCGATCAACCAACTCTAAGATAGTAGTATATTCGTATATAATCACTACAAATATAGGGATTCACAAATAAAGGTAGGATTTGTATAATAAAAGAGAAGGTAAGGGGAGATAGAGAGAGAGGAAACTAAGATAGAGAGAAGGGAGAGGGAGAGACCTAGAGAGAGAGAGCTTAAATCAATTTATCCATAGTCTTCTTCTATAATGAAGCCTATATTTATAAAGTTAGGGGAGGGATATAATTAAAGGACTTAGCATATTTATTAATACTTAAACTATTCCTTTCTTAACTACTATATTTTGGATTGTATCACTCAAATATGGTTCTCCATCACATTAAGCATTGGCTCCCCTTGACAAAAATAAATAATCATTGACTTGTTCGGATATCACTTGTTTAAAAATCACACAAACACGCACAACGTAAGCGTAAGGCTATAGATAATACATAAAATTTACATGGGAACCCTTTTCCATCTAATGCTTCATTTGACAATTGAATAAAGAGGGTAAAGGGGTAAAAAGGGAGGTTAAAGAGCAGTAAAAAGAAGAAGGTAATGGGTTATACCCTCCGTTGGATATGTTATGTAAACAAAAATAGGTAAAAATCGATAAATGAGTTATTCTGTTTCACAATTCGGTAAAGTGGTAAATTTAAAGAAAATTATAGTTAAAATATGAATAAATTTGTTCTTAAATTTTTAAAAAGTTTATTATTCCTTTATTTACACCCAAATTGGAGGTAAAGAAATTGAGGGTCTCCCTCAAAAAAAAAAAAAATTGAAAGTTTACCCATTATACTTACCCCTCTTTATCCTGTTGAACAAGGATAGTTGAAAAAACCACGAATCTAAATGATCCACTATAAAATCCTAAAATTATACTCTCTAATTATAACTTCAAAATCTCATCTCATTTTTGTTAAGTATAGAGACTGTTCATTTCCGGTAACCGTCATTAATCTTGAGCGGATTTATTAGGGGCTCTAGTTAATGGCATGACTTTTGGTATCACAACGGTTTCGATTGTAAGAGGCCTATTTCAAGGCACTCTTGGCTGGATTATAAAGTGAGCAAAGCAAAAGAGAGGAAAAGTGAAAAACATTTTAATCCTCGGTTTAATAGTCAATATTGTTGCTCCCCCTGTTAAGTGTGGAGACTGTTCGTTTCCGGTAACCGTCATTAATCATGGCCGGATTTATTAGGGGCCCGAGTTAATGGCATAACTTTTGGTTTTTCCAGCGGTTTCGATTGTAAGAGGCCTATTTATAGGCCCTCTTTGACTGGCGTAAAATGAGAGCAAAACACAAGTGAGGAAGAGAGAATAAAGAATGTAATCCTCGGTTATAATAGTAAATATTTTGCACCCCCTCCGTGGATGTAGGCTTCGGCTGAACCACGTAAATTCCGGTGTCTAATATTTTTTCCCCCCATTCCCGTTTAATTCCGCATTTGCTATTTCAATTTAAGGTTCGGTAAATTCGTGAGTGGTCCTAACAACCGGTATCAGAGCCTAGGTGGAACCTAAATCCGAGAAATAGCTGTTTCAGTGGGAGAAGGACCGGTGGCTGGTGTTCATGTTCTGACAAAGCAGTCGTCAGTGTTAAGAAGCGGCGCGTGGTTAAACGCACCAGAGGAAGAAAAATCCGGCAGCGCGTGGGTGGCGCGTGGCGGTGCTAGGCCGCGCGTGGTGGTGAATGGAGGTGATAAAAGACTAGATCGGGTTACCTGGGTTACAGATCTGGTGGTTCCCGAGCGAATCGGTGAACGGTGACTGTCGGTGAGAGTCCGGCAGTGGCGCGGAGGTGGTTCTGCGCGAATCGAAGATCGGTGGTTGAAGACGACAGTAAGCGAAGCAGTGGTGGCCTCTCGAAGGCCGAACAGGGACCGGCGGTAAGTTGTCGGCGGCGTCGAAGCTTCGTGGTGCCACTGTTCGAATCCGGTGAGCGGTGGTGCGTCGTCGGGGTTCTGTGAACGAACGAAGGACGGCAAGACGACCGGTGAGGCACTCCCGTGGTCGGACGGCCGTGGTTTCGGTGAGCGGCGGTGCGTCGCGGTGAGACAGAGAGCGGTGAGAGAGAGAGAGAAGCGGGGAGACAGAGAGGCGCAGAGGGAAAAGAGAAAGTGAGCAGGGTTCTGATTGTGCTCAATTATTAAAGTTTACCAAATTATAAAATTAAATCTGTTTTAAAAAAAAAATTCAATATTCAAGGTGATTAAAATTAGAAGTGTTCATCAATGACAACCGACGAAGTAAAAATTTTTGGTATTGAGAAATTTGACGGGACTGATTTTGTGTATTGGCAAATCCAGATTGAAAATTTTCTGTATGCAAAAAAGTTGCAACTACCCGTATTAGGGAAGAAGCACGAAGATATGGAGGACGAGGAGTGGAACTTGTTGGACCGACAAGTTTTGGGGGTTATTCGACTTACCTTGTCCCGGACTGTTGCTCATAATGTTGTCAGCGAAAAGACGACGAGGAGTTTGATGGCAGCTTTGTCAGGCATGTATGAGAAACCATCGGCGAACAACAAGGTGCACTTGATGAAGAAGTTGTTCAATCTGAAAATGACGGAAGGTGGTTCTGTTGCCCAACATTTGAATGCATTTAACATGATCATAAATCAATTGATGTCGGTGGACCTCAATTTTAGTGACGAAATCCGAGCACTGGTATTGTTAGCGTCTCTGCCCAATAGTTGGGAGGCCATGAGGATGGCGGTTAGTAATTCTGCCGGGAAAGAGAAATTAAAATACAATGACATACGTGACTTAGTATTAGCCGAGGAGGCGCGCCGACGAGATTCTAGTGAGAATCACACCTTGAGCGTGGAATCCCGAGGTAGGGGTTTGGAAAGATCACGTAGGGGCAGAAGCAGCAGTAAGACAGGCCAAAGGGGGCCGTGTTGGCACTGCGGAAAACCGGGACACGTGAAGAAAGAGTGTAGAGTCTTGAAGATGTCAGACCCAGATACAGCTAATGTTGTGACTGAAGAGATAATACATGATTCTCTGGCTCTTACCGTACATTCACCGGTGGATGACTGGATTTTAGATTCAGGGGCTTCATTTCACTCTACATCGTGTAGGGACGTGATTCAGAATTTTGTGGCTGGGGATTACGATAAAGTGTATTTGGTGAGTGGACAACCGTTAGAAGTTGTCGGTATGGGTTATTTCAATATTTCATCACCGCATGGGTCAAGGTGGACTTTACATGGTGTGAGATTTGTGCCCGAGTTGAAGAATAATTTGATATCAGTAGGACAGCTCGATAACAATGGGTATTCTGTCAGGTTCTCGGGAGGAAAGTGGGTTGTCTTGAAAGGGGCGTTAGTGATAGCTCGTGGTTTGAAGGCGGGCACACTGTTTTCAATGTCGAAGTCAACTGATGGTGAGTTTACTGCAGGAAACTCAGCTTTGCGGAGGTCAAAGTGTGTCAGTTGGAAGCCACTTCCTGAGATGTCATGTTAGTCCAGAAAGCCGATGGGTAAAAAGATTAGTCAGAAGGGTCGTTCTGATGTGAGGTCGAGTACACGTGTTAAGTGGGAGCTAGCAGTGGGAGCTTAGACGAATTCCCGGTACAAGAAGACAAATGGGAGTGTGGATCCAGCAGTTCTGCTAAAGAAGAGTGTACCGCCTAATATACTGAAGCCGAGGCAGGCTTCAAGTAGAGTTCACGCATGATGATTGCGTGGTGAGGGGGAAGCATGGAGGATTACTGTACAGTCTCCAAGTGGGAGATTGTTAGGTGTGGAGACTGTTCGTTTTCGATAACCGTCATTAATCATGGGCGAATTTAATAGGGGCCCGAGTTAATGGCATGACTTTTGGTTTTTCCAGCGGTTTCAATTGTAAGAGGCCTATTTATAGGCACTCTTTGGCTGGTGTAAAATGAGAGCAAAACACAAGTGAGGAAGAGAGAATAAAGATTGTAATCCTTGGTTATAATAGTAAATATTTTGCTCCCCCTCCGTGGATATAGGCTTTGGCTAAACCACGTAAATTCCAGTGTCTAATATTTTTTCCCCCATTCCCGTTTAATTCCACATTTGCTATTTTGATTTAAGGTTCGGTAAATTCGTGAGTGGTCCTAACACCCCCTCCGTGGATGTACGCTTCGGCTGAACCACATAAACTGCGGCGTTCAAATTTTGCCTCCGTTCCTTTTCAATTCTGAATTGCTATTTCAGTTAAAAGGTCTGATAAATTCATGGGCGGTCCTAACAACTGATATGAGAGCCCAAGGTGAAACCTAAATCGGAGAAATAGTTGTTTGAGTTGGAGGAGAGGACTGGTGGCTGGTGTTTCTGTTCCGACAAAGTACACGTCGGAGTTCAGGGTGACGCGTGGCTCTGACGCGCTTGAGAAAACTACCGGCGGCGTGTGTGGTAGAGCGTGGCAGGCCTACAGAGGCGCGTGGCTGTTCTAGGTCGCACGTGGTGGTGAAGAGGTAAAAAAAAGACTAGATCAGGTTACTTGGGTGACAGAGCTAGCGGTTCTCGAGCGAATCGGTGAACGGTGAGCGCCAGAGGAGAAATCAGGCAGTGGCGCACTGGTGGTAAGCACCTGACGGCGACAGTGAGCGAAGCAGTTAGTGGCTTCGAAAGTCTGTCAGGGTCGGCGTCGAGGTTTTGTCAACAGTGGTTGTGTGTTCGAAACGGAGAGTGGCGGCCAATCGTCTGCCAGCGAGGTTCGAGTGTCAGCTTGCGATGGTGGTTTGCTTGTCGTGGTGGGGTCGAAGATCCGTGGCCTCTGACGGTGGTTCGAGGTCGACGTGCATTCGAAGGCTGGTGGGTGGCTAAGCTGACAGCGATGCTCCGGTGACGACAAGAACCGGAGAAGCTCCTGTGAGAGAAGGACGAAGAGTCGGGGTGAGAGCCGGAGAGACGCACGTTTGGAGAGATGACCGACAGGTGAGGAATCTGAAAAGTTAGGGTTTTTTTTTAGGCTGTTGAAGTGGGAGATGGTTTGAAGTTTTTGTTTGGGTCTAAAGTTTTTTTGGGTCAGTTGTAAAGGTCATTCTTTGGACAAACAATTAAATCACTTTAGATTAGTTTTTAAAAAAAAAAATTTTGTGCTCAAGGTGATTAAATTTAGGATTATTCATCAATAATGATTGATGAGGTGAAAATTTTCGGCATGGAGAAATTTGACGGGATTAATTTTACGTATTGGCGGATGCAAATTGAGGACTTTCGATATGCAAAAAAGTTGCAGTTGCCCCTATTAGGGACGAAGCCCAAGGATATGGAAGACGAGGAGTGGAAAAAGTTCAACCGACAAGTTTTGGGTGTCATTCGACTTACTTTGTCCCGGACTATAGCACATAATATTGTCAACGAGAAGACAATGGCGGGTTTGATGGCAGCTTTGTCAGACATGTATAAGAAACCATCAGCAAACAACAAGGTGCACCTTATGAAGAAGTTGTTCAATCTAAAGATGGCGGAAGGTGGTTCTGTTGCCCGGCACTTGAATACATTTAATACGATCATAAATCAGTTAATATCGGTGGAACTTAAATTTGATGATGAAATGCAAGCACTGTTGTTGTTAGCATCTTTGCCCGACAGTTGGGAGGCCATGAGCATGGCTATCAGTAATTCTACGGTAAAAGACAAATTGAAATATGATTACATACGTGATTTAATTTTAGCCGAGGAGGTGCACTGACGTGATTCCAACGAGATTCACACCTTGAGTGTGGAAGCCCGGGGTAGGGGTTTGGAAAGATCATGTAAGGGTAGAAGCACTAGTAGGACGGGCTAGAGGGGACCGTGTTGGCACTACGGGAAGCTGGGACACATGAATAAAGAATGTAGAGTCTTGAAGAAGTCAGACCCTGATACATCCGATGTTGTGACTGAAGAGATAATACAGGATGCTCTAGCTCTTATCTTACATTCACCAGTGGATGACTGGATTCTAGATTCAGGGGCTTCATTTCACGCTACATCTTGTAGGGACATGATTCAGAATTTTGTGGCTGGGGATTACAGGAGAGTGTATTTGGCATGTGGACAACCGTTAGAAGTTGTCGGTATGGGTGATGTCAATATTTCACCACCGCATGGATCGAGGTGGACTTTACATGGTATGAGATATGTGCCCAAGTTGAAGAATAATCTGATATCGGTGGGACAGCTTGATGACGGTGGGTATTCTGTCAGGTTCTCAGGAGGAAAGTGGGTCATCTCGAAAGGGGCTTTAGTGATAGCTCGTGGTTTGAAGTCAAGCACACTGCTGTCAATGTCAAAGGCAGCTGATGGCGAGTTTACTGCAGGAAACTCAGCTTTGAGCAGGTCAAAGCATGTCACCTAGAAGCTACTTCCCAAGGTGTCATATCAGTCCAGAAAGCCGATAGGTAAATGGATCAATCAGATGGGTCATTCTAATGTGAGGTCGAGTACATATGTCACGTGGGAGTTAGAAGTAGGAGTTGGAATCCAACAGTTCTGCTAAAGAAGAATGCACCGCCTGATATATTGAAGCTAGGCCGGGCTTTAGGTAGAATTCACACATGATGATTGCGTGATGAGGGGGAAGCATGGAAGATTGCTATACAGTCTCCGAGTTGGAGATTGTTAAGTATGGAGACTGTTCATTTTCGGTAACCTTCATTAATCATGGGCGGAAGGAGCTCTAGTTAATGGCATGACTTTCGGTATCCCAGCAGTTTCGATTGTAAGAGGCCTATTTATAGGCACTCTTGGCTGGATTGTAAAGTGAGCAAAGCAAAAGAGAGGAAAAGTGAAAAACATTGTAATCCTCGGTTTAATAGTGAATATTGTTGCTCCCCCTTGGTGGATGCAGGTTTCGACTGAATCACGTAAATTCCGGTGTTTAAATTTTTCCCCCATTCCTTATCAATTCCGCATTGTTATTTCGGTTTAATGTTTTGTAAATTCGTGGGTCGTCCTAACAATTGTCTCTTTTATTTGCCACGTAGTTTTGTAAAAAGAAAGTTATAAACTGTCTGACAACAAATACACAATATACTAATTTTAAGGTAAAAATAGACAATAGATAATTTTGAAAATTGCTCATAAACAATCTTAATTACCTTTGATTCCCCCGTTGTATAGCCCAAACTATTACGCTTTGCACTATGGGAGAAGCAATGAAGAAAAGTGTGCCGGTGCTTCCATGGATGAGAAACCCTGTAGACATTAGTCTGTTAAAAGAATGTCCCCTCTCTCCTCCTAGGTCTCGACCCTAGGTACTTGTTTTAGTCCCACCCATTTCCTTTTCACTATCATTCTCTTTTAGTTGTGTTTGTGTTAATTTCATATACATATGAGTCAGGGAATTGAAGAAATCTTTTTATTTGGATTGTTCATGTAGGTATTTGCTTGGTGTAGTTGTTTGATATTGTTAAATTTCATTGGGCCTTAGGCCTGACCCACAGAGTTGGCAACACGAGATCCACATATAATCCAAATGGAGTTTCATATTAAAACCAATTGATATTAGGTAAAGTAACTTACTAAGATAATATATTTATATCTTCTCTTTTACAACTCTTATGTGAGATTCTTACTAGACTTGCATGCGGAGCCTTAATAGATATTATGTCTTGTTTATGCTGGATGTGCTTTTGGTTTTTCTGCTGAATGATTTTGGGATAATAATGAGACGGAGGTAAAGAGGGGGAGAATAAGTTATTATTTTACCCATATTTGAATATGTTTAATGAAGAGGGGCAAAGGTAAAGAAGGGTAAATGAGTTCTCCTTATTTCACAATTAGGTGAAAGACAAAGGTAACGAAAGTTATAGTTTAAGGGCAAAATTTCTCAAATCTTTTTAAAAAGTCACCCTCTTGGCGTAAAGAAACTAGGGGTAAAGAGGGCTAACGAGGAATAAGTTTTACTGCCAACCACCCTCAAAAGAATTTGCCAAATGGGGATAGGAGTTTAGCCTCCATTACCCTTATCCGCATTACCCCTCTTTAATCTATTGCCAAATAGGGGAGGGGGGGAGGGGGGGCGGCAGAGAGAAAGAGAACAAGAAGAAGAGGAAAAAGAGAAGGGAAGAAAAGTTGAGTGTTGGGTTTTAAGTTCAATTAGAAATTGTAATCCGCGTTTTCAATAGTGAAAGTTTGACACCTAACTGTCATGGTTTTTTCGTGTAGTTGAGAGAGGGTTTCTACTAATATTTCTGTGTTATTTTGTTTGATTTCACTTTTGCTATTCTTGTATTGATCTTTTCTAGTAGTATCTTGAATGTTTGGTCATTGTTTTTAATTTTCAATTGTGGGTGAGGCTTTTTTTTTATCTTAAGCATTTATAATTTTTATTTTTTATTGTAGTTTAAATAAACTCTCTTTTCTACTTTTTTTTTGTAGAAATAGAAAAATAGATTCTAATATCATTTAAAATTACAAACATGTTCCTGGTTAATGAAAAAGGCCTCAATGTTTTTGTCCTTGGGCAAATTTTCATTAAATTGGCAATGCCTCAACCTTTTGGACTTTTTTTGGGAGGAGGAGAGGGGGATTATTAAATTTAGCTACAAAGAGGTTTTTGTTTCATCTTTAATATTCCTTTGCTAAGAATTTCTTTTAAACCTAACCGCCAAACAACATAATCAACCACTTACCCCCTACATCGCCCCTCCCCTTCACCCTCACTTTGTCTCCTCTTTGATAGAAGGGAGAGATAGAGGGTGGCAAGAGAGAAAAGATGATGAATGAGGACCGATGATGCAGAGGTACAGCAACATGCGAAAGCTAGGTGGCACAATGTTGAACCTACAAGGGTGAGCGACGGAGGCTGGACCGGGTTGGGTGATTGGAACTTAGGAACTTTTATTTAGTTTTCTTTTTCTAGTGTAAATAATATTGTTAGCTTGGATATTTTATTTATTTTATAAATTTTGATGTTAACAGCAACAAAACTAAAATACTATTTCACCTAAACCTATAAAATAAAAAAGTATTTTATAATATTTATAAACTAAAAAATTATTTCACCAAGCATAATATATTCGTATCTAATTAAGGTACACCCCCATAAAAAGCATCCTCTATAAAACTTTGTATAGATGGGAGGTACCCCAGGTACCTAAATTTAGAAAGGTAACAGTTAACTATTTTTGAGATGAGGTAATTATTAATTAATTTTATTTTTTAGTAATAAAAGGAGGGAGTAATTATTGAGGGCTACATTTTGGGTTTCTTATTTTTTGTAAAATTACTGAATATAAAAAATGCTATTTATGGTGGTGGTGTCCAAATATGTGTATGGTTTCGCTGGAGCGATTTGACGTTTGGAAATAATTCCCTATTGCTATGACAATACTTCGTTGCCTTTTGATAGTTTCAAGAAACATAAAGCATTTTTTTAACTGAAATTAAAAGCATTTATTATTCAATGAAATCGTACCTGCAATGCTAAATCACGAGTTGGCAAGACCACAAGACCATGTAGGCATTTCACAACATGATTTGCCAACATCAGCATAATAGGCAAAGCATTAGCAAAAGTTTTGCCACTTCCTATGGTGAATTTATACATAGGTCTCGCTCAAAGCACCAGGTCCTATTATTGCCTGCCAAACTGTCAATTGCACCGGAAAAAGTGAAGAGATACCTGTATTTTCAACGCATCATTCACCTTGAAAGAGAACTAACACATGAACGAATTTGAAACAACCAAAAGACAACAAAGTGCTGGCATAGCAGTAGAAACACTACAAAAGTTGAGGCCTAAGATAAAAGTTCCAAGGTTAAAATCCAACAACCCCATTACCCAAAAAATTAAGTTTAAAACAACCAAAAGGCATGTGGTAATCTTCACCACAAAAAGTATAGAGTGCCCGGAAACTTTTAGTTCCTCTATGCAACCATAAATGTATGGTGAAGTCTTCCCATGGGGCCATATATGTAGACCTTGCTCATGATTATAAAAGAGATTGATCCAGCATTACACAAAGCTATGCCTCCTGATACTTTCTGAAATTTTCCTTCAGATATCCATACAGTATTGGATAGTAAAAGGGCCCGGGCCCAGGCCCTCTAGCTCGCTACTGTAGAGGGCTAGGATGGACCGGGCCTGGGTCCTGGCATTGGGGCTCAGCCCAGCCTGGGCCCGAGTTGGCCCGGTCCCCCCTTGTATTTTTAAACAATACATAAAATTAAAAAAATACAAATTCGTTTTGTACAAAAATTATTATAATTCATTGATGAATAATATAAGATACAAATACAATCCATCACATTCATTAATAATGCTAAATATATGTAATAAAATAAAATGTATAATAAATAATGGTAATAATGGTAAATAATGTAACAAATACAGCTACAGCAGTTGGATCCTATTATTTAAAAGTACAAATATATTTATTAAAAAATACAAATAAGATATAGACATACAACAATGAGAAATTAGTCTACGCTGGCTGGGGGGTTGCTGTGCTGTCATCTGACGTATCGGTAGTGCAGTCGTCTTTATCCTCGCTCGATGAACCTAGCTGATACAGGAAAATCAAGATCACAAGAACCAAACACTCCAAACCAATCAAGAATTAGAGATTGAGAACATGAAGAGATAGAATTGAGAGAGAAGAGAAGAGCAAGAGAGAAGATAAGATTTCATTTAATTGGATAAACCCTAATTACACACTCTAAGCAAACTTATATAGAATCACAGAAAAAATATAATTGAAATTAAGAAATTAGAATAATACTGGAATTTGCAGAAAATAGAAAAACAGGAAAAAGAATGAACAGCGCTTCTCACGTGCCCTACGTGTGCCCCAACTACCCACATGTGTCTCCCGCGTGCTCCAACGGTCAGCCAAATTCCCGCCAAAAACTGTCTCTTTTAATTGTGAAATTTTCCCTTGAATTTTCTACTGTATCACTACTCCCCCCCTTTAAAAAGGCCCTTGTCCTCAAGGGTGGAAGTGAGGATACTTCAATTTTGGATCATAAAGGTACTCCCAAGTTGCTTCTTCACGCGGTAATCCCTTCCATTGCACCAAAACCTTGGTAGCAGCTCTATTATTGCGGTTTACCAGTCTCCTTTCCAAAATTGTCTCGGGTTCCTGCAGTGATGAAGCATCAACATCATATGGCAAATGAGTTATAGCAGCAGGAAGAGGCCCGAAGTGTGGTTTCAGCTATGAAATGTGAAATACATCATGTATCCTGGCAGTGTCTGGCAAAGCTAATTTGTAGGCTACCTTCCCTACTGTTGATAGCACCATGAAGGGACCATAGTTCTTAGGAGAAAGCTTGTGATTGCTCCGATGTGCCACTGTGATTTGTCTATATGGATGTAACTTCAAATACACCCAATCTCCAGGCTTAAAGCTTCTATCAGTTCTCTTTCTGTCTGTTAATTGCTTCATCCTATTCTGAGCCCTCTTTAGGTGATATTTAATGGTCTGAATAACTTCTTCCTGATGCTGTAAGCTTCGATCCACTGCCTCAACTTGAGCTTCATCGAGAATGTATGGTATGGGCAAAGGGGGAGATTGTCCATACACCACTTCATAGGGTGTCTTCTGAATTGCTAAATGCCAGGTGGTATTGTACCACCATTTAGCCAAAGGTAACCATTTTGACCATTGTGAAGGATGTATACTACACAGACATCGAAGATAGGTCTCTAGGCCTCTATTATCCACTTCAGACTGCCCATCAGACTAAGGATGATAAGCAGTTGAAAGGTGTAGCTCTACTCCTTGAATAGAGAATAGAGCCTGCCAAAACTCACTTTGAAAGACAGCATCCCTGTCACTAACTATAGCGCTGGGAAGGCCATGGAGCTTGTACACCTGATCCATGTACATTTGAGCTACAGATAATGCAGTGTATGGATGTGTCAGGGCTAAGAAATGGGCTGCCTTACTCAGTTTATCCACCACTACCAAAATAACTTCCTTGCCGTAGGACTTCGGTAGACCCTCAATGAAGTCCATTGAGACATCTGTCCAAACTGTATCAGGTATTGGTAAACGCTGAAGCAATCCATGAGAAGCAGTTGTTTCATTTTTACAAGCTTGACACACTAGACAAGACTTGATGTATTCTGGAACTGACATAGCCATTCCCTTCCAGAAGAATAGGGACTTAACTCTTTGTAGAGTTACATTTCTTCGGGAATGCCCACCACTAGGAGAATTATGCAACAACTGTAAAATCTTCAGCTTAACTGATTCATCTCAACCCACCACCAGCTTCCCCTTTCTTTTCAATTGGTCTTGGTGCCAACTGTATTTAGGATGACTCAAAGCATCACTAATTAACTTGTCAATCAATTGTTGTAATTGAGGATTTGTTTGCCAAGTGAACTGAACTAAGGCATACAGATTGCTGTCAGCAGTGGTTAGCAACATACATGTGATCTGGCTGCTAGAGATCCTAGACAGTGCATCTGCCACTATATTCTCCTTCCCCTTCTTGTAATCAATAACATAGCTGAAGCCCATAAGTTTAGATAACCACAATCTCTGAAAGTGAGTGTGGATCTTTTGTTCCAGCAAATGCTTCAAGCTTTTTTGATCAGTTCTAATTACAAACATGTTGTTAAGCAAGTACTGCTGCCACTTGAGAACTGCTGTCACAATAACTAGCAATTCCTTCTCGTATACAGACAATGCCTACTGCTTCAACCCAAATGCCTTACTGAGGAAGGCTAAAGGGTGTCCAGATTGAATCAAAACTGCTCCCAATCTAGATTGACAAGCGTCAATTTCAACAATGAAGGGCTTATTGAAGTCTGGAATGGCCAAAACAGGTGCTAAAGTGACTGCAGCCTTCAATGCCAAGAAGGAGAGGTGAGCTTCTTCTGTCCACTTGAGCTTCTCCTTGCCAATTAATGCTATACGAGGCTTAGCTATGATGCCATATCTTTGTATAAACCTCCTGTAATACCCAGTCAACACCAAGAACCCTCGAAGTTGCTTAAGAGAGGTTGGAAGTGGCCACTGGCTGACTGCTTCTAACTTCTTTGGATATGTCGCAACCTTTCCTCCAGCTATTACATGACCTAAGTACTCGATCTTTTGGGCCGCAAATGAACATTTACTCTGCTTGACAAATAACCAGTGCTGCTTCAGTTCATTGAATATAATACTGAGGTCTTGTAGATGTTCTTCCAAGTGTTGGCTATAAATTAAGATATCATCAAAAAAAAAAAAAAAAACCAACACAAATCTGCGCAAGTATGGGGCAAAAACAAAATTCATTAAGGCCTGGAACGTTGAAGGAGCATTAATAAGACCAAAAGGCATTACTAAGAATTCGAAATGGCCAAAATGTGTTTTGAATGCAGTCTTTTGAACATCATCTGTGTGCATTCTTATCTGATAATACCCTGATCTAAGGCTGATCTTGGTAAAGAGTCTAGCGTGCCCCAACACATCCAACAACTCCTCCACTAAAGGAATGGGGAATTTGTCCTTTATAATTTCCTTATTGAGCTCTCTGTAGTCTACGCACATTCTCCAACCACCATCTTTCTTCTTGACCAGCACTAAAGCATAGGCATAAGGGCTGGAGCTATGCTGGACATACCCCTTGTCCAACAATTCATGTGTCAATTCTTTAATCACATCCTTCTGCAAAGAACGGTACCTATATGGCCTCATATTAACAAATTGTACCCCTTCTCCGAGGTGTATTCTGTGGTCGAAAGAAGCTCTACTAGGAGGCAAATTCTGAGGTTCTGTAAAGACAAAAGCATACTACTGCAAGAAAGCTTCTACAATGGGCATCTTATCTGTCTTGAACTGCTGCTCAACTTCCATTCCTACTGACATCAAGCGGGCTTCTTCAGAAGAAACTCCATGAGGAAGTACCTGAAGTAAGGCAAGCAAGGGAGCTCCTCACATAGCCTTGGAAATGGCTCTTGGTCCAACAGTCTTATATGAATTGGACCCTTCTCCCTTCAACACTCTTTCTTCCCCATTAACCACAAAAGACATTGTGAGACGCTGAAAGTTGCATCTAATGTCTCCCAAAGTGGATAGCCACTCAACCCCTAAAACCATGTCACACCCACCCAAGGGAATCAACAAGAAGTTTGAGGTATAAGTGGCCCCCTGCATCTTCCATGACAGTTCAGTACACTGATTTTTACATGTTAATTTGCTGCCATCAGCTACAGCCACAGCAATGGAAGAGACTACAGTAAAGTGACACCCCAGCTTGTGAGCCAAATGAAGGTCTATAAAGTTGTGTGTAAACCCTGAATCGATCAACACATATATGGCCTTTTTCTTGACTGCCCCTTTCAGTCTCAAAGTCTGGAAACTAGGTGCCCCAGACAAGGCATGTAAAGAAATCTGGGCTGCAGCCTCCAATTCTTCTTCCAACTCAACCTGTTGATCAGTCATCTCGAAGTCCTCCCCAACTTCCTCATCATCTACTTCAATAACAAACAATTGAGGTCCTCTATTCTTACATTTATGCCCAGCCTCAAACTTCTTATCACAAAAATAACAGAGTCCCTTAGTTCTTTCTCTTGTGACTCAGCTCGAGATAGGGTTCTCTAAGTTTTGTTAGGATTTGGAGAAGGATGGGGTACTTGAGTTACTCTCGGAATAGCAGCCTTAGGAGTGTATTGGGGAAGTTTTGGTATGGTGTAGGTAACAGAGGAGCCCTAGAGACTCTCAATTGTTTGGCTAGGGCCTCCACCTTTGCCTCAGCTAGTTTTGCTAGGCAAATAACATCCTGCAGAGTTACGGGTCTAGTAGCTCTTGCTTCCAATTCAAGATCATCTCTAAGCCCGGACAAGAAGCAGCTAATTAGTGGATTCTCATTCAATTCAGCCCTCACTGAAATAACATCAAATTGAGCTAAATACTCTTTAACTGTTCTTGTTTGCTTCAAATTAACTAGTTCAGACACAGGGTCCTCATAAGCATTCCCAAATCTCTCTTTCAAAGCCCTTGAATACACAGTCCAAGGAATCAATGCCAAATCTCCCCTTGATCTCACATACTTCAGGTGCCACTGGAGGGGTAACCCTCGCAAGTGCACTGCAGCTAATCGCACTTTATCCATATCAGGGGTATTATCAATTATAAAAAGTTGTTCACACATAAAAAACCATTCATTAATATCTTCCCCTTCAAACAATGGAAACTCCATTGTACTCAACCTAGTAACATAAGATCGATTACCATTGTTTTGATCAGGCACGACCTCTCTGATGTAAGGTTGAGCTGGTGGAATTTGTGCTAGATTGGCTATAGAAGAGGTGGATCCTCCGTTTCCTCCTCCTTTGTGTTCGAATAATCATTTCTATTGTAATGACATAGCTGAGATCAATTGCCTAATTTCTCGAATTTCACCCTTCATCTCTTCAGTAATAGATTGAAATTTATTTCGCAGCTCCCTAATAGAGTCCCTCACATCATCCACCGATTGTTCCATCCTTTCTTCGTTCGTTCGCATTAGAGCAGACAAGGTCTCTTCTACTCGCCTAAATTCAGTAGCTGATCGAGTACCTTCCGCCATCTCAATTGGAATCCGTTCAACCCTCGCCCAGGATCAAGCTCTGATACCAATTTGATACAGGAAAATCAAGATCACAAGAACCAGACACTCCAAACCAATCAAGAATTAGAGATTTGAGAATAAGAAGAGATAGAATTGAGAGAGAAGAGAAGAATAAGAAAGAAGATAAGATTTCATTTAATTGGATAAACCCTAATTACAGACTCTAAGCAAACTTATATAGGATCAAAGAAAAAACATAATTGAAATTAAGAATTTAGAATAATACTGGAATTTGCAGAAAACAGAAAAATAGGAAATAGAATGAGCAGCGCTTCTCACGTGCCATGCGTATGCTCCAACTACCCACATGTGCCTCCTGCATGCTCCAACGGCCAGCCAAATTCCCGCTAAAAACTACCTCTTTTAATTATGAAATTTCCCCTTGAATTTTCTAATGTATCACCAGCCTTAGTTCGTTTTGCTCCCTAGCCTCTGCGTGCATCCAGTCCTTTAAGCATATGGACATCTCCAAGTTGGACGGTAATAGCTTTGCCCTCTTCGTTCCAAGCAACCTGCCACCAAGACTAAAAGCACACTCCGATACTACTGAAGACACCGGACACATTAGTATATCACGTGCCATGGTGGAAAGCACAAAATACTGAGTTTAATTTGTACACCACCATTTCAAAATATCAAATTGCAGATTCGCCGGTGGTGGGAAGAACTAGATCAGCGGCTTCCGCATATAGTAATCTAACTCGTCACATGACGTGGGAGCTTGTGTAGGCACGAATTGGTCCAACAGCTTCCACGCATATGACATGTGTGCACTACTTCCACTAGATGTGGAAGATCCAACTGTAGTAGAAGTAACATGTGGATTATCAGATGATAATCTCCGAGAATAATGGAAAAATAAAGTGTGTAGGTCTGAATTGAGTTGCGCAATGAATTTTCGGTATCGAAATCAGAATCTAATTGTTCGTAAAAATATTTGGCAAACAACTTCGAACCCGTGAGTTTACAACGGGGATCTAAACTAGTGGCAAAATGGTATGTAAGGGGTAGTTCAGAATAATATTTATAAAACTTCGTTTTCATTACCTTAATCGATTCAATCAACACAGGGTTGGATTCATTATCCGACATCCAAGCCACATTATCAATCAATCTAGATATTTCTTGTGGTATTGTCAAATAATAGCAACCGGAAAAAAGATGGTAGCATCTCTAAAAATGGTAAGAAATTTACAAATTTTGCTAATGGTGTCCCAGTGTACATTGTTCAGATTATAATCACTTAAATCTGAACGAGTATCCTATACAAATTCCACTAGGACATCCTTGTATGGTAGTATGCGCTCTAACATATCTACCGTTGATGACCACCTAGTTGGTGAGTCTAATTTAAATTGTTGAGACTCTATCCCATGCGTCCTACAGAGAAGTTTAAATCTTCTCTTTTCTGGTGCCGGATGATTTTATTACTAATGTTATATCTCTTAAGGTGGAAAGAGAAGCGTTTATTAGACCTCAACCATCTATAACCATTAAATGCAGTATATGACAGATGCAATGTAAATGAAAATACCGCCCACCTAACACGGGTCTCAGATGCCTACTTAGTGGTTTAAGGATGCATTATTATTAGGAGTGTTGTCAAACGTGATACTAAAAATACGACGCTCTATCTCCCACTCGCGGGCTACCTCCATAATTGCACCAGTGATTATGTCGGCAGTGTGGGGATAATCTAAATATGCAAAATGGATTATTTGTTTTTAAATGGTGAAGGAGGAATCGATCTAGTGTGCCATTACGCACAAGTAAGGCACACCGGGTTTCGACTTCCAAGTGTCGGACGTAAACGAGAACATGCTCATGTTCGCCCTAAAAATTTCGAAGACCTCAGTTTTCATCCTATGGTAAGCTTTAAACACATCCCGCTTTAAAGTGTTCCGGGGAACCCTTACGATGGCAGGGTTCATCGCTGTTTGGAGATACTTGATGAACCTAGGGTCTTCGCTGGTGCTAAAAGGCTTTTCAGCCCCAATTCCATATTTAGCTAGTTCCCATCTATTAGTTTCTTGGGAGAACCTAAAGTTAGCATGCTCACTGGTCGCTTGCTGTACTAACTATTGTTGGGCTCTATCTGGGTCTTGTTCGGGGTGACACCTCATTATATGTCTAGTTAATGTGCCTGTCCCACTGCCGGGTGCATGACTAAAGGTCTTAGGTGGGTTACATAATTGCTTTATTAGTTTCCTTAACTAAGTTGAAGTGCTTCCATACCCAGCTAGTACTACGCCTACTAGTACTAGTTTTTGTGGGCCGGGTTTCGGTGGTGGGTGTGGGTTTCTCTTCAGTCTATGAGTCTCCACCACCGTCACTTGACTCAAAAAAAATCATGGTCCTTGTAGTACTGTCGTTGTTGGAAGTCCCAATTTATATTGTCAGTGTATGGAGGTGATGGGCCTGGTTCTAAAAATGCTCGCTCATCAGTATCAAGTTCGACAACTCTACCCCTCTTAGGTACTTTAGGTGGTCGAGAAGAGTTAAAACTAGAACGACCGGCTCTGGACGAAGATCAGTTGTTTGCCATGGTACTACTAATGCAAATTAAGTGGATAAAAATGTGAAACAAATAAAATTTTGATACTAAAATTACCGAAGCGATCGATAAAATTCAAACTTGATCGAGATTCTACGAGTTAGAGGTGACCAATTTAGTGCACAATTATTGCAAGTAGAAGGAAGCAGATGAATGTAGAGAGAGAAGAGAGAATTAGATGAAGATTCGTTGTGAGGAAATGGAATGGGGGGATGGGTATTTATAAATGATTTTTTTTAATTAAAAAAGAGGGGGGGGGGGGGGGGGGGGCGGCCCTTCCCAAACGGCTCTTTAAAAGAACCGTTTGGGGGGGGAGGGTCCGGGCACGGGCCGGCCCCAAAATTTTTGGGGCCCGTGGCCCGAATGGTATAGGACCTGGCCTTGACTAGAGGGCCGACTCGACCCGGCCTACTGGCCACCTCTAGTAAAAGTTCCTTGTATAGATGGATCTTCGAAAGAAATTCTCAGCAAAGGAACATTAACGGCAAAATAAAAATCTCTTTGCAGCTAAATTTAGGTACACTCCCACAAAGGGTATCCTCTTTAAAGCTTTGTGTGGATAGGAGGTACCCCATGTACCTAATTTTAGGTAGGTAACAGTTAACTTTTTTGAAAGGGGTGGTTGTTATTAATAATTTTTGTTTTTTAGGAATAAAAGGAGGAAGTAATTATTGAGGACTACATTTGGGTTTTTAATTTTTTGAAAAAATTATTAAATATAGAAAATACTATTCATGGTGGTGGTGTCCAAATATGTGTATGGTTTTGCAAGAGCGATTTGACGTTTGAAAACAATTCCATAATTCTATACAAACACTTCGTTGTCTTTTGATGGTTTCAAGAAATATAAAAGCATTTTTTTAACAGAACATAAAAGCATATATTGTTCAATGAAATTGTACCTGCAATGCTAAATCACGAGTTGGCGGGAGCATGAGAGCACGTTGACATTTCACAACACGATTTGCCAACATCTACACAATAGGCAAAGCATAAGCCAAAGTTTTGCTGCTTCCTACGGGTGAATTTATACATAGGTCTCGCTTAAAAGCACCAGGTCCTATTGTCTCCTGCCAAACTACCAATTGCATAGGAAAAACTAAAGAGATACCCACATTTTTCAAAGCATTATCCACCCTGAAAGAGAATTAATACATGAATGAGTCTGAAACAACCAAAAGACAACAAAGTATTGGTTTAGCAGTAGAAACACTACAAAAGTTGAGGCCTAAGACAAACGGTCCAAGGTTCAAATCCGACAACCCCATTACCCATAAAGTCAAGTTTAAAACAACCCGAAGACGTGCTGTAATCTTTACCACAAAAAGCATAGAGTGTTCGGAAACTTTTAGTTCCTCTATGCAACCATAAATGTACGGTGAAATTTGCACATAGAGCTATTGGTAAACTATAATTGAGCAGTTTGTTACTGTAGAGGAGCAAGTAGGCTACACAGACAATTATTTGGACAAAAATTAAAGCAAAATGAATACTATTCACCCAGTAGAGGAAAAATTAACACTATTCGCCCAGTAGAGGCAAAATCAACCCTATTCGCCTAGTAGAGGCAAAATCAACACTATTTGCCAAGTAGGGGTAGAAAACAATATTATTTGCTCAGTAGAGGCAAAATCAACACTGTTCGCCCAGTAGAGGCAAAATCAACACAATTCGCCCAGTAGGGGTAAAAAATAACATTATTTGCCCAGTAGAGGCAACATCAATACTATTCACATGGTAGGGATAAAAAATAATATTATTTGCCCAGTAGAGGTAAAAATAACATCATTCGTCCTGTAGAGGTAAAAAATAATATTATTTGCGCAGTAGGAGAAAAATAAACATAATTCGCCCAGTAAAGATAAAAATCAATATTATTCGACCAGTATGGATAAAATTTCATATAATTCGCCCATATAATGACCAAACAAATTAAACATATCCATCTTCACTTCTTTTAAGATACATTTTAAAAATAATTAAAAAAAACTTAATTTGTAAGAAAAGGAAAAGGACAGTTAGCCAAACACTAAAAACATCATCCTACCACTATAAATAGAGAAAAGAGGGAATGAAAGAAGGGGCGAAAAAAGGAAGGGATAACGGGGATCTCATAATCTTTAAGTAGCTTGAGTTTAACTTTTTCCCAAATATCTACTAAACACCACAAACAGGGAATATTAAGTCGAGCGTGCCGCTGGAGCTTGAGTTCAACTCATCCTAACAAACATCACCTCATACATAACTTCAAAATAATGAATAAGCACACCAACCAAATTTATCACTAATATATTGGCCCCGTCTGTGGGAAGGATCACAAGCCTACGCCTAACTTGGTGTTCTTGAAAAATTCAAACATTTCTAACGTCATTCGAGGTAATTTTCAGCATTTTTTTAGTGTTGAACGCATTTTTCTTACAAAAATGAGCTTATTCAAGCAAAGCAAGTAAAAAAAGCTCTCTACTATTCCTCTGAGCACTTTTAAGCATATCAATACATGCAAAGAGGCATACTTGAGTAAGTCAAGTATTGTAACCTACTTTTTACCTTTTTCTTATCTTTTCTTTGACCATCATAGCTAAATAGAATTCTTTAAGAGCTTCGTTTTGATACATAATTTAATTCATTACAAGTTATGTTATACAACTAGCACCAGCATTATTCACCCGATTCATCTTTTCACCTCTCTTTCATATTTTCTTTGATCAAAAACTCTTAAGATTTACATCTTCAAGAGATTCATTTTGATATATAATTCAATTTATAACTCTTCGCGGATTTAAAGTTATGTCCGTTTTAATTTACAAGGTATGTTATACAACTAGCACCAACGTTATTCGCCCGGCTCATCTTTTCATCTCTCTTTCATATTTTCTTTGATCAAAAACTCAAAAAATCATTTTATTTTACATAGAACTATTCTAGAGCTTCTTTTGATACATAATTCAATCTATAACTCTTCATAGATTGAAAGTTATGTTCATTTTAATTTACAAGGTATGTTATACAACTAACACCAACATTATTCGCCCGGTTCATCTTTTCACCTCTCTTTCATATTTTCTTTGATCAAAACTCAAAAAATCATTATATTTTTCTTTCAAATCTTCAAAAGCTTCATTTTGATATATAATTCAATCCATAACTCTTTACGAATTGAAAGTTATACTTGTTTTAATTTACAAGGTATGTTATACAACTAGCACTAGCATTATTCGCCCGGTTCATCTTTTCACATCTCTTTCATATGTTTGATCAAAAAGTCATCATATTTATATATAACTTTTCAGGAGCTTCATTTTTATATATAATTCAATCCATAACTCTTCACGGATTGAAAGTTATGTTCGTTTTAATTTACGAGGTATGTTACACAACTAGCATCATTGTTATTCGCCCAGTTCAGCTTTTCACCTCTCTTTCATATTTTCTTTGATCAAAAACTCAAAAAATCATTATATTTATATATAACTCTTCAAGAGCTTCACTTTGATATATAATTCAATCCATAACTCTTCACAGATTGAAAGTTATGCTCGTTTTAATTTCCAAGGTATGTTATACAACCAGCACCAGCGTTATTCGCCCGGTTCATCTTTTCACCTCTCTTTCATATTTTAGTTGAGCAAAAACTCATTATATTTACATATAACTCTTCAAGAGCTTCATTTTTATATATATTTCAATCCATAACTCTTCACGGATTGAAAGTTATGTTCGTTTTAATTTACAAGGTATGTTATACAACTAGCACTAATGTTATTCGCCCAGTTCATCTTTTCACCTCTCTTTCATATTTTATTTGATCAAAAACTAAAAAAATCATTGTATTTATATATAATTCTTCAAGAGCTTCATTTTGATATATAATTCAATCCATAACTCTTCATGGATTGAAAGTTATGTTCGTTTTAGTTTACAAGGTATGTTATACAACTAGCACCAACGTTATTCGCTCGATTCATCTTCACCTTTATTTTATATTTTATTTGATCAAAAACTCATTGTACTTATATATAAATCTTCAAGAGCTTCATTTTGATATATAATTCAGTCCATAACTCTTCACGGATTGAAAGTTATGCTCGTTTTAATTTATAAGGTATGTTATACAACTAGCACCAGCATTATTCGCCCGGTTCTTCTTTTCACCTCTCTTTCATGTTTTCTTTGATCAAAAACTCATTATATTTATATATAACTCTTCAAGTGTTTTGTTTTTATATATAATTCAATCCATAACTCTTCACGGATTGAAAGTTATGTTCATTTTAATTTACAAGGTATGTTATACAACTAATACCAACGTTATTCGTCCAGTTCAGCTTTTCACCTCTCTTTCATATTTTATTTGATTAAAAACTCAAAAATCATTATATTTATATATAAATCTTCAAAATCTTCGTTTTGATATATAATTCAATCCATAACTCTTCATGGATTGAAATTTATGTTTGTTTTAATTTACAAGGTATCTTATACAACTAGCACCAACGTTATTCGCCCGGTTCATCTTTTCACCTCTCTTTCATATTTTATTTGATCAAAAACTCAAAAAATCATTATATTTACATATAAATCTTCAAGAGCTTCATTTTGATATGCAATAAAATCCATAATTCTTCACGAGTTAAAAGTTATCCGTGTTTTAAGTTACAAGATACGTTATACAACAACTACAATCCGAATTCGCCCGGTTTGAACTTTCACCTCCTTTTCATATTCTCTTTGATCCAAAACTTAAAACCTCATTATAGCTACCTAAGATACGTCCCGAGTTTCATTTTGGCAGCAGATTTGTTCCATGATTACTCATGGATCGAAAGTTATGCTCATTTTAAGTCAAGGAGTCAAGCTATATAATTATTACAAGAGAAAAATTCCCACTTCATCTTTTCACCTCCTTTTTATGTTTTCTTCAATCAAAACCTTTATAAGTCATCATAAATACATAAAATGCTTCAACAGCTTCACTTTGATAGGTAATTGAATTGGCAACTCCTTACGGATTAAAAGTTGTGACCGCCTTAAGTCACAAGGTCAAGTTATGTAGCCCGCCAAATTCCGCCATCCGATGAATTCCCTACCCGGCATTATCTACAACCAAGCGTCATCCCTAAAACCTAGTGTTATTCTTGACACTTGGCCTACCATACCACAACCACCATCCTAAGCCGCCGTCATCATTCTCACTAATGACCGTCACTTCCGTGACACTTGGGACTTTAATCACCATCCTCTCCAAAGTCACCACCATGTGATGCCTCGTTCACCATATGTGGAGCTTCATCTTCCACCACCACTATCAATATTCCCGCCACATCCTGGCATCGGCATAACACCCATATCCACGGTTGCACAACAGCTGCCATTGGCACACCGGTCGTCACTGGTCATTTTCCACCACCGTGGTTAAACCCTTGCTCTCTCCTTCAAACCCGAATTTGGTTAATTCAATTTAGCCCTAAATGGGTCAATTTTTGCTACCATCTCAGTGTACTTCAACCCTAAATGAGCGACTTTTTACAATCCATGTTCAAATCAATCATAAGTGAGTTAATTGTCGTTACAATCCTAGTTTGATCCAATCTTAATTTGTTCCAATTCTCATTGAAATGAAACCCTAATTGGATCAATTTTCATCGCGATCCTACTTCAAGTCAACTCCAGTTAAGCAAATTTTTTATAAGTTTGGTTCAATCTTCATAGTAAATCAAATTCTGATTGAACTAATTCTTGTTGCATCATAGGTTCATTTCTATCCCAACTGAATCACCACTTGCGGGAGTTTTAGCCTGCTCAAGCCCTAATTATGTCTTGTTCAATCTGCTTCTAAGGAAATCAGTTTTCGTAGCAATCGCGCTCTAATGGATTTTAAGCTAAATAAACCTTTGCTAAGATTTCTAATCTAGACCAGCTGTACTTCAACACACTCTTGCTATAACCTTCTAGTTCAACTAGGTTATATTTCGCTAGATCCTTACCCATAAATAGTCAAATTAACAATTAGATACGGTAATTCTAAATTAAGGGCATTAAAAGAACAGAGTCAGTAACCCTACCCTAATGATTTTGAAATACAAAACGCACATTATCCAACACCAAAACATGAGTGCAAATCAAAGAACACCTATAAGTATTGAGTTTTGGAATAGTAAAAGTACTTATAACAAGACGGCTAGATTACATGATTTATTCCAAGGGCTTTGTTTAGGCAAGTAAGAGACCTCATAACTCCAATGGAATTCACAAGGCATGTCATTTGTCTATCTCCATCCATGACTAATCCAATTACTCTATAAATTTCTTATTGGCATATTCCATACACCTACGAAGAAAATCCCAAAGTAAACAATTCATCCAAGGGGAACTCAATGTGCTGTTATGGTACATGCTACTCATCATGTGCCAACGTCGCAATTTTTCGCTTACACAATGCTAGCAAAGGCTATTTAATTAAAAAAAGGGGAATTCCACCATACTTAGCTTATTTCATAAGCTGCAAGATATCACTATCTCTCGAAATCGGATGTGGCAATAGGCTAAGTACCATTTGAGAGATACTTTTCAGCCTAGCTAAATCAAACCTAGTCAAAATTCAAAAATGTATCCGAGTCAGAAATCGTTTCATAACTATTGGGAGTTGGAAGACTATCTGCGATTCCCTATCCATGGTGGTACAAATCATTTTAGGATTAGGGGACTTTGTCCCTGTTTACAGTCTGAACTTCATTTCAGCGGTGGTGCAAATTATTTTAAGACTAGGGGACTTCGACCCTTTTCACAGTCCGAACTTCATTTTAGCGGTGGTACAAATCATTTTAGGACTGGGGGACTTCATCCGTATTCACAGTTTGAACTTCTGTTTCAGCGGTGGTACAAATCATTCTAGGACTGGGGGACTTCGTCCTTGTTCATAGTCCAAACTTCATTTCAGCGGTAGTATAAATTATTTTACGACTGAGGGACTTTCATTTCAGCGGTGGTACAAATTATTTTAAGACTGGGGGACTTTGTCCCTGTTCACAGTCAGAACTTCATTTCAACGGTGGTCCAAATCATTTTAGGACCCGGGGACTTCGTCCCTGTTCATAGTCCAAACTTTATTTCAGTGATGGTACAAATCATCTTAGGATTGGGGGGACTTTGTCCCTATTCACAGTCCAAACTTCATTTCAGTGGTGGTACAAAATTATTTCAAGACTAGGGGACTTCGTCCCTTTTCACAGTTCGAACTTTATTTCAGCGGTGGTACAAATTCGCTTCTTTAGCAAAGGCAGCCATTCCTTTTCCTGAGGGACTTCGTCCCTGTTCATAGTCCGAACTTCATTTCAACTGTGGTATAAATCATCTTTAGACTGGGGACTTCGCCTCAGTCATTCCCTTATTTTAGTAATAAATCCCTTTCACACTGGGAGACTTCACTGCATCCATTTCCTTATCCTAAGTGGCGCGAACCATTTTGCCATTGAGGGACTTTATCTCAATTCACAACTCCAGCTTCCTCATCCTAATGGCGCAAATCATTTTTCACGACTATAGGACTTCACCCCCAGGTCACAGGCTAGGCATTACCTCCATCACAAATGGCAAACCACTCTAAAATCAGGAAGCTTCACAATTAGCAATAGTTAAAAGTACATTCTTTTTGCACGATGCAAAGCAAGTAAAAACAATTACAAGTCAAGAACTGCTCATCCATAAGGAGCAATCCTTTTCAAAACATGTAAACTTCGTCCTCAATCGTGCTACATTACGCAACATTATGGCATATTCGGAAGACTTCGCTACTCGTCATAAATCAAACTACAACTGTCAAACTTGGTTGCCTATCGCAACTTGACAAAATATTTCTAATAAAAGAATCCGAAATAAGCCGCATTTCTTATTATGCCTGAATAACTCACACTCCAACCAAGCTTTTGCTAAGCTATTTAATACCACAAACTGATCAACAACTTAATAAGGGTAGTGCAAGATATTATCTTTATCTTCTTAGCCACCTTTATAATCCTATACATACAGTGATGGCGCGTAACCGGTAATTCCAAATCACGTTATTCAAAACAATGACATATCTGTAAGGCTTCAGTACCCATAAGAAACTGAATTGCGATTACAAAAATCAGAGGCTCGTCGCAGCCCAACTAACTATTTCTAATAGGAAGGTCCAACATAGACTGCACTTGTTACCATGCCTGAACAACCCACACCTCCACTAACTGTTTGTTAGTTAGGCACTAGCATTGGCCAATAACTTAAGAAAAATAATATAAGAGGCCGCTTTTATCTACCTAACTCAAGGCACTTATTAACCACCTACTCAAGATGACGAGTAACAAGCCAGTGACATATGAACATAAATGGTAACTCAATAACAAAAAGCCCTTCAGATTGTAGCAGTCTGAACAAAAAGCTAGGAGTAAGATGAACTAGTCCAATATCCACAATGACCTAGTTCAAGGTGGTGTTGGACTTTCCTACTGTCCACTTTAAACTCCTGTCATAGCCTATATAACTTAGCAATAGGTGCTCTTTAGTAATAAGCATCATGATAAGACGATATTGAAGGTTGGTCATTATTAAGCTGCATATTGGACATAAGTGCTTCAAAAATTAACAATAATCTATATGATGAATCAAATCCCTCAGATAATATTCGTTTGCAAAGTACATTATATGAATACTAGTAATCACTATTCCTGTGATTGTTTATTTTTGTTTATTTGCAACCACTAAACAAAACGTATATCAAGCTCATCAGTTCATAGATGAATGTCAGAGGTAAATCAATGATAGTCAAAGACATCCTTTGGGAATGATATACCATATGCTTGATTTACTTCTTGCTTGGCATGTAACAGCTTTTAAAGTGTGTTAATTTTAGTAACCCGTCTTTACTTCGATATATGTCCTCGATATGCTTATCGTCAGATAAGAATGCTATCTTGTGTGGTTTTACTATCTCAATTATGCTTGCTACCTTGACTTACCCAGGTATTCTATACATGACACTCAATATTTACCAAGTGTATATTCATCACCATGGTTCGCCCTCGTACAATCATCTGCAACGGATGCAACATTCATTACCATGGTCTGCCCTGGAGCAATCACCCGCAATGGGTGCAGTATTCATGGCCATGGTGCCTGGTGCAATCACTGGCAACGGGTGCAACATTCGTCACCATGGTCTGCCCTAGTGCAATCACCCGCAACAGGTGTAACATTCATCACTATGGTCCAACCCGGTGCAATCACCTGCAATTGAGTACAACATCCCTTAGCGATTTGACGTTTGAAGATAATTCCATATTGCTATGCCAGCACTTCTTTGTCTTTTGATGGTTTCAAAAAATATAAAAGCATTTTTTTAACCGAACATAAAAGCACTTATTCTTCAATGAAATCATACCTGCAATGCTAAATCACAAGTTGGCAGGACCACAAGAGCACATAGGCATTTCACAGCACAATTTGCCAACATCTGCATAATAGGCAAAGCATAAGCCAAAGTTTTGCCGCTTCCTGTTAGTGAATTTATACATAGGTGTCACTCAAAAGCACTAGGTCCTATTGTTGCCTACGAAACTGCACATTGCACCCGAAAAAGTGAAGACATAACTATATTTTTCAAAGCATCATCCACCTTGAAAGAGAACTAATACAAGAATGAGTTTGAAACAACCAAAAGACAACAAAGTGTTGGCATAGCAGTAGAAACAAAACGAAAGTTGAGGCCTAAGACAAAAGGTCCAATGTTCAAGTCCAACAACCCCATTACGCTAAAAGTTAAGTTTAAAACAACTTGAAGGCATGCTGTAATCTTCACCCCAAAAAAGCATAGAGAATGGAAACTTTTAGTTTCTCTATGCAACCACAAATGAATGATTATAAAAGAGATTGATCCAGCATTACACAAGTTATGCCTTCTGATACTTTCTGAAATTGTCCTTCGGATATCCATACAGTCTTGGATAGTAAAAGTTCCTCATACAGATGGGACTTTGAAAGAAATTCTTAGCAAAGGAACATTAACGGCAAAACAAAAATCCCTTTGCAGCTAAATTTAGGTACACCCCCACAAAGGGCATCCTCTTTGACGCTTCGTGTAGATGGGAGGTACCCCAAACACCTAATTTTAGGTAGGTAATAGTTAACTATTTTGTATGCGTGGTAATTATTAAAGATTTTTTGTTTTTAGGAACAAAAGGAGGGAGTAATTATTGAGGGCTATATTTGGGGTTTCTTATTTTTTTTTTAAAATTACTAAATATAGAAAATGCTAATTACAGTGGTGGTGTCTAAATATGTGTATGGTTCTGCTGGAGCGATTTGACATTTGAAAATAATTTTTTTTGGTAAGTCAGCGAAATATATAGATGAAAGAAAATACGTACAAGCTACAAGGGGCATACCCCAGGACACGGCCGAAGCCTACAAGTATGAATCAAAGTCAAAAAAGTTTAGACAAAGTTCATACAACATGCAACCAAAGAATAACAAAAGGAACAAAGAAAAAGCTAAGTCTCAAACCCCCAGTGTTGAAGCAATGAGGCGTGACGGTGAGCTCCTCTTAACGTAGAAGCAGCAAGCAAGCGGCTTCTGACTCAACCCGTAATCTCCTCTCTTACAGCTGCAACTGATCTGGACTGAGAATGCTGAACCCGAAGGTTGCGCTCGTACCAAACAGTATACACAGTCGCAGAGAGGCAGAGTCGAGCTATGATACTGCCAATCTTGCGCCCCCTGAGGTGCTGAGCAGCCTAGGTGACAAGAGCATCCCAAGGAAGGGTGGGCCAAGCGATAGATGTACTCGGAGCAACAGAACTCCAAACCGAGGCGGAAAAAGAACAGGAGAAGAAGAGGTGCTCGTGGGTCTCATCAGCACAGCCGCAAAGCACACAAACACTCTGAACCTCAAGAGCTCCAAAACGCCGAAGTCGATCCCGGGTCCATAGTCGCTGTCGAGAAGCAAGCCAGAGAATGAAGGAGTGTCTCGGTATATGCATCTGAAACCACATATGGTGGTGAATGGTATCCTCCTCTCTCCTACTCCGCAGCATCTCCCAAGCGGACTTGGTGGTGAAGCGCCCCAAGGGGTCACCCAACCACAGGATGGAGTCCGCTACACCAGCCCGAGGGCTAAAGTCAATCATGTCCCAGATGGGTCGGAGCTCCAGATAAGCTTGTGGAAATCTCCACTGACCACCCTCAATAATGGATGAGACCCGAGAATCCCAAAGAAGCCCAGAAGAGGTGAGCAGTCGAGCAGGGAAGCGCTCCGAAAGACGACCACATGGCAGCCAGTAATCGGCCCATAGGGCAGTGTCAAGGCCATCTCCTATGACATGATAGATCAAACCAGAGCAGAGATGGCGAACTGATAAAATCTGACGCCAGCACCAAGAAGCCGAACTCGTCGCCTGAATAATCCAAAGGCTGCTCCCTCGAAGGCGGTTCCAATGAACCCAACGCGGCCATAAAGAGGAGGAGTCAGAAAGTAGGAACCAGATGTGCTTCATGATCGAAGCCTAGTTCCACTCAGCAAGACGCCAGATCCCGAGACCACCCTCCCGCCGAGGGTAACACAGATGTCTCCAAGCAACCTTCGCCCCTCCCGGGGCCAACGAAGACCCTCTCCAAAGGAATGCCGCAAGAGTCGACTCAATCTTCCTGATCATCGTCTTCGGAAGCATGAAGATCGACGACCAGCAGACCTGAGTGGCGAAAAGGACAGAGCGGATAAGTTGTAGGCGACCCGCATACGAGAGCGAACGGGAGGTCCAGAGCCGTATACGAGAGAGGATGCGATCCAGCAGGGGCTTACAGTCAATATACCACAGCCGAGAAGTGATAAGAGGTACTCCCAGATAACAAACTGGGCACTGCCTAAGACTGAAACCCAGAACACCCAAAATATCCCGCTGAGTTGCAGAGTCCACTCCTGCTAGGAAAACTGAGCTCTTCGCTGCATTCGAGGACAACCCCGAGAGTGCAGCAAAGCGGTCCAGAGCCTCACGAACAACAAATACACTACCCACATCGCCCCGACAGAATATCATCAGGTCATTAGCAAAACATAGGTGTATCAACCCAATACGACGGCAGCCCGGATGATAACGAAAACGTGGATCATCAATAGCATGACGAAGCAGCCCCCAAAGACCCTCCATAGAGATAACAAATAAATAGGGAGAGAGAGGGTCACCCTGACGAACACCTCGACTGGAGGGGAAGAAGCCCTGAAGCTCGCCATTGATGGTGACAGAAAAGCGGGCCGTAGAGAGGCACTCGCGGACCCAACCGATCGTAGTCTCTGGGATCTCCATACTCCTCATACCAGCTAGGATGAAATCCCATCGGACAGTGTCAAAATCCTTACGGATATCGACCTTCAGGGCACAACGAGGCGAGACCTGAAGGTGATAACCGCGCATCAACTCCTGCGTCAAAAGAATGCTGTCCAAAATCCGACGACCCGGAACAAACGCTGACTGAGCATCACCAATCACCCCGGGGAGGACACCCTTCAACCTGTTTGCAATGATCTTAGTGATGCACTTACAGAACACGTTGCAACAGGAGATAGGGCGAAAATCACCAAAGGTGGAGGGGGTCTCCACCTTAGGCACAAGACATATCCGAGTGGTGTTCAGGGCACCTAGCATGAGCCCTGAAACGAAGAAAGACTGCACGGCCCTAATCACTGCTCCTCCAACCACCTCCCAAGCCCTCTTAAAAAAGAGGGATGTGTAGCCATCGGGCCCCGGGGCCCTGTCATCGCCTCTAGAAAAGAGAGCATCTCGAACCTCAGTGGCAAAGATCGCGGAGATAAGTGGGCAAGCCTGATCCTCAGAGATGCTAGTCTCAAAAATATCAGAAACATCCTCAGTCAGCGGACCACCTGGCTCAGTCAACAAATCCTGAAAGAAGGTGACCCCGGTTTGAGAAATCAACTGCGGATCATATGTCCGCACACCATCAGAGACCACAATCGATGAAATTCGGTTCCGGGCCTGTTGTGGAGAACAGAACGATGGAAGAACCGAGTGCTTTGATCCTCGAGTGAAAGCCATTGAATTCGTGACTTCTGACGGTAGAAGCCTCCTCATCCTGACACAAAGCAGAGTACTCATGAAAAAAGCGACGCTCCTCGAGACATAGAGAAGGACTCTCAGGGTCCTCATCCCAAGCCCTCTGGCTCGTGGCCCAAGCATCACGGGCCACCTCGACTCTGGCCGAGATGTGACTGTAGTGGCGAGCGTTGAGGGCCTTCAACTCACTCTTCAGCAGCTTCAGCTTCTGAGTGAGATGATACATCGGAGTACCCTCAACACAAGTGTCCCGGACTCGTCTGATAGTTGGGAGGAAGTCCTCGTGATCGACCCAAAAGTTGAAGAACTTGAAAGGAAGTCGCAGGGCACGACGTTCCCCAAGCCCTCGTACAACAATGGCACTATGGTCCGAGACAACATGTCGGGCAAGGAACTCAGCGGATGCGATGGGAAAGTCACGAAGCCAACCCTCACTGACTAGGCACCAGTTAAGCCGCTTGAGAATCAAGCGGTCACCCTCGGCCCCATTGGACCATGTAAATTGAAGACCAGAAGAGGAGATAGGCGTAAGCTCAGCCTCAGCAAGACACTCCTGAAAGTCGTCCATGTGACCAGGCTAACCCTGCTGGCCGCCGCATCGATCAGATAGACTAAGGATGGCATGAAATCCCCAAGAAGAATCCAAGGCTCACCCAGGAGACTCAAGCTAGTGCTCCGAATATAGTCCCATAAAGCTCGTCGAGGACCCGGCTCGTTAAAGCCATAAACAAAAGTAGCGAGAAAGCTCATAGCCCCAGAAAGATCAGAAATACGACAAGTACGGAACTGGTCTCCTCCTCAAATAAGCTCGACTCTATAAACACCCGGATCCCAAGCAACAATAATGCGACACCACGTAGGGCAAGCACCACTAAAGAGAAACCTCCACCCATCAGCACAACGAGCAATCACCGCCTCAACATCCGAAGGTTTGGTTTTGGTCTCGACCAAACCAATGACAGATAAACGATTAGAAGAAATCCAATCACGAACAGCTCGAGAAGATTGGGGGTTGTTAAGCCCCCTAATATTCCAACAACCAACCACCATGATGAGATAGTCAAATGGGAGCGCGGCCCGCTCGCTTGGCCGCACGAGTAACCGGCCTCCTCGGCCCCGCAACGGCAACCTCAACACAAGGGGAAGTGGAGCATACAAGAGGGGTAACGACTCCAAAAATTCCATCCTGAGCCATCTCCACCTCAACAGGAGCATCAACTATCTCTGTGTCTTCCCGAAGAGGAGTGGGAACAAAATCAGCGAAAGTCCAAGATGAAAGAGAAACTGACCCAGAATCCGAAAGAACCGTGCGAGTGCTAACACTCTCCTCCCTAACATCTGAGCCAAACGCTCTCCTCATCTCAACGGCACCAACCATGCATGGGCTAGGAGTCTCCAAGCGGCCCACATCCCTACACCGATCGGCATCATGCCCGAACAACCCAAAAATCGGCCCATGACTAGTACCCCTAGAAGAAAGCCCCTCCAAAACGGGCCCATTTTCTCTAGAAGTAGCGGAAGTGGAAACACTAGAAGGAAGCCCCTCCAAAATGGGCCCATTCCTACTAGTGAGAAAAACGGGCGATCGGTCACTAGAGGGGAGCCCCTCCAAAACGGGTCCATCCCCTCTAATGCAAGTGGGCAAGTCACCAGAGGAAAGCCCCTCCAAAACAGGCCCATTTCCTCTAGAAGTAGGGAAAGTGGAAGCACTAGAAGGAAGCCCCTCCAAAACGGGCCCATTTCCCCTAGGTGCAACAGCGGGTCGAACACTAGAGGGGAGCCCCTCCAAAATGGGCCCATCCCCTCCAATGCTAGTAGTAGGTAGGTCACAGGAGGAAAGCCCCTCCAAAGACCCAAAATGCGGCCCAACAGCCGGCCCAATAACAGCACCCGCGGCTCTTATCCCCACTTCCTCTAAAGGCCCAACATCACATGGCCCATCAATATTTGCCTCCCCAAGCCCAACAATAATGGGCTCAACAATAGTGGGCTCATCTACCACGCTAGTCATCGGCCCAATCGTATCATGTGCCTCAACACCATTCCCCGCACCACCCTTACGCCGTCTCCGCCGCCGCCCAGTTTTCCCTCCGGGCACCACCTCCGGTTGCTCCGGGAGGATAGTAACGGTATTCGGATTGGGACAAGAGTGACCAAAGACCCTACATTTATGGCAAACTTTTGGCATACCCTCCAATTTAACCGTTATCGGTATGATTTGGCCATTGTAATCCACCGAAAGTCGCTTCGGCGGGTCGGTCCAAGCGTCAAGTTGTACACATACACGAGCATAACTAATCATGGTACCCTCCAAGGTTGGTTGGTCCATGAAAAGTGGGTGGCCCACACTGCTAGCGATCGAGCTCAAGGAATCTTCCGACCACAAGGAGGCCGGGAGACCATGTAATTGGACCCAAATTGCAATCCGAGGGAGGTCACGTGAAGGAGCGAAGTTGGGTTGTCAACGCTCAAGGGAGAGGTAATGCCCATTAAGGGTCCAAGGCCCACCCCTAAGAATCAAATCCGACTCAAGTATCGACTTAAACCGGAAGTAGTAGACCTCCTTATCCGCAATCACACATTCAAGTCCCTTCGACCCCCAAAGCATGCGAGTTAAAGCAACACATCAAGAGTAAGCAACACAACCCCCAATAATACGATCAACGAGACATCGGCTCCATTTTTCAAGACCCGGTGCTACATCGGCATCGGTGATGGTAGTAACCACTTCCCCATTTACAAGCTTCGGAGGAACAAACCGAAGCGCACCACCCAGGGGTGGCATGGCAGCCACCGAGCCCCATGGCCGGGGAGGAGTACGCAGCTCAACCATGGCCAACCAATGAAACAGCAACAAGATTCAAGCAAGGCAAAGTTGTAACAACTTGTAACAAATTGTAACAAACTTTCAACAAATCCCAAACCTCCAAACAAACAAAACAAACAAGCTCTCCACCACATCAATACAACATTGGAAGTCAAGATCAAGAAATCAAGCAAGGAAATGCAAGAAGCATGCGTTTATCATCATCAATCTCTAACTGCCCCTGTTTTGACCGAAACAGGGCACGGAAGTGCCGTGACAAAAAACAACCAAGAACCACCCAAATAGCCAAGCTAAGAACAAGCGCAAGCAGGATAAAGGGTATGTACCAAGACTTGCTCCGCAAGAGAGGAGATCCAAGCAGGAAACGAGGGAGAAAGTAGACCCCGAGGAGAGAGAAAATGAACACCAATGAACACCAAAGCCATCAATCAACCAAGAAACGTCAGGGAATCACCATGGCTGAAGGTGCAGGTTGATGAAGAATGAGAAATAGCGTCCTACGCCGTCACCAACATCAAAACGCAAACACCCTCGCTCACATGTGTTTCGACCCTCAAAAATCAAATTGTTCAGATTGACATCAAAATGGTCCCATCAGAAAGAGGAGGTCACGACGAGCCTAAAAATGGTCTCTACGCCGCCGTACAGTCCCGCACGCGCCGTCACGCGCTGGGGAAAGGCAGCGGTTATGAGGAGGACCCCCACGCGCCACCAGCACCAGCACGCGATTACTGTTCCTCCGATTTCCCTCCCTCTATAGTTAGGATCAGAACATTTTTTAACTTTTGAGATGTACGTTTGAAAATAATTCCATATTGCTATGCCAACACTTCGTTGTCTTTTGATGGTTTCAAGAAACATAAAAGCATTTTTTTTTTAGCCGATCATAAAAGCATTTATTGTTCAATGAAATCATACCTGTAATGCTAAATCACGAGTTGGTAGGACCACAAGAGCACGTAGGCATTTCATAGCACGATTTGCCAACATCGGCACAATAGGCAAAGCATAAGCCAAAGTTTTGCTGCTTCTTGCAGGTGAATTTGTACATAGGTCTCGCTCAAAAGCACCAGGTCCTATTGTCGCCTGCGAAACTGCCAATCGTACTGGAAAAAGTGAAGAGATACCCATATTTTTCAAAGCATCATCCACCTTGAAAGGGAGCTAATACATGAATGAGTTTGAAACAACCAAAAGACTGTTGGCATAGCTGTAGAAACACTACAAAAGTTGAGGCCTAAGAAAAATGGTCCAAGGTTCAAATCTGACAAACCATTACCCAAAAAGTTAAGTTTAAAACAATAAGAAGGCGTGCTGTAATCATCACCACAAAAAGTATAGTGTCTAGAAACTTTTAGTTCCTCTATCTAACCATAAATGTACAGTGAAGTTTGCCCATAAGGCCATATATGTAGATCTTGCTCATGAATATAAAAGAGATTGATCCACCATTACACAAGCTATTGTTATACCACCCACCCCCCCCCCCCCCCCCTCCCCCCCGGGCGAGCTAGAAAGGGGAGTGCTAGAGAAAGGCTAGCTTGAAAGGGGCGTGCTAGAGAAAGACTAGCTAGAAAGGGGCATGCTAGAGAAAGGCTAGCTAGAAAGAGGCAAGTAGAGAAAGGCGAGCTAGAGAAAGGTTAGCTAGAAAGGGGTATGCTAGAAAGAGGCTAGGTAGACACCGGTGAGCTATAAAGAGACTAGCTAGAGAAGAGTAGGCTGGACGCCAGCGAGCTAGGACCGGCGAGCTAGAAAAGGGCGTCCAGAGGCATACAGCCACGGGGCTATAAACACCAAATGCAACGAGTAAAAGAGGTAGGGGAGTAACACCAAAGGGAAAAGGGAAGCTTGGTGGTTTCTTTCACCTCCGAAAGCTTGAGTTCGGCTTATCCTTTCGACCCTACCCCACACCAAACTGCACCACAATACGTAAACACACTTGTCAAATTTGTCGAAAACATAATCACTGCTATCTGTGGGAAGGATTGGGGCCATGACAGAACCACTAGGCTCCCCCAATCCTGCTTAGCTAGGTGAAGAGCCTAAGAATGCGTCAAAGCATCAACTAAAGGAGGTTCAAAGTTTACTTGATCGCTTGTTGCACCGGTTAGAGGAGCAACTGCCACATGCACTCAAACTATCCAGAGATAAAAATCCTGAAGTGATGAGTCAACGGCATGACGGACCATCTGGCTGGGAGGAAGAGGGGGAACCCGAGAGTTGGACTTAGGATTGAAATGACGCGAGAAAAATACCTACCAACCCTGCCCTATGGGAGGATGCAAATCAGAACATGAGTCTGTCGGAGATACGGATACCCGGTCATGGGGAGTTAATCTCCTTCCATGGGAAAATATGACCGGTGAGGCACCAAAGGTCCCAGGCACTCATTCCCCGTTCTCCGAGGGAATTCTGTCCTTCCCAGTAAGAAAGGTCAAAATTCCAAATATAGACCTCTTTGATGGAACTCAAGATCTTGAGGATTGCCTCTATGGATTTAAGTCCCGAATATATATATATATATATAGGATGTTTCGGAAGAAGTCTAGTGTAAGTGTTTCCTTGCCACTCTTGAAGGAATTACACAATCCTGGTTTGCATCCTTACCTACAGGATTGACAGCTTTGTGCAGCTTACAGAGAAGTTCTCTCACCATTTTGTGAATAACAAACGAAGGAAAAAGACGGCAGCTCAGCTGATGCAGCTATAACAAAGAGAGTCAGAATCCCTAAGGGGCTTTGTCAGAAGATTTGCTAGAGAAATGATTGATATACCAGGATTGGCTGACGAGATGGTGATAAGTGCCTTCGTTAATGGGCTACGGACTCTCGACTTTAAATTCGTGCTGGCAAAATAACCACCTTTGATGGTTGACGAACTATGGGACAAAGCCAACAACTACCGAAGATGTAATGAGCATAATAGGGAAGTTTTCATTGGGAGCCACTGGAAAACCCAAAGAAAGGCATGAAGCTATGTACCTTGTAAGAGAAACCCCCCGGTATTTCATCCAAAAATTCAGGTACATCGACCCTTGAGACGGATGACTAATGAGATAGATCAAAAGCGTGTTTATAAGGACTGCTCCACCTAAATGATTTCGCAATTCCAAAGCCAGAACCAAATGGTGCGAATTCCAAAGATTTTATAGGCACACCAGAGAAGAATGCAAGGCTAGACACAAGCAGGCCCAAGTACCAAACAGGGAGCTTCCGGACCCTGGAAGCTCGCGAGAGCTAACGGACAGCAAGGCCTTGGTACCAGTGCCTTCCAAAGAAATGGTAGAAGCACCAAAAAAGATGATTGCCATGATTACGCAAGCCCAACCCAGGGAACAGACTCACCCATCAAAGAAACCACACTACAAGAAATTTGTTTATTTACAACGACTCTTCACGACAGAAAACAAAAACCGTTGTAAATAGTAGGGAAAATAAGATTGGAAATATTAGTTGTCATGAAATGATAAAGCTGTGTGTAAATTTACAATAACACCTCATTGGGCATCGTAAATTATGAGCTTCTACCCGTTGCAAATGACTTTTTAAAACTCCAAAAGGGCGGGAAGATGACAATTTTACAAAATTTTGCAATTTTTTTCCGCCAAGAATTGGTATAATAAAATTACTGATAAAAAAATTATTTTTAATACATACACTTCAAATTCTAATTTATTCAGGAAAAGAAATTTCAACCCTAAAAATTCGATTCAGTTGTCCCGTGTTCTCTCCTCTGCGCTGCTCAATCGTACACGTCTTCAACCTCTGGATCTCTCTCCTCTACGCAGCTCGATCATACGCGTCTTCAACCTCGTGATCTGCTTCTCTCTCTCCCTCCTCTGCGTTGCTTGATCATCTTCAACCTCTGGCTCTACTTCTCTCTCTCTCCTCTGTGCTGCACTCATCTCCCCATCGGTTAGGGCACTTCTCTCTCTCCTTTGGATCTCTATCATGCTGCACTTCTTGTCCCTTTTTTCCTTTAATTGTGTGTAAGTTTGTATTATTTTTTAGTGATTTAGAGCCCTAGACATTGTCCTAGTTAAGTTTGAGTTTAAAGTTCATGGCCGCCAAGTACCCTAGACATTGTTTTTTTGTTTTTTTTTTTTTTTGATTGTGTGTAAAGTTGTATTGTTTTTTAGTGATTTAGAGCCCTAGATATTATCTTATTTAAGTTTGAGTTTAGAGTTCATGGCCGCCAAGTGCACTAGATATTGTTTTTTTCTTTAATTGTGTGTAAATTTGCACTGTTTGTTTAGTGATTTAGAGCTCTAGACATTGTCTTATTTAAGTTTTGAATGTAGAGTTCATGGCCGCAAAAATGCTTGGGAGAAGTGGAATTGACGAGGGAAGTAGAGGCATGAGAAGCTTGGTCAATGTTGTGTGTAAATTTGTACTGTTTTTTTAGTGATTTAGAGCCCTAGATATTGTCATATTTAAGTTCAAATTTTGAGTTCATGGCTGCCAAAGGCCCTAGATATTGTTTTTTTTCTTCAATTGTGTGTCAATTTGTACCCTTTCTTTAGTGATTTAGAGCCCTAGATATTGTCTTATTTAAGTTTAAATTTAGAGTTTATGGCTGCTAAGTGCCTGGTTGGAGTGGAATTGACGAAGGAAGTAGAGGCACGAGAGGCGTGGTTAATGTTGTCATGGTGTTGGTGGTGGTTGTATTGGGTTTGTTTCACAGCAGTAGGCGGTGGAAGAGGTCGGTTCTTGAAGAATTCATAGAAACCGGAATTCGCCATCACTTTCATTGGATATGGAGCGTAATTACTTAAAGATAGAAACAGAGGAGTTCTCTTTTTGTAAATGTACGGGAAATATAAGAGGAATGATAAATTACCCAATTTTGTTACATATGGCATTAAAATTGTTAATTTTATTAACACTATATAAGTAATTTTACCTTACTCCACTATTTGATGCATAGGGTTTTCTTTTGGAATACAGGACATAAATAGCAAGACCACGAGGGCCTCCGAATGAGCAATTTGATGCATGGGGTTAACTTGTTGTAATATTAAAAGTCTTATGAAATTTTTATGAAATTTTCATTCGAAAGTTATGGCTACCGTTTGTAAAAGAGCTGGCTTAAACCCAACACTTCTGTATATTGATTATCTAAGTAGATTGTGACATATTAAATTTCTTCTTGGACGGTTATGCTGTTGATTGTGAAGTTTTTATGGATCAATTGGCAAATCTTGATGATTATCACACATTCGTGACTTCTAGATAGTGCATATAAGGTGTTTGTTGATTTGCCTCAATGAATTTCGCTGTGGAGTGCATCATGTATTTGATTCCATTTGGTTTACATCTTGTTTGTAGTGGAGTTTGGAAGTCATATTTTTATATTAAATGCAATGTATTGCGTTAGTTGTTCTTAGGTTTTATATGTGTTATATCGACTCTATTTGTTTTTTAAATCTTTGAAGTACTTCTATCAGTGTGTCATTCTATACTTTTACATAAATGGCACCTATTATGTCAATTTGGATTATCTTTTATATTTTATTTTGTGTATTGACTACGTGTTTTTTGTATTATGTAGGATAATACTAGAAGGCGGATGATGCTTGTGAGGCAATGGATGGTGCTTTGGAACTATACACATACATTGTAGAATGATTCTAAGTGTTTTGCACCTTTGTGAAAATTACTTTGGCTATCATTTTGGCACCAGTGATCGAATATTTGGTTTTGGTTGTGGAACATTATTGATATTTAGTGACTTTAGTTAATTGATGAAGAATTTTATTTCCAATTGATTAGTTGGCTTATTGATGTTTTGATTTATATTATTAAGTAATTGCATTTTGGCTATGATGAATATGTTTGATTATAATTTCTCTTATAATGAAGTGTTGTTGCGAAATTTGATTATGACAAGTGTTAGTGTAAATACTTTTAACAATAACAACAAAGACTGTCATATGGAATTTTTTTCCAAACGTGTGATAAGGAACTATGACGATATAAATGTTGTATTTGCGACAGGATTACCGCCATTGTAAATGAATTTGTGGCAAGTGTTTATTCCCGTCATAAATGCATTGGTGGTGGGAATTGATTCCTGTCGTAAATGCATTTGCGATGCATTTTACTTCCGTCACAAATGTACTTGCGACAATTTTTGTAAATGCATTTGCGACAGATTTTGCTCTATCATATATGCATTTGCAGCAGTTTTCGTCCCTTCGCAAATGTATTTACGACGGTTTCAAATTTGTTGTCCTAAAAAGGCATTAGTGACAGAGGATATAGCGACGGTTCATGACGGTATAGTTTTCGTTGTAAAATGCCTTTTATGACGGGAAACTGGCTTAATAGCAATAGTGTTTTCCTGTTGCTAATGATTGATTTTCTTCTAGTGCCAACTAAGAGGAGAAAGTCTATTTTGAAATAACTTTTACAGAGGAAGAATTAGAAATGTCCAAATACCCCACGATGACCTTCTTATCATATCAGTTGATGTTGAGTAGTGTCGGATACACTGAGTTATGGTTGATCAAGGAAGTGCTGTCAACGTTATTTTCTATCGATATTTTGAGCAAATGGAAATTCCAACTAATCGAATGATGCAGGTGGGATATCTCGTGGTCAGCTTTACTGGACAAATGGTTCAACCCATGGGAATGGTTGTTACGGATACTCTATTTCGTAAGTATGAGGCCGTGAGAAGGGAAAGAGTGGAATTCTTAATTGTGGATACTCCTTCTCCCTACAATGTAATACTCGGGAGGCCCACTCTAAACAGCATAAAGGCTATCATTTCAACATACCACCTCCTGATGAAATTTGAAGCCAAGGAAGGGAAGGGGGGGGGGGGGGGGGGGGGGGGGGGGGGTTGTAAAATTGCTCTTCTAGGAAACCATAGAATAGCTCGAGAAACTTATCAGGCGTTCTTGCCACAAGTTAGTTGTGAACTTCCATTTGAATTAGGAGTTGAAAGACTTGACCCTACAGACATGGGGGCGGAGGAGGAACGAAGCACCGACTTAGGCCACCTTGAAGAAGTGAAAGTTGCTGAAAGAAAGAAGGTGAAAATAGGGTACTGGCTACCCGAGGAGTTAAAAAGTAAACTAATATCTTCACTAAAACAATTTTGTGACGTGTTCGCGTACAACACTGAGGAGATGCCCAGGATCAATCAGGATATAATGGTTCATCGATCAAATGTACTCCCTCATGCAATACAATCAAGCAGAGGAAGAGAAGTTTCTATGTGGAAAGAAATGAAGCTATTAAAGCAGAAATTGTCAAGCTACTCAAAGCAGGATTTATACAAGAGGTAAAATACCTCGAATGGTTGGCGAATGTGCGTGACCTTCACTGACTTAAACCATCAATGCCTGAAAGACTCCTACCCTCTGCCGAAAATTAATCAGTTGGTAGATTCTACAGCCGGGAATGAGCTACTCACCTTCCAGGATGCCTTCTCGGGATACCACCAAATCAAGATGGATCCCGAGGATGAGGAAAAAAGCTTGTTTGTGACCAACAAAGGTACGTATTGTTACAGGGTGATCCCGTTTGGTTTAAAAAATGCGGGAGCCATATACCAACATTTGGTCAACAAGATATTTGCTTAACAAATTGGACGTAATATGGAAGTATATGTGGATGAAATGATTGTCAAATCACGTGTCCAGAAGGATCACATTTCTGACTTGGAAGAAGCCTTCCAAACCTTGAGACAATATCGTATGAACTTGAACCCCAACAAGTGTTCTTTTGGGATACCGGAGGGCCGATTCCTTGGATTCATTGTCAGTGCACGAGGAATTGAGGCCAATCCGACGAAGGTGAACGTCGTACTAGAAATGGGTACTTCCAAGACGGTCATCGAAGTATAGCGTCTCCCCGACTCTTAGCGGCACTTAATAGGTTCATCAGCAAATTTAAGAAAAGGCGTTGCCCTTCTTTCAAGCACCGCGAAAGAAAAGGAATGACGTATGGGACGAAGAATGCGATTGAGCTTTCAAGCAAATAAAAGAGCACCTGGCATGTCTCCCCTCTATGGCCAAGCCAGTCCTAGGAGAAACACTCATCCTGTACGTGGTGGCCTCAGACAAAACTATAAGCGCAGTGTTAGCTGCTAATCATTCGCGGGAGCAAGTTTTGATTTATTTTGTTAGCCAGGTTCTAAAGGATGCGGAATTGCGATATCCACCTATCGAGAAATTGGTATTTGCCATTATTATAGCTTCCCGAAAGCTTTGGCCGCACTTTCAAGCCCACACGTTGAATGTGCTGACTAACCAACCTGTCAAGAAGTTATTATTAAAGTTAGAATGCTCGGGACGAATGTTGGCCTGGGCAGTAGAACTGTCAGAATACGACCTTCATTACTTACCTTGAACAATCATTAAAGCATACGTGCTAGCCAACTTTTTGGCTGAGTGCACCTTCGGTACTGAAGATGGAGGCACCAAACAAATAAGGGATATGGAAAAGGACCTCGAATGTACCGGATCCTACAATAAGTCAATCAAGGATAACCCGCCTGACGAGAATGCGTGGGTATGGACGGTGTTCATGGATGGCTCTTCATGTGCAGAGGGGTCAAGAGCAGGCATTTACTTACCAGACCCTAAAGGGATTACCCACTGATATGCTTTACGCTTTCAATTTCCTTTAACCAACAATGAAGTCGAGTATGAGGCGGTGATCCACGGGGTGAGATTAGCACAAGCAGTTGGCGCAGAAGATATAGCTATTTTTAGTGATTCAAAAATGGTGGTGAGCCATATAAACGGGGAATACGAGGCTAGAGATTTGGGCATGATCAGATACTTGCAATCCTTTCAAAAACTTACAGGTGACTCTGGAAAAGTCAAGGTACAGTACCTCGAACAGGGTGAGAACCGAGTAGCCGATGAATTAAGTAAATTGGCCCGCTCTCTCCAGGTACATGATTTGGGGATAGAGGTAGACCTGAAACAAGTATATCAAAGCACGTTCGAAGAACCTGTTCATCGAGGGGTATTCCGCATCGTTGAATCTTTGGGATGGATGAAGAGAATAGGATGGATGAAGAGAATAACGGACTATCTCGAGAAAGGGGTACTGCCAGAGGATCCCCTTAAAGCTAAAAAGACTAGATGTCAGACAGCTCGATTTGCGATCCTGGACGGCCAGTTATACAAAAGATCATTTTCTCACCCCCTGTTAAAATGTGTAGAGACGAGCGAGGGATACGAGATTCTGGAAGAAATCCATAAAAGAGAATGCAGGGGGCACATTCCGGGCAAAGGAAATTCGTGATAGTTGCGGTAGACTATTTCTGTAAATGGGTGGACGTCGAACCTGTGGCCAGAATAATTGACCAGGCCACACAAAATTTCCCATGGAAGAGGGTAGTTGCTTTGGGATTCCTCGGGTTTTAGTGGCTGACAACGGATCACATTTTACCTCGTCTCGGTTTCAACTTATTGTGAGGAAATAGGCATCAGTCTGCATTTCGCGGCTATCGCACACCCCTAAAGCAACGGCCAAGTTGAGGCCATTAATAAAGACATCTTTAGAGGCCTAGAAAAGCGACTAGAAGATGCTAAGGGAAGATGGGTGGAGGAATTGCCTAGCATCCTTTGGTCAATCAGAACAATGCTCAAAACAGCCATAGGGAAACCCCCATTATGCTGGTATATGGTGCTGAAGCCATGCTCCCTATGGAGGTATGTAATCCAATCTTCCGCATTAAACATTATCACCCATAAACCAACGAAGCTATCCTGCGAGGGGCTCTGGATTTGGTAGACGAAGTTTGAACAAATGCCCTAGTTAAAATAGCTGCCCAAAAACGAAGAATGTATGCTTATTATAATCGTAAGGTCAAGCCATGCGGCTTTCAGGTAGGAGATCTAGTTTTACGACTCGCAAAGCTCGGAGGAAAGGATTCCAACATAAGAAAACTCGCACCTAATTGCGAAGGTCCCTACAGTGTAACCAGAATATTACGAGAAGGTAGCTACGCGCGGCAGTGAATGGACAGGATAGATTTGTCTCATAGTTGGAACGCGCATAACCTTCGTAAATACTACCCCTGAAGTAAGATAGGGATAAAATAAATAACGTGTGTATCGATGTATGTGTAATATATAAAGTCAATAAGGCAAGTCTAGAAGACACCGACACTCTGTAATCCACTCCGTTTAATGCTAATAGATTCTTATACACTTAATTGATAAACCAAGGAAAGCTGTTGTGCATAGTATCCCCAAGTACCCAATTTTCCAGGGAAAGCACACAAGGTCATTCCCAAAGCTACAAACAATAATACTCACCTCATTAAAGGGGCAACAATATCACCCACCTTGTTAAAGGTGCTACAAGAACACTCATCTTATTAAAGGTGCAACAATGTCTCCCACCTTGTTAAAGGTGCAACAAGGATACTCACCTCATTAAAGGTGCAACAATGTCACCCACCTTGTTAAAGATGCAACCATGATACTCGCCTCAGTAAAGGTGCAACCATGATACTCACCTGATTAAAGTATAAAAAGGTGCAACAAAGACACACTTCGCTAAAGATGCCACCTACCTTATCGAAAAGGCAATAATCTAAATCACCCTCTTAAGAAGGCAGTCAAAACCCTTAACTAGTTAATGTAACTATATTGGCTTTTCACCTACCTCTTTAAATGCATCCCATGCATAAACCAGCCAAACGGAATAAGAATAAAAAGAACCGTCGCATATACTGACAAAACCAGTAAGCAAGATAGCATCAGACACATCTGTCATGGCTAAAAGCAATAACCTTTCCTTACGCGAATTATGCGATATCTACCTAAAGAATTTCTTATAAGATAAAAAAAAGCCACACAATAAGATTTTGGGCATAAATAAAAAACCCGAAACAAAGTTGTTCACCTAGCACATTTGATACGACCGCACACCATAACACATACTCCTAAGATATAAGTAACCAAATTGCACTGCACGCATAAGTCTATTAGCAACAAAGCGTAAGACAACATTAATACCCCATACATTGCAAATACCCATAAAAACTAGAAAAGTAACGTAGAATAAAAAGTCAAACGGTGGATCTAGCATTCCCATCCCCCTGGACTACTTTGGTAAGGTGCTCAAAATCCTCGTTGATACGAGCTATGCAGTCAACTATGCCCTCCGGAGTGAGAACGGGGCCACCTTCCCTAATTTTATCCATTAATTGATTGAAACCCCACTTGAACCCGGCCCAACAATTAGCGTCACGCGCCGATTGATACTCGGCACTAGCATTGAAAGCAGCCACAGGCTCTTCTCGAGCATGGGACAATTCAGCACTTAATCTGGCTAATTGATCTTCCTTACCCTTCATGATAGCATCTTTACTCGCCAAATCTTCCCTTAGGACTTCCACTTCCCGTGCAAGCTCAGAATAATGCAGCTGGGACTCCCTGAGCTGTTGGAGCAATTCCTCCTCTCTATGCTGAGCAGCTTCGTGAAGACCATTACCTGCCTCCTCACCTCGCAATCCTAGGGCACACAAAGAGGCAATCACTAACACATACTGCAAAAAAGAAAACAAAAATCCAGAACTTGTGAGCATAACTATGAGACGCATATGTACAATATACAAATAATTATCACTGTCCTTACCTCAGCCACCGGGGGGTAGCCATCCTGAGATAGAGAGGAGGTGGGCGAAATAGCTTCAAAAACCTGATGTAAGGTACCAAGGTCAGGAACGGATAATGTTATTACTCAAACTCGCAACATATTCATTGGATCAGCTGGAAAGTTAGGGGCGGCTTCTGGCTCGCCCATCGGAACATGTAAGGATGAAACGGGAGCGGGATGCTTCGAAGTAGGTAAGGAAGAGGGGGTGTGTTGGATCGGGAAGGGCTCCTTCCTCTAGTTAAAAGGTTAGGTAAGTAGAGTGGTCTTGCCGGGGTGGAGGAGACCTGAAGGGAGTAGAAGTCACACTCCTGGGAAGGAGTCGAGGGAACTCAGAATGCTCACTCTCATGAAGCTGATGAGAAGAGCCAACAGGAGCTGCTTGGCTTGCGACCATAGAGCTGGAGGCACCCACACCAGACTGACTAGGATGCGAACTACTCAAGGAAGGATCCGCTTCGAAGTAATTAACAATATTAAGATTGCCTAACTCTTCGGCTGAAAAGACAAATAAGATTCTTAATTAAAAAAAGGAAATAAAGAATCAACATATAAAAGCCCTTCACAAAAAACTGAGAAAGCACCCGGAACAGGCTTTGTACTAAGCCCTGCCTTAACCAGTACAACCTCCTGTCTAAGATGGGCCCGAGTCGCCAAGAAATGAACATCTTCTCTACTCTCATATAAATAACCAATAAGGGTCCAATCATCATCAGTAAAATTGTTAATATGTGGCCTACGAGGCCGGTTCAAGCCACTCCAAATTATAGGATACTCAGGAAGGGTGGGGGGATGAACCCATATAAATCTGGGCATCCACACTTTAACACGTGACGGGTTACTGCGTATAAAAGAAAAACCTACTTTACTCTCAAAACCGTATGGCGCTCAGTTTGTTTAACTCTGAACAAATAATCAAAAATAGGGTTGGCCAATTCAAAACCATTCACAAACATGACATAAGAGCTTGTGAATTGTCCCTAAGCTATTTGGAGTCACCTGACCTGGACATAAGGAGTATCGCGACATAACACGAGATACAAAAGGGGAAAGAGGAAACCGAAGACCAACATTAAGGGCCTCTATAAAGATTGCAAAACAGTCATGTTAAGGGGCCATTAGGGGAGAATCATCCTCACTAGGCACCCATATGGTATGATCAGGGGGAAAATAGTACTTCTTTCGAAGGGCTGAAATTCTGACCTCCCCGCGATATTTATGAATAAAATAGAGGAACGACCTAAACCTTGCTGCCATAGGGAAACAAGTTTCTAAATGTCCAACATTGAAAATAGCCGCGTCTGCCCAAAGGTGAGGAGGAAGATTCAAGGGAGCATTGTTGTCCTCACAGCACGTCGCGTCGAACTTCTTGTTCGACCCCTACCATGCCCCATGTTAATCTGCATTACACCTTTTCTAAATAAGTATGATAACACGAGTCATGACAAAGAATACATACGTGTGTATAAATGGGAAACACTAACAGAAGGCAAGCTCGATACTGGTGCCGAAGTAGAAACAGGAGCATTTTGATTAAGAGGTGTTAAAAAATCATCCAGAATAGGATTTTCCATAGGATGTTTAAAACAAAAATTATAACTAGGACCCTCACTTTCTGGATTCATTCTTCTCCTATTTCCGTTATGAGAAACCAAAGCCAACTAGCCAAGCTGCACAAAGACTTGACCGCAATACTTATAAACGAAAATGCACTTCTACAAAAATCCCCAATTTCGAATCCAAACCTAACACCATGAACACCAAAACCGCCATTCGGACATGTACGAGCCAACAACCCAAAATTTACCAACTAAAATTCAAAGGATTTCATCTTTAGGGCCAGAAAAATCCTTTAAGTTCGAAAATGCAAAGCAAAGCAAACCATAAATCGCCCAAGATAGAAGCCCTAATTCATAAAGGCTAAGCTTTCAAGAAAATCCTCAACACCTGCAATTTGAAACATGGCAAGAAAAAGAAAAACCCGAATCAGAGGTCATAGCATGAATACAAATGCATGAAATCTAAACATTACATACCTAACCTCATCTTCAATCAAAATCACATCCACAAGATCTGAACCAAAAAAAGCTAGAAAATTACAAAAGAAATGAAAAAATACCTCAGAAAAACAAAAGTCTGAGAGTTTTGAGAGAGAGAACGAGCAAAGGATAGAGACAAAGAACGCACGAGAAGGAGATGGAAATGGATGAAAATGACAAAAAGGTGGAAAACGAGGATGAAAATTGGTATGTATACTTACCATCAGCTGACAGGATCTAAAAAATTAGTACTGAGCTGGAGTTTGAAAAGTTATTACCGGGCAGGAGTCGAAAAGGTTAGAAAAGTTATTACCAGGCAGGAGTCGGAAAGATTAGAAAAGTTGTTACCAGGCAGAAGTCGGAAAAGTTATTACTGAGCAGGAATCGGAAAAGTTATTACCAGGCAGGAGTTGGAAAAGTTATTACTGAGCAGCAGTCGGAAAAGTTATTACCAGGCAGGAGTCGGAAAGGTTAGAAAAATTAGCTCTAGGCAGGAGTCGAAAAAGTTATTAGCGAGCAGGACCCGGAAAGGTTAGAAAAGTTATTACCGGGCAGGAGTCGGAAAGGTTAGAAAAGTTAGTACTGGGCAGGAGTCAGAAAAGTTATTACTAGGTAGGAGTTGGAAAAGTTATTACTGAGTAGGAGTCGGAAAATTTATTACTAGGCAGGAGTCGAAAAGATTAGAAAAGTTGTTACTAGGCAGGAGCCAGAAAGGTTGGAAAAATTAGTACTGGACAGGAGTCGGAAAAGTTATTACTGAGCAGGAGTCGGAAAAGTTATTACTAAGAAGGAGTCGGAAAGGTTATTATGAAACAAGTTGGAAAGGTTATTATGAAACAAGTTGGAAAGAACTCCAATAAGCCCGAAGCCGAGCCCATTCACCATAACCGTGTCGGCATATCACGCTCAACTTCCAGTGCTCTGGGCCTGCAAAATGATAACAGTAAACCTTAAATTCCGTAGAAAACTCCGAGCGATGACCGGTCACCAACAACCCCGTAATTCTGATACTCCGATGTTCTTCCGGGTGCCATATGTTGAAGTAGAGGTTACGGAAAACTAAGAATCAAGATCTTCCTTATCTTTTAAAACCCATAATGTCATAGTTGAACCATGTAACCCGGCTAAGCAAAAACGGCCCTCATAACAAAAAGTACCTAAATATTGGCAACATACAACTTCATCTCGGACACGAGGTGGAAGAAACACAAGATAGTTAGAGTCATCTTCCATATCCCATGCCACCAAATAGGGATAAAAATAGGGACTGTCGGGAGAAAATGCTTCACTACGATCCGAAAGAAGATGTAAAACATTACCACAAAGTACCCACTTCGTAAAATCTACCGCACTACCGCCAGTACATATAAGAGTTTGATACCTCCATCCACCACGATCAAAACGATACACCGAATACCAATCCAGTTGAGGCAACTCTTCTTCTTTTAAAACAACGTCCATATTAAAAATAAAGAGAAGTACATGGTAGTTAAGTGGGCATAACTGGGCATCGTCAACACAGGCAAAAATTATCTTCAGAGACGAGCCTAGGAAGCTAAATTTGTCAGGGAGGAAAATAGGTAAAAAGGTTTGGGTAACTGGGGTACACACCTCCAAAATCGAAGTCCCAAAAAAAGGAACGAATCAGCACAGAACCAAACTATTACTCACGTTCACTATCTTATTATCGTATGACAGAAACTCCAAAGGCTCAACAGGGGCATAGGGAGAAGAACAATGACAATCCAAAGTATAGGTCTCCACATAACATTCATAAAGAGGCCAATGTCCGTTTTGAATAAAAACGCCATCAGCAGGACGTTTAAAACAGGCTAAAGCTTGCTCCTTGAAAAAATCCTCAAGAAGAAAAAGACTACATAGGCGGAAATCGGCACAAAATCTTAGCAGAAAGCCAAGAAAAGACAAGCAGGAGAAGACCTTCAGGTAAAATTGCCATCAAAATAAGAGAAAAAACAAAGTAAAGAAGTAAATACGTATAGAATGAAGAAGGCTAATAAACTAGTAGAAAACCAAAAGGGAAATAAGCAAGAGGGAGAAAAAAGCACAAGTAGAATAACAAAAATAAGGCAAAGCAAGTTATATATACATAAGGTTACGCTTTCCAAGCAAACTAATGCTTGCTTAGACACCCCCCCCCCCCCCTCCCCCCCCCCCCAACCCCTAGCGAGCTAGAAAAGTGCGTGCTAGAAAAAGGCTAGCTACAAAGGGGCGTGCTAGAGAAAGGTTGGCTAGAAAGAGGTGAGATAGAAAAAGATTAGCTAGAAAGGGGTGTGCTAGAGAAAGGCTAGCTAGAAAGGGGCATGCTACAGAAAGGCTAGTTAGAAAGAGGCGAGCTACAGAAAGGCTAGCTAGAAAGAGGCGAGCTACAGAAAGACTAGCCAGAAAGAGGCAAGCCTAATAAAGGCTAGCTAGAAAGGGGCGTGCAAGAGAAAGGCTAGCTAGAAAAGGGCATGCAAGAGAAAGGCTAGCTAGAAAGGGGCAAGCTAGAGAAAAGCTAGGTAGAAAGGGGCGTGCTAGCGAAAAGTTAGCTAAAAAGGGGCGTGCTAGAGAAAGGCAAGCTAGAAAGAGCCGAGCTAGAGAAAGGCAAGCTAGAAAGAGGCGAGCTAGAGAAAGGCTAGCTAAAAAGAGGCGAGCCAGAGAAAGGCTAGCTAGAAAGAGGTGAGCTAGAGAAAGTTTAGTTAGAAAGGGGTGTGCTAGAGAAAGCCTAGCAGAAAGAAGTGAGCTAGAGAAAGACTAACTAGAAAGGGGCGTGCTCGAAAGAGGCCACCTAGACACCGGTGAGCTAGAAAGAGGCTAGCTAGAGAAGAGCAGGCTGGACGACGGCGAGCTAGAAAAGGGCGCCCAGAAGCAGACAGCCACGGACCTATAAATACCCAATGCAACGAGTAAAAGAGGTAGGGGAGTAACACCAAAGGGAAAAGGGAAGCTTGGTGGTTTCTTTCACCAACAAAAGCTGGAGTTCGGCTTATTAATACGACCCTACCCCACACCAAACTCCACCATGACATGTAAACACACTGGTCAAATTTGTCAAAAACAGCTATGCCTCCTGATACTTTTCGAAATTTTCCTTTGGATATCCATACAATCTTGATGGTAAAAGTTCCTCAAATAGATGTATCTTCGAAAGAAATTCTCAGCAAAAGAATATTAACCGCAAAATAGAAATCTCTTTGTAGCTAAATTTAGGTACACCCCTACATGGGGCATCCTCTTTAAAACATTGTGAACATATGAGATACCTCAAATACCTAATTTTAGGTGGTAACCGTTTAACTATTTTGGAGGGGTGGTAATTATTAATTATTTTTGCTTTTTAAGAACAAAAGGAGGTAGAAATTATTGAGGGCTACAATTGAGGTTTATTATTTTTTGAAAAAATTACTAAATATAGAAAATGGTATTTACAGTGGTGGTGTCCAATTATGTGTACGGTTTTGCTGAAGTGATTTGACATTTGAAATTAATTTTATACTACTATGCCAAAATTTTGTTGTCATTTGATGGTTTCAAGAAACATAAAAGCATTTTTGTAACTGAATATAAAAGCATTTATTGTTCAATAAAATCGTACCTGCAATGCTAAATTACGAGTTGGCGGGACCACAAGAGCATGTAGGCATTTCATAGCAATATTTGCCAACATCGGCACAATAGGCAAAGCATAAGCCAAAGTTTTACCGCTTCCTGTGAGTGAATTAAGACATAGGTCTCGCTTAAAAGCACCCGGTCCTTTGTTGCCCGCCAAACTGCCATTTACATTGGAAAAAGTGAATAAATATCCATATTTTTCAAAGCATCGTCCAGCTTGAAAGTGAACTAATACATAATTGAGTTTGAAACAACCAAAAGACAACAAAGTGTTGGCATACCTGTAGAAACACTACAAAAGTTTAGGCATAAGACAAAAGGTCCAAGATTCAAATCCGACAATCCTGTTACCCAAAACGTTAAGTTGGAAACAACCAGAAGGCGTGCTGTAATCTTCACCACAAAAAGTATAGAGTGCATGGAAACTTTTAGTTCCTCTATGCCACCATAAATGTACGGTGAAATTTGACCATAGGCCTAGATATGTAGATCTTGCTCACGATTATAAAAGGGATTGATCCAGCATTAGAAAAGCTATGCCTCCTGATGCTTTCTGAAATTTTCTTTCGAATATGCATACAGTCTTGGATAGTAAAATTTTCTCAGATAGATGGATCTTCGAAGGAAATTCTCAACAAAGAAACATTAAAGGCAAAATGGAAATCTCTTTGCAGCTAAATTTAGTTACACCCCTCCCAAAGTGCATCCTCCTTAAAGCTTTCTGTAGATAGGAGGTATCCCAGGTACCTAATTTTAGATCGGTAATAGTTAACTATTTTGGAGTGGTGGTAGTTATTAATCATTTTTTTAGGAACAAAAGGAGGGAGTAATTATTGAGGGCTACATTTGGGGTTTCTTATTTTTTGAAAAAATTACAAAACATAGAAAATGCTATTTACGGTGATGGTGTCCAATTTTTTGTATGGTTTTGCTGGAGCAATTTGACGCTTAAAAATAAGTCCACACTGCTATGCCAACATTTCAAAGTCTTTTGATGGTTTCAAGAAACAAAAAAGAATTTTTTTAGACCGAACAAAACAACATTTATTGTTCAATGAAATCGTACCTGCAATGTTAAATCATGAGTTGGCAGGACCCCAAGAGCACGTAGGCCTTTCATAACATGATTTGCAAACATTTGCACAATAAGCTAAGCATAAGCAAAAGTTTTGCCACTTCCTGTGGGGGCATTTATACATAGGCCTCGCTCAAAAGCACCAAGTCCTATTGTCGCCTGCAAAACTGCCAATTGCACCAAAAAAGTGAGGAAATACCCCTATTTTACAAAGCATCATCCATCTTCCAAGAGAACTAATACATGAATGAGTTTGAAATAATCAAAAGACAAGGAAGTGTGGGCATAGCACTAGAAACACTACAAAAGTTGAGGCCTAAGACAAAAGGTCCAAGGTTCAAATCCGACAACCCCGGTACCCAAAAAGTTAAGTTTAAAACAACCAGAAGGTGTGCTATAATCTTCACCACAAAAAGCATAGAGTGCATGAAAATTTTTAGTTCCTCTATGCAACCATAAATGTACGATGAAGTTTCCCATTGGGCCATATATATAGATCTTGGTCATGATTATAAAAGAGATTGATTCAGTATTACACAAGCTATGCCTCTCGATACTTTTTGAAATTTTCTTTCGGGTATCCATACGGTCTTGGATAGTAAAAGTTTCTCATATAGATGGATGTTCGAAAGAAATTCTTAGCAAAGGAACATTAACGGCAGAATAGAAAACTCTTTGCAGCTAAATTTAGGTACCCCCCCAAGTGCCCCTCTTTAAAGCTTTGTGTAGATAGGAGTTATCCCAGGTACCTATTTTAAGCAGGTAATAGTTAACTATTTTTGAGGGTGGAAATTATTAATTAATTTTGTTTTTTAGGAACAAAAGGAGGGAGTAATTATTGAGGGCTACATTTGGGATTTCTTATTTTTTGAAAAAATTACTAAACATAGAAAATGCTATTTACGGTGGTGGTGTCAAAATATGTGTACGGTTTTGCTGAAGCGATTTGACGTTTGTAAATAATTTCACACTACTATGCCTACAGTTCGTTGTCTTTTGATGGTTGCAAGAAATATAAAAGCATTTATTGTTCAACGAAATCGTGCCTGTAATGCTAAATCACGAGTTGGCAGGACCACAAGAGCTCATAGGCATTTCACATCACGATTTGCCAGCATTTGCACAATAGGCAAAGCATAAGCTAATTTTTTGCCGCTTCCTGTGGGTGAATTTATACATATATCTCGCTCAAAATCACCAGGTCCCATTGTTGCCTACCAAAATGCCAATTGCACTAAAAAAAGTGAAGAAATACCCGTATTTTTCAAAGCATCGTCCACCTTAAAAAAGAACCAATACATGAATGAGTTTGAAATAACCAAAAGACAACAGTAGAAACACTTCAAAAGTCGACGCCTAAGACAAGGGGTTCAAGGTTCAAATCCGACAACCCCAATACCCAAAAAATTAAGTTTAAAACAACCAAAAGGCGTGTGTCTGGAGACTTTTATTTCCTCTATCCAACCATAAATGTACGGTGAAGTTTGCCCATAGGGTCATATATGTAGATCTTGCTCATGATTATAAAAGAGATTGATCCACCATTGCACGTGCCTCCTGATACTTTCCGAAAAATTTTTCGGATATCCATACAGTCTTGGATAGTAAAAGTTCCTCATATAGATGCATTTTCGAAAGAAATTCTCGACTAAGAAACATAACAGCAAAACAGAAATCTCTTTTGCCTCAAAATTTAGGTACTGCCACCCCTCAAAGTGCATCCTCTTTAAAGGTTTGTGTAGATAAGAGGTATCCTAAGTACCTAATTTTAGGTAGACAACAATTAACTATTTTAGAGGGGTGATAATTATTAATAATTTTTATTTTTTAGGAACAAAAGGAGGGAGTAATTATTGTAAGTTATATTTGGGGATTCTTATTGTTTGAAAAAAATTAGTGAATATAGAAAATGCAATTTACGGTGGTGGGGTCCAAATATGTTTATGGTTTTGCTGGAGCGATTTTTGACGTTTGAAAATAATTCCACACTGCTAGGTCAACACTTCGTTGTCTTTTGGTGGTTTCAAAAACATGAAATCATTTTTTTTAACCGAACATAAAAGCGTTTATTGTTCAATGAAATCGTACATGCAATGCTAAATCACGAGTTGGCAGGACCACAAGAGCACGTAGGTATTTCATAGCATGATTTGCCAACATCGGCATAATAGGCAAAGCATAAGCCAAAGTTTTGCCACTTCCTGTGAGTGAATTAATACATAGGTCCTGCTTAAAAGCACCAGGTCCTAGTGTTGCCTGCCAAACTGCCATTTGCTCCAGAAAAAGTGAATAAATATCCGTACTTTTCAAAGCATCATCCACCTTGAAAGAGAACTAATACATGAATGAGTTTGAAACAGCCAAAAAACAATAAAGTTCTGGCATAGTATTAGAAACACTACAAAAGTTTAGGCGTAAGACAAAAGGTCCAAGGTTCAAATCCGAGAACCCCGTTACCCAAAAAGTTAAGCTTAAAACAACCAGAAAGCGTGCTGTAATCTTCACCACAAAAAACATAGAGTGCACGGAAACTTTTAGTTCCTCCATGCAACCATAAATGTACAGTGAAGTTTGCCCATAGGGCCATATATGTAGATCTTGTTCAAGATTATAAAAGAGATTGATAAAATATTACATAAGCTATGCCCCATGAAACTTTCTGAAATTCTCTTTCAGATATCTATATAGTACTGGATAGTAAAAGTTCCTTATACTGATGGATCTTCGAAAGAAATTCTCAGGAAAGGAACATTAATGGAAAAATAGAAATCTCTATGAAGTTAAATTTAGGTACCCCCCTCCCCCCCAAAGTGCATCATTTTTAAAGCTTTGTGTAGATAGGAGGTACACAGATACCGAATTTTTGGTAGGCAATAGTTAACTATTTTGGAGGGTTGGTAATCATTAATCATTTTTGTTTTCTTGGAACAAAAGGAGGGAGTAATTATTGAGGGCTACATTTGGGGTTTCTTATTTTTTTTAAAAATTACTAAACATAAAAAATGCAATTTACGGTGTTGGTGTCCAAATATATGTATGGTTTTGCTGGAGCGCTTGATGTTTGAAAATAATTCTACCCTGCTATGCCAACACTTCGTTGTGTTTTGATGGTTTCAAGAAATATAAAAGCATTTTTTTAATTGAACATAAAAGCATTCAATGTTCAACGAAATCGTACTTGCAATGCTAAATGATGAGTTGGCAGGACCACAAGAGCACGTAGGCATTTCACAGCATGATTTGCCAACATTTGCACAATAGGCAAAGCATAAGCCAAAGTTTTGCCGCTTCCTGTGGGTGAATTTACACATAGGTCTCGCTTAAAATCACCAGATCTCATTGTTGTCTGCCAAACTGCAAATTGCACCAAAAAAAGTGAAGAAATACCTATATTTTTCAAAGCATCATCCACCTTGAAAGAGAACTAATACATGAACGAGTTTGAAACAACCAAAAGACAATAAAGTGTTGGCATAATAGTAGAAACACTACTAGAGTTGAGGCGTAACACAAAAGGTCCAAGGTTCAAATCCAATAACCTGATTACCCAAAAAGTTAAGTTTAAAACAAACAGAAGGTGCGCTGTAATTTTCACCACAAAAACCATAGAGCACGCAAAAATTTTAGCTCCTCTAATGTACGGTGAAGTTTGCCCGTAGGGCCATATATGTAGATCTTGCTCATGATTATAAAAGTGATTGATCCAGCATTACACAAGTTATGCCTCCTGATGCTTTCTGAAAATTTCCTTCAGACATCCATGCAGTCTTGGATAGTAAAAGTTCCTCATATAGATGGATCTTCAAAAGAAATTCTCAGCAAAGGAACATTAACGGCAAAACAGAAATCTCTTTGCAGCAAAATTTAGGTACACCCCTCACAAAGGAAATCCTCTTTAAAGCTTTGTGTAGATGGGAGGTATCCCAGTTACCTAGTTTTAGTTAGGTAACAGTTAATTATTTTGGAAGGGTGATAATTATTAATTATTTTTGTCATTTAGGAACAAGAGGAGAGAATAATTATTGAGAGCTATATTTGAGGTTTCTTAAGTTTCGAAAAAATTACTAATTATAGAAAATGCTAGTTATGGTGGTGGTGTCCAAATATATGTACAGTTTTGCTAGAGCGATTTGACATTTGCAAACAATCCCATACTGTTATACCAACACTTCGTTATCTTTTGATAGTTTCAAGAAATATAAACGTATTTTTTTAACCGAACATAAAAGCATTTATCATTCAATGAAATCGTACCTGTAATGCAAAATCACGAGTTGGCAAGACAACAAGAGCATGTAAGCATTTCACAACACGATTTTCCAATATCGAAAAAAAAGGCAATGCATAAGCCAAAGTTTTGCCGCTTCCTGTGGGTAAATTTATGCATAGGTCTCTCTCAAAAGCACCAGGTCCTATTGTCTTCTGCCAAACTACCAATTGCACTAGAAAAAGTGAAGAAATTCCCGTATTTTTCAAAGTCTTATCCACCCTGAAAGAGAACTAATACATGAATGAGTTTGAAACAACCAAAAGACAACAAAGTGTTGCTATAGCAGTATAAACACTACAAAAGTTGAGGCCTAAGACAAAAAGTCCATGGTTCAAATCCAACAACCCCATTACCCAAAAAGTTAAGTTTAAAACAACCAAAAGACATGTCGTAATCTTCACCCCAAAAAGCATAGAATGCATGGAAAATTTTAGTTCCTATATGCAACTATAAATGTATGGAGAAGTTTGCCCATAGGGCCATACATGCAGATCTTACTCATGATTATAAAAGAGATTGATCCAGCATTACACAAGCTATGCCTCCCAATACTTTTTGAAATTTTCATTTGAATATCCATACAGTCTTGGATAGTAAAAGTTCCTCATATAGGTGGATCTTCGAAAGAAACTCTTAGCAAAGGAACATTAATGGTAAAACAAAAATCTCTTTGCAGCTAAATTTCAGTAAAACTGTGCCCCCCCCCCAAAGTACATCTTCTTTAAAGCTTTGTGTAGATAGGAGGTACCACAGGTACCTAATTTTATATAGTTAACAGTTAACTATTTTGGAAGGGTGGTAATTATTAATTATTTTTGTTTTTTAAGAACAAAATGAGGGAGTAATTATTGAGTGCCACATTTGGGGTTTTTTTATTTTTTGAATAAAATACTAAATATAGAAAATGCTGTTGACGGTGGTGGTGTCCAAATATGTGCATGGTTTTGTTGGAACAATTTGATATTTGAAAATAATTTCACACTACTATGCCAACACTTCGTTATCTTTTGATGGTTTCAAGAAACATAAAAGCATTTTTTTTAACGGAACATAAAAGAATTTATTGTTCAATGAAATCTTACCTGCAATGCTAAATCATGGGTTGGCAGGACCACAAAAGCACGTAGGCATTTCACAGCATGATTTGCCAACACCTGCAGAATAGGCAAAGCATAAGCCAAAATTTTGCCACTTCCTGTGGGTGAATTTATACATTGGTCTTGCTCAAGAGCACCAGGTCCTATTATTGCTTGCCAAACTGCCAATTGCATTGAAAAAAGTGAATAAATACCTGTATTTTCAAAGCATTATCCACCCTGAAAGAGAACTAATACATGAATGAGTTTGAAACAACCAAAAGACAACAAAGTGTTGGCATAGCAGTAGAAACACTACAAAAGTTGAGGTGTAAGACAAAAGGTCCAAGGTTCAAATTCGACAACCTCGCTACCCAAAAAGTTAAGTTTAAAACAACCAGAAGGCGTGATGTAATCTTCACCACAAAAAAGCATAGAGTGCATGGAAACTTTTCGTTCCTCAATGAAACCATAAATGTACAGTGAAGTTTGCCCATTGGGCCATATATGTCGATCATGCTCAAGATTATAAAAGAGATTCATCCAGCATTACACAAGCTATGCCTCTTGATACTTTACGGAATTTTCATTCAGATATCCATACAGTCTTGGATAGTAAAAGTTCCTTATGTAGATGGATCATCGAAAGAAATTCTCCGCAAAGGAACATTTACGGCAAAACAGAAATCTCTTTGCAGCTAAATTTAGGTCTACCCCCACAAAGGGCATCCTCTTTAAAGCTTTGTGTTGATAGGAGGTATCCCATGTACCTAATTTTAGGTAGGTAACAGTTAACTATTTTGGAGGAGTGATAATTATTAATTAATTTTTTTTAGGGACAAAAGGAGAGAGTAATTATTGAGGATTATATTTGGGGTTTCTTAATTTTTGAAAAAAATTACTAAATATAGAAAATGCTATTTATGGTGGTGGTATCCAAATATGTGTATGGTTTTCCTGGAGCGATTTGATGTTTGAAAATAATTCCAAGAAAAACCAAAAGCACACCCAATTGTCAAACTAGAAAAACTCATTTATCTCCCTTTTCCTTTACCTCTCTTCATTAAACATATTCAAATAAGGTAAAATAATAAATTATTCTTCCCCTTTTTACCCTTATGTCTCATTATTATCCCAAAATCACTCAGCAGAAAAACCAAAAGCACATCCAGCATAAACAAGACATAATATCTATTAAGGCTCCGTATGTAAGTCTAGTAAGAATCTCACATAAAAGTTGTAAGAGAGATGATATAAATATGCAAGCTTAGTTGGTTATTTTACCTAATATCAGTTGGTTTTAATATGAAACCCTATTTGAGCTTATATGTAGACCTCGTGTTGCCAACTCCGTGGGCCGGGCCTGAGGCCCAATGAAATTTAACACTATAAAACAACTACACCAAGCAAATACCCACATGAACAATCGAAAAAAAAAAGATTTCTTCAATTTCCTTAACACATCTGTATATGAAATTAACACAAACACAAACAAAAGAGAAGCATAGTGAAAAGGAAATGGGTGAGACTATAACAAGTACCTGGGAGGAGAGAGAGGGGACATTCTTCCCACAGACTAATGTCTACAAGTTTTCTCATCCATGGAAGCACCAGCACACTTTTCTTTATTTCTTCTCCCACAGCGCAAAGCGCAAAAATTTGGGCCATACAAGAGGATAATCAAAAGAAATTGAGATTGTTTACGAGCAATTTTCAAAATTGAGATTGTTTACTAGCTCTCTCTGACTAAGGCAACCAATCTGTTAACCAAGTCTATAGGCTTCATAACCTTCCTAAATTTTATCAGGTTTGCCTCTCGATCTCTCATCTTCGTTTTCTTGATATCTTTAAGTCTCCTGGGAGAACTCCGCACTTAGTCTCAAGTGGTATAAAACAATAGGGTTGTGTTTAGTAGTTGCCAGTATTCGATCAAGTGCGCCTGCTAAGTACTATATGGATTTTTAGATAGCTATTAAATGATTAGTCACGTTGTAACACTATTTCAACTTTTCCAACAGCATTATTCGGGTCCTTTTCCCCCAATCCATTACAATCCTACTTTTACAAGTGTGTAGTCGTCAAACTGATACAATCAAACTAGATCCTATCTTAGATTTGAACTAGTTTGGGACTAGAATGTATGGAGAAGTAGAGCCAGAGAGGAGTTAATAGAGAATTTTAAAAGAGATAGAATAACTTAGAGAGAATTTGAGAGAGAGGGGAAAAGTGAGTGATAATTGTTGATGTCATTTTTTAGTTCTTACATAATCAATACTTGAGTATCTATACTTGAACACAATAACAACTTAAGATCGAGAATAACACTTCGACTAAAAAATTTCCCTAACAACTCAGCCAACAAGACTAACAACCATTTGCAGCCAATGAACCATGTAACTATGCAAAACTACGACCCTAATTACAATGAATTTTAACTACTACCTAAGCTACTAGTTGTATCATTACCCCGCCCTTTAAACACCTTGTGTCATGTCCCGAGGTGGACTTGGATCATGACTAGAAAGAAAGAGAGTTTGGGGTGAGGAAGAATTGAGGAAGAGATGAGAATTAGAGAGAATAGAGGGAGAAGTAGAGAGAATAGTGAGAAGTAAGAGAATTGAGATTGTTGTATTTCCATTGAATGAATGATTACCTTTCAAGAGCCACTACTTTTACTAGCTAAGCAAGAGGTGGCTACTAACACACACAAAATATCTAAGCTCTAACCAACCTAACTAACTAACTAACACATCTTCCAAAGGACATCTACAAGTACTTAGACTTCCCTACACACCACTAGTACAATTCAAAGACTAATACAATTGGATTATTACTTGATTACTACTAATGACTTGTTTACTATTTATTCCACCTATTACAATCATGACACCTTGTCCTCAAAGGTGGATTTGATGAAATGCCATAGATGTTATGTTCACATTCATGAATGTATCTCACCCTTTTTAATCGAGAGATCAAATTTTCTTCGACTACCAAAGAGGGCACCAACAAGCCATCACCGGATCCCATTAGAACTCCGAAGTTAAGCGTGCTTGGGGGAGAGTAGTACCAAGGTGGGTGACCTCCAGGGAAGTCCTCACCCTCAGGTTGGGGGCACTAGGAAACATCCTCACTTCAGGTTAACACCCTGAAGGGGGAAGGCTACGTACATCCATATCCCCCAGACCTAGAGGTGTTCATCGGTCCAAACCCAGACCGGACTGGACCGGACTGAAGACCGAAATTTGCCAAGTTTGGAGACCGAAGACCGGACCGAATTTAATCAGTTCGGTCCAGGACCGGGCCGATTACCATATGGACCGGACTGGACCGATTAGCATTTTCTATTTTTTTTACTACAAATTGAATTTAGCATATGTTGTCAATTTTGGGAAAACATTAAAGGAAACTAACAAAAAAAATATTAGCCACCACTATAAATAAAAGAAAAGTTGAGGGACTAAAATTCAAATGGGTATACTTAGATAAACAAGTAAAACTTTTTTGAACAAAAATTAAAATTAAACAAAGCAAAACAAAACCAACCAAGCTTAAAATAAGCAAAATGTAAATCAAAATAATTACCCAAATAACTCAATAATATACTAGAAGAATAAGAAATTAAACAAAAATTAGGGATTTACCCTAAAAGAAAATGAGTTGTCGGTCGGTGGTGTGGACGGCGGCAGTCGGTCGGTGGCGTGGTGTGGTGGCTGGTGGTGGTCGGTTGCAGTGAAGAGTTAGGGTTAAGGGGAAGGGAAAGGTGTGCGTTGCGGGTGAGCGAGGAAGGGAAGGTGAGGAGGAGAGAGAAAATGGGGGTTTAATTTAAATGTTAATATTATTATAACCTTTTTTTTAATATTAATATTAATAAATATTATAACTTATATCGGGTTTCGGTCCAGTCTAGGTTTTTTTCGGGTTTGGACCGGACCGGACCGAAACCCGAAATACCATCACTTTAGGGACCGAGGACTGATTGTCCGGTCCGGTCCGGTTTTTCGGTCCAGACCGGTATTTGAATACCCCTACCCAGACCTTGTGTAGGCGGGAGCCCTTGAGACACTGGGTATGTTCCTATCCTATCTATTATCCATTTTTACCTTAAAATTAGTAGGTGTATTTGTTGTTAGACAATTTATAACTTTCTTTTTGCAAAACTGCGTGGCAAATAAAAGAGAAAATGAGATGAGATTTTAATGTTATAATTAGAGATTATAATTTTAGGATTTTATAGCGGATCGTTTAGGTTAGTGGTTTTTTTCACCTAGCCTTGTTCAACGGGATAAAGAGGGGTAAGCATAATGGGTAAACCTTTCAATTTTTTTGAGGGAGGCTCTCAATTTCTTTACCCCTAATTTGAGTGTAAAGATAGGAAGAATAAACTTTTAAAAAATTTTAGGACAATTTTATTCATATTTTAACTATAATTCTTTTAAATTTACCACTTTACCCAATTATGAAACAGGATAACTCATTTATTGATTTTTACCTATTTTTGTTTTTATCTCATATCTAATGGAGGGTATAATCCCTTACCTTCTTCTTTTTACCGCTCTTTAACCTTCCTTTTTACTCCTTTACCCTCTCTACTCAATTGTCAAACGAAGCACTAGATGGAAAAGGGTTCCCATGTAAATTTTATGTATTATCTATGGCCTTACGCTTACGTTGTTCGTGTTAGTGTGGTTTTTAAACAAGTGATATCAGCACAAGTCAATGATTATTTATTTTTGTCAAGGGGAGGATGATGGAGTATCCAACTCTCTCTCTCTCTCTCTCTCTTTTGAGCAAATCTCTCTGTTAATTCAAACTTTATAAAATATTAATTAATTCAGTTACTTTATCTAAAAAGCTAGACTTGCTGCAGATGTATTAGTCAACTTTTAAAATATTAGTTTATTTTTTTAATTTTATTTAAATATAATCGTATTTAAATGTAAACAATATATTTCAACTATTTAGTATACATTTTAAATATATCGGAATGAATCAGAAACGTGTCAAAAATTTAAACTTTAAAAAAAAACCTGATACCTTTTTCACGTATCGGACACATATTATAATATTATAATATTATATTTTTAAAGTCAAACCTTCAAAAACATATCGGAATGTACCGGAAGCGTGTCGAAAATTCAAAAAAAATAATTCGAATACTTTTTTCATGTACACGTATCGAAGCATGCCGGAAACGTATCAAAAATGTGTCGGAGATTCAAAAATTTGAAGAAAAAGTATCGAATACTTTTTTCACGTATTGGGACGTGTCGATGTCGGATATGTGTGGGACACCGATACTCTGGTAAAAAAAGAGTATCGGTGCTTCCTAGATGGCCCTAAATAGGGCGGAGTGGAGGGCTAGCATAGGTGTAGCCGATATAGTGGTTTAGGAGAGATAAGCGCATCTAAGAGAGTATTGGCGCTCGTAGGCTTATATGTATGCCTATTTGATTATATTTGTTGGTGTTGTTCTGTCGCTATATTGCTTTATTTTTATCACTGCTTCATGTGTATTGCTTTATGCCTTATGCTTCCTATGTGCTGTTATTTTTTATGCTTCCCACATTGGGGGTCCTCGGACATAGCCTCCTTTTAGGGTAGCACCCTAAAGGAGTAAGGTTGCGTATACCCCCCCCCCCCCCCCCCCCCCCGCGAAAAACCCCACGTATGCTGGAACCCGTGAGACACTGGGTCTGTTGTTGTTGTTATTGTATTGAAATTAGGGTTATTAGCACCAAAAGTCTACCTACTTCGTCTATTGTTTCAATTTAGTCCATGTACTTTAATTTTTGATCATGGATTAGGCTAAATTAAGTCAATGGGTGTAATTGTAATGAGTTATTTGCATCTCACGTGCATGGTGCTATTAAAAATTCCATCAATTACTTAACTTAAATTCAACCAAAGAATTAAATTCAAACAATATAATCGTAAAGGACTAAATTGACACAATTAAAATTATAAAGACTAAATTAATACAATAAAAAAGTACAGGAATATTTGGTGTAAATAAACCAGACATAAGAAAGCATTGATTGTAATACAAACTCTACCTCTCTATATATCGAGTTTTACTTCCCTCTACTAGGTCTGAGCCCATCTACTTCTTATTGGACTGTCCTATTACGGTAGCTACGCAGGACTGGTGGTGGATAAGACGGAGGAGTGGTGAGTGTGGTGGCTCGGGAGGCGGTTGTTGTGATCTAGGGATCACAATCTAGGGTTTGGATAGAGAGAATTGGGGATGAGAAGAGAAGAGAGAGAATTAAGATAAGAAGAGAAGATATTTGTCATTCAACTTTTAATCAATGCCAAATACAATGAATCTAATACTTATTTATAAACAACTTAAGCCATCGACTTAACTAGGAAAACTAATCAACCGACTTTACTAACCAAAGATTCCCTCCAAAATCAATAATTGGAAATTCCTGCCAAAAACCTGCAACTAACAAACTACCCTTCCCGCCAACTTATTACATCAATTTTTCTGCTAGTTTTACTAAGGAACTAAGGGATATGACAATACTCCCCTCAACGACAAGATTCTTGCCTCAAAATCAAAGTGTGGAAACTGACTTTTGTGGAAAGCATAATTTCCCAAGTAGCTTCATCCTCACTTAAGTTGGACTTTTGGACAAGGAATTGAGTAACAACCACATTATTCCGAGGAACCATGCGCCTAACAAGAATGGCTATAGGCTCAGCTAGGATACTGTCATTGGGAGCAGTGAGAGGAGGTTGATATTGAGGAACAATGTCAGTACCAATCTTGCGCTTCCGTAAGGACCCATGAAAAACCGGATGGATACCACAACTAGGTGGCAAATCAAGCTTATAAGCCACGGAGCCAATCTTCTGCAAAATTGTATAAAGGGCCATAATACTTAGATGAAAGTTTCACATTCTCCCTAACAGCCAAGGAAATTTGCCTATGTGGTTGTAGCTTTAAGTAGGCCTGATCTCCAACTTGAAAGGTCCTCTCAGTATGCTTGGCATGTGCAAAAAATTTCATCCGAGATTGAGCCACCTGCAATTGGTCTTGTAACTATTTGTTGAGCTGAATCAAGTCTTTTACTTCAGCAATAGGGTACTGAAGCTCTGCTTGAAGGGTAGGAAGAGTGGGATGGTACCCATAAAGAGCAAAAAACGGTGTAGTCGTCAATGAAGTGTGGAAATTGGTATTATACTAGAACTCTGCCAAGGATAACCACTTATACCATTGCTGCGAGTGCTGAAAGGTCTTGCATTTCAGATATTTCTCTAAGCACTGATTCAACCTCTCTGTCTGTCCATCAGACTGGGGATGGTAGGCAGAGCTTAAGGCAAGTGTAGAGCCCAGCAATCGAAATAATTCTTGCCAAAATGCACTTGTGAAAACCTCATCTCTATCAAATACAATAGATTGAGGAAGGCCATGAAGTTTGTAGACACTGTCCAAGAAGAATCTTGCTAGCTGAATGGTAGTGAAGAGATGTCGTAATGCAAAGAAGTGTCCATACTTAGTGAATCTGTCCACAATCACCCAAATCACAGTCTTACCCTCTAAAGTAGGAAGTCGCTCGATGACGTCCATACTGATATGCTGCCAAGCATGATCAGGTATGGGTAGGGGTTACAATAAACCAGGGTAAGGGCAATGCTCCAACTTGTTCCTTTCGCAGGTATCATAAGAATGAATCCAATCCACAACATCCCTCTTTATCCCCTTCTAAATAAACCACTTCTTCAGTCTTTCATAAGTCCCTAGTATGCCTGAATTTCCACCCAAAGCTGAAGAATGAAGTGTGTGAAAGATTTTCTTCCTTAAGAAAGTTGTAGCACCAATGTAGATATGGTTCCTAACCTTCAACAATCCACTCAAGAAGTTAGCACCAGGAACAACAACAGAATTAACAATAAGGGCCTGAATCATATCTTCTGCATAAGGGTCTTACTCATAAGATTGGTAATGTCTTCCATCCATAAGGGTTTGATTGAAGATATGGCACTACATTGACCCGCTTTCACTAGTTCATGCTGCCTAGACAATGCATTAGCTGCCAAATTCTCTCTTCCTTTTCTGTATTGTATCAAATAATCAAGTCCCATCATCCTCATTAGCCCTTTCTTTTGAATCGTCGTAGTTATCTTTTGCTCCAGGAGATGCTTAAGGCTATCATGGTCAGTTGTAATCGGAAAATGATAACCCTCCAAGTAATGCCTTCATCTCTGCACTGCCAAAAGTATAGCTAAATACTCCTTTTCATAGATGGACAGAGCCATATGTCGCTGACTGAGAGCTGATTTAGGAATGCAATAGGTTTGTCATGCTGCATCAGAATAGCACCAACCCCAAACTGAGAGGCATCAGTGTCTAAGATGGAGGGCTCGCTGAAGTTGGACATTGCCAAAATAGGTGTAGAACACACTGCTTGCTTAAGTCTGTCGAAAGCATCTTGAGCTTCTGTAGACCAACCAAAGGCATCTTTCTTCAGTAATGAAGTTAAAGGGTTAGTTATGTTCTCATATCCAGCAATGAACTTCCTGTAATAACCAGTAAACCCCAAAAAACCATGCACAGTCTTGAGATTAGTGGGTCTTGGCCATTCTTCCATTGCTTTCACCTTGCTTGGGTCTGTTGAAACCCCTTCCCTTGGCACCACATGTCCTAAATACTCCACCTTTTTTTGAGTAAAAGAACATTTAGATAACTTGGCATAAAGCTTGTGCTCTCTCATAGTCTGAAAGACTAAGTGCAGATGGTTCAAGTGGGACTCAAAGTCTTTGCTGTAGACTAAGATGTCATTAAAGAATACCAACACAAATTTATGAAGGAAGGGCTTAAAAACAGTATTCATCAAGGCCTGGAAGGTGGCTGGAGCGTTAGTTAAACTAAAAGGCATAACTACAAACTCGAAGTGTCCATGATGAGTGCGGAAAGCATTTTTATGGATGTCTGCACTTTGTACACGAATTTGGTGATGGCCTTGGCGAAGATCAAGTTTGGAATAAAGAGCAGATCCATGTAACTCATCCAAAAGGTTATCAATAATTGGTATGGGAAACTTGTGTTTAATAGTTTGAGCATTGAGTTGCCTATAGTCAATGCACATCCTAGATGAGCCATCCTTCTTCTTGACTAGGATAATAGGTGAGGCATATGGAACTACGGCTTGATCGGAGGAACTTATTCTTGAGCATCTCATCTACCTGTCTCTTAATTTTAGTTTTATGAGCATGTGGATGTCTGTAAGGTCTTAAATTGATTGGAATAGCCTCAGACTTTAAGGGAATGGAGTGATATAGCAATCTTTTTGGAGGGAGAGTAGTGGGAGGCTCAAATATGTCCTTGTAACACTGCAACAGTTGAAGAATAGGAGGTTCAGAGGCCACCTGAGGCTTAGTTGGTTTTGCATATATAGAAGACAAGTGACCAATCCAAGCACAACTCCCCTTATGTGTGGCGTTCCTCAAAACCTTACAGTCCATTAACCTCAAAGCTCCCTGCTGCTTGACTCCTTGGAGCTTAATTATGCTGCCAACCTAATCAAAGGATAGTGAGAGTGTTGTGAAGTCAAAGATTATGGGACTAATTGTCTTCATCCAATCTACCCCAAGCACCATATCACATTCTCCCAACTTAAGGACTCTAAAGTCATAAGTGAAGTCATGGCCTTGCATCTCCCATATGAATTGTTTGCACAAGGTCTGAGTAAGCGTGGTGTTTCCATCTGCCATAGTGACAGATAAACGAAAGGTCTTAACCAACTCATATCCCACCTTCTTGGCCACAAAAGGATCAATGAAACTATGGGTACTCCCACTGTCAATGAGTATGAGCAAAGATTTGTGTTTGGAAACTCCCTTGATCTTGACTGTGTTATGTGCACCACTGCCTGTTAAAGCATGAACCGAGATAGCAATCTCTTCCTTTGCTTCATCATCTATCTCTTCCACATTCTGCTCTAATTCATTAGCGTTACTATGGTTTTCCTCTTGATCCACTCTAGTGACTTCCATGAATTGTTTGGGAGCACATTTATGGCCAACAAAGTACTTTTGATTGCACTTGAAACACAGTTTATTAGCCCTCTTTTCCTCCAATCTCACCAGCCTATTGACACTGCTGCTACCAGTTGAGGCACCACTTGCAGAGAACTGAGATTCTGATGATTTACTGCCTGATTGGAAGCTAGCAATTTTGTTCTTTACCACGCCATCCACTAAGCACTCCACAGTTGATTTAAATAGCTTAGCTTTAGAATAAGCTTTACTCAAAGTTATAGGATTCAATGCTTTCACTAAGTTTTTGATCTTTGGCTTGAGTCCACTGATAAAGCTTGAAACATAACATATTTCACCTACCCCTGGATTCACCTTCATCGTCATAGCCTTCAACTGCTCAAATCTGGTCATGTACTCCCTCACTGTACCAGTCTGTGCCACTTTATTGAACTGGTTTACAACATCATTAAAATCATCTTCTCCAAACCGATCACAGAATTCCTCCACAAATTTAGGCTGATGTAGATGAGGTTTACTAGAGATTAGACTGTGAAACCATATCTTGTGGTTTCCTAATAGATAAATTGCAGCTATCTCCACTTTCTCCTCAACAACAATGCTATAGAATCTAAAAAATCTTTCACATCTCCTTATCCATGACCTAGGATTTGTTCCATCAAAATTACTTATTTCAACTTTAGGCTGCCTAAATGAAAAATGCCTAGCTACTTGTGTCGAATTAATAACTTGTTCATTCAATCTTGACATAGGAATTAGGGGTTCTGGAGGCCTTACATTAGGCGGTACATTAGGAGCATCTCCAGCTGATTTTGAAGCAGAATTAGTATCAACCTTTTCTTGAACCGCCAACAACTACTGCTACATTGTTTCAAGTGATTGATTCAGATTTCCTATAGCTAATACCAAATCACTGAGCTGCTATTGTATTTGCAGCATTTAATCAGTAGAAGCAGGACCTCCAGCAGCATTCGAAGTAGCCATAGGTTGTTGCTTCTTGCCTCTCGCCAGCTTGCAGAGAATCAGGTGCCAAAATTGAGCTCTAATACCAAATGTTGTGATCTATGGATCACAATCCAGGGTTTGGATAGAGAGAATCGGGGATGAGAAGAGAAGAGAAGATATTTGTCATTCAACTTTTAATCAATGCCAAATACAATGAATCTAATCCGTATTTATAGACAACTTAAGCCACCGACTTAACTAGAAAAACTAATCAACTGACTTAACTAAACCAAGGATTCCTGCCAAAACCAATAAATGGAAATTCTCGCCAAAAACTTGCAACTAACAAACTACCCTTCCCGCCAAATTATTACATCAATTTTTCCACTAGTTTTACCAAGGAACTAGGGGATATGACAGCGGTGGAGTTCTCCCTAGTGGTGCGTCGAGTGCGGCGGCAGTATGTTAGAAAGGTGGTGGTTTGCGGTGGTCGGTGAATGAGAGGGGCACGTCTGGTTTTGCTGCAAGGGTTTTCCAAGGAATGAGATAAGTTACTTGTAAAAATTTTAGGGTAAATTAAACTAAAATCAATTTTAACCCTTCTAATTTTTAATTTCATCAAAGACACTACAAACTATTAATTAAAATCAATTTGACTCTAATTTTTAACTTTTTTAAAAGATTTAAAATGACTTATTTAATATCTAATTTGTATATACAATATAATTGTAAAAGCTATTAAATTATAAAAAACAATATAAATTGTTTAATAATTTACAATATAATTATTTTTGTTAAATACATTAATATATAAATTAAATATATTTTTTAATAATTAAAATTTTACTAAAGAAAATAATTTGAACTACCATCGCCTTGTGGAGCATCGAGTCATATCTAAAATTATTTTAAACATATCTAATCTTTTTTCTTTTATTTAAATTATGTAAAAAAAAAGTTTGTCAAAAAAAAAAAAAGTTGATTTTACCTAATAATTCAGGGGTGTGTCATAAAATTACAAGTTATGTGGGTTACTTTGATTTGGTAAAATAGTTCGGGAGGTCTATATAATATTTGTCTTATTTATTTCATTGATTCTGATCGTTAAGTTTGTTCAAAATTTTACTTTATTTATTTTTTCAAAATGATTCTAATATTTATAACTTTGTTCAAATTAATACTTCATGTTCTTTTTTTCAAAATAGTTTCTAATATTTTTATGATAAAATTAGTCCCCACTTGATGAATAAAATTAGATAAAAATTAAAAAGATTGCGCACTAATTTTATCTTAAAATAAAATATTAGTGATTTAAACAACAGAAAAAAATAGAGACTAATTTGATCGAAGTTATAAACATTAGAAACTATTTTGAACAAGAGAAAAAGTGAAGAAGAATTTAAATAAACTTAAAAATATTAACACCAAGTGATAAAAAAGGTGTTATTTATAATTTAGTACTCCGACCTTTTGGGTAATTATAAAAAGGACTCTGATATTTTAAAATTATTAAACATGACCCTAAATTTTTATCGTATGAATAAAAAGGACCCTTCGGCACTGATGTGGCAAGATTATTTTCAATGTGCTATAGTATAATGACCATATTACCCCTTAAAAAAAATTCAAATTGAATCTTCTTTATTCTACCCTTGATTTTTTTTTCTTTGAGTGCTCAATTATTTTACCTTTTTTTTTAAATTTAAATACATATTGTCATATTCCCTCCTGTTCCTTTTTCTTCTTAATTTCACCATTAAAGCGTGCCTTGAGCTAGATGACATTTTTATAGTTTCTTAATGTTTATTTTCTACAACAAATAGTAAATAAAAAGTTAAATAAAAAAATTAAAAATAATACTCTAAAATTAAACTAATATTAATTAATCGTAATACTATAAAATTAAAAATAGATTTAAAATGTCACATTGTTACATTGCAGTTTAAAAAATGGACTGAAAAATATTATTGTATAAAGTAAAATTAAACAAAAAAGAGTGAAAAATGACATTTGAAAAAAATATTTTAAATCTACCACAATAACTTAAGTTTAAAAATGACACTGAAAAAATAAAATTTGAAAAAGCTCAAAATAATTTAAATGCACCAAATATAGATGCAGATTTTTATTTTTTTATTTAAATGTAACAACTATAAAGGCTGCATTTTGGTAAGTGTGAAAAATCAGACCCAAAACAATGTTGTTTTACTTAAGGGTAATTCCGTCTTTCTATTTTTCGGGGTTCAGGTCGTCGAAGAGGGTCCTTTTTATAAATACGATAAAAACTTCAGGTCTTTTTAAATAATTCCAAAAGGTCATGATCCTTTTTATAATTACCAAAAAGGTCGGGTAATAAAATGTAAATAAAAGCAACATACCCAGTGCCCGAAGGGCTCCCGCCTAAGCAAAGTCTAGGGAGATAAATGCAGCATTTTCCCTTCAGGGTATTACCCCTGAAGAGAGGTTGTTTTCGAGTACCCCCAACCTGAGGGTGAAGACTTCCCAGGAGGTCACCCATACTGGTACTGTTCTCGCCCAAGCACGCTTCACTTCAGAGTTCTAATGGGATCCGGTGACGGCGTGTTGGTATCCTATTTGGTGGGTACTAAAATATAAACAATCCTAAAAAAAAATAGGGACCAATGGAGTAAGAGAGAGAGAAAGGAAAAGAAAAAGAAAAGAAAATAAAGAAAAAATTAGAGCGTGGAGATATTATATATATCTATTCTATTTCTAGCTATTAAATTGAAGTTGTCCCCACCCTAAAATCATATAAAATTAAAATACAAAGAAATTATCACCCGTAACTTTCCTTCTCTGCACTACTTTAATGGTAACTGATTACTATTTGGGGTGGTTAATTTTTCCATTACTTCCTTGGTAACTATATTATTTTTATTCATTTCTCATTTTAATAGAAAACTTATGATCAAAAGTCTTAATTATTACGCTCTGATGATGCAATAAGACAAATGTCGGATTGTTTAAAGCATTTGACAGGTAGCGCCAAGGTTAATTTGCTGATTGATGGAGGTCAACTTCTCTGTGGCATCCTCAAGTTTTCCGTATCTGAAAACGCATTTGTTGTGATGGCTAAATACTTGGATGATTAATAATGGTGTTTGTGTTGAAAATATACCCTGTACAACAAAAAATACTGTACTAATACTGCGTATAATTATGCATAAAACACTGCTGTAGACTACCGAAAATTAACTGAAAAATACAGTAACATTAACAGAAAAATTACTGCTGAAAATTACAGAAAAATAACTGAAAACTGCAGTAAAATAAGTGAAAAAAATACTGTATCCGGAACAACGAAAAACAGGAAAAACAATAGCGTTAAAATCTGGTATAATATAATGCAGTATAAGCTCCAGCAATATTGTACCATACAAAGCCACAGCCAAATAGATGAACACGACAAACAAACAATACCGAAAAAAGAAGAGTAGATTAGAAAATACCGAAGGTACTGTGCCGTGGGAAATTCCGCTGTCCTAAAAAACGATTTCGCCTCTGCTTCGGTGCAGACAGATGAATAGGCGGCCGTCCTCCAGGATTTACACGATCCGACCCTTAACGTGCACTCGTTAATTGCCGGTTAGGAACACCTCGAACTTTGCCCAGAAATTGAAGAGAATACCAGATGAGACGGGAGCGAGAGAGAGAGAAGAGAATTATTTTCTGTGTGTTTTTTACCACCATATGAAGACCTTAATTTATACTAATGATATGACCAATATGCAGTAAAGTAGGAATGCTAACAGCTAATTGAGTTTTTTGTTTTATGGTTGGCGTTGCGGTCGGCTGTCACCGCCCGCTTTGTTTTCCTTACTCATTAGTTTAAGGAAAAAAATTGAGTTTTTAATCTGTCATTAACGTTGTAATGCAGTAATAGTGAGCATTTATGTGCTAACGGCTGTTTTAATGTAATCATGATTTGTAATTGCTCTGAGATCTCAAAATTAGCAACAGTAAGTTTAATATTTTCCGCAAAATAAATATACCCGTAAGAAAAAGATCACCCACACCCGAGCACAGCTCGGCGAGGCGGGTGGGCGGCGCGCGTGTGGTTCCCACCATTCCTTCACCCAAGACTTAATTCAAATAAATTAAAAATACTTACCCTTATAAACCCAACTACCCCCCTTCTAAATTATCAATGTGGGATTAGGTATTTACCAATTGGGATACAACTTTTTTACTAATTTAGATTTAGCTTGTATCATTTTTCTAACAGTTTGGACATTTGTAAGGTGAGTGTGTGAATTGTTTTGGCCACTACAGATTTGTTTTTCTTCTTTCAAATGACATGGTTACCTTATTTTATGTTGCATTATGTTTGTTGACAAATCTTATATATGTCATTTGGTTAAGTTTTTCTTCTCTTCCATAAAGTTTTTTTTTTTTTTTTTTTTTTTGTCATTTAGTAAACCATTTCAATCTTCAAATATTAAATTTTTGATAAATAATCTATTTACACTATGAGAAGTATGATTACAACATAAGCTATGTGGCAAACCAACATAATATCTTTACTTTGGATTTCAAAAATTTGTCTGATTGACAAAATATCTAAATTAAATTGAAATAACATATCTTTTATAACAATTTAATTTTCATTAGTAAATTACGGTTTGGTTTGGATAATTTAGTTTATGGTTTGAAAAAATATAGTTTGATTTAGAAAACTTTGGTTATTATGATTTAGGTTTTAGGTTTGGTTTAAAACCAAACTTAAACCATAAACTATAAAAACTATAAACTAAAGAATACAATGATTATTTATATTATTCAAATCATAACAAGTTATGTTAGTGGCAAAAATTTACTTGATAACCCGATAAAAATAATTAGGGTTATTTGCATCAAAAGTCTTTATACTTTTCTAATTGTGTCAACTTAAGCCTTATACTTTTGATTTTTGTTTATTTGTTTATTGCATTATATTTTTATGGATATGGGTCCATTAAGAGCTTTAAGCTCAATCTTACCTCTGGTAACATACAGACAGTGTTCGTCATGTGCAAGTCGTGCTTACACCGCCAAACATACAGCAATGGACCCGTCTCCGCACTGTCACACCATAGGGAGGGACAACATAAAACACAGTGCATATCTTGAATGAAACTATGACTTCTTACATTGGACCTGTTAAAACTAGGTTGGATACATTACAGTTTATTCATGTATAGACTTTAATCCCATCCCCCTCGATGTTTCTACAATCATTTTACTACAAAGGCCTTTTGTCAACGGATCCGCAAGATTCTTTTCAGACTTTACATAGTCTAGTGATATCACTCCACTTTCTAGTAGATCTTTCACCATCTTATGCTTGAGACGAATGTGTCTCCTCTTGCCATTATAAACCTTGTTCTTAGCCACAGCAATTGCAGCTTGACTATCACAGTGAAGCGACACTGATGGAGCTGGAAGCCCCCACAATGGCACGTCTCCCAGTAGACTTCTTAGCCACTCGGCTTCATGACCTGCCAACTTAAGAGCAATAAACTCAGATTCTATAGTAGACGTAGCAGTACAAGATTGCTTAGATGATCTCCAGGATATAGCACCTCCAGCTAGTGTGAACACATATCCACTAGTGGAATTAATTTCATCATTATCAGACACTCAATTGGCGTCACAATATCCTTCTAATACAGCGGGAAAACTTTGCATAGTGAAGTCCCCAATCCACAATTCCTTTCAAATATTTAAGCAATCTTTTTAACGTATTCCAGTGCTCTTGATTAAGATTATGTGTGTATCTACTGAGTCTACTTACAGCATATGCAATGTCAGGTCTAGTGTAATTTATTAGAAACATAACACTACCAATTATCTTGGCATACTCAGATTGGCACATAGCAACACCTTTATGCTTAGTTAAATATACACTGGGATCATAAGGTGTTCTAACAGGATCAGTGTTGACCATATTAAACTTTTTAAGTATCTTCTCAACATAGTTAGACTGGTTTAGGCTTATGCCTTCTGGAGTTTTCACAATTTTAACTCCTAAAATTACATCTGCCTCACCCATATCTTTCATTTCAAATTTAGAGCATAGAAATTTTTTCGTTTCACTGACAACATTCAAGTCTGTGCCAAATATCAGCATATCATCAACGTATAGACAAATTATTACACACCCATTTGAATCAGACTTAGAATACACACAAGAATCACCATTGTTTACAAGGAAATTATTAGCTACTAGCGTGCTGTTAAATTTCTCATGCCACTGTTCAGGTGCCTGTTTGAGACCATACAGAGATTTTACAAGTTTACAAACTTTATTTTCATTACCAGCAACCACAAAACCCTCAGGTTGCTTCATGTAAATCTCTTCGTCTATGTCACCATTAAGGAATGCTGTTTTAACATCCATTTGATGCACTACTAAATCATGGATGGACGCAAGGGCGATCAAAGCTCTAATCGTGGCAATTTTAGCAACAGGTAAATAAGTATCAAAATAATCTATCCCCTGTTTCTGGGTGTAACCCTTAGCCACTAACCTTACCTTAAACTTGTCTATTGCCCCATCAGCCTTCATTTTCTTTCTAAAGACCCACTTACAACCTATTGGCTTACAACCTCTAGGAAGGTCTACCAATTCCCATGTATGGTAACCTAGAATTGATTCTAGTTCGCTATTAATGGCTTCTTTCCACAAGGTAAAGTCAACTGAGCTTATGGCCTCATCATAGGTTTTAGGGTCTTCTTCTAACATATAGACATTTGCAATTTCTTCATTTATGAAATTATCTTCTGATGGGAAAGTGGTTACAATGTCAGGTCCAAAGTTGGTTTCTTTCCTAGCTCTTTTACTCCTTCGAATTTCAGAAGTGTCTATATCGTTAGTATTATCATGACTAGCAGTTATATTATGAGAAGGCAAACTAGAAGGCTGTGCATCATTAGACTTCAAGGGAAATATATGTTCAAAGAATTCAGCATCTCTAGATTCCATGATACTACCACATGCATATGAATCATTAGATCCCTTAATTAAAAAACGATAAACAGCACTGTGATGAGCATATCCGATAAAAATAGAATCAACAGTCTTAGGTCCAATTCTGCTACGTTTAAAGTCAGGTAACCCAACCTTAGCTAAACACCCCCACACTTTTAAATATTTTAGATTAGGCGCAAAACCTTTCCACATTTCGTATTGGGTTTTATCTAATTTTTTATGAGGAACTCTATTAAGTACATGACAAGCAGATAGTATCGCCTCCCCCCACATGTTGTCAGGTAGTCCAGAACTAATAAGCATAGCATTTATCATACCCTTTAAAGTTCTATTTTTTCTCTCTGCAACACTATTAGACTGTGGGTAGTAGGGTGGGCTTCGCTCATGTATTATTCCATTTTCCTTACAGAATTTTTCTAGAGAGGTTGGATCATATTCTCCTCCTCTATCAGACCTAACTCTCTTAATTTTCCTTCCTAACTGATTTTCTACTTCGACTTTATATTTTAAAAACATTTCTTCTGCTTCATCTTTAGTACTTAGGAGATATAGCATTGAGTATCTAGAGTGATCATCTACAAAGGTTATGTAGTATCTTTTTCCACCTCTACTCATCAGACTTTTATAGTCTCCTAAATTAGTATGAACTAATTCAAGAAGTTCAGTTTGTCTCTCAATGGACTTAAAGGATTTTTTAGCATATTTAGCTTCTACACATACTTCACACTTGTTAAAGTTGACATCACTGAAGTTAGGGATCGTGTTCATTTTCTTAAACCGTTTAATTGATTCAACATTTATATGTCCTAAGCGAGCATGCCACAATTCAAGAGATTGAACAATATAAGCGGAAGAGGTACTAGCGATGTTATTCATGCAAACAACATCAAGGACAAAGAGACCACCATTACAAAAATCCTTGCCCACATATTCTCCATTCCTTGTTAGGACTAGTTTATCTGAGTCAAAGGATAACTTCAACCCAGCTTTAATCAAAAGACTACCCGAAATCAAATTTCTACGCATATTAGACACATGCAGCACATTCATTAAAGTAAGAAATTTTCCAGAAGTGAGTTTTAAAGAAATCTTCCCTTTTCCGAGGATTGGTGCTGCTGCAGAATTGCCCATAAAGACCACCTCTCCATCGGACATCTTCTGGTATTCCTGGAACATGTTTCTATTTGTGCAGATGTGCCTGGTAGCCCCGGTATCCACTGCCCACTCAGTCAAGTTGTTGACCAGGTTCAGCTTTGAGACAACAGCTATAATGTTCTCCGCTTCTACAAGGTGGGCTTTGTTTTTCGAGTCTTTAGGCTGGTTCCTTTTACTTCTGCAGTCTTTGGCCATATGTCCACGTTTTCCACAGTGATAGCAATCTTCGAGGAATTTGTTGTTCGGCTTTTGAATCTTTCCACCAGGCTTGAAATTTGGGTGATGTTTTTTTCCTTTGTTCTTGAACATGTCTGCATTATTAGGCCTAGCTTCGACAATATTAGTTTTAGAATGATCAGAGTATGCGTACCCCCTGTCCTTAAGCCTATTTTCTTCTTCAATTTTTAAGTGGTTTATTAACTCCTTTAATGTCAAGTCCTTCTTTTTATGCATAAGTAGATTTCTATAATCCTTCCAAGGAGGTGTAAGTTTTTCAATTAAAACATATGCCTAAGTTATTTTGCAAATTTTAATGCCTTCTGACAAAAGAGTAGTTACTATGTTTTCATATTCATGGACTTGATCAATGATTGGTTTATTGTCTACGAATTTGAAATCTAACCACTTACTAACAGCGTATTTTCTAGTTCCCGAATCATCACCCCCATATTTTTTTTTCTGCAGGGAATCCCAAATCTCTTTTGCCGTGCTTAATTTTACATAAATGTCAAATAACCCATCACTCATATAATGCAGTAGACTTCCCCCACAGGTTCGGTCGTCTACGGTGAATTTTTCTTCATATGCATTTTTCTCGTTTTCACCTTCCGGTGCCTTTTCTCGTAGAGTACATAATCAAGACATACTAGTTGTAGGAAAAACAGAATTTTTCGGGACCACCTCTTATAGTTCTTCCCGTCAAGAGGCTCAACCTTAGACATGTCGGGAAGGGGTATTTTTGCTTCCATGTTCAAATATTAGTACGTTAAATCGTCTTTTAGATTGTTGAAAATATACCGCGTACAACAAAAAATACTGCACTAGTACTGCGTATAATTATGCATAAAACATTGCTGTAGACTATCGAAAATTAACTGAAAAATACAGTAACATTAACAGAAAAATTACTGCTGAAAATTACAGAAAAATAACTGAAAACTGCAGTAAAATAAGAGGAAAAAATACTGTATCCGAAACAACGAAAAAAGGAAAAAAACAACGTTAAAATCTGGTATAATGCAGTATAAGTTCCAGCAATATTGTACTGTACAAAGCTACAGCCAAATTGATGAACACGACAAACAAACAATACTGAAAAAAAGAAGAGTAGATTAGAAAATACCGAAGGTACCGTGCCGTGGGAAATTCCGCCGTCCTAAAAAACGATTTCGCCTCTACTTCGGTGCAGACAGATGAATAGGCTGCCGTCCTCCAGGATTTACACGATCCGACCCTTAACGTGCACTCGTTAATTGCCGGTTAGGAACACCTCGAACTTTGCCCAGAAATTGAAGAGAATACCAGATGAGACGGGAGCGAGAGAGAGAGAAGAGAATTATTTTCTGTGTGTTTTTTACCACCATATGAAGACCTTAATTTATACTAATGATATGACCAATATGCAGTAAAGTAGGAATGCTAACATCTAATTGAGTTTTTAATCTGTCATTAACGTTGTAATGCAATAATAGTGAGCATTTATGTGCTAATGGCTGTTTAATGTAATCATGATTTGTAATTGCTCTAAGATCTCAAAATTAGCAATGGTAAGTATAATATTTTCCGCAAAATAAATATACCCGTAAGAAAAAGATCACCCACACCCAAGCACAGCCCGGCGCGGCGGGCGGGCGGCGCGCATGTGGTTCCCACCATTCCTTCACCCAAGACTTAATTCAAATTAGTTAAAAACACTCACCCTTATAAACCCAACTACCCCCCTCTAAATTATCAATGTGGGATTGGGAATTTATCAATTGGGATACAACTTTTCTACTAATTTGGATTTAGCTTGTATCATTTTTCTAACAGTTTGGACATTTGTAAGGTGAGTGTGTGAATTGTTTTGGTCACTACAGATTTTTTTTTTCCTTCTTTCAAATTACATGGTTACCTTATTTTATGTTGCATTATGTTTGTTGACAAATCTTATACATGTCATTTGGTTAAGTTTTTCTTCTCTTCCATAAAGTTTTTTTTTTTTTTTTTTTGGTCATTTAGTAAACCATTTCAATCTTCAAATATTAAATTTTTGATAAATAATCTATTTACACTATGAGAAGTATGATTACAACATAAGCTATGCGGCAAACCAACATAATATCTTTACTTTGGATTTCAAAAATTTGTCTGATTGACAAAATATCTAAATTAAATCGAAATAGCATATCTTTTATAACAATTTAATTTTCATTAATAAATTACGGTTTGGTTTGGATAATTTGGTTTATGGTTTGAAAAAATATAGTTTGATTTAGAAAACTTTGGTTATTAGGATTTAGGCTTTTAGGTTTGGTTTAAAACCAAACTTAAACCATAAAAACTATAAACTAAAGAATCCAGTGATTATTTATATTATTCAAATTATAACAAGTTATGTTAGTGGCAAAAATTTACTTGATAATCCGATAAAAATAATTAGGGTTATTTGCATCAAAAGTCTTTGTACTTTTCTAATTGTGTCAACTTAAGCCTTATACTTTTAATTTTTGTTTATTTGTTTATTGCATTATATTTTTAATTATGTCAATTTAGTCCCTTTATAATTTATATTATGTCAATTTAGTCATCTGATCAAATTTAACTTAAGATAATAATATAATTTATAATGACAGAATTATTAGATACAAGTAAAATGCACTCGTTGATTCAATTTAACCCAATCTGTGACCGAACCACTAAATATTTTATTATCTTAACAAAATTTTAATAGACCCAATGTTACCGCTAAATTTGTCCAAAAAAAGTTACTACTGAATTTAACAAACCTATTTTATATATTATTCGTAGTTTTTGTTTATGTAGTATATAGTGTAAACATGTTTTATACTATGAATTAGGAAAAGAAGTAAAATTTTCGTATTTTTTGATTTTTTTTTAGTTAATAATGATTTTAATATTGATCAAATTATATTTATATTAGCGTTAATAACAATTTTTCTATTATAATGGCTAAAACCATAAACCAAACCGGATTATAATTCCGGTTTGGTTTGTGAAACAAAAAGGTTTGGTTTTGGCTTACAAAATTGTTAAACCGTACTTTTACAGTTTGGTCCGGTTTAACAACCATAAACCGCCAAACCGGACCGTGTGCAACCCCGGGTAGATCCTTGTTAAAAAAGATCAAATTGGTCAAAATAACCACTACACCACTCTTGCGAAAGAGAATACAACACTTTAATATTTTTTTACATAGATAAAGAGAATACAACTTTTTTTTTTTTTACTTGAAAAGAGTCACCAACTCTTGGGAAAGTGGTGGATGAATTTCGAACCCAAGACTTAAAGTTAGGAGTTTAACCATCACACCAACTCCAGTAGTTGAATGTCAGTAGCTAAACCAGGGATTCTAACACAAAGAAAAGTGATTCTCACAAGGTGGAGTGTAATTTCTTAACTAATGAACAATTTTGACATTTTCTTTTATATTGGTAAAGAGGATACAACTTTTTTTATTTCCCTTGAATATAGTCACCAACTATTGGAGAAGTGGGGGATGAGCTTCAACCCAAGACTTCTAACTATAGAGTTAGGAGCTTAATTACTACACCAACTCCAACAGCTCAATGTCGGCAGGTAAGCCCGGCTCCAAGTTTAGCATTCCACGTCAGATCCAGTCCACCAACAAGTGAACTATGCCACATCTGTTGAGATCATATGCCTCCACGATTCTAGCTCTTCACAACAAATAGATTTGAAGATTTTGCTATTTGCCTGTGATCATGTAACTTCATATTGTCCAGTTTATCTCAAACTCCATGTACACTGACCCCCGGTTTATCCCGATGGTAGGATGGTAGTTGGCCATCCCCCAAGATGCAGGTTCGAAGGTATCCCCCTCCCCCAGGCATTACTGATGAAAAATAAATATCAAACTCCATGCACGAGTTATATAGTTGAATATACCTGGTTCCCGATATCAAGCAAACACCGAGACCTTTTCACATTTTCTGTGTTTTCTTTAGAACTTGCTGACCCAGTGCATCCAATCTGAAATCTGAAACTTTAAAAACTCCATTAGCGTCCACCCGTAGGTTCTAGGGCTGTTCAAGAACACATAAAGTTCTAGTATAAAGTAAATGAACCTGTTAACTTGTAGAAGTTTTAGACCGTGGTCAAAGTCATGGTCAAGGAGGTGCGAAAACAGGGTTTCATGGGGGGTGATTGGTCGCAGTAGACATGCAATGTTGTAATTAGGGGATAAATGAGCCCAAGCGGCTCGCAAACTCGTCATAAAGCTAGAAACGTTTTGAGCTCGAGCTAAGTTGGGCCAATTAATCTAGCTCACCGAATCGAGTCCGAGCCAAGTGAAACTCAAGCTGAACCGAGCCAGCTCGTCTAGATTACCGAGCCAAGTGAAGCTTCGAGTTCGTAGACTCATAAGCCTAAACAATTCTATCTTAATATAATTTATTACCTTGAATATGTCAAATCAAGCTTAGTATGAGCCGAGCTTGAGCCCGAAGGAGCCCAGATTAAGCTTAAATGAACCAAAATAAGGCAAGCTACAGAATTTGTAGGTTGGGTTCGAACTTAGCCAAGCTGAAGCTTGAAGTTTCCACGCTCGGCAAGCCACAAGCCAAGCCCCACATGAGCTAAATGCAAATGATCTAAGCCTCGAACCTGAAAAGCTCGACTTTAGCTTAGCTTGGCTCACGTACACCCCTAGTTGTGATGTAGCGGCAAGCTAATTTTCACTATGTACATTCATTACGTTAATGATAACCATGGTTTACAAACATGTTTGCAAAGCCTCACTAAAGGAGAATTTCAGAAGGACAAAGGATAAATCAAGATTACCTTAAGATTCATTATGGTAAAAACCTCCGCTGTGGCAGTAGTCAAAAGCATTAACCAGCTGCTCATCAATTTCTGGCTTCATCTTCTTTCAACCTCCATTATTGGCCTGCATCGAGAAGCATCGATGAGATTACACTTATCCAAATAATTGGGATGATGAATAAATATAATGTTTGGCCCGAATAAAGAAAGTAAACGTAATTTCCAACATACAATTTTGTCAAAGAATTCCTCGCCAGTAATGAACTTCAGGACAATGTGCATCTTTGTCTTGCTAGCCTGACCTACACCAGAATCTCACTCTGTACAACTTAAAAAAGCAAACTGGCCATGAAAGCATGCCTTGTACATAGTATGTAATAGCGCTTGATCTTAAGATTACTGCAAACTAGAAATAAACCACTTAAAATGATCATTACATAATGCAAATTCGCTTAGACGGTACCATCCAGTAACAACAATGACCATTAAATTATTTCAATAGAACCCCTTTTACGACTCTAAGACCACGACTGCGATTTAAGACCATGTCCTCATCTCTCCAACCCCCAACCCAAAATCCTTCCCCTTATTTCAGTCTGCCAACAAGTCCACAACATAATCCAATAGAAGGGACGAAAGAAAATAGTTCTGCTCTGGCAGGGATCTTTGTCAATTAAGGGGCATTCTAGTAAATTCCTCATCTGCACTTAATGAGCTCAAATTGTCACTTGATTAAAAAATTTAAGTGACGTTGGGGATGTTGTGGACATTTATCTCTTTTATAAAATCACAAACAACTATAAGCTAGAAACGAAATCCAAAAAGACTAGATTTGTGCTCACCTTGCCAAGAAACATCGAACCGTGAGAAGATCACGACCAATGATTGATGAACAGGGCTGTGACGTTTTAAGCCAACAACTCTCAAAGAGACCAAGATGTTATTCAGACTGAAGGCTATACGTGTCCATGCTCCACAAACCGCAACATAAGATTATCTGCTTCTTTTGAATTTCCTTCCGAAGTTAGTCTCTTGCATATCTTCTCACATAACTTTAGATCAGGAGTCATATTGCGGCTAAACATTCGACACGCTACTTTGTAGGCCAAGAGAGGAGTCCCACTGCTCAAATTACTTTCCATAAGCACATGGCAAGTGCGTAAGTCCGTTTTTGAAGCTGTCCTCAAGACCTCACCCAAAAGTTTATAAGCCTCGAGGATCTGCCCAAAGCTACAAAGCTTTTCAATGACTTGATTATATGCACACCTATATGGTTGCCTCGGGAGTAACTTGTCCAATAGCTTCAACAAATTCTCGACCCTTCCATTTTGACAGTACCTATGGATGATCGATCTATATGTAACTGGAGTCGGGAGTATGCCTCTGCCAAGCATTTTCAGTACAAGCTTAGATGCCTCTTCAATTCTACCATTTTTTGCCAATGCGTCGACCAAAGTTGTATATGTGACCGCATCAGGGTGCTTGTTGATCAAATACATGTCGTCGAGCAAAGAAAGAGCACCCTGTAAGTCATCTTTCTGACAAAATCCATGGATGACAGTAGTAAAATTTACCACATTAACAGCACATCCCTTGCTCAGACATGTTTCCAGGAACTTTTTAGCATCGTCTGTTCTTTTTTCTCTACAGAGGGAATGAATCAACAAATTGATCTCAACCGGGGTTGGATGAAAACCCTTCATAATCATCTCTCTGACCACATCACATGCCTCGGACAATTTTCCTTCACGACGAAGTCCATGCATTACAACACTGTAGGTGATGCCATTTGGGGTCCACCATTCTTCCTCGCTCATATTCATCATTTTCCTAGCTTCTAATGAGTTCCCACTTCGACAAAGGCCATGTACTAATGCTGTGTATGAAACTGTGTTTGGTTTGCAACCATGCTTATACATTTGTTGAAGCATTTTCTTAGCTTGATCGACTTTTCCGAATCGACAAAAGCCATCCACAACTGCAGTATAAGTCACGACATCTGGGATGCAACCCTTGCTGTACATTTCAGTCACCAACTCTTTTGCCAAATCTATCTTTCCTTCTCGGCAAAAAGAGTGAATCACAGCGCTATAACCAACCTTATCAACCCGGAATCCTTGCGCTTCTGCCTCTCTTAAAAATTCAAGGGCCTCAGCGCTATGACCATGCTTTGAAAGCATATGAATGAGGGTGTTGTACGTAACCATGTCAGGCAACAAACTACTATCCCTCATTTTTTCCAGAAGCAATCTCACATCTGATATCCTTTTCTCCTTACAAAAATAAGCCATTAGAGTATAATAGCTAACTTTATCAGGTGAGCATCCCTTAATAGGCATATCTGCAACTAATTTAATGGCATCTTGGACACGATGAATATCACAATAACCTTTAATCAAACAGTTATATGTGACAACATTTGGTGATATTCCAACAACCTGCATCCGTTCCAAGAATCCAACAGCTTTGTCCAACTTGTTCCCCTTAACTAAGACATAAATTGCAATATTACATATCGAAAGATTAGGTTCAATCCCAGCCTTTTGCACCATGGTAAGAACTCGCATTGCATGCCTTAGCTTCCCTGCCCTGCTGTAAGAAACCATCACATATCCAAACACCTCAGAGCTACGATGAATGCCCCTCCTATGCATAAGACGGAGCACCCGCCTAGCACCCTGACACAACTTAGTCTTGCTAAGAACTTCAAGCATGGCATAATACACAATGGGGTGATGGCGATATCGCCATTGCCTGTCAGCCCAATAAAAGAAGTTTAGGGCAACCCTCTCATCTGCTTGTGAATGCAACACTGCACAAACTTGACGGGGCTTAAGCCTTCTCAGTATATGCCTTAATTCACTTTCAATTTTAGGGTTCCATCTTGCCCTAAGCTCTATCAGCCTGCATGTTTCCCTGACCAAGGGATGCCTAAATTCATCCTCATCTCTTTCATACCTTTTAAAACCCCCATTTTGTTCCGAATTTTTCTTAACTGAATCTAAGACTCTCAGTTCATCAGCTTTATCATCACCATCCTTGTCAAAATCTTCTTCATCTTCACTTTCTGACTCTTCTTCATAATCAATGCTATCGAAACTACTTGCCAAAGAACCCAGGACACAATTTTCAATAAAATTAGAGTGCTGAGTCCCATCAGACCCCTTCACAATTTCATCGAAACCATCTTTTTGCGACTGATGAGTGTACAAATTAGGCGTCAAGGTCTGGTTTCCCCCTGAACTCGTTTGAGAAATTCCAACATAACTTTGTTCTTTATCATTGAAATCATGTTCTGATTTGCTAGAATTGCTTGATGAAATTGATGAGAAAAAGGCAGTAGGGGCATTATGAGCTGAAGGGTATGCAGAGAGATGAACTACGAACTTGCAGGTGATTTTGTTTATACCAGATTGACTCTTCATGATACACCTGTACATATTGCAATGGTAGAAATCGAAGACTTCAGCCCGGTAAGGATGTCACCAAGTAAGGATATAATTTACCAGAAGAAGGGTAGAGAGTATTGTTTAGTATTCCAGAGACTATCACATGTGATAGAACAAATAAAGAAACCAGAACAGAAAACTTAGTTTGGGAATTCAGACAAAAGAAGAAAACCAATTATAGATCTGGAAATCCAATTATGAACGTCTATATAAATGAAGAAATAGACAAACTTCTAAAATTGTATATGAATATAATATATAACAAATTGATTATTTTAACATCAATATAATTGTGGGTTGTATGATTACTTACCTTAGACAAATATTATTAATAATTTCACATATATCTTTTTGACAAATGGTTAGCAGAAGATATATGTTGTAAGTTACTCACGGCCTTCAAATGATTGGCGGCAGACTAGCAAAATACAATGTTCGCGTCAGGCAGCAGGCATTCACAGAAGTACCAATGAACTGCGTAATTGAAAACTATTAGAACTAGTAAATTTCCATCACACATCTGTGTGATTGTTTGACCTAGGTAAACCCTACGAATATTTTCACACACTAATGCAAACATCTCAAATGAAAATGGACAATACTCATTTAAAAGTTCAAATCCTAATATCAGGATAATACTACACGAACACGATATGAGGATAGCGGGTTGGGGTCAAGGTTTTGAAATCAGGTTAAATTTGGATTGACTAGCTTAAAACATTAAAGTAGATGTTAGAGTACCCAAGTGATAAATGCTCCAACCATTCCTAAGTGATAAATACCCTTTTTTTTATTTTTGTAAGGAGAGATGAGAGCCAATGCACCTGAACGGAGATGGATCAGGCGGCGGAGGATAAAGGGACGCCGCAGAGTAAACGAGCGGTGGCTACGCAGTGGCGACTAGTGGTGGAGCGGTGGTGAATCCGACGGAGGAGTGGTGACCAGTGGTGGCTCGTGGCTCGGAGGACAACGGCGGTGATGTTGGCCCCGGTGGTGGATCGGACGCTGGAGGACGGCGAAGGAGGGTCCGTCGTGTACTGCGGTGGTGGTTCGCGCGTGGGCCCGGCGATGGTTGTGGTCGGTGAATGGGAGGGGCAGGTCTGGTTTTGAAGCTATGGTTTTTCTTTTTCAGCGATTAATATAAAAATAACCTAATTATAGATCAATATATTAAAAAATAATTTAGTGTCAAAAAATATTAAAAAATAATTCAACTTTATCTTTAATAAAAAATAATCTAACTCAAACTTTTCTATCAAAAATAACTAAACTCTATTTTCTAACTTTTAATACAACTTTATCTTTAATAAAAAATAATCTAACTCAAACTTTTCTATCAAAAATAACTAAACTCTATTTTCTAACCAAAAAAATAATCTAACTTTCACTTTTCTACCAAAAAAGAACTCAACTTTAACTTTTGCATAAAAAATAACCGAACTCTAAAATTAATTTAAAAAAATACTGAATTGATGGCTAGCATGGCATGTGGTATAACGCTCCAATAATATATTTTGCTTCTATATATTTTTGGTTTGGCTTGATTTCTTTTCCCTCATAACCAAACTAAAAATACATTTTTTTCAATAATTTAGTACAACCCCACAAAAAGCCAATATTTCGGAGCAAAGAACAAGCAAAACAACCAAAGAATACAACTAAAGAACTAGGGCTGCAAATGAGCTGAGCCGAATCACAGCTTGCTCGGCTTGGCCCGGCTCGTTAACTAAATGAGGCCGGCTCAGTATCAGTATCATTTATCTAATCGAGCCGCATATCTGTACTCGGCTCAGCTCATTTACTAAATGAGACCGGCTCGATATCGGTATCATTTAGGCTTGATTATTTGGTGAGCTAGCTCGTTGAGTTTTGCTGGCTTATTGCGCTCATTTACAAGGCTTGTTAAGCTCATTTATTAAGCATGTTAAATTGATTTATGATTATTAGTACTTGAAATAAAATAAATCATGTATGAAAATTAAAAATAAAAAAACATACATGTAACTCAATTCCGTAATATAGACATGTGAGCCAATAATCGAACTAGCTCATGAGCCCATAAACGAGCAGACTTATGAGCCTTTTGAGCCGAGTCGGCCTCTATTCGATTTGGCTCGTTTATTTATACGAGCCGCCCTTAAACTAGTTGAGCAAGCTCTCGAGTCGTCTTATACAAACCCAAGCTGAGTCTTTAACGAGTTGAGTCAAACCGGCTCGAGAGCCGGCTTGGCTCATTTGCAGCCCTACAAAAAACAAGCCAAACCAAAAATATGTAGAAGAAAAATATATTGTTGGTGCATTATAATTTAGTATTTTTTAAATTAAATTTTTTAGAGTTGGCTATTTTTAGATTAATTTTAGAGCTTGGTTAGGTGGGAAAAGAAATCAAGCCAAACCAAAAATACATAGAAGAAAAATATATTATCGGAGCGTCATATCACACGCCATGTTTAGCCATCAATTTAGTATTTTTTAAATTAGTTTTAGAGTTTGGTTTTTTTTTTTTTTGGGTACAAAAATTAAAGTTGGGTTATTTTCTGGCAGAAAAGTTATAGTTGAGTTATTTTTTATTAGAAAATAGAGCTGGATTATTTTTTTGTTAGAAAATAGAGTTGGGTTATTTTTTGGTATACTGACATATAGCTCGGTTACTTTTAGATTAATTATTATTATTTTTAGAGTAAGGAGATAGAAAGGACGTTGGAGAAATTGCTTATAAACCGGGTAACCAAGAGATCTCAGGTGTCGAGGTTGTGTAATCACAATCTTAAGATTTTTTTTTTCTGGTTTGGGATGGCTTCTTCACTGCGCGAGATGACAGCCAACTTTGTGAAATTGGACTGGTTTGATTGCGGCAACTTCCGCTGCTGGCAAAGGAAAACGCGTTTTCTGATAACGATGTTGAATCTAGTGTATGTTCTAAATACACAATTCTTGATCCTCCAACTGATGTGGAGGAGATACTATACGAGCAACATGCCCGTTTAAAATGGGAGAATAACAACTACATTTGTAGGGGGCACATCCTCAATGGCATGACGGATGTCCTCTTCAACATCTACTCAAATTTTCCTACCGCTAAGAAGTTATGGGATGCGCTCGAAGTACGATAAATGGCGAAGGACGCAACTAGTAAGAAGTTTTTGTTTAGTCAATTTAATAGTTTTAAAATAGTAGAAATATTTCATGAAATAGAAAGAATATTAAACCATTTTAAACAACACAGCATGAACATGGATGATATTATTGTTGTTTCTTCCTTGATAAACAAACTTCCGCCCTCTTGGAGAGACATTAAGAAAAGTCTCAAATATAAAAAAGAAGACTTATCTATCGAGGAGTTGGCTAATCATCTTCGCATTGAGGAAGGATACATGTTGCAGGACGAGAACAAAGATTGCCCCCGTGACATTGGAAAGATTAATGTCAAGGAAGAAGGACAGTCAAGCAAAGGAAAGAAACGATCCGGACACTTCAAAAAAAACGTGATGACAAGAGGGCAAAGCCTGTCTGTTGGGAGGCTCTTCAAAGTGATGGATCATCGCACCAAAAATTTGAATAATAATTTCATGGCAATGATATCCAAAATCAACCTAGTCCAAAATGAAGACTCTTCGTGAGTTGATTCAGGGGCTACGAAACATGTATGTAAAGATAGGAGGCTCTTCAAAGTGTTTGAATCCATAGACGACAGAGCTGTGTTGTTTATGGTAATGGAGCAACCATATCGGTCAAGGGTAGGGAAAAGTTGAACAACTTTTCACTTTCGGGAAAACCCTTACCTTGACCGATGTGTGTTATACCCCGAATGTAAAGAACAACCTCGTGTCTGGTAGCCTGTTAAATAGGTTCGGGTTCAAGTTAGTCTTTGATGCCAATTTGTGTTGTCTAGAGGGGCGTTTGTTGGGAAAGGATACCTGTATGAAGGTATGTTCAAGGTTAATGTGAATAATAAAACTGTTAATTTGATGTATATGCTTGATTTCTTGTTTCTTGGCATCAAAAACTAGGTCACGTAAATTTTCGTAGAATGCATGAAAAGGCAAACTCATCGTTAATACCTCATATCAACAAAGTTAATGACAAATGTAAAACATGTATACTAGCGAAAATAACAAGACTACCGTTTCCTTCGGTTCAAAGGCAAACAAGTCTACTTGATCTAATGCATAGTGATTTGTGCGATTTTAAGAGCACTCCAACTTTAGGAGGAAAGAGATATTTCATAACTTTTATAGATGATTGCTATGTCTATCTCATCAATTATAAAGACGAATCACTTGAAAAATTTAAAGCATTTAAAGCTGAAATCGAACTACATTGCGAGACTTTCTTGAAACGCCGTAGATTTAATCGTGGTGGGGAGTATTATGATCCCAAATATTTTGAAACCATGGGAATAGTACATGAGGTCACGGCACCTTATACGCCATAATAAAATGGCATGGTTGAGCGGAAAAATCGGACTTTAACTGAGATAGTGAATGCCATGTTATCATATTCCGGACTCAGGGATGGTTTTTGCGGTGAGGCCATGCTGACGGCCTATTATATCTTGAATCATGTTCCTAATAAGAAAAGTAAAATAACTCCATATAAACATTGGAACAAACAAGCCTCGAATTTGAGTTACTTTAGAGTTTGGGGGTGTAGGGTAGTTGTTAAAGTTCATAAACCTAAAACGAAAAAGTTAGGTGAGAGAGGCATCGATTGTATATTTGTTGGATATGCGACTCATAGTAAAGCCTATGTATATGATTGCATCAAACGATTATATCAATGTTAACACTATAATAGAATCAAGAGATGTTATTTTTGATGAAAATCGGTTTTCCTCTATTCCTAGACCGAGGGATAGTGTATCGGTTGAAAATGACATCCCTATGTCATATGATAGAGACCATCATGAGAGAGAAGAAATCCATGATAACGCTTTGGAACTCCGAAGAAGTAAAAGAGCTAGGAAAGAGAACTCTTTCGAACTGAACTTCTGCACATTTTTGGTAGAAGGTACTAGAGACAATGTGGACCATGAAACTTCATATTGTTGTGTCATAGAGTTTGATCCTATGACGTTTGATAAGGCTATGAAGTCTCATGATGCCTCCTTTTGTAGAGAGGCGGTAAATGATGAGATGGATTCTATCATGGGTAACAATACCTGTATTTTAGTGGATCTTCCACGAGGGAACAAGCCTATATGGTGCAAGTGGATCTTCAAGAAGAAGATGAAAGTCGATAGAACTATAGACAAGTTCAAAGCCCAGTTGGCGGCTAAAGGGTTTACCCAAAAACAAAGGTTAAACTACTTTGATACGTATGCCCCAATGGCAAGAATATTGATGATAAGAGTTCTAATAACTCTTGCCTCTATTTACAAGCTAGCGATTCGTCAAATGGATGTGAAAACAGCATTCCTAAACGGTGAGCTGAAAGAAGAGGTGTATATGGAACAACCGAAAGGTTTTATTGTTCCGGGCCAAGAAAAGAAAGTATGTAAACTCATACGATCTTTGTATGGGCTAAAACAGGCACCTAAACAACACCAAAAGTTTGATCAAGTTGTTCTAAACAACGAATTTATAATCAATGAATCGAATAGGTGTGTTTATAGCAAGTTCGAAAATGGCAAAGGAGTCATTATTTGTTTGTATGCCGATGACATGCTTATTTTCGGTACTAATTTGGAACAAGTAGAGAAAACTATATAATTCTCTTGAGTAACTTTACTATGAAAGACATAGGTGAGGCTGAGTTTATTCTTGGTATAAGAATAATAAAGAGTGGTGATACGCTATCCTTGACACAATCTCACTATATTGAAAAGGTGTTGAATATATTCAACTTTGGTGCTTGTGCACCTATGTCTATTCCGATGGATCCCAATGCAAAACTTGTGCCCAATGATGGTATTCCAGTGACACAATTGGAGTATTCCAAGGTCATAGGATGTCTTATGTATGCCATGACTAGCATAAGGCTTGATATAGCCTTTGTTGTTGGAAAGCTAAGTAGGTATATTAGCAATCCAAGTAAATTACATTGGCATGCAATAAATAGAGTACTGAAGTATCTTAAGAAAACCATGGACTATGGTATTTCGTTTCAAGGGTATCTTTTTCATTTTGGAAGGATATTTTGATGCCAGTTGGATCTCCGATGTGGAAGATCATGCATCCACAAGCGGTTGGGTTTCCTGCTTGGTGGGGTGCGGTTTCTTAGGGTTCCAAAAATAGAAATGTATTTCCAATTCCACTATGGCAGCAGATTTTATAGCTCTTGCGTCTGTGGAAAAAGAAGTGCGAGTGGTTAAAGGATCTCTGGTATGAGATTCCTTTGTGGCCGAAGCCAATCTCACTTACCTCTATTCATTGTGATAGTTAGGCTATGCTTTCGAAAGCATATAGTGAGGTGTATAATGTAAAGTCCAGACACATTGGTATGAGACATAGTATAGTGAGATAACTTATCCGAGAAGGGGTCATCACTGTGGACTTTGTGAGAACAAGTTAGAATTTAGCGGATCTATTTACAAAAAGTCTAGCTAGAGACTAGGTTTTGAGAACAAATGAAGGGATGGCGCTGAAACCCATCTATTTGAGTCACTCATGATTGACCCTCAACTTGACGCCTGGTACAACGCTAGGTCTTGGATTCAATGAGAGAGTTCTGTCATCCGTGTGACTACACTAAAGTGAAATTTCTATCCCGCGTGTGAAGTGCTTGGTAACCCGTGACAAAGGAATAAAGAGGATGAACTTATGCTTTTAATGGACCTGAGTATATATTATTGAATGTCGTGTTGTAGGGACATGATCAATGAGGTCTATCTAAATGAGTGTGAAGTTTGGCCACTTCAAAGGAGTGATTTAATGACTAGAGTTTGGCTCTGAAACACTCATAAAGGGTACGGGACATAAGGCCATAAATGTGTCGATCTGGGAGATGAGGATGTATGTAGGGAGTAAGTCTTGTTTGTAGAGATGTATTCAGTTAGTTAAATGGAATGTATGGTTCAAAGCTTAGTCTACCATTTTCATTCAATTAATTGTAACGTGTCTTTACTAGGTGTGGGTTCAATCGAAAGACACTCTCTTTGATGCATAAAAGGCTTCCTATTATTATGAAATGTTGTAATATTAGAATGAATATATTTTAAAAATGTTGGGGGAATGCTGATGTATTTTTAAAATTAAAGTACTTACTGAAGTGTTTGAGATGCACACACCATACTTAAACCAAATACATTCAAAACAAGTATGAAACACTTCATTAAGTACTTTAATTTTGAAAATATATCAACAAACTAACAAATAGAAACAAAATTCAGTTCAAGTAATATAAAAAAACCAAAACTATTGGTAATGTTATTGTGTTAAAAAAAAGTAATATACAATTATTGGTAATGTTATTATCAAGGCAATATTATTATTGTACAATCAAGAACGTAGTTTTTAAGATAAATTGTCTGACAATAATAATTTTTGCTTTAATAATAACGACTCTCAAAAATTATTAGTAATATTTTTTAAGTACCTAAAGTTTTAAAATATTTTCTACTTGTAAGGTAAATTGTCTAACAATAACAATTTTTGCCTTAATAATAATGACTCTCTAAAATTATTAGTAATATTTGTTTTAAGTACCTAAAATTTAAAAATATTTTCGACTTGTACTTAAACATCTTACCTAAAAGAATAATTTAATTAAATGTAAAATAATGTGTATATTTAAAATAATTTCAATTTGGTGCCACAATCAAATTGAAGTTAACACTAGATGTGTTCAAAAAATTCATAACGAAATACAAAACCAAATTTTCGAAATACCGACAAAAAATGCTATAAACCATGCTGAATTTGCAGTACTGTTAACCCAACTGAATAAACTTAAGGTATTTCAGGATGATAACAGTTTCTGTTTCGGTTACTCGATTCACCGAAATAATATATATCATAGATATTTTTACATGTTTATAGTATTATATTGTTCACTAAAGTATGTTTTTTAGAATATAAGAGGACTACTCCATAATGACATAATCAATGTTATCTTTTTTTCCCAATTTATCTCCTATCATAGAGTACTCGTGCCCCACTATTATATCTCAAATATTAACTAAGCACTACTTTAATACAATCTAATACTACTCATTTGCCCATATGTTAGTTAAAATGAGATATTATATATTTAAGTTTTAGAATTTGATTATATGCACATAATGTTAGTTAAAATGAAGGTGGCGGAGATGCGAATGCTGAGGTGGATGTGCGGACACGCAAGGAAGGATAGGATCAGAAACAACGTCATAAGAGGCAAATTAGGCGTTGCCCCCATTGAAAATAAATTGAGAGAGCAATGTTTGAGGTGGTTTGGACATGTTAGAAGGAGACCAGTCAGTGCTCCAGTAAGGAGGTGCGAACAGCCCCTCACTACACCAGGCAGGAGAGGAAGAGGCAGGCCAAAGAAGAGATGGATTGAGACGATCCGACAAGACCTCACCCACCTAAACCTTCGGGAGGAGATGGCCTTAGATAGGGCCCAATGGAGGGCTAGTATAGGGGTTATAGATGCTCTAATTAGAGTAGGGTAGTCTAGCTTACTAGTGCTAGGCCGTGATATCCTCCTGGTGCACTTAGGTTGTGTACTTGCTCTCATGAGCTACGTGCCTGCCTACCTGCCTACCTATCCTTTGATTTCTACTTGATGTGGCTTGCTTTGTGTGTGTGTTTGTGCTTTGTGCTTGTTGTCTTGCTTGCCGTATGTTTTGCCCTACTCATGTTTTGTTGCAATCCTGCTGCCAGGTCACATGCTCTATGCTGCGGACCAGCTTCTCAAGATGGGGGTCCTCGAAAACAACCTCTCTTCAGGGTAGCCCCCTGAAGGGGGAAGGCTGCGTACATCTACCCACCCCAGACCCTGCTTTTACGGGAGCCCTTGCAAGCACTGGATTTGTTGGTATTGTTGTTGTTGCTCATAATTAGTTGAATATTTTCACGTTTAATGCATTTTTTGCATATTTACAGACTATTAAGGAGACAAATCATATAATATGAAACAGGCGTTGTATCATTTTTTCGGCTACCAATTAACCAACATAACTGAACAGAATTACTGATTTATTGAAGGTCTGTTAACCTGTATTTTTTATTATGGTAATGGTTAGAAATTTTGAGTATTTCAGTTACAGTTAATCGAACCGAAATACTTTTCGGTAAACATACTATAAATTCACATGTTGGATCAATTTTAGCCAACCAGTGGCTGAAGTATTAAATATTTCTTCAACAAATTGAACATAAGTTTAACTCTAAAGACAAAATTGACACAATGGACAAAATACAAAGACTAAATTGACATAATGGACAAAATATAAAAACTTTTGATGTAAATAACTTAAAATTCTAATATAAGGTTCATGAAACTATCACATAACTTGCGGAAGTTTTAGACCGCGGCTAGATTCATGGTCAAGAAGGTGCAAAAACGAAGGTTTTATTATAGTGTAAATAAGTAGCCCGACTTGCAAGGCTCATCATCAAGCTTGAAAGGCTCTGCTGATGCCAAGCTTCAACTGACCTGGGCCAGTTCATCTAGCTTATCGAGCCGAGCTCGAGACAAGTGAAGCTCTAAGTTGTAGATTCGTGAGCCTAGACAAGTCTATCTTAATATAATTTATTACCTTAAATATGTTTAATCAAGCCTAGTGTGATCCTGAATGAGCTGAGCTCAAGCCTAAACGAGGCTTAAATGAATCTAAATAAGGCGAGATTAGTTCAGAATTCATGGGTTGGGTCCATCCAGAGCCCAGTCGAGCCTGAGCCTATGAAAACCGAAGCTCAAGCCCAGAGTTTTCAAGTTCGGTAAGCTTCAAGCCTAGCCCAACTGAGCTAAATGCAAGCAATTTGAGAATCAAACACTACAAGCTCGGGCTGATTCACTCGGCTCGACTCATGTAGCCCCTAGTTGTGATGTAACGACAAGCTAATTTCCATTTCCATCATTACATAACATAACAAATGTCGTTTAAAATAACATCTGCAAAGCCTCAATAAAAGGAGAATTCCATAAGGCTTTATTTGACACATGGAATTGAAATTAGATTATAGAATTGCAATTCCAATTCCAATTCTGATGGAATTGGAATTCCGATAGAATTGAAATTCCATTGTTTGCTTCATCAGAGGAATTAGAGGCCGGGATTATAATTACATAATGACTCGAATCATCAAGGGTTCTCATTCAATTGAGTTGGAGTATTTCGAGTTTTAAATCAACTACGGCTGGATTTTGGTCAAAGTGATTCACATTGCGTTCAAGTTATTATGGTCAGAGAAATTCAATTTGAGTTCGAGTTATTCGATTTTCGAGTCAAATCCGGTCACGTATCGCGTCGAATCATTTGGTGTTAAACTCGGATTTTCAGTTAATCGGGTTAGATGTTTTCGAGATTCAAGCTAGTTATGATCGGGTTTGAGTTTATTTAGGTCATTTCAAGCTTGAATCATCTTAATTTCGAAACAAATGAGTTATATCATTTCAAAATTCGAGTCATCTTAGGCTGAATTTGAGATGAGTTGGGTCATTTTGGCTATAGGCAGTATTAAGTTTTAGGTCAATTTGGTCGGGTTACTTCCATTTTGACTCAACTTGTTTACATCACATTCAAGTCGAGTAGTTTCTTTTTTAGGATTTGAGTTATCTTGAGTTCCACGTCAATCCGATTGGGCCACTTCAAACTTTGAGCTAAGGTGATTTTGGTCATTTCAAGTTCAACTCATTCGAGTTGGATGATTTCAACATTTGGATCAAATTTTAGGTTGTGTTTAAGTCTTTGAATTTTGAGTTATCTTGGATTTGGGTCAATCAAGTTGGGTCATTTTGGGTTTTAGGTCAATTGAGTTAATATGAAATTGCAATTCTTTACCTCTAACTAGGGATGTAAATGAGCGGAGCCGGCTCACGAGCCCTCGCGAGCTAGCTCGTCATGAAGCTCGAAAAGCTCGGCTCGCTTTGAGCTCGAGCCGAGCTGAGCCCGAGCCTATTGAAGCTCGAGCTCGTAGGCTCGTGAGCCTAAACGAGCCTAAGCGAGCTTTTTTTAATATAATATATTTGCTTAAATATTGCCCAATGAATGCATATTGGAGCCTAAATAAGCCGAGCCCGAGCTTAAACGAGCCCAAACGAGCCTATATTGAGATTAAATGAGCCGAAATATTGCAAGCCTAGTTTGAATTTCACCGAGCTTAGATCAAGTCGAGCTGAGCCCGAGGTTTTGACGAGTCGAGCTCGAGCTCGAAGTTTCAAAGCTCGGGGAGCTTCAAGCAGAGCCCGAGCGGAGCTTTAAGCTAATGAGCCGAGCCTCGAGCCTAGTAGGCTCAGGCTCAGGCTCAGGCTCAGGCTCGGCGGGGCTCGGCTGGGCTCGGCTCAAATACACCCTTACCTCCAACCCAAGGAATTGGAAAGTATGATTTTCAGTTAACATCCAATTCCATGAAATTGGGCAGTGGAATTATATTCCAATTGCAGCAAATGAATCAAACAACAAAATTGCAATTCTGGACTACAATTCCAGCCTCAGCCCCAATTCCAGCTTCCGATTCCATGCTCAAAACACAGCCTAAGGGAAAATATAAACTAAAAGGTCTCTTTACTGAATATCACTTAAATTTTATTCGTGACTTCAAAAAATCGCTTGAATTTTATAATTTTCTATGTCACACCTAAACTTATTAAAAATTTTCAAGGTCATACCTTAATGTGACGCCGTTAACATCCGATAGTTTTTTATGATGTGGCATTCTAAAAAAGGGAAAATAATTTAAAAAATTGGAAATTTACATTTCAAATAATTTTAAAATATTCTCAATTTTTAAAGAATTAATTCAAAGATCTAAAATTTTTGTAAATATTTAGAAAAATAATTTCTATATTTTAAAAAATATTTTTTTAAATGTTGCATTAGTAAAAACTAAAGGTTATTGACGGCGTCATACTAAGGTATGACATTGAAATTTTTTTGAAAGTTCAGGTATGACATAAATAAACTTTAAAAAAATCTAGGCGGCTTTTTAAAACCATACCTAAAGCTTAGGTGATTTTTAGTTAAAAAAAAAAAAAAAAAAACCGTAAATCAAAATTACCTTAAGGTTTCTTGTGGTAAGCACCACTACTGCAGCAGTAGTGAACAGCATATATAATGCCTGGCCCCGTATAAAGAAACTAAGGCTCCATTTGGTATGGGGGAAGTCTTCTTTTCCGAAAAAGAAAATCAAATTTTGCTTGAGATTTTCCATGGTTTGTTCCAACAGAGAACATGTTCCTACCTTATGATATTCCTTATTTATATTTAAAGAAAACAACTTCTACCAAACATGCTCCTACATAAGTAATGCTATAATATATTAGAAGTTATATAGGCTTCATTTGTTTGGGAAGAAGTTATCTTTTAAAGAAAAATATACATCATAAGAAAGTACTTTCCAAAAAAATTATTATTTATTAATAATCTTCTTATGCTTAGACTAACCCCAGAGGTGCCCCAAAAATATTTTAAACCCATTTGTATTTTTGTAGAATTTTTTAATTAAATTTATATTTTTTAAATTATTTTTAATTAATAAAATATATTAAATTTTATTTAAATATATATTTTAAATATTAATAAATTTTTATATATTGAATTTGAGTATTTTTTTTAATTTACTTATTCATATTACGTTATTTTTTATCAATATAAATGGTAATTTTATTTTTTTTCTCAATATAGTTAATTGTTTTTTATATTATATTTGTTTCTAGTGTATTTTTATATTTTATCTTGAAATAATTAAAATATTATCACGATATTAACTATTAAAATAATCAAAAAATTTTAAAGATGGTGTAAAAAAATGGGGCATGAGTGGAGAGGAGAAGCCCCATTTTTGTATGAAGCTCCATTTTTGAAAAATGGGGCTTCAAAAGGAGGGCACGATTGCAACCAGCCCTAATTTGATGTAAACTTTATTTCCCAGTGACAATATTCATAGTAGCATGAAGTAATGAAAATCTTTAAAATATACATTATCAAGAAACAAAAATTAAATTGAACCACATAATTCAATCTAAAATTGGACCAGACTGTTCATTCTTCGTCCAGGTTTTGTCCCATGTTATTACCTCTAGCGATTGATGAAGATGATTATGTCTACTTCATTTTGGTTTAATCCATGTTCCAACCAATGTATCATTAAACACTTTTAAGTCACATGGAATAATGACTTCCCTTTTTCCAAGTGAAGTAATTTTCCACACATGGGAAGGAAAAGGTATTTCCTTTATATTGAAAAGTACGCGTTCAAACAACAAAAAAGAGAAAAACCAATTTCAAAAATCTATTTTTCCCTTTGTTTATGTAGCCTCAAGGTAATTTCCAGGACCATGTATACCTTTGTCTTGCTAGCCATGCCTTGTGCAGTTCTAGAGCATGTGATAGAGTTCAGTCTTAAGACTACTGCAAAATAGATCTAAACCACTTACAATGGTCGTTACAAAATGAAAATTAGCTTAGTTGGTATAACATCTAGTAACGAAAACGATCCATCAGATTATGCCAATTGAACCCCTTTTACAATTCTACAACTGCGACTATGATTTAAGAACATGTTCTCATGGCTCCAACCCCAGCGATCCAGTGGGCTAATATTGCACAAAAACTCATTCATGTTCTTATTAGGAATTATCTTCTCATCCTTTTGGGACTCAAGTACGCCCCCCCCTCCCCCCTCCAAAAAAAAAAAAAAAAACAAGGGCATTCTAGTAAATTCCTTATCTGCACTGGATCGGCTCAAAATCTCACTTGATTAAAAACTTATATGAAATTGGTGGAAATTGTGGGCATTTATCTCTTTTATATAATCACAGACAACTTTAAGCAAGAAATGAAATTCAAAAAGACTAGATTCATCCTCACCTTGCCAAGAAACATTCACCGCAGGAACAGAACCGTGACATTTTAAGCCAATAACTCTAAAACAGTCCAAAGATGTTATATAAACTGAAGGTTGTATGTGCCTATGCTCCACAAACTGCAACATAAGATTATCTACTTCTTTTGATTATCCTTCCTAAGTTAGCCTCTTGCATATATTCTCACATAACTTTAGATCAAGAGTCATATTGTGGCTAAACATAGTTTCAAATTGCAGCTAGGACAGCTTCAAAAGCTGTGTAGTAATTTTGTATATGAAACTGTGTTTGATTTGCTACCATGCTTATACATTTGTTGAAGTATTGTCTTAGCTTGATCAACTTTCCTAATCGACAAAAGCCATCCACAACAGCGGTATAAGTCACAACATTTGGGCTGCAACCATTTATTGTACATTTTGGTAACCAACTCTTTGCCGGATCTATCTTTTCTTCTTGGAAAAAAGAATGAATCACATATGTTGTCCTTTTCTCCTTACATAAATAAGCCATTAGAGTATAATAGCTATCTTTATCAGGTGGCCATCCCATAATAGGTATATCTGCAACTAGTTTAATAGCATATTGGAAACAATGAATATCACAATAACCTTTAATCAAACAGTTATATGTGACAACATTTGGTGTTATTCCATCAACCTGCATCCGTTCTAAGAATCAACAACTTTGTCCAACTTATTTCCTTTAATTAAGACATAAATTGTAGTGTTACATATCGACAGATTAGGTTCAATTCCAGCCTTTTGCATCATGGTAAGAACTCATATTGCATGCCTTAGCTTCCCTGCCCTAATATAGGAAACCATCACATATCCAAACCCCTAAGGGCTACGATGAATGCCCCTCCAGTGCATACGACGGAGCACTCACCTAACACCCTAACAAAACTTAGTCTTGCTAAGAACTTCAAGCATTGCATCATACACAATATAATGTTTGGCCTTGGATAAATTTAAGGACATTCAAAAATTCTTAGTACATTTGCCCAAATTATTGAGATCGTGAACAAGTATAATGTCTGACCTTTGTACAAAGAAACTAAAGGCAAGTTCCCCACCAGCAATGAATTCTAAGACAGTGTATGTCTTTGTCATTGCTAGCCATCAAGTTACACTAAAACATCACCACTAAAAAAGCTACTTTCAAAGTTAGTCTCTTGCATATCTTCTCACATAACTTTAGATCAGGAGTCATATTGCGGCTAAACATTCGGCAAGCTACTTTCTAGGCCAAGAGAGGATTCCCGCTGCTCTAATTGCTTTCCATAAGCACATGGCAAGTGCGTAAGTCCATTTTTGAAGCTATCCTCAAGACCTTACCCAAAAGTTATAAGCCACAAGGATCTGCCCAAAGCTACAAAGATTTTCAATGACTTGATTATATGCACACCTATATGGTTGCCTCGGGAGAAACTTGTCCAAAAAATTCAACAAATCCTTGACCCTGTCATTTTGACCGTACCTATGGATGATTGATCTGTATGCAGCTGGGGTCGGGAGTATGCCTCTGCCAAACATTTTCAGTACAAGTTTAGACGCCTCTTCAATTCTACCATTTTTGGCCAATGTATGGACTAAAGTTGTATATGTGACCGCATCAGGGTGCTTGTTGATCAAATACATGTCGTCGAGCAAAGAAAGAGCACCCTACAGATCATCTTTCTTACAAAATCCATGGATGACAATAGTAAAATTTACCACATTAATAGCACATCCCTTGCCCAGACATGTCTCCAGGAACTTTCAAGCATCATATGTTCTTTTTCTTTGTAGAGGGAATGGACCAGTAAATTGATCTCAACCAGGGTTGGATGAAAAAAAAAAACCCTTCATAATCATCTCTCGGACTACATCACAAGCCTGGGACAATTTTCCTTGACGACGAAGTCCATGCATTACAACACTGTAGGTGATGCCATTTGGGGTCCACCATTCCTCCTCGCTAATATTCATCATTTTCCTAGCTTCTAATGAGTTCCCACTTCAATTGAGCCCATGTAATAATGCTGTATATGAAACTGTGTTTGGTTTGCAGCCAAACTTATACATTTGTCGAAGCATCTTCTTAGCTTGATCGACTTTCCCTAATTGACAAAAGCCATCCACATCGGCAGTATGAGTCACGACATCTGGGGTGCAACCCTTGCTGTACATTTTAGTCACCAACTCTTTCGTCAGATCTATCTTTCCTTCTTGGAAAAAAGAGTGAATCAAAGCGCTATAACCAACCTTATTAACTCGGAATTCTTGTGCTTCTACTTCTTTTAAAAATTCAAGGGCCTCAGCGCAATGACTATGCTTTGAAAGCATATGAACTAGGGCATTGTACGTAACCACGTCGGGCAATAAACTACTATTCCTTATTTTTTCCATAAGCAACCTCACATCTGAGATTCTTTTCTCCTTACAAAAATAAGTCAATAGAGTATAATAGCAACTAGTTCAATAGCGTCTTGGACATGATGAACATCACAATAACCTTTAATCAAACAATTATATGTGACATCATTTGGTGTTATTTTAACAACCTGCATTCGTTCCAAGAATCTAACAGCTTTGTCCAACTTATTACCCTTAATTAAGACATAAATTGCAGTGCCACATATTGATAGATTATGTTCAATTCCAGCCTTTTGCATCATCATAAGAACTCGCATTACATGCCTTAGCTTCCTCGCCCTGCTATAAGAAACCATCACACATCCGAACACCTTGGGGCTATGATGAACGCCTGTCCTGTGCATAAGACGGAGCACCCGCCTACCACCCTGACACAACTTAGTCTTGCTAAGAACTTCAGGTATTGCATATAACACAATTGGGTGATAGCGATATTGCCATTGCATGTCAGCCCAATAAAAGTAGTTTAGAGCAACCCTCTCATTTGCTTGTGAATGCAACATTGCACAAACTTGACGGAGCTTGAGCCTTCTCAATGTATGCCTTAATTCACCTTTATGTTTAGGGTTTCAACTTGCCCTAAGCTCTATTAGCCTGCATGTTTCCCTTATCATGGGATGTCTAAATTCATCCTCATCTCTTTCATACCTTTTAAAACCCCCGTTTCATTCTGTATTTCTCTTAAATGAATATAAGACTCTGCGTTCATCATCTTTATCATAACCATCCTCATCAAAATCTTCTTCATCTTCATCTTCTGACTCTTCTTCATAATCAATACTATCAAAACTACTTGCCAAAGAACCTGGTACACAAATTTCAATACAATCCGTGTGTTGAGTCCCATTAGACCCCTTCCCAATTTCATCAAAACCATCTTTTTACGACTGATGAGTGCACAAATTAGGTGTCAAGGCCTAGTTTCCCCATGAACTCGTTTGAGAAATTCCAACATACTTTTATTCTTATCATTGAAATCATGTTCTAATTTGCTAGAATTGCTTGATGACCTTTATGAGAAAAAGGCAGTAGAGGAATTATGTGCTGAAGGGCATGCAGAGAGATGAACTAAGAGCTTGCAGGTGAGTTTGTTTATACCAGATTGAATTTTCATGTTAGACCTGCAAATATTGCAATGGTAGGAAATCAAAGACTTTAGCCAGTAAGGATGTCACTAGGCACGGGATATAGTTGACCACTCAAATGACCTTCTGTTAGGATAATATCAACTATTTAGGAGGCAGAATTTCCTAAGAGAGGAAGACAGATGTTGAGTGTTCAGTATTTCCCCTTGTGAAGTTATGCCTTCATCATCTCCTACATCCTAAGGTAGCAGAAGAGAAGAAGGGTATAGAGTACTGTTTAATATTCCAAGGACTTTTACATTTGATAGAATAAATAAAGAAACCAAAAGAGAAAACTTAGGGATTTTTTTTTTTTTTTTTTTTTAATTGAAGAGAAAACTTAGTTTGGGAATTCAGACAAGAGAAGAAAACCATGACAGATCTAGAAAACCAATGTGAATGTTTAAATAAATAAAGAAATAGATTAACTCTAAAAATTGTATGTATAAATATAATATATAACATATATGATTGATTATTTTAACATCAATACAAATGTGGATTGTGTGATTACTTAGACAAATATTGTAAATAATTTCACATAGATCTTTTTCGAAAATGGTTAGTAGAATATATATGTTCTAGGTTCTCATGTTCTCCAAATGGTTGGTTGCAGAATTGCATACTTCTAGCATCAAGAAGCAGGCATTCCCAGAGGTAAGGACGAACTGGGTAATTAAGCATTATTAGAGCTGATGAATTTCCATCACACATCTGTGTGATTGCTTGACCTATATAAGCCCTATGAATAATTTCACACACTAATTCAAACATCTCTAATGAAAATGGACAATACTCCTTAAAAGTTTAAATGCTAATAGGAAAAGCTATGCAGAGAAACTCAAATTTGGCATATACCAATATTACCACTTCACGAATCGAAAAAACAAGTATAACACTATTGTTTTGATACTGGTTCTTTTAATAGAAATTTAAACTCAAACCTCAAGTTTTATTAATTTTATGAATTTGGTTACAAAAGTGTTTGATTGGATACAACAGTCATGAAAGAAAAACAAAGGAGTGGATGGTGCCTTTGCTCTCGGGGGTCCTCCAATTGCTTTTGGAGAGGGAGCAGTGATCTTGGCTTTCTCTAAGGCCCTGGGCCCAATTTGTAGACTTATTTCCTCAGGAAATGGCTGGAGTACTGTGCTTCATTGGGGGAGGGGGCATATTTCGCCTGGTATTGAACGGTGGGCGAGATGCCCCTGGTCGTTGGACCCACGGCTTCGGGTTGTCACCTGTCCGAATCAAGGTTGTGGGTAGTCGTTGCTGACTAGCCCTCGGGGGAGCACGGATCTCGGGCCGTGTTGCCTCCCCGAACCCAAGAGGTGTGTTGCATCGAGGTATCCGTGGGCCGGAATGCATCTTGTTAGCTAGATGCGTCCATTTCTTCTCGGTCGAAGTTAGAGTTTTGAAGTTGTCCCTCGAGGGTGCATCTCGGTCCAAGATGCACTTACGTCCTGGTGGCCACGTGTTTTTTATTCAGGTGCTATTTTGTTGAGAGTTATCAATTAGTCCCCCGCCACTTCGTAAATGACTCTCATTTGCGACTTGGTTTGCAGTGGTTTCATTTTATAAATATGGGAGCTATAGGGTCACTTGATTTCCAAGTCTTCCCTCTTCCTTTTGTAGAATATTAAACCATATCGTCCTTCCTTCATCGTTCTTGGTCTAGCGATGGCTGATTCTGAGGACGCAACTTTCAAAATTTTCACCTATCCCTGCAAAGTCTCACTTACGATTCTAAACCCTGTCTCACTTTCATTCTCGCCTCATCGGTGCGCGGCGCTTTATAAATGCCCAAGCGTCTCGTTCCACTACAAGAAATGCGCGCATCTACGACAAAATATTTACGGCAGAGTAAAATTCCATCGTAAATAATGCTTTATTTACGACGGAATTTTACAGCGTCGTAAAAGATATGAGTAACTATGACGGTTTTAAAATACTGTCGTAAATACATCTGACTTTCCATCGTAAATGACTTTGAAAAGTTCATGAAAGTTTTGGCACCTTTTTTAGCGCCTTTTAACATCTATTTACGACCAACGTTTTACGACGAAGAAATATTCCATCGTAAAAAGATACTATTTATGACGAACATTTTATGACAGAAAAATATTGTCGTAAAAAGATACTATTTACCACGAACATTGTACAATGAAAAAAATCCGTCATAAAAAGATACCATTTACGACAAAATATTTTACGATGGAAAAAAATTTAATTGTAAAAAGATACTATTTACGAAAGACTAAATTGTATTTAGGGTATAATTTTATTTTGTTGGTAAAACTTATGATAATAACTTAGATTGAACTGAAAGACTAAATTGACACATTATAAATTATTAATGAACTAAATTTATACAATTAAAAGTAAAGTAATAAATTATTGTAATGAGAAAAGTATTGAAATTTTTGGTTTAAATAACTCTTTTTAGTATATATAATACTAAATACAAAAATTTTATTTTCCCTTCAATTTTTTACTTTTCCACACATGTGAAGAATTTTATTTTCCTAAATAAAAAACCTTGATTTTACCCAAATAAAAATTACTGTTTTTACTTTATTTTTTAACCCAAATAAAAAACCCTAACTTTACCCTCATTTTCACTTCATTTTCCCTCCTCTTTCTCTCTCGCTTCCTGCTCTCCACCCCAGTCGACGCACTCGCTCGTGCTTCATCTCTTGCCGCTGACGCTTGGACTCGACAATCCGTCATCCCTCGGCTCTGAATCTGGACCTTAGGTAGTAGATTGTGGAATGATTTGAGAGTTTTAGCATAATGTAATTTAGTATATGTTTTATTTTAGTTTTTACACATATATTTTGTTTAGAACATGTAAAATTTTGGAGAAAGTGGAATAATTTGAGAGTTTTGGCACTATATAATTTGGTATATGTTTTATTTCTTGTGTTAAGTTCTTTGATTTTTTTAGTATGACCTTTTCAAGATTTTTGGATGGGTAGTTTAGATCTAGGTTAATGTAGACGAATTTGGTGTCAAATTAGTCATGCATTGTGGATTTGATGAGATTGGATGTGTGTATGTGTTTGATTGTGTGGTTTGGGAGCTGGATTGTGCAATTGTTTGATAATCTATGTAGTTTTCGTTGTTTTTGTCTTTGATTCGTTACGATTTGTGAACCCTAGTTTAGGTTCAAGTCAATGGAAATGAAATCTGGTGGTCAAATTAGTCCTGCATTGTGGACTTGTTCAAATTAGATGTTCATATAGCGTTTGATTATGTGATTTTGGATTTGGATTGTGGAATTGTATCATAGTTTATGTGATTGAGTATCTTCACTTTTTCTTTGATTTGTGTGCTCGTCCAAACCCGTTGTTATGTCGACCCGGATGACGTTTCTGTCTTCCTTGGTACACCTACCACGGGGAGGGTTATTCCTTAGTCCTCGGTGGAGTTTCTCTTTGGTCACCGGAGAATTCTGGGGTGTCACGGTGAGTTGGTCCTGTGTAGGGAGTTCAACCTGGTCAGCCCATCTCGCCTTTTAATCTTCAACCCCGCTACTTGCTTTTACCTTCCGCTGGGCTCCCTAACTGAGGGAGTCTTGGCTCCGTTAATCCAATGCCCCATGATGGCCATCCTTGGATGTAGGGGTCCTGCCGAGTCCTTCGGATTCCTCGTCCATTTGTTGGTCTATGATCATACCTCGGAGCCTGACAGAGGAGAGTGGACGAACACCCATAGGGTGTTTGCTTGGGAGGACGAATGGGTGTACAAGGGTGAGCTCTACGTCCGAGGGCGGAATTTGTTGTTTCAGGTTCTTGCATGTGCTGACTATGTGGCCTTCCTGTTGTCGGACTGGGGTTCTTACCTTTCGGACCGATCTCCCTTCTACCATACTTACGCCGCTTGTTGGAACGCGGTCTCGAACGTGGCGGGGTTCCTGTTTTTTCCGTCATTGGTCCATCAGAGTGTTGCACGGAGCGATGACGCGGACATATTTTGCTAGGACGGCCCTTTGTCTTTCGGCACCTCATTGTGCCTAGTTTTGTTTCACGGCACCTCTTCAGAGTGTGGTTGCTGCACGATCGTTGCGACTTCTCCTCCTGGTTCTTTTATAAGAGCGTCAAGTATTGGTTTCCGACTCCCCAGGTGTTTTGCGGATTCCACGTTACTGGGTGCTCCATCTCGAGCCAATACCTGACCATGGCTGTGTGGAGGGAAATACTCATGTAGCCTGGATGGGCCTGAGCATGGGGTCCTAAAGCGTTTAATACAGCATCCGTAACGGGGTTTGCTTTCTCTTTTCCTGTACGTGGGGACCCTTTATCCAAGTTGCCGGGTCCCGTCTTGCCGTTTTAGGACGTGGTGCCAGTCTTTTGTATTTTACTTTTTCGTAATGTTCTTTTCTGTACTTTTGGGTTTTGTAATTTACCGTTTTCCGTTGCCCCAGTCTGGGGAAGTGTACGCTAGTTTGGGGTGCGTCGGTGTAATTGGTGACAATGTTTCCATTTTAATGAATGTGACGCTCCTTTTTGTACTTTTACTTTTGCCGTTCTTGATACTTCCAATTGTCTTAGCTGGTCGCGTGTTTTGTATTTGTCGTGAGGGAGTTTAGTTTTTTTAGAATTTGTTCGATGATGATTTTGATTTAATTCAATTGATTTTTTCTTTTCTTTTTTTGGGCATCTCGGACCGAGATGCATCTCGGTCTAGCATGCTTCGACTTGCATTAGTTTATATTGTTTCATGTATTTTTGCTTTATTTCTACTATTCTAATTTTATGTATTATGGTTTTATTTATTGTACCTGTGTGTGTCGGAAGCTCTTCGCACTGTCGGAGTTTGCTGTTTCCAGCTGGAGGCAGAGCGCGTAGAACGTGAGGGAGCTTCGTTCTACTATCTCGGTGCTGTATACTTGTGTCGTGGAGCAAGCCGCTCGGCTTCGGGAGCAAGGGTTTCGTATTTTAGAGCAGGATGCTATCATCTCTCGAGTCCCGGAGCAAGTCGTTCATGCTGTTGCTGACTGTGAGAGGGGCCTATTAAACGGATTTTTCTCGAAGGATTACTTGGCGGGTCTCTCGTTTTGAGAAAACTTCCGATGTCTTGCCTTCCTCGAAGAGGTTTATGGTTTTTTGTGTAGGCGTCTCTCCTGCCGTGTGCCGGCTTACGACTTCATGTGTCTGCATCTTACCTGCCTCTGTCGAGGCTTACGGCTTTAAATGTAGGCTGTTGCCTGCCTTGTGCGGGCTTACGGCTCATCTTGGCATTTTTCTTGTCCCGAAGAGGTGTAGCTCCATCTTTTGCTTCTTGCCTGCCTTGGGAGGGCTTATGGCTCATCTTGGCGCTTTCTCTGTCCCGAAAAGGCGTACGGCTTCATGTGTCGACTTCTTGTCCGCATTGTTTGTGCTTATGACTTGTCTTGCATCGGAAGGACTCATAGCTTATGTAACTCGCCTGCCACAAACGGGTTTCCAGCTTTGAGCATAAGCCCGTCACCTGCCACAGAAGGACTTATGGCTTACGCATTTTGCCTGCCACAGATGGAACTATGGGCTTACGGGCTTTGTTTGCCCCGGATTATGTAATTTGCCTGCCGCGGACGGACCTAAGGACTTACGGGCTTCGTTTTCCATAGACGAACCTACGGGATTTCGCCGGCCGCGGATGGCCCTATGGGCTTATGTATTTTGCCTGTCGCGGACGGACCTATAGACTTACGGGCTTTGTTTTCCGCGGGTGGACCTACGGACTTTTGCCTACCGTGGACGGACCTACTGGCTTACGGGCTTTGTTTGCTGTAGACTGACCTACAGGCTTATGTATTTTGCCTGCCGCAGACAGACCTATAGACTTACGGGCTTCATTTGCTGAGGATGGACCTACTGGTTTTTGCTTGCTGTGGATGGACCTAGGGACTGACGTGCTTTGTTTGCCGCGGACGGACCTACCGGCTTATGTATTTTTCCTGCCACGGACGAACCTATGGACTTACAGGCTTTGTTCCCCGCGGAGGGACCTACGAGCTTATGTATTTTTTCTGCCCCGGACAGACCAACAGACTTACGGGCTTCCTTTTCTGCGGACAGACCTATGGTCTTCGTTTTTAGTGGACGAACCTACGGGTTTCGTTTTCTGCGGACGGACCCACGGGCTTCGTATGTCGTGGGTGGACCAACGGGCTTATGCCTGCCGCGGATGGACATTACGGGCTTACATGCTTTGCTTGCCGTGGGTGGACCAACGGGCTTTGTATGCCGTGGGCATACTACGGGCTTATGCCTGCCGCGGATTAACCTTATGGGCTTTGTTTGCCTTGGGCGGACCAACGGGCTTTGTTTACCTTAGGGGACCAACGGGCTTATGCCTGCAGCGGACAGACCTTACGGGCTTTGTTTGCCATGGGCGGACCAATGGGCTTATGCTTGCCATAGACGGACCATACAGACTCAGGCCTTTGTTTGCTGACGGATCTACGGGCTTATGCCTGCCACAAACGGACCTTAGGAACATGCGGGCTTTGTTTGCCGCGGACGGACCTCATGGACTTACGAACCTGAACATTTATATTCCTCCTACCTCGGAAGGACTTACGACTTAAACGTTTATATTTTTCCTGCCTCGAAATAATTTACGGCTTAAACGTTTATATTCGTTTATTATTGATAACTCTCAAAACAGCATCCGAACAAGTGACACATGGCCACTGGGATGAGGCCGCATCTCGGGCAGAGATGCACCCCCGGAGGATGACTTCGGAGCTCTACTTTCTACCAAGAAGAAGGGAGTGCATCTCACCGATAGGACACCTCTCGAAACCCAAGAAGTAGAAAGCCCCCGAGTGGAGGAAACGCTGCCACCCAGATGCAAGTGCATATTGGGCAGAGATGCACTCCCGGAGGATGGTTTCGGGACTCTAACTGCACCTGAGAAGAGATAGATGCATCAGGCCAACAGGGAACATTCCGGCCCCAAGACAGTCTCACGACAACACTTTGACAAAGCACTCACCCGACTCTGAAGGATCATCTCGCCCCGAGATGTCGGCTCCCCCGAGGGCCAGCCAATCAACGATAACTACACGGCACCTTGATTCAGACAGACGACAGCCCAAAGCTCAGAACCCGAAGAGTCTCGTGATGACACCCCAACGCAATGCGCACCTCGGCTTCCAAAAGGCATCTCGTCCCGAGATGCCCGCTTCCCCGAGGACCCATTAGCAATAACTTCTCGATACCATGAGTCAGATAGGCAACCATCTGGAGTCGCAGGGCCAACGGCCAGGGATATTCCTCCCCCCCCCCCCCCCCCCCCCCCCCCCCAAGCACAGCTTTTTAGGGAAAAAACTTTATAAATAGGGCTCAGAAACCTACAGAAACCACAAGCTTATTACTCTCCCTTCATAATCCTCTGAAGGACCCCCAAAGCAAGGAGACCCCCCATTTTTTCTTTTCTTTCACTTCTATCCCATCGAAAATCCTTGTAATCAAACCATTAATTGATAAAAATTTAATAAAAGATAAAGGGTATGTGTTTTACCCTCCATTAAAAAAACCTATACCAAAACAGTTGCACCGTCCATGGAAAATGGAAAACTTTACCCAAAATAACTCTGCAAGATCTCCCCCCTCCCTGAGGCGGTCAAGAGATTAGTACGTCACTTATAGCCAACTCCATGAGCTCCGCACGCTAATCATGCCACTCGCCGATCATGATCATTCCTGTAAGACCTCCCCGCATCTTGCACCACCGAATCCAGACGTGGTTGTCGAATCCGTTGCTTCCACGGAGCACAGAAGCCGTCGAAACCAACAAGGAAGAGAGAGGGAAAAGACGCCTCACCGCCCTTACAAGCCCGGGAACACCTCGGCACGGGCCCCTCCCTCGCTCGAGGTGGGCTCCGACGCCCACTTAGAAGGAGTGGCGCGTGTGCTTATGGGGTGAATTCTTGTCACCCATTCACCCTTCATCCCTCGCATACTCGGCGCCCCCATGGGAAAAGTGAAGATGCCGAATTTGGAGCTGTTCGATGGGACGCAAGACCCGGACGACCACATCTCGAGATTTGCAGCACGGATGTACATACAAGACTCCTCCAAGGACGTGTGGTGCAAGTGTTTCTCGGCCACCCTAAAAGCCATGGCTTAGGCTTGGTTTGCCTCTCTCCCTAACGGATCCATACAAAGATTCAAGGAGCTATTCGAGAAATTCATCCGCCACTTCCTCAGCAACAAAAGAGAAAGAAGACCGCTTCCCAATTGTTCAGCTATAAGAAGCTAAGGGTGAGCCCTTAAGGGCGTTTCTGCCACAGTTTTTTGAAAGCAATGATCAACATCCCAAATTTAGATGATCAAATTGCCATTACCACCTTCATCAACTGACTCCGGAACAAGGACTTGAAGTTCTCTCTCGCGAAGGCACTCCCCACGACTGTGGATGTGCTTTAGGACAAGGCCAATAAATACATCATCGCCGAAGACGTGATGGACAAAACAGTTCCTCCTAGGCGCGAGTACCGGAAACTTGAGAGGAGTGCCCCGGGCTTTAACCCAAAGAATGAAAGAACAACGAAGACTGTAAGGGGGTCCGCAATGCACGCCCTAGGAGACCCCCTGAGTTGCTCTTGGAGGTTAAGCAGCTGGAAACAGGAAGGGGCCAAGCTCCTGCAGGCCCGATAGCACGACGTGGCCAGAACCACTGGTGCGAGTACCACAAAACTTTAGGGCATAATACTAACAACTGTTGAGTACTCCAATACCGGATAAATGAATTGGAGAAAAAAGGCGATCTTAGAAAATTCATGGACGTGAAGAAACTCAAACCTGGAACTTCTGGACCCGCCCGTGAGGAGCCGGACAACACGGCTCACACGCCAAGGCATGTCATTACGGCCGTAAAACAAAAACGAGAGGACATGAGTCTCAGTATTACAGGGAGAGGAGGAGTCAAAGTCAGAAAATGTCGACCCTTAACCTTCTCGCACGAAGATCTTGAGAATATCAGAACTCCGCATGAAGATCCCAAGGTCATCACCATAGACGTCTGTGACTACTCCCTTCAAAGGGTCTTGGTGGATCAAGGAAGCTTGGTCAACATACTCTTCCTCCAATGCTTTGAACAAATGAAAATATCACCCAAGAAGTTGCTCCTGACGGCAGGGACCCTTGCGGGATTCTCCAGTGAAGTGGTTGATCCGCTAGGCACCATAACGCTCGATATCCTCCTGAGAGATAAAAAACAAGGACAATCACTAAGTGCTGAACTTTATGTCGTGGCGACCTTCTTGGCATTCAATGCCATCTTAGGATGTCCGGTGCTAAATTCATTAGGCGCCATGGTGTCAACTTACCACCTCGTCATGAAATTTGAAACGGACAAAGGGGGCATCATCATGACCGTGAGAGGTTGTCAGCAAAAAGCTCACAGATGCTACCACGCCCAAGACATATTCGAGATAATGAGAGGGAAAGCGGAGAGAAGATGGACCGAGGATTGGAGGAAACTGTCAAAGTCGAGATAGAACCAGGGGAATCGGCTCAGGTTATGACACTGTCAGGTGCGAACGTAAGGGACCAGACCCAGCTAGTGCTCCGACAGTACCAAGAAGTCTTCGCATATTCCGCAAATAAAATGCCGGGGTTAGATAGTCGGATCATCAGCCATCTCTTGAACATTTTGCCCGAAAAGAAGCCGGACAAACAAAAGAAGCGCAACTTCAGTGCTGAACGGAACAAGGTTATAATCGAAAAAGTATAGAAACTCCTGAAAGTCGGCTTCATACAAGAACTGCTTTACCTAGATTGGTTAGCAAAAGTGGTCCTGGTGAAGAAGCCGAACGGAAGCTGGCGGATATGCATGGACTTCACCGACCTGAATGAAGCCTGCCTGAAGGACTTGCTCCCCCTTCCCAAGATAGACCAGTTGGTTGACTCTACGGCGGGGAACACCTTGTTCAGTTTCCTGGATGCCTTCTCCGGATATCACCAGATCGCAATGGACCCGGAGGACTAGGAGAAGACGTCTTTCTTCACCCATGAGGGCACATACTGCTTCCGGGTCAACATGGGAGCCACATACCAACACCTGGTGAACCACGAATTTTGGCAACATATAGGAAAGAACTTGGAGGTATACGCCAATGATATGATCATAAAAAGCAAGGAGGCCTCCGATCATGTAGGTGGTTTGAAAGAGATTCTGGAAACGCTTAAGGCTCACAGTATGTGCCTCAATCCGGACAAATGCATGTTCGTGGTCCCGGAAGGAATGTTCTTGGGCTTCATCATGAGCGCAAGAGGGATAGAGGCCAACCCCGCCAAGATAGACGCCGTACTCACGATGGAAACCCCGAAGGATATTAAAAAGCTGACTGGATGTCTCACTGCACTCAATAGGTTCATCAGCCAATTAGCAGATCGATCATTCCCCTTTTTTAAAGTATTACGAAGAAGAGAAGCCTTCAACAGGGACAAAACTTGTGAACAAGCCCTCCGGGAACTCAAGGAACACTTGGCTAAGCTTCCGATCATGTCCAAACTCATCCTAGGAGAGGACTTAATCCTCATCTCGGCATCAGATGACACGGTAAGCGCCGTGTTAATATCCAAAAGGGAAAGCCTTCAGTTGCCTATCTACTTCGTGAGTCGGATATTAAGGGACACCAAAACACGGTACCCCCACATCGAGAAACTCGCCTACGCCGTTCTCATAGCTGCACAGAAGCTCCGACCCTACTTTCAGGCATACCGTATTCGGATACGAACCAACCAGTCCTTGTAGAAATCACTCCAACGATTGCAGTGCTCGAGAAGAATGTTGTCCTGGGCGGTCGAACTCTCCGAGTATGACATCCTGTTCGAGTCATAGACCGTGAACAAGGCGCAGGCCCTAGCCGACTTCTTAGCAGAATGCTCGTTCACTGACATGGCATCATCAGGCTCTGAACCATGAAATACCCCAGAAGGATCATGGAAGCTGTACGTAGATGGATCTTCCAACAACCAAGGAAGTGGAGTAGGCATTCTACTCATATCGCCCGAAAGGAAACACTTCCCTTACGCCTTGAGGTTCAAGTTCATAACTAGTAACAACGAGGTTGAGTATGGAGCACTCTTCCACGAACTGAGAATAGCTCGAAAGGCAGGGGTACGCCAGGTGGAGATAGTCCGTGACTCTCATCTAGTCGTCAAGTAGTTCAAATGGGATTTACAGAGCAAGAAGCACCGCCATGAAAGAGTATTTGGAAATGGTGAACAAGGAAGAGAAAACCTTCTCTTTCTTCAGAATCCACCTCATATTGAGAGCCGATAACGTCAAAGCAGACGAACTAAGTCAGATCGCCATCTTAGAGACAAACAAGAAAGGGCTAGAACCCCCACACGGATAGAAAAGATCTGAACGTTGTGCCAAAGTTTACCTCAGCTCGAGGGAATCGCTCAGATTTAGTCCCTGAACGACTGGCTGCATCCCCTCATCGAATTCATAAAAAAAGGAACTCTGCCTGAAGACCAGCTAGTGGCGAAGCATAGCCGAAGGTGTGCACCATGGTTCGTGATAGTTGACAAAGATCTCTACAAGAGATCATATGTGCATCCCCTATTGAAGTGCTTCAGAGAAGAGAAAGGGAAGTACGCCTTGCGGGAAATCCACGAAGGCATTTGGGAAGAAGACCTTGGCCACCGAGCTTTGACTAACAAAGCTCTACGATCAAGATACTGCTGGCCCACTATGAAGAACGACGCACTGGATCTCGTCCAAAAGAGTGAGAAATGCCAAAAACATGCTCCGATAATTCACGTACATGCATCAGTACTACATCCCATACGCACTGGACATCTCGGGACCGTACCCCAAAGCAACCGAAAAACGAAAGTATATCATCATGGTCGTAAATTATTTCAGCAAATGGATAGAAGTAGAACTCATCGCACAGATCACAGACCAAGCTGTCCAGCGCTTCCTCTGGAAAGGAATCATCACTCTATACGAGATCTCGTAAGTCCTAGTCGTAGACAATGACACTCAATTCAGCTCACAGAGGTTTCGCGACCATTATGAGAATATGGGGATTAAGATACACTATGCCTCTGTGGCGCATCCCCAAAGCAATGGACAGGCGGAATCCGTAAATAAGCACATACTGACAGGTCTGAACCGGCTCTTGGATGAAGCAAAAGGAAACTGGGCGGAGGAATTACCTAGCGTGTTGTGGGCCTACCGAGTGACGACAAGGAACGCCACAGGGGAGACCCCGTACAGCTTGGTATACGGCACAGAGGCAGTACTACAAGTGGAAATAGGAGAACGCAGTCTCCGAATTCGAGGCTACGACCAGGAGCGCAATGAAGAAGCACTGAGACAATCGTTGGACGAGGTGGTGGAAACCTGCGAAAGCGCGCTGGTCAAGATGATCGTATAAAAGCAAAAAATGGCAAAGTACTTCAACTCCAAAGCAAGAAGAAGAGCCTTTCAACACGGAGAGTTGGTATTAAGACGAACAGAGTAGGCCGGACATCACCACAGAAAGCTATCTGCTAACTGGGAAGGGCCTTACCAAGTCTCTCAAACTACCAGGGAAGGAGCATATCGCCTGCGATGACTAGACATAACCTTGCTCCCTAGAACATGGAATATTTTGAACTTGAAAAATATATTTTGTGTAAAAAACCGATCGAGGTGAATGAAGAAATGCTCCATCTTTTGTGATAACTTTTTTCCCAAAAAAGTGTATATATATATATACATACATACATACATACATAAAAGTAATCGAAGCAACAATCATAGTTAATAAACATATCAAAAACTATAAATAAAGAATGTAAACGTTTGTGGCATGAGACCTTCCAAAATAGTTGGGAAGAACGCTTACGCTGTGAGGACCGGCCGCAGCGAGCATACCTCATCGGTCTCGCCCACGGCCCACTGAGTCCATAAATGTTTAAACCGCAAGTCCTTCCGAGGAAGGGGATTTTATATGCTTAAGCCGCGAGGGCAGTTCGCATTGGGCAATCAAACCCACCAATCTAGCCCACGGCTCCTAAAAGCCAGTGGATCCGTCCTCGGCAAACTAAGCCCGTTCATTTGTCCGTGGCAAACTAACCCATAAGCCCAAATGGCTCTGTACATCGGCTGGATGAAAATCCTATTGGTCCATCTGTGGAAACTAAGCCCGTTGGTCCGTCTGTGGCACACTATATCGTAAGCCCGAATGGCTCTATACATCGGTTGGATGAAAAGCCTATTGGTCCGTCCGCAGCAAACTATACCAGTGAGCCCGAATGGCTCTGTACATCGACTGGATGAAAAGCCTGTTGGTCTGTTTGTGGCAAACTAAGCCCGCTGGTCTGTCCGCAGCGCACTATACTTGTAAGCCCGAATGGCTCTGTACATTGGCTGGATGAAAAGCCCGTTGGTCCGTCAGCGGCAAACTATACCCATAAGCCCGAATGGCCCTATACATCGGCTGGATGAAAAGCCTGTTGGTCAGTCCGCAACACACTATACCCGTAAGCCCGAATGCCTCCATACATCGACTGGATGAAAATCCCGTTGGTCCATCCACGGAAAATAAAGCCCATAAGCCCGTAAGGTCCTTCCGCGGCAAGCTTAAGCCGTGAGGGCAGTCTGTAACAAGCGTGCGCACCTCATTGGTCTTGTCCATGGCCCCTTAAAGCCCACAGATCTGTCCACGACAAACATAGACAATAGGCCCGTAGGTCCGTCCGCGGCAAGCTAGAGCCCGTGGATCCGTCCGCGGCAAACATAAACCGTAAGCCCGTAGGTTCGTCCGCGACAGGCTAAAGTCCTTGGATCCGTCCACAGCAAACAAAGACTGTAAGTCCGTGGCACCGCCCGTGGCAGGATATAACCCATGGATCCGTCCGCGGCGAACAAAAACCATAAGTTCGTGGCACCGCTCATCCGCGGCAAACAAAAACCATAGGCCCATAGGTCCGTCTGCGGCAGTTTAAAGTCCGTGGATCCGTCCATGGCGAACAAAACCCGTAAACTTTTAAACTGTAAATCCTTCCGAGGAAGGGGGTTTTATATGCTTAAGCCGTGAGGGAAGTCCGCATTGGGCAATCAAACCCACCAATCTAGCCCACGTCTCCTAAAAGCCAGAGGATCCATCCGTGGCAAACTAAGCCCGTTGGTTCGTCCGTGGCACATTATATCGTAAGCCTGAAGAGCTCTATACATCGGTTGGATGAAAAGCCTATTGGTCCGTCTGCGGCAAACTATACCGGTAAGCCAAAATGGCTCTATACATCGGCTAGATGAAAAGCCTGTTGGTCTGCCCGTGGCAAACTAAGCCTGTTGGTCCATCTGCAGCACACTATACTTGTAAGCTTGAATGGCTCTGTACATTGGCAAGATGAAAAGCCCGTTGGTCCGTCCGCGGCAAACTATACCCGTAAGCCTGAATGGCCCTGTACATCGGCTAGATGAAATGCTCATTGGTTCTTCTGCGGCAAACTAAGCCTGTTGGTCAGTCCGCGGCACGCTATACCCATAAGCCGGGATGCCTCTATACATCGGTTGGACGAAAAGCCCATTGGTTTGTCCAAGGCAAACAAAGCCCATAAGCCCGTAAGGTCCGTCCGCCGCAGGCATTAAGCTGTGAGGGCAATCCGTAATGAGCGTGCGCACCTCGTCGGTCTTGTCCTTGGCCCCTTAAAGCCCGTGGATCCATCCACAGCAAACATAGACTGTAAGCCCGTAGGTCAGTCTGCGGCAAGCTAAAGCCCGTGGATCCGTCCGCGGCAAACATAGACCGTAAGCTCGTAGGTTCGTCGGCGACAGGCTAAAGTCCGTGGATCCGTCCACGGCAAACAAAGACTATAAGTCCGTGGCACCGCCCGCAGCAGGATATAACCCATGGATCCATCCACGGTGAACAAAAACCATAAGTTCGTGGCACTGCCTTTCCGCGGCAAACAAAAACCATAGACCCGTAGGTCCATCTGCGACAGGTTAAAGTCCGTGGATCCGTCTGTGACGAACAAAACCCATAAGTTCGTGGCACCACCCACGGTAGGATATAAACCCGTGGATAATCCACGACGAACAAGAATCGTAAGTCCGTGGCACTGCTCGTGGCAGGATATAAACCCGTGGATCCGTCCGCAGCGAACAAAGACAATAAGTCCGTGGCACCGCCCATGGCAGGATATTAAACCGTGGATTCGTTCGTGGCTAACAAAAACCGTAAGCCCTTAGGTCCGTCCGCGGTAAGCTAAAGTCCGTGGATCCATCCACAGCGAACAAAAATCGTAAGTCTATGGCACTGCTCGCGGCAGGACATAAACACGTGGATCCGTCCACGGCAAATATAAACCGTAAGTCCATAGATTTGTCTACGGAAGACTAAACCCCATGGATCCTCCATTGCAAACCTAGACCATAAGTCTGTAAATCCGTCTATAGCAGGCATAAAGCCTGCCGGTCCACCCATGGCAAGCTAACCCGTTTTTGACAGGTAACGCACTAATACTCGAAAACGGGAGCCCGCTTGAAGCAGAAAAGACACGCAAGCCGTAAGTCCACTCAAGGCAAGCAAGAAGCCAACGTGTGAAACCATGCACCCCCTTTAGGACGAGAAAAATATCAACACAAGGCATAGGTCCGCCCGAGCCAGTGCAAGCCGAAGAACCGCACGGAACAATGCAAGTCGTAAGCTCATGAAGGGCGGGATAAAATACCAATCCGCGAGGTAATAAGCCTCCTCGAAGTATGACGAACACCTTAGTCAAAAAACAAGCAATATACCAAAAAGGGAAAAAGAGCGGATAGGACTTATAATGACAAATAACAAAGTACATCTCGGGTAAAACCGTTCCTTCCACATGTAAAATACATCCAAAAATAAGGTTGGGACTATCAAATACTAGTATAAAAAATAGACTACCACCGGAAGCTTTAAAGACTAACTTATACTTCACCTCCGACAATGCAAAAGGGAGGGACAAAAGGGAAAGAGCGGAACCAAGCCCTACTGAGGAAGGGCGGGGGGAGTGGCTTTTGAAGTATCCGACGATGAGGCCGAGTCGAGCCTCCCTCCTTTCGCATCCTTGAAAACAGAGCGGCAAACTTCCTTAAGGAAGGGGACCTCAAGATTAGGCTCCAAAAGCTTCGCCTTCCTCACTGCAAGTTTGACTCCCATGTCGAAACTCTTCCAATACTGTTCAACACTGTGGTCTCGGAACTCGAGGCCCCTCTTGTATTCAGCAACGGTGTGGGCAACTCGCTCCGAAAATCGGGAGATGATGGCATCTTGCTCAGACACGTAAAGCTCTAACTCTCGAAACCGGGCATCCTGCCCCACAATATGAGCCTGCAGTGCTGAATTAGCCAGGTGAAGCTCCCTAGAACACTTGAATGACTAAATGAAACTTTTGTTATGGGCTGGGTGACTAAGTCTTTCAAAATTTAACTTGGATGACCAACTTGTCCATTTTAAATCACTTGGTTGGCACCCGCCGTCTCTAACTTGAAATGACAAATGCCGATCGCAAAAAGAGCTGACAAAAAAAACACAACACAAAGAAAGTGGAAGTCAGAAGAAGACAAGAAAAACAATCAAAGATAACACAAAAGACGACAGAAGTGCGACAAGCTTCCTGGGACAGAAAGACTGGCGCATTCTCAGGAGACATCTTGGACAAGCGCGTCATGTCCGCTGGCAAGAGGTGCCATACGCACATCCTCCAACAAGCTTCTACGTCACTCGAGAAGGCAAAGCCATATGGGATCGTAGAAGAAGCGACTCCCTCAAGATCTGGAATGTATGATCTAAAGCCTCCCACCCTCCAAGACGAGTCTAAGATCGCTGCCGCTTTTCCCCTTTGAACAGAAGAAGATGGTGGCCTTCCCGGGTCACAAAAAACGTCAAAGACCCATTCAAGGTCCATTATGGAAGCAGGGCACCCGACATCAGGGAAATGCAGGCCAAGGCCTCCAAAAAGAGAAGGCATGGGTTCCATCACATTTGAACCCGAAGATCCCATAACCTCTAGAGCAGCCAAAACCCTCTCAACTGCTCCTGGAACAGGGATTCCCACCATAGCTGCCGAAATCCCTGTAGGGATGACAGACTCCGCACCACCTCACTACCGGCCGATATTTAGGGATGGGACGTGTAAGCATTGGCCGAATTCGGGGCCACCTCCCCTTGACAATGGCATGGTCGTTTTCCAGCTGGCAAAGTGGAAGAATCAATAGAAGGGCCCGGGGCGGGAATTGCCACCGACACCCCAGACTCCCGAGGAAGGCTCCTTCGCGCTACAACGGGCGAAGCAATCACAAGCGGAACCGAAGCGAGACCCCATTCCTCGAAGGAACTCTACAAAGAAAACATGCCGACGGCGTCAATGCTCGCTAGCTCGTCTACTGGAAAAGACACAAGAAAAAAAAAGAGGAGAAAAGGTTAGTGTAATATAATAAACTAAAAATGACAAAAGCGCGTATAACATGTGCACAATAATTAAAAAAAAACAACAACAACAACAACAACGACAAGCAAACAAACGAACAAAAAGGGGACGAGGGAATAGGCTTTTGGGAAAGCCCGGCATTAACAAGCACTATTTCCTGCTCGAGTAGCTCTTTAGAAGCTACGAATCTCTCCCCCGCAGAGTTCTTGTCAAAATAACGAATAATCTGCTTTTCGTGGGAAGTTAGGAGGTTCCCTTTCGCTGGATGCGTGCATTGCAGCATACCCCACGTCGTCAAGAACGACTGGGCGAAGGGAGGTTTGATCCAAACAAACTTGTTCTCCCTATTCTTCACATTAGTAGGGTTGTGCTTCACAAAGGCAAACCCCCATCCTCCTCGACTCTCAAAGGTAGCCATATGCCTAAAATATCTATTTTTAAAAACATTATCAAAAACCCGTGAAGAGGGGGTAAAACTATTTACATAACACGCAAGTAAAAAGCCATACACATTCCTAAATCCGTTAGGGGTAACTTGCCATGGGCACACATTACAACGTAGGAGCAATTCCTCCACTAAGGGAGGCAGGGAAAAACGAACGCCTGCCTCTAAAGAATCCATAGGAAGACAAAAACTACCCTCTCTCGAAGGAAATAACGGACAATCGTCCAGCCGAGGACTCCACACCGTAATCCTCTGGAAAATAATACCTAGAACGAATTGTGGAGACACCGCCCTTGCCTAAAATACTCGACACAAAAGTCCCTAACGGATGAATCTGGGTTATCTCGGGAAACCTAAAATGTAAGGGTGAACTTTCATCCGGGAAATGCTCACTTAACGGCTCTGCGGCTATACCCTCAATCTCGGAAGACGAGTTGCCCTCCCTCCGAACCTCCGAAGGAGAAGCCTCCACAAAACTCCGCTTGTGTTCCATCGAGAGAGAAGAAACTATAAAAGACAAATGAAAATAAAATGCGCGTAAAAAACTTAAAAAACTTACTTGCATACAAAAAATTGGGATAGGCAATAGTAAGGGTAGGCGGGGCTGCCGAGGAGGAGTACCCTGCCTCCGAAGACCCCTCATTACCCCCAGTTACTGCGCTATCCTCGACCCAAAAAACATCAAGTCCGGCATCTCCTCTCTCGATCGTCTTACCACAAATGGTTTAGAGAAAGGAGAACAGGGTGGCATGTCCACCACAGCCCGACCAACCCGAGTTCCAGGCGAACAAGATAAAACAAACTTTGCCCTAAGCCCACTTCTGCAAAACACTTAAAAACGGGAACCCAAAAGACTCACCTGGAACACGCTCAAGGGAAAAGAAACCGTGCCAAAAACCACCTAACACAAAAAATGCACACTCATCAAGTGCTCAACCCAATAACAACTCCGAAATAAGCAAATATCACGAAGGGGCGAGCTGGCCTCCATCTCGCCCCCGATTCCAAAAAAAATAAATAAATAAATAATACAAATAAAAATAAATAAAACAAAATAAAGTATATTTTCTCTTGACAAAAAACTTAAGTTCGTATATAAGCTAAGATAAAATAAAAATCAAACAAATGTCAAAAAACGGGGCCTCCATCTCATATATATATATATATATATATATATATATATATATATATTCATAAAAAAGCTAAAATAAAACAAAAATCAAATAAAAGCCAAAAACGGGGCCCTAACTAGCCCCTAACTCCATTAAAAAAACGAACAAAGGCCATTTATGTCCTAAAAACCAAGCCCCCTCTCAAAAAACCTCGAAAAAGGGCCCAATTCTGGTAGAAAATCCAAGAAACCTTCCCCCTAACAAGAAACCTAGGGGCAAGAAGCGATATTGCCCATAAAACTTACTCATCTCACCTTTAAAAGCTCCAAAACAAGGGAAAATGTACCTTTGTAACTGAGCCCACCCAAAACCCGAACTTGAGAATTGCAAAAACCAGCCAAAACGGGACAAAAAAATACATAGTAAAGAGAGAAGGGGGAGGGAACGGCGAAGAGAGGGAGAGAAGAGAGAGAAGGTATCACTTACATCAGTTGGCATACACGTCCCAACCGGAAGCGACAAAAGATGACAAGTTACAAAGCCAAAAGATACATCAAAGAGAAGACTGCCAAAACAGAGAGAGAAGAAAGACCAAAATACAACAGGCTGACGCCACATCCTAAAACCGCAAAGCCGCACCCGGCAACTCAGAATAGAGAGTCCCCACATAGGGAAATAGAGAAAGCAGGTCCCGATATTGATACTGTCCCATGCGCTCCAACATCCTATGCTCCAGCCCGTCCAAATGATAACGATATAATCCACCCCCACAGGCCATGATCAAATATTGGCCCGAGATGGAGAATCCAACAACATGAAAGCCGTCAAACGCATTAGGGATCGGGAACCAGTACTCAATGCTCTGATAAGGAAACCAAGAGGAGAAGTCACTATAGTCATGAAGCAACCATACTCCAAAAAGGGAGCTGCTAAGCAAGACTAGACACAACGAAGCGCCAAAGTTCAAAGGGTCGGTCCAGCAAAATAGAGCCACATCATCACTCCCAGCAATGCTCCGATGAACCCTTGACTGAAAAAATAAAAACTCTGCTGTGCTCGTGACAGTGTTCCAGCGAATCACATAAGTGCAATGAAAAGAAGAATGATTCGAAAGATAGGAACCCCAGTTCGATATTAGATAAATCATACCGTCAACACAAGTGGGGACGTGAAATAACAGGTTCCGCCCTCTGGCTTAAAGCTCACGTTTGTAGACCCACTCATCTTCCCAAGAGAACACCTTGTGAGAATTTGATCGCTCCCCTCTGTCAGACTCCACGGCAGAATCATAAACCAACACATGAACCAGGAAGCCAAGTGACTCGATCGAACCCCAACATCCGAGAATGGCCGTCATAGGGCATCGAACAAGAGGGGCCAGGACCCCCTCGGTCAGGAAACCCAGCGGAAGATAGAAACGAGCAGCGGGGTTGAAGATAGAGAGACGTGAGGGACCGATCGGGTCGAATTCCAGACACAAGACTAGCCCACAGTGACATCCAAGGATTCTCGATAGCTAGAGAGAAACTCCATCGTAGACCGAGGAATAACCCTCCCCACAATAGATGTACTGGGGAAAATGAAAATATCGTTCGATCCACATAACACCGAGACTGGACCAACACACCATCAACATACCAAGTTAGGGAACGAGACGCTTAGGAATTTATGAAGCGGTGTGTACTGATAAGGCGGGAATGGAAATAAGACATGGTTTGAAGCCGTAAGAGAGATTTTGCAGGGAGATATGAAAAAATCACAAACGTGACATCTTCCGAATCAGCCATTGCTTGACCGAAATACAACGGTAGGGGGCAATATAGTATGTGATTCAAAGGGGAAGAGAGAATGACTTGGTGAATTGAATGAGTCTATGGCCCCCATATTTATAAAGAGGAACCTCCGCAAACTAATTTGCGAATGAGAATCATTTGCGAACTAATGGGGGACTAACTGATAACTCTCAAAACATCATCCGAACAAGTGACACTTGGCCACCCGGGTGAGGCCGCATCTCGGGCCAGAACTGTACTTTCAACCAAGAGGAAGGGAGCGCACCTCACCGACAGGACACCTCCTGGAACCCAAGAAGAAGAAGGCTCTCGAGTGGAGGAAACGCGGCCACCCAGATTCAAGAGCATCTCGGGTCGAGATGCACTCCCGGAGGACAATTTTGGAACTCTAACTGCACCGGAGAAGAGATAGAAGCATCAGGCCAATAGGGAACATTCTGGCCCCGAGACAGTCTCACGGCAACACTTCGAGGAAGCATGCACCTCGACTCCGAAGGGGCATCTATCCCCAAGATGCCGGCTCCCCCGAGGGCCGACCAACCAACGACAACTACGCTGCACCTTGATTCAGACAGACGATAGCCCGAAGCTCGGAACCCTAAAAGTCTCGTGATGACACCCCAATGCAATGCACAGCTTGGCTTCTGGAAGGCATCTCGACCCGAGATGCCCGCTTCCCCGAGGACCCGTCAGCAACAACTTCCCGATGCCACGAGTCAGATAGGCAACCACCCAGAGTCGCAGGGCCAACAGCTGGGGATATCTCGGCCCCGGTTCAGCACCGGGCGAGATACACCCCCTCCCCCACGAAGCACAACTCTTCAGCGGAAAAAAACTCTATAAATAGGACTCAGAACCCTAAAGAAACTACAAGTTCACTGCTCTCCCTTCATAATCCTCAAAAGGACCCCCAAAGCAGGGAGACCTCCCTTTTTTCTTTTATTTCACTTGTATCCCACCGAAAATTCTTGTAATCAAACTGTTAATTAATAAGAAACTTAATAAAAGATAAAAGGTCTGAGTTTGGCCCTCTATTAAAAGAACCCCTACCAAAACAATTGTATATTTATTTATTTATTATTATTTTTTAATATTATATTTTTTCCATTTTTTAATATTATTTTAATAATATTATTTTTTTCCTTTTTTAAATTTCTTTTAAGTGAGAGAGTTTTTACAGAAAATGCGGAACCTCTGTGAGTTGAAGTGAGTGCCACTGTTGGCAACTAGGACCTACGGGATCCCATACCAAGTGATGATTTGTTTCCAGAGGAAGCACTGGACGGTGTGGTCTGTGTCTATCCATTTGCTGAAATAATCTACGGCGACAATGATGTACTTCCTTTGTCCAGTTGCATTGGGGTATGGTCCCGGGATATCCATCCCCCACTGAATGAAGGGAATGGGATAGAGTGTGGCTAGAGTAAAGATGCGGGCATGTGGATTATCGGAGCGTGCGGCACTTCTGGATGGGATCTAGCTCGTCTTTTTTCATAGTGGGCCAGTAATAGCCCGATCGTAGAGCCTTGTTGGTTAAAGCCCGATGCACGAAGGATCTTTTGCATAAGTCCCCATCAATCAACACAAACCATGTCACTCGTTTTCAAATTTGCTTCGCCTCTAGCTGGGTGTCGCGGAGAATCTCGTCTCTTATGAACTCGATGAAGGGACGTCGCCAATTGTCCATGGACAGAACTTGAGCGACTCCCTCGTGCTGAGGTGAACTCCGGCATGAGGTCCGGATTTCTTCTGTCCGAATGGTGGGGTCTAAACCTTTCTTCTCTATCTCTGAGTTGGCAACTTGGCTTAGCTCATATGCTTTGATGTTCTCGGATCGTGGTATGAGGTGGATTTTGAAGAAAGAGAATTTTTTTGCTTCCTCATTCACCATTTATAAATATTCCTTCATGGCGCACTTTTTGTTGCGTAAATCACTTGGACCTGTTTGACGAACAGCTGAGAGTCGCTGAATACCTCCTCCTGGCTTAGCCCTGCCTTTCAGTCCATTCTTTGTCCGTGTAAGAGTGCTTTGTGCTTGGCTTCATTGTTTCTGGTCCTGAACTTGAACCTCATCACGTAAGAGAAATGTTGCTTTTCGAGCGAGATGAGTAGAATGCCTGCCCCATTCCCCTGGTTATTGGAAGATCCATCCACGTACAGGTTCCATGATCCGTCCAGGGAATCCGTCAGTCCGGGCTTGGCAATGCTGGGTGGGTGAATGAGCACTTTGCTAAGAAGTCGGCTAGAGCCTATGCTTTAATCGCAGTCCGTGACTCGAACAGGATGTCGTATTCAGAGAGTTCGATCACCCAGGACAACATTCTGCATGAGCACTCTAGTCGTTGGAGTGATTTCTATAAAGGCCGGTCAATCCGTATCCTAATACGATGTGCCTGAAAGTAAGGCTGTAGTTTTGGTGCGGCTGTGACGACGGCATGGGAAAGCTTTTCGATGTGAGGGTATCGTGTCTCAGCTTCCCTCAATATTTGACTTACGAAGTAGATCGAAAATTGAAGGCTTTCTCTTTCGGATATTAGCATTGCGCTTATCGTGTCATCTGATGCCAAAACATAGAGGATGAAATCTTCTGCAGAGATAGGTTTTGACATGACCAGGAGCTTTGCTAAGTGCTTCTTGTGTTCTCAGAGGGCTTGTTCACAACTTTCATCCCAATTGAAACCTCTCTTCCCCGCAGTATCCTAAAAAAGAGAGGGATCGATCGGCAAATCGGCTGATAAATCTGTTTAGAGCAGCTAAGCAGCCGATTAGTTTTTGGATATCCTTCTGTGTTTGTGGGGTTTCTATTCTCAGTATGGCGTCTATCTTGGTGGGGTTCGCCTCTATCCCTCTAGCGCTTACGATGAAGCCCAAAAGTTTTCCTTCCAGAACAGCGAACGTGCATTTGTTCGGGCTCTAACGCATTCCGTGGGCTTTTAGCATCTCCAAAGTTTCCCTTGAGTCGGCCACATGATCGGAGACCTCCTTGCTTTTTATGATCATATCATCGATGTATACCCTCAAGTTTTTCCCTATTTGTTGCCAGAAGACTTGGTTCACTAGGCGCTGGTATGTGGCTCCGGCATTTTTCAATCCGAAGGGCATGACTCGGAAGCAGTATGTGCCCTCGTTAGTGATAAGAGACATTTTTTCCTCATCTTCTGGGTCCATCGCGATTTGCTGGTATCCAGAAAAGGCATCCAAAAAGCTGAACAACGTGTTTCCTGTTGTAGAGTTGACCAGTTGGTCTATCTTAGGTAGCGGGAACGAGTCTTTCGAGTAAGCTTTATTCAGGTCGACAAAATCTACACAAATCCACCAGCTTTAGTTTGGTTTCTTCACCAGGACTACGTTCGCTAGCCAATCTGGATACAATACTTCACGTATAAAATTAGCCTTTGGAGTTTCTGCACTTCTTCGCTTATAACCTTATTCCGTTCAACGCAGAAGTTGCACTTTTTTTGTTTCACCAGTTTTTTCTCAAGCGAGACGTTCAGGCGAAGAGAGATGAACCGACTATCAATTCCTGGCATCTCAGCCGCTGAATACGGGAAAACCTCCTGGTATTGTTAAAGCACTGGCTGGATCTGGTCTTGTAAGTCAGTGCCTAGTTGCATCCCAATTTGGATTGACTTTCCTAGCCCAAGCTCGACTTTGACGGTTTCCTCTAGGTCTCGGCCCTCCTTTCCTCCATTTTTCGTCCATCTCCCCCACTTCGGGCGCATCATGGGCGTAACAACACCTGCAAGCTGTTTGCTTACAGCCTCTCACTGTTACGATGCTCCCTTTGCCGGTTTCAAATTTCATGGCAAGGTGGCAAGTTGACAACACAACGCCTAACGAATTTAGCACCGGGTGTCCTAAGATGGCGTTGAATGCCGAGTAGCTGCTACGACGTAAAATTCAACATTAAGGGTATGTCCTTGTCCCCCATCTCTCAGGAGGACATCAAGGCACATGGTGCCTAGTGGATCAAACACTTCGCCGGAGAATCCTACGAGGGTCCCGGTCGCGGGGAGCAACTTTTTGATGTGTTTTTCTACGTCTATCAAACTTTAATATAAAACCCTATCTATTAAACACACCTAAATTGAAGTGTAGGGCGAGAGGGTGTCGAACCATAGGGACTAAGAGTGTGTGAATTTAATCTATGACCTAAATTGATTTAAGGAAAAGTGATATCTTTGTGTTAATTAATCTAGAAAACGACAATTAAACTAAAGTAATCTACTACTAATCGGGAACATGTATTAAATTGGAGCCTAGGGTTTTGAATCCATCATTAGTCAATTAGTTTTGCGTTAACTCTTAAATTGGGATTATTGATTGTCACACGGGTAGTAGTTTAGGCTATAAGCTTCAACCTATTAAGATAATGTTGTTAGTAATGCGTATTGATCATATCTAACTAAAGCATAAGGAAAAGAGGCTCTACCTAACGTATTGTTAATTGTTACGTATTGACCCTATCTAACTAAAGCATAGGAAAGATAGGCTTTAATTAACAATTCAGTTAATACTATTACTTAATTAATTAATCCTAAGGCTATAAGCACAAAGAATTAATATCAATATCAACAATCAAAGGTTACAAACTCAATAATCATATCAATTGAATAAACAATAAAAATATAATACTTCAAAGTATTTATCTCAACTAAGTAATTCATTTAAACAATCAAATTAACCCGAATTAAAAGTAAACAAAAGTAAAGGCTAAGATTTCATCTAACCCAAGAGAGCAAGTTAGCTTTCCATCAAGGGTGATCCGGTGAAGGAGGAGATGAACGAACTCATGTTGGTCTTCACGCTAATTTCGCTCTTGTTCCAATTTAATGAAAAAAAATATATATTGAGAAGTTGAGAGGAGACAGATAAAACAGGGGAAGAGAGAATGGCGATCGTCCAGAACAAAAATTAGCAAAACCCCAAAAACGAACAGTAAAATATAGTGATGCATCGCAACCATAACGAGCTGGGCTTGGTGTTTCGGGTTTGGAGGCATGGATCTGGGCCGGGATAGGTGCGGAGTTGATGCTGCAGTGCTGGGCCTGATACGGGACGGTGATGTTTGGGCCTGCGTTTGTTGGTGTTGTTGGTGGGCCAGAGGTCTGGAGGTGGTCGACGGGCTGTTCGTGGGACTGCTTTTGGGCCGAGGTGTGATGGGCTTGCTGGTGATCGACGGGCCTTAAGGTGATCGACGGGCTATTGAACAGGGGCTGTTGGGCTACTTTTTTGTTGGGTTGAGGATGATGAATAGTGCAGGTGCGGGTCAGGCTTATACGTTCCGAATTTCGATTGATTTGATTTGATTTAATTGTTTGAGCGTCGAATTTATCTTATTTGCATCCGAATTTGACAATTTCTGTAACTTTAATTTCAAACCTGTTAAATATAAAAATTGCCAAAATGAGCGTAGAACTATAATTAAAATAACAATTAAAAGATGCGTAAATACGAGACGCATCAACACCCCCACACCTAACCTTTGCTAGTCCTCGAGCAAAACATATGGTTTAACATAAAGACTACAATGACCAACTACCCTAACTTTCCCAACCTTTACCAAGTTTTCCGAGATTAACACCTATATTACAATTCAAGACAAGATTAAATCATCTAGAGCATTCTCCAATTCCATGAATTTAGAAGATTAAACTTCATAACTCCTCATAGAATTTTATTAACCTTGTATCAACTAATAAGAATTATTCAAGCAACGCACAAGTGAAAGTAAATAGGATTTTATGCCACAGAATCTCCTCAAATTCTCGCTTCCAACCAAATACATAAAGGTTCTGTGCACCCGCACCATTGAATCACCTAAACACATGCCTATACACAGAGAAATTTTAATTGGCATATGAGTGACCACTTTACAACATTTTGAACTCAGTATAGCACAAAAGAACATCTTTGTTACGAATGTACACCAGTTTTTACTTTTTCTTTTTCTTTTGTCTTTTTCTTTTGGAGGAAACCCTTTTTTTCTTTTTTTTTCCTTTTCATTTTTTTTCTTTTTGTTTCCTCTTTCTTTTCTGTCCATTTTTGGACTTTTTTTTTTTTATAACACATACTTTATCATTACAATTGACATTGACCAACCAAAACTTTACATAACATCAAGGGCAAAGGATTAGGATAAGCCAATAGGGCAGGCTTGCAAAACTCAAGATATATAAGGTTGTTTGCTCAAATTCTTTAGATTTTTCGCAACACGAAAGTCCTGGGCTTAGTGAATATGTGAGCGGCATGAGTAGAACCCATTAATATCAACAATGATCAACAATACTCATTAACAAGTATGAAGTAGAATCATTTAACTTCATGGAATTAAGAGAACGAAATAAACAACTAATCCCACTGTCATCATAACATACGCGTCGATCAGGGAACAATTGGTTAAACTGTTATAATGCACACTCAAAATGCACAAAAGATGCCAAAATTTTATAAATTTGACCCAAAAAAATTGAGCACATGCAAATGAGCCTCACCCCCACACCTAAATCATGCGTTGTCCTCAATGCGACAACATCAATCATTAAAGCGCAAGAGATAGGTGAGATGGAGCAATACAACCTGACGAGACGGCGTGGACATATATATAGGAATCCTTCAACCCGATACAAGAACCTAAAAAGAGAGAAAACAAACCTCGAAGCAACTAATTAGTTCAAAAACAAAATTAAAAGCAAGAAATAATAAACCTATGTTGCCTCCTAGGAGCGCTAAATTTTACGCCTTCAGCTGGGCGCAATGGGTCTAGCGAAGATCAAGTAATGGCATCAACCAAAGAAACAACTTCATCGAGCTCACCTAAGATAACATCTACAGCACAATCTGAAGTGTCACACGTGATTTCAGGAGGGAGAGAGTAGTCGGGTGGATGCCTAATGAGGGCAACAACAAGTGTAGATCGAAGCTTATAAAAAGCGTCTAACCAAGACTCATTAAGCTCAACTGATATGTCCTTAGATAGCATACTAGTCAATGGTCTAACTAACTTCCCACGATCCTTTAAGGAATCCCTTATAGAAACTCGCATGACCTAGAAAGGCTCTAACTTGTTTCATATTTGAGGGAGGCGGCGAGTTCACATTCATATCTATCATAGCTCTATCAACCTCAATACCCTCCTTAGACAACATATGGCCTAATACAATTTCCTCCTGAACCATAACATCGTGATTCTTCTCCCAACCCAAGACTTCTTTCATGTGCGAGTTCAACCTTCCTTGCATCTCTTTAAAAGGATTTGCATTTTCATCAAGAGGGTCTCTAACTAGGGTAGAGGGGAGTGTTTGGTCCACCAAATCATCAGCAATATCCACGCAAAAACACTCTAACTCATCCTCACTAGTGGGTGACAAAGAAGCCTTATAAATGTTTAACCTAATAGTCATGTTTGCAAAACTAACATCCATTACCCCAGATCTACAGTTAATGGTAGCATTGGCCGTCGCTAAGAAAGTTCGACCTAGAATGACAGGGAGATTATTTTTCGAATGACTAAAAGGTTCCATATCTAGCACAAGAAAATCAGCAGGAAACAAGGCTCTGTCTACTCTCACTAGCACGTTAATCAGCTCACCACGGGGAATCCTAGTTGATCTATTTGCTAATTGCAAGGTCACCGTGGTGGGTTGCAACTCTCCCAGGCCTAACTTCTTATAAACCGAGTAAGGAATAATGTTGACACTCGCTCCTAAGTCCAGTAAGGCTTTATCGATTGGGTAGTCTCCAAGTGAATAAGAGATGGTGGGGACACCAGGGTCTTTATACTTAATTGGAGTGTCACACTTCAGAATAGAGCTTACTTGCTTGGCTAAAAACACTTTTTTAGGCAAATGTGCTCTAAATCGCCTCTTTTGATTCAATAGATCCTTAATGAACTTCGCATGGGCCGGGATCTGTTTAATCGTATCAAGAAGGGGAATTTTAATCTTTACTTGCCTAAATGTCTCCAAAATGTCTTCCCACTTCTTGTCCTTCCCATTTGGATGTGGTGCACCTAAAGTCGGGGGGAAGGCTACTCTAGGTACATATGAGGAAGGAAAATCAGAGGCTTTAGGAGTGGAAGAAGGGTGCATAACCTCATCGGTCTCCTTTTCTTTCTCCTTGCTCTTCTGTTCTTCCTCACCACTCATGGATACTTCACTTTCAACACTCACCCCATTGTTAACCTCCTTCCCATTTCTCAATACTGTAATGGATTTTGCTTGTTCTAGCTGGGAAGGGTAGTTGTATTGTCTTACATAATTCCTAGGGTTCTCTACAGCCTGGCTAGGGAGTCTTCCCTCGTCTCTCCTACTCAGAGTGTTAGCTAGTTGACCTATTTGGGTTTCTAGCTTTGAAATCGATTGTGTATAGGAGTGGAGGAGTTGGGAATTAACTTTTAAACCTTTCAGCGCACTCAAAACCTTCTCTTCAAAATTTGAATTAGCTCAAATTAGGAGGTTGAGAGTAGTTAGAAGCATACCCTTGCAGTTGAAAACCGACAGGCCGGGGCATACCAGATTGTTGAGGTCATGGGTTCTATTGTTGTGGCATAAATTGTCCTTCTCCTCCTTGCCTCCAGGAGAAGTTAGGATGGTTTCGCCAGCCTGGATTGTACGTGTTAGAGTATGGGAGAATCCTTGGGTTGCATTGACTTGTTCTTCCGACCACTCCACATAAGGTGAAGCAGAGGGGCAGTCATGTGTAGACTGAGAGACACTAGAGCATAAAGAGCAAGCACTATGCACATTTGAAACATGAGACACATTGGGTACAGTATAGGGGGCCAATGTCATCTTAAATAAGGAAGTTAACTGCTCTACGGAAGAGGCAAGAGAGTCTACTTTCTTATCTAAGATGGAGGTGTGAGCAATCTCATTTACTCCTCTATTTAACCTAGTAGCATTAAGACATGCATGTGCCGCAGATTGTTTTGAATTCTCATTCAAAAGTTCAAACAGTTCCCATGCCTCATCCTCATTCTTTCTAAGGAACTGACCACCACACGAGGCATCAACAGTTTGTTGACCCTTTCCATCCAACCCATAATAGAAGTTTTGGACCAATTGCCATTTAGGGATAGCATGATGTGGACAAGCTCATAAGAGTTCCCTAAACCTATCCCAACTCTCATGAAACTCCTCAGTAGGGAGTTGGGCAAAGGTGTTAATGGCTCTCCTAGCAGTGTTAGTCTTACTAATGGGATAGAATTTCTTAAGAAATTCTTGTTGCATTTGAGTCCAAGTACTAATCGTCCCACTAGGTGAGGTGCCTAACCAATTAAGATGGCGTCATCACTAACGTTAGGAATCCTGAAGGTTGAGCAAACCTCCATGAAACTGTCCAAATGTGTGTACAGGTTCTCATTACCTAAGCCGTGGAACGAAGGAAGCATCTGTATAGTATGTAGCTTAAGCTCGAACCAATGGGCTACAGGTGGCAACCTAATGCAAGACGGTGAGGCTTATGTACTGGAAGTAAAATACTCCATGAGAGCACGTGGTTGTTGTTCGTCAGCCATTACTAAATCAGAGTTAGCACTAGCGGATTTTGCTCGGTGTTGGGCTCTAAGGTCCCTTAAAGTTCTTTCAATTTCAGGGTTAAATATGGTAAGGTCAAAAGACAAAGAACGACGACCGTGCATGAACAATTAACCACACAAAGCAAGTAAATTAAAAATTAAATAACCAAAACAAATACTTAAAAAAAAAAGGACAAATAATAAGATACCCTAAAATCTACTTATGCACGAAAATCGCAAGAAAAATAATGCCAATGAAAAGAAAATAATTTTTTCTTTATAGAAAATAGACAATAACAATTAAAGAGAATTAAAGATGAAAATTTCTAAATTAAGAATCAAATTAAGATTTCAAATCCTAGGTTGAAAAATAAAGTAAATTAATTTAAAATTAAAGAAGAAATTGAAAGTTAAAAATCAAAGAAAATCACAAAAATAAAATCACGAACGTTGTCTAGTCCCCGGCAACGGCGCCAAAATCTTGATGTGTTTTTCTACGTCTGTCAAAATTTAATATAAAGCCCTATTTGTTAAACACACTTAAATTGAAGTGTAGGGTGAGAGGGTGTCGAACCACAGGGACTAAGAGTACGTGAATTTAATCTATGACCTAAATTGATTTAAGGAAAAGTGATATATTTGTGCTAATTAATCTAGAAAACAACAATTAAACTAAAATAATCTACTACTAATTGGGCACGTGTATTAAATTGGAGCCTAGGGTTTCAAACCCATCATTAGCCAATTATTTTTGCATTAACTCTTAAATTGGGATTACTTATTGTCACACAGGTAGTGGTTTAGGCTACAAACTTCAACCTACTAAGATAATGCTGTTAGTATTGCGTATTGACCCTATCTAACTAAAGCATAAGGAAAATAGGCCCTACCTAACGTATTGTTAATTATTACGTATTGACGCTATCTGACTAAAGCATAGGGAAGTTAGGCTTTAATTAACAATTCGTTTAATACTATTTCTTGATTAATTAATCCTAAGGCTACAAGAACAAAGAATTAATATCAATATCAATAATTAAAGGTTACAAACTCAATAATTATATCAATTGAATAAACAATAAAAATATAATATTTCAAAGTATTTATCTCAACCAAGCAATTCATGTGAACAATCAAATTAACCCAAATTAAAAGTAAACAAAAGTAAAAGGCAAGATTTCATCTAACCCCAGAGAGCAAGTTAGCTCTCCATCAAGGATGATTTGGTGAAGGAGGAGATGAACGAACTCATGTTGGTTTTCACTCTAATTTCACTCTTATTCCAATTTAACGAAAAAAATAGAAAAAAATATATTGAGAAGTTGAGAGGAGAGAGAGAGAAAACAGGGGAAGAGAGAATGGCGGTCGTCCAAAACAAAAATCAGCAAAACCCCAAAAACGAACAGCAATTTATAGTGATGCCTCGCAACCCTAACGAGCTAGGCTTGGTGTTTTGGGTCTGGAGGTGTGGGTCTGGGCCGGGATAGGTGCTGAGTTGATGCTGCAATGCTGGGCCTGATACGAGACGGTGATGTTTGGGCCTGCATTTGTTGGTGCTGTTGGTGGGCCGGAGGTTTGGAGGTGGTCAACGGGCTGTTTGTGCGACTACGTTTGGGCCGAGGTGTGATGGGCTTGCTGGTGGTTGACGGGCCTGAAGGTGATCGATGAACTGTTGAACAGGGGCTATTGGGTTGAAGATGATGAATAGTGCAGGTGCGAGTCGGGCTTATGCGTTATTGTCTCGAATTTCGATTGATTTGATTTAATTGTTTGAGCGTCGAATTTATCTTATTTGCATCCGAATTTGACAATTTCAGTAACTTTAATTTCAAACATGTCAAACATAACAATTGCCAAAATGAGTGTAGAACTATAATTAAATAGGTGCAAAATAATTAAAATAACAATTAAAAGATGCGTAAATACAAGACGCATCACTTTTCAAGCGGTGTTTTCATTTGTTCGAAGCAATGGAGGAAAAGGATGTTTGCATGAACTTCCCTGATCCACCAAAACCCTTCGAATGGAGTAGTTACCAACGTCTATGGTAATGACCATGGGATCTTCGTGTGGGGTTTTAATATTCTTAAGATCATCTTGCGTAAAGGTCAAGGGCCAACACTTTTTGACTTTGCCTTCACCTCTCTCCGGAGTACTGAAACTTGCCTCATCCCGTTTTTCCTTTATGGCCGCAATCAAATGCCTTGGACCGTGTGTTGCATGGTTCTGTGCCTCACGGACGGGTCTAAAAGTTATGGGTTTAAGTTTCTTTCTATCCACGAATTTTCCGAAATCGCCTTTCTTCTCTAACTCGTCTATCCGGTACCTGAGTGCTCGACAGTTTTTGGTGTCATGTTCCGGTGCCTCGTGGTATTCGCACCACGCATCCGGGTCAATCTCGGCTGTAGGATTTGCAGGAGCCTGGTCCCTTCCTACCTCGGGTTTCTTAACCTCCAAGAACAGCCAGGAGGCCTCCTTGGCCAGGATTGCAAACATTCCTCACGTCCCTCATCGTTCTTTCGGCCTTCAAACTGGGACCAGAAGCATCCGCCTCATACTTCAGGTACTCGCACCTGGGTGGCTCTGCTTTGGCCGTCACGTCTTCCGCGATGATGTATTTGTCGGCTTTAGTCTAGAGCGCGTCTACGGTTGTGAGGAGAGCCTTCGCAAGGGAGAATTTCAAGTTGCTATTTCGGAGCCCATTGATGAACGTGGTGATGGTGGTCTCATCTATTAGGTTTGTGATGTTGATCATTGCTTTCAAGAATCGTCGAACAAACACCCTCAAGGATTCATCGTCAATTTGTTAGAGTCGGATCAGTTGGGGCAGCGGTCTTCTTCCTTCTTTTGTTGCTAAGGAAGTGGCGGGTAGAGTTCTCGGATAGCTCCTTGAAGCTTTGTATGGACCCGTTGGAGAGAGAGGCGAACTAGGCTTGAGCCATGCCTTTGAGGGTGGCCGGGAAACATTTGCACCACACGTCATCGTCTTGTATGTACATCTATGCCGCGAATCCCGAGATGTGGTCGTTTGGGTCTTGCGTCCCATTGAATAACTCCAAATTTGGCATTTTAACTTTTCTCATGGGGGCGACGAGTATTCGAGGCGTGAAGGATGAGTGGACGATGGGAATCCTTCATAAGAACTCGCGTGCTGCTCCTTCAGAATTGGTGTCGGTGTCTGCCTCCATCGAGGGAGGGATCCTTGCTGGCATGTTCCCCGACTTGTAGGGGTGGCTATGTGTCCTGTTTCCCCCCATCTCTCACTAGCTTCGCTTGCTTTCGTGCTCTGTGGAAGCAAAGGATTCGACGACCATGTCCAGGTTCAGCTTGGTGGGATGCGGTCGAGTCTTGCTGGAGTGGTTGCGAATGATGAGTTGTATTATTTGTGTGCGGAGCTCATGGAGCTGACTTTGAGTGACATATTGATCTCTTGAGTTCCTCAGGGAGGAGGGAGATCCTACGGATTTGTTATGGGGAAAATTTTCCATTTCCCACAAACGGCTCCAACCATTTTGGTACAAGTTCTTTTAGTGGAAGGTCAAACTCAGACCTCAGATTTTATTAATTTGATCACAAGGGTGTTTGATTGGATGCAACAGTAATGAAAGAAAAACAAAACGAGCGGATGGTGCCTCTGCTCTCAGGATCCTCCAATTTCTTTTGAAGAGGGAGCAATGATCTTGGCTTTCTCTAGGGCCCTAGGCCCTATTTATAGATTTTTTTCCTTGGGAAATTGCTGGAGTACTTTGCTTCACTAGGGGAGGGTGCATATTTTGCCCGGTATTGAATGGTGGGTTAGATGCCCCTAGTCGTTAGACCCACAGCTTCAGGTTGTAGCCTGTCTGAATCAAGGTTGCGGGTAGTTGTTGCTGACTAGCCCTCGGGGGAGCCGGGATCTCGGGGTGTGTTGCCTCCCTGGACCCAAGAGGTGTGTTGCGTCAAGGTGTCAACACGAGACTGTCCATGGGCCGGAATGCATCCTGTTAGCCAGATGGTCCATTTCTTCTCGGTTGGAATTAGAGTTTCGAAATCGCCCCTTGAGAGTGCATCTCAGTCTGAGATGCACTTACATCCCGGTGGCCATGTATCCTTTATTCGGGTGCTGTTTTGTTGAGATTTATCAACTATACATGTTAATTCCTATGTATTTTGCAGACATGAATATTTCATGCCATGCTTTTCTTTTGCAAGTGATTGTGACAAGCAAGAGATTCAACACGAGTGTAATAAGCAATCTAGTGAGACCCACACGTTCGAACAATGAGGCCCTCTTTTTGTTTTTTGTGGGGGGGGGGGGGGGGGGGGGGGGGGGGGTGTGAGTTAAGCAGCAAAGGGAATTAGAACCTAGAACCTCTTGTTGGGAGCTTTAACCTTGATAGTTTGTCACCAGTGGTCAATGCCTCGTTAGCACCATTAAGCCTAAGCCTTGGCCGTATAGGAACCTTAAAAAAATTAAGCAAATTCTTATTTGTAACTGTCAGAATCTGTGTAATAAGACATAATTTTATACTAGGAACAGAACAATATCATTAATAATCAATGTAGCTATACATCCTCATGACAATTATCTTTTCTGATCTTAGCATTATATTTCTCCATTAAGCACAAAACAGCTCTCAAATCAGCTCATGCATGAAGTCCCTTGACCCTCATCAAACCCCTTCTTGATTTCATAAAACCATATTGTTACAATAGATGAAAACACAAATTAGGCCTTAAATTTTTGCTTCTTAATAACACATGAGAAACTTCAATACTCCCTTTTTAAAAGGATATTAAAGATAACCCTATTGGACTTCTGTGTGGAGTCTAGTTTAATGGGCCTTGTTATGAAGTTTAGGATTGGGTCAATTTGCTTTATAACTATAACACATTAGGATTTTGTGTGTGACTCCATATAGGTTGTGAGAGTTTATGTGCACCACAAAAAATTGTCTTTTGTACTATTCTCAAACTGTTAAATTATTATGCACCCCCTCCACTGACGTAAGTTTTAGTCGAACCACATAAATGTTAGTATTCTTGTTTTCCCATATCCACTTTATTTGTGTTTCTATTTTGATTTAGGGCACTGGTGCATGTGTGATGCAAGGAATCCGGGACCCTCCAACAAGGAGGGAGAATGGTAGTCGAGCCTTCCCTGTGTAATGCACACTTCAATATCTTGATTTCAACTTAAAGCAGAAGCAAAATCAATGGAATTTTAGTGGGGAAGGAAAATTAAGAAGTAGAAGGGAGAGGAATTGTGGAAAATAGAGATTCGAAAGAAGAAAAGTTATGTATTATTCATGAACAATTAAAAATATAAAATAGCTATTCTGTTGTAAATATTGAATATTTTTCGGCTGCTATTTTATAGTCGAGTTTAGATATTGTTAAATATCCTAAAAAATAGAAATTATGTAAAAAATATTTATATACGCATATACATATGTGTATGTGTACATATATATGACACATGTCACATACGTGTCATGTTTAGACTTCACAGCGCATGACTCATCTTGATTTTATGTAAGTATATATATGTACATAAGAGGCAGCAGCGAAATTGAGCAGCAACAAGAGAGAGTGAAATCAAGGAAAAAAATTGAAAGTGAGAATTGTGATTGTGAGTTTGAGGGAAAATATTTAGTAATATTACATTGAGAGAAGTATTTCCGTAGAAGAAAAACTTCTCTCGTTTTTTGGTTCTTATACATAATACTTGCTATTTTTCTTCAAGCATATTTGGGTTTATCTTTTTATTATCTTTCTATAAAGTACAATATATCTAGTTTTACAACACGTTATCAACACGAGTCTCTAGCCAGCTGATAATTGTTCTATACTCGAGGTAAATTTTTCTTCCCTAATCTTTGTGATTTATAACCTTACTAATCTTAAATTTACTGCTCTTAATATATCTGGGAAAAATTATTGCCTTGGACCCTTGATGTTGAGATCCACCCTGATGCTGTGAATCTCGGACAATTAAAAAGGGTAAATAATGCATCCCAGTAGGATCACGCAAAAGCAATAAGATTTCTCAGGTATCATATTCCTGAAGGATTGAAAGTTGAGTATATTACTATAAAGGGCTCGTATGTCCTTTGGTTGAATTTAAAGGAAATGTTTGATCATCAAATATCTATGATTCCCCCGAAAGCTCGCTATAAATGGATTCACCTATGATTGCAGGATTTTAAAACTACAAGCGAGTATAACTCTACAGTATTTAGTATTACCTTCCAATTGAAATTATGATGAGAAAATATTACTAAGGAGGATATGTTCGAGAAAATGCTCTCTACTTTTCATGTCTCGAATACGCTCGTGCGGTAGCAATATTGAGAACGAGGATTTAAAAAATACTCAGAGTTGATATCGTGTCTCCTCGTTGTTGAACAAATCTGTGAACTGCTGATGAAAGTTCATTGGACATGACCGACTGAGTCTAAACTATTCCCTGAAGTGAATGTTTCTACATATGACAATCAGGTATATGGTCAAGGTCGTAAATGTGGACGTGGACAGGGTCGCGGATGATGTTATAGTCGCAATCATAATAACTGGCACTTCGGTACCCTAACTGGACCAAAATTTAAGAAGTCCACTAATGACGAGGAGATGAAGGAAAGGAAAAATTTTAGTTTTTCGTATTTTCTACTTTGCATATTCATGACTGATTAAACCGCCTACTTTTTATTACTAATTCACTAATATGATCGGCTGTGCTGCCTATTTATTATTAGTCATTTATATTGTCGGCTATGCCGCCTACTTATTATTTGTTATTCTTATGGTCAGCTATGCCGCCCACTTATTATCAGTTATTCATATGGCTATATTTCTCAGCCAATCTATTTGATACTTAATTAAAGGCTCCAGAAGAGCACGTATCATATTTTCTGAAGAAACAATAGTTAATTTTGATATACCCGTTAGGATAATTAACCGGAAGTTATCAGACCCAAAAGGCTTTTATTCTATGGCATGACTATTTGAGTTATTCGGATATAAAGATGATTAAGAGAATCATTGAAAATTCTCACACCCATTAAAGAGCTAGGAGATTCTTATATCAGGTAAAACATTATGTGTTGCTAAAGGCAAAAGTGATTAATATGTCATACTCAATTGAAATAGAGTTTGAGTCCCATGTATCTGGAAGAATAATAAATGGGACATATGTGGGCCAATTATTTTATCACGTGGACCAATTTGGTATGTTATTAACAGAGGCCTCTACCCATTAGATCTATGAGTCTGGATAACCCACTTGTGATGTGGCATTTGTGAAACTCCTTGCATAAATAATCCGATTATAAGCTCAAGTTGTGGATTGTATGATAATGCAGGAAAACATCCCAAGAATTTGATGATTATTGTACGGGATGAATTGCCACATAGCCCACGTATAGACATATAATGGTCTTGCAGATTTTTTGATTAAATGCCTGCAACGAATAGCTAGACCATTACTATTATTGCCTACTTTTATACATGTTATGATACATGTTGCAGCACTAATTATGGATCTCCCTAGTATAACTTGTCTTTGACAAGGACCAGATATATATCTCATCTGTGAATTTGGTTATATACTGTATGTCCCAATGACTCTACCTCAATGCTGAAAGATGGATCCAACATGGGGACTTAGAATTTATATCGGGTTTGAATTCCAGTCAAGAATAAAACATTTGGAGATGTTAACTGGAAATATTTTACAGCATAATTTACTGACTGTAAATTTGACAAGGTTTCAAGAATCAGGGGGAGAAAATCGAAAGTTGGAAACTGTAAATTTATGTGGAATGCATCATCGAACCAGAAGTTCGAAGAATTGTTCACTTGTAAATTATTACAAGCAAATTTACATATGTATTCACTAATAGAAAGAGGGTAACCAAATAATCTGTCCCCACTATATGTGCTCCTGCTCGAATTAATATCCCAATCGAGCGATATTCTAATGTATTGAAAAATGCATCCATTGCATACCAGAAGCGTGGTAGATGTATCGGTTCCAAATATTTGAATCTAAGAAAGACAAAGGAGCAATAGAAAAGATTGGTCCCTCTATTACGAAATTCTTGAGGAGAAAAACTCTGCATAGATAATAATATGAAATTCCTCAGAATTATCAGGTACCTGAAGCTACTTGAGACTATTGAAATAGTCAAACTATTGAAATTATGATGATAAAGAGATCTCTATGAAGTATGAGATAAAGTGGAACCGAAATAAAAATTGATCAATTTTTTGAATAAACAGTAGCTACTGATTTGATCGAAGAAATTAAAAATCTTGAACTAGTGTTTGTGCAAGAATGCCAACAAAGAAATAATTGACAGAAAATAGAAAGACGCAATTCAGGCTGAATTAGCCATGTGTAATTTTTGGACCTAAAGTCCACATGCCTAAAGAATAAAACATGTATGCTACATGTGAATGTTGGTGCAAAAAAAAAATGAAAAAGCACAATTTGTAGCCAAGGTTTATTATTATAAAGACTAGAAATTAATGGGACATACATATGAGAAATGGATGCAATTAAACTGGTGGTCTATGCATCTTATAAACGTGATCACAGCTTGTTTGTATTTATTATTTACGATAATATTTATATGAAAGTTCTTGAAGGACCAAACATGTCAGAAACATATAGTTCAAAACTACGGTACGCATCTACTAAAAGAGAGATATGTTAATATCATTATGAATCCTAAAGAGTTTGAAAAACCTGTTACGCATCTAAACTAAGAGCTCAAGATTGAAGATCTCGGAACAACCTGTAGATCGAGCATTAATATGATAGAGTATTACTCTAGTGGTCAACTTTACGAGTACGTCACTTAAATGTTTAATTATGTTGTTTAGTGCCTCAATTTTGTTTGATTCCTTGATAAAAATAAAGGTTTTTTCAATTCTCAATGAGGAAATGTCTTATCTAAAAGTCCCAAAAAGGCTACAAATACCAGAAGCATATAGCTCGAAATCTCAAGAGCTGTGCTCAATCAAATTACAGAAATCGTTATATGGATTGAAACAATCAGGGCGAATGTGGTACAATCATCTAAGTACATACCTTCTGGAAGAAGGATATGTGAACAATCTTGTTAGCCCATGTGTTTTTGTTAAGAAATCTAATTTTGGATTTGCTATAATAGCAGTCTATGTTGATAATTTAAACATCATAGGAACACCTGAAGCGAAACAAGCTATTGCATATAGAGTTTGAAATGAAAGATCTCAGAAAGACAAAATATTGTCTTGACCTTCAAATAGAGCACTTATCTGGTGGAATTTTAGTCCTTCAATCTGCTTATACAGAAAAAGTGCTTAAACGTTTTTACATGGATAAGGCACATCCGTTGAGCACCCCAATGATCATCCGATCACTTGATGTGAATAAGAACCCTTTTCGACCTAGAGGGGATGATAAAAAAATTCTTGGCCCTGAAATGTCATATTTAAGTACAACAAGTGCACTGATGTATCTTGCTAACTATACGAGGCCAGATATAGCTTTTTCGGTTAATTTATTAGCAAGGTATAGCTCAACTCCTACCCAGAGACATTGGAACGGAATTAAGTATATCTTTTGATATCTCTGTGGTACGTCTGTTATGGGGTTATACTACCAGAAACAACCAAATCCGAGATTGGTTGGATATGCAGATGCAGTATATTTGTTTGGTCCACATAAAGGTCATTCACAGACAGAATATTTATTCACTTATGGTGACACTGCTATATCTTGGCGATCCACAAAACAAATAACAGCAGCAACTTCTTTAAATCATGGCGAAATACTAGCACTTCATGAAGTAAGTAGGAAATGCCTATGGTTGAGATCCCTTATTCAACATGTTCAAAAGGAATGCGGTCTCCCAACGATCAGGGAGAGTCCAACGATATTATGTGAAGATAATGCTGCATGTATTGCTCATATCAAAGGTGGATACATCAAAGGCGATAGAAACTAAACATATCTCACCAAAGTTTTTCTTTACACACGAGCTCTAGAGAATGGGTGAAATAGATGTTCAACAAGTTCACTCAAGTGAGAACCTGGCAGATTTGTTCATGAAAGCATTACCAACAACAATATTTGAGAAGTGAATTCATAAAATTGGTATGCGTCGACTCAGAAACATCCCTTACTAATATGTTCACATGAGGGGGAGTTAAATATGAGCTGTACTCTTTTTTCCTTCGCTATAGTTTTTCCCACTGGGTTTTCCTGGCAAGATTTTTAACGAGACGGGTGTATTTAGCTTGGACACTAAGAGTATTATGTCCCGTTATAAAGAAAAATATTCAAAGGGGGAGTGTTGTAAATATTAGATATTTTTCGGGGGCAATTTTATAATCGAGTTTGGATATTATTAAATATTCTAAAAATTGAAATTATGTTATTTATATACGCATATACATATAATATATATATATATATATATATGTGTGTGTGTGTGTGTGTGTGTGTGTGTATGTGACACATGTCATGTTTAGACTTCACCGCGCGATGACTCATTTTGATTTTATGTAAGTATATATATGTACATTAGAGGCAGCAGCGAAGTTAGGCAGCAACAAGAGAAAGTGAAATCAAGGAAAAAAATTCAAAGTGAGAATTGTGATTGTGAGTTTGAGGGAAAATATTTAATAATATAATATTAAAAAAATTATTTGCGTAGAAGAAAAACTTTTTTGGTTTTCTTATTTTTATATAAAATACTTGCCATTTTACTTGAAATATATTTGGGATTGTCCTTTTATTATCTTCCTATAAAGTATAATATCTGTATAGTTTTACAACATATCCTGACTTATAGGTTGAGATCAATTAAGACTTCTCTACATTTGTAAAAATTTATAAAAATATCCCACCAATTAACTTCTAGCCCCTATCTACTAATAAGATTTACAGCTCTCACCGAGGGATCTATATCAAACCGCCCTCCAAAAGATCACCCACGGTCATGTACTACTCTTGATGCAAACCGACCGGATCATTGATTTAGTAGTGTGGGAGAGGCATTTTCTACAGCAACAAATCATTATCCTCATTTTCAAATTCAACTCCATATTCCCTGTCATGTGGGAATTTGCTCTCAATATAAGCTACCAATTTGCTGTATAAATAGATACTTTAAACCCCAACTCTACAATATACATGTTGCAAAAATTCAAGCACCAAGGAACTAGTGTTTCATCATTTTAAACACTTGAATTCTGGCTAAAGCTTGCACAAATTTATGAGTTTCATCACAAAGCTTAGACAATAGTCCCCATCCTCCGCTCCTTACATATCTTTCCCATTTACTTGCACCTTTGTTAAGAAGAGTTGAGCCCTTGAAGTTTTAGGAACTAATAGCTTTAGGCTGTGTTTGGAGTATAGATTTGGAGCCTAGAATTGGGGCCCAGAATTCTAGTTCTGTTGTTTGGTGCACCTGCTGGAATTGGAATTACAATTCTACTATCTAATTCCATGGAATTGGATTTTAACTGAAAATCATACTTTCTAATTTCTTAGGGTTGGGGTAAGGAATTTACAATTTCATATTGACTCCATTGACCTAAAATCCAAAATGACCCCACTTGATTAACCTAAATTCCATATGTGTCAAATTTTAAAGACTTAGGCACAACATAAAATTTGACCCAGACCTTGAAATCACCCAACTCGAATGACTTGAACTTAAAATGACCGAAATTGCCTTAGCTTAAAGTACAAAGTAACCCAAACGGATTGACCTGAAACTCGAGATGACTCGAATCCAGAAAATGAAACTACTCGACTTGAATGTGATGTAAACAAGTTGAGCCCAAGTGGAAATGACCAGACCAAATTGACTTAAGACTTAATACGACCCAAACCCAAAATGACCCGACCTATCTCAAACTTAGCCTAAGATGACTCGAAATTTGAAATAATATAACTCATTTGTCCAAAAACTAAGATAACTCAAGCTTGAAATGACCCAAATAAACTCAAACCCTACTGAGTCTAGCCTGAATCTCGAAACGACCTAACCTGATTAACTGAAAAATCAATGTAACTTGAACACCAAATGACTCAACGCGATACTCGACCCTATTTAACTCGAAACTCGAATGACTCCAACTCAAAGTGAATCGCTCCAACCATAATAACTTGAATGCAATGTGAACTGCTCTGACAAAAATCCAGTCATAGTTGATTTAAAACTCGAAATACTCCAATTCGATAGACCAAAAACCCTTGATGATTCAAATCGTTATGTAATTATAATTCCACATCCAATTCCTTCGATGAACCAAATATTGCAATTTCAATTTGATCGAAATTTTAATTCCATCAGAATTCCACGGTCCAATTTTAATTACATGTGCCAGACTGAGCCTTAGCTCATTCTTAGAGGAATAGATAAACTATGGGAATAGTGGAGTATCCGGTGTAGGAGGCTTGAAAGAGAATCTTGAGCTACTTGCTAAGCTTGAATCAAGATCTTCTTCATGGTGTAAAAGATTAGGTCGCAGTGCTTATCAACAGAAGCTTGTTTAAAACGGGAAATTGTTATTGGACAATTGTTAGTGGGTTTGGAAGTTTAATTGGGGAATGTGTCGATGGTTTCTAGAGCCAACAATTGCAATCTTAGAGACATTACATCCTTCTCTTAAAATATTGAAAGCTGGACATCTTCCTACACTGAAGGAGGCTTTATATCCATGTTAAATTTCTCAAGATAACCCTCCGTAAACCCCCTTTTGGGAAATTATCATCCCCTTTTTATCTTCGTAAAACTTTGACACATATCTATTGTCAAATCCTCCCAAGATACATTTTTCCTGGCTTTCACATAGGGCTTAATTCAAGTGAATGCAACAGCTATCATGTGTTTAGAAGCCAACTCCACAGTCTAATGATCAGGAATATGAAATTTCAAAAAGTATTCTGGACCCTACATAACCCAACTCCTAGGATATACTCCATCATCAAACATCGAAAATTCAAGCTTAGAAGAAAAATTATTGCAAAGATTACTTGAATCATGGTGAAATGCTGAACTTTTGACACAAAATTCAGGAAATCTTGCTCCATTTTCTCCTTGGTTCTGGTCATATGATCGATAGCCACACCTTTCATATGAATTCTTAAATGATTCTCCAACGGTAAGTTCCACACGAAGTCAAAACTTGCCATATCCTTTTCTTTTATGGACAATTCTTTTTCTAATTGGGGTCACATGATCAAGCTCTAATACTAATTGATGCGGGCGATTCAAGGCCTCCAATAGGGATAGAGAATAGTGATCGAGCCTCCCTTGTGTAATTCACACTTCAATCTCTTAATTTAAACTTTAAGCAATAGCTAAAACAAAGGGAATGCAGTGCAAAGAGGAAATTAAGAGGAAGTGGGGGGAGGAATAGTGGAGTGTATTAATTGAAAAAATGAAAAGTTCTGTATTATCCATGAATGATTTTTTTTTTTTTTTCTAACGCTAAAATCATCAAAGACTTCTCTGATGTATTTGCAAAAATACACCGATTAGACATGATCTTACCTGACTAAACCTTACCAAAGAGATGGCTTTAGATAGAGTTGAGTGGCAGTTAAAAAAATGTGTGGTTGACAAAACTATTAGGAGATAGGAGCACATTAATGTTGGTCCACAGTACCTTATGTTCGCTATTATTATTTTATTGTTGCTTACATACTTGGTATTGCTTTATTTAATTCATTTCTATATAGTTCCTTCTTTTCTTTTTCCTTTTAAGTTTGGGGCCTGAAAAATAGTCTTCCTAGCAGCCTATAGGGGTAAGGCTATATACATCGTACCTTCTTACCTTGCCATGGTAGGAGCCTTTATAGGGTGTTAGATGGTGGTTATTATTGTACTCCATTTTTTTTTTTTTTTGGTTGAAAAAGAAATAATATTAAAAGAGAAAGAATTTACAAAAGGATAAGGATAAGATGTCTTCAAAATTATATAATGCAGCAATGAGAATTATAAACTAATAACATAAAGCCCTCTAATCCTTTTGCAAATCAACTAAGCACTATCAGCAGAGCTTCCAAAGCTTTTTGTTTAAAGAGCTGCTATAAAGATTGCACCCCCACTAATTAACTTCTAACCATATCTACTAATACTTACAATTCTCTCAAAAAGACATTTCACAATGGAGGCAGTCCCAAGAACGGATATCTGAGCCTAGGTAAAGCTCCAATCTGAGTTTTGGAAGCCAATGGGAGGAGAGGACTAGTGGCCGATGTTACTGTTTCGCAAAGTAAAAATGGAGAAGTGTAAGACTAGATCAGTATACTGGACTAGTAGATCCGGCGGTTTTGGTGTTTCGGTGGTGTCCGATTGTGTGAACCACATTGGAAAAATGATACAAGCTAACTTTTAGTTTTATGGAGGAATTGTATCCCACATTGGAAAAAAAAAGTGTGGGTGATCCTTTTTTTAACAGATATATTTATTTTCCGTATAATATTTTAGCCGCGCCCATTTACTAATTGTTTACCGTTACTAGCCGTTGAGGGACATTAAAATTGTGACTGTTGAGAATTTATTAACAATATAGCCGTTGCAATTTATTACGTCTGTTTATAACCGTTGGAATTAATTACACCCATTTTTAATGCTTTTTATCGTTTCTCTACTATTCAATATATGCCCCCATATTATTTATATGAAAGATCTCTCGCTCACTTTGTAAGATTGACGTTGCAAATTTTCTTTCTCCTCTGTCATTCCCCTTCTTCAGAATCTCTAACAGAAATAAAAGATGGAGAAGCTGCACTTACATTGAAATGAAAAATCCATTATTCTTTGACTGTAACTCGGCTTCATCCCCATCTCTCAATCTCTAAAAATAAGGGCTTGTTCGTTCTATTTGGGAAAGTCCAAGGTACTCCTACCCGGCAATTAACGAGTGCACGTTAAGAGTCGGATCGTGCACCGGAGCAGCAGCAAAATTATCTTTTAGGACAGTGGTTCTTACCACGGCGCGGTACCATCATTTTGTAAGATCTTTCTAATTACTCTCTCCTTCGGTATTCTAATCAATTTCTCTATTTTTTGGTATTATTTATTTGACTGCTGTGTTTAGGCATTTATCGTTGAATTTTACTGCTGACAAATATCTTGCTGCATTTCTCACTGTAATTTTCACGGAAGTATTTTACAACAATATTTTACTGTAATTTTATACTGCAAAATTTTACTATATTTTAATTTGTGATTTCCTCTGCGATATTGCTATTTTCTCTTTTTAATTTTAACACTCTAAAAGACGATTTCTCAGCAATCAAGAGTAACTAGAATTTTGATATGTGCTTAGACCTGAAAGGAAATTAAGCAGATCTGAAAAAATAAAAAATAGAAAAGGATACTAGTTGATCAGCTTATGGCTTGAGAACTTTGGCTTCAGACCCTGTCATATGTTGTATGCTCGTGTTGGTCATTTGGATGACATACAATATGACCCCAGTGTTCATTTGATGAGAAGAAAAATGTGGCATCACATCACAAGCTAAATTTGCTAAGGCAATTGATAACAATATGTCAATGGACACTAATGGATAGTTTTTTTAAGTGAACCTTGGATTTTCTCCATTTCGTTAGAAGTCTTGATGAACTCTTAACTTTGCAACATTGTAAGGTTGCGTCTATACTCATGGACTTAGAAACCTAAACCTTGTGGGCATTAGACCAGGTCTTTTTGCTGCGAAGAGGAGTTGGCTACAGGTAGCATATGCTACTGCTATTCTGTTGTCTGAAGATTTCTCTCCTCTGTGGTTTTATACACCTCTATTCAATGAGAGAGTTCATTAATAGTGAGACAGACTCAATTATGAGTGAATGCTAGTAGGTTTTCTTAGGGGTTAAAAGAAAAACAAATTCTTAAATTATGATATTTAGGGAGAAACATTTGTCAAACAACCTAAGTGGTTTTGAAGTTCCTGAATTAAGAATAAAGTTTACTTGTTTGAAACTCTTTGTATGATCTTTATTAAACCCCCTAGATAGCGCCGTCGCAATTTGACTGTCCTTAGTCAAATACCAATTTGTTTATGATGACGTTTGAATGTGTTAATAATTATGTTCATAATATGCCCATTTTTGGCAATAGCGTGAATTTTATAGCACGTCTTGAGTCTATATTTGATTTGAAAGACCTATGTGAGGCAATTGTAATACTTACCGTGAAAACCTTGATTGATCATAGGCTTGGTATTTAGCTTGTGTCTAGATACCTTATTTGGGTTATTGTCATATGTCAGTAGTAGACCTAGTCTACATACATTGACCCAAATGATGAATATTGAATAGCTCTAATTAAATTGTTGAGGTACTAGTGAAATGTGGGGGATGAAAAGGATTACTACTAAAATTGTTGTTCTGGGTTCAATTCTTGCAAGTTGGATTAAGATTGCATCAAGCTTCCTAGAGATCACTTTGGTGGGAGCCTTATTCTGGTCTACCTTTCATATTAAATATGATATTTCTTTAAGGAAAGTTGTAGGTAACTACTTGGTGCGAACACAAAAGTTCATTGTCAGTGCATTGGAGCGCTCAAGAAATATTTATGGAGGTTGTGCAAAACTGTAGGAACATGAGAGAATTTAAGGATACGAGAGATATAGATATGTATTTCCGAAGTTGATTTCACGTGCAATTATAATGTTAAACTTCTTGAAACATTGTGCTTCAAGGATGCATGATCTCAAGGAATTGTTTTAAAGAAATTTTTTTTATTTGTTAAGACCGTAGTCCCTAGGGAAGGGTATGGTCCATAGGGTTGCTCTCATGACTAAATCTTATAAAGAATCAAACAACGTCTGAGCCAGCCGAAAGAGAGTTGTATAAGAGGATTTTCCCTATTGAGGGTCAAGGTAGTTCTGCATTCATCTCCCTACCAGTGAAAAAAACTTGATCTCCATTTACATTTGCCATTTTTATTTGCATTTGCCAGTGTGGGTGATTGACTCTTGGAAGTGTTGCTTAAAACTTTTTAGTCCAATGAAAGAATTCTATGCCATGGATATCTCTAAGTGGTAGAGAAAACTTGGTTTTCTTTTGAAACCTTAGAAGTGTTTAATTGGTTAGGATTTTCTTGAATTCCTTGGTTTGGATTCTGTTTCGTTGTTGTTTTGAACACCTGTGCAGAATGCTGGTGCTACTGTTGTGTGGTTGACCATGCTATACGGAAATTGAATGGTGTGCATTTCAATTTTCTTTATGATTGTTTTGCTTAATACGTGTGTAATGCTTAAGGTTGATTGTGAACTTGTTAGAATGAAGTCTTGAACCTAGAGTTGGCAACTCTTAAGTTAAGCATGTCTGTCTTGCACAATCTTGAATTTGTGCTGGTAGAGCATTGCATGTTTGAGTTTTAACTATGAGTTTAGATCTTGTATGTGAGAATTGAATTTTCTTGCTTGTCTCGAATGTCCTGTTGAAATAATTGATCATTGTAAAGGGCTAATAGGACTTGTGAGTTCTTGTGGAAATCTATGTATGATTTTGTGTATTAGTCTCCATGTTGATGTGTCTAATGTATTTCCCATGGCTATGTTTGAAGCTTTGTGAATATGTTGTTACATATTACTTGAAGTGATGAAGAGCTTGTTGTTTTAAGTGTTGAAACATGTCTTTTTCAAGCTGAATGTGCTACTACATATTGTTTGGGGTTGTATGTTGAGAGTGGGCTATGAGATGCTAATGTACATGCTGGTCTTTTGGACTGTTTTGCTGAATCTTCGGTTTGTAGTTGGGAGAGCATGATATGCTTGAGTCATATGTGGACTTCTGTTGTCTTTGGAGACTATTATGCCCTTCACTGTTTCATGCCTTCTTTTCTAGTTTTTGGAAAAAAAGGTAAGGTGTAGGTCATATGAGAACCTTGATTGACCTTAAAGTTTGAGTTGGCAGGCAAAAAAATTAAATGGTTTAGGAATGTATTGTGAGACATTCCATTATGGGGGGTTATAAGAGCACCCGAGAGCTTATAATCTTGCTTATTATTGTATTTTTGCCAATATTTGCTAGTCATAGCTAGCTTATGGAAATTAATTATGATGGAAATATTATTTTGGTGACTGTCCAAAATCAATGTGAAAAGTTTGATGATGCTAGCATTGGGGCTCGAGAGCCTTGCAAAGGCTTGAGTTGCCTTAAGTTGAATTGAAAAAGGCATCATATGAATTATGGTCTTCTGTACCACTTTCTTTTGATGTTACCAAAAGTTGATACGATATTGATAATATACGGATTACCCTTAATAATAATAATGCATGTACTTTAAGTACGGAGAGAATGGGTATATGGTCTTTTCTGACCTCAACCGATGGTGATCCTCTTGATTTGAAATGGTAAGGTTTCACAATTATGATGATATGTGAAAATGACAAATTTGCGGTATATGTTTTTCATGCCAACTGCATATACGATATACGTACTATGTGTGTACTATGTGAGTACTTGGGTGGAGATATGATTTTATTGATATGATATTTGCTCCACTATTGTGTTGTACTGACTCTTATTGAAATTGGCAGGCGATGGAGCTAGTTGTTTAATAGCTCGTTGTAGATACCTCAATGTGGGGTTAAAAGTAAATTGTGATTGATGTTGACAGTGGTCAACTCTCAAGTACCGCTTTGTTGCAATACAGTATGGAATGCCATGTATGATGGTTGAGCTTGATGCTTTAACTTAACCCATAGTCCGTAATGGGTGGTGTGGACACTGCACACTTGATGGGTCTGGCAAGAGGAGACCTTTTCGTATCAGGCATAAGATCGTAAATGATCTATTCGAAAGAAAGTGATATCATTAAATTGTGCAAGGTCTGAAAGAACCTTGTGGATCCATTGATAAAGACGCTATATCGAAAAATGATCGTGGAAACATCGAGGGGGACGGGACTAAAGTCTATACATGAATAAACTGTGATGTATCCAACTTGGTCTTAACAGGTTCAATGTGAAAAGTCATAGTTTTATTCAAGAAATGCATTGTGTTTTATGTTGTCCCTCCCTATGGTGTGACAGTGCGGAGACGGGTCCATAGCCATATGTTTGGTGGTGTAAGCGACGCTTGTACTTGATGGACACTGTCTGTATGTTACCAGAGGTGAGTTTGAGCTTTAGCTCTTAATGGACCCATATCCATATGTTTGGAGGTGTGCGGTAACACACACTTGATGGGATCCACCTATGTAGGTGTGGGAGTCTGGTCGCTCCCTATGAAGGTTCAAGACTTGCCTTCCAGAACTCCTATAAATATACAAGACGATCCGCCGATGTTAGGAGTTTTTGATGCGTCTCGTATTTGTGCATCTTTTAATTGTTATTTTAATTATTTTATACCTGATTAATTATAGTTCTATATTCATTTTGGCAATTTTTATGTTTAACAGGTTTGAAATTAAATTTTCGAAAATTGTCAAATTTTAGTGCAAATAAGTCAAATTCGATGCGTAAACAATTAAATCAAGTCAATCGAGATTCGGGATAAGAACGTAAAAGCTCGACCCGCACCTCTGCAATACCCGATCCACATTGTTCATCATCCCCTACCTCCAGACCCAAAAACCCATCATCCTCATCATCCCTGTCGTCCACGCCTCCAACTCGTCCTCAGCCCAGCCCAAACGCACAGCCCATCACTGTCCACCTCAAGCTCGCACCATCACCGGCCCAACTCCAGCCCACCCAATGCAGGCCCACGAACAGCCCAGGCCCAACACTGACATCATCAACCACGGCCCGATTCGACCCTCAAGCCCGTCAACCACCAGCGTCCGACCCGCCACCAACACCGACTTAGGGCTTCGTTTCGATTTAAAAGGAAGAGAGCGTTCGATTTTGGAGGGCACACGGTCGTCTCTCTCCTCTACGGGGTTCACCGCCTCTCTCTTTTCTGTCGTTTCTCTCTCTTCTCTCAGCTCTCTCTCTCTCTCTCTCTCAAACTTTATTTAATTTTTCATTAAATTGGAACGAGAGCGAAATTAGCGTGGAGATCAACATGAATTTGTTCAACTTCTTCTTCACCAGATTATCCTTGATGGAGAGCTAACTTGCTCTCTGGGGTTAGATGAAATCTTAGCCTTTACTTTTGTTTACTTTTAATTCGGGTTAATTTAATTGTTTACATGAATTGCTTGGTTGAGATAAATACTTTGAAGTAGTATATTTTTATTGTTTATTCAATTAATATGATTATTGAGTTTGTAACATTTAATTGTTGATATTGATATTTATAAATTAATTCTTTGTGCTTGTAGCCTTAGGATTAATTAATCAAGCAATAGTATTAACTGAATTGTTAATTAAAGCCTATCTTTCCTATGTTTTAGTTAGATAGGGCCAATACGTGATAATTAACAATACGTTAGGTACAGCCTATTTTCCTTATGCTTCAGTTAGATAAGGTCAATACGCAATAATAACAACATTACCTTAGTAGGTTGAAGCTTGTAGCCTAAACCACTACCGGTGTAACAATTAATAATCCCAATTTAAGAGTTAACGCAAAAATAATTGGCTAATGATGGATTCGAAACTCTAGGCTCTAATTTAATCCACATTCCTGATTAGTAGTAGATTATTTTAGTTTAATTGTCATTTTCTAGATTAATTAACACAAAAATATCACTTTTCCTTAAATCAATTTAGATCATAGATTAAATTCACGCACTCTTAGTCCCTGTGGTTTGACACCCTCTCACCCTACACTTCAATTTAAGCGTGTTTAATAGATAGGGTTTTATATTAAATCTTGATAGATGTAGAAAAACACATCAACATTTTGGCACCATTACCGGGGACTAGGCAACGTTCGTGATTTTATTTTTGTGATTTTCTTTGATTTTTTAACTTTCTATTTCTTCTTTAATTTTAAATTATTTTATTTTATTTTTCAACCTAGGATTTGAAATCTTAATTTGATTCTTAATTTAGGATTTTAATTTTTAATTCTCTTTAATTATTATTGCCTCTTTTCTATAAAAAAAAATTCTTTTTATTAGCATTATTTTTCTTGTGATTTTCGCGCGTAAGTAGATTTTAAGGTATCTTGTTATCTCTTTTTTTTTTTTAGTATTTGTTTCGTCTGTTTTATTTGTTTTGCTTATTTAATTTTTAATTTACTTGCTTCGTGTGGTTAATTGTTCATGCACGATCGTCGCTCTTTGTCTCTTGACCTTACCATATTCAACCCTGAAATTGAAAGGACTTTAAGAGACCTTAGAGTCCAACACCGAGCAAAATCTGCTAGTGCTAACTCTGATTTAGTAATGGCTGACGAGCAACAACCATGTACACTTATGGACTACTTTACTCCCACCACATACGCTTCACCCTCATGTATTAAGTTGCCACCTGTAGCCCATAAGTTTGAGCTTGAGCCACATACCATACAGATGCTTCCTTCATTCCATGGCTTAGGTAATGAGAACCCGTACACACACTTGGACAGTTTCATGGAGGTTTGCTCAACCTTCAGGATTCCTGACATTAGAGATAACGCCATCTTACTTCGCCTCTTTCCTTTCTCTTTAAAGGAAAAGGCTAAATATTAGTTAGGCACCTTACCTAGTAGGACGATTAGTACTTGGACTCAAATGCAACAAGAATTTCTTAAGAAATTCTATCCCATTAGTAAGATTAACACTGCTAGGAGAGCCATTAACACCTTCGTCCAACTCCCTACTGAGGAGTTTCACGAGAGTTGGGATAGGTTTAGGGAACTCTTACGAGCTTGTCCATATCATTCTATCCCTAAATGGCAACTAGTCCAAAATTTCTATTATAGGTTAAATGAAAAAGGTCAACAAACTGTTGATGCCACGTGTGGTGGTCAGTTCCTTAGAAAGAATGAGGATGAGGCGTGGGAACCGTTTGAACTTTTGAATGAGAATTCACAACAATCTGCCGCACATGCACGTCTTAATGCTACTAGGTTAAATAGAAGAGTAAATGAGATTGCTCACACCTCCATCTTAGATAAAAAAGTAGACTCTCTTGCCTCTTCCGTAGAGCAGTTAACTTCCCTATTTAAGATGACATTGCCCCCCTCTACTGTACCTAACATGTCTCATGTTTCAAATGTGCATAGTGCTTGCTTTTCATGCTCTAGTGTCTCTCATTCTACACATGACTGCCCCTCTGCTCCACCTTATGTGGAGTGGTTGAAGGAACAAGTCAATGCAGCCCAAGGATTCTCACGAAACGACCCATACTCTAACACGTACAATCCGAGCTGGAGAAACCATCCTAACTTCTCCTGGAGGCAAGGAGGAGAATGATAGTTTATGCCACAACAATCTCACCCATGACCTCACTCACCTAGTATGACACGACCCCTCGGTTTTCAACTGCAAGGGTATGCTTCCAACTACTCTCAACCTCCTAATTTGAGCTCTAATTCGAATTTTGAAGAGAAGGTTTTGAGTGCGCTGAAAGGTTTGGAAGCTAATTTCCAACTCCTCCACTCCCATACACAATTGATTGCAAAGCTAGAAACCCAAATAGGTTAACTAGCTAACACTCTGAGTAGGAGAGATGAGGGAAGACTCCCTAGCCAGGCTGTAGAGAACCCTAGGAACCGTGTAAGGCAAGACAACTATCCTCCCCATCAAGAACAAGCAAAGTCCATTATAATGTTAAGAAGTGGGGCGGAGGTTGACAATGGAGTGAGTGTTGAGAGTGGAGTACCCATAAGTGGTGAGGGAGAAGAGAAGAGCAAGGAAAGGGAGAAGGAAACCGATGAGGTCACGCACCATTCTCCCATTCTTAGGACCTCTGATCTTCCTTCCTCATATGTACCGAGAGTGCCCTTCCCCCAAGCTTTAGTTGCACCACATCCAAACGGGAAGGACAAGAAGTGGGAAGACATTTTGGAGACATTTAGGCAAGTAAAGATAAACATTCTCTTCTTGATACAATTAAACAGATCCCAGCTTATGCGAAGTTCATTAAGGACTTATTGAACCAAAAGAGGCGATCTAGAGCACATCTGCCTAAAAAGTATTTTTAGCCGAGCAAGTGAGCTCTATTATGAAGTGTGACACTCCAATTAAGTACAAAGATCCTAGCGTCCCCACCATCTCTTGTTCACTTGGAGACTACCCGATCGATAAAGCCTTACTGGACTTAGGAGCGAGTGTCAACATTATTCCTTACTCGGTTTATGAGAAGTTAGGCCTGGGAGAGTTGCAACCCACCACGGTGACCTTGCAGTTAGCGGATAGATCAACTAGGATCTCCCATGGTGAGCTGATTAACGTGCTAGTGAAAGTAGACAAAGCCATGTTTCCTGGTGATTTTATTGTACTTGACATGGAACCTTCTAGTCATCCGAAAAATCATATCCCTGTCATTCTAGGTCAGCCTTTCTTAGCAACGGCCAATGCCACGATTAATTGTAGATCTGGGGTAATGGATGTTAGCTTTGCAAACATAACTATCAGGTTAAATATTTTTAAGGCTTCAACATCAGTGAGGATGAGTCAGAGTGTTTTTGTGTAGATGTTGTTAATGATTTGGTGGACCAAACACTCTCCTCTACCCTAGTTAGCGACCCCCATGATGAGAATGATAAACCTTCTAAAGAGATGCAATGAAGGTTAAACCCGGACAGGAAAGAAGTCTTGGGTTGGGAGAAGAATCACAATGTTATGGTTCAGGAGGAAATTGTACTAGGCCATAGGTTGTCTAAGGAGGGTATTGAGGTTGATAGAGCTACGATATATTTGAATGTGAACTCACCCCCTCCCTCAAATGTGAAGCAAGTTAGAGACTTTCTAGGTCAGGCAAGTTTCTATAACGGATTCCTTAAAAACCGTGAGAAGTTGACTAGACCGTTGACTAGTGCACTATCTAAGGACATATCAGTTGAGCTCGATGAGTCTTGGTTAGAAGCTGTGCATAAGCTTCGATCTACACTTGTTGTTACCCCCATTAGGCATCCACCCGACTACTCTCTCCCTCCTGAAATCATGTGTGACACTACTGATTGTGCTGTAGATCTTGTTTTAGGTGAGCTTGATGAAGTTGTTTCTTTAGTTGATGCCATTACTTGATCTTCGCTAGACCCATTGCACCCTACTGAAGGCATAAAACTTAGCGCTCCTAGGAAGTAGCCTACGTTTGTTATTTCTTGTTTTAATTTAGTTTTTGACTAATTAATTTCTTGGAGACTTGTTTTATCTCTTTTCAGGTTCTTGTCCCGTGTTGAAGGAGTCATATATACATGTTCGCGCCGTCTCATCAGGTTATATTGCTCCATCTCACCTATCTCTTGTGCTTTAATGATTGATGTTGTTGCATTAAGGACAATGCATGATTTAGGTGTGGGGGTGAGGCTCATTTGCATATGCTCATTTTTGGTCAAATTTTTAAAATTTTGAACATCTTTTGTGCATTTTGAGCGTGCATTATAACCGTTTAGCCAAGTTTTCCTTAATTGACGTGTATGTTATGATGACAGTGGGATTAGTTGCTTATTTCGTTCTCTTAATTCCATGAAATTAAATGATTCTACTTCATACTTATTAATGAGTGTTGTTGATTATTGTTGATATTAATTGGTTCTATTCATGCCGCTCACATATTCACTGAGCACAAGACTTTCATTTTGCAAAAAATCTGAAGAATTTGAGTAAAAAACCTTATATATATTGAGTTTTGCAAGCCTACCCTATTGGCTTATCCTAATCCTTGCCCTTGATGTTATGTAAAATACTGGTTGGTCAATGTCAATTGTAATGATGAAGTACGTGCTATAAAAGAAAAAAAAGGTCAAAAAATGGATAGAAAAGAAAGTGGAAACAAAAAGGAAAAAAAAAAAAGAAAAGAAAAAAAGGGTTTCCTCCAAAAGAAAGAGGCAAAAAAAAAAATGAAAAAGTAAAAACTGGTGTACATTCATGACAAAGAAGTTTCTTTTGTACTATACTGAGGTTAGAATGTTGTAAAGTGGTCACTCATATGCCACTTAAAATTTCTCTATATACAGGCATGCGTTTAGGTGATTCAATGGTGTAGGTGCACAAAACCTTTATATATTTGGTTGGAAGCGAGAATTTGAGGAGATTCTGCGACATGAAATCCTAATCACTTTCACTTGTGCTCTTAAATTGCTTGAGTAGTCCTTATTAGTTGATACAAGGTTAATGAAATTCTATGACGAGTTTTGAAGTTTAATCATCTAAATTCATGTAATTGGAGAATGCTCTAAATGATTTAATCTTGTCTTGAATTGTAATATAGGTGTTAATCTCGGGAAATTGGGTGAAGGTTGGGATGGTTGGGGTAGTTGGTCATTGTAGTTTTTATGTTAAATCATAGGCTTTGCTCGAGGACTAGCAAAGGTTAGGTGTGGGGGTGTTGATGCTTCTCGTATTTGTGCATCTTTTAATTGTTATTTTAATTATTTTGTACCTGATTAATTATAGTTCTACATTCATTTTGGCAATTTTTATGTTTAGCAGGTTTGAAATTAAAGTTTCGAAAATTGTTAAATTTTGGTGCAAATAAGTCAAATTCGATGCGTAAACAATTAAATCAAGTCAATCGAGATTCGGGACAAGAACGTAAAAGCTCAACCCGCACTACTGCAGTACCCGAGCCGCATTGTTCATCATCCCCTACCTCCAGACCCAACAACCCATCATCGTCATCATCCCTGTCGTCCACACCTCTAGCTCGTCCTCAGCCCAGCCCAAACGCACAGCCCATCACCGTCCACCTCAAGCTCGCACCATCACCGGCCCAACTCCAGCCCACCCAACGTAGGCCCACGAATAGCCTAGGCCCAACACCGACATCATCAACCACGGCCTGATTCGACCCTCAGGCCCGTAAACCACCGGCGTCCGACCCGCCACCAGCACCGACTAAGGGCTTCGTTTCAATTTAAAAAGAAGAGAGCGTTCGATTTTGGAGGGCACACGGTCGTCTCTCTCCTCTGCGGGGTTCACCGCTTCTCTCTTTTCTGTCGTTTCTCTCTCTTCTCTCAGCTCTCTCTCTCTCTCTCAAACTTTATTTTAATTTTTCGTTAAATTGGAACGAGAGCGAAATTAGCATGGAGATCAACATGAATTTGTTCAACTTCTTCTTCACCGGATCATCTTTGATGAAGAGCTAACTTGCTCTCTGGGGTTAGATGAAATCTTAGCCTTTACTTTTGTTTACTTTTAATTCGGGTTAATTTGATTGTTTACATAAATTGCTTGGTTGAGATAAATACTTTAAAGTACTATATTTTTATTGTTTATTCAATTAATATGATTATTGAGTTTGTAACCTTTAATTGCTGATATTGATATTTATAAATTAATTTTTTGTGCTTGTAGCCTTAGGATTAATTAATCAAGCAATAATATTAACCGAATTGTTAATTAAAGCATATCTTCCCTATGCTTTAGTTAGATAGGGTCAATATGTGATAATTAACAATACATTAGGTACAACCTATTTTTCTTATGCTTTAGTTAGATAAGGTCAATATACAATACTAACAACATTACTTAGTAGGTTGAAGCTTGTAGCCTAAACCACTACCCGTGTAACAATCAATAATCCCAATTTAAGAGTGAACGCAAAAATAATTGGCTAATGATGGATTCAAAACCCTAGGCTCCAATTTAATACACATTCCCTATTAGTAGTAGATTATTTTAGTTTAATTATCGTTTTCTAGATTAATTAACACAAAAATATCACTTTTCCTTAAATCAATTTAGATAATAGATTAAATTCACGCACTCTTAGTCCCTGTGGTTCGACACCCTCTCGCCCTACACTTCAATTTAAGTGTGTTTAATAGATAGTGTTTTATATTAAATTTTGATAGACGTAGAAAAACACATCAGTTTCCTTTTCGGGTATCTTGTTGCATGTGGTTTAGCATTTTATTTGTTGGAGTCTAGTTTGTTGGTTGTTTTCCGTTTGGTGTCTTGGTGTTTTTGGTTGTTTGTCTTCGGGTCTTGCCCTGCACTGTTGTGCTTATCGGGCTTGTAATCCAATTATAGAAAAAAAATCCTTGATCAGTTGACAACTTTAATGTACAATTTATTCTAGCCTTTTTAGTTAAATATTTAATTTTTAATGAAAATAAAAATTTTAACCGCTCAATAGTCACCAAGTATAGCTTTATACCAATTCTCGATGGATACAACACTGGTATTACTCACCAGCTACAATTCGCTCGTATGCTTTCAAGTGCGCAGTTTTTTAAACTGTTTAAAACCACATCAACCGTTAAAGAGTCAAAGTACAAACAGAAATTTTACAATACCTTTTTATTTTATGGAAAATTATCACTTAGATACCATGAGATTTGAACATTTGTCACATAGGTACCTTGACATTTCAATATATACAATGAGGTATTATAAGGTTTATCGTCTAAGTATATTATGTCGGAATTTGATAAATTTTTGTACAAATATGACCAATTTTATATAAAAAATATTGATTTAGTACATGAATATACTAATGTATAAAAATCATGTCAACATTATCAGTAGAAATTCAAAAAATTGCAGCAAAATTTTATCAAATTTTGATGTGAATTACTTATATATTATTAAAATCATGTGTCGTATTAGCACTTTTTGGTAAAAAAATATCAAATTCTAATAAAAATACTCATATATAATTAAAATTATGTTCCATTTTAACATTTTTTAACAACAGAAAGGTATTTAATTGATAAAATTTTAAAAAATTTAGGGTACCTAAGTGATAAAAGTTTTAAACCTTAAAGTACCCTATTATACCTATTAAAATATTAAGATACTTAAATAATAAATAATCAAACTTTAGGATATTTAAGTAATAATTTTTCTTATTTTATTCCCTAAAGTATATATATTCTACTTTTTATTCATTTATTCTACTATTTTTCACAGGACCGTTTTGACGGTCTCGTCCCTCTCTTCAGTCTTCCCTCCTCTTTTTCCAACCCCAGTCTCTCTCTCTCTCTCTCTCTCCTCTGCAAATCAATTGCCGAAAATGGAGAACGGCAATGGAGGATTTGAGAATCAATCTGCCCTAATTTTTATGGGCACCGGTTGTTCCAGTGCTCTGCCCAACGCGATGTGCTTGATCCAGCCCTCTGATCCTCCCTGTCAAGTTTGCTCCCAATCCTTGTCGCTCCCACCTGAACAAAATCCTAATTACAGGTCTATTTTAACCTTTAAATTGTTGTATTGTTGAATGTGATTGATTTCCTCTATTGGTTATAGGGAATTGCTTATAATTGGGTGTTGCATTGATTTGATTTTGTGTTCTAGGTTTGATCATTGGGGTTTGTGATTAGATTATGGGATACTACATTAGGTATTCCAGGGTTTGATAATTGGAGTTTGTGATTAGATTGTGAGTTTGTCTAGTTATGTTATTTTGGTGAGAATCGATCTGATTTGCTCTTATCAAGTAGTTCCTTGTTGAAGCTTTTGAATTGGGTTCATTTAGCTCATTTTGGCACTAGAGTAAGCTTGTTTTGATGGAGATTGTAGTGGAGGGAAAGTTAAGCAACAACACACGAGCGTAACATTTTTGGGCTTAGCAATTGGGTGCTATTAACTTGGGGAACTAAATACTGTTGTGAACTAAAAGAAACTTCCCCGCAAAAAATAATGAGGTTCTGTTTGGCACCTAAAATTGGAGTCTGGAATTAGGGTTGGGATTGGAATTGGGGTCCCAAATTCCAATTATGTTGTTTGGTTCACTTGTTGGAATCGGAATTACAACTTCACCGTTCAATTCCATGAAATTGGATTTTAATTAAAAATCATACATTCCAAAATCATCTAAAACTTGTATTGGAAACTTGTCCTTCACAGTCATAGAGTTGAGTTGCCTATAATCAATACACATACGACCCCTGCTCAATTTCATGAAATTGGATTTTGAAATTGGATTTTAATTGAAAATTGTAAATTCCAATTCCGTGGGGTGGGCGGAAGGACTTATAATTCCATACTAACTCTATTGACCTGAAATCCAAAATGATCCAACTCAATTAGCATAAAATCAGAACACCCGATCCACCCTAAATTTGACCCAAAATTGAAAGTAACCCTTCTTGAATAACTCGAACCCGAATTCATCAGACTTGAATTGAACATGACCCCAATCTAACTCAAAGATGAAAATACCAAACCGACAAACCCAAAATCTGAGACGACTCAAACCTGAAATGACCCTACTTGACTCCCGTGTGATTTGAACAGGGCCCAACCGACCTAATTGAAAATCTGAGATGACCGAAACTAATTGACCCGAAACTTAGAGATGATGAGTCAAATTTCTTCTGTGCCAAGCCGAATCCTAGAATGAACTATGTAAGAAACCCAAAATATAATAAGCATGATATGATTCGACTCAAATAAAACATGACAAGTTGACGTGAAACTCGAAATGACTTGAATCACAAATGATCTAATCCAATCGAAACCCAACCCTAGTTGAATCGAAATCTAAAATTATTTAACTCGATTAACTCAAAACTCAAGACGACTAGTTATGGAATTCCAATTTCTTTGCCAAACAATGGAATTTCATTGCCATCCTAATTCCAATTTCGTCATAATCAAAATTGGAAATACAATTCCATAATCAAGTCCAATTCCATGTGGCAAATAGAGCCTTTAGGATATGAGGTTCTAATTTTGAATCCCCCTACCCCTACCTGACTTACCTACCAAAAAAGAGGAAGAAGAGCTTTTGAGATATTCTCACTCCTTGAGACTAAAATAGTGAGTCGTTTGTCATTAACAAAGTCAGTGCTTGGTGACTCTACTTCTTGTTAGTCAATGATAATATTGAGCTTCCAAAACTTTGAAGTGGTAGGCAAATGGCCATTATTTGTGTATGACATTCTTGCTGTTTCCCTTCTTGAATGGTCAAGTTGTAAGAAGCTATCCTGGGTCATAATACTTAAAAACTTGTGAATTTACAGAGGCAATACTTCTCTTCTTATCGACTATTGCTGGAGTAATGGTGAGCGCAAGTATATATTGATCGATGTTGGTAAGACATTCCGAGAGGCAGTTCTTCGATGGTTCACATTCCATAAAATTCCTCAAGTTGATTCTGTGAGTTTGCGTTCTTTTGCCTTTTTGACTCTAAGATTATGTAATTGTGAAATATCTTTCCCAGTTTAACTTGCAATGAAATATCTTTATTTGCTTGTGTGTTTTTGAGGACGTCTTGCCCTTTACACTATATGTATTATTTGATTCTTAATAATATTTCCTTTTTTGATTAAAAATTGGGAAAATTTTGAAGAAGCATGTTATTATCAACTTCACTTATTTAGATTAAGCATCTTTGCTCTTTTAAACTTTTGCTTCTCTTATTGATATTTGTCTGGTTATTGCATGTCTCCTAGGCATACGAGTATCTTGGTGCCCCTCTCCACATGTTGGAATAGATATGTATAATAGAGAGTGATGGAACAGAATAACGGAAAAGCTCCTTACAAATGTTGTTTTCTGTGGTTGACAAATAAATCTTGATAAAGAGGAAATTTGATGGATACGGCAAAGGTAGCTATTCGTTGGTGTATTTGGCTTGAAAGGAATGCTAGGATCTTTAAAGAACAGTATTGCTTGTTATGTCTAGGCTATTTGACAATTGAGCTACATTTTGTCACTTCCTCAACTAATGTCAAAAATCTAGAAGGATGCTGGTTGCATTAGGGAGAGGCTGTTGAAATTTGCACTCTGGGCCTTACAATTTCATGCTTTTCTTGTTTTAAAATGTTTAGCATGTTTCCTTTCTCCCAGCATGCTTAACATTCTCTTAGTCATGACTAGGACCTTCCGCAAGGAAAATCTAACTAATCTGGAAAATTTTGGCTTCTTACATGGAGTCAAATTGCTATTTATATGATTGTGTAATCGTCACGGTAATATTGTTGAAGTGGAGTATCACATATGTTATAGGTCATGGTGATCATGTTAAATTTTCTAAAAGATAAATATCTTTTAAACCTTATATTTGTAAAAATATGAATGAATAGTTATATTGTCATTGATTATTATATCACATTGATAGCTTTTAATATAAAGATACATTTTTAAATATGTTTTGGTAATTAAAAGATAATATGTATATGCATTATGGAGGCAGTTGCAAAGAGTACCATTATGTAATGGTCAATAATGACTAGCTCAAAATCTGTTAAGTAATGACTATTTTATCGCGTAACGACCTTCATTTAATTCCATGGTTTTTTCTCAACAAGTGTGTTTAAGGTTTGTGCATATTTTGGATATGCACGTTACACTTTAAGCTAACATGGGAAAAGAAGCCCTCATTCCTGTGCAAGCGCTATCCGTGATTTATATGAGCCTGCTGTATGTTATCATTTTATGTGTTTTAATCTATTTATCCAGCGAAATTGCCTTGAAAGTCAGACCAAGTTTGCTGTTTGGCTCAAGAATAAATCATGAAGCGTATGAGCGTGTGAAGATTGTTAGTAGCGGAAATATAGCCAGGCCTTTCTGTAGCTTCTTTGTGGTGCTTCTCAGATACTAGCCCTTTCAGTTTGAGGATTGTGAAACTGGAAGTAACTTCCTTCTGTTCTAATGTTCTGCTTGAAAATGAACAGAACATTTATGCTTCCCTTGTTATTATGTTTCGACTTTTAGTTTTACGTGGTTCTATTCCAATTTATTGAATTGCTGGATGATAGTTGCACTCTAGTTATCATGCATGTCTACAACAACAACAATAAACCCAATGCCACAAAGGCTCCTATGTGAGCATGGTTTGGGGAGGGAGAGATGTATGCAGCCTTATTCGAGAGGCTGTGTCCACGGACCCCAACCTAAAAACTGAAAAGCAAACAACACCATAGAGCAACAATAATGCAAGAAAGCAACAAGCAAAAAAAACAAGCGACAAAAGAGCAACAATACCACATGCAAGTAAGCAAGCAACAAGCAACAATATCAAATATGTAAGCCTAGGGGTGCTATAAACTACATCGTTGTTCTCCTCTATCCTAAACCGCTACCTCAGCTACACCTATTCTAACCTACCACTCATCTCTATCTAAGGCCATCTCCTTATTTAGGTTCAGTTGGGTGAGGTTGTGTCTAATCGTCTCCATCCAACCTTTTTTGGCCTACCTTTACCTCTCCTCCCATGCATCATGTGAAGTTGTCCGCATCTCCTAACAAGGCCCAGTGTTTGGTCTTCTCCTAACATGTCCAAACCATCTTAGACGTTGCTCTCTCAACTTATCCTCAATTGGGGCCATGCCTAGTTTGCTTCTTAAAACATCATTTCTGATCTTGTCCTTCCTTGTGTGTCTACACATCTACCGCAACATCCTCATCTCCGCCATCTTCAACTTTTGTGTATGTTGCCATTTAACTGGCCAACATTTTGCACCGTATATCATGCATGTCTATTATTGGCATGTCTGTTATCATGCATGTCTGTTACCCTGAAATAATGAAAAGTTATGAAGTTAGTTTCTGATCAACTGCAGATATTATTGACACACGAGCATGCTGATGCAGTTCTTGGTCTCGATGATATACGTGCTGTGCAGCCATATAGCCCTACCAACGATATTAGCCCAACTCCGATCTACCTCACCAAGGAGTCAATGGATAGGTATGCTGCTTTCTTGAGGAATGAATCAGTAGACTAATTTTCGGTTAGCTGTAGCATCATTTATCATCTATATCATTTGAGCCTTTTGACGGTCAAGTAACGAGTGATCATACAATTTTGCCATTGTGTTTTTTTTTTTTCCTGCTGATAATTAACTAGATCTATCATCATTTGAGTGAGATATGAATCGGATTGAACTTTTTTGGTTGCTATCATAAATTATCTATTTGGACCTAGTGGTGACTGGTTGGTTGACCTTCTTAGCATTTCAGATCCAGTGGCATATGGATATACTGGGATTGACATGTCACAAGTATGGGTCTGCCATCTAATAGTTTCGGAGATATCTATCTGCTTATATGAGCATGAACTCCTTTTTTCCTTTCCTTTCTGAAAATGAAACTGTAAACTATTGCTTTCTCCATTTTAGCACATGACAATTTGTTTAACTGTATGTCAAGCCCGATGAGTAAGAGGCAACCGTGTGTCCAGTCCAGCCTGATGACAATTTGGTGAAATACTGTTGGAAATTTTGAGTCCAGTCTGATGTTTCTCTTGATATTCTATAGATGTATGCCATGTATCTGTATGCCCACAATTGATATATTTCTGTTCTATCTTTACTGTCCTGCTATTTTTTAACCCCCCTCCCTCCTTTCTATTCGATATTTCGGTTTCACACTAGTGAAATTTGATCTATCTGGCTTAATGAGGTACTCATTGTCGTCTTTTCCTTTGAAACAGTGTTGCTACAAAATTTCCTTATCTGATCCCCAGGAAACTTAAAGAGGGCCAAGAGATAAGAAGAGTAGCCCAGCTTGATTGGAAGATCATTGAGGGGCATCAAGAGAAACCTTTTTTTGCATCGGGCCTGCAATTTTTCCCCTTACCAGTAACTTGCTCTGGATATATCTCTTCATGAAATGCTTCCTGACTTTTGTCCATATCCTTGGCTTTTATTGATTATATATCTTAAACTTTTGCAGGTGATGCATGGTGAAGATTATGTTGCTTTGGGCTTTCTTTTTGGTGAGAAATGTAGGGTAGCTTATATATCTGATGTTTCAAGGTTTCCTTCAACCACTGAGCATGGTGAGTACCCTCTGACACTTTGGTTCGCCTTTGATATTGTTTATTTCTGCTCTATCAAGTCCCTCTGCCTCCCTCTTGTCCTCGTCCATCCCCCGCTCTCTCTCCCCCCCCCCCCCCAAAAAAAAAAAAAAACCACACACATGCGTGCTACATAGGGAGCGTTCCTGTTAGAAGTTTGCTCCTATACTTCATCTTTTAAGTTCTGTGAAGTATGAAAATGTTCAAAAAAGTTCTGGAAAGAACGGAGTATTTTGTACACTAGCATAATGTGCTCTCTTCTTATTGCTGACTTTATGCTGCTACTAATCCATGTTATACAACAACGATAACAACCCCGTGCCTTAAAGAGGCTCCCACCAAGACAGAGTCTGAGGAGGATAAGATGTAGGCAGCCTTACCCCTACATGGTATTTCCCTATAAAGAGGCTATTTCCGAAGAGTCCTCAACCCTAAAAAGTACTAGTCCATGTTTTAAGCTGACTGAAAATATGGCTTATATGTTTATTTTTGCAGGGTTCTGATAATTGCACCTTTTGTAAAGAGTAAATAGATATTGCAAGATTTCCATTAAATTACAACTATATCAAAATTTAGTATTCCATATATTTGGAAAGAGTTAAGAATGTGACAGACAAATTAAAAATGTGCAGCAATAAGTCATCATAAATGAGTTAATATGATAGTTCTTTACGTTGTTCTGCGGACACGATATATGTTTTCTTTTTGAAGTTTGTCCTTGTCATGATTGTTTAATTGCTCTATGCGGCGGACCTGCTTCTCAGGTTGGGGGTTCTCGGAAACACTCTCTCTTCAGGGTAGCCCCCTAAAGGGGGAAGGCTACGTACATCTACCCCCCAGTCCCTGCTTAGGCGGGAGCCCTTGGAGGCACTGGGTTTTTTATTGTTGTTGTTGTATGATTGTTTAATTGATGCTTAACATTGATGTCAAAAATAATCACTAAAGAGAAGATAAAAAACAACAAAGCATATGTAAGATCTATATGGAAAAATATTATATAGAAAGAGAAGAGATACTTGTGAACTACTCAAGTTACTGACTATATGAAAGGAACTCCAGAATAGGTTGCATCAGCACGAATGTGTATCAATTTATGTTCATAGTATTGTCCTTAGAACACAGAACTGGCATAGTGGCTGCTAAGAAACAGTTGCTAGGGTCAGATTGAATTTTTCCCTTAATGACAGTGCTTAAGAGGCTGCTCTTTTGCAGTTATTTCTAAATGTGGAGCTGGACAGTTGGACCTTCTTATCCTGGACACTCTCTATAAGGTTAGACAATCTGACTTTGTTTGGTATATCTTTGCATAAAAGATGAATTGGATGTCGGAGCTGTTATTGTATATATAGTCTTGTAAGAATACAGGTCGCATCGCATGGCAGCTTCAGAGAAAGACCCGGTGCTCAGAATTAGGCAAATCATCTCATTTTCCACTGCCACTATAATGCCGCTTTGAGTATAATAATTACTTAATGACCCATGTTTTTCCCTCTCTGAGGTTGAAACACGCTGCAAATTGCAATTTGCACAACATGCTCTATACTTCTTTTAAATCTGCTAGAATGATTAGACCATCCTGGATTATTGAGTTAATGATCTGGTGGGACCTTATGGTATAGGGTGATGAGTGTATTGTCCATTGGATGTCTCACAATAGAGTTTCAGGCAGAAGTTATCTTAGCACTCAAATGATAACTTTCATTGTTGGATGGTAAATTTTTAAACGTAGGGACCTCTAGTTCACTCTGGCTCTGAACATGATTGTTGAGTGTCAATATTATATTTTCCTCTTCAACATATATTTTGATAGTTGTAAAGGGGTGTGATTATTTACCTGTGTCAGTTTGTTGAATGTTGAGTTTGATCTCTTGATCAAGTTATGAGGTCTAACATCTTCTGATGTTAAATATTTTGTGCACCAGGATTGTTACAGCATTGGAACAATTTGCGTTGGGACCCCAAGCAATTTAGGCTTCCCTATTTCAACATGCGTGCTATGTACTACCCATGGCTTGTTTCCAATTACTTAAAAATTACCTAAAACTTTTCACCTCCATTGTATCCCCTTCCCCCCCCCCCCAAAACGAGGAGAAACCAACCCACGACCTATAATTTCCAACTTTTCTCTTAGAACTTTGACTGATTCTGTGGTTTGAACATTCTGTTTTTCCACATCCTTGTGAAGGATCCATTGATGCTCACTATGTCAGACACTGCTCTATCATTTTAAAGTGATGCCTGCATCACTTTTACATTTTTAATCCTATCGTGGCTGATATGAGCAAATATCCATTAGAAGACAGGCATCATGGCTACCGGTTCTTTAGATGTGTTTGTATAAACATGTTTAACATTTGGAGCCTTGAAGTATACCAATTCCTAGAGCAAACCTATAGACTTCACTTTTTCCCTTAAAGTAAAGAATTTCCGCATTTGAAAGCCTTTGGTCTTGCTAATGCTGTGACAGACAATTGGGAAACATTGGTTATTGCTGTATCAGTTGTTGCCTTAAGTGTGGTGCTTATTATTGCTAACTCCAGTGTTTCGAGGCTTATACGACTTCCTCCTTGGGTGCACTTATTTGCTTTTCTGCCTACTTGCCTATTATTTGCCTTGCAGTTGCCTTCCATTGAGTTTTGCTTAGTAATGCTTGCCTTGTGCTATGTTCTGCTCTTATGCTTTGTTGCTTTCGTGCTTCCAGGATGCCATGCTCCCATGCTGCCATGCTTCTTAGGTTGGGAATCTTCGGAAAGAGCCTCCCTTCAGGGTAGCACCCTGAAGGGGGAAAGTTGTGTACATCCCCCCCCGGGGGGGGCCCTGCTTAAGCGAGAGCCTTTGGGGCATTGGGATTGTTGTTGTAGTTGTTGCCTTAAGTGTGTTCTCTTTACTGGTAGTATTCCGGCTGTCCTTGCATTCTAATGCTTGAAAATCAAGTACACTTGGACATTGACTGCATGTATGATTGACTCTGTGTAACTCTCGACTACTAGTTTATTACTATGTCTGTGCATCTAAAAGTAATTTTATTTCTGAATGACATTTCGTACAATTAGTGGATAAAAACCTTTTGGTTTTTTTGCCTTTGCAGACTGGATCCCATAATACACACTTTTGCTTTCCTCAGGTGAGATGTCAGAACTTTGACATGTAATTCTTGTTGATTAGTGCAGTTTGAGATTTGATAATCTTGTCATCTGACTACTGTTAGTATGATTTCTCCCAAGACTCTTGATGCAGTGAAGAGGCTTTGTCCAAAACGAGCACTGCTAATTGGAATGACCCATGAGTTTGATCACCACAAGGATAATGCATTTCTTATGGAGTGGTCTAAGCGGTATGTCGGTTCTCCTCTGTTCCAGCTCATTGAATTACATATGACCAGGGTATTTAAATACTGATACGGGTTGAAAACCTAGTTTGGATCACATTATTTGTTATAGGACCTGACCGGACTGGTTGCCATTAGGTTCAATCCTCAGTCCTTGACTTAGACTGTAACTATTATTACGTGGGATATAGAATAATGAACGTCTTTGAAGTGTTAAAATAATGACCACACCCAAATTGGACTGAATAATTTGGTCCAAAATCTGACTTGACTAGTATTACTTTGTTTGGTCCTTGTCTGAAATTCAGACCCTTACTAGTCTTCAATCAAGTCTGGCTTGTTCTGGGTGTTGATGATCACCCTTAAATATACATACATTGATTGCTATATTTAAAAAAAAAAAAAAAAAAAAAAAAAAGGAAAGGAAACTTATTTCTTTATTGTTGTATCTTTATTGATTACATGGGAGTATCCTTGCTCACGATAAACAACAATAAAACCATTTAAGCATTTGTTCCTACTAAGTGGACTTCACGCAATTGATCAAAGTACACCCACGTATTCTATTATGAATTATATTTTTGCTAAGTTTTGTTGAATTTAGAGAAAGAGAGGATGTAGAGAATGGCTTAGTTCTCTCACAATCTCCCGTGCTGATTAGCCACAAGTGACAACGATCTTATGCCCCGCGTGCTGTGGGGATCACAATGAGGGGGTCCAAAACAAAATTGAAGGTGTGGTGATACCCTTAGATTGTTGAGAAAATTTCTTAGTGTAGATCTACCACTTTTTGTATTTGTAGCGGAGTACTATTCACAACTGCTAGAGTTCAACCCTCTCTCTGTTAGGTCTGACACCATATTGACCGTAGAAAGAGAGATTGAGAGAGAATGACTTAGCGCCCTTGCATGTATTAAACTCTATTTAGAAGGTAATCTACTGGGTGGCATCGACCAATTACAACTATCAAGGTCAAGGGAGGAGGGATGGAATTATGATTGTGCTCTTCATGAGATAGCCCCTTAATGTTTTTAAAAAGGCATAAACCTCTATCTATATTAAATTCAAGATAACACAATTTCACAAATGCCCTTTACTAACAATATGCGCTAATGAAATGAAACTTTTTTTTTTGGCCTTTTTATGTCTCTCTCCCTTCTTCTTAACCTGGGATTATGACCTAACGATGTTGTAAGAATTTTAAGAATGTCTTTAGCTGCTCCCCCCACCCCCCTCCAAACCAAATCCAACAGAATAAGCATGTATTGGCCCATTTGGAATAGTATTTCCCAGCATGGATTTGTCAAGGAGTCGATTATTGCAAAAGCTTAAGATGTTTATGAACGATTTTCTATTCCATGAACCCGCATTCAAATAGCCACTGGGAATGTGCCACATGGATGATGCACAAATCCATCGCGAGAACTATATTAATATAACTAGTATGGCTTATTGGGATTTGAACTGGAGAAAATCAAGTAGGCTCCAAAAGAAAATATTCAATTATGCCAAAAGCTTAAACCATTACGTAAAAAATCATGAATAACTTCAACATGAATGGAACTACTGCCATTGATCGTATGAACGCTATCTTTTAGAATACTCATGAAACTTATAATTAACAGCCTTCTGTTATAACTAAAGTTACCAAATCCTGTTTTTTTCTTCAGTGAAGGCATTCCAGTTCAGCTCGCTTATGATGGTCTAAGAGTCCCCATAGATCTTTGAGGAGGTAACACATCACTCTGCCCATTTTGTTTGTCTCTCCTCGATTTTGCTGCTTGTAGCTTTAAACAGAAATCCCAAAATCTATATGACTGGACCATAGTTGTAGGAAACTCCTAAAATGCCAGCATTTCATGCTCAAAAATGCAATTTGGCGCTTCAAAATTAGATTCGCATTCCAACACATATTAAACTCGACGGAAACATGATTCAAACAATCATGAAATTATTTTGATAAGAAGGTACTTATTAGATGCTATGTTGGTTAATTATATCACTTGATTGAATTTTGTGGACATGTTGGAGTTAATATTTTTCATCTTATTCATTCGAGTTCTCAATTTTCTTGATTATTGCTTAATATTGACTTTGTTTTGATATTTATGTTTTAACGCCTCAATTAATGAAATTTCATTAATATAACAACTCCCTTCATGGTTCCATCCTTAAAAGCTTCTATGACTGCCTGCTACCCTATTCTCGCTTCTGTTTCCATTCTCGCTCCTGCTTTATGCAACTATGAACCGGAGGACACTAACAAAATGTTTTACTTCACAGGTTAAATGCAAGTGCAGGTATACTTTCAGTTCTTTTAGTCTCCTTACAAAACCATTTTTTACCATTCAAGATGTCAAGAATTCTTGGCACACACACCGAAAAGCTGCGTTGAAACCAAACTAGCACACACACCGAAAAGCTGCGTTGAAACCAAACTAACCCAGTGATTCGAAGAGGACTCAAGAACTTTTGGTGGTGATAGAACTCGTTAGCGATATGAATTCCTCATTTTGTCATTTGTTTTAGAGACGCGTATACCACAGGTAGTGAAGTGGGTTACTTTGAATTGATGTTTCAGAGTTGTGCAGCATGAATATTCAGATGGAAAAGAATACAACACATAGAAAACTAGTAAGGTACTTTATTTTTGACAGTCATTAGCTGTCATGGTATTGATCCAATGAGTTACGAATACAAACATGATTTCTTTTCATGTCATTATGTCTGGTATTACTTTAGTTGATTTGGATTATATAAATATTGCACTGTCTTTGCTTTTTAAGGTTGGAGGTCCTTCGAAAACAACGCTATCTTATAAGGGTAAAGTTGCGTACATTTTACCCTCTCTAAATCTTGTCTTGGCGGGAGCCTTTTTAAAGCGTTAGGTTTGTTGTTATCGTCTTCTTCTTATCACTTGAAAGCCTAAAAAAAAAAAAATTTGTTTTCTTTTAAATATAAGGAGACACCTTTTTTTTTTTTTTTTAACTTTTAAACAAAAGCAGAAAAATAATACTTTGAAGTAGAAGAAAAAATTACACATTTTTCTGATACAAATATCCACATTAAAAAAAAAAAAATTTACAAACTTGCTTCCTAGAAGTGAGGACATACAACATCCAATCCTAGGTTTAAAAATTTTTTTGCCTGAGAATAGATTCTGTCTCTTCTTATACACATCTGACATATGAATTATCTTTATGGAAATTCCTATTGCAAACACTCTTTGAGTTTGATATGAATGTTTAGTCTTGGCCTCGGGTTGGTCTTGTCCCAAAAAAGAAAAAAAAAAAAAAACAAACAAACAAACACAGAACACTTACTTACACGCTAAATAATTATATCAAAAGAGTATATGTTCAGAAAAATATGAAAGGAATTCTTTTTGCTTCTAAAAAAGTCGATAATACTTTTAAAATTGTTTAAGCTGATCCATAAGATAAATTTTTGAGAGGAACCATGCATGTTCAACATTGGTGTTATCTTTACAAAAGAAACAATAAATTAATTAATCAAAATAAATGATAACATTCACTAATTAAGGAACTGCCTTAGGATAACATTTATTTAAGGTTAAGGAGGTAACTTTGGTAACTCTATCAAGAGCAATGAAACAGGATTTTTTCACACCAAAAGTTTCTGTACCTTTTTTATTGTATCATTTTAGTTGCATTAATTTAACAACAACAACAACAATCCCAGTGCCTCATGACTCCCACATAAGCGGAATCTGGGTGGGGTAGATGTACACAGCCTTCCCCCTTCACAGTGTCAACCTGAAGAGAGACTGTTTCCGATGACTCCCAATAGTTCTATTAACCCTTCTACAATTTATATTGTGTCATTTTAGTTCTTGGTCAAATTCAATTCAAGTTATTGACTATTTTCAATGACACAATCATGATAAATACAAGTAACCCACTATAAATCCTCTTATTGACTTAATTTAACCCAACTCATAGCCGAATCATTAAAAATTGAATTACAAAAATTAACATAGATTTTGTCTAAGGACCAAAGGAACACAATATTAATTGTACAAAAATTAAATTGACACAATTAAAAATAAAAATAATTTAATATTAGTTTATACAATCCAATAATATTTAGCTATAAAATAGGGAGATATCTGAAGTAGACACATTATCTTGAGGAAATATGCTTTTCTACATCATCCTTCTACGCCCCACGTCACCATACATTATTTGCTACACAAACAAACAGCTTATTGATTCATATTTGATACGATCCAAAGGTCTTCTTTTAGTGGTAAAAATACTATCGCGATTAAGATCTTACGACATGAAGTTCTCGATTCAAATCATCTAACCCTGAAACCCACTTAAAAGCTAATTACCTGCAGACTATTCACAATAAATATACTATTCTTATTCAAGTTAGTTCATGCTATCATTGAAGTAGTTTGACACAAGCGCAATATTAGAGGATATTGGACCTAACTTTACTTAGAAAACCGGCTTACTAGGAGTGTAGTCTCCTCATTACCATATAAGTTGGACCATGACAGCATTCTTAGGCAACGTGGGATTCTAATATATAGCTTTACTCATTCTCGTCGAAGTCCATCAGGAAATCAGTTAGATTCTCTGAATCATCTACAGCCTTCTCCAATGACATGAAATCCTTCTTCTTTGGTTTCTCCTGCAAGCATACCAAAAAAACAGAAAAACTATAACAAAGTTTTCTCATGGCACTAAATAAGTACTCAACGAAACATAACAGCCATATGTGATGGAAATTAGTTTAGCTATTTCATTACATGCAATTCTCCTAAATCAATTAAATTGCAGAAGCGATGTCTACAAGGGTTTGGGCATGTTAGGAAGAGAACAACTATCGCCCCTATTATAAAATATGAACTATATAATACACACTAGAAGAGAAAGGATGGTTGGAGATGATTAGACATGACCTTACCCATCTAAACCTAACTAACAAGATGACCTTAGATAGAACAAAGTGGCGGCTAAAAATATGTGTGGCCGAACCACCTGCGAAGAAAGCGGAACACATCTATGGCAGTTTAGGCTTGCATGTCTGTCATTGTTGCTGCTTCATTTGACTTAAGTAGCACCTTTTTGCCTGTTTGCATTAGACATGTCTATTTTTATTTGACAGAGTATAATTCTTTTTAGGGTTGGAGACCCTTTGGAAACAGCCTCTCTACATGATAGCACTCTGTAGGGTAAGTCTACGTACATCTTACTCTCCTAAACCCTACCTTGGTGAGAGCTTCTTTGAGGCATTGGACTATTGTCACAATTCTCCTAAATCTATAAGATCATGTCTTATCGAAACAACCTATTTGTCTTAGACTCTTATCATAATCTCATAACCACAGTTTGAGAGTTGAATTAGAAACTATTAGTTTTCCTTTTGCGCTACGCCAGTGCAATCTAAAATAGAATCAAAAAATGACTGTTATGTAACGTATCAGCCACTACGATGTATAGCATGGCGACTGCAATTGTTGTCACAGTTGTGATTTAAACCATAACCTATAACAAGTAATGCCTAATACTGATACTTGCCCCAAAAAAAAAAAAAAAGAAAGCCTAAAATACTGAGAGAGAATTTCTTTAGTTATGAGTAATAGCTAATGCAAATAATTGTACGATTTTGAGCTAGCTGTTACGTCACGCGACAGCCATGTAATGTAACATCTGCGACATAGCGACCACAACCATGCACCACAACCTTTTTGTAATTCCTTACATTACGTAATATCAGCTGTCATAGTACATAAGAGAAATCAGCCAAGAAGTAACGTCACAGCTGCCCTATGACAACCATGATTCAATACATTAAGTCCTTTTTTGCAACTCTGTAACCGGAACCGCAATCGTGACTGCGACCATGATTTAAAAACATGTTCAACTGTCACCTGGATGTATTATGAAACAACTTCCCCACGTCATAGGGATTTGTCTCTACTATTGTGTAATCCAGTAACATGAACAAGCCAATCAGGATTAAGCTATTCATACGAAGTTTCTCTTTGTAGATTGCAAAGAACTGTCGGATTTCCGCACTTATGTGAGAGAAAGATGTGTTGAGAATTTCACGTGTGAGTTAGATAAATGGTCTTCGATAAGAGTTGTGAGAAAAAAGAGATCAACATATAAACCTAGTAAGCTGCGCTATCTAAAGCTAATTGGTTTCGGAATGAACTCATTTGGGCTTATATGTGGACCTCATATATGCCAACTCTACTGGATAGGCCCAAGGCCCAGTGAAAGTTCACTTGGTATTAGAACGGGTTGGAGATTCTTGGTTTCAATTAGTCTTTTCGCTTTTGTCACCCATCATCATGGACAGCAGATCCCGAAAGGAAGAAACCATTAAACTAAGGGTATGAAGGACCATCTAAACAACAAATAGACTCGCATGTAACCAGGAATCTTGAGAACTTCACGTGTGAATGTAATTAAATTGTCCTATGCAGGAGTTGTGAGAGAGAAAAGATCAATATATAAGTCTAATACAGTACTCCACCAAAACCCACCTGGCTTTGGGACAAAACACAACTTAGGCTTATATGTAGACCTCATGTATGCCAACTCCAAGAATCTAGCCTAAGGCCCGGTAAAATTTCACAGGATGGCATGTCGAGCATTTATTTGCACAGTATGCAGCCACATTAGAGAGTTCTTACAACTTGCCAAAGAATATCTTTTGACAATTATAGAAACTTCAAGAGCCATTTGATCATCTTTTCATCTAACATTACAAAATTTACTGGTTTATTTCACTCAGTGCACTTCTTGTCATCCAGTTTCACAATTCATCTTCTCCCTTTTCAAAAATACATTTTATGGGCACACGAGAAAACGAGAGACATGGGCATAAAAAGTACTGAAGTAGAAAATAACAGAGAAGTATGCTCAAAGGACTTGCCTTTGATTTGCGAAGCTGAGGGTTGCTCTTGAGAACACTCCAATTTCGTGTAATTTTCTCCTCTGCATCATCACCACTTTCAACATCACTGTCATCTCCTTCATCCTACAGGACATATTTGAATTATTAATGGTCACACAAGTTCAAATGGTGTATTTTTTAACCAGGAACACAAGCTGAATTAATAATCAGTAGCATGTCAATGTGTGCCGTATATTTCAGAAATATAAGTGCATTGTCTCCTATGGAACAAGTCTTTCTAGCTCTGTAGAGCATTAGAATTTTGCAGATAAAGAGCAAAGGGACCTCGTGCATACATCCATGTTGAGTATGCACCCAAATCTAAGTTACAAAAAGGATGATACTCACGTCATTCTCACCGATGTCGACCGCCCGTGCCATAGCCTCATCCATATCGGTCATCTGTGCATCATTTGGGCGAAAAGAAACCGAAATAAAAGGAGAATTAGAAGATGTTAGGTAGTATCTGCAAATAATTAACAGTGTCATCAGCCAAAGTAACGATACAGAAAAGTTATAGCATTGGTCATTCTAGGCTGACAAGGAAAGGCAAACCAGCATCAGATGTTTACGACAACATTAATAAGGGGGAAAAAATATATATATCAACTAAAACAAAGAAATGGTATGTTGAAAATGTGATGCATTTAATGGCTGCAAAGCATACTGAATACATTCCCAGCTGATTAAAACATATAGGTTTCTATCAGTTAGCACCAATATGATTCTTTTTCCATGACTAGGAAACCAGAAAGAAGAAAACAAGGGGGTTAAGTGCAGTACGGTAAAGTTGCTCACAATGTATATTCGTGCTCGCGTCAAATTTTATTACCTCATATTCTTGTATCTTCCCCTTGGCCAGAATCTTTTCCAGCTCTCCTCTTGATATGATTTTCCCATGCTGCCCAAACAAGTCCATTAAACAATAAATAAGTACAAATTGAATAAAGCGCATTGCTGCTGTTTAATATAAAGTACGAAAGCAAAGAAAATAAAAAAAGGGAAATAGTTAATCCTAAAACAATTAAAACAATTCTGATTTACTTGAACACTACCTAAGAGGATACTAACACACAAGCACCATATCCCATTAGAACTCCGAAGTTAAGCGTGCTTAGGCCAGAGTAGTATCAAGATGGGTGACCTTCTGGGAAGTCCTCATGTTGCACCCCTCAGGTTGGGGGTTCTTGGAAACAGCCTCCCTTCAGGGTACCCTAAAGGAGGAAGGCTGCATACATCCACCCCCACCAGACCCTGCTTAGACGGAAGCCCTTGAGGCACTGGGAATGTTGCCTTTTGAGTTACTTGAACACTGAAGTTGTTAATTGCAGTGCACGGTGAAAAAAGGCCAAGGTCAATGGAATATGAAAAGACTATTATAGTCTTTGGAACACAGAGCATTTTGTATTTCCAATATATGTATATTGGCAGTGATTTATAGCCTCTCATTAGGGTAGCACCCTGATGGGGTAAGGGTGCATACATTCCCCTCCGCCCCCCGCGGCCCCCCCTCTTCTCTCTCTTTCTTTGCTTAAACGAAAGCCCTTGTGACACTGGGTTTTTTGTTGTTTTTGTTAACGAAGAAACATCTAAGCAACTCCTTGTTGGTTGCAAAGCGGTTACTGCCATTTAGCCTAGCTCGCTTAGTTTGTCGCAAATCAAATGGGTGTTGTTCTTATAATCAAGGATGTTCTTGGCCCCCAGAAATGCATTCATAGCACAAGAGGAAGCAACGAGTGATACGCCCCTCACTAACGCATGGTCGGTTTTCTGGAAAGAAAGGAACAGAAGCATCCATGAAAACATACGGTCTACTTTGTCATTAAAAGTTGTTTCTTGTGAAAATGATCCAAAAACAGTAGTTTCTTGTGAAGATCTATCACATGTGAAGCCAAAAGATCTAAAGAAATAAGAATATTGGAATTGAATCTCATTACCAGAATTCTGGAGCCTAAACTCACAGCGTAATTCTCATTAAATTAATCAAATGAAATCAAGTGAATTTCCGGAACCCCACCTCTTTAAGATATGCCAGCATATTCGGGGTAGGCTCATGAAAGTCTGGACCTCTAAAATCAATCACTTCATTTGGATCTTGGATATAGTTGATAGTTGGATATACTGGATCTCCACCCCATACTGTAATAACAGTACAAAACCAGGAAAAAGCAAAAGAATAATCGTAAGTAGTAGTACATGGAACTGACAATGAAACAAGCAATAAGCAACGGAAATATGCCATGGAGATCAAATTATGTTTTGTTGATCTTTAAGGAAGCAGCGGAAACTCTAGATACATTAAACGGATAGAAGAGAAAACATGCAGCTGAAAACTTTCTTACTGGCATGGTGGTTGTATAGGTAAAAGCCAATTAATACAACAAGAGATATTAGGACCACTCACACATGCATTGGAACCCTAAATCAAGTCAGCATGCACAGACAAAAGGGAACTGAAGAGAAAAATAGGATACCGGAATTTACATGGTTTAGCCTTAGGCCTACATCCACAAAGAGGAGCACAGAAATTTCACTATAACCAATGATGGTGCAAGAGTATTCTCACCTACGATCACTTCCACTATGCACCCATTACACATTAATTATAATCTAGTTTATTGGCCTACATATGTAACTGCTTTTAAGAAAAGTAGAGGTGTCAAGTCCATTATTTCCTCTTCTTCAAATCATGGCTGCCAATATAATACCCACATCAACCCAACAATTAGAAAACATAGTCTCCACATTCATTCCCAACAGGAGATACTGGTAATGCACAGTCAATGAGTTCGTTAAACAAAACATTCTAGATTAAACAAATAGAGGAAGAATAATTAGCCAACATCTTGCTTCAAACATTGGAGTTGACAAGAGTCAAATTCGGGAAAAGAAGAACCGAATGCATGGGAAATATTTTAGAAAGTTATGTTAGGGCATCCTCTATTGTTAAATATAATTAGGTAAAATTAGGTTGGAGTTGGAGGAGTCGCTATTAGTTTGTGACTGTTATGTATGTCCACCAGCCCGTGGAAAGGATCCAATATATGCTAGTTGGCTCTTCCTAAAGCCACGTATGTATCTTGAACCCTGGTTCTATCGCCATGCCTAATATCAAAAGCTCATAAGTCAAGGCTGGGAGTAGATGAGTTCTATTTACAGTTGATGTTCTATAAATTTTCACTTTCTGACTTTCAATCTGATTGTATGGAGGGAGGGTTTCAGTGTCTACGTCTTTGAATAGAAAACTGGGTCCCGTGGAATCCAGTGCGTTGAAAGTAGTATTTATACCATAGTCTAAGTCCCTAACCCGAGAAATCAAATTAGAAGACGGGTGTGAACCTTTGGAGCTCGGTGTGCTCGGTTCTAAGGCGGTGACTCGAAGGTGTAATCCCTGATGATGGTCTTCTTCAAGGATCCAGCTACAGTTTGGATCTCTAGGCTGTTCTTCGCTCCTCCTTGTTTGGTTATGGTTTTCTCTTGTTCTTTCTCAGTTTCTTGCTTTAATCTCTATTGTTTTTCGTTTGCAGTGATGCTCGTCTATGACTGTAACCCTAAATTACTGATAGTGGATTTGAATCATCTGAAAATGGAGGCCCGTGGACTGGGACCTCATCTTGAGGTGCCGAACCACGTACATGGCGTGTTCTTCGTTGTTTTTTGTCTTTTCTGGTTTGATTTCCAATTGTTTTCGATTGTGGATTTTTGGTTGCTCAATGCTTGGACAAGATCTGGTTTTCGAGTTGAGTTCGGGTCGGATTTTAGGGCCCGAATTCACAACAAATGTTAATTCTATTAGGTCATGTATTTTAAACTAGTAATTATGTTATGCGATTCTCTGGAAGTGTTATGTAGTGCCTTGGGCACCCATTCCTACTACACCCCGATCATGACCCAGTCCAACTAAGCTTTGCTGAGCAGTTCTATTGTAGTTTCCTCAACGACTACGCTTCACACAGATAATTGCCTATGTCAACACCCATGTATTTTTATGAATGATCACTACATCTCTAGAAGCAGGTTTTCAAATTCTAGTTAGCACAAGATATGCTACAATAAGAACAGAGAGTAATGACAAGCTTGACCAAGATAAGCTACAGCATGCGCAGTGCATAAACATTAGTAACAAATCACAAATACAATAAGCTACAGCATGCCTAGTGAATAAATGTTCGTAACAAATCACAAATACACTTCAAACAAAATACTTCTAACATATATCTCAAATAATGGTCACCTTAATCATGTAACAGTTGAGAAATTCTTTGCAAAACTTCTTTACATCTGCGCATTCTTTTTATTGATGTATGTACGTGAAATATGAAAAGCTGGATTAGATTTCCACAATATTAAAGCTTTTTCCGTAGATGAGCATTTCAAGTTGATACTTCCCCAATTTTTAAACTGCTAGGAGTGACTTACTTGAAGTAATTTTTCTAAATAAATAGTGTTAAATATTTTTAATATGAAAAAGACGTTATGTGTCAAATTAGCATTATATTTTTTAAAAATATTAACATACTTCCCGAATTTTTTAACTGTTTGGAGTGACTTACTTGATGTAATTTTTCTAAATAAATAGTGTTAAATATTTTTAATACGAAAAAGACGCTATGTGTCAAATTAGCATTATATTTTTTTAAAAAAAATTAACTTAATGAAATAATCCTGTAACATTTAGTGGGGAACGACTTGGAATGGAGGGCCATTTATTTGGGACGGATGGAAGTATTAGTCATTGATGACGAAATCCCTGAGCTTCTATCAACAACAAGATTCAATTGTGCCTCAACCATCGCCAAATGAGCATGAGAATTAACAGGGATGGGGCAGGGGAATCAAACTCAAAAGTTATGGTAAGCTAGCATAAGGGAAGAGGGAAGAACAATGTTATGGGATTCAAAGTACATACTTTCTTTTATTTGGTCCTCTCGCATCCGCATAGCCAAAGGATCCCTACGAATGCGGATATCAGTTCCCATCATTATACGATATTCTCGATCAGTCTGGTGAGAGAACATCTCAACAAGTTGGTCATTCTCATCTTCACCAGTCTCTTCAAAGTGTTTCTGAATTGCTTCCCTTGAAGTATCTCTCTTCCAGCCTTTAACCCACTCTGAGTAGTAAGCCATAGGACCTAATCTCTCCAGCCTCTCTTGTTCAGCTTGAAGCCTACAATGACCAGCAAATCACTCAGGTCAAGTTTAAAAGTCTGGCCAAGTACAGATGATAAGAAGAGAAAACACAAAATATCAGAGTATGCCACTTGTATGTGAACTTTCAACACCAAACGATCCACAAAATTAAAATTGAAAACCAAATAGATTTCTAAAATAAGCTATCAATCTCAGTTCCAAACTATCTGTAAAAAAAAAAACAAAATGGACCTTACTTTGACTTTTCAATTTAAATATCTCCACAACAAACTAAGACTTGTCCCACTAGATGGTGGCAAAATTCAAACAGAAAAGATCCAGCAACGCAAAAAACCAGTGTCTCTGCATACTTTATTCTACTATACCTCGCATACAAGATACCTCTACAGGAAAGGCCAGAAATTAAATCCCTCAATTTGTGCACACAAACATACCACCTTATTTGGAACTTAATCAGAGCATCAAAATATTAGTGATATCAGTATTGGTCATTAATCATACACCTCACCAGATGGAGTTATACCTCATCAAGCTTGCAATTTGTCACGTTTACAATTAAAATGTCATTAAAATGTCTATGGATCTTGAATCAAACAAAAATAGTCACATGTGTATCGCAAGAAAAACATTATGCTATGTTGTAGGTGCTGGTAAAAGGAAAGACTTTGCACTAAGCTTATAAAAGGGAAACGAAACCGCAACACACCCACTCGTACCCTCATACTTAAAAAGCAAAAGGAAATGAGGAAAAGAAGGTTTGAATGCTCTACATCTCTCCATGAACAGGCAATCCATCCAAACAGAATATTCGCCAAAAGAACCAATCGACAAATCAGATTTCTCTATGGAAAGATCTTAAGGAGTATTCTCAAGAATTCACTGGAAAGAAGAAAGACCTAAGATCCTCCATTCCATCAGGGTATTTAAATTACACCCTTAGGTGCATTATCACATCTTGGCTTCTTTTTCTTCTAACAATGATTAAAACAAGTTGGACAATTCAGCTGTGCCCCTACTAAGCCATTAACTGGACATCACTGAAACGCACATATGCTTCTAAAATCTTTTCTTTTCATGATATATGGTTGCCCATAGTACACAAGTAACCATAACTCTTCAGAATTGAAGGAGATCCAGGCAAGGGTCTCCAATAGCCTAGGTAAAGACTGACTTCCCCTAAGACTCTTGTACGAATGCTCTGGCCACGCCCATAATATATTCACTGAAGTTGGCTATACACCTCTGGCATCTTCAATACAGAAGTGCTGTCATGCGACATTAAGACAGCATCCACAGCAATCAATCTCCATGTTTATTTCCTCCTTAAGCAAGGGGCTTTCCCAGCTTTACTTTCAACAATCCATTATTTAAATAAGGAGTTAGCACCATTTCTATCGACCGTGAACTAAACAAAATTGATAGCAATAGGCTATCACAGAAATGGAGGCCTGATAATGCACTCTACCCTGATGTATGTGTTACATTGCTATGCTAGCAATCAGAAAATGAGCATTGGTTTATTCATTGCTCCTATCCTCCTTGTATTTCGAGCATACTTCTGTTGAGTCAGGGAGTGTTAGGAGTGCCCATTTACCATGGGGAAAATTTCTGCAACAAAGCTTTCATGGATTTATGATAAGGAGGAAATAGATTTCTGGAGCATGATCGTCCCAGTTATTTGGTGTATTTGGGCCGAGTCAATACCAGGAGTTTTTAAGGCCTATAGCTCCCCTGGGTTCATTTGCAAAACAAAGTCAATTGCCTTTTGGTGTTATGTGAATGGTCTTTTACTTTCAATGGTATCTGGCACGACAAGACCTCACCCACCTAAACCTTCGGGAGGAGATGGCCTTAGATAGGACCCAATGGAGGGCTAGCATAGGGGTTTTAGATGTTCCGGCTGGAGTAGGTTAATATTTGTCTCTACCTTATCTATTCCTTTCTCACTCTTTTCCTTTATCCCTTCTACCTCTATTTCTATCCTCTATCTTTATCATCTTCTTTATTTTTATCATTTTCTCTATATCCTTTTCTTTATATCCTTTTTTTATATCCTGATGCTTCTCCTGTTGCCAGGTCTTTGGCTGATTGGTGATCTTTTTAGGCTGGGGGTCCTCGGAAACAGCCTCTCTTCAGGCTAGCCCCCTGAAGGGGGAAGGCTGCGTACACCTACCCTCCCCAGACCCTGCTTTTGCGGGAGCCCTTGGAGGCACTGGGTCTATTGTTGTTGTTGTTGGTGGTATCTGGCAAGAGAGGAGGGCGTTGTTTCCTCCAGCTCGTACTTATATGTGTCTTACTGATAAGTCTCTTTTTCTTATTCGACAGATTTGGTAAGAGATGAAAACTTACAACAGCTATTATCATTCGGCATAAATTCTTCCTCGTTATCTTACTGCTGCATAGATGAAAACACAAACTCATGATGTACCTTTCTTCTTTGTAGAGATGCCGTCTCGCTCTGTAAAGTGAAGTCTCGGTCAGCGTTGGTTGTTCACCATAAAGCTTTACCTGCCCAGTCTCAGCCATGGCTTTAAGAAACACCTGAAAATGATTAGAAGCACATTAAGACAACATGAATCTGAAACTCGGATGTGGAAACATTCTGAACTGCAAAAGTCACAGTGAAGAACACGATCTCCGGAAGCACTTAAAATAAATAAAGATGATACTTTCTGCACCTAATCTAGAAATAGGATGTAAAAGACATAAAGATTATACTTTCTGCACCTGATCTAGAAATAGGATGTGATACCCTAGAAAAATAGAAGGACAAAAAAATGTTTAATTTACGGGTTTGTGAGCCCTATCGGCTCGTCATAATGCTCAAAAGGCTTATCTTGTTTCAAGCTCGAGCTGAGCCAAACTAGCTCGAGCTCAATGGCTTATAAGCCTAAATGAGCCTATCTTGACACAATTTATTAGCTAAAATATGCCCAGTTGAGCCTAGATTATGCCTAAACAAGCTTACACGAGCCAAGATCGAGTTTAAATGAGCCTAAATAAGGCAAGCTTAGTTCAGATCTCGTTGAGCTAGGTTCAAGGCCAAGCAAGTGGAGCCGAGCTCGAGCTTGAAATTTCTAAGCTTGGAAAGCTTTGAGCCGAGCCTAAACTAAGCTAAATACAAACGGGCAAAGCCTTGAGCCCAACGGGCTCATGATTGGCTCGGGTAATATAGACCCCTATGTGTGATCATGGAGAAAAGAATTGGTATGAAGAAGCAGAACAACTTTGATTGTTGAAAGATTGTTGTTAGAGGAACGACAAAATCAAATTATTCAAGAGCTCTCGGAGGGAAAAAGACAAGTAGGGTGTCAGAAACACCTATAGCTTATTCCGATGTGTAAGAGAAAAGGTTTTGACTCCCAAATGGATGAGTTTGGTCGATGTTATAAGTGGACCAAGTTTAATAAACGGGAGGATCAGCCTAATTGAGAACAGAAGGGTATCAAGAAATAACTGTAGGTGATTCAATTCTTATATTTTTCAAGTCATAACAAGGATGGAATAATTGAAGCTGAGGAAGTTCTGAGAAGGCCGAAAGCAATACCAGGACCTATTGACTTGCATCATGATTCAGTAGTAGCATGTTCTGCAATCATGAAGATGATATTAAGGAATCGGGCAATTGAAGTTCATGCAAGGCTCTTTTTCGACATATATAGAAGTTGGAAGTGGCCGACCCTAATGATAAAACTGAGTATTGCACTGCCATAAATAGTATCAAAACATAATGCTTTTTATCGTTATTGAAGGAAGGAAACCCAAACTGGAAGAATGAAATAGCTTTATTGTATAGGCCATTGCAAGGAAAATCAACTGGGAAACGATCTCCTGTGCAGTTCAGACTAACCGTTTCAACATCAGGTTTCCTCCTCTGCCATCTGGACCACTGTTCTTCATCAGGCTTTCTCCAATTCCACCACAGTTCTTCATTGGTAAGTGGCTCCTCTATTGGCTTTTTCACTTTCGGGTCAATGAAAGGATGAGGACGCCCAAGTTCCTTATCAAGCTCATACTCGCTCAGCTCCTCTTTCTTAGGTTCTGTCTGATAGACTACGTATTCAGAGGACACATCCTTACGCTGTTCAAGAATGTCATCTGAAGCTTCTGTTGTCACTACGTCTTGAACTGGTTGACTTGGTTCTGGAGAGTTTGCGGAAGCTGCTGCTGATGCTTTATAGCTCTTCCTCCTACTCCCAGGCCTTTTACCGAATGATGAAGAACCTGATGACTCACCTTTTGGGTCTGGAGCGCGGGCAGCTCTAACGCGATCAGCTGTGCCCTCTGGCCAGTATTCTGGTCCTGGAATACTTGCACGAGCACCAGAGGCAGGTTCAATCTGCCCAGATGTTGAGTCCAAATAGCTATAGTAAGGTGGACGCTCAACAGATATTTCCTTGTAAGAATCATCCTCCTTCTTTTCACATCTTATAAAGAACCGAGTCCTTACTGGCGAAGTATATGAGTTTACTCCATTTGACAACAATCCTGATGGCAATAAGGCTATAAAAGATGCCTGCAGACATTGAAGATAAACATGCATCAATAGTCAACGTTGTCAACAAGTACTAATACTAATGAGGAGGTATCATGCAACAGTTCAAGTATCAATTCATGTCACGAACTAAGAAGAGTAACCAGAAAGTCTAACATCACACATACAACAATGAAAAACGGTAGGGTGGTTAAGACATACCATTGAACAGACCACCACAAATAGTACTAGATGCACGACAGCCCAGGAGAAACAAAGACTGAAAGAAGAAAGAACAACAACAATAACGACGGCAACGATTAAGCCAACTAGGTAGGGTAGGCCATATGGGTCAAATTACTGCACTAGGTCATGGATCATTTCTCATTAAGATCTAGTGGAATGGGGCTTCCTTTATGCAACAAAACTGCATCTTTAAAGAAAGAGAGCTTCATGATGACAAAGCACAGAGGAAGAAACTATCAGAAAAGAAGGAAGAAACTAGAGAACTAATAGAACAGAAGAGGCATGATATCCAAATGATCTTTAATCTCAATGCAACTCAACATCGGAGTAAAGTATCTTTCTAATTAGATCAGCATAGTCATGTAGAGATCACAAAGGCAACCATGAAAACTATGATTAAAAAGCCCTTAAGTGCAAAGACATGAAAACTATAAATAAGAAGCCCCTAAGTGCAAAGACACTCAAAAATGCATATATTGTTCACTCAATGCGCTCTTCTCCACCAAACAGAAAGTCAATGTCCTTCAAGGTTGAAACGAGGCTGTAAAAACAAATAGGCTAAGTGAAAGCATAAACTAAGGATACAAGAGATTTACTACATTTCAAAAGGAACACAGGTGAAATTAACCATAACCTCTCACTCATAAAGCTTCAATAAGGTAATTATAGCTTACACGTATAAGTGTTTTCCCCTGCTCCCCCTTTTTAACTGTAAATCACAATAGCCAAGGCTTAATTTGGATTTTACGTATAATGAAACATGGGTTCCTTCTCACTAATGCCTCCTGAAAATATTACTCCGACTTGGTTATGAATGATAAAGATTTTAAAGAAGAAATAAATCTTCAGATGCCAAAGCTACCACATAGATGCATTTAGTTACCAAGCTTGGCTTGGTCTAGTAGTGACGACCACTGGATGCCACAGACACCACCCGGGATCAAATCCCACTAGTAGCACCCCCACCCCCTCCTCACCAATGTAATTAAAAAAAAAACAAAAAAAAAGAGCTTGGGGATCGTGACAATTGCAGGAGCGTTGGGTGGTACCTCTCTATCCAAGGGTCATATCCAAACTATTTAATGTTTCTGACCACAGCAAACTTATAAGAGAAGTAAGACACTACTCCAGAATAGAGGAAACAAACGAGACAATGACTGAAGTCAAAACCAACTAACATTTTGTAACTTTGGTTACAAAAACGAGGGGTGTCACAAAAAAGAACTCTTTGACAGCATCTACATAACTATTTTATCTAACCAGGACCATCCAAGAAACCACAAGACATTACCTCCTGAATACTGCAAAATAGTCATCTCAATCCTAAATTAATGTCAATTTTAACTTCTAAGTAAAAAGAATATCTTTGATGTCTTACCAAGCTGCTCAACAAAAGTATCTCTAGGGGTACAAGTAGTAAAACAAAAAGTAGTAAAACAAAGCATGTTCTGAGAAAATGATTTATCAGGTCATAAGTAAAGGCCAAATTGGAAACCAAGTAATATCTAACATAGGAAAGCATCAATTACTATGGAATATCCTGATAATAAAACAAATAGGACAACAGATAAGACACCGATTTTGAAGTCTAAATACTCCAACCTAGATCATGCAACTACTTTCCCTAAAGAATGAAATATCATATAGGGCAAATCTATTGAGGAAATGAGCAGGCCTTGGAAGAAACCTGGGATTACTTAGAGAAATACCATTTCCTAGAAGTCTAGAACCAACCAAAAAATACATTCCAAAACCATATTTCCAGTCTGCTCACGACACAATGAACAAAAATTTGTTCAAGTACAATTCTCCTACCACATCCAGCTCATTCACACATTTTTTTGTTAAGAACTTCACATATGAGTCTAATAAGAAATCTTGCATCGGAGTTGTGAGAGAGAGGAGATCAACAAATAAGCCTAGTGGGCTACTCCACCTAATGCCAATTGGTTTTAGGACGAACCTCATTTGGCTTATGTGCTGACCTCATGTATACTCCATACGTCAGGCTTGCCCCAGCGAAATTTGACATGATAACAGAGGAAGTGCATGATCCTAGGCTCTTGTCTAACGGACGAAGTCCTCGAGAAGAAGAATGCGTTTAAATTTGTTACGTCGAGGGCCTCTCCGATGAGTGGTTCCAATTGGACGTAACTCCTAACTGGACTAGAGAAGGCCAGGAATGCCAATTCGACGTAATTCACATGTTAGTCTAATAACAAATCTCACAACGGAGTTTTGCGAGAGAAAAGATAAACATATAAGCTGGTGGGTTACTCTACCTAATGCCAAGTGGTTTTAGAATGGAACCTCACTTGGGCTTATATGTGGACCTCATGTACCTCATGTTAAGACCATCCATAAAATATCAAAACCTAAGTCGAAATTGCAATCACAATGAAATGGGATTGGGAAGTAAATGATACGAGCGAGAGCACATTGAAGCCTTTACTACACGAGCATATATCAGATCAAGGCCGCAGATGCACAAACTAATATGATCAGCCGTGGGCCCTACTTAGTAATTAATTTGATGCTCATTTTGTATCTATAAATAGTAGGCGGTTGTAAGAGAGAATTAGGTTTTGGACATTTGAATCTTCTCCCCCAAACTCTTCTTCTTCCCCAAGTCTCCCATTCTTTTCTCTCTCTTCCCTAATCCCGAGTTCGCTCTTGTACTTTGTCAAAATTACCATCAACAAAATGCAAATTAGAACTAATATCTCGTACAGCGCGTCTCTTGAATTTCGATAGCTATTAGTAAAATCAAGAACACTAAAATTATGTGGTTCAACCAAATCTTACATCACAAAGGGGAGCACAATAATGCACTATATCTCTAGAAGATTACATGAGATGTCTCAACTCTCAACCCTAATTCAACATACACAATACTAATGCATATATATAGCACCACACAGGCCATAACTTTAGTGTTTCATGGGCCTAAATCAGATTGGTCCAATCTTTTGTTTTATAAAATAGGCAATACAATCAGGCTCCACACAAACACAACAATTCCATGGGTCGAGCTTAAATCCCAGTGAAGTTTCACATTTTTAGAATCTGTGTTGCCCAAATTTTGCAAAGTCTCGAATTACTCCATCAAAATGGCAAAACTCATCCACTATAGAAACAGAAAGGAAAAATAAGAATGCCTGTTGACAGACCTTGGAAGAGTAATAACATTTGCTTCTAACAAGCAATCCATCACAAGGTACCATACATCTTGATCCACTATCTGCCAGAGGAGAGAGATCCCAAATCAGAAATTTTTTTTTTTTTATTTTTTTTTTTAACATTGGTTAGTTGGGGTAACAGGAAAATACCTCTACCCCTGTTTGACAACAGGGTCAAGAGGGGTACGGGTACAGGGGGTAATTTTTTTACCTTTATTTGACAAATTTATTCGAGCAGTAAGAGGATAAGAAATTAGCCCCCTTGACCCTCATTACCCCCAATTTCTTGGGGTTAAAGGGAGGGGGGAGGGTAATTTTCAAAAAATTATAAATATTTTTATTCTTATTTTAACTATAACTCTTTTTACCTTTATCCTTTACCCAATTGCCAAATAAGGGTAACTAATTTACCCCTATTTACCCTTATCCACTCTTAATTTGACATATCCAAATAAGAATAACTAATTTACCCCTCTTTATCCTTATCCCCTCTTAATTTAACATATCCAAACAAGGATGAGATATTACCTTACCCTCCCTCTCCTATGTCCATTTACAAATTAAACCGTCACATTGAATTCTTAATCAAGCATATTCAAGAAATTTTCGTAATAATACAAAGGTGTTAAGAGTATAAAATAACTTCTTGAGCCTTCACTCATTAACTTAAGCTTTTAAAAAAGTTGATTCCTTAAAATAACATCACAGTCTTGTTGACCAATAGGCCAGAGTTCGAATCCCAACAGCACAGAATTTAAGCATAAGATATGACGTAAGCATGTGCGCTATCCACACTTCAAACTCAATGGACATTCTCGCGAAGAGTCATGTTAGAATATAAAATCATTATTAAGTCTTAACCCATCAATTTAATCTTTTAAAATAATTAGTTACTTGAGCATATAGAGAGAAAGAAGAAAGGAAAAACAACCTTGAAAGAACCACGTTGTTGGTAGAGACGCCATACTTGTACATCAGCACAGCGAGAGAGAGAGAGAGAGAGAATTGGGTAGTGAGTGGCAATTGACATTTTATTTTTGGACGAAGTTTGTAGAGGATAAGGATGGCCGGTTAGCCCTGACAGCAGGCTCCGACTAATTCCAATCAATTTAAATAATCGTTTGAAACCATGAATTTTTTTCAGGTTTACGACGTTTACAGTATTAATCACTAATATTAATAAATTTTGCTATTAAAATTTATATAATCTGTCATATATGAGGAGTTTTATTTAAATTTTTTGCTTGAAACTTAAAAAATATCAGAACTGATCCTGCCTAACAGTAATAGACTCCAAATATCATTGTATTTTTAGAGATTGTTTGATTTTATTTTTTATTTTTTATTTTTGATTGATAAAAATTAAAAATTATTTTTGTTGTAAAACTACATATTATACTAAAAAATAGAGAATAAAAATACAAACTCAAATATATTTAAAAAAAATAGCAAGTATTGTATTTGAAATTCATAAACTAGAGAATTTTCCTTCATTTCAAATAATTCCCTTAATTCTCTTACTCTCTCAATTTTCAATTTCTGTTCTTTTCTTTTTAAATCTCGACAATTTTTTTCCACAGGCTCACGCCTATATATATATATATATATATGTGTGTGTGTGTGTGTGTGTGTGTGTGTGTGCGCACGCGTGCAAAGATCTTTTACATAATTTTTAATTTTTTAGAATATTTAATAATATCCAATATTAACCATAAATGGAGCCGGTTCCGAAAATAATACTAAAGAAAAAAATTAAAAAAATAATGCCAAAAAAAATATTTACCTATCTACTGTTGAACGGCGTTATAACCAAGCGTTTCAACCTCAAAAAAACTGCACGAAGAAAATAGTTTTTAAGCAAGTAAACCGCATTACTTGGATGCAGTTATTATTTGATATAACTGGGTCTACTAAACGCAGTTTATTAAAACCGGGGCTAGTAAACGCGGTTTAAATAGAACCGCGTCTTTCAGACCCGTTTTATGTATAGGTGAACCGCGATTTTGAGACGCGGTTCACTGGCAAATCTCAAAACCCCCCTGCCCGGCTCGTTAATTCACGAATCCCCCTCTCCTCGGCTCTCAGCGTCTCTCTGCCGCGGGTCACGTCATTTGGTTCATACATTGGAGATCTTTTAAGTGATCATTGTCGGAGTTATTTCACCACTATTGCATTGTGTAATCGTATCAATTGTTGTATATACACTATGACTGAAAGACCTCCATCAAAATACTGTCTTTTAGTGAAGAATTGCGCGATAGTGTTCACTGAAAGTAACCCGCATTGAAAAAACACGATTTGCAATAGATAGTGCAGGACTGAGAGAAAACCGCATTTTTCAAAGGCGTTTTAAACGAATATAAACCGCATCTTATAAAAGCAGTTTAATTTTTATATAAAACCGTCTCGCTAACGCGGTTCAACTTGTAGTAAACCGCTTTTTATTGACGAGTTTTAGTTAGACAAAAACCGCGTCTTATAAACGCGTTTTACTATTATAAAAAACGGCTTTTCTTAATGCGGTTTATATAAGCTTTAAACGCGTCGTTGTGACGCGGTTTATATAGCCGCAATTTCCAAACACGACTCAGCAGTAGATAAGTAAATATTTTTTTTCCGGCATTACTTTTTTATTTTTTTTTCTTTTGCATTATTTTTGGAACAGGTACCCGAAAAATATTCAATATTTACAACACTTTTCCTTTCGATATTTTTCTGAAAAAATATTGTTGGACATAACACTCTTGAAAGTATATAGTGTCCGAGTTATAAATGCTTTTTAAATTATCTCGTTAAAATATTGCCAGGAAAAAACCCAGTGGAAAACACCATAACGAAGGAAAAAAGAGTATAGTGCGTATTTAACCCCCCTCATAGGCGCATATTAACCAAAGGTGTCCTTGAGTTGGCTAATGCCAAACTTGTAAACCATTTTCTCAAAAGTTTGTCATAGATGCTTTATTGAATAACTCTTCCAGGTTCTTTAGCGAATTTGCTAACATTTGTTTCATTGTTCTTCTGAAGTTCGAGAGTGAAAAGAACTTCGTTGAAATATGTTTAGTTCTATGAACTCTTTTTAGCTTAAATAATGTAGACTTATCTTCATATGGTATTATTAGACTTCTCCTGATCGTTGGAAGCTTACAAAATATGTTCGATCAAGGGCCTTGACGTTACCCATTCTCTATTTGCTCATAAAACGCAAGTGTCTCGATAGTAGCTGCAATTGTTAGTAGATTGCCAAAATATAACAGTATAGCTATATAAAGAAATATCATGCTTGTAAACAACAACAACAACAACAACAACAACAAACCCAGTGCCTCGAAGGGCTCCCGCCTAAGCAGGGTCTGGGAGGGGTAGATGTACGCAGCCTTCCCCCTTCAGGGGGCTACCTTAAAGAGAGGCTGTTTCCGCGGACCCCCAACCTGAGAAAGCAGTTCCACCGTATAGAGCGAGTGACGTGACAGCAAGAGAGAAACAAATGAGTAGGGCACACACACGGCAAGCACAACAACAAACAAACAAACACACAAACATAAAGCAAGCTACATTGGCATGAATCGAAGAAGAAAGAGATAGAGATAGAGGTAAAGAATCAACTAGAGATAGGGATAGGGATAGAGCTAGAGGTAAAGATAAAGATAAGATAGAGATACGTAGGCAAGTGGCAGCACCAGAAGCTAGTACACCACCTACGAACGCCAGCAGGATGACGAGGCCTAGAACTAGTAAACTCGACTACCCTACTTCAACTAGAGCCTCTATTACCCCTATGCTAGCCCTCCATTGGGCCCCTATCTACGGCCATCTCCTCCCGAAGGTTTAGGTGGGTGAGGTCTTGTCGAATCATCTCCATCCATCTTTTCTTCGGCCTGCCTCTCCCTCATCTGCCTAGCGTAGTAAGGGGTTGTTACTTACCTTATATGGCTCAAATAAATAACCAGTACTCGCATTTAAAATTAATTGTAAGCTTGACATAACAGAATAATGTTATAATGGTTGATTCATTAGGATAAATGTTTAACCGCATTCTAATGCCTTCATATTGGTGTCATATTATATACTAGTGACACATTAATCGAAGGAGGCTTATACTTAGTCTTGTAACAGTTATATTAATGCAACAATTATACCAAGGTGTGGTACTTTAAGACCAAAAATTCCTTTATTACCTCATTAAGGACTGAAATAAGGTTTTTATCTTTATCAAGGAATTAAATAAAAATAAAAATTAAGGCACTAAACAACATATTTAAACACTTAAGTATTGTACTCATATAAGTTGACCAATAGAGTAATACTATATCATATTAGTGATCGATTTACAGGTCGAGACAAAACTTAATCTCAAATTCTTAGTTTAGGTGTATAACAGCTTCTTTAAATTCTTTAAGAAGTCATAATGATATTAACATATTCCTCTTTTAGTAGATATGTACCGCGATTTTGAATTATATGCTTTTGGCATGGTTAGTCCTTCAATGACTTTTGTATAAATATCATCGCAAGTAATAAATACGAATAAGCTGTTACTATATATAGATGACACATATAGAGACTGTCCGAATTGCATCTATTCCTTGTATAGGTTTGCATTTTAGGCATTTGGACTACGGATCCACATACTACATATTATTAATTCTATTTGAATTGCGTTTTTCTATTTTAGCCAACCATTTCTTTGTTAGCATTCTTGAACAAACTCATGTTCAAGATTTTTAATTTCTTTGATCAGATCAATAGCTATTATGTATACAAACATTTAATCAATTTTCATTTTGGTTCCGTCATATCTCATAATTCATAGAAATGTCTTTATCATCAGAAAATTTAATAATTTCAATAGTCTCAGATACCTAATAATCTTGAGGAATTTTGTTTATATATTTTCTTTGTACTATATGAGGCACCGGATATGTTGTTGTTGTATTTTCTTTGTACTATTATCTCTGCAGAGTTTTTCTCATTAAAAGTTTCATAATAGAGGGACCAATCTTTTTCTGTTGCTCCTTTTTATTTCTCAAATTATATCTATGGAACCGATATATTTATCACTCTTCTAGCGTGCAATGGATGCATTTTTTAATATATTAGAGTATCGCTTGATTGGGATATTAATTTTAGCAGGAGCATCTATAGTGGGGATATATTATTCAGCTACCCTCTTTGCATTAGTGAACGCATATGACAATTGGCTTATAACATTTTTACAAGTGAACAACTCCTTGAACTTCTGGTTCGATGATACATTTCATATAAATTCTCACTTTTTAACTTTTGTTTTTCTCCCCTGATTTTGGAAACCTTGTTTTGTCAAATTAAAATATTTCCATTTAATACCTCCAAATATTTTGTACTTGACAGGAATTTAAACCCGATATAAACTCCAAGTCCTCGTGTTGGACCCATTTTTCAGCATTGAGGTCGAGTAATTAGGATATACGTTATACAACTAAAATTATAGATGAGATATATATCTAACTCTTGTCAAAGATAAGTTATACTAGGCAGATCCATGCTAATAAGTTGGTCTAATATAGATTAGTGCTGCAACTTGTATCATAACATATACCCCCATAAAAGTAGGCAATAACAACGATCTAGCTATTCGCTGCAGGTGTTTATTCAGAAAATCTGCAAGACCATTTTTTGTGTATATATGGGTTATATGATATTCAATTATAATCTCAATTGACATACAACAACAACAACAACAAACTCGGTGCCTCCAAGGGCTCCCGCAAAAGCAGGGTCTGGGGAGGGTAGATGTACGCAGCCTTCCCCTTTCAGTAGGCTACCCTGAAGGGAGGCTCAATTGACATACAATAATCATTAAATTCTTGAGATGTATATTTTTCTGCTTTTTCATATAATATAATCCACAACTTCAACTCATAGTCGGATCATTTATGCAAAAAGTTTCACAAATGCCACATCACAAGTGGATTATTCACAAACATGTGACCTACGAGTATAGGCCTCTATTAAAATTATAAAATACCGAATTGATCCACATGATAAAATAATTGACCCACATATATCCCATTTTGTATTTCCTTTTAGTAGGGGATCATCTTGCCTTGATTGTAAGCAGCACACAAATTTTCATCTAATATAAAAATCTTCTGGTTCTTCAATGGGTGTGAGAATTTCTAACGATTCTCTTAATCATTGTGATACCCGGATGATTCATATAGTCATACCATGAAATAAAAGTCTTTTGGATCCGTTAACTTCTGGTTGACGGTCCTGACGGGTATCTCAAAATTAAATAAATAGCCTTACTTATGAAAAATGTTACTTCTTTAGGAAACATGATATGTGCTTTTTTAGAGCCTTTAATTGAGTATCAAACACCCGATTGTATTGACATTCGCTTCAGCTAATCATAGTTGAGAAAAATATATTCTACTTTTGAGAATAGTGTGTGTTGTTGCACTGTTTGCTGGACATGAATTTCCACCATTCATATTTTTTCAAATACATATATAAGTATAAACGAAAATATAAGCATGATATCACAAAATAATTTAAATAACTATATTATGATAGTTGGTTTTATAGTCTTCATAAATTGAGCTTATAACTTTGTGTATATAAGAAGAGTCATCATATCTAGGTTCAATAGTTCCGAAAAATTGTTCAAATTTCATAGTCAGATTAATGTTTGAATGGATAAACAGCAGTAGACTTAGATTATGGTTAATCCCATCCAATCCTTGGTAATAAGGCATATCAATTATAATTTACATATATAATTAAGGGTTATTTACACTGCAAGTCCTCGTATTTTGTCCATTGTGTCAATTTAGTCCTTGTACTTTTAATTGTATTAATTTAGACCATGAACAATTCAAAATGTCTCAATTTAGTTATTTGGTCAAATTTATGTTAAGTTACTGTCGTAATTTTGCCATTAGTCATTTGGTCAAATTTATGTTAACTCAATGTCGTAATTTTGAATGGCAAAATTATGTTAGATGCAAGCAACTTCTTATAAGTTCATCTATTTACTCAATTTAACCCAATTCGTGGTCGAACAATTAAAAATTTTATTAAAAAACTTAACGTAAATTTTTCTCTAAGGACCAAATTGACACATTTTGAATTGTACATGGACTAAATTGACACAAAAAGTACAAGGACTAAATTAACGTAATGAACAAAGTACAGGAACCTTTAGCATAAATAACCTTATAAATAAACAAATGTCATATAAAATAATAGATGAATGATACCACTCTAATCTATACATAGTAACACAACAATATTTTACTAAAGTTAAATATGGCTCAGTTCAAAAGGCACGACACCCAAAAAAAAAAAGTCAATTTGAGCATTTTGATCATCATCAGATGATCAATTCTCCTACTAGGATCTTCGAAAAAATCAGAAACATCAAAATCTATTTCATTAAGTGGAGAACAATGTTTAGCAAAATTGCTTTTTGGGAGTTTTCTTTCCCTTTCAATGAAGCTCGGTAAAGGTCTACTAAGTGTTAGGCTGTATGACAGGTATGCATCCAATAACCTTTCATACCGCATTGGTGGCAAACTGTTTCCAGATTATTTGAAAATTTTAGTTCAATTTCTATTTTCTATTTTACTCCTGGTTATTTGTGGACTTCTTAAATTTCGGCCCATTTTTGGGTACCATAGTGCTAGTTATTATGACCGTGACTATAACCTCATCCACAGCCATAGCCACGTCTACGACCATGACCTTGTTTACAACCTCGACCACATCCCTGATGGTCGTATGTCGTAACATTTATTTTAGGGAATAGTTCGGGCCTAGTTGATCGTGACTGATGATTTTTCATCAACAGTTCATTATTTTGTTTAGTAACAAAGAGACATGATATCTACAAATACTATTTTTTGAATCCTTGTTCTCAATATTGCTGCTGCAAGAGCATATTCGAGGCATGAAAAGTAGAGATTGTTTTCTCTAATATATCCTCCTTAATAATATTTTCTCCACATAATTTCAATTGGGAGGTAATATTAAATATTGCAGAGTTATACTCGCTTATAGTTTTAAAATCCTGCAACCGTAGGTTAATCCATTTAAAGCGAGCTTTAGGGAAGATCATAGACTTTTGATGATCAAACATCTCCTTTAAATTCAACCAAAGGATATATGGGTCCTTTACAGTAATATACTCAGCTTTCAATCATTCAGGGATATGATGCCTAAGAAATATCATTGTTTTAGCACAATCTTGCAGAGATGCACTATTTTTCCTTTTAATTATATCTCCGAGATTCATAGCATCAAGGTGAATCTCAACATCAAGGGTCCATGGCAAATAATTTTTACGAGATATATCAAGAGCAGTAAATTCAAAATTAGTAAGATTAGCCATTATAAATTACGAAGATTAGGGAATAAAAACTTACCTCGAGTATATAATGATCCTGAGCTAGTTAGAGACTCGTGCTGACAACGTGTTATAAGACTAGGAACATATCAACTCAAAAGAAAAAGAACAAAAATACAAACTCAAATATATTTTTAAAAAAAAATAACAAGTATTTTATTCAACACCCAGAAACCAGAAAAATTTTCCTTCATTTCAAATAATTCCCTTAATTCTCTTACTTTTCAGTTTCAATTTCTCTTCTTTTCTTTTTCAATCTCTGGACAATTTTTTTTCACAAACCCACACCTATCTAATACACATGTACATATACACCCCCAAAATTATTGCTTTGTCACTATGGTAAGGCTCCAAAAGCACCTACACGCAATTTATATATATATATATATATATATAAAGGTCTTTACATAATTTCTAATTGTAGGATATTTAACAATATTTGATATTAACCATAAAAATTGTACCCGAAAAATATCTAATATTTACAACAGTTTTTAGTTTTTTGGAAACAGTGTTGAGACAACTGGCTGAAGGCAGCAGTGATGGGTGTGCTGCAACTGCAGGCAAAAGGCGGTAGGCAGCGGTCAGCAAAGGGGGCCATGGGAGATGTTGTTAGGAAACGCAACAACTAAAAATAACAAAATATTCAATGAGAAAATAAAATCATACACACAAATTTACGTTGTGCGGTCAAAATTGCATACGTCCGCACAGTTGCAGAGAAATTTTATTGCTTTGAAATTGTTACAGAAAATTTTATCTGGCTCACTCTACTCTCTCAAACCCCTAAATATGGTTTATATAGGAACGCAATAGAAACTCTAGATTCTTTAGCTAAAATTAGTAACATGGGCCTAAATCTCTACCTGGGCCCAAATTAAGGCCCAAAATTTTTTTCCCCCTAATATAAAATCAGGCTCCACACAAGAAGCCCAGCAAAATGGATGTCGGGTGACCGTGGTCTAGTAAATGATGATAGGCGGCTGGTGGGTGGACGGCGATAGGTGATGGCAGCAGTGGGTAGAGGGGGAATAAGCGAGAGTAGGGCAAAGTAGACAAACCGAAACTAAAATCAAAATAATTTTGTATCAAATTACGTTATGGCTGGTTTTGGTCCGGGCTTACATGATTTTCAATTCATATATCTTAAAAGGAGTGCAATAGGTAATATACCTATTAATATCGAATCAAGGCATCTTTCTGGTCCCCGTGCTGTTGCGGTCGGACTTCGGCCTCGCCTAGTGAGTGGCGGGCTTGGTTTGCGATTTTGTCGCAATTTATCAAAAAAAAATACCGAATCAATTTTGGTAATTAATAGTTTGGTATGTTTGTATAATTATAGTTATTAATTATGTTAACTTGACATCTATATTATAATACAGTTCAAAAGAAGATATCTATATTATAATGTATCCTGGCATTTGATATGCATATACTCGATTGCTTCCGCCTTATCCAAATCGTATCACTGTCTTATCAAAAAAAATCATTTTAGTTCCCCAATTTCTACTAAATCGACGTGAAATTATAGGATTTAAATATTTATGTAGTAAATAATGGAGTAAGTGAGCCCTAAGTTACCTTTTGATAGCTCATTATAAAGCTCAAAAAATTCAATTCGTTTCAAGCTCCAGCAAGCTTGAGTCTAATAAAGCTTGAGCTTGAAGACTTGGGAGTCTAAACAAACCTAATGAACCAATCTTGATGTAACTTACATACTAAATGTAGCCAATTGAGACAAGTGCAAGCCTAAATGACCCTATATCGAGATTAAGGGTGCACATTGGTCCAAGATTGGACCGAACCGGATTGAAGACCGAACTACATCAAATCATGGGACTGAAGACCAAATCGATTAAAACCGGGTCAGTCCTTTCCAAGATCGGTTAGAAACTGGTCCAGACTGGACCAAACCGATTCTTTCATCCTGGTTGTGTAATTATAAGAAGAAAAATATTTCCGTACAAAAGTTAATATATTAAATATAATAATAATAGTATAATGTATATGTATAATAGTATAATGTATATGTATAATGTGCATAATATATATATATAAGGAAAATTACACAAGATATATATGAAATCATTAAATAATAAAAATAAAAATATTTAATTTTCTAAGATTTAATATTTTAGATACATATAGTATGTACTAAAATTACGTATCAAAAATATTTAATGCAAAATTAATGTTGATCGGTCTTGGTCCGATCTTTGGATTTTTTGGTCATGGACTGAACAGGATCGAAGGCCGATTAAGCCCATATACTGAGACCGAAGACCAGATCGATATATAGTCGGTCCAGTTCGGTCCTTGATCGAAATGGCCAGTCCAGTCCAATAAATCGGTCCGGACCAATTTTTTTACCCCTAATCGAGCTTAATTGAGTCCAAATGAGGCGAGTTTACCTTAGAGCTCATTAAGTTAGATTCAAGCCCAATTGACCAAAGTGAGCTGCACGACAAAGTTTTAAGGCTCGAGTTGAGCCTCGAACCTTACAATCTCAAACTCCGCTTAGCTCATTAATGCCCCTACGGTAAAATTAGAGTTCGATAAATTAAAGTTGCAAAGAAGATGGCCAAAAAGCATAAAGAATTTAAGGGTTATTATGTAGTATAAATATTCAACAACAACAACACCAGTGTCTCAAAGAAACTCCCGTCAAAGCAAAGTCCAGGGAGGATAAGATGTACGCAACCTTTTCTTTATAGGATGCTGTCCTGTACAAAAGCTGTTTTGGAAGGTAGTAATGATATTCATTATACAAAATTATAGGTTCACATTTACTTGATGCAGTATATTCATCATTTATTCTATTCATGTATCATGCACTACTTGGTTTCCCTGTTTTATATCGGTTGGCCTATGGCATCCTTGTGTATTTGCTTTAATGGAAGAATGCTAAGTGTGCGATTTTCTTTTTAGAAGGCATCAAGCGGGAACTGAACAACTAAATCCTCTCTTGACCACTTGTCTCAATTGTAATCACGCCATGTCTGACGATTCCTCAAAGTTGTCATGGTCCCTAGCTTAGATGCTTGGGGAGCAGTGGATATGCGCTTCAATTTTGTTTAACTTGTTCAATGACTTTTATCCCACATAGAAAATCTAGACGTGAGAAAGCCTTTTCATATTCCCGCTCACCTTGGAGTTAATAAAGTCTTGTGGGTATAGAGTGGAGATGATGGGCCACGTGCTCGGGCCTCACCTCGCCCCACTTTGGGAGTCGAACTGGTCGAAGGTCTTCAACAACAAAAATAACCTTCGTAGCTGTAAGCTAAAATAAATTATGGTTATTAGTGGTTATTGTCCTTTCTAATATAGTAAGTGTATTTGAGTCACGCTTTACAATTATGACGAGTGATTTGAGAAATGTTGTGAAGATTTTCTTTATGATGCGAGGTCTGTGTAGAACATTTTTAAGCAGTAAATACCAAGGAGTATAAATATGTGATTGACCAATATAAGTGTCAAATATACTCATACCATTATCAGCCATGTTATGGCTATTAGCTATATATTCAGAGTGAATGTAAAGATTGTTGAGATCAACAGTTAGATGGTTTGAAGCTTCGAAATCAAAATATTAAGAATGATCCTCAACTGAACTTTGAGACACTGTTATGGTCAAGATATGCCGGACCCTTCCTTAGGTGTAGGCTTGAACTGGTTGAAACAATTAAGAATTGTACGACCAAATTTGCGACATATTTAACATCTCTTTGACTTTATCTTGGCCATCTAGATTTTCATTACTCGATGCCTTTAATTCTGATTTTTTTTATCATGATTGTAAGATTGTTGGTGGTGGTATCCTAGTTCACAATTTGATGACAGTTGATTATGTCCCTCGCCACTAGATGATGGTTAATTGAAGTGGGAGTCCTTGGAGACGCTGGGTTTGTTGTTGTTGTTGTTGTGCCATTAGATGATGATTAATTGAAGTGGGGCTTTCCTTGGTTCTTTGTAGCAACATGAGCAAAAATAGTAATTCTTTTATAGTGTTCTGTTATCTCTTCTCCTTCAAGTAACATTTTGAAAATATTGGCCATTGTGACATGTTTAGGCTGGTGTTGATGTATAGAATTCGCTGTAACCTTCTCATAAGCCATTGAGAATATAGTTGACAAGATCATCTTTAGAAACCGAATTGAGCAAGCCTTTCAAGATAAAGGAACATAAAAAGGAACATACCCAGTGTCACAAGGGCTCCCGCCTACGCAGGGTCTGGGGGGGCGGATGTACGCAGCCTTTCCCCTTCAGGGTGTTAACCTGAAGAGAGGCTGTTTCTCAGTGCCCCCAACCTGAGGGTGAGAACTTCCCAGGAGGTCACCCATCATGGTACTACTTTTGCCCAAGTACGCTTAACTTCAAAGTTCTCATGGGATCCGGTGACTGCAAGCCTATCAAGATATCAACCAAAATTAATTTCTTCTCCAGATACTCGAGAACTGAAAAATTACCTTTCGTCATGGTATGAACTTGCCAGCATAGCTGCATAACTCAATATGAAATATGCCCCAAAATGGCTAAAAAAATAAAAATATTACCCAAAATAGCATATTTTAAAAAATATTTCCCATAATAACACACACGTGACAAAAAAATATATTTAATAAATTTTAAATTTTTTTAAAAAAAATGTACATAAGCCGCTGCCTTTTGAGCAGCAGCTTACGTACAAGTGTGTCAGGTCCTGCTGCAGGCCCTGACACACTTTAAGGGTGCATGTATTTTGCATGCACCCTTATATATATAACTTTTTTTTCAAAATAACCTAAATTTAAAAAAAATTTGAAAAAGTAACCCACTTACAAAAATATTTAGCAATTTAACATGGTTTGTCAGAAAAAGGTAGAAGGCGCCACTCCAAACGGCTCCTTCACTTAATAGAGCCGTTTGAAACGGCGCTAATCGATAGTGTGACCAAATGGCGCCGTTCAAAGAACGCAATGGAGCCGTTTGAAACGGCGCCATTCACTGCCATTCCCCATTCCCCAACCCCCTTACCCTTCCCTGCCAGATTCCCCTACCCATTCCCCAACCCCCTGCCAGATTCCCCTACACCCCTGCCAGATTCTCCCTTACCCATGCCAAATTTACCCGTGAAATCCCTCCCTTCTCCATCTTCATCTTCACCTCCACTTCCATCTTCATCTCCATCCCCATCTCCTTCTCCATCTCTTTCTCTATATAAACCATACTATTATATTCAAAAATTTCACATATCTCAGTCATTCAATATATTTTCATTCATCTTACTTCTCTATTTCACCTTCACTCTCAAGTAAGTTAAGTTAATAATATAACTTTATAGTTTTATTTCTTTTTATATATTGTAATATAATGTTATTTTACATTGCCAGTTTGTTATATTACTTTTGTTAAATTTGTTTTATTCATGTAGTATTTAGTATATAAAATATTAATACTCCTACATTCAAAATATTATAATGTTGTATAACAGCCAATAATTTTTAATTATTTTATATGTACTTTGATGAATATTTTTTTATTGGATTATTTATATTGAAATATTTAAATAAATTTGTTTGTTGAAGTATTTTTGGTTTAGGTACTCGTTAAATTTTTGCTAAAAATATCAAAATGACTTGTTCAATTCTTGTTATTATTCAAATTCTTAGCATATTTTACCTAAATTTTATATAAAATATGCTAAGATATTGAACAATAATGAGAATATAACAAATTATTTTAATATTTTTAACAAATATTTTTAAAGAAATTACAAGATAATATCTTTTGTGGCACCCAACTTGATTTACTAAGCTTATAGAGCTACATGTGACGAGAGCATTACTCACTCACCCCCCTTCTGATAGTATTTAGTATGTAGAATATCAATTATATATAATGTAAGTTAATTAATATGGAGTTATTATTATTAAAAATTTGTATGTTATATTATCGTAAACGGTAAACCATTAAATCGCAATTTTTTTGGTGCCTATTTGTAGTTAAATTTGATTATATGTGTATAAAAATATAATAATATCCACTTATATATGTATAACCAGTATATATAATATGGAAATATTAAATTGTAAAAAGTAATATTGAATTATTTGTTCCAACTTTGTGGATATTAAACGAGAGACTTTGTGAAATAAGTAAATAATCTACATTCTTCAGTTACATTTACTAATTGTTTGTTGTTTTGGGTAATCAGCTATAAATTATGGCATGCACTATAGTGAGTTTTTGTGTCATATTGGTGGAACTATGATGCAAAATGTTGATGGGTTAATTATACGGGTGGAAGACGGTTTGTACTTAGGGCACGACATGGAATTTCACTAGCGGAGCTAAAGGGGTTGATGCATGAAGCTATTGGATGTGATAGTAACACAAGTGAAACAGTGATTATATGGAGAATGTAGGTATCCCAAAACCCTATGTATTGTGAACCTGTTGAAATCAATTGTCCGATAAATTTGAGATCTATGTTCGAGGTGGCCGTGGAAAATAGGGGAGCATGCATACAGTTATATGTAAATGTTGTGGATGTTGCAGGAAGATCTGAACTTCATGCATCATGTTCTCAATTTGAAGCTTCTGGCCCGTCTAGAAGCGCTGATGCTAACGTTTCATTGATGGGAGCAATCATCGGAAACAAAGACAGAAGTATGTTTGATAGAGCTTATGCTAACAATGACTCTGACATATCTGATGAAGATGCAGATGTGGGTATTGACGCTTGTGAGGTTGAACCAGATGATGATGACAAGCCTACAATTGCTCGAGCACCTGTTCCTGAGTTTGAAGATGTTAGTTGGGCAGATCAGACAGTATGTCCTGACTCGGAGGAAAGTACAAGATAGAGATCCACGGGATCTGGCCTGGAACAGGGGCTATGGTTCCAAACGAAGAAGGAACTAGTCCATTATGTAAGCTTGTGGCACATTAAGAACAAGTTACAGTATATGGTGTACAAATCGACACCTCAACTTGTAGTCCTTAAGTGTGTACAAGCACCACAATATGCGTGGTATCTACGTGGAGCACTAAAACAGAAGACGGGGTTATTTGAGATATCAGTTTTGAAGGGGCCACATATATGTTCTACCACTGTATTAGCAGAAGACCATCGACTCCTGTCCTCAAGAGTTATTGCTGATATGGTGTTACCTATTGTTATTGCTGATCTTAGACTAAATGTTGAAGCAATCCAAGCTGCAGTGAAACAACAACATGGGTACAGTCTCGCATTACAAGGCATGGAAATCTAAGCAGCAAGTGCTTGAGCAGTTGTTTGTCTCGCATGAGGAAGCATTTCCAAAGCTCCCTAAGCTGCTCGCTGCATTACAACAGTCAAATCCAGGTACTGTTGCGAAGTGGCATTTTAAGAGGCAAGAAGCTGGTGAAGCACTGTTTGGTGGAGTTTTTTGGAAATTTGGAGCATCCATTGACGGGTTCAAGTATTGTCGTCCCTCGATTAGTATTGATGGTACCCATTTATATGAAAAATATATGGGAAAGTTGCTAGTAGCAGTCGCATTTGATGCCAATAATGGTCTGTATCCACTGTATTTTGCTTTAGTGGATAAGGAGGATGGATGGAGTTGGACTTCGTTTCTGCAGTGTCTACAGACCTATGTGACAGGTGAGCGCTTCCCAATGTGCATAATTTCAAATCGACATGCTGGAATTAAGAATGGGATGTCAGCGATATGGCCTGAGCCTATAGGATACCATCGGTACTGCACTCGTCACCTGGTCAGTAACTTCAACCACAAGTTCAGCAATCCTGCCCTAAAGAGAAGGTTGAATTTTATGGCGAGGGAACCTTCTAGGAGAAAGTTTGATGCATGGTATGATCAATTCATCCATGTCAATGATGAGGTGAAACAGTGGATCGAAAGAGAGCCAAAAGAATGTTGGGCGCTTTCGTACAATGGTGGTTATCGTTACGGTAACATGACCACCAATTTATCCTAAGTGTTCAATAATGTTCTAAAAGGTGGATGAGCACTCCCAGTAACAGCCCTTGTGGAATAGACATTTTTCAGATGCAACAATTACTTTGTCTGTCACAGGGATCTTGCTCGGGAGTTCCTTTCACGGGGTGTTCCATGGCCACCTGTTGTCTTTACTGAATTAGATCGAGCCACCACCAAATCAAGACACCATACGGTCATGTTATTTGATCAGAATACCATGTGCTTTCAGGTAACAACTTCTGCGCGCTAGACTGAAGAAGGGTTAAGAGGGGAGATTCGTCATACCGCAACATTGACCGAATCGAGTTGCACTTGTGGTACATGGCAATTGTTTCACCGTCCATGTTCACATGTAATGGCATGTTGTGCAGCATTTAAGATCGACTATGGACAATTTGTTGATCCGTTGTACAACCTTGACATGTAGGCACGCTCGTATGCTCCATTATTTCACCCTTTTCCTGATGAATCTTTATGGATGGAGTACACAGGGCTCACGGTGGTTGCAGACCATACTAAGTGGCGGTTTGGCAAAGGACGACCGAAATCAACTCGTTTGCATAACGAAATGGATGCTAGGGAGGGATCGTCAAAAAATAAATGTAGTATATGTGGCCAGAGAGGCCATAATAAAAAAAAACTTGTCCAAGTAGATAGTGTTAATTTTGTAATTAGGTTCATAGTTTGATATTTTTTTCATTGTTTCTATGATTTTGTAGTACTATATATTGTTAACAATTTTGTTAGTTTTATTTGAAGTCATGTTCTTGTAGCTATTTTATTTGAATATTAGTTGTGTGATATATCTAATGTCAATGCATTTAAAGAAATGGTAAGGACAAGAGGAGGACGTAGACGTACATCTCGTGGTACCAGTTCTATCGAATAGCATCCAGGTCTGGACAGTAGATCAATGTTACATCTTCAAGACCAACATCGGTCAGAGGATGCTTGGGTCCGTGTGGTATGTTAACCTTATTTACAGTGCCATAATATTTTATATTTTAATTATTGTAATAGTTGTGTGACATATCTATTGTTAATATATTACAGGGCGATGACGAGATTAAAGTGAGGCACCATCATCTGTTACCCCTTCCTGATGCAGTGCGACCTTATGTCATTCAGGCAAGTTTTATTGGATTGACCTAGATAGGTCATATCCAAATTGATAACTGTTTGATTGGTGCTTTGGTGGAGAGGTGGAGGCGAGAGACTTACACATTCCATATACGAGTTGGTGAGATGACGCCAACGTTGCAAGATGTAGCGTTCTTGCTAGGTTTACCAATAAATGGCATGGCAGTTACTGGCACCTCAAATTATAATTGGAGGCATGTGTGCCAGCAATTATTAGGTGCCTCCTCATCGGTTGCAAGGTAGAATGATTGCCAATCAGTGGTTGAAGGAACAGTTTCAAAATGGACCCCCAAATGGTGTTGGGGAGCAAGTATTGCTGCAACATGCTAGGGGCTATATCCTCCACTTGATTGGCACAGTACTATTCACCAATAGTACTGGGAATCGAACACCGCTCATCTTCCTCCCATTGCTTGAAACAATGGAGGAGTGTAGGTCATACAGCTGGGGGTTAGCAGTTTTGGCCTACCTTTACAGATAATTGTGTCGGTGTTGCATGAAGGGGGCCAAGTAACTTGGCGGGTGTGTCTTGTTGCTCCAGGTACGAACCATAATAATATTTATATTAATATTTTAATGTGTTGTACCCCTAATTTTTACAATTTATCATGTTTAGCTATGGTCATGGGAGCACTTACACATCAGTCGTCCAATTATCACCTCCCGCCATCAACAAGTTATGCTTAATGATCCAATGCCGCCATTGGCCACTCGGTAAGAGAATATAATTCAAAAATATTACTTTAATGCATATGCAATATTATGTAGGCATTGTAAATAATTCCTTACACATATAACTAGGTGGTCTGCCGGCCATACGTTCCGTGAGAACCCAAGGTATTCTCAGTCCTTCTACCAGGACCAATTGGATGTCCAAGAACCTGAAAAGAGACATCTTTTTTATTGTTTAATATTCAATATAATGACCAAGTTATTTTTTCCTTATGCTAGGTTGATTGGACACCGTATCGGCAACCCCGATTAGCCACTTTGCCCGATATTTGTTTCAAGGGTTGTGACATCTGGCGATATGTAGGACCTCTTATATGCTTTGATATTGTTGAACTGCATTGTCCTGACCGAGTGTTACGTCAGTTTGGACTCATGCAACATATTCCAGATCATGTCGACACACTCGACTCTCCACATGAAGCGTGTCGTCGAGGCAGATCCGACAAAAATTGGGCTGTCTACCATGCCAACTGGATCGCGATGTGGAATACACGAATGCACTATATCACCTATGAGCGTCATCCTCCGACATCGGCTAGTAAATACATGGAATGGTATTTATCAATCACTAGGCGGGTCCTGACACGGCGTGAGGTGCATGTTCCGCCTCGCTCTCAGCTTGGTTTTGACCCTAGTGGCAACCGTCTACAGCGAGTAGTATGTACTTTGAAAATCTTTTTTTTTTTTCCTACTTATTCAATACTATGTTATATTAACGTTTATAAGTATTACATGCCAGGTCGACCATCTTGTCGATCAGACTGCAAGAGCACTCAGGGCGTTTCGTAATAGTGTTGGCCATGCTGCACAGTCAATCTCTGCTGATTGGCTTAGAGGTTGTCGTACCGCACTAGATGATGCTGGTGAGGAACACCAATTTCGGTATGTCCTAGAACAACAAGGTGTGGACCCCCGCTTTTTAATGCCGCTGAAGGAAGTAGATGGGCAAGGCGTGGTGAACGTCCTCTACGACGCAGTTTTTCGGTTCATCAAGAGTTTCGAGCCTCATCATCCGAAGATCATAGTGAATCTAGTCGTAGATCTACTTCTAGATTTGTACCATAATTTGTACTATTTATACTTCTCATATTTATTATAAAATTTTTTTAAATGTGATACAACCATAAATAAAAAATTTTAGATTAGCTATTTTAGATTAGAAAGAGATGGGGATGGAAATGAAGATGGAGGTGGAGGTGTAGATAGAGAAGGGAGGGAATTCACGGGTGAATTTAGCATGGGTAGGGGAGAATCTGGCAGAGGGGTAGGGGAATCTGGCAGGGGGTTGGGTAAGGGATAGGGGGTTGGGGAACGGGAATGAATGGCGCCGTTTCAAACGGCTCCATTGTGTTCTTTGTGAAACGGCTCCATTTGGTCACACTGTTGATTGGCGCCGTTTCAAACGGCTCCATTAAGTGAAAGAGCCATTTGGAATGGCGCCTTCTAACTTTTTCTGAATAACCAGGTTAGATTGCTAAATATTTTTGTAAATGGGTTACTTTTTTAGGTTATTTTAAAAAAAAAATCTATATATATATATATATATAAATTTATTTAAAAAAAATTAAATTATTAATTAAACTAAATATATTAACTATAAATTTATATTATTTAATATTTAACTTTATATTATTTATTTTAATTAAATTACACATATAATTTATAATAATTATTTAAATTAAGTTATTTATTAAATACTAAATTATATTATTTATACATAATTTTTTAATTTAATTATTAGAGTTATGTAATAATAGTCATTTCATCGTATATTATTTAGTATAAATTATTATATTTAAAAAATTATATAACATAAAAAGTTAAATACCTATCGAAATATGTTATTCAATAAATCTAAAATATCTAAAAATTATATTATATTATTAAATATAAAAAAAATCCTACTATAAAGATATTGTATTACTCCTATTGTAATACAGCGGGTACCCAGGAGATTAATGCTTAAACTTTAGGGTACCTAAAAGATTTATATTTTTATATTTTACTATAAATATATATTTATTTATATTTTTTTATTTTTTAAAATATGAAATAGTATCAATAAAATCCCCGAATTTTCAAAAATTTATTTTCCCGAAATTATGGACAATAATACCTGCAGCTTCTCTTCACATGGGAGATGTGGTACAAATCCCTATTTATTATTTAAAAATATATTTCAAAAATGATATAGTATAAATAATTTTTAATAATTTATTAACAATTATTATAAATAAGGTTATATTTTATTTAGTCAATATATTTATATTTATTTTTGGTTAAATATTTCTTAGTTAAATTTTAAAGATCTATATTTTTTGCTTGGATGTTTGGAATAATAAGTCCTCGAAACATGTAGGAAATTACTATCATTATATTTTTGAAAATTCAAGGATTTTCATAATATTATTGTCCATAATTTCGGGAACATATAATAAAATAACTATTATTGCATAATTCTAATAATAATTAAACTAATATTTAATAGATAACTTAATTTAACTAACTATTATAAATTATATGCGTAATTTAATTAAAATAAATATTATAAAGTTAAATATTAAATAATATAAATTTATAATTAATATATTTAATTTAATTTTTAAAAATTATATATATATATATATATATTAGCAGGACCTGGCACACTTGTACGTAAGCCGCTGCTCAAAAGGCAATGGCTTTCGTACATTTAAAAAAAAAAAAAAATAAAATATGTTAAATATATTTTTTTTCCATGTGTGTGCTATTATGGGAAATATTTTTCAAAATATGTTAATTTTGGTAATAGTTTTATTTTTTGAGCCATTTTGGGCAATGGCTCTAAAAAATTATGAGTTATTTACCTTGTTTTGGTTCTTTATATTTGTAAATTATTCATATTAGTCTTTTTTTTTTAGTTAAAATACTAGCTAATATTATTTTATGATAAAATTTATCCATCGTTTAATTTTATCTGCTTTCAGTCATCAAATAAGGACCGATTTAATTACAAAATAAAATATAAAGGACTATTATACAAGTGAATAAGTTTGAATAAGTTTATAGATATTGGATGAATATGAGATATTAATTTTTTTGTCCACAAATTTTATAAAATAGTTCTATAGTACAAAAGTCATATATATTTAATAAAAGGGTTATTTACGCTAAATGTCCATGTACTTTACCAATTGTGTCAATTTGATCCTTGTACTTTTAATTATGTCAATTTAGTCCCTGAACAATTCAAAATGTGTCAATTTAGACCTTTGGTCGAATTTAAGTTAAGTTAATGACGTAATTTTGAACGGCAAAATTATGTTAGATGCAAACAACTTATTATAAATTCATTCGTTTACTCAATTTAACCCAATCTGTTGCCAAACCATTAAAAATTTTATTAGAAAACATAACATAAAATTTTCTCTTAGGACTAAATTGACACATTTTGAATTTTAAAGGGACTAAATTGACACAATTAAAAGTATAATAACTTTTTTTTTCCGATAATTAGCTACATAGTCGAGATATAAAACAGGTGACTCGAGCAAGTGAGGCCTAAGAGAACCTTAATAAATCAGGAAAGAGAAACACGAAAACAGAAAAGCATAGCAAAACCAAAAAAAAAAAGCACAAAGATCAAAAATAGGCACCACATGGCTAAAACAGCATTGAGAGCGATGTACTTGGAGCAAAGGAGATGATGAACCGACAAAGCATAAGAGAAGATGACAAGAAAACTGGCCAAATACCGACTTACTCCATCCTTGCGAAAAGCTCAATCATATCCAATTTATTTCCATCATACGCCAAACCGAGCCTTTTCCCTAACTCCCATCTACGCTTCGCAATAGAAAGCTTGTCAACATCCTTGGCATTGTCACCCTTCCTTACAAACTTCCTTTTTTTTTGTTTACTAGGGGGTTCGGTCGGCTTCTTCGTTTGCTCCCTGAAGACATATCCTTAATGAATTCCTGCCAGTCCTGCTTCGCTTGCTGTTTTAACTCACGCTTGTGAGCTCTTTGGCTTTTCTTTGATGACATAAAGCTAGAAGCTTGATGGCCTAGAACCCTTTTCCTTATCAGCTTCCCTCTGTCACTAGACTGGGCGACAAGTGGCCCCGCTACTGGAGCTGGTTCAAAACCCGGCAGGTACTCAGGTCTAGAAGAATCAGAATCATTATCACTAATAGCATCCCGAACCTGAACCTGGTTAGTGCAATTAGAAATAGGGCCTTGGGCCATCGTTGCGTCATCCAGGCCGACATCAATCCACTGTAAGGCAAGAGGAGACTGAGAAGTCAAAAGTGTAAGTTGGGAATTTGGGTGCTAAAAGATAGATAAAATGGCCAAGCATAGGCATAAAGGATCTGAGATCCATCTCCCAATTAGCTGTCCACCAAGGAAAAGGTCAAACTGTCCCCTATCACGCTCTACACACCTCACGGCTATAGCGGCCAAACTTGAACGTGGACCCTAAGAAGCCTGGCAGTCACTTGAGCTAGCTAACATAAACTCAAGCGTGGAGGGACCAACTGGAGGGCGTGATTCCTCTGAGGAGCAATCGACACAATAGACAAAGTACAAGTACCTTTAGCGTAAATAACCTTTAATAAAATAATCCAAATGACAGTGTTAAAAGTGAAAAAGTTTTGTCATTATTTATTGGTAAACCCACCAAGCACTCGCTACTCCCTCACTTCATACATGAAACTCAGTATTATGATATTGCTAATGAAAAAAGTTATATTAAAGATCTATTTACACCCCTATGCATGAATTTTTGAACTATTTTGTTAAATATATGAAAAATTTCAGATCAAAATATTATTTTACAAAGTTTATAAATTAAAAAAGCAATATATCAAAGAAAATTTAAGGTGCTCCTAGCGGCTCGGCCGCGGAGCTTATCTTGGGTTTCGATGCCCTATCTTTCACCTTCCAAGAAGCCCTAATTCCTCAATTAATGAAGATTGCTTTCTTCCTCCGCATATCCAACTACCTCCTGCGGCACCTTAACTCCTCCAACACCCCCCAGTGACATCCCATCTGCTAAGATCTCAACCCTTCCCGCTCAGATTCAGCTTTATTAAATCTCCAACCTAAACTCTACCGAACCCCTCCTAGCTTTTTTAACCCCTCGTCCAGCCCTCTATTTAAGCTATTCCCTGGCTTTCAAGAACCCCCACACTTTATCCTACTAACCATTCTATCATTCCTTGTTTCTCATTCGCCAACCCACACCCCTACCTTCTAATTGAAAATGTTGGCTCATTAAACGAAAATATCCAATTTCTTAAGCTCCAAGCACAAGATGGGAAGGAAAATTCCATTAATAACCAGATCTTGGTGAGGAAAATCCTTTCCGAGAAGACGATGAAAATCGGCCCTCTCAAAGCAATTCTTGACAAGGCTTGGAGACCTAAAGGAAAAATGGAGGTTCATGAACTTTCCTTAAATGTCCTCTTGTCTATATTTTATGAGCCAAAAGAGGGATTGAGAATCCTTGAAGGCACACCATGGACCATAAATGACTCTCACCTGATCCTCAAGGAATGGAGTGGAGACACACCCTTTGGGGAAATTGATTTCTTAACCTCGGAGTTCTAGATTCAGGTTCACAGACTTCCACTTTGCTTGATGAGTGTTCAAAATGCTATTATAATAGGTAAAATCTTCCCAAACGTCCTCCCCCTGGACATGGATGAAAGAACTTACTTGCTATGGAGTAGATTTATTTGTATGAAAGTTGTGATTGATGTCAATGAGCACTTGAAACTAGCTTCTATCTTAAAAGCGCCGGTAAACATGACCTATGGGTTAGGTTTAAGTACGAGAGATTGGCTGATTTTTGCTACATATGTGGGAAGTTAGGACATGTCAGAAAATATTGCCGTGATGATGAAGCTTCCCCCAGTTCTTTGATAGCTCACTAAGAGCTTTAATGCTGAGAAAATTCATCTCGTGTTGAAATTGGAGGCAAATCCGGTCGATCTAGTTGAAATGGAGACTGAATCTGCTATTAGATCTGGGGACTTTGATGATGGAAATCACGGTTAAGCTACCAAAAACTGGGCCCTATCCATTTTAGCTATGCTGCAAAGTACCCTCGGGCCGCCCCCGGGTCCTCCCAACAAGCCCGTTGGGAAGGCCCAAAACAAAATAGATGATGGTTGGGACTTAGCTCGTAAGAAGGTGAAGGTTGTTCTAAAGGGCATTGTTATCGATATGGTAAGGAAAGACAAGTTCGGGAACTTGTATCTCGATTTGTATATTTTTATGGATAGTGAAGGAGTGTTAAGCAATATCTTTGAAGAAGGTAGAGAAGTCTCTAATTTTCACTCTCTGCCTTCCCTCCGAAAGAAAGTCTTCTTGGTGCTCATGGTCACACTTGCCTCATAAATCTCAAACATGCGGCTCAAAGGAAAGCCCTTATCGATTGCTCTCAGAAGATTTATGTGACACTCTTTGCTGAGAGAATACATCCTTGGACCCTTGTGCTCTTGGATGCTGACTTCAAAAAACCTCAAGCTAAATCTCACCTAGATGGGTTTATAGAGATTGTCCCAAAACAATCATCTCGAGCTCCATGAGTATCATTTGTTGGAACTGCCAAGGTTTGGGCCTACCCCAAATAGTTCACACTGTTAAGGAGCTTTGTAATAAATTTAGGCCCTCTATCGTGTTATTAATGAAAATTGAGCAACCCCCCCAATATGTTGGTAATGTTGCTAGAAAGCTTGATTTTCAAAATATTTTTGTGTTAACCCTATTACAAAATTGAGGGGAGGGGGTGGGGGAATCTCATTTTATTTATGTTGATGTGCATTATTGTGAGTTGGATTTTAAATTATCACATTGTTTCTTGTATGGTGAATCCAACAAAGCAAAACGCCTTGCTTTTTGGACAAACTTGACGCGCTCCTTCGGTGATATGGACCAAACATTGTGTTTCACTGGGGATTTTAATGCTATTACCTCAGCTTCCGACAAGCTCCATGGTCATTTAGTTGCCGATTCTTAGTTGGAATGGGTAGCAGACTTCTTGGACTCATGTAATCTTGTTGAGATTGCTTCTCATGGGTGACGTTATTCGTGGTCCAATAAACAAGGGGAATGTCGTAATGTTAAAGAGTGTATTGATAAAGTTGCCGCAAATCAGGGATGGCTCTCTTTATTTCCAAATGCGACAGTCACACTCCTTCCTGCCACGACCTCAGACTACTTGCCACTTTTGATTCTTCTTCGCAGCCCCTGTCAAATGAAGAAAAAGGCTCATTCAGGATGATTGCCTGGATACCGTTAGAAAAGGATGGAACGTAGATGGAGTTGGCTCAAGAATGTTCTCTTTGCACAAGAAGATGAACTCTTGCAGGAAGTTCCTCGAGGACTGCAGTATTAGAAGGAGGAAGGAAAAATTCGATTTCTTCAACTATGTGTTGGAAAGTCTGACAGAGCTTCAAAGCAGAGTAACTTCGGAACTTGAAAGGAATACCTCATAAAAGAAATGGAGATGCTGTGGGAAGCCGAAGAGAGGTTTTGGCATCAAAGGTCCAGGATCAATTGGCTTTCTTATGAGAGATAAAAATACAAAGTTCTTTCATTCCGCTTCATCACAAAGGAAAAGAAGAAATACCATATCCAAATTGAAGATTGATGAGAATGGTTGGGAGAACAATCAATCAAAGACAAATGAACACATTGCTAATCACTTCCAAACCTTCTATGCAGCAAACAGGACGTTAAATAGAGATGATGTGTTGACGGAGGTGACTCGGGCTGTCACAGATGAGATGAACGAAGCCCTTGTTATGCGAGTTTTGGATATTGAAATTAAACAGGTTGTCTTCCAGCTTGGGGGATTGAAGGCTCCCAGGCCCGGAACGCTTCCCTAGTATTTTCTACACGTTCTTTTGGAACATTATCTCAAATGATGTCATTCCATTATTAAAGTTTTTTTTGAGAATCGCAAAATGCTTAAAGCACTTAATTTCACAAGCATTGTTTTGATTCCAAAAACCTTCCGACCCGAGACCATTCACAATTTTCGTCATATTAGCTTATGCAGCTTTAGCTACAAAATCAGCACAAAAATCCTTACTAACTGTCTCAAGCGTATCATGAATGATATCATCTACCAATCGCAAGAAACTTTCATCAAAGCTCGCCTCATTCAAGATAACATCATTATTGCCCATAAAGCCATCCATGCTCTAAAAAATCATCATCGGGGTATAAAGCATTTTATGGCTCTCAAACTCAATCTTGCGAAAGCTTATGACTAGGTCGAGTGGCCTTTTCTTGAAGATGCTCTTGCAAAATTAGGCTTTGCCCGCGTGTTCATTGATTGGGTAATGGAATGTGTAACAATGGTTCATGTCTCCCCGATTGTGAATAAGGGAGCGTCTTAAGACTTTTCCCAACAGAAGAGGCCTTAGACAAGGGGATCCCCTCTCCCAATTTCTCTTCCTAATTGTTATGGATTGTCTATCATGACTCATCAACAAGACTGAATGCTTTGACCTTTGGGGTAAATTTCATATAAAGCTGGATTGTCCGGGCCTTACCTATCTTTACTTTGTAGATAATTGCCTTCTATTTTTTCAAGTTACTCCTCACACTTGTTGGATGGACAATGATATTGTAGGTAAATTTTTCCGAGCCTCAGCTCAAGAGGTTAACTTCCATAAGTCACATGATTTCTTTTCCTTGTGCACCCCTCGAGACACTAGAGAGGAATGCTTGAGAATTTTGGGAGTTGAGCTCATGAAGAATGATGAATGGTATTTGAGTTCTCATCTTTTATGGGGAAGGTCTAAGAAAATGACCCTCTCTTTTACTTCGAAAAGATTAGAAATAAAATTCAAGGATGGAAAGCCAAGTTCCTATCTCATGCCAGGACAGAGGTCCTCATTAAGTCCGTTATCTCGGCCATCCCGTCTTTCATTTATGAGTTGCTTTAAAATCCCTACTTCTTTTTCCAAGAAGATTAATAGTGTGATTGCAAGGTTTTGGTGGAAAGACGGGTCTTGTGATGATAAAGGTGTCCATTGGCAAATTGGGGTAAATTATCCAAACCAAAATCTTCGGGAGGCCTTGGTTTTCATGACCCGGCACCTTGCTTGCCAAAAATAATAGGGCTACTGAAAATCCGAATGCTTTATGTATTTGTGTGTTAAAGGGGATTTGCCTCTCCAATGGCTTCATTCTAAATGCAAAAGTGGGTCACAACACCTCATGGGTTTAAAGAAGCATGCTTGAAGGAAGATCACTCATCAAAAAAGGTAATCGCTGGAACGTGAAAAGTGGGAGCAATATTGACATTTGGAATGATAAATGGATCCCTAACCCTCCAAAGTTAAGAAGCTTATTTGCCACGATGCAAGAAGATGGGATGAGGATAAGATTGCCTGGATTTTCAGCAAGCAAGTGGCAGATTATATTCATCGGATCGTAATTGGAGATCACTCACAACTGGACTACTTGGTCTAGCACTTCAACTCCAATGGCAGGTACACGGTTATATTCGGTAATGCTCAATGGTCCTCATTGGCTTTCGGTGGATTTGATAGAATGGGTGGGGGCTTAAGTTCGCAAGCAAACCATGATTATACTATGAGGCTTATTTGGGTTACGAATGTCTACCCAAAAATTCGTCATTTCTTTTGGCGGGCCCTTTCAAACACCCTTACTGTTTGTGAACATTTGTTTTTTAGGGGGATTATTAAAGACTTAAGTTGCCCGAGGTGTGGGGATAGTATGAAAACTGTGGAACATCTTTAATTCTTATGCCCTTTTGCTAGAGCTTCGTGGTTTGCCTCAAACTTTGGCTACAAACTAAACGCCGATGGCTTTGGAAGTTTCATTCAGTGGTGTACCACTATTCATGAGGAATTTGACAGATACGGTCATGTTTTTAAATTTATTTGTTTCCTCTGGGTATGTTGTTGTTGTTTCCTCTGTTGGGAACTCTAGAAGGAAAGAAACGACTTCACTTTGAATCAGTCTTCTTCCCCTTTGGCCACAATTGCACGTCATGCTAATGCGGCGGCTAGCTCCTCCCTTGTGGTTAGCTCTCCTGTAGGCTTTGTGGAAGGACTTGCGTAACAGCTCTTCATTCAGCTAAGGTGGTCCCCTCCTGTGGCCACGGGCCGGGCTAGGCCCGCGCTCACTATGCCAGCTTCTGGAGCGGGCTAGGCCGTGTTGGGGGACCGGGCATGGCCGGGCCTAGGTCCTGGCCTTGGGGGCTCAGCTCGGCCTGGGCCCGGGTTGGCTCGGTCCCCCCTCTCCTTTTTTTAAACAATATGTAAAATTAAGAAAAATACAAATTCGTTTTGTACAAAAAATTATTATGATTCATTGATGAACAACATAAGATACAAATATAATCAATCACAATCATTAATAATGCTAAATATATGTAATTAAATAAAATGTATAATAAATAATGGTAATAATGTAACAAATACAACTACAACAGTTGCATCCTACTATTTAAAAGTACAAATCAACAACAATAACAACAAACTCAGTGCCTCCAAGGGCTCCCGCCTCAGCAGGGTTTGGGGGAGTAGATGTACGCAGCCTCCCCCTTCAGGGGGGCTACCCTGAAAAGAGGTTGTTTCCGAGGACCCCTAACCTGAGAAGCTGGTCCGCAGTAAATGGCATGTGACCTGGGGCTGGTGCATAGACTATTTAAAAGTACAAATATATTTATTAAAAAATACAAACAAGATATAGACGTACAACAATAAGAAATTAGTCTACGTCGACTGGGGGCTTTGCTGTGCCGCTGTCTGATGTATTGATAGTACGGTCATCTTCATCCTCGCTCGATGAACCCAGCCTTAGTTCGTTTTTCTCCCTAGCCTCTGCTTGCATCCAGTCCTTTAAGCACACGGACATCTCCAAGCTGGACGGTGATAGCTTTGCCCTCTTCGTTCTAAGCAACCAGCCACCAAGATTAAAAACACACTCCGATGCTACTGAAGACATCGGACGCATTAGTATATCACGTGCCATGGTAGAAAGCATGGGATACTGGGTTTGATTTGTACACCACCATTTCAAAATATCAAATTGCGAAGTCGCTGGCGTCGGGAAGAACTAAATCAGCAGCGTCCGCATATAGTAATCTAACTCGTCACATGACGTGGGAGCTTGTGTGGGCACGAATTGGTCCCACAGCTTCCACGAATATGACATGTGTGCACTACTTCCACTAGATGTGGACGATCTAATTGTAGTAGAATTAACACGTGGATTATCAGATGATAATATCTGAGAATAATGGGAAATAAAGTGTGCAGGTCTGAATTGACTCGCGTAATGAATTTTTCGGTATCAAAATCAGAATTTAATTGTTCGTAAAAATATTTGGCAAACAAGTTCAAACCCGTGAGTTTACAACGGGAATATAAAATATTGGCAAAACAGTATGTAAGGGGTAGTTCAGAATAATATTCATAAAACTTCGTTTTCATTGCCTTAATCGATTCAGTCAACACGAGGTTGGATTCATTATTCGACATCCAAGACACAATATTAATCAATCTAGATATTGCTTGTGGTACAGTCGGATAATAGCCCACTGGAAAAAAAGATGGTAGCAGCTCTAAAAATGGTACAAAAAATTACAAATTTCGTTAATGGTGTCTCAGTGTACATTGTTCAGATTATAATCACTTATATCCTGTACAAATTCCACTAGGATATCCTTGTATGGTAGTATGCGCTCTAACATGTCTACGGTTGATGACCACCTAGTTGGTGAGTCTAATTTAAATTGTTGACACTCTATTTCATGCATCCTATAGAGAAGTTTAAATCTTCTCTTTCTGGTGCCGGATGATTTTATTGCTGTTGTTATATCTCTTAAGGTGGAAAAAGAAGTGTTTATTAGACCTAAACCATCTATAACCATTAAATACAGTATATGGCAGATGCAACGTAAATAAAAACATCGCCCACCTAACACGGGTCTTATATGCCTACTGAATTGTTTAACGGATGCGTTATTACTAGTAGCGTTGTCAAACGTGATACTAAAAATACGACACTCGATCTCCCACTCATGGACTGCCTCCATAATCGCACCCATGATTATGTCGGCAATGTGGGGATAATCTAAATATGCAAAATGGATTATTTGTGTTTTGAATGGTGAAGGAGGAATCGATCCAATGTGCCATTACACACAAGTAAGGCACACCGGGTTTCGACTTCCAAGTGTCGGACGTCAACGAGAACATACTCGTGTTCGCCCTAAAAATTTTGAAGACCTCAGTTTTCATCCTATGGTAAGCTTTAAACTTGTCCCGCTTTAAAGTGTTTTGAGTAACCCTTACGATGGCGGGGTTCATCGTTGTTTGGATATACTTGACGAATCTAGGGTCTTCGCCGGTGCTAAAAGGCTTTTTAGCCATAATTACATATTTAGCTAGTTCCCGTCTATTAGTTTCTTGGGAGAACCTAAAGTTAGCAAGCACACCGACCGCTTGCTGTAGTAATTGTTGTTGGGCTCTATCTTGGCCTTGTTCGAGGTGGCACCTAATTATATGTCTAGTTAATGTGCCTGTCTTACTGCCGGGTGGATGACTACAGGCCTTGGATGGGTTACATAATTTACAAATCGCTTAGTTAGTTTCCTTATCTAAGTTGAAGTGTTTCCATACCCCAGTAGTACTATGCCTACTCGCATTACTTTTTGCGGGCCGGGTTTCGGTGGTGGGTGTGGGTTCCTCTTCAGTAAGTGAGCCTCCACCACCACCCAACTCAGAAAAATTCTGGTCGTTGTAGTACTGTTGTTGTTGAAAGTCCCAATTTATAGTGTCACTGTATGGAGATGATGGGCCTAGTTCTAAAATCGCTCGTTCATCAGTATCAAGTTCGACAATTCTACCCCTCTTAGGTACTTTAGGTGGTCGAGAAGAGCTAGAAATAGAATGACCGACTCCAGGCGAAGATGAATTGTGTGTCATGGTAGTATTAATGATTAGTATTTAAAAAATGCAACTACTAATGCAAATTAAGTAGATAAAAATGTGAAACAAATAAAATTTTGATACTAAAATTATTGAAGCGAACAATAAAATTCGAACTTGACCGAGATTCTACAAGCTAGATGTGGCCAATTTGGTGCACAATTATTGCAAGTAGAAGGAAATAGATGAATATAGAGAGAGAAGAGAGAATTAGATGAAGATTTATTGTGAGGAAATGGAATGGGAGGATGGGTATTTATAGATGAATTTTTTTAATTAAAAAAGATGCTCCCTCCCTTCCCAACGGCTCACCTCCCATCATGTCGGTGTGCCCGTAGTAGCTCGTTTGGATGCTGGCCTCATTCAGGGATGCTGGTGCTGCTCGACTTTAACTCACTCGGTTTTGGTTGGGGAGTTGCTTACCATTTGGGTGGCTTGTCACGTTGCTTTATCTCATCTTGGAAGGACATTATTATCGATTTGGATAACATAGGAGCAATCGACGCCTGTTCTTTCATGGCCGTTCCTTCGCCTTAGGACATTGCCTCTATTATTGACAATGTTAGATGTTCAGCTCGTTGTTTTTCTTCTTGTATTTTTGTGTGGGCTCCACAATGTTGTAATGCGGTGGCTCATTGAGCTGCCCGACACCATCGTGGAAATTGTTATAACCATGATTGGTGGTCCAGCACTCCTCCTCAGCTTCTTTCGATTGTATTAGCAGATTTGTATGGATTGTAATTTCGCCATCGGGCTTTCATGCATTAAAAAAAAGCAATATATCTTATCGTAATAACATTACAATTTACCATACGTATTTTGCTAAAAAAAATTTGCAAGTTATTTAAATTGTTAGTCTCTCATATTTCTAATTTTGTTCAAATTTGTCCCTCATTTTTTATTTTGTTCAAATTGATCCCTTATCTTTTTAAATTCGTTGAAATTAATCCCTCATTTTTTTTCTTTTGTTCATACTGATATCTCATATTTTATTTTATAAAAATAGGTCCCTCATACTTTTAGTTTTTACCTAATGTTGGTCACAATATGAGGATTAATTCTTTTATAAAATAAAATATAAGGGATTATTTTAAACAAAAGAAAAGTTAAAGGATTAATTTGAACAAGTTTAAGTTAAGAGACTAATTTAAACATAGTTATAAAAATGAGAAACTAATTTAAATAAAAAATATATAAAAGATTTAATTTAAATATTACTTAAAAAAAAAAGGAATCAAGGTAAATATCTAAAAAATTTACCATACGTATTAGGTAGGTAAATGACAAAAGGAACAAAAATTCCATCCATTAAGGATCCTTATCGAAAAATCAGACATTTCGTCAAATGTTAATACCCCAATTCAATTTGTAAGGATCCTTATCGAAAAATCAGACGAACAGTTTTACCCATTTCGTCAAATGTTAATACCCCAATTCAATTTTCCACTTCCAATGCTTTTTCCTCTTTCTCTACAGTAGCAGGATTCAACCTTTAAGGGTTTTCATTTCACCCTTTTGCAAGTTAACTTCTCGTACATTTGTGGGTCTTCAGAATCTCCGTTCATTCTTCCAAATCCAAATCCATTTACAACAATAACTTTCCTACATTGGGTCCATTTGATCCTTGCCAAATCTTCAAAGACAAGGCTTGTAGATCGCAAAACTGTTGGTGTGTTTGCTGAGATGTAGTTGAAATCATCCCCTGATTCGTTGAAAACAATTGGGTTTGCGGTTCACTGATTCTTTTTGCATGACAGAGAATATGGGTAGGGTTGAATTTGCGCCTTTTTAGAGAGTTGATTATGTAGATAATGGCAAAAGGTTTCATTTGGTCATACTTCTTTTTTGTTGTAGCTACTCCTTATTTGTTTTTTTCCTAGCATTCAAGTTTCCTGAACTTTTGGCTATTGGGTACATGTGAAAAAATATCTTACCCTTGTTCAGCAGTTGGGTTTTGTTGGGATTGATGTATTTGTTCGGATTCTGCAATATTTTTGAGAATCAGAGTGGTGTTTTTGATTTGGTTTGGTTGACCTCAAATTTGCCTGTATGAGAAATGGGTATGTCTGATTTTGGTTGTAGGTAGAGAGGTGATTGTGTTTATAAAAATGAAGAGGTTGAAAGTTGACCCTCTAGGGGGTAGGAGGTTCAGATTATCATACTTTTTGTTGGGTGTAGCAGCATTGTACTTGTGTTTTCTAGCATTCAAGTTTCCAAAACTTTTGGAGATTGCTTCTGGGTTGAGCGGGGATGATGGTTATGGTAATGTGGGAATGGGAATCGAGGACTTGGATGTTTGGAAACCGTCGTTCGGTTCGATTTACAAGGATGGGTTTCATAGAAAGTTGGAAGATGACCAAAATGGGGAAGTAGCAGTGAAACGTCGCAAGGAACCCTCAGGAGATGAGATAGTAGGCTCTCAACGGATAAAACCTCTCAGACATCCATATGGTCGTATTACTGGTGGTAGTGCACGGCAGACGAATAGAACCAGTGATTTGTCTGTGCTGGAGAGAATGGCTGATGAGGCATGGACTTTAGGTTTGAAAGCATGGAAAGATGTCAGCAAGAATGGTGAAATTGATACAACAGAGAGCTCTGTACTTGAGGGAGAACCAGAGTCTTGTCCTTCGTGGTTATCTATGAGCGGGGAAGGCTTGACTAAGGGAGAAACTGTTATGTTCCTTCCTTGTGGGCTTACTGCTGGCTCATCTATTACAGTGGTGGGAACGCCACGAAATGCTCATCCTGAGTATGTACCCCAGTTGGCACGACTGAAGAACAGAGATCCCATGGTTCTGGTTTCACAGTTCATGGTGGAATTGCAAGGGTTGAAATCAGTGGAAGGGGAGGCTGCACCTAAAATTATGCATCTGAATCCTCGATTGAGAGGGGACTGGAGCCGTCGGCCTGTCATTGAGCACAATACATGCTACAGAATGCAGTGGGGGACTGCTCAAAGATGCGATGGTAAACCATCAGGAACTGATGATGATATGCTCAGTAAGGCTTATTCCTCTTGAACTACAGATCCTATTTGTTTTTTCTCCTACAAGTTTAACCAAATATATTATTGTCTTTAGCCTGTGATATATTACCATGAACAGAAAAGGAATCTTGAGAGAGTTTGAGCATATGCTTTTGCAAAAATGTCCTGTTATTTTGCCTCTTTCATTCAGATGAATCATAAAATCCTGTTCTGAACAGCATTATTAAAAAGCATGAAGAGAGTAGTGTGGATCTCATATGGAGCCTTCTTGTTTGCATTGTATGTCAAGAATCATCAAATAAAATTTTGATGGAGAAACCGCAGGGGGAAGGATTCTAGGAAGGTATGCCAAACATATTGGTGTTTCCACCTCTAATTGGTCGTTCATGATGATCTCCTGTGTTGTGGTATGAGTTGGCAGAAGATGGTTAGACAAATAATTGAATCAAGTGTGTATAAATATGCTTCCTTAGATGTTATATATTGGATAACAATGCCGTGTGTCTGAATGATGAGTGTGTCAAATGTGATTTTGGAAGATGTCGGTGGCTCCAAGATTGGTTGACAGTGTCCTGTTGATGAAATTTCATGGCATAAGGAAGAGGAAAGACGTCTTAACCCTATTCTCCTTGACCAAGATTGTTATTCGTTGGTGTATATGGTTAGAAAGGAATGCTAGGATTTTTAAAGATCAATATGCACTAGTTAATTTCTTGTGGAAAAGGTGGCCTTTTTAGGAGCTTTGTGGGCCAAGGGCTTTGAGAGCTTCAAGAGCTTCGTTGATATGGCCTTAGCTGATTTGCAGAGGAATTGGAGAGCTTTGTATCATAGTTGGATTTTCTTTTGCTCCTTGGTTTGTTTTGAAGACATTTTGGCCTTGACTCTTTGTACATTCTTTGTCTCAATGATATTTCTTTTTTTGAAAAAAAAAAAAAAAAGAATTGGTAGCTTGATGCACCATATCCAATTATTTTCAAATTTATTGTTAATAAGCTCAATTCCCAACTGCATATTTTCAATTTATCATTAAATGCCTGCATGCACCGACGGAGTGAAAGTGCATTCTTTCCAGCAATTGCCAAAACATCGTTTCTAGTTTCCAAATTTTTGATTCATATTCACCTGTACTCTGTTTTGACGTAACTTATTCTTCTCTACCCTCTTATCTACTGGCAGAATTTCAAAATGGGAATATTTTCAGTTATCTTACTTCTAATGTTCAAATGTTCAGTGTTTTTCTTTTTTCCTTTCCTTCTTTTAGTCATGCCATAGTTGATAATTTGAAGTTGATAATATGAGCTCAAGCCAATGATGAGCCGAGTTTGAGCCTATAATGAGTTGAGCTTGAGCCTATGATGAGTTGAGCTTGAGCCCATGATTTCTAGGTTCGGTGAGCTTCAAGCCCAGTGCGAGCCAAGAAAAACAATCGAAGCTGAGCCTTGGGCCTTGTGACCTTGGGATCGACTCAGCTTATTTACACCCCTAGGATGATAATGCCTCTGATAGTTTGGGATCTTTTCTGTTCAACTGGTGTACTACACGCCTCTAATTCTCTTGGAGAGTGTTCAACTGTCACAGAAGGCTTTATCATTGATTCTTTATTTCTTATCTCTCACAGCCTTTGTATCTTGTAAATAGTGGGTTGTTTGTATCAAAAGAGTGGTTACTTCTTTTAGTTTTGCTTCATATGAATTGCAGTTCACCGAGTTATTAACTTCTAGCTTGCATCTTTGGCAGTTGATGGACAGAGGAGATGTGAAAAGTGGATACGCAACGATATTATGGATCCAAAGGAGTCCAAAACAGCCTCCTGGTTCAAAAGATTTATTGGCCGTAAACAAAAACCAGAAGTAACCTGGCCCTTCCCCTTTGCTGAGGGCAAAATGTTTATCTTGACTGTGCGTGCTGGTGTTGAAGGATACCATATTAATGTTGGTGGTCGGCATATAACTTCATTTCCATACCGAACGGTATGTCATACAGAATGAAGTGGCTCTTTTCCAATTAAACCATTTTTGCTACTTGTGCTTTTGGGGGGATGTCTATGTGAATATATGTAGAAAAGCCTGTTGTTTATCTCATCTTATCAATCATGGACCCAATAAGAGTCTGATTTATGTATTTTAATTTTGAAAGAAGATTATGGATTATATCCCTAAAATAGTGAGAAGTGAAACTCATATTGCGTGTGTTGTTACCAGCCATGATTATCTAGTCATGGTTTCTTTTCTAGTTCTCTCTAAATTATGTAGTATCTTATATTAAAGAGTTGGAGTCAACTTGAATTTGACATCATCATTGTGCCTTGATGAACATAACTTGATGTTTATCTTGTGCTTCATTGTTTTCTCAGGGGTTTACTCTTGAGGATGCAACAGGTTTGGTTGTTGGAGGTGATGTTAAAATTCATTCCGTTTATGCAACCTCACTGCCAACTTCTCATCCTAGTTTCTCCCCCCAAAGAGAACTCAAAATGTCTGCGAAATGGAGAGCTCGTCCTCTACCTAAGAACCCTATCCGAGTCTTTATTGGGGTTCTATCTGCTACCAATCATTTTGCAGAACGTATGGCCATCCGGAAAACTTGGATGCAGTCTCCTGAGATTAAGTCTTCAGATGTAGCCGTTCGCTTTTTTGTGGCCCTGGTATGGGTTTTCCCGTTCAACTACATAAGTGTACATGTTTGTGTATATGCATACGTATAGCATATCTATGTGAATCATAATGAGTTATCACCTTCTATGATATGTGCTGCTCATATCTTTAAAAAATTGATACGGGGCCGAAGTGATGTATGTGCCAGTATCGTTTTATTTTTTAGTGAAGCATGTGCAAGAATATCTGAATAACAAATATTGGAGTTGATTGGAAAGCACTTGATGTTATTATATATAGTTGGTTTGTGCACCTGTATTGAGAGCACCTATGTATTGGGAATCATCCTGTATTAGGAGAGGGGCATTTGATAAAAAGCCTGGGGAGGATAGAAACAACAAGGGGAAACTAAGGAAAGAAAGCAATGAGATGAAGTTGCCCTTGTGCTTTTTGAATGGAAGAAACTTTATTCCATTAGCCTTGTTTGGATCACCAAGAAGAGGGAAATCAATGACCAACCACTGCCTTTGCCACCATGGCACAAGAAGCACTGGAATCTATCTGGCCTCGCTTTTTAGCTGGAATAGATGGATCTAAGGGGTTAAAGAAATATAATTCTTTGACTGCTAGAGATTCTATAATGTTTTACGTTTTTAGGGAAATCAAGCCTTTGTTGCAAAGCTAGCCTGTTAGCTGCCATATTAGAGCTGTACAGAACATTGGTCAGTGCTGCTTGAAAGTTCATTTCCATGTTTTGGATTTGAAGAGAACTACATGCTCCTGTCATGCTCCCCACTGACACCACCTGGAAATCTTGGATCCGTGCTGCTTTATATTTGAGTCTGAGAATTTATGTTACGCCACCTGAAAACCATATCCCACCCATCTCTATTGTCAGAGACGCTGTAGCCTGCTCCCTCACCTTGAAAACCACAGATTTTTCGTCCCATCCCAGCAAGAAGCTCAGCAAAGGTGAATTACATAATAGTATTTTGGGGTTTGTTGTATTAATTTTTTAGTCCACATGTTTTTTGAAATGATTTTTTAGTTCACAAGTTTTTTGAAATAATTTTTTAGTCTAAAAGTTACATATATTTAATAAAATAATCCAAATAACAGTGCAAAATGGTGTAAAACTTGTCATTATTTGTTGGTAAATCTACCATCCCCTCATTACCCCCTCATCCTGCACAAGAACCGCAATATTTTGACACCGCTAACACACTGCCGTTCAGATTATTTTGTTAAACATATGTAACTTTTTGGCTAAAATATTATTTCAGAAAGTTGGTGGACTAAAAGATAAATATATCAAACCTCAGGGCACTAATGTGTAGTTTAACCTATAAAAAATCCTAGTATTGCGTTGAGCCGTCTATGAAACAACTCTCCCTTACTCCAAAACCATAGTGAGACCTCCACCACCCTTGAAAAACTCAGGCTTGGCCCCCGTCCCTTGTTTGAACCTCCAGTCGACCTTCCGTTAATAACCTACTGCACTGCCTTGCCCTTAGCCAAAGCCTTATTATGCCCCCATAACGATAGGAAATTGTGCTGCCAATGGGGTGTCAAGGTTCCAGCAGCAGCTATGTTGCACGAGAGTTATCAGAGGTTGCGGCTTTGGTGGGGACGGCATTGTAGGGCAGGGGAAAACAATGGTGGTGGGGCCACTGGTTCTTTTATTATATTGCTTTAATTCTGAATGAAAGGAAACCCAGACCTGAGTGGTAAGGGTTGGGGCAATTACCAAGTGACCTGTATGGGTTGAGTTGATTCTTCTAGGAAAGGCGAAGGGAGCCAAAACTGCACTTGCGAGAGGAAACAGAAAGATCTTTTCCCTTCCCAGGCCTTAGTTTAGGTTAATTGAATGTCCTTTATTTATTTACTGTAGACATCACATTAATTGCAAGCAATAGATCCTCTGCATGTAATGGCAAATTTGGATACTTGGCCATGTCATTTTTCTTTGTGCCAAATGAAGTTGCATGTTGCATATGGTTCCTTTCATTCAGTTCTTAGTTTATTTTCATTGTTCCTCTTTTCTCCTATATATTATCTGATCCGAAGCTCAACGTGTAGAATCCAAGAAAGGAGGTCAACATGGTACTGAGGAAAGAAGCAGCTTATTTTGGTGACATAGTGATTTTGCCCTTCATGGATCGGTATGAACTTGTGGTTCTCAAAACAATAGCTATCTGTGAGTATGGGGTGAGTCAAGTTCTGTTCCCAGTAATGTCTTGTTGAGGACTGTCATATAACAATTGTTACAAGTCCAGTCTGGATTGTGTATTCTGTTTGACTCCCAATTTACAAAGGGATATTATACTCCATGCAGGTACAAAATGTCACAGCTGCGTACATCATGAAATGTGATGATGATACATTTGTCAGGGTAGACACCGTGTTGAGAGAGGTTGAGGGCATTTCCTCGAAAAAGTCACTTTACATGGGTAATTTAAACCTGCTACATCGGCCTCTGAGAAATGGAAAGTGGGCCGTCTCTTACGAGGTGAGAATACTTGCTGCTGCACTCGTTAGTACTTTTTCTGATAACATAATCTCCATCTTAATTTTTCTGTCTGATTGTTGTTTCTTTGTATCATGTCCCTTCTTGCTATATGTGTATTCGGTGTCCTACTGTCAAAACTTCTAATGTATCTGGATGAAGTACATATCATAGTGACAAATATGTAATCAAATCACGCTTCACGGTTACAATATTTGAGGGTGTTAGTGTAATGGGTTGCATCATTCGCGGTTGGTATTTATTGAGAACAGATTGATTTTAAGCCCTGTCTTTGCATAAATTTGAATTAAAAGCCAGTAATTAATTTATACCCCTTTGATAGGTTTTAACATCTAAACACCTTTTTAAAATATGTTTCAAATAAATAAAATACATATAATTCACGGATTCTATTACAGAAATACACCAAAATGTGTTATTGTACCAGTCTTGTATTTGTTTTGATTCCATGGTGACAAACATTGAAAGGGAGAACTTAAAAAAAACCCCAAATGAGGACATTGGAGGGGGGAGTGGGAGAGAGAGAACCAAAAAAGAAATTCCAAAAATGGTCAAAAAAGGGGCTCATTCTTGCAAAAAGTTTATATGCATAGGTTCCTGCCCTCAGATATTATAATGGCACGTTTGACCTCAGTCAATACCGTTTTGAATATGTGAATGTTTGGCTATAGTGCCTGTGTGGAAATTGGAGAGCTCTATGTTATTAGTTTTTACCCTATGACTTTTGCTTTCTTCGCTTCTGAAGACATCATATAGTTAACATTGTTTATATTCTTAGGGTATTTTATTTGATGCTTGGCTCACTCTTATACACTTAGGATATTAGTTATTTTTTACAATTCATCGTCTTTCAGTTTATGCGATTAGATTCAGATTCTCATCCCTCTTCTCTCTCTCTATCTCTCCATGAATTGTATGTTTGTAACAATAGGGGCAGAATTTTCTCCATGCGAGATTTCACTAGTGATGATCACTTCGTGTTCAAGTTTGGTTTTGGAGATTATGGACTGTAAATTCCTTGTCATTCTGTTTGGATTGCCTTATCCATACTCGCTTGATTTGACAGGAGTGGCCAGGAGACATATATCCGCCATATGCTAATGGCCCAGCATATATTATCTCCAAGGACATCGCTATGTTTATTATGGCTCAGCATCTTAATCAAAGACTAAGGGTGAGTATGACTAAGCACCTTTTATATATCATCTTTGTTTGGCTGACAAACAAATACTCGTCCTCTTAAGTGTGGCGTAGATGAGCCAAGCTAAGCTCTAGCTTGTACGGCTTTGTTCGAGGCTTGACTTGCAACATTTTGTATGGATGAAGTTCATTTTGAAATTCGCCACGCCTAGAGATCTGTTTTCGGCTAAAGCTGTACTTGTCATGAGGTCGTGCTAGGCTTGGTTATGCTGAGCTTAAAGCTGAAACCCCAAGTCAAACTAAACTTCGTTTTGGCTGGAGCTGGGGTCATTTAATCTTAATAGGCTGGCTTAAGCTTACCCCTTTGGAAACAGCTCCTCTACAGGGTAGCACCTTGTAGGGGTGAGGCCGCTTACATCTTATCCTCCCAAACCCTGCCTTGGCGGAAGCCTCTCGGAGGCATTGGGTTGTTGTTGTAGGCTTGAGCTGGCCTTGTCAAGACACATATAAGCTCGTAATTTTGTTCAATATCGGCTCAATTAGACTTGCGAGCCGCTGAGCACGAGGGTCTGACTTTACCAAGCCCTAAGCGAACTGAGTCTTTCGAGATAAATAATGAGCTGGCTCAGGACATTTACACCCCTGCTAACGTGCACATAAATCAGGATTATACAAAACACCATTGCCAATGCAACAATAACTGTGTAGAACATACTGACCTATGCCCCTCTTGTAGATGTTAAGGCAAAGGCCATCCTGAATGCGCTGACGTGATTTACCAAAAAATCTCCATGGCTGAGTAGTTTTTCTTATTTTTCTGTAGCTATTCAAGATGGAAGATGTGAGCATGGGCATGTGGGTGGAGCAGTTCAACAGCACTCACCCAGTACAGTACTCCCACAACTGGAAGTTTTGTCAGTATGGATGCATGGAGGGCTATTACACCGCGCACTATCAGTCCCCGAGGCAGATGATTTGTCTGTGGGATAATCTCTCTCGGGGTCGTGCTCGTTGTTGCAACTTCAGATGATAATTGCACATATTTTATCGAAATCGCTCTTCCTTTTTGGGTTCCTCAGAATCATTCCCGGTTTCTTCTTCCTTGTGATCAGTTTGTTCTTTTTCACTAATTGTTGATCATACTTAATTCTTCCGGTTCCTCAGAATCCCGAGTTTTTTTTCCCTTTCTTTTTTGTCAGAAATGTTGACCTTGAGACTGTAAATGGCCACTTTATTTGGGATTCGATCCGAAGGCACTTCATTCAAGCCAGCTCTTCAAACGAGATCAGCTAACACCCGGTCATGTACGTTCTCTCTCGCTTTTCGAATGTCGTTTTATTTGATACTTTCCCTCAATTTCCCTGGCCTTTGCTACTGTCAATATAGTAATTTTGTTGGGTCTTGGACATCATCCATAAGGATGTAAGGGATAAATATACGCAAAACTGCACCAACCGAGGGTTCGAAGAGGGTCAAATGTATGCATTCTTATCCCACATTTGTCGAGAGTTTGTATCCGGGATTTGAAATTTTTGGCAATTGTTGAAACACTGATGTTCTATTCTTGGATTTTCTCTGATTATATGCTATGTATTTGGGTTTCTGACATCAAGTATAATATACTTGCGTTTGCTTGTATTTCATGTGGGTCTAGGTAGTAGTAATCCCGTTGTGTCTCATCACATCGTACTCTATATTTATTTATTTATTTAATTTTTTTTTGTGTTCGGTTTATCATTGTCTTAAAACATTAGAAATCAGAACAACTATGTGAAGTAAAATGTTAATTTTTTTTCTTTTATATCGGTAAGGACGGTACAAAATTTTTCCTAAATCAAGACACCAATTCTGCAGTAGGAATTATATATATTAAAAAAAAAACCCAAAAGGGGGTTAGGAACTTAACCATTGCACCAACTTTCACAACTCATGGAAAATGTTGATTGTATTAGAGTCAATTACATTTTGATGAGGGTTTCTTTTTTCCCCCCCAATAAATGTTACCACTTCAAAAAATGTACTAGAGTACAAGGGAAAATAAAATTAAGAAAATCCGATTAAAATGAGAAGGGCTTATCCTAATGACACAAACCCGGCAAGATTAAGAGAGTTCAAACACTCCAAGTAGCCTAATACACAATGACAAAATGACACAAAAGTCATGAGAATCAAATCAAAAATGTAGAACATCCACCATGAAACAACGAAGATAGAAGATGAATCCCAATGAGGCTACAAGCAAACTTGAAGCACTAGAACTAATGGAGCACAAATCCTCAACAGGCTTACCCACGACGATTACTCCTCCTAGATGATCGGGATGCAAAACCTATTTGTCTCTCTTTATTCAACTTCGCTATCTACTTCACTATGACAGATGAAAACAAAGCCTAAGTTTCTTTTTCAACTCTCACGCCTGTTCGGCGAACACGAGATCTTCAACGATTATTCGTTATTGATCCTCTTTGGCCTTCAACTTGTGCCTCCCTTTCTCTTGAGATTTTTGGATCTTACGCTTTATCTGAACCTGTTTAATCTCATGTCTTGCTTTGTTTTTTTGTTTATTCAATGAAATCATGTTTTTCAGTCCCAGCAATCATTTCATATCAGGTTTTTCCTCAATGGAAACGAAAGCTGTTACAAGGCACCAATGATTTATGTTTTGATCATTTGGGTCAAAAACAAAATGAACATTCTTCATCACTGCACTTATAATTATGAAAACCCTAACAAAATTACTTCCAACTTATGATGCAAAATGAAAACGTAAAATTCGAATCGAGCACGTTGAATTCGAAGAATAAATTCGAAATCCAATGAAAGAAAGAAAATAACAGGGGCTTTGCTTTTTGAAATTGAAGGATGAATCAACCAACAACAATAGCGAATATTTATAAGCAAACTAGAAACCCTAAAGAGCAAAATTAAGAAAATACTCAAAATTACGAAAATGCCTCTAATATGCAAAATTACAAAAATACCCTTTCGAATTTTTGACAGTTCAATTGCTTTCGAAACTCTTCAACTGCTCATGCTACGTCAACTTATGTGGGCCCAAATAGCCAAGCCTTGAGGAGGTTCTGTTCAACAGTAGTTTCTCGTTCTTGACAAAACACAACTTTTCTTTTGTTTATGTTCCCACTGAACAAGTACATATAGTTAACTCAAAGCCCGGCAAGCCTAAAAAACTGGAGGTCGGTTTCTCAACATTTAGTATGACTCATAATAGGCTCAGGTTTGGCTCGATTCAGCTCCATTGAGCTGGAACCTAGCTAGGTGGGCTCCTGGTTAAGCTTGTCTTATTTAGATTCATTTAAGCTTATTACAGTCTCATTTAAGATGTTAGAATAAAAATGCTCATTTACTTTTTTAATAAGCTAGATAGGAAATAATAAATCCTAAATTGTATCCAGATTGGCTCATTTAGGTTCGCAATTCTACAAGTTCGAGCTTTACCATGTTTATACTCAACTTATTTAATTGAATGAGCTCGGCTACAACCTTTCGAGCTTTATAGTGAATTGGCTTGCGAGTCCATTTGCACTTTTTCATAGAGTAAGATAATTTGAAACCTTTTGGACTTTTGGTTGCCATGGTTTTGTTGCATAAAATGCATTTCTTACGACTGGTATATAATATAGTGTATTTATCAGTGGATAAGGCTCTTACAAACAAGAAGGAAATCAACTGATTGATTGAATATCAAGCACTTGCCTTCTTTTGATGTGTAAATTACTTAAAAAAATATCATTGTTTTTGGTTATCCGTGAACACTTGTTAAAAAAATCCTTTTAATAAAGCGATTAGCAGTTCCATCAATTAAGTTTCATTAAAAATGGGTCCAGAATATGATCTTTCACCAACAACTTTTGCTTTATTTTCTTTTGACTAAATTGATCACTAAAGTGGAGATCTAAAAATTTTGAACATGACAAAATGTGATAAATTTAAAAAAAGTAATACTCTTATAGACCATGCAATGCTGTCAATCATATAGATTGCAATTTAAATTCTTTTCTATTTTATTAAGTCTTCTTTATACTATTAAAAAAAAAAAAAAAAAAACTAAAAATTAAGACATTCAATCAATTGCCTAAAAAATGTGATATGTAGTGCTCTGCAAGGATGGAATAGGGTTTTGGATGGTCTGACTCCCTGTTAATATCATCTCCAGTATTAGTATCGTTGGTCGTTTTTCCCTGTTCTTGGCCCGTCTCATCTTGTGTGATATATACATGTAGTCACTTTTTAAATTTTTTTTTCCTGCCTATTTGTTTTTATTTTGTCTTATTTTCCTATTTTTCATGGCTGTTTTTGTCTTTATTTTTTAATTCTTGCTTTTATGCGGGTTGACGGTGGCCTCGTCTATACAAGCTTGTTTTGTACTACAATGGCGTTGTTGATTATGGGGGAAAAAAAGCTTTCATGAGTAATATCACATCAAAGAGATGAACTTCACACTTGGGTTGCGAGATAAATCCACAAATTAAATTTGTCATTCATATGTACACGTCAAACAGTGAAAAAAAGGTAGGATATCGTTGAAATGAAGGATGAAAGAGCAAATTAAACTAGATTTAGAAGAATTTCTAAAGGATATGTCACTCGGGAATAGCATGAAGAAATCAGGCAAGGTTTCTAGCAAACATAAAAGGAGGAATTTGGTGAAGAGTAAGGATATGATAAGCTTCTTCCTGTGGAGCGTGCGTGGGAGCTCGAGAAAAAGCTGGAGCTGAAATTTGATGGTGATGAATTGATTGTAATTGAGCACATTGCTTTGATGGATAAAGGGCTTGTCCATTTTGTTTTCCTATCTTTTGGTTTGTTTCTTCCTCAGATTCCTCTCGAGCAGCGGTTGAAACTTTTAGTATATGTTGATTTCGCATGTTTTTGCTCGTAATTCTGTTTTCGTGCTATGGGATGTTGTACTGTACTTGTTGCTTTTGATCTCAGTCTTTATATGGGTTGACTCAGGACTCATTTGTAAGAGATGTTAGTTTTATATTATGACTTTATTGCTAATTAAATCGGAAAAAAAAAATTTAAAGTTTTATATTATGACTTTATTGCTAATTAAATCGGAAAAAAAAAATTTAAAGAAGAGTAGGACAAACATTTGCCCTCTTGAAGCACAAGATTTTTGCAGTTAAGAGCCCATATGAGAGCTCATCATCAGTCACCATCATATTTATCATCACCTGCAATATTGCTATAGTACATAAATTTATAATATCTATCTATATGTATATAATATTGTCTCTTTGTGACTTATAATTTATTATTATATATTATTTAGTACACAATAAAATTTGTTATATAAAATATTTTTATCTAAACGATAGTAATTAACTTGAGAGGAGTAAGTTAACCAAAGTTGAGTTTGACCCTAATGATGTTTGAGGTTCACTTCATTGATATTCTACTTGAATCTAGTAACTAAATAAATAGTTTTAACTTGCCAATATTCTCCTTCGCTTTGAACTTGACTCAAAGGTCGGGGTCTAAAGATTATGAGCTCAAGTTTGGGTTAATTTAGCTGAACACCATATTCAATCTATGTTTTAACAGCTTAAAGCAGTCAAAAAATTTTAGTTGATTGTAAGATTTGCATTTGGTTGACAAAAATTATTTTTCTTATTTTCTTTTCACAGTTTAAATAGGAAAAAGAGAAAATTATTTTATAATTAAGTAAAAAAGATATAAAATTAGATTTTTTTATAGCTTATTTCAGAAAAATATTTTAGAAAGATTATACTAACATTAAATCTTTACCAATATAATACTTACTTTTTATCACTACTTTCCACTATCATAGCTAACTATTATCATAATTCTTTCATACCAAGTATTATTAATTATTTTATATCAAGTCATTTTTCAAACACTTTATTCTATAAAAATGATCTTTCTACAATGTATAATCAAATAGTTTATTGTAAAAAGATACATATCTTAAATGAGTAGATCTTATTAAAATAAATAAGCTGGTAAAAGATAAGTTGACATAAGATGATGCACCCTCAATAGGTTTTGAGTTAAACTCATCTCTCTTAATTTTTTTTGATAATTATATTACAAGCCTGAGAAAGCACAGCAGTGTAGGACAAGGCCCATAGACAAACAACTAGAAACACCAAGACACCCAAAACGGCAAATAGCCTACTAACTAGACTCCTATAGAGAAAACACTAAATTACCTACAATGACATACTTGAAAAGAATACTCTTAACAACATATAGCTAACCAGGCCACAAGATGCCAAAATATAAGCAAAAATAGGACAAAGACACCTGGAACAAGAGAAACCTGTCAAGATGACCAAACACCCCAAAAACCCCAGATCAATAGGTTTGGTCATCTTCATGTTTACTGTAGACGATTCTTTTTATTTAGCTTTGCTAAACTTTTTTCTATAATAGATTCATCCCCTTTAAAACATAATCCAAGTTGCTTACCCACCTTCCACGCGTCTCTACCAAACACGTGATTATCATCGCTTAGTTGCGCTTGATCCTTATTATCTATTAGATTGTTTTTCATTTTTTCATTAGACTTCTGGATCTTTCACTTCGTCTTAAGCTGGTTCGTCCCACTGGAGTTGAGCTCCATGCCTATTAAAAACTGTTGAAAAACTTTTTTAGCTTGCCTTTTTTTTTTCCTTTCTATTCTTACCTTTTCTACCCTTTTGGACTCAATTAAACTTGAGATCGTCTTATTTATGGTCTAAATTGATTTGATTAACACATTCTTAGATGTCAAAGTCTTAGTCTAGTTAATACAACATCTAGATCTATATCTTGCACTTTATCCTATTTCGATTTCTACTTCTACTTTATCTAGGGCTCCTTTTTTTAGATAATTAAGAATTTATACATATATAATGAACGAAAAACAATCAACCAAATACACATGCGACTCGAACTAAACAGACCACCCACAAGACACCTCAAAACCTAAAGCACCGAACCGAAAACGACCAACAACGCTGAACCAGCACAGCAGGGGTGCAAAGAAGCGCCACACGAATCACACTCTCAGAAACTACAGACAACCAACGAACCTCAGACGAAGATAGAAAAGAAAAGCTCCTGACTTCCTCAAAGCTGAGGACGCGAGCGCAAGAGCTCCAACACCCCACGGAAACCCAAAAAAATAACGAGACAAAACAGAAAAAGGACCAGCAACCGCTCCAACTCAAGCAAAATGCAAGAGCTACACATACCCTATTTTATCTAGGATCCTATCATATATTTTTTTATATATATAGCGGTTGCATACATATTCATTATTTAGTGAACATTACTATTCCACATTAGGCTCATATATTATTTTAAAAATGCTTTTTTCTTCGCATTCATATTTAGCTCCTGACTTTGTTAGCTTGACTCATTTACACTCGTAGAGAACTCTATGATCTCCTGTGACTCATTGGCTCGGGAGATGGGACCCACGCGATTCCTTGCTCTTACAGTAATTAATTGGTGGAATAATGTTTTATTAATTAAGATGTGGGGCCATGTTTCTTGGTGTAGTGCTAATTATTTGGTTTTAATTTATAAGTTTTCGATAATTTTGAATATAAGCTTGAGAAAAGTACAAAAATATAATATAGAGCCTAAAAGTGAATAAGAAACACTCAAAATATTTAAGGCACAAAGCTGCTCATAATTAGGACCATGAAACAAAAATGTCTTATCAAGACATTGGCAGATGATCTAACACTAATAACACTAAAGCTTCATTTGTTTATAGGAAAAACTACATTCTAAAAAGTAATTTTTTCCTTTTTCGTTGTTTGGCGCAAGAATAATAACGGAAAAGGTTTTCCCAATGGAAAGCATTTTCCTTCAAATGGCGGAAAATGACTTCCCCTTTAAAAGAAGGGAAGTCATCATTCCGAGTTACTTACAAACATGATTGCAATAATATATAAGTATTCTCATTAGATTTTTCCTAAAAATGCTAATATGGCATATAATTTCGTTCATATTTAAGTAGTTTTTACATTAGTATACGATGAACTTCTTATCGTAATTTGCTAAAAATATTGACATAACTTGTAAATATTATTGTAATTATGTATTATATTCGCACTTTTATATTTGGTCAGATTCTCACAAAAATTTATCAAATTTTGATGTATGGTAACGGAGTGATAAAATATTCAACTTCAGGGTATGTCATTATATACATTTAAATATCATGATATGTAATAAATGCTCAAACCTCAGGATATCTTAGTAATAATTCTACAACTACACAGAATCTAAATAATTTTAAATATATTGTATTGATATTTATATTGTCCTATAACTAGGTATAAGAAGATTGGTAAAAGATAATTCCTTTAAAACAAACAAGGAATATTAAAATGTGAAAACATATTTTCTGTCGAAACAAACAACGGAAAACCTCAACAGGAATAACATTTTCCATGGAAAACATTTTCCAAAGGAAAATATTTTTCGTAGGAAAAGTACTTCCATTGAAACAAACGAAGCCTAAGATTTAACATCAAAAAAGAAGCTGACATGAATTCATCTTATTTATTAAACAAGTCTATCTTGATCAAATAAATAAATTGGTGATTCTCAATTTACTTGTTTAATCATATATGAGTGAGTATTTGTTACTTGTAAGTTCTCTAATTTATATGTTTTTTTACATTGATAAGGAGTACAACGTCTTCACCAAGAGGGAAACCAACATTTAAGAAATGAGCTTTGAAGCTAAAATGTCTTGCTTAGAGAGTTGGAAAACAAACTACTACACCAGCACCTTTAGCTCCTCCAACTTACATACATGTCAAAATGCACAATTATGATTGTAATAATATTAGTGAATATATGACTTATTTTTAATTATATAAAATAATAATTATATATAATTCATATTATCTCATACGAGCATAGGCAACAATATTGTATAATAGTAGAGATTCGATACATAACTCAAATAGCTCACACAAAACAACAAAACTACGTAAATAGCTTAAATATGTTGACTACAGATGAACTTAGTTCAAATTTAAATTTAACCTAATTGCTCAAAAAATTTAAATATGTTAACGTGAATTGAATCCAACTCTAAGATCTTCATTCCATATTGACTTTTACTTCGCATCTTATCTATATTTTTAATAGTTTGAAGTAAAGGGAGATGTCTGATTGTGCTAAATTTATGGGCTTGTTTATTATTATTTTCTATTTATAATATTTAGTTATTGAGAAATTAAAAATTACATTTCCAAACCATTTTTTATCTACTTTAATTAAAATAAATTAAAGTAAAGCCAAAAATGATAAAAAAAATATTTTTAGAAAATAACTCTTAATTTCTTAAAAACTAAGAGATATTATTACCTTGTATCATGACGTTCAATATATATAATTATGAATCCTAGATTTTGAATACTTCCCACCTAGGTTAGTATTATATGATAGAATTCGATAGATTTTTATAAGAATATGACTAGTTTTATGTAGAGAATATTAACATAGTATATGATCATAATAAAATACATATAAATAATTTTGATGTTTTTAATAAAAATTTAAAGAAATTACGATTCAAATATCAATGAATTTAGTATAAACTACCTATACATGATCGAAATCATATATCGTGCTAAAATATTTTAGCAAATATCCACAAATTCTAATAAACATGCTTATATATTGCTAGGGTTATATTTTGCTTTATCCATTTCGGACAAAATTTACTAAAATGAAACGAAGGGTTTTTACATATCAAACCAATTAGATTATACATGATCATATCTCATAATATGTCATGAAACTGTATGATGGGGTAAGAGTTCAAATTAAAATGAGAAAGAAAGATAGAAGAATTGGAGATGAGAAGAGAATTAGAGTATGAGATGAGAAAGAATTAGAAGAATTTAAGAAAAGAAAGTAGAGATGAGAAAGAGAGAGAGAGAGAGATTAGAAAGATAAAAATACTAATTCGTTAATTCTGGATAATTCCCAAGTACAACTCTAATCCTTTTATAGCTAAACATAAATCCAATCTAACAATCATAATATCTCTAATTAATTCTAACAATTATAATATCTCTAACTAACTATTATTTATTCTTATAACCAATTAATACTTCTAATTACATGTAACTATTAAATTTAACTATTCTATTACAAGTATAATACCAATCATGATATTATATTTAAGTGATAGTTTCTCAAACTGAAACCTATAAATTGAAAATGATACACTAGGGTTAGCAAAATTTGACATGACATGAGAAGATAGCGGGTTCAGATTAGGGTTTTTGAAGTCAGGTTGAATTTGGATTGACCCGTTTAACCCATTTAGGTAATTAGGTGGAATTTAGATTTAACCCTTGTAACCAATTTTCAACACACTTGACCCGTTTATTTACTTATGTTTTGTATGTTAATGGTATATTATCTTTATTATTTATATGTTTTGGTAGCCTATCTCACATAAGATAATTTAAACAATATTTAGTAATTTTAATTTCATAATATATTTTAACAATTATAATATATCATATAACTGTTACTAATATCAACCATGATGTGTATTATTAGCATGTTCTTAAGTTCACAAACTAAAGTTTAATGGAAAAAAGTCCTTGATATAATTAAATGGGTAATTTATGAGTTATTCATTTAATAATTTAATTAGGTAAGGGATAAGAGTTCTTCACCCGTTTAACAAATGGATCGGATTTAGATTGATCCCATTTGTCAACTATACGATATATGTAAACACACACATAATACAAAAATGAACACGACGCATTTGCCAACCGTACGATATATGGACCCTAATTAAGTTGTCATAAATGATTCTTATCCCACAACGGGTTGTAAAACTCTTTTTTTTTATACATGTATACGTGGAAAAGAAAGGACGTGGGGCCGGGGTCCTTTGAAAGAGTTGTTATAAAATCCAAAAGAAATCGTTTTTGTTCATCAGGAAAAAAAAAAAAACAAAAGAAAATTTAATTGGCTAATTACCATTTTGTCCTTGTTGGTCAACTAATTGATTGCTTTGTGGTGTCGGCACCTGGAGCTTATGCCACGTGTTCCTTGTAACTTACACTCCCAAGGATTAGTGCCGACCATAATTACTACAATATTGTAGAGTAATTAATTATAATTTAGAAAATTTATTACTTAGATGAACTGAAATTTAAGATTTATGACCTAAGTATCATAATATTTTTATATATAAAGCAAGTTATTTTGAGATTAAAAAATTTTCACTTAAATACTTTAAAGTTTAAAAATTGTGTGAATTATACATTTTTTTTCAAAATAAATAGATTTTTATTAAAATTGCTAATATAGAATATAATTATGGCAGTATATAGGTGTCCTCTATTATAAATGTTATATTTTCTTATCACAAAATGCTAATATAATATATTATTTTACTAATATATAGATATCTTTCGTGATAATTCAGTCACATTTTTTTCATAATTGGTCGGATCTTTGTTGAAAAAATTGATATAACTCGTATGTATTATTGTACTAATGTAGTATAGAAATGCTATGTGATAAAAAATGTTCAAATCTTCACAAAAATTTACCAAATTCTTGCATAGAATACCTAAGTGATAAAATTTTAAAATATCAAGGTATCTCATTATATATATTGAAATGTAAAGGTACCTAAGTGATAAATGGCTAAACCTTATAGTACCTAAATGATATTTCTATAATTAATACATTTATGGATTATTTAGCTCCACATAAAAAATTCAGTTAAAAATTTGTGGACTTATAAAAATCATATACAATTATGTTCATGTTTATAACAATTTTTTAAAAATATTGACAGAGTGGAGAGTTATACAATTAGTATACAATAGGAGTAGAAAAAAGTGTATTATATGGTTAACTTAAGAAAACACATATTTTACTCTATATTTGCCAATGATATGCGTATTTTACTAACAGTGGTGCGAACGGTCCGTAGTTTTACACACATCTCCAACTAAATAAGAGGATGAACGAATCAAACAATCAATAAACTATTCAAGTTTGAAATCGATAGGGCTCGTTTAGGTTTGATTTAGGTGCTAGATAAAAAATGAGTAGAGTGCAAATAGTGAGCTTGACAAACCAAGTCTAGAAAGGGAATACTCGACTCTTCTTAGAGTTCATAAGCAGTTCGTTAAAAGCTCGTTTATGGACTTGTTAGGGATTGATTCATTAATACATCATTAAGAACTCATCAACTGCCAGAGATTGGGTTGATATTGATTGATGACTGCTGATTAGTAACTAGAGTGTTCAGATAAAAGACAACCAATTGATAGTAAGCTTGGCTAACGATGAGCTTGACTAAGTTTGAAAGAATAATAATCAGATATTTTATTAGGGTTATTTTATACCAAATATTCATATATTTTATTTTTACTTTTAATTGTGTCAGTTAGTTTGTGTAGGATTCATATAGTGAAAATTTAATCATATGGTAAAAATGAAGTTAAATAAATGAACGTGATTTTTAATAATCCATCTATGTTAGATGCAACTGAACCTATATAAACGCACAAGATAATCAGACTTAAACCCACCCATGACTCGACCTTTGAAAATTTTCTTTGCTAACAACTCTAGAACCAAATTGATAGTGTACATTGCATGAGGACTAAATTGACACAATTAAAAGTATAAGCATTAAATTGATACAATGAAAAAAGTATAGAGACTTATGGAAGGATAGCTGGAGCATGAGAGATCCTCTAAGCTAGTTGTCGCAACTCCAAGATAAGTTTAAAGGCTCAAGTCTTAAAGTGGCCCGCTTTACAGAATAGGGTGTATAAAATAAATTTCTCGATTATGTCAGCCACTCGAATTCACACAACTTTAATTGGGTTATAATCGACGTTATATAGAGAATAGGAAGATGGGTATTTCACCCCAAATTAAAATCTTCTTGTAGCGGATCTTTGATAGTTGTTCAGGGAATAAAAATAATCTGTCGAAAGGGGTGACCTCCTGGGAAGTCCTCACCCTCAGGCTGGGGGCACTGAGAAACAGCCTCTCTTTAGGTTAACACCTTGAAGGGGGAAGGCTGCGTGTATCCGCCACCGGCACCCCCCCCCCCCGCCCCCCCCCCCCCCCCCCCCCCCCCCCCAATACCCTGCGTAGGCGGGAGCCCTTGAGGCACTTGGTATGTTCCTTGTCTAAAGGGGTATTCGTATAAACTCTACTTGTTCTAGATGTAACACCAATATGAAATCTTTAGAACATTTGTTTATGGATTGCGGATTGTCTTATGAAGTTTTTTGGCATCGCTAGGAGGATGGAATGGATTAGTTATCGACTCGTGGGCACCATGTTCATGAATCCTTTGCGATATGCATAATGTAAGCAAATCTGGGACAAGATTGATGAACTTTAGGGATCATCTGGTACGAGGGGTTGAATTTGTGGAAATGGGAATGAGGGAATGTGAATGGCTTTTTGGGAGTGGGAATGATCCAGTCATTTACATTCCCCCATTTGGAATATGTGTGGAATAGAGATGAGAATGAAATAAAATAGTCATTCCCATGTTTGGTATGCACAAGTGGGAAAACATATAAATAAAGTAGTTTATCAAACTCTCCTCAAATAGATAAATAAATTTTCCATATCCATATGCAATATTATATTTTTTTCATGCCATTTTAATTAGATAATTATTAGTATTATTTGTTTTTTATATTAAAAAACTACGTAATTTTTTTAAAGAAAATAACAATTGAATTTCTTTTTTGTAGGGCTTTTCACTAATATTTTTGCCAAACAGCAAGCGAGAAAATGCCATTCAACTAAATAAGAGGTGTTTGTGATGAATTTGGTGTATGCTTATTCATCATATTTAAGTTAGGTTTGAGGTGGTATTCATAAAAATGAGCTCAACTCAAGCTTTAGCTACACGTCTGGCCTGAGATTCCCTACAAGATTAAACAAACGGTTAGAGGGGCCCGTGGGTAACCCATGGGGACTCCCCCGACGCTCAAGTCAGTATCAATCCCATAGAATAATAAATAAGGACAGGTAATAAACGTAATAGATATAAAATACTTAGCATAAAAGGTGTAGAAGGCTTAAACCATTATTGCTCCGGAGAGTGATCGTTATGGAAGAAGAGAGATGTCAATGGGGCCAGGAGTCTTCCTTTTTCCCCCTTTCCTTTTTCTTCCTTCCCCTTTTTTTATTATAGAAGAAGGGATAGGTGGATGAGTATGATTTTTAGGGTAAGCATGTTTGATACTATCCTTTGGTTACATGTGTAATATTAGGCATTATGTAGGCGTAACTTTCATAAGTGGCCATTTTTGTGTGATGCTTTATATAAATAAGTGTTTTAGTGAAGCATTATACAAGTGGTTATAAGTGGGCGAATTGCAGTGGTTACAAGTTGGCGAATTGTACAAGTGGGCGTTTTATACATTTTGGAGATATAGTTGCAAACAATTGTTATCTGAATAATTGCATGTACAACCTACTAGCCCATCCATAGTAGCAAGCTGCTCAATTATTAGTTACCAACGTACTAGTCCCCCTACTTCATGAGTGAACTTCGGTCATTCCAAGTCCGATCACGAAGTAATAAACCTGTTTTATTCCTAACTTGCTACTGTGCTATATTTTCTTGTGAGTACGAATCGCCACATGATGTTTAGCCTATGGTTGTGTTTAACGCGTTATGATTCTTAACTCAGTGCTTGACTTATGATGAGTCTTAAGAGAATATTTAACTTAACATGAATGTCAATAGAGCTTTCAACTTTTCATTAAGCATGTAAAGCATGCAGCTCAATATGAATCTCAATGTGGCATTTAACCTGCTATTAATCATAGCAGGGCATAGCCCAATATGAGTTTCAATAAGCCATTAATCATATATTTCAAAAGAGTAGTTCGTACAAAACTTTTAGTTAGTGTAGGTGTGTTAAAGAAATTTAAGTATTGATGATGCCACTGTCAGTTAGATAGAAATTATACTATGGCGAATGTTATATCCTTTAAACCTATAAGTCATACATATTAGACGAAGTCGTAAGTAGATAATTTGGACAAGATCACGACGATGCATGTGTTGCACCTGAATAGTTGTTGAGTGTCATATGTGAATCACCGAAATAGAACAATAGTGATAAATACTGCACCTATTGTGGGTGATTACACCAGGGTGGACCACGGTGATAAGTATTGCACCCATTGCGGATGGTTGCACCAGGGCGGACCATGATGTTGAGTATTCCACCCATTACAGGTTATTGGACCAAGGCCGACCATGGTGCTGGGTATTGCACCCATTGCGGGTGCTTGCACTAGGCGGACCATGGTGTTAAGTATTGTACCTGTTGTGGGTGATTATACCAGGGCGGAGCATGGTGGTGGACATAGCACCCGTTGCAGGTGATAGCACTAGGGTGGTAGGCATTGCACCCGTTGAGGGAGATTACACAGGGGCAGACTATGATGACAAGTACGCACTTTGATAAATGTTAAGTGTCATGTATAAAATACGTGGATAAAGTCAAGGTAGCTAGCATAATCAGATAATAAATTAAACCAAATGGGTTAGCATACCTGTTTGATGATGAGTATATCGAGGACATATGTCAAGATAAAGACGAGTTGCTGTAAGTAACATACTTTGAAGGTTGTAAATTGCATGCAAGATAAGAAGCACGATAAATCAAATTTTTGATGCACCATCCTTAAAGGATATCCACAGCCAATATTCTTTTGTCCTTGATGTTTATTTTATGAACGGATGACTTGATATGACTTATGTCAAGTGGTTGTAAGTAAACTATGTGAACCCTTGCTAATGCTTGGATGAAAAGTACCTACCTGTAAGGTGTGACATAATAATGATGAGCCTTCAATAGTTTATTACCATGACACTTATACTAACGCTGCACATTAATAGTGCAACAATGTGAGTTCGTAGCGTATAGATTGATAACAAAAAGCATCTAGGGATGCGATCGACATGGTATAAACTTTTTCAATATATATCAATCTTGTTATTCTAGTCTTAAGGTGGCGAACTAGATTTGAGGAGTTAGTGGTTCTTTGTTATACATCTCCTTGATAGTAGTTATTGCTAGGCTGAGCATGCTATGAAAGGAGTTCCAAAACATTTATGAGAATGTTCAAGACAATCTCGAAATAAGTTATTGAGGGTGTTGAATTAGTTCATCCCGCTGCTAGTCTGTTGTTCAGATTGCCACGCTCTGAAGGGGTTTTTACTATTGAGTTATCACCATTGAAATGAAGTTCAGGCTGTGAATAGGTACGAAGTCCCCTAGCCCTAAAATGATTCGTATCACCATTGAAATAAAGTTTGGGCTGTGAATAGGGACAAAGTCCCCCAACCCTAAAATGATTTATATCACCACTGAAATGAAGTTCGGGCTGTGAATAGGGAGGATGTCCCCCAGCTCTTAAATGATTTGCATCACCATTGAAATGAAGTTCAGGCTGTGAATAGGGATAAAGTCCCCCAGCCCTAAAATGATTCGTATCACCATGGAAATAGAGTTCGGGCTATAAATAGGGACGAAGTCCCCCCAGCCCTAAAATGATTTGCGCCATCATTCAAATGGAGTTTAAGTTGTGAATAGGGACGAAGTGCCCCAGCCCTAAAGTCATTGGGGAAATTCCATTTTCCCTATGATTAATATCTTCCCTATGATTCGTATGACCATTGAAATGAAGTTTGGGCTGAGAATAGAGACGAAGTGTCCTAGCCCTAAAATGATTCGTGTGATCATTGAAATGAAATTCGGGCTATGAATAGGGACAAAGTTCCCTAGCACTAAAATGATTCGTATCACCATTAAAATGAAGTTCGGACTGTCAATAGGGATGAAATCTCCTAGCCCTGAAATGATTTATTTCACCATTCAAATGAAGTTCAGGCTGTGAATAGGGATGAAGTCCCTCAGTCCTAAAGTGATTTGCACCACTATTGAAATGAAGTTCGGACAATGAATAGGGAAGAAGTCCCCCAGCCCTCAAATGATTTGTATCACCATTGAAATGAAATTCGGCCTGTGAATAGGGACAAAGTCCCCTAGTCCTAAAATGGTTGGTGTCACAAATAAATGAAGTTCAGGCTGTGAATAGGGACGAAGTCCCCTAGTCCTAGAATAATTTGCATCACCTTTGAAATAAAGTTTGGGTTATGAATAGGGATGAAGTTCCTCAGCTTGAAAATGATTTGCGTCACCATTGAAATGAAGTTCGGGCTGTGAATATGGATGAAGTTTCCCAGCCCTAAAATGATTTGTATCACCATTGAAATGAAGTTCAGGCTAGGGAAAAAGTCCCCTAGCCTTAAAATGATTTAGATCACCGTTGAAATGAAGTTAAGGTTGTGAATAGGGACGAAGTCCCCTAGCCTTAAAATGATTTATATCACCATTGAAATGAAGTTCGAGCTGTGAATAGGGACGAAGTCCCCAGCCCTAAAATGATTTGCTCCACCATTGAAATGAAGTTATGAGTGAAGGTAAAGTCTCTCAGTCTTCGCCAAAAAGACCGAGAGACTTTTGTTTGAAATTTGTTGCTGACTTAATATCCCAAAAAGGTACTTAGCGTACAGCCACATCTGATTCTGATATCTCACAACTTACAAGTAGGGCAAGTATGCTGAGTGTACGTCTTTTTTATTAGATGACACTAGCTAGAGATTCGTAGGAGAATAATGGGCACGTTGGCACATGACAGGTAGCCTAATTTGTATGGGCAATAAAGGTGCCTTGTGTTCCTATTTAATTTATGGTTTGTTTTGGGATTTCTTTGTTAACGGATAGAATATACAATTTAGAATTTCATGGAGTAATTAGATTAGTCATGGATGGAAATAGACAATAGGCATGCTTTGCAAGTTTTAAGGGAGTTATGAGGTCTCTTACGCGCCCAAACAAAGTCCTTGGAATGAATCATGTAATTTAGCTATCTTGCTATAAACGCTTTTACCACTTTAGAACTCAGCACTTATATGTGCTTTTTGATTTGTACTCGTATTTTAGGGTTGGATTATGTGCATTTTGTATTTCAAAATAATTAAGGGTAGGGTCGATGACTTCATTCCTTTAGTACCCGTAATTTAGAATTGTCATGTCTAATTGTTAATTTCACGATTTATGGGTAAGGATCTAGCGAAGTATAGTTTAGTTAAACTAGAAGTCATAGCAAGAGTGTGTTTTTTTTTTTTTTAAACATTAAAAGGCACGAGGGCAAGCTAGATTACTAATCGATCACTGTTTACATGTGAAACAAGAGGTGGAGGTACATCCGACCACCAACAATGAGTACAATGAGCACCTAAATGACACCTTGCTACAAAATGAGCAACTTAATTACAGGATCGAGGGACCCGGCAAAAAGGTGAACAGTGTGTTGAAGTGCAGCATGAAAAAGAGGTGAAATGGTGAAGTGGGTGTTTTCCAAGAATCGTGGTTATATAACTTATCCAGTAACTTAAAGCAAGCGTAACTTTTAATACGTGAAGAGTTACGGATTGACTTACATATTAAAGCAAAGTTATTGAAGAGTTCTATGCAATTATGATAATTTTTAAAGTTTTTGGTCAAAGAAAATATGAAAAAGAGGTGAAATGATGAAGTTGGCGAATTCCGAGAGAAGTGATTATATAACTTTGCAAATTAAAACACGCAAAATTTTTAAGCCGTGAAGAGCTACATATTGAGTTACATATCAAAATGAAGCTATTGAAGAATTCTATGTAACAGTAATGAGTTTTTAAGCTTCTGATCAAAGAAAGTATGAAAGAGCGGTGAAAAGATAAAGTGGGCGAATTCCGAGAGACGTGGTTATATAACTTACCTTAACTTAAAGCAAGCATAACTTTTAATCCGTGTAGAGTTACGGATTGAATTGTATATCAAAATAAAGCTCTTGAAGATTTATATGCAACTGTGATGATTTTTAAAGTTTTTAATCTCTTTGTCTATGTCAAAGATATGATTAAAAGTGCTCGAAGGAGGTAGAATACATGGCTTACTTAAGGAAATCTTTTTGCATGATCAAGGATATTAGGGAGCTTTATTGATTAATTTTATCTGAGTAGACTCGTTCTTATTTTTAAAAAAATGCAATAAAGACTGAAAGAATGCTGAAAATTATGCCAACTAACATTAAAATATTTGAATCTTACAAGAAACACCAAGCCAGGCATGAACTTATGATCCTTTACATAGATGGCGCCAAAATGTTTGTGATGAATTTGGTCAGTGTGCATATTCATCATATTAAGTTAGGTTTGAGGTTTGAACTCAAGCTCTAGCTACATGCCTAGCCTGATATTCCCTACAAGAATAAATGAATGGTTAGAGGGGCCCATGCGGTAACCCACAGGGGGACCCCTCCAGCGCTTAAGTAGTATCAATCCCATAGAATAGTAAATAAGGACAGGTAATAAATATAATAGATATAAAATACTTAGCATAAGAGGTGTAGAAGGCTTAAATGATTATTGCTTTGAAGATGGATCGTTATAGCAGAAGAGAGATGTCAATGGGGCTAAGAGTCTTCCTTTTTCCTCTCTCTCCTTTCTCTTCCTTCCCCTTTTTATAGAAGAAGGGATAGGTGTATGAGCATGATTTTTAGGATAAGCATGTTTGATTATATCCTTTAGTTACTTGTGTAGGTGTAATGTAGGCATAACTTTCATAAGTGGCCGTTTTTGTGTGATACTTTATATAAATAAGCATTTTAGGGAAGTATTATACAAGTGGTTATAAGTGGGTGAATTACAATGATTACAAGTGGGAAAATTGCAAGTAGGCGAATTATAAATGGTTGAATTACAAGTGGGTGAATTGCAAGTAGGCAAATTGTAGGTGGGCAAATTGTACAAGTGAGTGTTTTTTACATTTTGGAGATAAGTTACATATAATTGTTTTATGAATAATTGCCTGTATAACCTACTTCCCCATCTATAGTAACAAGCTACTCAATTATAAGTTACCAACAGGAGGCAAATACAACCAAAATCAAAGAAAAAACCCAACTCGAATATCAGACACCCAAAACCATCTACCTCTTAAATGTGGGAAAACGGAGTTGGAAATCATGTAGGTACTCCCATGTAGCATCCTCGGCAGGTTGGTCGGACTAGTGGACAAAGATCTGAGTGGCAGCAACACACCGACGCTTGAAAACCCGACGACCAAGGATGGCTAGAGATTACGGAGGTGCAATCGCTGGAGGCCATGGAGTGGGAAGCTGAATGCTAGTAGTCGAGATTGAAAGACACCGCTTTAGGAGGGATACATAAATGGTATGATGACTAGAAGCATGAGAAGGCCGAACAAAGTGGTATGCAACGGGTCCCACATGGTCAATAATACGAAATGGACCATAAAAGCAAGGCGTGAGCTTGTGGAAATGGCGAGAGGCGACACCCTGCTGCCGGTATGACTGAAGCTTTAACCAAACATAGTCTCCGACCTGGAACTCATGGTCAACTCGATATCGGTCAGCCTGTTGTTTCATACAATTTTGGGAGCGAAAGAGATGATGTCGGAGTCACTGAATGGTCTCCTCCCTTGCGGTCAACGTGCGGTCAATCCCCTCTATGGAGCACTCCCCAGTAAAAAGGAAGATGAATCAGAGGTTCCTAACTGTAGAGAAACTTGAACGAGGTAGACTGAGTGGTAGACTGAAAGGTGGTGCAATACCACCATTCGGCCAATGGAAGCCAACGGTGCCACTAATGAGGTTGTTAGATAAGTCTCAATACAACAGTTGAGGACTTTATTTTGGCCGTCGGATTGCGGATGATAGGAGGAAGGGAGGTTAGCTGAGTGCCGAAACGAGCGAAGAGCTCGCGCCAGACGATACTCGTAAAAACTAGGTCACGATCATTGATGATACTATTGGGAAGAGTGTGTAAAAGATAGATCTGGTCCAGAAAAAGCTATGTGATGCCGGCTGTAGTATAAGGATGGGCCAGAGAGAGGAAGTGAGTATACTTTTTGAGCCGATCGACGATGACGGGAATAATTGAATGGCCCCCTAAGAGCAATAATCCCTCATTGAAGTCCAGAGAGATATTATTCCAAACAGTCATGGGAATCAAAAGCGGTTGTAGGAGATCGGCTGGCACTGATGTATCATATTTGTTCTCCTGGCAAACAGAGCCATGACTGACATAATCTGAATGTCATGCCGAAGACCCTTCTAATGGAACAAAGTACGGACACTGCGATATGTGGTCTCAACGCCAAAGTCCCCACTTGGGGTGAGTCATGAAGCCATAGGAAAATAGAACGTCGAAGGTCAGAATCATGCCTGACAACAAGGCGACCATGGTAACGTAGATGTCCTTGATGCCATGAATAGCGCGAGTGCGGCAGGGAATCCGATCCTTCTCTGCGATGATGTGAACAAGGATGGGATCAGTAGACCACATGAGCCAGAGGTGGTCAAAGAGGTCCGAAGAAATCGAAGACAAAGCCATGCATAAAACCTCGGTACTCGAAAAGCGAGAGAAGGCGTCAGCAGCCCTATTATCGGACCTCTTGTTATAAATAATGTCATAATCAAACCCGATGAGGCATGAAAGCCATAAGTGCTGGAGAGAAGTGGAAAGGCGCTTCTCAAGAAGGAACTTGAGGCTCAGTAGGTCATTGCGGATAATGACGTGCCGACCCGTAAGATATTGCTCCCACTTCTCAACGGCAAAGATGACAATAAGCAACTCACGCTCATACAGTGAGAGATCTTGTTGACAGCGCACTAGCGTGCAACTGATAAAAGCAAGTGGGTGGCCTTCTTATATAAGGACCACTCCAATACTCATATCTAAAGCTTCTGTCTCTACAATAAATGTCTTTAAAAAATCCAGAAGAGCCAAAACGGGTTCGAAAGTGATAGCGCATTTGAGGCTATCAAAAGCATCCTAACCGACCAGAGTCCAGAGAAAATTATCTTTTTTCAGAAGATCGGTGGGAGGACGGGCTATGAGACCATAATGAGCTATAAACCGATGGTAATAACTCGAGAGACCAAGAAATCCCCGAAGCTACTTCAAGGATGTCGGTCTTGGCGACGCAACAATTGAGGCTATCTTGCGGGGATCGGCTTCAACCCCAGCACCCGAAAGAAAGTGCCCAAAGTACTCAATGTTGGGGCTCCAAATGTGCACTTCTCATGGTTGGCCTTGAGATGATTTGCTCGACGAACCTCTAACACACAACGGAGATGGTCCAAATGAGTGGACCATGAAGTACAAGAGATGAGTATATCATTAAAAAAAACCAATACAATCTTCGTAAGAAAGACCAGAAGAGTTCCTTCATAAGGCTCTGAAAAGTGGACGAGGCATTAGACAACCCAAAGGACATCACAGTGAACTCGTAATGCTCGGAGTGAGTTTGAAACGCTATCTTATGGATGTCATCACCCGCCATGCGTATTTGCCAATACTCGAATTTTAAGTCCAATTTAGAGAAAAAAAGAAGCACCCCCTAACTCGTCAAGTAATTCTTCCAAGATAGGTATGGGAAATTATCTTTGACCGTCATTTTGTTAAGGGCACAGTAGTCAAAACAAAGGTGCCATGAGCCATCTTTCTTATTGACCAATACAAAGGGTGATGCAAAAGGGGATGTGCGACTGCGAATGACACCGGCATTCAACATTTCTGTAATTAACTTATCAATAGCGTCCTTTTGAAAAAGGGGATAGCGGTAGGGCCGGAGATTAATCGGGTTGCTACCCTCCTTTAATGGTATATGGTGATCAAAATCCAGATGAGAGGGGGAATACTATTCCAGGCAACAAATATATCAGGAAAATCAGCAATCAAACTGTGTAAATCAGGTGGCCTGGGTATTGTTGTTCGATCAGTAGTGACTAAAAAAACAGTGTGTTGTGTTGCAGGTTCCGCTATAGAAATAGCAAAAAAAGAAGCTGTCGAAGTGCATAATGAAGATAGAATATGCTCTAAGATGGTCTTCAATAAAGGAGGACAAAGATCGCATAAGATATAGCAGTGTCCCTGAGGTGTGAATTCCGTAAGCAACTCACTGAAGTCCCACAACACCTTGCCCGACGTACGAAGGCAGTGGATGCTGAGAACCACATCACAGCCCAACAAAGGAATAAAAAGCACATCAAATTGAAAAGAAGCTTCCTGAAGAGTCCAATTGAAACCACGGCAAACACTGGCACAAAGGACCTATTTCCCATTAGCCATAGTAACAATAGGGCAACTCGTAGTATTGATCATGCACCCCAATAGCGGTGTGAGAGTAAAATCTAGAAAATTGTGGATATTACCACTATCAATCAAAATGCTCAAAGTACGATGGCCACAATACCCAATGACACGCATAGTCTAACACTGCGTGATGCCATCAAGGGCGTGAATCGAAATGTGGGGATCCTGATTGGGATTGGGTCTAGCAAAGGAGGCGAATTAGTGTTGTCATCTTCTTCGGCCTCTACCCAATAAAATCAAGTGCACGTGGCCATCGGGCACTAGTGTCCGGGAGTGAAACGCTCACAGCAATAGAAACAGAGATTGGGAGCATGAAGATCATCTAGCTCAGCGGTGGATGAGCTCAATTGGCCCCGTGGAGAGGGACGCGAAGTAGACCTGGGTGGCGGCGACAATCGAGGCAGCGGTCAAGGGGGAGGTGGAGTGGGAAGAGCTCTTAACGTGCTTGGTGAAGGTAAAATTGATGCTGTTTTTGAGGGACTTTTACCAGTCACCTATTTTATAAATGCACAATTATGTTCTTGTTGCTTTGCTAAAACCACCGCATTGTGCAACGAGGTGGGTTGAAACATACGAACATGACCTAAAATCTCCTCACGAACACCCCCCAAAAGCATACAAATGTTTTGATCTTCGCTTAAGCCGCAACGATTCACTAACGATTCAAAACGACTCAAATACTCATCCACACTGCCCAGTTGTCTCAAATTTATAAGTTCAGTAAGGGGACCACCTGCGAATTCCGCAAATCTAGCTCGAATTTGCGGCACATAAACCTCCCACAGAATATTAACATCACGTGGCCATGATTCTTCGAAGGAATCGTGCCAATCTTGGGCATCACCCTCTAAAGTGACACTAGCAAGCATAACTTTCAACTCTTTCGGGTCCTATCAAGGGTAAAGTACCTCTCATGACGATGTAGCCAACCATCCACACCCTTACGACAAAATTTCAGGAAATCAATCTCAGCAAATCTAGTGGGGACTTGGTAATTACTCGTGCGAAAGCGAGTAATGGAGGCCCCTTTGATTTCCACGCTATGAATTCAGCACTGCACGAGGGATGCCATCAGGTGCTGCCGGTGGTGCCCGTTCGGGTGCCAAGTGCATGAGACCTCCCATTTGAACAGATATACCATTAACAACCTCTCGGAGTTCAGTGATCTATCGTTTAAGTGAATTGGAATGGCATTCTCTCGATTCATCCATTTCTTGCAGCAAAACTTATGACCGTGTAGCGTCAGCCATGGCCGATCAGTTGATGAAAATCACCCGTCCAAGGAGCGCAAGGCTTTGATACCAATGGGTAAGGATCAAATCAAAAATTGACACAATCACCGAAATCAATAGATAGATGACGAATTATCAAGCATACGGGGTATTAAACGCCTACCCTGTTGTATAATTTGTATATATGTGTATAACTTTCCTTACAAGTATGAAGTATAAAGAAAGGGAAGGGAGCACATAGAGCGAGAATTAAGAGGACAAAGAGACAGCTAACATTCACTCATAGCGATCTCTTAGCCCTAATTGTTATTTATATATAAGCTAAATATCTAATTAGGATGGCTAGGCATGCCACCTCAGCAGTGATGCGGCGCAATGATGTGGCACAATGTGGAAATGTCTGTATCATAAAATTTTCAATCAATCAACAAAGATGACACTGTAAGGTTTTTTGTTAATGTACATTTTGGTATTATTAAATAAGTATATATTTTTTTAATTACCTATTTTATAATATAAAATATAAATAATATTTATTTTTCTTTATTCAACAATAGTTTTAGTATTATTTATCTACTTTGTTCTAAACAAACAGACAATCAACATCTTACACTATTATAAATTATCTATTCAACAAACTCACTATGTTTATAAATTGTCTAAATTTATTATATAGAGCTGAACGCAGGTTTAGGATAGGGGTAACCGGTTTAGCGATGTAAGACATGCGAGCACCCATAAGCTACTGGTATGACCGTGTGCATACATACAGTACGAATGGTAGTTGGTCAATTAGGGCTCCAAGCTACTGATACTCTTTGTATTTTCTGTACTTACTTACTTTCTGTACTATCTGTCTCTTATTTCTCTATCTCCCTTTATCTCTTTTTCTCTCTCTCTCAGTCTCTTCCTCTTCCTTCTCTCTCTCTACCTCTATCTCTCTCTCTACTCTCTGGTTGATCTACTTCTCTATATGTTTGCGTTATATGTGTGAGTTGTATCACATGTAGGATCTCTCTCGTACTTGCTTGTTTGCTTCTATCTTTTACCCTGAATGCTATGATCCTAGGCTCCCATGCATTTATACATAAGTATATGCTTACATACTTATCAGATTATTGGATTTGATTGTATGTGTACACGCTCTCTTGCATACATGCTAGGCTGTCCATAAATATCTACTACCAAGTTAGGGGTCCTCAGAAACAGTCTCTCGTCAAGGGCCCACCCTGATGGGGTAAGGCTACGTACATCTTACCTCTCCTAGAACTTGTGCAAGCGGGCACTGGGACTGTTGTTGTTGTTTTATTATTTATCAATAATTAAATAAACCATAAATTACATGGAGGCTAAAATAGGAAAAAAAAATTTGTGGATCCCACCATTTCCATTCCCTGATTCCGACTCCTACTAATTCATTCCCGCATACCAATGACCCCTTGGCTGTTTGTTTAGTGTGAAAGAGAATTAATGGAGGGTGGGAGTGGGAATGAAAAGCATTTCTACTCCCATATTTCCATACCGAGGGGGACTGGGTTTGTTGTATGGTTTAGTAGCAAGAAAATGTCTTCAGTGAAGCCATAAAGGCAATAGTCGCAAAGGGATGATCTTAGAAAAGTCGTGTCTTTGAAGTACCCCGACATTCGTCCGAATAAGACAATTTTTTGGTCATTAGCCCTTAAGAGGGGAATTCAATTCTCATTAGAAATTTGGACTTCAAATAATCACTAGAAAGCCTTTTGCTATTCCAAAAAGAGTTATTTACACCAAAGGTCTTTATACTTTCTCCATTGTGTTAATTTAGTCCTTATAGTTTTATTTGTGTCAATTTAGTCTCTGTACAATTGATATTGTGTGAGTTTGGTCTTTGGAGTAAAATCTATGTTAAGTTGTTGATGAAACTTTTAATAGTTTGGTCATAGTCTAACGGATGGATATGTAGTGGATTATTTGCTTCTAAAGTGAGTGTATCATTAAAAATTACGCCAATAATTAACTTGAATTGGACCAAAGGAGTAATTGATAAAATATAAATTATAGAGGGACTAAATTAACACAACTAAAAATAAATTGACAGAATAAGAAAAATACCTGGACAACCTAATAGTGTTGATGTGTCAAAACCAAGGGGGTGCTCATGGTTCAATTAACGGTACGAAAAAGTATTTCGGTTGGGCTAACTGTAACCAAAATACACAAATTTCTATGCGTTACTGTAATCGAAAAGACTGGTTAACCAACTTTCTGTAATTTGGTAATTCAGTATGGTTATGTCGGTTAACCAATAACCGAAAAAATAATACAATGCCTCTTTTAGTTTGTTTGATCTATCTCCTTAATGATTTGTAAATGTCCAAAAATGCATTAAACGTGAAAATATTTAACAAATTATGAGCTTTTTTAATCCAATTCTGAAAAATTAAAAGTTAATACCTTATTTTAACCAATATGTGAACAAACGAGTAGCATTGGATTTGTAGCAAAGTAGTACTTACTTAGTATTTGGATATAACAGTGGCGCACGAGTACTTTATGATTTGAGATGAATTGGGAAAAAAGTACAGCTGGTCATGCATTATGAAATAATCATTTATATTAAAAATCATACTTAGCGAATAATATAATAGTTTGAGCATTTACAAACATATATATGATATATATTATTTCAATAAATCGGTTAACTGAAATGGATAACGTTACAAACCATTATCGTTTCAAAATATCTCAAATATATTTGATTCGGTTAACAGAACCGAAAAATTGGTGTGAGTAATCGTATTTTCAAGTTGATATTTCAGAAACTAGATTTAGTGGATAGTTTTAACACCCCTAATCAAAAGTATGTTTCTTTAACAATGTGTTAGGGAACAAGGACAATTGATGAATAGGACCCACTTCCAACGCATCAAAATATCTCCTTCTCATTTTGATTTCAAAGATATGTGGCTTACATCATATCCACTACTACTTCGACCAGGTGTCCTCATTTTCCTCTCTCTGAGTATGAAACAATATTATTAATAAAAATTATAAAATTATCTTAAAAATTACGCCATCGTTTGAATATTAAGTGAATTAAATTATTGAGAAAAGTTATATTTTCTGGGAATTTAATTCTTGCGACAACTTTATAAGAAGTAAGTAAAGCATGTTTTCTGATATAAAAAAAAGTAAAACATGTTTGGTTGCCAGGATAAGAAATAAACCTTCTTTCGGGAGGTTAATAAATTAGAACTTATATGGGGGGATAGAGAAGTTATTTCATGCATTTTAAAAGAATTAGAAAGTGCTAAGCAATTTTCACTTCCTACATTCTGCCTATTTCCTACCAACCAAACAAGAGCTAAAATCAGTACTTTCCATGAATTTCTTCTTCTCGCATACCATACCAGACCTACGGTTTTATTTTGATAATAATAAATTTAAGGGTTATTTATACCAAAAGTCCATGTACTTTGCCCATTGTACTTTTAATTATGTTAATTGAGTTCTTCTACTATTTAAATTGTGTCAATTTAGTCTAATGATCAAATTCAAGTTAAGTTAATAATGCAATTTTTAACGGTACACTCATTTTAGAGACGAGTAATGTACTACAAATTCACCATCAATTTAACCAAAACCATAGCCGAATTATTAAAAATTTTATCAATAATTTAACATAAATTTTACTCTATAGACCAATTGACACAATCCAAATAGCAGAGGGACTAAATTGAAACAATAAAAAGTAGAAGAACTAAATTGACACAATGGGCAAAGTACAAAGACCTTTAGCGTAAATAACCCCTTATGTTATTTTAACATAATAATAGCATAGGTTATTTACGTTAAAGATCCATGTATTTTGTCTATTGTATCAATTTAGTCCTTGTACTTTTAATTGTGCCAATTTTGTTCCTGTACAATTCAAAATGTATCAATTTGGTCTTTAGAGAAAATTTTTTATGTAAAGTTTTTAATAAAATTTTTAATGGTTTGGCCACATATTGGATTAAATTGAGTCAACGGATGAATTTATAATAAATTTTTTGCATCTAACATAATTTTACAGTTCAAAGTTATGACATTAACTTAACTTAAATTGACCAAAGGACTAAATTGACACATTTTGAATTATTTAAGGACTAAATTAATACAATTAAAAATATATGAATCAAATTGACATAAGAGAAAAACTACAAGAATCTAGGTGTAAATAACCCTAATAACATTAACTTTAATAAATGACCAAAAGTAAATGTCCTATTAGGGTCATTTTAACTTATTTTACCTCATATTATCATTAGGTATGATTTAGGTCCTATGCTTATCATTTAGGATCCAACAATCTCCACCTTGGTATTCATATGGATTAACCTCTAGATCCTCTCTAACAATAGTGAGTATTCTCGCAAACCATTATGCCATATTCCTTCTTTAACAGCATCAGAAATAGCCAAAAACGCAAATTCAGTAGTTGAAAGTGAAGTTAATGATTGTAATTGTGTCCTTCAACTAATGGATTCACCTGTTAAAGTAAAAATATAAGCTGAGGTTGATCTCCTTCTATCTAAATCATCGGTAAAATCAGCATCTACATTTCCAACTGGTTTAAGAACTCCTTTGCCTCTTCCATAGGTTAAACCTAAATCTATGGTTTCTTTAATATACCTAAGCAACCATTTCACACAATTCCGGTGTGCTTTACTAGGATTGGTCATAAATCTTGATAGTACACTTATAGGAAGCTAAATATGGCCTAGTACATGTCATAGCATACATTAATGATCCTATAGAATTAGCATAAGGTACACTAGATATTTTAAGCTTTTCTTGATCTGTTTCTGGGCACCTTTTTGCTGAAAATTGACTGAGATGCCATGGGCAATTTTAAAAATTTTGAATCATACGTGTTAAACCTTTTTAACACTTTAATTAGATAATGACTTTGACTTAAATGAATAGTTTTAAGTGGTCTGTCTCTTATGATCTCCATATCCAATATTCTCTTGGCATCATCCAAATCTTTCATGTCAAACGAACAGTTCAACCTCTTTTCCAGATCTAGAATCTGATTTATTGGACCTGCTAGGTAGGAGCATGTCATCAACATATATTAGTAGGAACAAGGCATTATTACAACCAACATTCTTGTAATAAAAACAAGTATCATGCACATATCTCACAAACCCATTGTCACGCATAAAAGTATCAAACCTCTTGTACCACTGACGTGATGATTGTTTTAAACCATATAACAATCTTTTCAGCAAACATACCAAATCATATTTAATTGGTTCAATAAAAACCTTCAGGCTGAGCTGTGAGGATTTCCTCCTCAAGCTCACTATGTAAAAAGTACTGATAACATCCATTTAATCAAGAAACATATTAAATTGAGCAGTCAAACAGATAAACAAACGAATAGTAGTGTGTTTAACAATCGGCTGAAAATTTTAGTGTAATCAACACCCTTTTTTTAGGTGAAACCCTTGGCTAATAACCTAGTTTTAAATCTAGGTTTACCTTTAGGGGTTTCAAGTTCCTTAACCTTTAAACACCCACTTAGAACCCACTAATTTCTTACCATTTGGCCTAGGCACAAGTACCCAAGTCTAATTCTTTCTCAAGTTTTCCATTTCAGCAGCTAAGGCATTCAGCCATTCTGTTGAATCCTGCTGTTAATAGCTTGATTATAAGACATAGGCTTAGACTCTAGATATTCTAACGCAGTATTTAGAGTATATCCAATCTCTCTTTTTACTCTATTCCTAGCCAGTTGATAATCATCTAGATTCTGTTCAGCACCAATAAGTTCATCTTCAGGTCTGTTTTCATTTGGGTATTGTTATTTTCTTCGAAGTTGTCCCTTAAATCAATCCTAAGGTTAATTGGGTTAGATGGATTCATTTCAAACTCATAATAGTTAGGATTAAAGGTCCTTATAGTAACTAGACTACTACCCATTTGTTCTTTTAGGTAAGGCATCTTATTTTCATTAAATGTGACATCCTAACTAATGATGGTTACAGTTCTATGTTTGTCCTTTATATCTAACCTATAACCTTTTTCCCCTGAAGGATAACTTAAGAAAACGCCTTTTTTTTATTAGTCGAAAATGCCTTTAGTAGCCCTACCTTATATAATTTATATTATGTTAATTTGGTTCTTAGAGTAAAATTTATGTTAAGTAGTTAATAAAATTTTTAATGGTTCGACCATACGTTGGATTAAATTGAGTCTAATGGATGGATATGCGTTATAAACTAAAGGAGGCTCCATCACAAAATTAATTAGTAATGGTTAAAGTAATTCCTTAGGTATATAAGTCGTTATCATTTATCTATATTTTTTAATGTGGGATAAGTTTTCTACTGTAACAATATGTAATAAATTACTTACTTTTTATATGAATGTGTCCTTTAAAATTAGGTCAATAATTGACTTAAAATGGATCAAAGAACTAAATTGATACAATATAAATTATATAAAAATTAAATTAATATAATTAAAAATATAAAAATTAAACTAATATAATAAGAAAAAAAAGAGTAATCGTCTCAATAATTTAATTGTGTTCACGTGTCAAAAGCATGTTTCTTTAACAATTTGTGTTAGGGAACAAAGGATAAATGATGAACAGGACCCACTTCCAGCGCATCAGAATATCTCCTGCTCAAAAAGATATGTGACTTACATTACTTCAACTAGGTGCCCTCATTTTCCTCGAGGTGCGATTATTTGGATAAAAAAAATATTTAATAAAATAATAATATAATTTATAAATAATAAAACTTGTAATTTACATTACAAATTATGGCCTTATTTGATTGTTAAGTGAATTAAATTATTATAAAAAGTTATATTTTTTGATAATTTAATTTGTACATTTATTTTTCAGATGGTAGGTATATTAGGATGAGAAATAAAACTTATTTTAAAAGATTAGTTAAAAATAAAAAAAATTAAAACTTAGTTAAAATGATTTGTAAGTTACTTCAAATATTTTGATAGAATTAACAATTTTTATTTTTTATATTTTATCCACTTTCTATCAATTAAAAAAAAAGTAAAATTCATACTTTATATAAAATTTTATTTTTTATATCTACTTACTGCCTATCAAATAAGACCTATAATAATAACATTAACTTTAATAAATGCGCAAAACTGTCCAATTAGTGTAACTGTTGGAATCCCCGCACAAATTTAACGGTAACTTTTCCGTTTCCTCTTTTTCTTTCCTTCCCAACTAATTCAGAGAGAGAGAGAGAGAGAGAGAGAGAGAGGGGGAGCAAGCAGCTATGGATTTCAGTGCGTTTCTAACATCTCTAGCCACTTCCTTCATCATCTTCCTCGTTTTGATGTTGCTTTTCGCCTGGCTATCTCGTAAGCCTGGCAACGATGTCGTTTACTACCCGAATCGGATACTAAAGGGGTTGGATCCGACTGGGTCTAACCGGACCCGGAACCCCTTTTCGTGGATCAAAGAGGCTGTGACTTCCTCTGAGGATGAGGTTGTTTCCACGGCTGGTGTTGATGCTGCTGTTTATTTTGTCTTCTTGGCCACTGGTTTGTCACTTTCTCTCTCTAATTTTTTATTTATTTATGGGAATTTATGTAATTATTTTTGCGCTTGAGTTTAGTTTGTTCTGTAATTCTTGGTGTCAATAAATTATCTGTCCCAAAAGCTTAAACCGATAACTAAAACTTAATAATTAATTTTATACTCTAATAGTTTGATTTTGGTAATTCCAATTAGGGTTGTTGTATGTTGAGGAGTCCAAGTGGGAGTCTATTAAAAAAAAAGATTAATGTATAAACTCAGTGAAACTTATATGTGGCAGGTGTGTTGATCTGTGTGAAGCAGTTTCTTCTGATTTCCTTTGGGTTTTTTTTTTTTTTTTTTTTAATAACAACCCATAGGAAAATGTTTTCTTTTCAAAAACACGTTTTACATATGCACTCTTATAATTTATAAAAAGTATTTTTAATTGTGATATTTATATATGAAAGATTTTTAGTTTTATTTTTGCTCCCTTTTTTTTAAAAAATACGAAAAATAATTTCTATTTAAAGAAATTATCATTCTCGAGAAAAAAATTGGCCAAACAGCCTAAGAAATTATTTCCATCAAGCTGTGGAATTCGAACTTATAACCTCATAGTTTAGAGGGGCATATGGGTTAAAAGCATTAGTAGAGCGAAATTTCAGGTTCTAGGTTTTATTTTTGCGTACTTTTTTATATTTTTGGAAATTATCAGAAATTGGAGTTCATCTATCAGGCGCTAATGCACTGGATCTCATTAGAACTCTGAAGTTAAACGTGTTTGGGCAAGAGTAGTACCAAGATGGGTGACCTCCTGGGAAGTTCTCGTGTTGTCAACTCTATAAGGTTGCGGGTCCTCGGAAACAGCCTCTCGGCAGGGTTACACCCTGAAAGGGTAAAGCTGTGTACATCCATCCCTCCCAGATCCTGCTTAGGCGGGAACTCTTGAGGCACTGGGTCTGTTGTTATTGTTGTAAGATTCTTATATAATAAAAAGTTATTTACATAAATCTCCTTTAAAATAGTCTATTTTTTAAGGGTAATGTTATTGACATGTTTAAATTGTTATTGTTGTGATAATTTTATAGCTATCGGTCTATATAAGGATATTATTATTCTGACAATAACTATTATACCTTTGACAGTAGCAACACCTAATTTTAAATTATATTAACTTTTTAAATTTTCTAAAAGAATTATCAGTTGTAATCTATGCTTTTTCAAACTTTTAATTGACATAGTTAGCATTCCATCTGTGAATTTCAAGTGTTTTGCATCTCTGATAGTTTATGATGGTAGTTGTCAAATTAGTTTAAACTAAAATTATTTATCTTCATTGCTCGACCTTGTATCCCCATATCTAAATTATTTTTATGTATTTTTTTTCATCCGAATAAACTTCTGTCTTTGTATTTTGAATTTCACCTCAAAATACATGTGCATGGCAAAAGGTGTTCGATTGGAAAAATACGGTAATATTATTACCAAAAGATATGGTTAATAACTGAGCAAATTTGTGAAATTTTGTGGTTATAGCTCACTGTATGTATATATCATTACTCTAGTAATAATATTTTTGCTATTGTAATAACCGTTGGTGCATTTTCAAAATAAGTGAAAGATGGTTTGGTATTTTTTCGATGAAAAGGTGTGTCTCTTCACGAAAGACATCTGAAAAACTATAAATACCCCCTCCATTCTTAATTTTCAGTGAGATAAAAACAACACTTGAAATCTATATCATTCGCTTATTTCTCTTGTCTTGGTTATCTTTCCTCTCTACATTCTTACTTTCACTTTGTTTTTTGGTTTCATTGCATCTTTGAAACTATTTCGGTATTCATGAAATAAGTCTTAAGAAAAATGGTTCGTTACACATCTTGAGAACGGTAACTGATTTATAGTACTTATTTATACAAATTTCAAAACAATAACAACCACCAAAAATAACATGTGGTTTTCTGAAAAATCACAAAAGTTATGGTGATTAATGAAAACTTATCGATTTTGAATTTTTTTTTTCTTTTCTACATTACTAAATTTAAACCTAGACTTTTTATCCCTGTGGCTTAAGTTTGAAAGTATTCTATCGTAGACTAGAGTATCCTGGACTGTTGTTCCCTAGTGATATCCACTGGAGTAGTGGCAAATATTCATGTCCTTAATTAATTAATGGTAAATTATATATTAGTACACTAAGGTTTAGTGTATTAATTTTTTAGTCTATAAATTTTATAAAATAATATTTTAGTCCAATAATTACATGTATATAATAAAATTGTCTAAATGATAGTCTATTAGGGTGTAAAATGGCCCTCTCATCCAACTCATTGGCAGTGTGTGGTATGACCATATGAGGGGAAGAGGGGGCAGTGGGTTTGACGACAAATTTACACCTTTATTTAGATTATTTTATTAAATTCATGTAACTTTTGGACTAAAAATTTATTTCACAAAGTTTGTGGTCTACAAAATCAATACAACAAATCTCAGGATACTAATATTCGATTTACTCTTAGTTAATTTATGATTTTTTAAGAATATATGAAATAAATTAATTATATCGAGATTAATAAAAATATGGAAAGAAAATCAACTAGTTAATGAAATAAAAAAAAGTGGGTGTCTGGGCCCAGAGACATGTGGTGGTTGGGATTCAATACCTTAGATGACCTATGTAAGGTCACTCAATATGTTATGTCTTTGCTTTTGCCAAGAATTTATGTTTTCTTTTTTTGGAAATGATGTGGAACGAAAGCATAAAACTTGAGATTAAATAGTTAAAATTGAAGGAACTCGAAATCCATCGAAATCTGGGAGAGAAATTCCGGGATTTGTATTAGATAAAATACTAGAATGAATACAAACAATCAGCTGTAAGGAGTATTTATAGGAAGATTAACAAAGATCCTAAATTGTAAAATTACAAAAATGTCACTGCAGGTGAACTCTTCGCCTACTTGACCTACATCGGAAAATTCCTTTTACTTGGCTGAAAAATGGAGTTTCATTTGCATAATCTCGAATTGGGTTGCAATTTGATGTATTTGAGGCTAAGCTGGGATAAAGAGTACAAGGTCGTACGAGGGTTAGGAAAATGGAGCAGTAGAAATGACTTTTTCTCCCAAGACAAGTTGTCCTAAAAAGTTCTAATATAATCTAAATTAAATAAATTGATAGCAGATAATATCTTAGAGAATCCAACTCTTAAATGAAATCTTAAAAGATATGCTAATATGCTAGAAATATAGATGCTTTGTAATATCCATCTAATCAAAATATCCTGCTATTCCCATAATTTGGATTCTCATTGTATTACATTAAGTGATCTCTCTCCTTTATCTGTTTGCTCTTGTCAAGGAACCAACTGTCTTAAAAGATTAAACTAATGGATTAAAACCCAAGAATGATTTTGTACTACAACAACAATAAACCCAGTGCCTCAAGGGTACCTGCTAATGTGGGGTCTGAGGGTGAGATGTGTGCAGCCTTACTCCTTCAAGGTGCTACCCTAAAAAGAGGTTGTGTCCAATTACTCCCAACTTGGAAAGCATAAAAGAAAAAACAAATAATGATTTTATACTCTTAACAGCTTTAATTGTGTTTTCAGCCTTGTGGTGCTTGACTTTGATTTCTAAATTTTCTGTATTTGGTTTTAGTGATCTGTATATTTCCTTGCTAATTTACCCAAAAAAAAAAAGGGAAAATCAAATGATTTATTCTTTTTGGGAATCATACTAAACCAACATAATTTTGGTGCTGTCATACTGTATTCAACATTTTCAATTAAGTCGTAGGATTTTTGAAATCTCTTATTGCTACTTGCCCATATTGATAGGCTCCAAAATGTTTGAACGGGCATTTCGTTAAGCTTAAGCTTTGTTGCCTTTGTGCAAAGAATCGCGTTGTAGTATCATCCATGTAGTTATGGGAAATGTAAAGTATAGCTTGCTTTTGTGTTGGTATGTCTTCATTAAAGAATGAAATTGCAGCTCGTGGTTGCGGTAGCATCATCATAGGAGTTGGGTGTCATGGACATTACATAACAGGCTATAGCTGTCGTTTTGGGTTTTTTACATGGAACATTAGTTGCTGTTTTGGCCTAACCTTACAACCTATGAATTGTTTCATATTCGAATAAAACGTTCTAACATGTTTATATGTGTGAAAATAGGGTGTACATCCATTATGTAGACTGTCATAAGAATATCCTTGTAATGACTATCTCAAAATCTATTTGTAACAACCATTATATAGCATAACACACTTTATTTTCGTATGTGATCTTTACCAAACGAACCACATTTGGCACTTGAGTGACAAATCTGAAGTACCCTAGCAAATTTTACTGAGTTTCATCATGTGGGTAATCTTGTGTTGCAGTGTTCACAATACTAGTAGTATCTGGCATAGTGCTGCTTCCAACTCTTCTTCCGGTGGCAATCACGGATCACAGTGTGAAGGCGTCTAATACCACAAGCAATGGGACTTTCAGTGAGCTTGATAATTTATCCATGGGACATGTTGGAGTAACTATACTTACTTTCATCCTCTACTTTCAGCTACTAACCTTTTCCTTTCACTTAGAGAAAATCTGTCGCAGATGCCTAATCCGAGTTGAGTGAAAGGAAGGATTTCCTTTCATTTGAATTGCTAAAGCTAAGACGAATAAAGGGAACAATCAAACTCGAATCTCTTTGGAAAAGAACTCGTGAGATAATACAAGGGGAAAGAATCCCTCCCCTATGAGTTACAAGACTATTTATAGCTAACTTTCCTTCTTTGAATGCAACTGTAATCTAAATCTGAAAACAAAAGGAAAGGGAAATCCATGTCCTTCTAGAATTCTAACTACTTTAAGAAAATAACGAAAATGTGTGAAATTACAAGTTGAAAAGTATTTTGGTTACTAGTTCTGGAAAGGCATGCTCTAGCTTGGATTTCCATGCTCTTCCTTGCCACCAAATAACTTGGCGAGTTCATCTCTTAGATGTGTTCGGTCTGTATCAAAATCTCAGTGAAATCGTGTTATTTTAGAAGAGCAGTAGGTTGGGGTAAATATATAAAAATAGTAACTATTTTATAAGTATATGAAAAAGACAATGTATTTTGATAAGATAACAAGAAAGGCGTTAATGTGACTGCTACTTTTCCAAATGTTGGTCCGAACGTTGGAGATTTGATGTGATATAAACATCATATGAACTTTTCAATATCAGACACAGTTATACAGAAAACGGTGGGTAATTTGTGCCCTTCTTTTTCTTCTCTTTTAAAAGATGTTGTCTTTTCTGTATTTATAGAACATGTTGCGTTTTATGTTTGTTTTCCCTAATCTATGTCCTTCTAAGGTATTTAAGTCTTCTAAAAAAGTGCAGTTAGGCTCTATTTTGTGTTGTGAACTCCATATGTGAGTCTTGTGGAATCCCACATTGAAGTTGAGAGAAAGAAGAGATCACCATATAAGCCTAGTGGGTTACTCCACCTAATGCCAATTGGTTTTAGGATAGAACCCCGCTTGGGCTTATATGTGGATCTCATATGTTCTAACTCTGTGGGTCGGGCCTAAAAGGCCCGGTGGAAATTTAACATGGTATCAGAGCGGGTTGATGATCCCGATTTCGTGTTTGTCACACTATGTCCTCATGAAGAGGGGTGCATTTGTGTTTAGTGCGCAAGGGCCTCTTCAGTATGTTGAATCGGAAAAGGTGAGGGGGCGTTTGTCATAGACTCATATGTGAGGGAGAGTGTTGAGAACTCCACATGTGAGTCTTGTGGAATCTCACATTGAAGTTGAGAGAAAGAAGAGATCACCTTATAAGCCTAGTGGGTTACTCCACCTAATGCCAATTGGTTTTAGGATGGAACTCCCACTTGGGCTTATATGTGGATCTCGTATGTTCTAACTCTGTGGGTCGAGCCTAAAAGGCCCGGTGGAAATTTAACATTTTGTTGTGTAGAATCCCTCTTCCACCTCATTATTATCATTTGCCTACATGAATAAGTAGCAAATAATTTGGAGATTCATTTATGGAAGGAAAATGTTTTCCCTTCAACCAAAAGGAGCTGTGATGATTAGTTTCTTCAACTCATAGTGTACAATGAGTCAAGTCAAACCGGGCAACCCCTTTCTCAAATTCTAGCTTGATAAATGCTTATTGAGCTAGAGTTTGAACAAGTTTTTATCGAGTGGTTGAACTCCTCTTTGACCTTGATTCAATACGATATTAGTGTGTTCAATACTTGGCTTAACTCGACTCGTTAACCTAATTGAGCAGAGGCGAACTTGTAATCAAGTTGACCCAAGCGAGCTCATAATCAAGCAGAGCTTGCTATTGAGTCAACCTCGCTACAGATCTTACTCATCATCAAACCATTTTGTGCTAATACTGATTGTTAACGAGCCCTTATCAAATTGTTCATGAATATTAATGAGTTGTTGACCCCTTAATATTTGCAAAGGCCACCTTTCAGCCACCACCTTACAGTGACTCTTCTTCTGCAGGCGAACAGTCCAAGACTGTGGGCTTATGTGGGTGCTGTGTACTGGGTGTCACTAGTTACATATTTTCTGCTATGGAAGGCATATAAACATGTTTCCGACTTGAGGGCGACAGCTTTGATGTCTGCTGAGGTGAAGACTGAACAATTTGCAGTTCTTGTTCGCGACATACCTCCTCCTCGCAATGGTCAGACGAGAAAGGATCAAGTAGATTCATATTTTGCATCAATTTATCCAGATACATTTTACAGATCAATGGTGGTCACAAACAACAAAGAGGTGGTGTCTTGTTTCTTTTGTTTTTGAAAGTTGCTTTTATTGCTCTTGTTTATCCACATTTTGCTTTAGATTTTTGTGGATGCTATCTAACAGGTTAGGATGACTGCGTTTTTAAAGTTTGCAAAAATTTGAATAAATAGTCATACAATCATTAATTTTTATTTCCCTTTTAATAGTTTTTAGCATATAACTACATTTATAAGTATGTTTTACTAAGTAAAATATGATAACATGCATTATGCAGACTACTAAAAGTGCAGTTAAGTAATGGTGGCTAGCTCTAGATGCATTAGAATGCTTCATTTGATTCCATGAGTCTAACTTTGTAAAAAGTCTTGGATTTAAACCCGGGAGTTGTTTTTGATAGGGCAAAAATTGTTATTGTTAGATTAATAATGTAACTTACAAACAATAAGAGCCACAACATTGCCTTGAAAACTACGATCTTGTTCTGGTAATAACGTTACCCTTTAAATCCCCATGTGGTGCTCGATTGTGGCCCATTTTGTTATTAAACAAAATAAGGTATACAAGTGGTGGCCACTAAAAAGTACTTACTATGTCTAGCTCTGAATACATTATGTACATCCATTACCATGTAATGAACTTTTTTATTCCATCCTACAGGTCAATAAGATCTGGGAAGAGTTGGAAGGATACAGGAAGAAGCTTACACGTGCTGAAGTTGTATACGCAAAATCGAAAACAGAGGCAAACCAGGAAGGAACTAGGCCAACGCACCGCATTGGCTTCCTTGGTCTATGCGGAAAGAAGGTAGAAACCATAGATTACTGCAACGACAAGATTAAGGAACTTGTTCCAAAGTTAGAATCCGAGCAAAAAGCCACCCTTAGGGACAAACAGATCGCTTCAGCACTCGTCTTTTTCTCTAGCAGAGTAACTGCTGCTGCTGCTGCTCAGAGTCTTCATGCTCGAATGGTTGACACATGGACTGTCACAGACGCTCCTGAACCATGTCAGCTCATTTGGACCAACCTATGCCTCAGCTTTTACAAAAGGGAAGTACGTCAGTACGTTGTATATTTCATCGTTGCATTAACAATAGTGTTTTTTATGATCCCGATTGGTATTATTTCTGCCTTTACAACACTTGGAAATCTAGTGAAGCTTTTGCCATTCATAAAGCCAGTTGTTAATATAAACGCTCTAAGGACAGTTCTAGAAGCTTACCTTCCTCAGATTGCACTTATAGTATTTCTTGCTTTGCTGCCAAAGTTGCTGTATTTTCTGTCCAAGTCTGAGGGAATTCCTTCTGAAAGTCATATTGTGAGGGCGACCTCGGGAAAATACTTCTATTTTACAGTTTTGAATGTGTTTATCGGGGTGACGCTAGGCGGGACGTTGTTCAGTACGTTCAAGGAGATCGAGAAGGACCCAAATAAAATCGTTCAGTTGCTTGCAGAAAGCCTTCCTGACAATGCTACTTTCTTCTTGACATATGTGGCTCTCAAGTAAGAATACTCAAACTAACCAACAGTTTTCTGTATTTTGTTTTTTCCTTGGTCACTTTGGCTATTCGTACATATTATTATTCATTGTCTTTATCTTTATTTAACTAGTTTATGGGTTAATCTATAGTTGAGAGTGCCTAAAATGAGGATCAATTTCAATGACATGTTATAAGGTTTTGTTGCCAATAAACTCTGTTTGGTTGAAGGGAAGATATTTTCTTCTGGAAAATACTTCTTCTTTGTAGATTTTGTGCTAAAAGTATCTTTTTCTTTAGAAGTTTCTTTTGTGTAGTTTAAGTAAACAATTTCATTGCATAAATTTTTGTACAGGTTGTGGTGATATCGTGTGTATATAATATATGGACTAAAATGATTTTCTTCCTCGTAAAGGAAATTTTTGTTGCCTATCCTAAGGAGTTCTCCAAAAATAAGTTTTGAGTTTGAAAAACTGATCCCTCTTGTTCTCCATATTTCCTAGAAAACTAAAACTTTTGAGATAGATTTATTGAAGAAGAAGAGAAGGGGGGGGGGGCGGGGGGGGATGTTTTCCATAAGTAAACGCACCCCAAGTTTTGCTCCTTGTCATTATCAATGTATATGTTGATTTGATCGTATTTGGGATATATCAGGTTCTTTGTAGGATACGGGCTTGAACTATCAAGAATAGTACCGTTAATTATATACCATTTGAAGAGAAAGTATCTTTGCAAGACAGAGACCGAGCTAAAAGATGCTTGGTATCCTGGAGATCTTGGTTATGCCACTAGAGTTCCTAGTGACATGCTAATCGTCACCGTTGTCCTCTGCTACTCTGTCATTGCTCCCTTGATCATCCCATTCGGCGTGGTTTATTTCGGCTTGGGATGGCTTGTTCTACGGAATCAGGTAACTCAATAAGTAGCATAGGCTCTATTCTTTTTGATGGAAAAACTTTTCCGTCTTAGTTCTGTTGTTTTTTGAATGACTTCATTGCAACAACCACAAATACGGAAAATATTTTCCTCCATTGAGAGGAAGTTGACCTTACAATAATGAAAAGGCAAAATATTTTTCTTAACGGAGGCGACAACATTTTCCACTTAATCTTACTTTATACACTTTAGTTCAATCTTTACTTGGCGAAGCATGAATCTTATCCAAATTTATAGAATGTAAACATTTTCTTCACCTAGAAAGACAAGAAGTTTATCCGAACGAAAAATTTTGGTTGAAAATATTTTGTAAGAAAAATTTTCCTGTTAGTTGAATTCAAACAAATGGAGCCTTAGTGTGTCATCTCATTTTGACATTAAATGTTTAAACTCAAGTTTCTTCTGAGAGGGTTGATCTTATGTGGAAATGCTGTCATGGTTTCGGTCATCAAAAAAGGAAACAGCAAGAAACCTAGTGTCTCAAAGGGACTCCGGTCAAGGCAAGGTCTGGGGAGAGTGAAATGCACACAATCTTACTATTACGAGGTGCTACCTTATAGGGAGGCTATTTCCAAAGGGCCCTAAACCCTAAAAAGCAAATGATGAAGTCATCAAGAAAGGCAGCATCATCTTTTGTTTTGAATGGGCATTTGAGGATCAACTATACATTCCATCAATTACTATATGTTCCAAGCGATTGTGAACTACTCTTATAAAGAAAAACCATTAATAAGTTTTCATCTATCAGCTTAAACTTTTGAAATAGTTAATTCCTTAAGTTGATAGTAAAGCATTGTTGACGGAGAGGGTTATGAGTTTGAATCCCAATAGCCTCGACTTTCAATATTTATGCATAAGATATGAGGCGAGTCTATTGCTATCTATGCTTAACTCCACAAACTTGTGTGCGAGGAGGGTGTGTTAGAGTATAAAACCATCCCTTGACAAAATTTTTAACCCACACATTTGCTATGCATCCTGCATCTAATGTCAATTTTTGAAATCTCTATCTGAATTTGACTCATTGAGTCGAGATGCTTTTATAGGAGAGAAATCATTTGTAATATGAAAGTTCATCAAATAATTGACATTTTGTCTGTTTTCTCTGTTGCTTTCTTAACCTTATGTTCGTAGCAATTTGAAGGAATAACTATGCAATCATACAATTTATGCTATCTTGATTGCTTCTGACTTGTACATACATTTATTGAATTTTTAATCAACGAAATACAAAATATATGTATTCTTGGGACCGTCAGAAAAACATTGTCATATAATGACCATTCTCATATCAGTTAATTGAGTTTTTACGTTACGTGATGACTATTGTTTGATTCTGTGGTTTTGATCCGATACAACAGGCACTAAAGGTGTATGTTCCATCATATGAGAGCTATGGAAGGATGTGGCCGCACTTACACTCGCGCATGCTAGCCTCGCTTCTCTTGTACCAAGTAACCATGCTAGGCTATTTCGCCGTGAAGACGTTTCACTACACACCGGTGCTCATTCCGCTTCCAATAATCTCTTTGATCTTTGCCTTCGTCTGTCACAAGAAATTCTACCGATTCTTCCAACACGGAGCTCTCGAAGTCGTTTGTCGTGAGCTCAAGGACAGGCCTGATATGGAACAAGTGTTCAGAGCATTCTTACCGCCTTCTTTAATCGCGGAGAAGTTGGATGATGATCAGTTTGAAGATGCGTTATCTCAATTTTCAAGGTCTCAGTCTCTTGTTTGATGTACATTTTCATGCATTTCCACGTTGTAAAGACAATTCAGTGCTCAGTTGCAGGAATTAATTATTTATAGGAATTTTATATGTGGATATTGGATGTCATTGTTGGTCTTGTATTGACATATTAATGGTGTTGATAGCGTTGCATTTTGGTTTTCTTTTTGACTTTGTTGTTGTGTTTGTTTTTAAACACTTGTGTTCCCCTGTATTTTCTCGCAATTGACTCTCAATACTTTTAATTTAAGGAAAATGATAGGGAACACGAGTTTCCAGCCCACGAAATGGACACAAGGAAAAAAAAAAAAAAAGAAAAAGAAAAACTAGAAAAAGCTGCATGGTTTTTTTTTTTTTTTTGGTGTCCATTTTGTGGGGCTGGAGCTCGTGTTGTGTAGCAGTGTTCTTTAATTAAACTGGTGTACACTTTTTATTTTGTAAAATAGCTCTATGAATTATATTATTATTCTTAACTCATTTCTTGAACTTTGTTATTAAAATCAACTCACCCCTTGCATACTTTAATTCATTCTCCTAATGCATGGTAAAGCAAGCAACATTTCTAGTGTCTTAAGGGCTCCCGTCTAAGCAGGGTTTTTGGGGGGTGGATGTATGCAGCCTTCCTCCTTCAGGGTAGCACTTTGAAAGGAGGTTGTTTTCGAAAACTCCCAACTTGATGGATGCAGCACGAGGACTTTTCATGAGGTCACCTATCTTGGTACTATTCTCGCCTAAGCATGCTTAACTTCGAGTTCTAATGGGATCCAGTGCTTACGTGTTGGTATCCTCTTAGGTCTTCTAATACATGGTATTAAATACAATTTACTTCATGCACGTTCAATTCTAAAAAAATAACTCTAAATTTTGTTATTAAATCCAATTAAGCTAAATATCAAATTTAATGCATGAGTACTGTGAGGACAAAAAAATTACATCCGGGAAAAACCGACACAGGGCCCCCATGAACCGCAACAAAGGGGTGACACGTGGCCTCCAAGCGCCGTGATGACGGAGTGACGTGTGGCCCCGGACGCTGCAGAATCTCGTCCCGAGATGCCGTCCACCGGGAGCCGGCAGGGCAACGATGACTACACGGCACCACGATTCGGATGGAGGACGACTCGATGCTCGGAACCCAAAGAGTCTCGTTGAACACGTCTTCCGAAGGTCCCGGACGTAGCTCTTGTCGAACACCTTTTCCAAGGGACACCCTCCTCCGAAGGACAACCCCTCCAAGAAACACCTTTTCCGTGGGACACCCTCCTCCGAAGGACGCCCCCTCCGAGAAACACCTTTCTCCGAAGGACGCCCCCTCCGAGAAACACCTTTTCCGAGGGACACCCTTTTCGGGGGACACCCTCCTCCGAAGGACACGCTCTCGCGAGAAACACCTTTCCGAAGGACGCAGCTCTCGTCTGACACGCCTTCTGAGGCCCCGGACACGGCTCTTGTCGGGCACGCCTCCCGAAGCCTCGGACACGGCTTCCATCAGACGCACCCCCGAAGACCCGTCGGACACATCTCTGGAGCATGGTTGTTAAAATCGCGATTTGAATCGTAGAATCGTACGATTCTACGATTCTACCTTAGTCCATAGATTCAAATCGCTTAAAAAATCGTATTTAAGTAGAATCGGTCCAAAATCGGTAGAATCGCAATAGAATCGGTTGAATCGCGATTCTACAAGCGATTCTACCGATTCAAGCTGTAAGCTGAAATAACTTTAGAAATTTTATTCTGAATAAGTAATGTAGCCTTATGCATCATAGCCTAGTGGTGAGTGGCCTAGTTTGGGAGTTGTAGCACGCGGGCTCGACTCCTTAACTAAGCATTTTGGGTCCCTTTTTTTGTATTTTTGTTCTACAGCTTTTTTTTTTTTTTTTTTTTGTATTTTTACATATAATATTAAATATTAGATATTTTAGCAAAAATTATAAAGCTCTACATATATTTCTAATTCTATATAGATCATATAATATTAAATGCTAGATTTTTTTTTTTTTTTTTTTTTGCCAAAAATGCTAGATATTTTAACAAAAATTTGAAATAAATAATATTTTATATACTAATTACTTCAAATTACAAATGATTTATTCATACACACTTTTCAAAAAATTTTAGTTTGTATAGAATTACTTCAAATTGTTTTAACTTTCTCAACTTTATACTTAGATCATATAAATTATTTCTACTTTTGTATTTTTACATTAATTCTTGTTCAAGTTTAGTAATGTACTTACTGTCAGCTCTATTTAATATATAAAAGAAGTCAAAATCAAACAAAGTCAAACAAATGCTAAAAAACCCTAAGACTAAACAGTCTCCCAGTCTCTCTCCTCCTGAGTCCCGACTCCTTCTTCTTCCTCCCACTCAGTTACCATCAAATGCAACCACCGCGCTCTGACTGTCCATACGTCCAACTAGCACACTCTCCGCCTCCATTGTCGTTTGGACATCCGCCACCATGTTAATGTTAGAATGATGATACTCTTTTTCTTATCTTTGGGTCCAATTTATTGTAAAAATAATGTGTTTTAGACTTTTTGATTTTTTTAATCTTATATTTGATAATTATTATAGTAATTTTGTCAGTATAAATAATTTATATACACACAAAGTAGAATCTTACGATTCTCGATTCGATTCTAGTGACCCTTCGTCGATTTTACGTAGAATCCCGATTTTGACAACCTTGTTCCGGAGACCCGTTCTTCGAAGCCTAGCCACCCTATAAATAGGGCCATAGCCCCCATACCCATAAAAACATTCATACACACCTACCTTCATACTCACCCTCAAACTTGGGCCTTCTCATGACCCTTCCCCCGGGACTCGGCCGAAGAACCCTGAGAGTAGCGGGACCCCCTCGTTTTTTGTTCTTTTCTTGTACTCCATCAAACATCCTTGTAATAAAAACGTTTATAATTAATAAAAAAATTTAAATAAAGATAAAGGGCCTATATTATCACCCTCCATAAAAGAACCCCTATTACCGTTACCAAAACAGTAGGCGCTGTCCATGGGAAATGGAAAATTTTCCTCAAAATAACACTGCAGGATCTCCCCCCTCCCCGAGACGGTCCGAAGATCAATACGTCACTCATAGCTAGCTCCACGAGCTCCGTACACTCATCATGCAACTTTGCAATCGGGACGACTCCTCAAAGGCCTCGCCGCGTCCCGCACCACCAAACCCGGAGGCGGTCGTCGAGTCCCTTGCCTCCACGGATCGCAGAAGCCATCGAAACCAGCAAGGAGGAGAGAAGGAGAAGGCGTCTCGCCGCCCTGACCGAGTCGGAGACACCCCCGCGCACGCCCCGCTTCTAATCGAAGCAAGTTTCAACACCGACTCACACAATGTGGTGCATGGGCTCATGGGAAAAATTCCTATCACCCATTCGCCCTTCACCCCTCGTATACTCGCCGCCCCCATAGGGAAAGTGATGATTCCAAACTTGGAACTGTTTGACGGAACGAAAGACCCCGACGACCACATCTCGGGGTTCGCGACATGCAAGTACATACAAGATGACTCCGAAGACGTGTGGTGCAAATGCTTCCCGGCCACTCTCAAGGGCATGGCCCAGGCCTGGTTTGCATCACTCCTTATTGGATCCATTCACAGCTTCAAAGAACTATATGAAAAGTTCACTGGCCACTTCCTTAGCAACAATAGGAGAAAGAAGACTGCTGCTCAGTTGATCTAGCTACAAGAAGTCGAGGACGAGTCCTTGAGGGCGTTCGTACGGTGGTTTTTGAAGGCGATGATCAGCATCCCAAACTTGGCTGATCAAACCACCACTACCACCTTCATCAACGGCATTAGGGACAACGACTTTAAGTTCTCTCTCGCCAAGGCTCTCCCCACAACCGTGGACACCCTCTGGGCTAAGGCCGATAAATACATCGTTGCCAAAGATATGATGGATAAAACGGAGCCTCCCTGGCTCAGCTACCAAAAGCTCGAGGCTTGCGCCTCGAGGTTCAATCTGAAAAACCAAAGAGCAGTGAAGAACACGCAGGGTACTCGCAATGAAGAATTGAGAAGACCCCCGGGCTCCTCTTGGAAGTCAAAAGGCCAAAAACGGGGCGAAATCAAGTCCCCGCAGGACTGGTGTAGTGACACGGTCCAACCCCATGGTGCGAGTACCACGGAACCACCGGGCACAATACCAAGGACTGCCGGATACTTCAAAGCAGGCTAGACGAGGCGAAGAAAAAAGGGGACCTTCGGAGGTTCGTGGATGTAAAGAAGCTCAAAAGTGGAACTTCTGGCCCCGCCCGTGAGGAGCCCGACAGCGCGGCTCGTGCAACGAGGCACGTAATTTCGGCCATAAAACTGAAGCGGGAGAACACGAATCTCGCTACCGTGAGGAGAGAAGAAGGCGGATTTAAAAATTGTCGGCCCCTAACCTTCTCCCAAGAAGACTTAGAGAGCGTCTGTACCCCGCACGAAGACCCCATGGTCATCACCATGGACGTTCGTGATTGCTCCCTCCAAAGGTCTTGGTGGATCAAGGAAGTTCGGCCAACATACTGTTCCTCCATTGCTTCGAATAGATGGGCATACCGCCCGCAGAGCTACTCCCCACGACTGGGACCCTCGCAGGATTTTCCGACGAGGTAGTCGATTCGCTAGGCACCATAAAACTCGACATCGTCTTAGGAGATGGAGAGTAGAAGCCCGCACTTAGCACCGAATTCTATGTCGTGGCGGCCCACTCAGCGTTTAACGCCATCTTATGTCGTCCGGTGCTGAACTTGCTAGGCGCTGTGGTGTCAACATACCACCTCGCCAAGAAGTTTGAGACCAACAAAGGGGGCGTCATGACCGTAAGAGGTTATTAACGAACCGCTCGCAAATGCTCCTATTCCCAGGACGTTCCCAAAGTAAGAGAAGCGAAAAATAGCGAAAAGGCAAGCCAAGGACCAGGAGAAACCGTCGAAGTTGAGATAGGACTGGGAAAGACAGTCCAGGTAGGGATGAAGCTAGGCGTAAAGGAAAGGGACCAGATCCAGCAAGTGCTCAGACAGTCAATAAGTCTTCGGGTATTCCGCCGACGAGATGCCGAGAATAGATTGCCAGATCATCCGCCATCGTCTCAATGTCTCGCTTAGGACGAAACCAGTAAATAAAGGAAGCACAACTTTTGCGCTGAACGAAACCAGGCCATAGGTGAAAAATATGGAAGCTCCTAAAAGCCGGCTTCATAAGAGAGGTGTTACACCCGGACTGGCTGGCAAATGTAGTCCTGGTCAAGAAGCCGAATGGAAATTGGTGATGTGCGTAGACTTCACCGACTTGAATAAAGCCTTCCTGAAAGAGTCTTTTCCTCTCCCCAAGATCGACCAGTTGGTCGACTCCACGGCAGGGAACACGTTGTTCAGCTTTCTGGATGCCTTCTCTGGGTACCACCAGATTGCAATGGACCTCAAGGATGAGGAGAAAAACGTCTTTCATTACCCACGAGGGAACTTAATGCTTTCGAGTCATGCCATTCGGATTGAAGAATGCTGGAGCCACCTACCAGCGCTTGGTGAATCGCATCTTCTAGCCGCAGTTAGGGAGAAACTTGGAGGCATATGTCGGCGATATGATCATAAAATGTAAGGAGGCTGCCGATCAAGTGAACGACCTGAGGGAGACCCTAGAAACACTTAGGGCTCACGGGATGCGCCTCAGTCAGGACAAGTGCATGTTCGCAGTCCCGGAAGAAAAATTCTTAGGCTTCATTGTCAGCGCAAGAGGAATAGAGGCCAATCCTCGTAGATGCCGTGCTCCAGATGGAAACTTGAAAGACCCCAAAGGACATTCAAAAGCTGACCGAATGTCTCACCGTGCTCAACAAGTTCATCAGCCGATTAGAGAATCGGTCACTCCCCTTCTTTAAAGTGTTGCGAAGAAGAGAAGCCTTCAATTGGGACGAATCCTGCGAGCAAGCACTCCGAGAGCTCAAGGAACAATTGGCTAAGCTTCTGATCATGTCCAAACCCATCCCGGGCGAGGACTTAATTCTCTATGCCTCTGCATCGGTCAACACTGTGAGTGCCGTGTTGACATCCAAAAGGGAAGGCCTCCAGTTGCTGATTTACTTCGTGAGTCACATATTAAAGGACGCCGAAACACGGTACTCACATCGAGAAGCTCGCCTATGCCATCATCATAGCCTCACGGAAGCTCCGACCTTACTTTCAGGTACACCGTATTCAGATAAGAACCAATTAGTCCTTACAGAAATCCCTCTAACGCCTGGAATGTTCGGGAAGAATGCTATCCTGGGCGGTCAAACTTTCTGAGTACGACATCCTGTTTGAGTCACGGACAGTGATTAAGGAACCAGCCCTAGCCGACTTCTTAGCAGAATGCTCGTTCACTGCCACAGCGTCACCGAGCTCCGAGCCACGAGACACCCCGAAGGGATCGTGGAAGCTATACGTAGATGGGTCTTCCAACAACCAAGAAAGCGAGGCTGGTATTCTGCTCATCTCGCTCGAGAAGCAACACTTCCTCTACGCCTTAAGGTTCAAGTTCAGGACTAGTAACAATGAGGCCGAGTAGTATGAAGCACTTTTTCGTGGGTTAAAAATGGCCTGAAAGGCAGGAGCACGCCAAGTGGAGGTATTCAGCGACTCTCAATTAATCATCAAATAGGTGCAAGAGATTTACGAAGCAAAAAGCGCCACCATAAAGGAATACTTGGCGGTGGTAAAAAAAGGAAGTGAAACCTTCTCTTTCTTCAGAATCCACCTCATTCCGAGAGCCAAAAATATCAAAGCTGATGAGCTCAGCCGGATAGCAAGTTCGAAGAAGGAGGAGACAGGACCGGAACCCGCCGTTCGGATAGAGGAAATTCAGACATCATGCCGACACTTACCTCAGCCCGCGAGGATCGCTCAAGTCCAGTCCCTGAATGGCTGACGGCGACCCATCATCTAGTTCATAAAAAATGGAACTCTGCCCAACGACTAGCTAGAACCGTGGTTTGTGATAATCGACGAAGACCTCTACAAAAGATCATTTGTACACCCCCTGCTAAAGTGCGTCGAAGAGGAAGAAGGAAAGTATGTCTTACGGGAAATTCATGAAGGTATTTGTGAACAGTACCTTAGCCATCGAGCCTTAACCAAAAAGGCCCTACAAACATGTTACTATTGGCCTACCATGAAGAAAGACGCAAAAGACCTCGTCCGGAAGTGTGAAAGGTGCCAGAAACAGGCTTCGATAATCCATGTGCCCACAACTTTATTATAACCTATACTTAGTCCCATTCCTTTCCCTCAATGGGGGATGGACATCTCGGGACCATATCCTAAAGCGACTGGATAATGGAGGTACATCATAGTAGCTCTAGATTACTTCAGCAAATGGATAGAGGCGGAACCCGTCACGCAGATCACAGATCAGGCCGTCCTACGTTTCCTCTAGAAAGGGATCATCACCCGATACGGAATCCCTCAAGTCCTTATCATGGATAACGGCACTCAATTCAGCTCACGAAGGTTCCTCGACCATTGTGAGAGCTTGGGAATCAAGATACACTACGCCTCCGTGGCGCACCCCCAAAGCAACGGACAGGCAGAATCTACAAACAAGCAGATACTAACAGGTCTGAAATGACGCTTGGATGAAGCCAAAGGGAATTGGGCGGGGGAATTGCCAAGCATATTATGGGCCTACCAGACGACAACCTGGAACGCCACAAGAGAGACCCCCTACGACCTCGTATATGGCACAGTTGCAGTACTACTAGTGGAAATAGGAGAATTCAGTCTTCGGGTTCGAATCTACTACCGAGAGCACAATGAAGAAGCACTGAGACAATCGTTAGATGAAATAAAAGAGACCCGCAAGAAGGCACTGATCAGGATGGCCGCATAAAAGCAGAAAATGGTAAAATACTTCTACTCCAAGGTCCAGAGAAAAGCCTTTCAAGACAGAGAGTTGGTACTACAACGGACCGAGTTGGCCGGGCAACACCCCGGAAAGCTATCCGCTAACTGGGAAGGGTCTTACCAAGTCTCTCAGACAACTTGAGAAGATGCATATCGCCTGCGACAACTAAACGGGACCCCGCTCCCACGAACATGGAATGTTTTGGACTTGAAAAAAATATTTCGTATGAAGAATGGCTGAGGTAATCGAGGAAACACCCTACTCTTTGCAAAAACGTTTTCCTTGAAACATAATAAAAACACATAATAATGCACATTAAAAAAATGAAAACGACCAAAAAATCATAACCCAGAAAAATCAGACTAAATAAAAGGGTATGTATATATATAAATATGATAATTAGCCATATATCCGAATCGGCAATACAAGAATGCGAACATTCGCGCCATGAGACTTTCAAAAAACGATTGGCGCGAGCACTTAAGCCATAACGGCAAGCCGCAGCGAGCCCACCTCGTCAATCTTGCCCACAACCCACTAAGTCCGTAAGCGTTTAAGTTATAAGTCCTACCAAAAAAGAAGGAGGCTCCTATACGCTTAAGCCATAAGAGTAGGTCTGCTTCGGGCAAATCAACCCACGGGACTCGCCCACGGCCCCTAAAAAGCCCATGGGGACGCCCGTGGCAAACCAAGCCTACTGGACCGCTCAAGGCAAACCATGCCTATTGGTCCAAGGCCCCTTAAGCCCGTGGTCCGCCCATGGCACCTTAAGCCCGTGATCCGCCCACGGCACCCTAAGCCCGTTGGTTCGACCACGGCAAAAATATGTGCTCTTCCGACACAGGCATACAAGAACTTGGTCAGATTTCGAAATAGCTACGTTACTACACGCGCCCTTCCGAAGCGGGTCAAACTATATTCTAAGCCCGTTGGTCCGTCCACGGCACATTAAGCCATGAGGGTAGTCCGCATCGCGTGTGTGCACCTCACGGGTCTTTCCCATGGCCCCTAAAAGCCCAAGGACAAGTCCTTGGCACACAGACCATAAGTCCGTAAGTCCGTCCGCAGCAGGCTAAAGTCCAGATGGCTCGGCACACTGGCAATAAGCCCATAAGTCCAGATGGCTCTGTACACTGGCAGAAAAAAAGCCCGTGGATCCGTAGATCCGTCTACGGTAGGCTAAAGTCCGTAGACCTGTCCACAGCACAGACCCTATGTTCGTAGATCTGTCTGCGGCAAACAAACCCTAAGTCCGTAGATCCGTCTACGGCAGGCTAAAGCCCTTAGATCCATCTGCAGCAAACAGACCCTAAGTCCGTAGATCCGTTTACGGCAGGCTCAAGTCCATGGACCCGTCCGCAGTAGACCTAGACCCTAAATCCGCAGATCCGTCTACGACAAGCATAAAGCCCGCGGGTCCGCCCACTGTAAGCTAACCCATTTTTTGACAGGGAACACACCTATACTCGAAAACAGCAGTCCGCTCGAAGCAGAAAAGACATGCAAGCCGTATGCCCACTCAAGGCAGGCAAGAAGTCGATGAATGGAACCACACGCCCTCTCGGGACAAGAAAACATCAACACAAGGAGTAGGTCCGCACGGAGCAATGCAAGCTGAGAACTCGCGCGCGACAACGCAAGCCAAAAGCGTGCAAAGGGAAACACAAGTCGCAGGCCCACAAAGAATGAGGCGAGATACCAACCTGCAAAAGGTGACAAGCCTCTTCAAAGCATAACAATTACTTGTACATAGTTGAAAAATAAGCGAGAGGTCGAAAAAAGAACAAAAAAGGCGGACGGTCATTACATTAATCAGATAGCTCGGGCACAACCGTTCTTCCCATACACAAAAAAGACTGTCCAAGATAAGGACGGAACAAACAAAGCAAAATTACGACCAAGAGCTCAAAAAGCTAGCCTATCCGCCACCTCTAGCAAAAACAAAAGGAAGGAACTAAGGAAATAAAAGCGGAACAAGAACCCACTGAGAAGGAGCAGTAGGACTGGTCTTTGGATAGTCCCGGAACCCAGGACCATTACTATACTCAGCCACTGCCTGGACGACCTATTCAAAGAGGTGGGAGATGGCAGCTTCCTCCTCTAACACACGAAGCTCCAGCTCTCGGATCCGGGAACCCTGCGCCGCAACATGAGCCTGCAGTGCCGAGTTAACTGTACGAAGCTTCTTGGCTTTCCGCTCACTCCGTGTCTAGCTTGAACTACCAAACGCCGACCACAGGATAAGCTGACAAGAACGAAAATATGTCAAGGAAAAAGCAACAAGAAAGGCAACTCAAAGTAAACGTAGAGAACAATAAAAATACGGTAAGTTACCTAAGATAGGAAGGCCGGTGCATCCTCAAAAGTCATCTCCATCAAACGCGCCATGTTGGTAGGCGAAAGGAATCGTGAGCACGTCTCCCAGCCCACCTCGGCATCACCCGAATGGGCAGGACCGTGAGGGACCGTCGGAGAGGCAGCTCTCCCAAGACCCGGTACGTACGGTTCAAAGGCTCTCGCACCTAACGATGGATCCATAATCACTGCCATCGTCCCTCCAGGAATCAAAGGAGACAATGGCTCCTCCAAATCATGAAAAGCACCAACAAGGTGCCTCACCTCGGGAAAATGCACTCCCAGCCTCCAAAGGAAGGAGGTATGAGCTCCATCGCCCTTGAGCCAGAAGACCCTGTGACCTCAATAGCCATTGTCATCGCCACAGTCTCGCTAGGACTAGGAGGTGCCCCCGCGGCCACCTGAACGTCCACCGGGAGGACAGACTCCAGTACCTCCTCTCCATCGACCGAGTTTGGGACTGCTTTCCCGTGATGCACATGAGGTCGCTTAGCGGTCCGACAAGTGGACGAACCACTCGGAGGGCCCGCCAACTTCCATGATCCTCGGGATGGATCTAACAACGACATCGCCGGCAAAGCAAGCACGACCATACTCGGTGGGGAACTTGGCTCCTCTAAAGGAGGTAACGGAGAGAACATGTTGTCCATGTCAACACTTACCAATTCATCTACTGAAAAAGACGCAAAGGAAACGTCAATATAATACGCCAAACGCAATAACTAAGCCATCATAATTCCAAAAGCCAAAAGATGATGATCAAAACATACATCACGTAAAAATGAGCAAAATCAAAACAAGACGCTATAGCAGGCAACTGCATACCTGTGAAAGGCTTTTGGGAAAAGTCTAGCCTTAACAATCACTATTTCCCGCTCGAATAGCTCCTTCGAAGCTATGAATCGCTCGCCTACGGAGCCTTTGCCAAAATAGCAAACAATCCGTTTTTCGTGGGAAGTTAGGATGCTTCCTTTCGCGGGACACCGACGTTGCAGCATACCCCATGTCGTCAAGAACGACGAGGCTATGGGAGGCTTAATCCAAACAAACTTGCGCTCCCAGCTCCTCGCATTAGTGGGGTTATTCCTCACGAAGACAAACCCCTTCCGACTCTCAAAACCGGCCATATGCCTAGAATACCTAATCTTAAAAAGAATGTCAAAAACCTACGAGGAAGGAGTGAAACCCTTTACATAACATGCAAGTAAAAAACCATACACGTTCCTAAAGCCGTCAGGGGTAATTTGTCCCAGGCGCACATTACAACGAATAAGTAATTTTTCCACTAAGGGAGGCATGGGAAGACGGACCCCTGCCTCTAAAGAATCTATAGAAATACAAAAACAACCCACTTTCGGAGGGAACAACGGACAATCGTCCGGCCGAGGACCCCACACCTCGGAATCCTCTGGGAAATAATACTTAGAGCGAATCTTAGAGACACCGCTCTCACCTACGGACGAGTTCGGGAAATCTTCGGAACCATAATCCGTAAGGGTACACTTTCGTCCAGAGAACGCCGACTTAGCAGCTCCACAGCTATACCCTCAGTCTCGGGAGATGAGCTGGCCTCGCTTCGAACCTGTGAAGCAGAGGCCTCCGAAAAACTCTGCTCACATTCCATTAAAAAAGGAAAACTGTACCAGACAAGTAAAATAAAATAATATAAGCACAAAACAATTCACAGACTTACTCGTATACGAAAAGTCGGGACAAATGGCGGTTAAACCAGACGCGGCTGCTGAGGAGGAGTTCCCGACCTCCAAGGACTCCTCGTTTCCCCCCGTTACTGCAACGTCTCCAATCCAGAAGAGGACCCTATCCGACATCTCCCCTCTCGGCCTTCTTATCACTAATAGTCAAGAGAAAGGAGAAGACAGTGACGCGTCCACTACGACCCAACTCGCCCAGATTTCGGACAAATGAGAAAACCCACCTTGTCCTTGGCCCGCTCCAGCATAACACTAAACATAGTAACTCGAAAACTCACCTGAAGTGTAAAAGAAAGAGAAATATCGCCAAAAAAAGCCACCTAAACACCGAAAATATGACAATCAGATACTCAGACCCAAAAAGTAAATATATCACAAGGACGGAAACGGGGTTCCATCTCACCCTGGGACCCACGCCAGCCATTAAAAAAAAATCTTTCTTAACCAAAAATTTAAAAACATAAACAATGAAACAAAAAGCAAACAAAGACCCAAACCAAGGCCCCAACTCGCCCTCGGTTCCCAAAAAACAAAAAAAAAATATATATATATATAACTATTATATCCACATGCAAACGTCATGCATGCACCTGGAAGTCGAGCCCCCTTAAAAAACGGCCCATAACGGGTCCAAAACTCGAAAGCACTTCATCAAGGAAAGGGCCTGGGACAAGACATAGTCTTTCCCCAAAGAACTAGTTCATTTCAACTCTAAAAATGGCAAAGTAAGGGAAAACGTACCTTAGAACCAAGCTCATCTGAAACCCGAGCTTAAACCATCGCAAAGCAACGTAAAACCCGAGCCAAAGAAAGAGAGAGAAAGAGAGACGGTTGAGAGAGAGAGAGAGAGAAGAGTAAAGCAATGGGACTAGATAGGACACATTTAGTTCCATCAAAGAAGAAAAGAAAAAGAAAAAGTTTTTGTATCGGAAAGAAACAACGTCTGAATGTTTTTTGGACAACCGACACTCATAAAAAGCTATGAATCAAACACGGGCACGGCAAAGAAAAATGACACACAATAAAATAAAATAAAACCGACCGACTCAAGCGGAGAACCCTCTCAGGTTCGAACAAATAAATATACATAATAAATAATTATATTAAAAAATAAAAATAACGTTATAACAAGCCAATAATAATAATAAAAATAAAAGTAACTATAACAATAACAGTAACAAAAAATAACGCTAAAGTAAAAAAAAAAACTCGTGAGCTGGATTTCATTAATAACTTCATCATAATATACATCATCCCCTCCGGGAGCAAAAAAAAAATAATAAAATAAAATAACGGCAACAATAGCAACAGTAAAAGCCAAAAAAACAGCAAAGCGACATTACTACTAAGCCGCTCTCCACAGATCGGGAAAAAGGGTTCCCACGTATGGGAACAACGAAACCAAACCATGGTATGAGAATGCTCCAAGAAGCTCCAGCATCCGTGCTCCGGCCCATCCGTACGGCAACGGTAAAGTCCGCCGCCACAAGCCATGATCAAATATTGGCTCGAGACGCAGAACCCAGGTACTCAAATACCACCAAGCTCGCCAGACCCTGAGAATAGTAATCTATATTTCGATACGGGAACTATGAAGAAAATTCAGTCCAGTCGTGAAGCAGCCATATCCTGAAGGCAGAATCGCCAACTAAAACCAGACTCAACGAAGTCCCGACGGTTGAAGGGCCATCCCAGCAGATTAGGCCCGCATCCTCACACTCCGTAATGCTCCGGTGGACTTGTGGTGGAAAGAAAAAGAATGCCATCGTACTTGTAGCCGTGTTCCAGCTGACTACGTGCGAATAGTAGAAGGGGGAACGGATCGAGAGATAAGAGCCCCAGTTCGAAATCAAGCAGATCAAGTCACTAATACAGATAGGGACATGGAACAATAGGTTCCGACCCCTGGTATCGAGCTCACCTTTGAAGACCCAGTCATTTTCCCAAGCAAAAACCTTATGGGAGTTCGACCACCTTCCTCGGTTGGACTCCAAAGCAGAATCATAGACCAGTAAGTGCACACGGAAGCTGAATGACTCGCCCAAACCCTGATATCCAATGATGGTCGTCATAGGACACTAGGCCAATGGTGCCAGAACTCCCCCAGTCAGAGAACCCAATGGAAGCCAAAAATGGGTAGCTAGATTGAAGATAGAGAGACATGAAGGACTACCCGAGTCAAACTCACGGCACAGGACCAATCCCCCATTACATCCAAGAATCCACCGGTAACCAGAGAGGAACTCCACTGAAAACCGAGGAATCACTTGCCCCGTCTCAGGTGTACCCGAGAAGACGAAATGTCGTCCGGGTCCACATAACGCCCAACATGCCATCGATGTACCGAGACAACGAGTGGGACGCCTGAGCCTTGATGAAGCGACATGAGTTGATAAGTTCGGCATGAAATTGAGACAAGGTTTGGAATCGAAGAAGGGATTTGGCGGGAAGGCGTGAAAAAAATGTTGAAAGTAACATATTTTGAATCAAGCATTAGACTACCGAAGAATAAGAGCAAAGAAGGAGATATGATATAGGAATTAAAAGATGAGAGATGAACACTTGGTAGGAGTGAAGCAAGACTTATAAGGGAGAAGGCCTCCGTAAACCAAATCACAAACGAGAGTCATTTGCGTACCGAGGGGGACTAACTGTTAGGACCAAAAAATTGCATCCGGGAAAAAAACGACACATGGCCCCCCAAGAACCACAACAAAGGCGTGACACGAGGCCTCAACGATCGGGCAACAACGACTACATGGCACCACGATTCAAATGGACTACGACTCGATGCTCGGAACCCGAAGAGTCTAGCCGAACACATCTTCCGAAGGTCCACGATGCAGCTCTTGCCAAACACCTTTTCCGAGGGACACCCTCCTCTGAAGGACACCCCCTCCGAGAAACACCTTTTCCGAGGGACACCCTCCTCTGAAGTACACCCCCTCCGAGAAACACCTTTTTCCGAGGGACACCCTCCTCCAAAGGACACCCCCTCCGAGAAACAACTTTTCCAGGGGACACCCTCCTCCGAAGGACACCCCCTACGAGAAACACCTTTTGCGAAGGATGCAGTTCTCGTCTGACATGCCTTTCGCGGCCCCGGACACGGCTCTTGTCAGGCACGCCACCTGAAGCCGTGGACACGACTTCCATCAGACGCACCCCCAATGCCCCGTCGAACACATCTCCGGAGACCCGCTCTTCAAAGCCTAGCCACCTTATAAATAGGGCCCTGGCCCCCATACCCATAAAGACATTCACACACCTACCTTCATACTCACCCTCACTCTTGGGCCTTCTTACGACCCTTCCCCCGGGACTCGGCCGAAGGACCCCGAGAGTAGCGAGACCCCCATCAATTTTTGTTCTTTTCTTGTACTCCATCAAAAATCCTTAACAAAAACTTTTATAATTAATAAAAATTTAAATAAAGATAAAGGGCCTGTATTATTACCCTCGATAAAAGAACCCCTATTACTCTTACCAAAACAAATATAGTGTAATAATGAGTGAATTATATTTCATTTAAGCATTAAATTTGATTTCTCGAATGATTTGAGTTTAATCAAATAGTATATTGTCATGAACATGACTAGTAATGCAAGAGTTGATTCTCTATGAATTGAGAGTTGTGTCGTAGGTGTCGTAGGTGCATGTCAAGGTCAGCACGGTGTCATGTCATGAGTAGCGGGTGTCATGGTAGGTTGTTGGGTCATGATCTTGAGTAGCACAGGCTGGCTATCACGGTTGTAGTGTCATAGGTTGGATGTCACGGGTTGTAGTGCCAAGCACACACTGTCAGAGCAAGGTAATGTCACAGGCGGGTCAAGTAGCAGCAATGAGGTATTGCTGTCATAGTCCAAACGCACGTAAGGGTTGTCTAGGCACACTGTTGCAATAGCTAGTAACATAGCCCGGGTTATGTTAGCATTGCTTAGTTTTCAGGTTGTTAGGGAATTACATTGATGTACTTAGTTTCTTCTATAAAAGGGTGTCATGCAAACCTCTTGTAATCATTCATCAAACATTAATACAATTTTCTCATACTTTCTCATCTCTCACTCTCTATTCTCTCACCCTAAATTTATTTCTCTTTCTCATTTAAACTCTAACTTTCCCCTTCCCTTTGTGACAATTGGTAACAGAGCAGTGATGATCGGGAACGCAAGCTAAGGGAAGGAATACTCGTGCTACTGCTACTATGTCTTCCCCAGAAGTAACGTTGGGATCCCATGAACATTTCGCCTGCCATAGAGAAGCATTTGGATGCCATGTCCAATGCTATGCAAGGAGATATGGCAAGGAACAAACAAGAATAGTCAAGGGTTAACGAGAAGGTACAGTCCTACAATAAGAAACTTCAATCCTCTATTAATTCATTGACAGAAGCTGTTAATAGACTAGTGCGCAGCCAAGAGAAGCAACCTAAACATGTCCCTAACATTGCCCCGATGTTGCAACCAATGGCGAGACAATGGCAACAAGTAATTATGTATAGGTAGGTGGGCAAGACTTGATCCCTCCTCCTACCCATGTGGTGGAACCAAGAAATGGTCCAACATGTAATTCACGCAACATAGAGGACGACGAGAGTAGCCGCCACAATGGGGGCATGCAATCTTGGAATCCAAACTACAACCCGAAGTTGGTTTTCCAAAGATTCGATGGAACCAATCCTCTTGCATAGGTAAGAAAATGCTTGCAGTTTTCTCGATGGTACAACATTCCCCTAGAGGAGTGGGTTGACATAGCATCCACACTCATTCATGAATATGGCGATGTATACCAGGGATTGGAATCGCATTACACACATCTTACTTAGCCCTTCTTTGTGGATAAGCTATGGAAACGGTTTGGGAATAAGTCACTCCACGATGTTATGGAGGAATTCAGCAAGGTAGTGCAAACGAGTACCGTTGATGACTACCAAATTCGGTTCGAAGAACTCAAGGGGTGGATGCTTGTGTATCACCCAAGTCTAATAAAAAAAATTCTAATTTTTTTCTATAAATACTAACCTCATTTTCTCATTTCACCATACAACTATCTCTCCATTTCTCTTTTCTCTACTTACTTTACTTACAACTTACTCTAAATTTCTTAAGTTCAAAGTTGCAACTGTGTTCTGCTCGTAGAATCTCATAGAAGTTCAACTTTCAGTTTTCGTTTCGGTAAATTTAGTATTGAAATTTTATTCGTTTGTCATTTTTATTTATCTAATTTGCATTCTTATTTACATTTTATAATTATAAATTAACAATATCATGGTGCATAATTCATCTTCATCTGGAGCTAGATCCAGTTCAGGCTCTTACCGACGTCCTAAAGCTCCTAGAGTAGTTGAGCTTAATACCTAGGACCGGGAATTTTTACAACCCAGTCCGTCACCTCCCTACACAAACACCTTATGTTGGGAACAAGAGCGGCACTACGAGCAGGATTATCCTGAATCGGGTGGTGTGGAATGTTCTCAAAACGAACCCACACCCACCACCGATGAAACTGAAACCCGCACCACCACTAGTGGTAGGCGTAGTACTAGCGACGTATCGAAGCACTTCACACTAGTGTTGGGAAAAACATAAAAATTTTGCTGAAAAATAAACTCTGATGCCGACTATTAGGTTCACAGTTCTCAACTATGGTCACAACAATAGGCACCTATTAGAGCACTTAGAGTAGGAGACTTTTCTCTCTACCTAAGCCCCCGGTCGGAGAGTCACGCTTCGTGACACCTCCCGTGCGAGAGTTTCCGGGAATAGGTTTATCTCTATAAACCCTTTGCCCTAATACCGGTTGTTGGGATGAATTTCAAAAATTCTCTCTAAAGTTTATGCAGCGGAACAGGCTTAGAATTCATAACTCTAAACCTACGGTTGATTTAAAATTCCTAATTTTAAATCTATTGACTTAAATTCATAATTTAAATCAACATATCTAAATTCTTAATATAGATCTACAGTGCTTTTACTCTAATACAATCATAATAATATATAAACTTAAACAGGTATAATAACAAATACTATAAATAAATAAAAAAGTGGAAACTAAAAGAAGAATGAAAGAAGAACATAACTGAAATTGCTCAAATAAAAGAAAAAATAGAAAGACAATAATATTCTTCAAAATCGACACCCGAGACCTTCTACGCAATGACCTCGAATTGCCCGGAGGGGGGGCTCCGAAAAATATTAAACTGAGGAAAGAAAAATTTCAACTGAAATTTTTCTCTCCAATTGGGTCTCCAAAACAATTCCAGAAACCCTAAAGAAATATTTTAACTTTAATACCAAACCTCGGAATAAGCCCCTCTATTTATAGGAATATACCGGAGCGAGAAAATAACGAAATTTTGATGTGGGATTCATAAAATAAATTCCAGTTAAATCAAAACGCGTCGTTTCAATGTTACACGTGGCGGAACCCAATTAGTCGGAGGACGTTGCCACGGATCGTGGCTGGGGTAAGAGGGCGTGCCACGTGGCACGCTCTTATTGACCCGGGCGTGTTGTTGCGGATCGCAAGTTGTTTTAAACGCGATTTTTCTCTCTTTTTTTATTTTTTCTTTTTATTTTTTTGCTTTGTTTCCCACGTGTAAAAATTCATCTTATGAATTTTAATTTTCCAAAATTATTTTATTTTATAATTTTTAACTTTTATTCATCTCATGAATAATGTTTGGCAAAATTAATTTACCCATCTTATGGATAAATAATTCATCTCATGAATTCTTTAATATTTTTTCAATGGCAATAAATACAGAGGCTTGCGCAGAGACGTCAGGGACAATTTAAATCTAGCTCCAAATGGGTTAAATTAATCATCTCATGAAATAATTTAATTACCACTTAATAAGACTTAATTCCACTAAATAAATCTCACTGCACTCCAGACTTAAATTATTTATTCGATATCTCTCTAATAGATTGTATTGATGACAACAACCCCTCCACTAGATGTCCATGACAAAGGATAAATATAACCACTACCATTATCCTTCTCACAGCTTCTCCATTAGTTACCGACTCGCCCTTCACTGAATAATTCATTTATACTTGAACACATTCATAGTATGAGTTCCAAATGTCAAACACTTGGAATACTTTGGCCAAAGTTTTCAAACTATTCAAATATTTGCGAATCAACTAAGGGGACACCTGTATCTTTTAAGAGTCTGTAGATTCCCTATTGAATATCTGATCCTTGTCACACTTCACACCGCTACCCAGTGTACATGGGATTTCAGTCATTCGTTTAGACCTTACTTATAGTATACCAAAGTAACTAACGCTCCATGCACAAGTCCAGAATACCCTCAGGATTTAGAGTCGTCGTTCAAACAGTACAACGTGAATTACTCATCTCTGATAGTAGTCTAGAAATAAGTAACCCACATGGTCCAACTTAGTGTGTCAATCTTATTAAACACACTAACCTAACACTTTTGGATCTTCATCCACATGAACAAAATAAGTCATCTAAAATGTCACGTTATAGTCTTAACATACAAGTGGTCCAAACTTGTCTTTGACTACGAGTCTTTCAAACAACAATCCATATCATTTGTTCCAAGTCTATCTGTGGCTTAGTCTCATAAACTGCTTAGACCAAACATATAAATTGCAATATGAGGACTACACCCATCTCATGGATGTCTCCTAAAAAAAATTATATGCAGTATAAATGCTCACATACACAAATTTAACTAGGAAACGACTGGAACTTTAATTTTATTTATTAATGAAAATAATATATCCAGCATAAATTTGAATTTCAGGACACTGTTCCTAACAATCTCCCACTTGTCCTAAATCCAATTTATGACAAAGTCCATACTCACCCCTTATAAGTTTGAACCAAAAGTCTACTGAGCCTAACCCTTAGTGAGCACAATTACTCTATTGTGAAGTCAGCAATACAATACTGTTTGACATTCCTCTCACTAATGGCTCCCACTCCAAGGGTAAAAACATGCTTAGACGTCGAATGTCTATCATTTTAATCTGACTGGAAGTCTTAAATCAGTATAGCCAACTAGAACCAGCTCGTTTCTTTGAAAGATTAGCATAAGATCTCTAGTTCTTCTCAAGAACTAGAGAAAACTCTTTACTGCCACCTAGTCTATTGGACCCAGGTTAGACTAATACCTGATTACTATACCATAGCATAGCAGACATCAAGTCTCGTGCACAACATGGCATACCTGAGGCTCCCATTGCCAAAGCATATGGAATATTCCTCAATTACTCCTCTTCTTGAGGTGTCCTAGAACACTACTCAAAAGAGAGAAAGGGACTCCATGCCTAAAAGGTAAAAAACTTTTCATAGAATCCTCAATGCAACACCTTAAAAACATTTTGTCAATATAAGTGGCTAGAGAAAGTCCAAACATCCTACTCTTACAACCTTGCAGAAGCTTAATCCTAAGAGTAGAGTTGCCTTCTCCTATGTCCTTCATATCGAGCTATCATGACAACCAAATCTTTACAGCTAATGACACCCCTACATCATTCTCAATGAGTAGTATATCGTTGACATACACTACTAAGAAGTCACTACTTTCTCTTAATGTCGGTTGTACACGCATGGTTCGTTCAACCAGTTGCTCAAAACTATAAGACTTAATTGATTCATTGTGGCTAAAAGGATTAGATTCAATGCCACGATCAACTACTAAGGCTCCCGCTATGAACCTGTCAAGTGTCCTGACAATCCTCCCACCACACCTAAGCTTTCGTGTACCTGGAACATTTTTGTTCCTATCAGTAGCTGCATCTAATGCATCCACTATATCTTGAGTTGTCTCTAGCTGTTTAGAATTAGTGTCATTTTCCTTTAATACTATTTTATTTTTGTTTTTGTTTTTGTAGCTTACTTGCAAAATCCTTCTCTAAGTGTTTTGCATAGTATTAAAAACCCTTTTGATCAAAAGAACTGTAGAAAAGACTGTCTTTGTTCCTTTTATCTGCAACACCATTCTACTGCGGTGTACCCAAAGCAGAAAGCTGAGATCCTATCTCATTTGCAGTTAGGAACTCTAAAGACTCACCTGAAAAATATTCACCACCTCGATCTAATCGAAGTGATTTAACTTGTTAACTTATTTGCTTTTCAGCTTTAGCTTTGTACTCTTTGAACTTTTCAAAAAAGTCCGACTAATGTCTAATTAGGTAAACAGATCCATGCCTTGAGTAATCATCACTAAATGTGGTTAAGTACTCATACCCACCTCTTGCCTAAACATGTATTGGTCCACATACATCTATGTGAACCAGCTCAAGCAAGCCACCAACCCTGTTGCCTTTAGTCTTAAAGACAGAATTGGTTACCTTTCATTCTTTGCAGAATTCGCAAACTGGTAATGACCTCAAGTCCAAAACCTCTATCAGTCCATCTTTCACCAGTTTTTGGATCTTGTTCGAATTAGTGTGACCTAAACGTTGGCGCCATGTGTAGCCAATATCCCTTTCAAGGTGTTTTCTTTTAGAAGATTGAACAAGTGAATTTACGTTAAATTCATTTAAACAATTACCATAGTTTTGATAAGGAAATAACATGAATAAACAATTTATTCATGTATATGTGCAAATAAACAATTTATTTCTCGTATTAAAATTTTCATTATCAAAATCAACTGAATAACAATTATCCATTAACCAAAATACAAAAATCAAATTCCTGTACAGCGAAAGTTTAAATAATCAATCCTTTAAAACAAAACTCTATCACTAAAGTCTAAGCTGAAGTCTCCTACACTTAAGACCACTATTATTGTACAATCCCTGACCATCAGGTACAACACCAATCGTGTACCCTTTAACCTAGCCTGAGCTCCTGTAACATATTACAGATAAGGTCAGTTGAACCTGAGTCCACCCACCAGGAAGCTAGTGGACTCTCAACTGTGCATAACTCAACTAAGTGAGATATCAATGTACCTTCACCAGATGGCTTAGCAGTCTTTGTAGGAAGAGTAACTATGTACTTAGTGTAGTTTCTCCTCCAGTGGCCTATTTTTCTTACAAAATAAACACTTTTCTTTTGTTGATTTCCTTATGGATTTGGTTGCTACAATAGCAACCGTACCCTTTCCTTCCTTTCTAGTAGGTCCCTTGTGAGTAATAACCAAGTCTAACTTATTTTTCAAGGCAAGTAATTTGGTTCAGTGAGTACATTATGTATTTAAAATCAAACAAAGTTCGCCAGCCCTATCCATATAAAATACTGTAAATGCAAACATTTGTGTAACTGTCTAACAAGAGTCATGTATAATGCTGATATATGTTCTTTCAATTTAGCATACACAATAAGTCAGATATTCACCAAACTGTACTATCATGCATACAATGATGACCCAAACACACCACCCCTTACTCCCCGGCAGCAGGGTTGCACGAAGCTAGTTCAGGTGAGAACTATTCTCAATTAACCTGCTTTCTTGTAACTCTTAATAAACATGATTAACTCACCACTTTACCTTAGTCTCTAATATGACACAACAGAGCTCCTCGGGGAGGCTGATGCATCACGCTAGTCAAGTGTAAACCATTACCTAAACCTCCATACAAATACACGAAATACTCTACAGCAGCGCGGTCACATCGCTTCTTTGCACTTTGGTTTATCCTAAAGAAGTCTAACCCTGTAATCTGCAAACCAACATCCTCCGCAGGGACCGGTAATGGAGACTGTGGGGTTATAACAATTGGAACCTAGCTCCCACTTGATTTTTATAACCAGTGGTTTTTAATTAACTTGCATTTACAACCTGGATTATCTCATAATCTCCTTTAGAATCTCATTCTAAAAACAAAAAAAAATTAATTAATTAATTTATTCAAAAATATTATCGTTTTACAACATTGATTATTTCATAATCCTGTTTTAGAATCTCATTCCAAAACAAAATAAATTAATATAAATTAATTTAATTTAAATCCTTTTATTTAAATAGATACCAAAATCTAGATTGTCTCTAAATCTACTTTTTTTAGAATCTAATTCTAAAATTAAATTAATTAATAAAATTAATTTTATTAAAAACTTGGTTTTTTTTTTTTTTTTTTTTTTTTGTGCTTAGACTATCTCATAGTCTATTTTAGAATCTTATTCTAAAAATCAAACAAACCTAGACCATCTCATAGTCTATTTTAGAATCTTATTCTATAATAATTGCAAATAACTTTGGTTTAAATACACTAATTCACAACTTAGATTATCTCATAATCTAATTTAGAATCATATTCTAAAAAGGATATTAGTTAATAAAATAATTAACTTAATTATTATGTAAATCAGTATTGATGTCTACACGTCCAAAAAATAATAAATTTATTTTTAAATTGCTGACGCCAGCGTCTACTGAAAAATTTTTTAATTTTTTTAAAAAAAATTAAAATATTTAATTTTAAAATAAATTGAATCTATTCTCATTAGATCAATTTTATCCAATTTCGTATAAAATAATTGAATCTAATCTTATTAGATCAACTTTATCCAATTTTATAAAAATTTAATTGAATCTAATCTCATTAAACCAATTTTATCCATTATTAAAAATATTTGAATCTAATCTTATTAGATAAATTTTGTCCAATTTCGTAAATCATGACAGATAACGTACAATCCCATTATACGAATAATATAATCGCAAATTGTGGGTTGTTTTGAGTTAACGATTAATTCGTTAACGATTTAAACAATTTAAATCGTTACTTTAAACAACCTAGTTAATTATTAAATCTTTTAACCGATTTAAATAATTTAAATCGATACTTTAAATAACCTAATTATCTATTAATTTTTTTAACCGATTTAAACAATTTAAATCGTTATATTAAAATAATCTAATTAACAATTAACTAATTTGATGATTCAAACAATTTAAATAAAAAATACAAACAATCGTCTGAATGAATCATTAATTCATTATCGAATTAAACAATTTAAATCGATATGTCAAATTAAACTAATCTTCCTTCTTAATAAAATCTCTATTTTTTTAGTTCACAAATCTCTTTATTTCGATCTAGTTAAACCTAGTCATGTATATTATGAATGTAATCAGAGGCTGGCTCTGATACCAATTGTTGGAAAAAATATAAAAAAAATGTTGAAAAATAAACTCTGATGTAGATTATTGGGTTTATAGTTCTCAACTATGGTCACAACAATAGGCACCTATTAAAGCACTTAGATTTGGAGACTCTTCTCTCTACCTAAGCCCCCAGTCGGAGAGCCACGCTTCGTGACACCTCACGTGCGAGAGTTCCCGGGAATAGGTTTATCTCTATAAACCTTTTGCCCTAATACCGGTTGTTGGGATGAATTTCAAAAATTCTCCCGAAAGTTTACAAAGCGGAACAGATTTAGAATTCATAACTCTAAACCTAGGGTTGATTTAAAATTCCTAATTTTAAATCTATTGAATTAAATTCATAATTTAAATCAACAGATCTAAATTCTTAATTTAGATCTACAGGGATTTTACTCTAATACATTCATAACAATACATAAACTTAAACAGGTATAATAACAAATATTATAAATAAATAGAAAAGCGGAAACTAAAAGAAGAAGGAAAGAAGAACATACCTGAAATTGCTCCAATAAAAGAAAAAACAGAAAGACAATAATATTCTTCAAAATCGACACCCCGAGACCTTCTACGTAATGACCTCGAATTGCTCGGAGGGTGGGCTCCGAAAAATATTAAACTGAGGAAAGAAAAATTTCAACTGAAATTTTTCTCTCCAATTAGGTCTCCGAAACAATTCTAAAAACCCTAAAGAAATATTTCAACTTCATTACCAAACCTCAGAATAAGCCCCTCTATTTATAGGAATATACTGGAGCGAAAAAATAACGAAAATTTGATGTGGGATTCATAAAATAAATTCCAGTTAAATCAAAACGCGTCGTTTCATTGTTAAAGAATTGATAAACGCAGCGTTCTATATCAAGTCAAACGCGCGCCCCCTTTTTTTTTGAATTGGCGTGACACGTGGCGGAACCCAATTGGTCCGGGCACGTTGCCACGGATCGTGGCTGGGGTAAGAGGGCGTGCCACGTTGCACGCTCTTATTGGCCTGGGCGTGTTGCTGCGGATCGCGAGCTGTTTTAAACGCGATTTTTCTCTCTTTTTTATTTTTTTCTTTTTGTTTTTGCTTTGTTTTTCACATGTAAAAATTTATCTTATGAATTTTAATTTTCCAAAATTATTTTATTTTATAATTTTTAACTTTTATTCATCTCATGAATAATATTTGGCAAAATTAATTTACCCATCTTATGGATAAATAATCCATCTCATAAATTCTTTGATATTTTTTCAATGGTAATAAATACAGAGGCTTGCACATGGACCTTAGGGACAATTTAAATCTAGCTCCAAATGGGTTAAATTAATCATCTCATGAAATAAGTTAATTACCACTTAATGAGACTTAATTCCACTAAATAAATCTCACTACACTCCAGACTTAAATTATTTATTCGTTATCTCCCTAATAGACTGTATTGATGACAACGACCCCTCCACTAGATGTTTATGACAAAGGATAAATATAACCACTACCATTATCCTTCTCACAGCTTCTCCATTAGTTACCGACTCGCCCTTCATTGAATAATTCATTTATACTTGAACACATTCACAGTATGAATTCCAAATGTCAAACACTTGGAATACTTTGGCCAAAGTTTCTAAACTATTCAAATATTTGCGAATCAACTAAGGGGACACCTGTATTTCTTAAGAGACTATAGATTCCCTATTAAATACCTGATCCTTGTCACACTTCACGCCGCTACCCAGTGTACGTGGGATTTCAGTCATTCGTTTAGACCTTACTTATAGTATACCAAAAATGCTCCATGCACAAGTCCAGAATACCCTCAGGATTTAGAGTCGTCGTTCAAACAGTACAACGTGAATCACTCATTTCCAATAGTTGTCTAGAAATAAGTAACCCACATGGTCCAACTCAGTGTGTCAATCTTATTAAACACACTAACCTAACACTTTTGGATCTCCATCCACATGACCAAGACAAGTCATCTAAAGTGTCACGTTATAGTCTTAACATACAAGTGGTCCAAACTTGTCTTCGACTACGAGTCTTTCAAACAACAATCCATACCATTTGTTCCAAGTCTATCTGTGGTTTAGTCTCATAAACCACTTAGAACAAACATATAAATTGCAGTCTGAGGACTACACCCATCTCATGGATGTCTCCTATAAGAAAATCACATGCAGTATAAATGCTCACATACACAAATTTAACTAGGAAATGACTGAAATTTCAATTTTATTTATTAATAAAAATAATATATCCAGAATAAATCTGGATTTCAGGATACTGTTCCTAACAACTAGATCATGAACAAAATAAAGCATATTGTAAATTATGTGATTCCCCTAAAATTTAGTCATGCATGTGGTGGTGGGATAGGCACGTTAAAAGGACACCTAATAAAAAGACACCCTGAATTATATGCTAATAAAACCCAACAAAATCTAGTACAGCAAGCTACTAGTGCGCTTGCTAGCTTTCGGTTTTCACAGGAAAATAATACACGCGAATTAGTAAGATACGTCGTTGGGGCTGAAGAGCCATTTAACACCGGCAAAGACCCTAGATTCATTCGGTACAGTCAAAACGTGTTAAACCCCGCCGCTGTGGGGGTTACTCGGAACACTTTCAAGCGAGATGCATTTAAAAGAATTTAATAATATGAAAAATGAATTACAAAATATTTTAAGGACAAACATGAGCATGTTCTTGTTGACGTCTGAGACGTGGAGGACGAAACTCGGGGTGCGTTTCTTGTGCATAACGGCACATTGGATTGATTTTTCTTTTATCATGCAAAACGAATAATTGCTTTTATAGAATTTGAATATCCCCACACTAGTCAGACAATCACGGGTGCTATTATGGAGGCATGCCATCAATGGGGGATATAGCGCAAAATTTTTAACATTACTTTTGATAATGTTTCAAACAACGACGCTTCTGTAAGATAATTCATTAGGCATATTAGACCCATGTTAGATGGGAAATGTTTCCATTTACATTGCATATGTCTTATTTTGTATTTATTTGTAATGGATGGTTTAGAACTTATAGATGCTTCTCTTGAGTCTTTAAGAGAAGTAACCATAGCAGTTAAATCATCTAGAACTAGGAAAATAAAATTTAAACTTCTTTGTAAGACGCACGGTATTCATTTTATACAATTTAAATTAGATACACAAGCTAGGTAGCCATCCACAGTCGAAATGTTAGAAAGAATATTACCGTACAAAGATGTTTTAATTGAATTTGTGCAGGACAGTCGTTCCGATCTAAGGAGTTTTAATTTGCTTAAAGTAGATCGGGATACAGTTAACAAAATCTGTAAATTTTTTGTAATTTTTAAAGATGCTACGACTTTTTTTCTAGGTGTTATTATCCTACAATTCCACAAGCAATATCTAAACTTCTAGATATTATTGCTTGGATGGCAGAGAATGAATCTAACCCCATGTTGACGAACTCCATTGCCGCCATGAAGCTAAAATTTTGTAAACATTATTCTGAATTACTACTGACATATTGTTTTGCCACCATTTTTGATCCGCGTTGTAAATTAGGAGTTTACAGATATTTGCACAATTTTTTACGACAAGCTAAATCCAATTATTAATGTAGCAACTTTTATTTTGCGAGTTTATGTAGATTTACGTGAATTTTTTCCTTGTATTCTCGAAGATTATCATCTAATAATCCACATGCTTTTTGTACATCATCTCTTACATCCTCTGGTAAAGGAAAATCATATGCGTGGGATTTATTGGACCGATTGAAGCCCAAACAAAATCCCACATTATATGCCGAGCTAGGTTTTTACTTGCGTTCGCCTATGCTCGAGTTCTACCCAACGCAGGAGACTTCGCATTTTGATATTTTGCAATGCTGGTGTTCTAACCAAACTCAATATCCTGTGTTTTCCACCATGGCATGTGATATACTAACGTGTCCGGTGTTTTCAGTAGCATCGGAGTGTGCTTTTAGTACAGGTGACAGGTTGATTGGATCCAAAAGAGCGAAACTAGCACCGTCCAGCTTAGAAATGTCAGTGTGCTTGAAGGACTGGTTGCATGCAGCGAGTAGAGAGCAAGACCGACTAAAGTTAGGTATATCGAGCGATGAAGAAGACGACCGTACCACCGATATAGCAAGTTCCGCAGCAATCGCTGCCAGTTTAGACTAAGCTAACTTATTTATATTGTTGTAATTCTATTTCTTTATAATATATTTGTAATTTTAAATAGTGGGATCATATTGGTATAGTTGTATTTATTAATAATTTAGGATACATTTTATTTTATTAAATATATTTATAATTATGATTGTGTTGTATTGTATTCGTATGTTATATTATTCATCAATAAATTATGATTATTTTTGGTCAAAACGAATGTATATTTTTATAATTTACAAGGCACTGTTATAATTGTATTGTATGTTATATTATATGATGTAGTATACAATATATATATATATATATATATATATATATAATTAAAAAAAGGAGTGGAGGAGGGAGCTAGGCCAGGCCCCAGCCCTGGCCCGATCCGGGGCAGGTCCTGTGGGCTCGGGCTCGAACCCGACCCAACCCGTGGCCACCTCTAGCCACAGTGAAGATGATTAGTCTACCAGACTTGAACGTGGCCTACGAACAAGCCAATTTACAAGAAATTGCGGTGGTTGAGATTAGAAACTCCACGCGCATGGGGGAGTCAACGAACAAGCCACCGTTTGTGCACAAAGAGGAATCATCTTTCAAATCAAGAGTATTGTCACTGCTGTAGTCACAAACACACCTTCCTGATTTAGTTGTGAAATCCCCATTGTCCAGGAATGGGCCAACTGTATCTACCGGCTCATCACAACCAAGATGTGAGCCTGGAAAATGCTACTGATACCATTAGAGGTATTTTCCAGGGGCATGTGTGTAACACCAAGCAATTGAATAGAATGAGTGGTCAAGTGGAGTTAGAGGTGTAAGAATTTCGGATTGGTGAAGAAGGAACTCTTCAAGAAGAGGAAGATGAGGCCATGGGAATTTCTCTAAATGCCCTTTCGGGGGAGCTCATGCATAGTACAATAAAAGTAAGGGGAATGATCAAGAAATGGGCAGTCACAGTCTTGGTGCAGAGTGGTAGCATGAATAGCCTCCTAGATGCCCGTTTGGTGTAGGAAATGAAATTGCAAATGGTCCTCGCGGTAGTAATGACAGTAACGGTGGCTAATGGTGAGTCATTGGTTGGTTACCTGAGGTGCCCAGGGGTGGAATGGAAGGTTCAAGGAGAGATGTTCACGGATGGCCTATGAGTGCTCAAGTTGAGGGGAAGTGGCATGACTCTTGGAGTGAATTGGCTCCAAAAATATGGGCCTATAACATTTGACTACATTTCCCTTAAGTTCTCTTGCCACAAGGGTAGGAAGGAAGTAAAATTGCGAGGCATTTCCGAACAAGCTTCCTTGCAATCGTTGTCAAGAAAAGGACTTGTGAAATTTGTCAAGAAAAAGGTAAGCCTAAAGACAAGAAGGAGCAAGCCATTGCAGAGCCCTTGGCAATTTTGAAGCATCGGACAATAAAACCCAACAATAAACGGGTGCATCAAGTCCTAATTCAGTGGGCAAATTGGGAGGATTGGTCCTTCATTCAAACACAATTTTTGACTTTTAATCTTTGAGGACAAGGATTTTTGAAGGGGAAGGGAATGTCATGAACACGACTAGTAACATAAGACTTGGTTCTCTATCATGAATTGGGTGTTGCACAGTAGGTGTCATAGGCGCGTGTCAAAGTCAGCATGGTGTCATGTGTCATGAATAGCAGGTGTCACTGCAAGATGTTGGGTCATGATCTTGAGTAGCGCAGGCTGGTTGCCATGGTTGTAGTGTCACAGGCTGGATTTCACGGGTTGTAGTGCCAAGCGCACACTGTTAGCAAGGTAATGTTGCAAGCGGGTCAAGTAGCGACAGTGAGGTATCGTTGTCACAGTCCAGGCAGGCGTAAGGGGTTGTCTAGGTACCTTATCACAACAGCTAGTGTCATAGCTTGGGTTATATCAGCATTGCTTAGACTTCAAGTTATTAGGGAGTTACATTGATGTACATAGTTAATTTCTTCTGTAAAAGGGTGTCATATAAACCTGTTATAATCATTCGTCAAACATTATTACAATATTCTCATACTTTCTCATCTCTAACTCTCTATTCTTTCACCTTAGATTCTCTATCTTCCTCTCGTACTCTTCTCTTTTTGTTACAAACTTTAGGTTTGCAACATATAGGGAATTACTTTTCACATTTGAATTGCAAGGCGTGAATAATGTCCAATGTCATGCTCCCTTTTTGTTTTTTTGTTTTTTTTTTTGGCATTAAGAAGCCAAGTGAGACTATTGAGTCACAAGAGATCTAATTTTCAAAATCAGAAGAATTTTCACTTGGTTTCTTAATAGCGCTATATTCCCCCCCCCCCCCCCCCCCCCCCCCCCTCTATATTTAGCATTACAACCCCAAAAAATGGTGTAGCTCCGAGGCAAAACGCAATTTGCCAGTAACAAATCCAAAGCACAAACAGAGAAAAACAAAAGGGTGGAGGAGCATACCCCACCTAACACATACAATCAAAAGGTCAAAATAAAGCTAATTTTTGTGTATAGCTAAAAACCTTTTGAATCGAATGCTTCCAAAATTTATAAGTAGGTCCATAACAACCTTCATGACAAAACCATCCCGAGATGATTCGAGAGATGAAGATAAAATGGCGAACGAATGTTCACTGTATGGCCGATTCGTGGGCAACAACTTATAGAAAATTAGAAGCATATCTGCGATAGTAGGAATAAATAAGAGGACTAGCGAAAAACAAAAACGAAAATATTTACAAAAAAAAAAGAAATATTAGATAATCGGTTTCTATGATACCATGAAACTAGAAAACCAAGATGAACATTCAATTACATGACATGTGAATTTATACATGAGTTTGGCAATCCAAGAGGCTCCCTGAATTCAACATAGTAAGATTCAAAATTGCACACAGGGATTATTTAAGTGAATATTCAAACTAACTACAAAAACATATGCGTTTATTTTTTATATTTTATATAAGAAAATATAAAAGTACAAGTGTAACTTTCATGCAAACTAAAGGCGTTAATATTGGTTCATTGAAAAAAAAATTTAAATCTTTAGAAATAATTTCTGTGAAAAATGGAAAAATTATGGTGTTTAACTACAATGTAACTATTTTAAAGATGATTGTTTTATAAAATAATATAAAATAAAGTATAAGTGATTATTATAAATTAAAAAATAAGAATCAGTTTGAATAGTGTTTTAAAAGTTAAAATACCTTTCTTAAAAAGATTTTTTTTTTTTTTTTTTTTTTGATGACAATATATTGGATTATTTTAACTAACTCCAGTCTATGAGAACAGCTCACAAGCGCCTATGAGCAAGTAAATCATGAATATATTATCAGTGAAAATTAAACTACTGACCCTTAAATAATAACTGTATAAATATAAGACGTTATCAATTAATACACCCTCACGTTGGCTCTATTAAAAGACCTGTCAAATCATATTCTACAAAATATCGATCGATAAAAAAAAAAAAAAAAAAAAAAAAAAATCCTACGCACCGAAACCCAACCCAACGGCCCAACGTGCGGCTAACATCATTACCTCAAAGTCACCGCGCCTCTCTCTCTCCTCTCCTCACCGGCCGCCGCATCGCCAGTTCTTACCGTCGCGCTCGGTCGTCGCCGGTTCTGGTCAATTCAAGACCGTTGGTGGATGCACACTCCGCCCATCTGGCGTTCTATTTGTGCTCAGGCGCCCGCGTTTTGCCGCTGAAAACGCCCTTAGGCATTCTAATGCGTAGCAGCAAAACACAAGTTCATGCGTCGGGGACGCATTTCGTCGCTGGCGATTTGGCGGACCATCGAAGCACCGCCGCGCCGCATTGATTTCCCCCTGTTTTTGTTTAGTTATGGTAAGGAATGAAACTAAGAAAAGCTAAGTAAAGCTGTGTAAATACAAAAATTCGGTGCGTTTGGTTAACATAGAGTAGTACCATTATAACTCCGAAGTTAAGCATGCTTGGGCGAGAGCAGGGCCAGGATGGGTGACCTCCTGGGAAGTCCACAACCCTATAAGGTTGGGGTCCTCGGAAACAGTCTCTCGGCAGGGTTACATCTTGAAGGGGTAAGACTACATACATCCACCCGCAGACCTCGCTTAGGCGGGAGCCCTTGAGGCACTGGGTCTTCTGTTGTTGTTGTTGTTGGTTAACATAGTGCAGAACTTTAAAAAACCGAAACTTAGTAAAACTGAGTAAAACTCGAGTTATTCTACCTTTTTCAAAGTTTTCCCTTAAAATAGATGAAAAACGAGTAAGCAAAATTTAGTTCAGGTAGTTTTAACTAAGAAATTTAGGGAAAACTAAGAAAAAGTTGGGAAAAACTAATCAGGTAGGTTTTCTGCTTTTTTTTATGTTATCTTTATTTTAGGTTTTGCTCAGTTTTACTCGCTAATTTTAAACCAAACTGAGCATTAATGAGCTGTATTTAAATTTAAACATGTTTTATTTTGTAAATCAACTTTTTTTTAACTAGGAGAGAGACTCAGAAATTCCAGAGGAAGCAATGGCTGTATCCATCACTCTCTTTCATGGATAAAGTTGAAGTGCATTGAATCTCCGTGGTCACTTGAACTTCGAGGTTTGATTTCCTTCTCTTCTTAGTTTTCTTTCTTGCTGTGATTGTCTTGCTCTTCACAAATTAGCAAGAACAACATGTTGTTTGTTTCATTCAATAGTTCAAGGATGAAAGCATTCTCTTGGTTGGTTTCCCTAGTGTGATTGATTCTGCAGTTCCCAGATGTAGAGAGATTGAGAGAGATTACTGGGTTTGTACTGTTGTCGAAAACGACTTTCCACTTTTGATATGATCTAAAATGGAACATAGACTGAAACTTAATCAAAGCTTTAAAATACTAAAATTAGAGAGATATAGGGTCTGATTAAAAAATGAGATAAAGAGATAAAAAATAAAGGTAACATTTAATTCCCATTGATGTTTTGTGATAAAATGACTACTCCTATTTATAGAATGTCCCCCTCCCAAACCCACTCTACAACCTATTGGCTCTAAAATGTACAGAGATTGAGAGAGATTTCTGGGGTTTGTATCATTGTCAAAGATGACTTCTTTCCACATTCATTCACTTCAAGTTGCTACTTATGGAGGCTTTGATTTTGGAACTGGCTTAGAGTTTGTGTTTCTTCTATGGAGCTTGTAGTTGTAGCAGTAAACGCATATCAGGTTGTTTTACCGGCCATCTTCTATAGATCCTAGTATCCACGATGGAAAGATTGAAACAAGTCTTGTGGTGGCTGTTAGCTAACATGTGCAACCTTACTTCTTTATTTGGACATGGGACAAACTTTAGAAAGGAAACTTTTTATCATGTTGGGTTTGGCATAGAGCTTCATCATTGCTTAAAATGTGGGAACACTGCGGTTGATTCCTGAATCTCTCCTCTTCTGCTAGCTGTGTTAAAAAGCAAAAAAAAAAGAGGAAGCTAGTTACATCTTCATGACAGCTACAAATGGGTGATGTAATTCCTGGTGTAGTACAAAGCAGTATTTGTCCAAACAAATTGATACAGTACTGCTAGTAATGCATCCTAGTAGAGGTTGAAGTTGAGTCCTATTCGTGTTAGACCTTAGGAAGAATTAAGTTTTGACGTTACATTCCAGAGTTACGGTATTTATGTTGGTGTTTGCTGTGAAGCGCCTTACAAGTGGTAGAGACTAGGAAAATCTGGAAATCGTCAGTGGTCAAAATCATACCTGACTTTACACCTTTGTGCTACCATCTTGAATGTTCTATTATTGAGCAACAGCAGATTTAGTGCTGGAGTTGTGATTGTGAATAAGTTCCTCCACATTGTTGCTTTTGGTGAACGGTTTTCTCCTGGGAAACTCTCATTGGGTGTTAATTTTAACAGATGAAGAAGTAACAATCAGCAAATTGATGTTGGGGGCAAAAGTTCACGACCGGTAAATATAGGCATACTCAATAATAATCCACCATTTGTTTATTTAAGGTGCTTTGATTATAAGATGAAATTAAAGCTTCATAGTTTCATGTTGCCACTTAGGCCTTAGTTTAATGATAAAATTACTATCAAAGTTGAGGCCTTTGGACTGGACATCCTAGGCTCAAATCCCCCTTATCTACAGGGAACATATATTCTCTGAAGTCTATTTGTGAGGCACGAAATTCATTGGAAAGCTGTATGGCCATCTCAGCAACATACCTAGTGCCCCAAGAGCTCCCGCCTAAGCACGGTCTTTGTTTTGGTGTTTTGGGGGGGGGGGGGGGGGGTTGATGTACGCAGCCTTTCCCCTTCAGGATATTACCCCTGAAGCGAGGCTATTTCCGAGTGCTGAGGGTGAGGACTTCCCAGGAGGTCACCCATCCTGGTACTTCTCTTGTCCAAGCACGCTTAACTTCGGAGTTCTAGTGGGATCCGGTGACGGCATGTATGGCCATCTCACAAGATGGAAAAGGAGTTATTTACATCATTGGTCCCTTATCATTTTAAATTTATTCAAATTTGTCCCTCATCTTTTTTTTTTTTTTTTTTTTTTTTTTTGTGTTCAAATTGGCCCATCTTCTTTACAACTTTATTCAAATTGGGCGCTCAACTTTTTAAGTGTGTTCAAATTAGTCCTTCGTCTTTTCTTTTGTTCAAAATGGTCGCTCATTTTTATTTTATGACAAAATTAGTCCCTCATATTGTGAACCAAGTTAGGTAAAAATTAAAAAGATGAGGTATAATAAAATAAAAATAAGGGACGATTTTGAAAAAAAAAAAAAAAAAAAGATGAGGGACTAATTTCAACTAATTCAAAAGATGAGAGACCAATATGAACAAAATAAAAGATGAGGGACCACTTTGAACAAAACTAGAAACATGAGGGACCAACGGTGCAAATAACTCGATGGAAAAGAGAAAGGCCGTGAAATGCCCTGTGTAGATATGTCTTTTGATTTGATTCTTTAGGTAGACCACTGGCATTTGTTTGATGCTGATCAACAATCTAATAGCTGAAAATATGAGAATTGACTAGAGGAAAGAAAAATGATACCATATTCCTTAGACATAATTGCTTTTGTCTTGTCTGATTGGTTTGAGCTGGATTATGGGTGATTGATTGTCATGCAATAGTACTGCATACTTGCCTACATTATTCATATTTATTATACTTTATTTACCATAATATATTTATAAATGTGTTTGTATGTTCAGAAACTATAAAAATATATTAATATTAATGTTTTTAACCATTTTATTCAAACTATTGCAAATGTAAGGTTTAAAAGCTAACTAAAGTTCCCTAATAAAACCCCATTATAAACACTTGCTTCAGTAGCATTGCCGATGCCATTGTGAAGTCCTACTTGATTCTATGTTACGATGTAGATGCTAGAGTTACTAGTATGCAGTCTCAGGGATGGATCTGCCCCAGGCATCTACTAGAGTAAGAATTGGTTTTCCAAAGCATTGGTGCCTACAAAATTATGTTGGATATTAATAAAAACGAGAAGTGTTTATGAGGAAGATTCTGTAGTTGAAGTATGTGATGGTATCTGTTGTTTGATTGCCACATTGAGTTGGCTGAATCCATCTGTGCTTGTGTCGTGGCTAATGCACTTTTTAGTGTTTGGGTTAGAATATTGGGGGATGGGTTGAATTATGTAGGATATGTGATGTAATTTTAGTGTTTTAATTGAGGTACTTTTGTCGTAAAAATTTTAGTTTTTGCGTTAAAGGAGAAGCACCAAATTTTTGCTTCTGTTTAAAAGTAGAAAAGCAACTTTTGCTTCTAATAAATAGTTCTTTTTCACTTTAGCCAACGCTCTTCAAATTTTAGAAAAGTGTTCTTTCAAATAAAAAAAGCACTTTTTTCCCTAGAAAAAACAATATCAAAAACAGGCCCTTTCGGTGCCAGAATTATGTGCTTACTTTTTCTCTTTCTTTGCCTCCCTAGATAATGGAAGGAGAATCAATCCTTTTCTTCTGAATTATGAATTATAAAGCTTAATTAAATGTTTAGATGTAAATTCACTGCATATTGGAGCTTTACGATAGAAGGTTTTGTCGTGAGGTTTAAAGGCAGTGATATAGCGAGTTTTGAGCTTATGAAATCCTTTTTGATTATGAAAAAATCATTTGGTTAGTCCAAGGACGTTGCTCAGACATTCAAAGTCTAACATGCATGAAGTTTCATTTGTAAAGTACTTTGCGCTTATTTGCCTTGTTTAGGCTTGAAAAGCCTTTTTCTTATAGAAAATTTTTCTTTTAAAAATATTTTGAATTGAAATTTATTTCATTTCTAGCTAACTAAAATAATTTTATTTATAAATTTGTATAGGGTTCATACTTGACTAAGTTGAGGTTGAAGTCACATGAGGTGAGATTGTAGAGGGAAACATTTCCTTCTCCATAAAGGAAAATATTATCACTCTCCGAGAAGGGCGAAATCAACTTTCACTAAATGGAGCATATTTTCCATGTAAGTCAACTTCCGCATAAGATGGAAGAACTTTCCTATCTAAACAAATGGAGCCTTGGTCTATTTTATTTGGATGGCCCTTTATTCTGCCACAAAAAAACAGCCTGAAGAATTTGAACAGGATTCTTGATGGCTAGAACTTGGTGCGTGAAATGCATCTGTTTGTTTGTTGCCTACATTATTGTTTTCTCTTTTGCTCTGCTTTTATCTACTCTTTTTGACTAGTTTGTTAAATTGCGATTCATTTTACTATAGATTAGTCTGGACAACATTCATGCTAGACTTTGATTTAGTTGTTAGCATCTGTCAAATGATATATGATACGATAAGCTTCGAGAAATGTGCATCTAATCATTTTTGGACTCTGAATTTTTTTGAACTTTTATAGCCCCTGTAGTTCAACTGATTCTTTCCATTAGTAGTTGGTGATGTCAAGATTCCTGTGCAAAGGGACGAGTGACCACAGATTTTGGTGGAACGCACATGTGCTAGGATTTATGGATGAAGTTCTTACCAGTTACTACTGAGTTGAAGATCCCCCAGTCTAATTAAATTAGATTAGATATTATGCTATACGAAACCCTGGGTGATTAAATTGGGCTAGGCATTATAATATGCAAAACTCGGTTTAATTAAATTGGATTAGGTATTATAATATATTTAGAACTCACTATTATTTTTGCTGGGCTGTAAATAAAATAATGAGCTAATTTTAAAAAGGGTCTATTAGTATTGCTAGGGTTATATAAATATATATATATATATATATATAGAAGAGGAAAAGATTTAAACCTTAGTTTCTCCTCCTCTCTTCCAACCGATTCTTTCTATCTCTTTCAAGAGTCAAGAGGCAATCATCAATCCCGATTCCTTTCTTCCTTGATAGGTTTTCGAAGCTAATTTGTAATAGAAGTTCGAATATTGGATTAGAAGATAGTGAAGGTAAGTATACCACTTCCCCTACTTGTTTATGAAACATGAAAATTGTTTTACATGATTTGATGTATAAGACTTATATTTGAACGATTTATTAGTTTGTTAAAGTAGGTTCGGGCATATGAGTTTGATTGATTGCATGATTACTACTCTTACGATTTGAATTATATTGATTTATATGTTGATTTGATGTTGGAATATGGCAATTTTCGAAGGAATTTGTACTTGTGATAATGTGAAAGAAATTATTGTAAACTTGTGATTTGAATTGAAAGGTTTTTGTGGGAAGAGCTCACAGATAATTACGCTACTCTCAGGGGTCTATCGACGATAGAATGTGAAAAACGTGAAAGTCGATTTGTGACCTTGTCCTGGGAATAATACCGACACGCAGTCTCCAATTGATTTGTGAGTTCTTCTGAACTGACGGATACTAGGTTGACCCTGATGGGTCCATTGACTATAGAATCGATTCGAATGTGAAATATGTGAACGTCGATCTGTGACCTTGTCGCGGGAATAATACCGGTCGTAGTCTCTGATTGATCCGTGAGTTTTACCAAGAAGCTCTTGTGAAATAAATTAAAGTATAAAGTGATGATTTGTGCTTCTTGTAACATGAATATTGAACATAAATTGGTTTTACTTGTTTTCATTGGGTATATTTCCGTTTTAAATAATGTGCTTGGTCCGAGTAGGGTGTGTGGTATACTTGTTGAGCGTATTGTTTGCTCACTTCTTTTTCCTCCTTCCTTTTCAGATTAGTAGCTTATGGCAATTCTTGAGGGATGAGGAACGTAGAGCGTCATTATGTTTCGAGCATTCTCATAGTTTCGAGGTTTTAGATATTAAATAAATTCTATAGCGCGATGCTATTATTGACTATTTGGAAAGATTGTAATTTTGACTTTTCGTACTATTAGCTTTAATTGTTAGTTTTGATGTTATTAGGGTTCCGTCTATTATATATTATAGGAACTTTTATGGAAATTGAGAAATTATGAATCAAAGGTTCTCGGGCTTTATACTAGTATGAGGGAATTCATGATAGTACGGCCGTGTAGCGCCTTTTTGATTTAAGCTTATTTGGTATAATATCTGAGGGCTTTATAGAAAGAAGGTTAGTGGCTCTAGTGGGATTATAGGGGAATCGAGCCTCCGACCTTTTGAGCCAATGACTTAAACCTTGGTAGTTTTACCACTAAATTTGGGCCATACTGGCCCCGGAAAAAAAAAAAAATTGGTATGTAGAACGGTTTTCTTTATGAGCTACATGTAACTATTGTGGTATTGAAGAAAGTCCTTAGTTAGATGTAAGAGGTATCCTGTAAACATTGTTGTAAAAGCAAACTTTTTGGAGCCCAAAAAGATAAAAAAGTAAAGATTGTACCACTTTCACCCCCTCTGTTTTTCAATTATGAAAATATACTGAGGAAACTTGAAGGACAACACTTTCTAAAATGACTATTATTAAAGAGTACCCCATTCAGTTTTGTTCTGGATTTAGGGACCGTTGTTAAGTATCCAGTCCGTGTATAATCTACCAACCACAAGAGATTGTCATAATCTCCGTTACTTTAAGAATTTGTCTTCGAGTTTTTGTTTGATAACTGCTATAGGGACTTCGTTTCCAAACCCATGTTTGGTGACTATAGTTGCCTATTGGATTGATCAGAATTCGATATTTGCACAAGTAGGAGAGAGAATGGCAAAAGTTGCTGCAAGATGTTTCTTTACCCGGGGAGTTGGTATGGTTTTGATCGTAATATTTGATAATATTAATTCTAATGGTGTCCTGCACACACCTTGAATTTAATTGTAAAACAGCGGTTGAAAAGTATTGACGAGTCTAATTTTGAGAGTTCGTGTACTGGTGAAATTTGTAAAGTGGTCTCCTATTAGGATGCAGTAGTTTGATGCTGGGAGCAGCTTTGAACTTCCAAAAGTCATGGATCTTTTGTGATGCAGCCCGCTTTCTTTGACGGATAGCTTGACGGGTAAGTCATTGGCGGATTGGCGGTGACGGCTTAGCGAGACCAGGAGGAACGCGGATTGAAGAGAGACATGTGCAACAGCCTGGCGGTAATGGTGATACACGGCAGGAGATAGGTTGGCAGCAAGGGTAGTTGGCAGCAAGGATGGTATGCGGTGAAGATTAGAGTTTGAATTTGATTAGGAATTTAAGTTTAGGAAAGTATTTTAGATTAGAAATGATTTTATTCTTGATTTTATTTCCATTTTCTAGATATCTCTAACCTCTATTTAAAGAGGGATGAGCTAGGGTTTTGAGGGATTCAATTTGTTTAGATTTATTTTGATGAGTTTTAGTTCTTTCTATTCTTGAGTGTGAGAATTAGAAACGAATTTCTATGTTCCTCTTTCTTTTTCTTATTTATTAATAAAATTAAAGTGAATGTTGTTGATCCTTCTCGTTTCCCTAATTCTCACTTTACGCGCTGCATCAGTTGGTATGAGAATGGTTTCTGAGATGGCCCGTGAGTGATAGAGGTATGTCGCCGTTGGAGACGTTTTTGATTGTGATGTTCAACGGCAAACCGAAAGGAGATTAGAGGACTTGGAAGCGAGATTTTGGCGAATCAAGAGTTGCTTGATTGAACTGGGGGCAATTCCTAACTTGGAACCGGAAAACCAGCCCCAATGCCTATTAACATCGGGTGCTATAGAAGAGGAGACGGGCGAGACCCATAATCCGGTATCTGATACTGATCTATCGGATCCTAGGCCGAAGCAACATTGGCCCAATACTAGCAACTCCAACGTTGATGAACGAAGGTGGGAATCCGGTCTTCGCGATGAATTTTCAGAGTTTGAGGAAGAAGGCGCCATAGTGGTGGAAGAAACTTAGGACGAGTTGGCGTCACTTAGCAAAGTGAAGATAGCGGGTGACGAGGGTCGCTTGCTGTTGGTCAGACGAGTTGGCTTCACGCCTGAAGAAGCAGAAGGGAAGGAATGGCTTCGACACAACATATTCCAGGCGACATGTACGATTGGCGAGAGGGTATGCCACCTAGTCGTCGATTCTGAGAGTTGTGAGAATGCCATCTCTGAAGAAGCCGTCCAGAAGCTAGGGTTGAGGACGGAAGATCATCTGAACCCTTACAAGATGTCATGGCTGGAGAAAGACAATGAGGTAACCGTGTCTAAACGTTGCTTGGTGAATTTTTCAATTGGGTCGAAGTATAGGGATGGCGTGTGGTGTGACGTCGTTGCCATCTATTGTTGGGGCGCCCGTGCCAATGCAATAGGAGTGCCACGCGTGACGGGAGAAAAAACACCTGTAGCTTCATCTTCGAGGGAACAAGGATCATCTTGTTGCCTAAGAAAGTTGAGGCGCCATGTGTATCAAGGATCAAAGACCCAATACCGGAAGACAGAGCCATGCTCACCAAAGTAGTAGGCGAGTTAAAGTTGGCGTCTACACCTATAGGCGTGGCTAGGAAAGAACCAATCTTTGACGAACCGACGTATCTTGATTTGTCTTTTCCACCCAAGTTTGATGATCCTATCTATGACGAGGGAGAGGAGTCGAATAGGGTAGGAAGTTTATCAAAGGAGGTGTGTCTAGAAGAGTTGGCGTATTGCTTACCGCCAACAATGAAGGAGACTGGGTTCATGAAGATGCCTTACCGACCGGTTGGACCTTGCCGTGCATGAGGACTGCTGGTGCCAAATGTGGAAACTACTTGCTAGGAGTTACATCTGAGTAAATCAGAAGGGCGGATCAGCTGTATTAACGCCAACAAAAGGATGGAACTTGGCGGGAACATATTGATGGAAACACAGAATAGGGAGAAGAGCCAAAAAAGAGGTACCGAAGGGAAGGGTCTGCAGTGGAATAATCAGATACCGGGAGGTGAGTTGCCGTCTACACTTTGAAGGAACTAACAACAGACCTTATGCTGGTAGAAGAGATCAAAAACCCGTATCGGGAGAGGCATGGCGGATTGAAACTCGATAAGATGGGAGGCTAGCTTGAGGAAGCTCAACTTGGTAACGATAGCCAAGATGACCCGTTGGCGAATTCGAGGGCGAATTCTCTTCTCCGGGAGAGAATGACGGCGTCTACACCTTGGCGAGGCAAGGTTTAGTGCACGTCTTGGCAAGCCGGGACAGCGAACCACAACTGGGTAAGTTTGGCGACTTGGAGTTTTGCAAGATGGAGTCTAGGCGTGAGGGAACAAGGCTTGGCGGAATTGACCCAAATGACCCAGTGAATTCAAGGACGAATTCTCTCAACCGGAAGAGAATGATGCAGCCCCGCCTTCTTTGGCGGATAGCTTGGCGGGTACGCCATTGGCGGATTGACGGCGATGGCTTAGTGAGACCAGGAGGAACACGGATTGAAGAGAGACACGAGCAACACCCTGCCGGTAATGGTGATACACGGCAGGAGATAGGTTGGCAGCAAGGATAGTTGGCGGCAAGGATGGTATACGGTGAAGATTAGAGTTTGAATTTGATTAGGAATTTAAGTTTAGGAAAATATTTTAGATTAGGAAGGATTTTGTTTTGATTTATCGTGATTTTATTCTTGATTTTATTTCCATTTTCTAGATACCTCTAACCTCTATTTAAGGAGGGATGAGCTAGGGTTTTGAGGCATTCAATTTGTTTAGATTTATTTTGATGAGTATTAGTTCTTTCTATTCTTGGGTGTAAGAATTAGAAACGAATTTCTATGCTCTTCTCTCTTTTTATTATTGATTAATAAAATTAAAGGGAAGGCTGTTGAACCTTTCTGTTTTCCTAATTTTCGTTTTACGCGCTGCATCATTTTAGAGTTTGAAGATTTTATTCTTTATAGATCTTGCTCTTAGTCCCAATTATTGGAGCTCGTTCTTTTGTGTGTTCTCCAAAGTTTTCTAAGAAACTCTTGGAGATTCTCTGATGTTCATTATGTAATTGGGTATAAATATGGTAAGGAAGTTCTCTTTTGGGATTGTCATTTCCTCTGTGTGGAAACAAAGATACCATCATCAAAAAGGACAACCATGAAGTCAAAATGTAACGAGTCTTGGGGAATGTTAACAGCCTTAGTGGGAGCTTCCCGGATATACAGTGACAAATTTGCAGAGAGATTGAAGGGTTATATGTTGTTAGTTTTTGAGTTTTTATTTGATGACTGAGGAAATCTTATCCTTTGCTTTTCGTGGATTCTTTCTTTCTTAGTGATATTTTTTTTCAATAAAAAATATTAATTACCTTAGTAATTTATAGTTCATTGTTGTGGTTCTTGATCCATAAAGGAAATTCGGTTACTTGGTTGAATCGCTGGAGAGACAAATTTGAGAAGGCTGAATTGTTGCCTGTTAAATTGAGCAAACTTTGTATGCTTTGTCTTTTCACTATGCATCGTCTTAACACACCTAAGGCTAATACCCAAATGTTATCCAAAGCAATTTAGGTGGGGTAGTCCAACATCAACTGAGGGTATTCTTCTAACCAAGTTCTATGATGTTGGGAAGAGGAAAGATGTTTTAATGTTATTCTCCGTAGTCAATAATGCGATTTTATGGTGTATTTGACTTGAAAAAAATGTGAGGATTTGTTAAAAGTCAGCATACATCAGTTAATTTCCTTTGGGAATGGTGATCGTTTTTTGGAATTGAACAAAAAATTTTGAGGGCTTTGTTGATATAGTGTAGTTGATTTGCAAAAGGATTGGATGATTTATGTTATTGTTTGATGGTTTTCTATTATCACATTTTGTATTTTGCGGATATCTTTTTTTTTTTTTTTTGTTTCTTTGTGTATTTTTATTTCTTAATAGTATTTCTTTCCCATAGAAAAAATATATATGTATATATTACAAGTGAAAAGGTACATCACAATTAGAGAGAAATTATGAAATTGATATACACCTCATTGAGGAGATTACTGATTCATCTTTTGAGTAGTGGTATTGTGGAAAGATTAAAGCAAAATGTATCCGATATTTATGGCAAAGGATATACTTGTAATGCTCGCACTTGAGTTAGATTCTAGTACTTGATGTCGCATCCTTGATTCATTTAGTAGCTCTGTGATTTGAAGAATGGTGGACGCTATTATTTGTGTAGTTCTACTCATCTCCGTTATTTACTTTGTTTCCTCATGTAGATGTTAGCTAGCTCAGCTGGTAAGTTTTTAGAGAGTGGTACTTGGGACCTGAGATCGAATCTCCCTTCATCAAGGAAAAGAGGGGTTAGGGGATTCAGATGGGGTTGACCCTGTGAATAAACATAAAAGTGAAGAATTGAGAGAATATTATTATACTTTGAATAAATAATTATGAGAGTATAAAGCCTTCTTCATAAAGAGAAGTGGAAAAACATAAAGGTGAAAACTGTTCCTGGGTATAAGAAACCCTAGGGGTAAGATAGGAAAAACCTCAAGAGATGACCTCATCATGAGGACATATGAGGTCATCTAATACATCCCCTTAATTTGAACGGGGGGAACCACGCTGACCTTTTGATAGAGAAACCTATCAGAGGAGAGGCTTTGGTGAAGATGTCGGCTATCTGTTTGGCGGTAGGCTTGTATCGAACCTGGAGGTTTCCTTTCAATACTTTCTCTCGAACATAATGGAAGTCGACATCAACATGTTTGGTTTGGTCATTGGACACTAGGTTGGCTGCTAGGTATGAGGCAGAGACATTGTCACAGTAAGCAGTAATAGGGCTCGAGTGATGTATGCCAAGATCTCGCATAAGGTACCTGATCCAATCACTTTCTGCCACGGCTTGGGCAACTGTGCGGTACTTGGATTCCGCGGTAGACTTGAGACAATAGCTTGTTTCTTAGCTCGCTAGGAGATGAGATTGGGACCTAGGAAGAGGACATAACCTGTGCTGAAGCGGCGAGTATCAAGGCAGCCTCCCCAATCCGCATCAACAAAGACAAAAACAGTATGATAGGATCCCGGAATAATAGAAAGGCTATGATTGGGGGTGCTTTTGAGATATCATAGGATGCGCTTCACAACCTGCCAATGGTTAGTCCTGGGAGCATGCATAAATTGAGAAACAAGGTTAACTGTAGAGCAAATAGCAGGTCTAGTCATAGTCAGATATTGGAGACCTCCAACTACCCTCCTATACTCTGTAGAGTTAGAGAGAAGCTCTCCCTCGGTGAGAGTGAGATGCGCTCGGGAGGGTGAGGGAGTTTTGACGGGCTTGGCTTCATGCATATTGAAGCGCGTGAGGAGATCAATGGTATATTTGTATTGAGAGAGGAATAGGCCTTTGGGGTCAAGAGTGGCCTCTATACCTAGGAAATAATGTAAAGGTCCTAAGTCCTTTATCGCAAATTGCAACAACATGGTGCAAATGAGATCATCCAGGGTGCGGGCGTGTGTGCCAGTCAAGATAATGTCGTCCACATATAGGTGAAGACATGTGGTCTCATTTTGGGTGCGACGGAGAAAGAGGGAAGGGTCAGCCTTGTTACAGATGAAACCAATGCTAAATAGAAAGGAGCTGAAGCATTGCAACCAAGCTTGAGGTGCTTGTTTAAGACCGTACAGGGCTTTCCGTAAACAACATATATGATTGAGGAACTTGGGATGTATGAAACCCTGTGGTTGTCACATGTAAACCTCTTCGTGCAAATAGCCATGTAAAAATGCATTCTTAATGTCAAGTTCCCTAATGGGCCAAGCATTGGTAACGGTGAGTGAAAGTATAAAGTGGATGGTAGAGGGTTTGACAACAGGGCTAAAAGTCTCTTTGTAATCAAGGCCTTCACCCTGGTGAAACCCTTGAGCAACAAGACAAGTTTTAAAACGGTGCACTGAACCATCTGCTTTATACTTTACTTTATACTTCCAAGTGCTGCCCACAATGTTCTTGTTGGGCTCAGGGGGGAATAAGGTCCTAAGTGTGGTTTTGAAGCAACGCATTAAATTCATCAGCCATGGCTTCTTGCCATTTAGGGTTCTTGACAGCTTGTGAGTAGCAAGTGGGTTCTTGAATAACAGTGATTGTAGAAAGGGATGGGGGAATCTAGGGCAACGAATACTAGATTTGAGGCGAGTTTGCATGGGATGGGTATTAACCGACTCAGGGCAAGACACGGCTATGGAAGGCGCGTCAACATCACAGGTGGTTGATGGCTTGGTTTCGTTGTGTTGTGTGTCTAAACTAGGTGAGGCTGGACTGAGAGGGGCAATTTGGGGGGGGGGGGGGGGGGGTTTCCGAAGGACCAATGAGATCTATCGGGGCCCTGTCAGCCATGGTGTCGGGCAAGGGGTGAGGGTCATCCTGCATGACCCGTGGTGGGGCTTTCGTGACCAAACAAGGAGGCACGGGTTGAGCCACCGGTTGGGCTAGGGGAGCCGGGACAAGGAGGGAGAGGGGGACTAAGCTAAGGCTGGTATCATGGCATTGAGAACCAGCTTAATGAGTTCTGCGTAAGGAAAATAATGTTCATCAAATTTTACGTGACGGCTAATAGAAAGGTGGCCCATAGTCGGGTCAAAACAGCAAAAATCCTTAAGAATACACAAAGTTTAGAGCGAGGAGCAAGTTTGTGCGGAACACGTGCAGTGAGATTAGGGTAACAACCGCATCCGAAGACGCAAAACCTCAAGTAATTAGGAGGTTGTTGGAAAAGTTTTTCGAATGGGGACAAGTTTTGAAGTAAAAGGGTGAGCATTCTGTTTATTGTGAAACATGTAGTGCACGCAGAATCATCCCAAAAAGAGAAGGGTAACTTAGATTGAATAGGTAGTGTGCATGTCATTTCAATAAGATGTTTATGTTTACATTCTGCAACTCCATTTTGTTGGGACAAGACATGCGAAAATGAATACCAAGTCGCACACACAACGAGTTCATACGGCAATGGTCAAACTCACCACCCCCATCACTTTGGAAAATCTTTATTTTGGCATTGAATTGGTTTTGTAGAAGAGTGTTAAAGTTTTCAAAAAGTTCAAACACATCCGATTTTTGTCGCATTGGAAAAAGCCATGTGTAATGCGTAAAGTTATCTACAAAAATAACATAGTACTTATGTTGTGACGTAGAGTAAATTGGGATTGCCATGTGCTAGAATGAATTAAATGAAAAGGCGCATTTGTATTATGAATTGCTCGTTCAAAAGGTAAACGTTGAGACTTGCCTAAGCAACATACTTGACAAACATTAGTAAATTTATTGCTGGGAATTAAATTGCGAGTACATAAAATTTGAAGAACACTACTTCCTAAGTGTCGTAGACAGTTGTGCCAGAGTTGACCGTTATGGGTTGGAGCAATAAGACTAGCTTCAATGGGAGAAAAACTATATAGAGGGCCATTATTGGGTGTCTGGAGCATGAGTGTCCCCATAGCCTTGTCTTTAGCAGAAAAAGAGTGAGAGTGAAATTCCACAATACAATTATTGTTTTGACATTGACGTTTAATAGAAAGCAGGTTATGCGTGAGGTAGGGAACGAGTAGAACATCCTTAAGAGCTGATGTGCGATGTTTAGTGGGGAGGGGGAATGGTCTAACATGGGTTATAGGAAGTAAAGCGCCATTACCAACAAGAATGCGTTTATAGCCATTGTAGGGAGAGAGATTACAAACGAAACTTGGGTTGGGCATCATGTGGTTTGATGCACCCGAGTCTGGGTACTAGTTGAAATCATGGGGCTCCGAAATAGACATGGCCGCGAATGAAGGGGAAGGATATGGGTAAGCCTGTTGGTCATAGCGGTGATAGTAGGAGAGAGTGCCGTGACCCCGTTTTCCACAAATCTGACAGTGTAAAGGGGGAGGACCAAGGATGCCGCTGGAGCTGGATGAAGGAGGAGCACCTGACCGAATAGAGAAGGGAGGGAGTGGCGGTGCACCATACTGATTCAGATCAGGTTGATACTGTGGCAATTGATCATGACCTCCATGTCGACCCCCACGGCCACCACGACGGTTGTTAGGACGTCCTTTGTTACCCTAGCCGCAACCCTAACTGTGGTGTTGTCCTCCAGTACCTGAACCTGTGGCAACTAAAGCATGAGAGGTATCAATAGATGCACCCTGTATCTGTTAAGGGCGGCTTCCTCATTGAGGAGGGCTGTTTTAAGTTCTTCATAACCAATGTTTTGAGAAGATTGATGCATAAAAGAAGCAAAGGCGGCATATTCTGCGGGAAGCCCGAAGAGGGCATGATGTTTCAGTTCTCTATTTGAAGTAGGAGAGTCAATGGCTGCGAGTTCATCAGTCATATTTTTGAGTTCAGTTAGGTGAATATCCATTGTTTTGCCATATCTTTCCTATGGTTGTGGAGTTGAGTGCGAAGGTCAAACTCCTTGGCCATCAAATGATCCCTAAAACGTTTTAGCAAGGGAATACCACATCGCTTTGGAGGTGGGTTGACTTATGACATCGTTTATTAGGGGTCGAGACAATGTAGCAGCGATACAGGACCAGAGGCTTTAGTCGGTCCGAACCGACGTTATGTAGTCGAGGTTCGGAAGGGAGGATCCGTGTAAGTTTGCAGGGTATAGGGATATGAACCATTTATGAACCCAAATAGTTGATGAGCCTCTAATATCATGTAAAACTGTTTTCTCCGCGTAGGGTAAATAGTAGAGTTTTCAAGTTTGATTGTGCCTATGTTAGTAATATTAGACAAGGGGAGAAGTATGAGATTTGGGTTTGATGCCATAGGTGTGGGAGTAAGAGTCCCAAAGGAGGGTGTGGAGGGGCCACGAACGATAGGCCGGGTAACGACGCCCAGAACTAACACAATGGAGTAGGGGAAGGGAGAATGGGGGATGCCCATGCTTCGGTTTTGGGTCACCGTTGTCCTCGAAGCGGGAAGCGACGCACCGAAGATGGGGATGCCGGTAGTCGAAAACCCATAGAGGGAGGGGAAAGAGGAGATCCCGACATGAATTGGGTCGGTCCCCATCCCTAGGAGAAAGGTCACCGATGGGGTCGGTGAGGGGGTGACGTGGGAAGTGGCAACGTCGACCGGTTGTCGGTTTGCAGCGTCGCCGAGGGGGGGGGGGGGGGAGGGGCGGGTACGGCTACGGCTGCGGCTAGGGTTAGGGTTAAAAAAAAAAATTCAAAAAAGAATTCAAAATAGAGAACTAAGACCAATACCAAGAGAAGAAGAAGAATTACAACCACTCTGATACCATATGAATAAACATAAAAGTGAAGAATTGAGAGAAGATTATTATACTTTGAATAAATAATGATGAGAGTACAAAGCCTTCTTATATAGAGAAGGGGAAAAACATAAAGACGAAAATTGCCCCTGGGTATAGTAAACCCTAGGGGTAAGATAGGAAAAGCCTCAAGAGATGACCTCATCATGAGGACATATGAGGTCATCTAATAGACCCCTTGTGCAACTCATATAGCTTTTTTGATGTGTAAAAAAGAAAAATACTTTGTTTCATATACATTGCAAATTAAATGTCATTTTGTTAATGTTCATGTTGACGTTGTAAATATGTTGGAAGTTTTGATTATTATTTTGTCGATATTCTCATAGTAGGCTTAAAAGATTTGACTTTCGACTTCTTCGAGTCATATTTTAAGGGCATGTATTGTGTCTGCTCTTAACAACAAATATTAGTTGCTTTGTATTTGGGATATTGGAGAATCAGACGATTGAGGAAAAAAAAAAGGAGATAACAGAGCTTGAGAATGCTTGGAATTGCAATTGGAATGAAAAGGAGTTGTTAGGCAACCGTTTGGGCTATTTTGGGCAGTCCGATCAACACGATAGTTACATCAGAATTTGAGTGCCAGATTCAGAAGATTTATAGTTTAATTAGGATTTATTAGGGTTTTTAGTTTAATTAAGTTTAGGTCTTTTATTTGATTAAGGTTTTATTTATTAGGGTTTATTTTTACCGAGTTATGTAATTAGGGTAAGAGTTTTTGAGTTATGTTAAAATATGATTGTTTTAGTTGGAGTTGGATTAGGATTAGTCTTTGGAGTTTGATTATGATAAGAGTAGGGTTTATTAGTCCCTATAAATAGGCTACTAGTTTCTGATTTTGGAAGCTTTGATTTGATTAATTTTGATGTAGCCGTGCATTAAACACTTGGCAGAAGAGTCTTGGCGAGTTGGGTTAATAGGCGGGATGGAAGTTGCGCGCTGGTAGGCCCGATCCGAGCTTGAGAGGTTGACGTCAAGTAGGAAAGCCGTAGTATAGATTAGTAGATTTATTGTTTATATTTTTATTTATCTATTTCAACTTTAGTTCCTTATTTTATGAGAAGTAGCTCCTTTATTTAAGGAATAGGATGATTAGGGTTGCTGATTCAATTGCTTATATTTTCTCTATTGTTTTATGTGTCTTCCTCTATTCTCGGTTGTGAGAGTTAGAGTTAAACTTTTCCCCTTTGTTTCTTAATTGTTTTAGCGATAAGAATTTCAAGGAAGGCATTGAACCTTCCATCCCCAAAATTCTTTCTTCTACTTAGCATCAGTTGGTATCAAAGCTCAGAACGTTTCTTGTGATGGCCAGTGGGGGACAAAGGTACGCCACTGTTGTAGACGCTTATGAACGAGATAGACAACCCCAGGCCGAGAGGGATTTGAGGAGATGGAGGAGAGATTCCGGCAAATCGAGTTGTGTTTGGTGTAATTAGGTGCAAATCCAAACCAAACGGTGATGGCTCAGCCTCAACAACCATCGGAGGTGGGAGGAGAGGATGAATCGGGATCCGTTTCTGGGGGTTGACAACTAGGGACCGAACTTCAGGAGGAACGAACCAAATTTCGGTGTTTTCGATTGCTTGGAAGATTGGAGATGAGAGTTTGGGTTTTGGATTGAAATTTCTAGGTTTGTCAGCGGAAGGCAACTAGAGGAGTTCTGGGATTGGTTTGTTGCAGTGGAAGAAGTGCTCGAGTTCAAGGAGGTTCTGGAGCTGAAGCAGGTGTCATTGGTGGCTACCCAGTTGAGGGGTAGAGCTGTTGCCTAGTGGCAGCAATTGAAGCATACCTAGCTTAGGCAGGGTAAGTCAAAGATCGAGGCTTAGGAAAAGATGAAGAAGCACATGCTGAATGACTTTTTTCCCACAATCATGCTTGGCCTATGTATTAATGCCTACAATACTTGCGTCAGGTTCTCGGTCAGTGGAAAACTACACGACATAGTTCTATGCCTTAGTCTTCAGGAATGACTTTGCAGAATTGGGGAAGCAGTTGGTGGATAGGTACCATGGCGGGTTGAAGGAATTGATTCAGGAGGTGTTAAACATGTTTGACATCTTTTCACTCTTGAAAGCAAGTCAAAGGGCCTTGAACATTGAGCAGTAACAAAAGCGATGTGGTAGTACTTGGAAATTCTAGAATAGTGAGTGTGATTAGATGTGATTATCAACCAACTTGAGTGAACAGGGTAAATCGGTTGTTGCAGCCGAGTAACCAGGACCTGGCGGTAAGCTCAAAAACCCATTGTTTCAAGTGTGGAGAGATGGATCACCATGTCGCCGAATGTCGAAAGGGTGATAGACCTAGTAAGGGTTGTACATCGAGGGTCTCCATGCTGAAAATGGCGGGGTAGTTAAGGAAGAGGCTTAGGACGAGTTGGCGCCAAGTGGCAAAGAAGAAATTGTAGGAGATGAGGCCCACCTACTGTGGTCAGGCATTTTTGCTTCACACTTGAGGAAGTAGAAGGAGATGGTTGGCTTCGAAATAACATATTCCAGACGACATGCACAATTAGCGGAAAGGTGTGCCACCTAGTCATTGATTCCAGAAGTTTTGAAAACATTATCTCCGAGGAAGCAGTTCGAAAGCTAGGGCTAAAGATGGATGAATATCCGAACCCTTACAAGTTGTCTTAGATTTTGAAAAGAAAATAAGTGGGATGTGGTTACCATGGATGTGTGCTACTTGTTAGTTAGACGCTCATGGCAATTTGACAGAGGAGCCACCCATGACAAGAGGAAGAACACAGAGCTTTTTGTTTGAGGGCACAAATATCATCTTGTTGCCTAAGAAAGACGAGGCACTGCATTCGTTAGTAGCTGAGGATTCGATTCTCCAAACTAGGGCCATGTTCTCCGAGGAGGTTGGTGAGAATATGGTGGTGTTTCTGTTGATCAGCAAGGAATGCCAGGTGGAATAAGAATGGGTACCGAGTGAGGTAGAGGACTTGTTGAGGGAGTTTGTTGATGTGTTATCAGATACCTTGCCGCCATTGAGGGACATCAACATCGAATTGATTTGATGCTGGGAGCTACCTTACCAAATAGGCCGCATTATTGGATGAGTGCTATGAAGCATGAGGAGCTTAGGCGCCAAGTTGAGGAGTTACTCACCAGGGGCTTTATTCGGGAGAGTTTGAGTCCATGCGCAGTTCCAGCTCTTTTGACGCTAAGAAAGATGGTACTTGGAGGATATGCATCGACAGTAGAGCAATCAATAAGATCACGGTATGTTACCAATTTCCTATTTCGGGATTGGATGACTTACTTGATTAGCTACAGAACTCACAAGTGTTTTAGCAAGTTGGACCTGAAAAGGAATACCATCACATGCATATCTCACCAGGTGATGAGTGGAAGACCGCCTTCAAAATCGAAGAAGGATTATATGAGTGGCTTGTGATGCCGTTTGGATTATCTAACACGCTTAGTACGTTTATAGGTTCATGAATCAGGTACTACAACCCTTTATCAGAAGGTACATCGTCGTCTACTTTTCCGATATCTTTATCTATAGTCGAAACCAAGTTGATCACTTGGAACACCTTTGAGAGGTGTTGACTATTTTTAAAGGGCAGCGCTTATTTGCTGCCTCGAAGAAGTGCGAGTTCATGAAGGACTGGATGACTTTCCATGGGTTTGTTGTATCCAAGGATGAGATTGCAGCTGATGAAGAGAAGGTAGAGGCAATCCGGAATTGGCCACAAACGAGAACGATATTGGAGGTACGTAGCTTCGATGGCTTGGCTTCTTTTTATCAAAGGTTTGTTCCAGGTTTTAGTTCTATCGCGGCACTGGTCACAAATTTCCTTAAGGGGAGTAGCTTCAGTTGGATTCCGGAGGCATCTGACACCTTCGAGAAGGTGAAGCGGAGGTTGACCACGGCTTGTATCGGCCTTACCGGATTTTTAGAAGACATTTGAGTTGCATACTGACGCCTCCAAGGTTGGCATTAGTGCAGTGCTTAGTCAAGAGGGATGTCCTATTGCTTACTTAAGCGAGAAGCTTGATGGGTGTAAGTTGAACTATTCAAATTATGATGTTGATTCTACTCGATAGTGAGAGCATTAAGGCATTGGAAGTCGTATCTCACCAACAAGGAGTTCGTTTTGTTCTCGGATAATGTTACATTGAAGTACATTAATAGTTAAGACAAGCTTTCTAACCATCATGCGAAGTGGGCGAGTTACATTAAGCTTTTTCACTTTGTTATCAAGCACAAGTTCGAGGCATTGTACAAGGTAGCTGATGCCTTGAGTAGGCGCACACTAATCTTAACTGATAGCCGAGCTTCTGTACTTGGTTTTGACAAGTTGGTGGAGCAATATGAGGATGATCTCGCCTTTAGGGAGATTTGGCGAGAAGCTCAAACAAGGACAGTATCGGGTTACTCCATTTGCGACGGATTTCTTTTTAAGGGAACAACTATGCATGTCGGATTGGAGTTTGTACCTCAAGATCATTTAGGAGAAGCACAATGAGGGGCACATAGGTCGAGATAAGACACTCAAGCTGGTAAGTGCTACTTATTTTTGGCCAACAATGAGGAAAGAGGTTGAATGGTTTGTCAAGCGGCGCCACATTTGTCGGGTATCGAAAGGCAAAATGGCCAACGCCAGTTTGTTCTTACCATTACTAATTTCGAGTCTGCCTGCCTTGGGCAGATGTTAGCACGGATTTCATGCTTGAGTTGCTAAAAACACAAGGGGTCATTGATTCGATCTTCATTGTTGTGGGTCATTTCTCCAAGATTTCACTGCATGGGGTGTAAGAAAGTTGACGATGCAGTGCATGTCGCACATTTATACTTCCAAGAAGTCTACAAGTTCCATGGATTATCGGCTAGCATTGTCTCGGATAAGGATGTGCGTTTTTTAAATCACTTCTAGAAGATGCTTTGGAAGATAGAGAATATGTCTCTCGCCTTCAATACCATTCATCATCCACAGACTGATGGTTTGACTATAGTGACATATTGGTCTTTGGGTAACCTTCTCTGATGCCTTGTTGTCGAGAACATCAAGGGATGCGATCAGAAGTTGTATCAAGTCGAGTTTGCTTACAACAGCTCGATAAATAGAAGCACAGGTTTTTCTGCCGTTCAAGATTGTCTATGGTTTTGTTCCTCGTTCTCTGATAGACTTTGCGCTAGTTCTAGATCCTATTCGTCCTAATGGCGAGGTGGAGGATTTCATCTCCAACAATTAGGGGATACATGAGTAGACTCGTTCCCGAGTGCTTGAGGCAAGCGCTAAGTATAAGATGGCTAGTGACAAGCGACGTAGAGCAGTCCAGCTTCAGGTTGGTGATCAGGTATGGGCAACACTAACAAGAGAACAATTTTCGGCATGGGAATACAACAAGCTGACATTATGAAAGATTGGGCCTTTACATATTTTTGAGAAGATCAATGATAATACTTACCGGCTGCAGCTGCCTAGTAGAATGAGGACTTCAGACATCTTCAACATCAAGCACCCCATCCCTTACTTTGGTGAGAATAATCCCAATGATTCATGGGCGAATTTGAGGGTGAATTCTTTCCAACCTGGGGAGGATGATGTAGCCGTGCCTTAAACACTTGGTGGAAGAGTCTTAGCGAGTTGGGTTACTGGGCGGGATGGGAGATGCGCGCGGGTAGGCTTGATCCGAGCTTGAGAGGTTGATGTCAAGTAGGAAAGCCTTAGTATAGATTAGTAGATTTATTGTTTATCTTTTTATTTATCTATTTTAATTTTAGTCTTTTATTATGGAAGTAATAGCTTGATCCGAGCTTGAGAGGTTGATGTCAAGGAGGAAAGCCTTAGTATAGATTACTAGATTTTATTATTTATCTTTTTATTTATCTATTTTAATTTTAGTCTTTTATTGTAGGAGTAATAGATTCTTTACTTAAGGAAAAAGATGATTAGGGTTTTGCTGATTCAATTGCTTCGATTTTCTCTATTGTTTTATATGTTGTCCTCTGTTTTTGGATTGTAAGAGTTAGGGTCAAACTTTTCCTCTTTTTTTTTTGTTTTTTAAATTGTTTTAGCTTTAAGAATTTAAAGGTAGGCCATTGAATCTTTTGTTCCCAAATTTCTTCCTTCTATGCTGCATCAAATTTGAGTTATTTCATTGTTTGTCTCTTATTCTTTCGGTGAGAATTAAGATTGAACCCTATTAATCACTTGTTCTTCCCTAACTTTAACAATAATGATTAAGGAAGGATGTTGAAGCCTTTCACGTTTTCCTTCTGGCAATTCGGTGATTCATATCAGTTGGTAACTTGGTATCAGAGCCTATTGATTTGCAAATTTGCTTTGATGATTTGCATCAAAATCCTTTTATTATATTGCATTTGATGCTGGCATTCTATATATATGCTATGATAAATAAATATTTTAGGTATATCGTATGATGCATCAGTCTTTTCTTATCGGAAAAGTAATATCTTAGAGGTTGTTTTAAAACCGTTTACTCGCGTGCGTATGAGATCGCCGTAGCTAAATCGGGTGTACGGGTCGCATCCACAGGAAATCAGAGTTAAGTCGGATTTAGTTATTAATGATTGGTTAAAATCCGGGTTTTGTTAGTTTGAATGGTTTGTTAACTAAAATGGTAAAACTAAATATAAACTAAAGTTGCCAATTCAATTAAAGTTAGTTCAAGGAATGAATTTAGGGTAGCTTTACTCGTATCCTGTTATTATATTCTACTGTGACAATGATTTGGGAGGCTTAGGGTACAAGCACTAAGCCTGAGTTAATATTTAAACTAGGGTTTAGGATAATGAACTGGTCTAAAGGCATAACCTATCATATCACCCTACGTGTAGCATAGGTTATCTCATTAGTAATACTTAATTCTTTCTTGCTCTTAGTTCAAGTATTAATACTTAAGTTAGGGTTTAGGATAATGAACTAGTCTAAGGACATGACCCATCGTATCACCCTAGGTGTAGCATGGATTTTCTCAATAGTACTAACAAATTTCTTTGTCACTTCTAATTCAATATTAACTATATAAAAGGTTATGCACGAGATTGGGTACAACCTCAACCTTACAAGCTCGTAGACTAACGCTAATAATTTGAAGATCTTAATATGGTTACAAGCACATATACAAAAACACTAGGCAATCATGACCAATTCTCCACAAGGTGCGTATATAAAATAACATAAATCCATTGTCAAAAACATAATATAAATTCGGGATACGGGCGGCTACTCGCCCTTCATTTCTAAACTATAAGTCTACTCCTCCATAGTAGTTTTACACGTCATTCAAATTTAACAAAGATAAAAACAATGAATAAAAACTAAGGACTTGAAGACTCCCTCAATTAGCGTTGACGTTGATCCTTGCTTTGATCCTTCCAGCACTCTGACCACCTGCATTTCGGCGTTTGAAAACCCTATGAATCTCGTAGCAGCTTTGGGAAGGAGAGGAGGAAGAGAGGCGTGGCCAAAGATACGAAATTAGGTCTCCCCCTGTTTAACGACGTGAGTGCCGATCGTTCGGGCCATATATATATATATATATATATATATATATATATATATATATATATATATATATATATAGGGAGCGGCTAGAATAAGAATGAAAGTTTTGTGAGAATGTGAGAAATTTAATCCACACCGTTGGATCTTAGTAAGATTGATCAATGGTTCTAAGAGGCTCATCGTGCCCAAAGGCCTACCACCACTGAACGGTCAACACCACCGCCGCAGCCACTCCTCTTCGCCACCGTAGCACCGCCACCCATCTTAGATTCCTATGGTCATCACCACCGCCACCGCCACCCATCTTAGATCTCCACGGTCATCACCAACGCCACCGCTGCTACCCGCCCCCGCCATCACTGCCGCTCCTCTTTGCCACCCCGCCACTGCCACGCATCTCTCTCTCTCCATCCCATTCCAAATTCCTATGGTCACCGCTGCCGCCTCCCACCACAACTGCCACCGCCACCGTCACCACCACCTCTCAACTTCTATTCTCATTCTAGCCACTCCTATATATATATATAATATAATATAATATAATATAATATGTAATATTATATCATATATATATTAACTATGCACTAAATCTATTTAAGTTACTGAATTACAACCCGATTAGTCCTGTTTCGTACACATGGTCAGGTTTCTCAAAGCAGTCTTCAATTATGCCTCGATATGCTTGATTCTGCCGCTTTTTAACTTTTGTTTGCTTCTTTGCACTCTAAGCCTAAATATACGTAAATTGCAACAAAACAAACATGTAAAAGCCAAATATGTCGCAGGAATGAAGAATAAAATATCTAAATATAAGGCATATCAACATCCCCAAGCCCACTCTTTGCTTGTCTTCAAGCAAGATTCAACTTAGACTGGCCAATGATGGAAAAATTTAGAGGGGCATGCAATAGTAAGAATAACTTGTGAAAACTATTTTCCGATTATATTTGAAGGTATACCTGAGAGTAGAGAATCTTTATGTGATGTTACTGTTATACTGGTTCTAAATAGAGTCTCGCGATTCAAGTCTTTTTTCTAGTATGTAAGCTTAGAACTTCTCTCCCTTTTGTCTTATTTCAAATCCTCCAAATTTAAGACGAATAGAGCGAATAATAGAAGGAATCAGCTATCCTAATCATCCACCGCTAATCAATAGTGAAATTAAACGGCTTCTCTTTTCTCTCTTGTTTTCCCTTTTCTTTTGCCTTTTTTTTTTCCACGATCAGGCATGTCTTCCTCAGACCCATGTGGCGAGTTTTCGGCCAGTGACTCCCGATCTAGTTGGCTCAGGGCACCAAGTGAAGAGCACTCCTCAGACCTAATGGCTTGATTCAAAGGAATTCACAGCCTAAGCCGTTACTAGCACATATCTTTTCCCTTTTTTTAGGTATTGGTGCTTATTATGGTAACCTGAGCTGGTTGATTCTTCTTAAACTTTCCTTGTGGTCCATGTAGCGAGCTTTGGATCGGCAACTCTCGACCTAGTTGGTTCAAGGTACTAGTGTTAAGACATCCGTATGGGCTTACTTGCTTGAGATATAGGGGCTACAAGAGCCAACAAATCGCAGGAATTCTTCTTTTATTTTTTTTGTATCACTCAAGATAAAGAGATAGGAAATTGATTTCAACATTGTTAGGAGTAAAATGGTGGATTCAAATTGTTTAAATTATTTCCACTATTTCAACCTACAAAGTAGGATATGTGACAAGATTAAGGGTGTAAAATAATACTCTCTCTAACGAGTTAAGAGACAAAAATACTGATTGAAAAGTCTGCTCTAGAAATAATTTCATTACATAAATATTCTAATCATCGTAGTACATCTCAAATTTGATCTTCAATAGAAATCACAAACAATTCTATGCTCATTCAGGCCACAACATAGCTAATTTAAGCAAAATGAACCGAAAAGGGCAAACAAAAGTTAATGTTCCAAAAAAAAAAGGACAAACAAAAGTTCACACCATACATGCCATCCCCAAACCCAAACCCTGCAGTGTCTTCAATGCAAATCAACGAAAGTAAATGCAAGCAAGGAAAGGAAAGAGACGACCTAGGGTATGGCATATTCAGTTATGCGTGGTGTGCAAATCCAAAAAAGAAAGACAGAAATAGCAAGCTGCAATTGAAGGCATGGAAGATAAAATACTAAACATACTTGTTAGTAGTGTTAGAAATAAGGATTGTACAAGTATTTATTAAAAGAGAAACAAAGTTTGCATGGTAGGAATAACAAAATGATCTGCAATTCAAAGAGACTTCATGTGAAACAAACAAATTAAATCAAAATTAAAAGTAGGTTGGGTTGCCTCACAAGAGCGCTAAATTTAAAGTCTTTAGCCAGACACAGTTTAGAGCACAATGTCAATCAAAATCCAAGGCAGTGTCTACCATAGAACTTGGGTTCACCCAATGGGGACGATTGCCAAACCTAACAGTGTTTCTAGACCCATGACTATCTAGGAGGGAAATATAACCAGCGTCAGGGTCATGAATCTCTATGCTACCAGGTGTAGATAATGAGGCACAACTATCGACACAGACAGGGACATTATTACACCCAGCACTTTTAGTAGAGTCGGGCTTACCCGGCTCTACCAAAGGGTCAATATCATCAACCCTGTAGCATTCCAACTCATCCTCAGTCTCAGGGTGTCGAACAATGTTAGAGACCTTTAATTTACCCTTGAGGTTTCCAAAAGAAACCTCCAACACTCCCATCCTACAATGAATCACAGCGTCGGCCGTGGCTAGGAATAGTCAATCTAGAATAATGGGAGCATTATGCTTTTGCCTAGGAGTAGGGTCTATATAGAAGACGAGAAAATCAACAGGGAAGACAAACTTATCAACCTTGACAAGTACATCTTCCACTACCCCATGAGGTACCCGCTTTGTCCTATCAGCCAATGCAAGTGTGACATTAGTTGGCTTAAGGTCTCCTATGCCCAATTCCTGAAAAAACTGAGTAAGGGATGAGGTTTACACTCACTCCTAGATTTGGCAAGGCTCTACTGGTGTAACACTCTCCTAAAATGCATGGAATCGTAAATGCCCCGGGGTCTCAAAACTTGGGTGGGGTGCCCGACACTCTGCTCACCTTCTCAGTAAGCCAGACCTTCTTCGGGATATGCGTTTGTGCGCGCTTCTTTTTGGAGCAAAGGTCCTTGAGGAACTTGGCATACATAGGAATGTGTTTAATGGCTTCAATCAACGATAAGTTGATCTTCACATCCTTAAACACATCTATTAGCTCAGCCCTCTTTGGGTCATCCTTCTTCTTCGGTCCTATAAGGGTCGAAGGAAAAGGGACAACGAGTTGACAAACCCTATCTTATGGGTCCTCCCCATTAGATGTCGGGAAGGGATCCATGCTCTCCTTCTCAACTTTGACCTCCATGTCCCTAAGGTTCCCCTCCTCAGACACTGACACAACCTTATGTTGCTTGTGAGGAAGCAAGTTAGGGTTAGAACTAGTCAACTTTGCTGGAATTGTGAGAGGTTGGGAAGGTAACCTCCCTTCCTCTCGCCTATGAAGTGCTTGGGTCAAGTGTCCTATCTGGTCCTCTATTTTAGCAATAGATTGAGAATGTGATCGGGGCCAATTGTGTGGTGTCCTCCATGAATCGGAGCATATGCTCCTCAAACTGAGAAGAGTATCTTGGAGATGGGGGAGAGGGGTTAGCATGTAAAATAGGGAGAGTAGGTTGAGAAATATACCTCTGCCCTCACGAAAACGCAGGAGGGTGCGCGTTACCTATAATACTAGGATTCTGTTATCTCGTGGGTGGATTCTGATGGTTTTTTTTTCTCCACGAGAAATTCGGGTGGTCGTGCCATCTAGGATTGTAGCTGCTTGAGAATGGGTCACCATTCTTTGAAAAGCCCTGCGTCGTAAATACTTATTCCTGCAAAAATTCGAAAAATTGTGAAGCATAAATGTAGTTAAGTATAGAATGGTTAGCGCCAGAACAAATGCCACAGGTGTTGACACCATGGGATGATTCAGTAATATTAATTGCATGCACGTTAGGAGGATTGGTCTGAGATGCCATAATCTGATCACCTTTTCTACTAAGCGCTTCTAACTTAAATGCGATGTCATCATTAGGCGCCGCCCCATAAACACTATTTGCACCTCTCCTAACCATCATAGCAGATGAGACCTAGTCAAAGGAGTGCTCACTAAGACTCTCAAAAAGGGTCCACGCTTCATTCTCATCCTATTGGTTAAATGCTCCCCCGCATGAAGCATTAACCATCTGTTTGTGGAACGCAGTGAGTCAGTCATAAAAATTTTGCACTAAAGCCCACTTGGGAGACCCTTGGGGGGAACAGCTCCTAAGAAGCTCCTTAAACCTGTCCCAACTCTCGTGAAATTATTCTCGGTCATTTTGTTCAAAACTATTGCACACCTAACAACCATTATTCTAGCCTTAGGATAAAATTTGACCAAGAACCTTTGTTGAAGGTCCTCCCAAGTAGTGATTTCGTCCCTGGATAAGGATTGAAACTACTTTTTGGCTACGTCTTTTAACGAAAATGGAAAAAGACGTAGTCTAGCCGCATCAATCGAGATACTTGATAATGGCAAGTTTCACAAATTTTAAGGAACACATCAAGGTGTTCGTATGGGCTCTCAATCGGCTTTCCATAGAAAGTGGAAAGTATGTTGATGAACTCAGGTTTAAGCTCGAAGTTGGCGTTACCCACGGTGGTTAAAGTAACCCCGGCAGGTGCAACTTATGTTTGGGGAATGAAGTGGTCCCCAATCGTATGTGGTGAGAAATTAGCCATACTACACCCCAAAAAAAATAAAAAAAAAACAAAAAAAAAACAAATAAGTAAAAATAAACGAAAAAAGAAAAATAAAACATAAAAGTAATCTAATGAAAAATAAGTAAGTTTTTTTAAAACAAAATAAATAAACAAATAAAAACAAAAAAAAAGCTCGTTAATTTCTAAATCAATCTAGCCTACCGATTCCTTGGCATCGGTGCAAAAAACTTGGTGTGATCTTAGAGGTTGTTTTAAAACCGTTTACTCGCAAGCGTACGAGATCGTCTTAGCTAAATCGGGTACATGGGTCGTATTCACAGGAAATCGGAGTTAAGTCGGATTTAGTTATTAATGAGTGGGTGAAATCCGGGTTTTGTTTGTTTGAATGGTTGTTAACTAAAATAGTAAAACTAAATATATACTAAGATTGCCAATTCAATTAAGATTAATTCAAGGAATGAATTCAGGGTAGCTTTACTCGTATCCCGTCATTATATTCTACTATGACAATGATTTAGGAGGCTTAGGCTATAAGTACTAAGCTTGGGTTAATATTTAAACTAGGGCTTAGGGTAATGAATTAGTCTAAAGGCATAACCTATCATATCACTCTACATGTAGCAGAGGTTATCTCATTAGTAATACTTAATTCTTTCTTGCTCTTAATTCAATATTAAACATGTGTTAGTACTTAAGTTAGGGTTTAGGGTAATGAATTAGTCTAAAGGCATAACCTGTCGTATCACCTTAGATGCAGTATGGATTATCTCAATAGCACTAACAAATTCTTTTGTCACTCCTAATTCTATATTAACTATATAAAAGATTGTGCTCGGGGTTAGGTACAACCTCAACCCTAACCACGCGTGAAAACCAGTTATGTTATGGTCTAAGTTACAAGCTCGTAGACTAACGCTAATAATTTGAAGATCTCAATATGGCTACGAGCACACATATACAAACACCAGACAATCATGAATAATTTCCCACAGGGGTACGTATATAACACAACATAAATCCATTGTCAAAAGAATAATATAAATCCGCGATACGTGCGGCTACCTGCCCTTCATCCCTAAACTACAAGTCTACTCTTCCATAGGAGTTTTACACAACATACAAATCCAACAAAGATAAAATCAATGAATAAAAACTAAGGACTTAAAGACTCGCTCAATTGGTGTTGATGTTGATCCTTGCTTTGATCCTTCCAGCACTCCGACCACCTGCGCTTCGGCTTTTGAGAATCCTTTGAATTTTGTTGCAGCTTCAGGAAGGAGAGGAGGAAGAGAGGCATGGTCAAAGATACGAAATGAGGTCTCCCCCTCTTTAATTTATATCTGCGGCGTGAGCGCTAATCGGGCAGTCGATCGATCGGGCCACCTTCTGAAATTCTTAACTTCATTCCCCCTGTACCTGTTATCCTATATATATAAACTATCCACAAGACCTATTTGAGTTACCGAATTACAACCCGATTGGTCCTTTTTCGCACACGTGGTCGGGTTTATCAATGCAGTTTTCAATTATGGCTTGATTATGCTTGATTTTGCCGCTTTTCGACCTTTATTTGCTCCGTTGCATTCTAAGCCTAAATATAAATAAATTACAACAAAACAAATATGTAAAAGGCGAATATGTCGCAGGAATGAAGAATAAAATATGTAAATATAAGGCACAGTAGCTGGTAAGCAAATATTAGTTAAATTGGTTCTAGATAGGCTTTAATAGTTGTTGAACTTTCACTAATCTCATTATTAGATATGGGATTTATAAGCTAAGTATAATGGTTAAACGATGATGAGATTTGTGAAAATTTAATATATAATTGCCCGTTCACAATTGGTTAATAGTGATTTCAACCATAGATTCTTTCAATTTGGTTAATCGCGTGGTCACTTATAGAAAGAAAATTTAAGCATGTAAGGATTTTACGACAAACAAATTAAAAGGATACAAATGATTTATAATAATCCGGTAATAGGTGTCACAAATGTATGCTCTTTGATACGTATTAAGCAAACATTCAATTTGATTTCAAAATGTATCAAATGATAATGCCTCTAACCTTATTCTTGATTTCGAAGTATAGGCACATAACTTCAAATTTTCAAGCATGTCACCGCTAGTGCTAAAATCTGATTCTGTTTGACACGTAACTTTTTCAACTTGGGTCGACTTAGCTTGCTCATCTAACAAGGTAAGTTGGTTGGTTTATTAACCTTGCCAAAAAATGATTAGTTCATTAACGGGTTGGTGCTGGATCACTAATGTGTCGGGTGGGGTTTGACTGGGTTGAACTTGACCGTGTTGAGGAACTAATGACTTGATCCATTGGCCATCGTCTAGTAGTAATCTTTATTTAGTTAAAAGTATTGTAGGCTAGGGATCCGGTGCTGTGGCCCCTGTGAAAGAGAGAGGGGAAAGAGAGAGGGGGAGCCACAAGGATCCCTCCCAGTATTATACTAGGAGGACAAATAACACTTTTGATCCCATGCCGGGGGAACGGAATAACCATTAAGTAAAGAAGGTTAGTGGCTGCATGGAATATTCTTAACCCCCAATTTAATCTTGTTTAATTTTCTTTTAAAATCTAGCTAGTAAAATGTATTCCTATCATGGTTAAAAATGAATGTTGCACTACCTTTGGATAATGCAATTTACATAACTGAAAAATATGAAATGTGTTGGTAGGTTTAATAATTTACATTGGAAATATTTAGTTCCATAATTTTAACCTCATACTAGGGATGTACTTGAGCCGAGCTTAGCCAAGCCCGATTTCACCACGCTCAGGGCTTGGCTTGTTTAAATTAGGCTCGCTTCGGGCTCGGCTCGAAACTCGCTAAGTTTAGAAACTTCAAACTTGAGCTCGATCGTCAAAGGCTTGGGCTTGGCGCGAATTGAGCTTCGCAAGCTCTGAACTAAGCTTGCAATATCTAGGCTCATTATTAAGTTTAATTTATACTCTTTTAAGCTTAGGCTCAGCTTATTTAAGCTTAGACTTGGTTGGATTGGGCATATTTAACCCATTGCTTTATGTTACAGTATAAAACTATTCCTAAGCATTCACTAATTAGCTTAAGCTTTTGGAAGAGATGTCTCTTTGACATGATATTAGAACCTTATTGACCAAAAGGTTACGAGTTCGAGTCTCAACATCCCTCACTTTCAATATTAAAACAATTTAAATATAGGTATGAGATGGGCCTGTATACTATCCACGCTTGAAGTCCAGTTGGCATTCGAGTGAGGGGGCATGTTATAGTATAAAACTATTCTCAGGCTTTTTACTCATCAGCTTAAGCTTTTGGGAAAGATAGTTCTTTGACACGTTATATTAAAATAGGCTCGTTTTGGCTTGTGAGCCTATGAGCTTGAGTTTCACTAGGCTCAGACTCGGCTTTGACTCAATAGGCTAAACGAACTAGTTCAGCTTATTTACACCCCTACGATCATAGTAAACATATCTTTAAGATCGATTAGTTATAACGAATAGTGATTTTGGACCTGTTGCATTCAAAAGAAAGTGATATTATTTGAGCTTCTAAGTAACCAAAAGATTGCATTAGAGGCAATTAACTAAATGGCATCAAATGAAATAAACAAAACCCAAAATGTATAATCATTATACTATAATGTGGGAATAAGAAGTGTCACACTCACACACCTAACCCCTACATTCTCAATCTACCTAACTACTCTATAAATCGAGTTTCTTCCTTGCCCTTTAAAAAAGGGACTAATTATTACATGCTTTAATTATAAGCTTATGTGATTTATTTTAGTGTAATAAGAACAACGAAAAAAAAAAAAAAATTGTCATTTACTTAGAACCTATCAAATGCCATTCTACTGGTAATTTTTTATTTAAATTGCCCAAATATGTCATGGATTTTCTTTTTCTTTCCAGATTTTAAACTTCTACTGTCCTTAACTCATGGTGATTTTTTCTGGTTCCATTTCAGTATTTCGTAGTGTGGTTGTTCCTATTTCTTGGGGTTCGTCTTGGGGTCATCTTTGGTGGGGATTTCTCGGTTGTCTCGAGTTGCTTGAGGGTGGTTGCTTTTTCTTTAGCGTCTGGTGTTGTTGGTTGGAAGTTGTTTTTTCTTTTACTTTGTTCTGTTCTTTTTTTTGTTGTTTTAGTGTTGTTTTGGGGGTTGGGCTTTTGTAACTTGCTTTGTAGGTTCCTTGTTATTTTTCTCTTTTCACAGTTAGTGTGTGCTTTTTGGGTCTCTTGTTTGAGATGCCGGCTTTTGTATTGTGAGTTTATCCTCGCTAATTATCAAAAAAAAATTGGCAATTTTTTATTTAGAAAACTAAAAATCATATTTTAAAGATGATTTCTTGTTTTTATTCTTTTAATTTTTTTCGGTAATAAAACTAAAAATAGAGAATCAAAATTAAGAAAAAATATTTAAATATTTTTTAAGATATGATTTTGGGGATTTAAAAAAAAAAAAGAAAACGATATTAAACATGAGTTTAATATATTTTTTAACTTTATATAATAGTTCTTTTAGTTGATGTAGTTAGATAAATCGAATGAAAAGATAATTATTTACCTTTTGCTTTTCATTATTGATGATGATTACTCTCATGTCTATCGTGTGATCAAACATTTATTTCAAGTGAGTATGCACAGCACTTTTCAACAATCTAACATACTCATACTCATATATGCTTAGCTCATATGGTTACCTAGCGATCTAACATGCTTGCGCTCGTAAGACTGAAGGTCAACTATTTTTGTGAAGACCTTGTTTCCCACCTACAACTGCAGTTAGATAGCTTTTGAATGCGCTTGCCGTACTCTTACTTGTCATTCGTGTTGAAAATTTCAATTGTTTGTTGTCACAAGTACAAAGCCTAATGCTTTCTCGAGGTCTATGCCTTTGATGTTGAGCTCTACTCTGTTACTACATTCAAGATGCCGTTGACATGATAATCTTTTGTCAAGCTAATAAAGAAGAAAGTCCTTGTAACATAAAAAGAGTATATACTACTAGGCATTAAGTTCAATTTTCAAAAAAAAGGGTCTTGGTAGGGTAGGAGTTGGCGGTTCATGGTAGTCATGGTTGGCACACTTCTTACACAAATCAAGCATCTTATTCCTTTTTCTCTAATTTTGTAAAAGTTGCTCGCATTTGTTCTGAATCTGCTGGTTCTCTTGGAGACTTTGGACCAATGTGTTGCATTGGTGGAGCATGACTCTAATTTTTCCTGGGAACATAAATACTTTGTTTCTTCAATGGCAATGTCACTTTATCAAAGGTTCAATGCCTAGTTCAGACATTATTTACTGTTTCACCACCATAAGGGACATAAGGAACTTGCTCATTCCAAGACACCTCTTCAGATTGGCCACACACAATGGACTTATTCAAACTCAAAGGTAGTTTTATGATTTCAAAGTAATTTCCCACCATCACTGCATTGAAAACCCACTTTCGTTTGGTGCTTACTCTCTTTGGTCAATTCATCCTTCTCTGGCAACTTAGATGCCACCGCCTTAGCATGTGTTCAAATAGAATCTAGATGGCACATCTTTAGAAAAGGTAGACCTTGCAGTCATTACTGGCGCACTTAAAGACTATGAAGGAACCGTTTGGGCATCTTCTGTAGTCCTAGTGGAACACATGACTTACATTATGTTGAGTTATTTGCTATCCGGTTTGCTTTGGATGTTTCCACTACTCGACATTGGCTTCATTAACGTCACTTGACCATAGAATTTGACTCCTCCAATGTTGTGTACTAGATGATTGATCCCTCCTCTACATAAAAATGGAATTTTTTTGATAAACAAGAAACTAATCTTGAAGCTCAAATTCAGTATTGTCCCGTTTTCATACTTGCATTGAGACGCATTTTTATTGTGGACCATTATACAAAGTAATGAATCTTGCGATTTGACCCACTAATCACCTCATTTTGATCATGGTGCGCTTCGAGCATAGCTCGCGTCCTTGATTGTCTGTTACATTCTCATTCTCATTTGATTCTTGTAAGGATTTCTTATAATTATTTTTGTTGTGCCATTGAGGTTCCATCGTCTTCTCTTACTCAATTACCACCCCCCCCCCCCCCCCCCCCCCAAAAAAAAAAAAAAAAAAAGAATAGGAAGTGAAGTTATAATTGAAATTGTAATTACGATAGAATTGTTATAGAATGAAATTGATATTTCATTATTGGATAATTGAAGGAAATAGGTTGGAATTATTGTTGCATAACAATTGGAGACATCTCAGATTTCCATCAATTGTGTGGATCATTCCAATTTCAGACAAGTGTCATTTTTCAATCAATTAATTCACTTTAAGTTTGGATCATTTCAAATTTCGGATTGGTTTGAGTCAGGTATAGTCGGCTCGGATCAAATGGTGTTTAAGTCATCTCAAATTTCACATTAATGTTGTAAGGTCATTCTCAGTTTCGAAATAATTAGATTTGGTCATTTCAAGTTTTTAGTTATTTCAATTCAGGTCAAACTCAGGCCAAATTTAAATCTTGTTCTGTTTCGCATGAGCTTAGTTATTAAAATCAAGTCGAGTCTAAGTCGTAGGGTTATTTTAGGTTTCAGTCGTCACTAGGTTTTGAGTCAATCAGGTTAGACACACTTCCGGTTTGTGTCCTCGAAATTGACTCAATTAATGTTTTAGGTCAAAATTAAGGTTTGGGTCAATTTATTTTCAAGTCATCTCTCTAAAATAAATTACATATTTGAGTGGTATACTTTCTTTCTTTCTCTTTCTTTTTTTTCTTTTTTAATTTAAGAGGTAAAGATAAAGTTGTGAGATCCTTAAGATTGCCCCCTTAAAAGAGGGAAGCCCAAAGATTCAGCCCGATAAATAGAAGGGAGGGCTTGAGAGGGGGCATTATTCCGAATAGAAACGCCAAAGCCCTCATGATTGGCATTGGCTAACCAGTCTCCTGAATGATTGGCTTCTCTAAAAACATGATTGTAAAAGATATCTTCAACCGAGACTCTAATAGTATGGATGTCTTCCACGATAGTCACAATATCAACTAGAGATGAATAGATGCCCTTAAATGTTTTGATGACAACCTCATTATCTCCTTCAAGAATTATCTTACTTTGTGTCAGTCTTGATTGCATAAACCAAGGCGCCTCTAGTAGCACTAGCTTTAGCTACAATAATTGGAGCTTGACCAAGTTTTCTAGTTTCGGCTAGGACAATCTTCCCATATTGATCCCGAATAATAAAACCTACCACAGCCGAATTTCCACACTTTGACCCATCAAAATTTTTCTTGACCCAGCTCGGAGGGGGACGGGACCACGAGACTCACCTGGACTTCTTTTTACCTTCCTTGCCTCTCCCACTACTACAAATAGCATCTCCTTCATTCATATTACCCAGAATTAACCATTCCAAATTCATTTGTCTGGCAAGAACAACGGGCTTAACTTGACTCGTCTTCTGATTATGAAACAGTGCATTGTTCCCGTCCTTCCAAATGTGCTAGCAGAGGAAAATAAACTTGGGTAGGTTATTGTGCGATTTGCGGGACTTCAACTGGTCTGCGAGTTTGGAACAATGAGTTGTGGTGACTTGCCAATGCAGAGCCTTAGCCACCTCCTATATATCTTTAGCTCTCGGATGTAAAAATAGAACATGATTCAAGTTCTCATTAGCAAACCTGCACTAAATACAAGTATCCTCATGCTAGGAATGCCCTTTTTAACTTGAACACCTGTTATGAGGAGTCATTTAATGGTTGTCATAGAAAGACATTCAGTTTGGGTGCGATGTCAAAATTCCAAACCCATCGAAACCCATAGGAATTCCTTTCCAAATAATCCAAATTATAGGCCAGCCAATAGCAGATTTGACAATAAAATTACATGTGCTAAAGTAACTTCAACAAAGTTTGTCCTCCACATTTGTCTTAGGAACATGGACACCCTGGTATGAAGAAATCGCGGGACCTCATCTCTAATTTTTTCATGTCCCACTCCCCACCGGCGATAAAATCAGCCACTATCAGGGTAGTGTCTCCGACATGATCACCCTCCCTTAACAGACTAATTAAAGGGACATCCGAAGCCCAATGATCAAGCCAGAAATTGACCTTGCTCTTTGAGTGGTATATAACTGCTATTATATATATATATATATATTTTTTTTTTTTTTTTTTGGTAGCCTATCCACATAAGATAATATAAATTATATTTAGTAACATTAATTTCATAGCTTGTATTAACAATTATAAATATGCCATGTATTTATTGCTATTATCAATCATGATTCGTATTATTAACATATTTTTTAGTTGACAAAAACATTTAATTGAAAACATTACCAATATAATTAAATTCAGTTACTCGGTTAATAATTAAATTGGGTCAGGGTTAAGAGTTTCTAACACGTTTAATCAACGGGTAGGATTCGGGTGGATTCCAAGCTCCCCTGGCATAATACGAACACAAATACGATACGACACATTTGTCCAATTCAACTATCTTTCTTGAAAACATCACCAATATAAGTAAATTGGGCTACCCATTTAATAATTAGATTGAGTAAGGGTTAAGAGTTTCTAACATGTTTAATTAATGAATAGAATTTGGGTTGACTTTAAGACTCCTCGCATAATACAAACACAAATATGACAGGACACATTTTTCCACCCCAACTGTCTATCTTGGAATTCACATACACAAAAGGGCCTTATAGCAAAAGATTCCTTAGTTCCCTAAAATAAATTAGCCGTAACTATTAAACACCTACCCCATCCATACAGCAAATCCAGCTGGTGTCGGCACAATAAAAATGCTTTAAAACAAAAACAAAAATATCTTGAATAGATTCCACGATGAAGAGCTTGGATTCGGATCTTGGTAGGAGAATGACGGCGGATAACGTCGGCGCCACCACTGCTGGTGGTGGTGGTGGAACCACGTCGTATGGAGCAAAGGAGCATGGGGAAGAGGGGTGGGAGAGGAGGCCAGGGGGGATGTTGGTGCAGAAGAGGAGAGAGAATTTGGGTAACCCGGTTCCTGTTATTCGGGTTCGGGTTGCCCATGGGGATCTACGGTATCAGATTTCCGTTAGTTCTCAAGCTACTTTTGGTAAGTTTGTTTTTCGTTATCATGAGAATTTATTATGTATTTGAGGTTTGATTATTTATTATATTTAGGATTCATAACATTTTAAATATTATGAGGTTTCAAAATTTTATCATTAAGTAACCTACGTCGGCACTTGATGAATTTTCACCATAAAATATTGACGTGGTATATTATTACAATGATATATATGATCAATATATTAATATTTTCAACAAAAATTCAATAGAATAAAAGAAAAAAGATTACTGAAATAGGAGGGAAGGTATTTATATATTAGCAAAATAATGTGTAATGTTAGTATTTTGTGATAAAAAAATAACACTATGATAAAAGAGCAGCAATATATTGTTAGAATTATTTTGCATGCTACCAACTTTAATATAATTCTACCGAGATTTTGGCACAAAGGACCTAATTGATAAAATTCTTAAGTTTTAAGGTATTTGAGTGATAAATTTTTTAAACCTTAGGGTACTATATGGTATCATTAAAATGCTAGGATAATTTAGGTGTTAGATCCTTAAAAAGAAAACCTTTTGGGGTGTCTACTTAGGGTGTGTACATTACATATAGTTTTTGGTCGTTGACAAACTAAAAACTATACATCGAAAAAGGGTTTTTTGTTATTTAATTTGTGAAAGTGAAACTGAAAACAAATTAAGTTATTGGAAGAGATGAACAACACTACATGTTGAATGGCAGGGGAGCTGAAGAAGCTACTAACACCAGAGTGCGGGCTGCAACATTGGGAGCAACGCTTGATTTATAGAGGAAAAGAAAGAGAAAATAAACAGTATTTGGACTTATGTGGTGTCAAGGACAGATCTAAGCTCATTTTAATGGAGGATCCTTGTTGCCAAGAGCAGAGATTCATCGAGATGCGTAAGTTGTACGAGCTCCAACGCGTTCAACAAGCTATCTCCTACATCTCCACGGAGGTCGACACGTTGGCGCAGCAGGTGATTGTACTCTCCTTTACTCTTATGTCAACTTTCTAGTAGAGTTAGCAATCGGGGCCTTAGGTTGGGTAACCCACTGGGCCTATATGGTGATCTCTTATTTCTCGTTACTCAAATGTGAGATTCAAATAGACTCGCATGTGGAGTCTTTAACAGATACACCTAATCGAAACCTAAGCGACATGATTGGTGCCTCTAATGGAAATTCGAAGAAAGTCTTAGGTTCATCTTTCCCTTCCCTAGGTGTTAGTGGTCTTTCTTAAGGTATCATTGTACTTTTTTACCTTTTGAATAGGGTTGAGTATAATCATCAATTATACCAGCATCTCGACCTTCGACTCGACCTCAGTTTATTACAAATTCAAGGTTACCCAAATCCAAAACGATACATCCGAATCCAATCCAACCAATTGGTTTTACTATGGAACTCCACTTGGATTTATATGTAGACCTCATTAACTTCATGAGTCGAATCTAAAAAGGCCCAGTAAAATTTAAAAGTATCCATTCAAGTTGGATTATCTCGGTTTGTTACTCAATACCTTGGTTTTGTTTGTGAAATTGATGGGGATTTGTCCTGTAATTTTGAATATTGTATCAGGTATCAGCAATGGAGAAAACAGTAGCAAGTGGAGTGAAAGTTCCAGAAGTTCAGATTGCAACACTCATTGAGATGCTTATGGCACAAGCAGTGAAGCTTGATAATATCCCTGCCCATGCACAAAATATTACTCTTAAAAATTTGCAGGTATTCACTTCAAGAAACAACCTTTTTATTTGATGTTGTGGGACTTAATGTTAGAAAAATTCAGAAAATACTTGCAAACACCTTAAAACCGGGTATCCAAACGATCTCAGGTATTGAGGCGTGTGATCACTATCCTTAAGGCTTATTTCGGTATACGAAATATCCTCGGGGATACAACAACTACCAAATATAGAGTGAAGATGTGTATGGGGAGAGATTGATAAAGATGTAAAGAGATTGGTCAGATATATAGACAACACACCTTTGGAAATTTCCACAAGAACACAAGAACAAAGTGATGATGTTCTTCAATTTCTCTCTTATGATTTTCTCTACAAATTCATGTAAACTTTTTTTTTTATCAAAAGAGTGGGGTATATATCTGTATATTATCTCAGAGTTTTTTTCCCAAAACGAAGAGCCTTAACATATAAAAAGAACCGGGAAGAAAACGCACAGAAAACCGTCAAAAACGTCCTGTGTGTCGAAGCTGTGTGTTGACACACAGATCGACACACAGCTTTCACACAGCTTTCTGTAAGCTTGTGTGTCGACACACAATTTCTGTGTGTCGACACACAGGTTTCCTTCGTGCGCTACTGTAATGGGCTGTGTGTTGACACACGGGCCATGTGTGTCAACACACAACTGTCTTCCCTACGTTATGTAGGATTTTGTGTCGACACACACCCCCAACAAGCTCTAATCTTTTATACAAGTATCGGAACAACCTCAAATACATCTTATACATATATATACAACATTTAACACATTTATATACACATTTGTCAACAAATATTTTGAAAATACACTAACAATCCTCCACCATTTTCAAAATACAACCAATCTTGAAATGACATCTTGTTTAAAGGAGGCCTTATTGTGCATCAACGAGGGTGTCTCACGATTGAACCCTCAGCTAGTGAAAAGACCATACAGTTAATCGGATCGAAAATGGTAGACCAAGCTTTGAACCATACAACCCATTTGACTAACCGAATATCTAATCACGCACAAGACGTACTCCCAGTACACACCCTACACCTCCCAGATCGACACATTTATGGCCTTGTGTCCTGTACCCTTCGTGAGTGTTTCAGGGCCAAACTCTTGTCAAAAATCAACCCTTTGAAGCGGCCAAACTTCAATACTCACTAAGGTGGACCTCATCGATCATGCACCTGCGATGCGACATTCAATAAGTTCTAAAACTAGGTCCATTAAGAGCATTTGCTCATCCTTCTATAATCACTAACGCAGGTATCAAGCACTTCACACTCAGGATGGAAACAAACTCATTTAGTGCTTGCAGTCACACAGATGACAAGTCTCTCTTATTGAACCCGAGACCTAGCGTCATACTAGGCGTCGAGTTGAGGGCCTATCATGGGCGACTAATTATGACAGGTTTCAACCCCATCCCTTCATTTGTTTTCAAAACCAAATCTCTAGCCAGGCCTTTAGTAAATGGATCCGCTAGATTCTGACAGGTTCTCACGAAGTGCACAGTGATAACACCTTCCCGAATAAGGTGTCTCACCATACTATGTCTCACACCAATGTGTCTGGACTTCCCATTATACACTTCACTGTATGCTTTAGAAAGCGTAGCCTGACTATCACAATGGATAGAAATAGGAGAAATCGGCTTCGGCCACAAAGGTATCTCATACAAGAGATCCTTTAACCACTCGGCTTCTTTAGCCGCAGAAGCGAGAGCTATAAACTCCGCCGCCATTGCAGAGTCAGATATGCAAGTTTGTTTCTTGGAACCCCAAGAAACTGCACCCCCACCAAACAGGAATACCCATCCATTCGTGGATGCATGATCCTCCACATCGGAGATCCAACTTGCATCAGTATATCCTTCCAAAATAGGAGGATGCCCAACATAATTGAGACCATAATCCATAGTCTTCTTTAGGTACTTCAGTACCCGGTGCACTGCATTCCAGTGCAACTTACTCGGTTTGCTGGTATACCTACTCAGCTTTCCAATAGCAAAGGCAATATCAGGCCTAGTGCTTGTCATGGCATACATGGGACAGCCAATAGCTCGAGCGTACTCCAATTGTGCCACTGGAGCACCCCCATTCGGTACTAATTTCACACTAGGATCCATTGGTGTGGATATCGGTGCACAGTCAAAGAAATGAAACATTTTCAACACCTTTTCGATATAGTGAGACTCTGTCAAGGAAATGGAATTACCATTCCTTACAATTCTGATACCGAGGATCACCTCCGCCTCACCCATGTCTTTCATAGCAAAGTTTTCAGAGAGAAACAGTTTAGTTCTCTCTACTTGTTCCATATCAGTACCGAAAATCAGCATGTCATCGATATACAAACATATAATGACCCCTTTGCCATTATCAAACTTGCTATAGACACATTTATCTGATTCGTTTATAACGAATCCATTGTTCAATACAACTTGATCAAATTTTTGGTGCCATTGCTTCGGAGCTTGTTTCAGCCCATACAGAGAACGTATGAGTTTGCACACTTTCTCTCTTGGCCCAGAACAACAAACCCTTCTGGTTGTTCCATGTATACTTCCTCCTCTAGCTCACCATTCAGGAATGCCGTTTTGACATCCATTTGGTGTATCACTAGTTTAAAAATGGAGGCAAGGACTATCAATACCCTTATTGTCGATATCCTAGCCACGGGGGCATATGTGTCAAAGTAGTCCAACCCGTGCTTTTGGGTGAACCCTTTTGCCACCAATCGGGCCTTGAACTTGTCAGTCGTTCCATCAACTTTCATCTTCTTTTTGAAGATCCATTTGCACCCGATTGGCTTACTTCCTCGTGGAAGGTCCACAAGGATCTAGGTATTCTTACCTAAAATGGAATCCATTTCATCGTTTACAGCCTCTTTCCAAAACGAGGCATCATGAGACCTCATTGCCTCATCAAATGTCATAGGATCAGCTTTCATGACGCAACAATATGGAACCACTTGGTCCACATCGTTCCTCGAACCTTCTACCAAATACGTGTAGAAGTCCGAACCGAAGGATTTCTCCTTCCTTGCTCTCTTACTCCTTCGGAGTTCTAGAGCACTATCAGAGACACTCTCCCTCTCATGACGAAGAATGTCATCAGACACTTGCGTGTCAATCTCAACCGGTACATAATCCCTCGGTCTAGGGATAGAAGTAAACCGATTCTCGTCAAATATTGCATCTCTGGATTCTATCATCGTATTCACGTTGATATAATCATTAGGTTCGACAACATAGAACCGATATGCTTTACTATGAGACGCATAACCCACAAAAATGCAATCAATGCCTTTTTCACCTAATTTTTTTCCGTTTAGGATCAGAGACTCTAACAACTTCCCTACACCCCCACACTTTTAGGTAATCTAAATTAGGGGCTCGTTTGTTCCACAACTCATATGGAGTTATTTTATTTCTCTTGTTTGGAACTCTATTTAATATGTGACAGGCCGTTAACATAGCCTCACCCCAAAATCCATCACTGAGACCGGAATAAGATAACATGGAATTAACCATCTCAGTTAGAGTCCGGTTTTTTCTCTCAGCCACGCCATTTTGTTGTGGCGTATAAGGTGCAGTTATTTCATGTATTATTCCCGTGGATTCAAAATATTTAGGATCATATTATTCGCCACCACGATCCGATCTTAAACGCTTGAGGAAGGTTTCACAGTGTAATTCAGATTCTGCTTTATATGCTTTAAACTTATCAAGCGAGTCGTCTTTGTTACTTATCAAATAAACATAACAAAATCTTGAATAATCATCGATAAATGTAACAAAGTAATTCTTTCTACCCAAACTCGGTGTTCGCTTGAAGTCACATAAGTCACTATGGACTAGATCAAGTAGATTAGTTTCTCTTTGCACAGAAGGAAATGGAGATTTCGTTATTTTTGTTAGCATACAAGTCTTGCACTTGTCAACAACTTTATCTATATGAGGAATCAACGAAGAATTATCCATTTCATGTAATCTACGAAAATTCACATGACCTAGTCTATAATGCCATAAAAACGACGAATCAAGCATATAAACAAAATCAACGATCTTATTATTAACGTTTAGTTTAAACATACCATTACATAGGTATCATTTCCCAACAAATACACCACCCTTCGACAAAATAAACTTGTCGGCCTCGAAGACCAACTTGAACCCAAACCTATTCAACAGGCCATCAGATACAAGATTCTTCTTAACATCGGGAGCGAAGCATACATCGGTTAAAGTAAGGGTTTTTCCGGATGTGAAAAATAAGTCAATTTTTCCCTTCCCTTTAACCAGTACCGACGCCCCATTTCCCATGAACAACTCAGTTCCGTTGTCCATGGGCTCAAAAGTGGAGAAGAACCCCCTATCCTTACATACATGCTTCGTGGCCCCCGAGTCAATCCACAAAGAATTATCACTCTCGATTAGATTGACTTCCGAAATCATCGCCACGAACCTCTCGTTCGAATTTTTAGTGCGATGATCAAGCCCGTTGCCTTTGTTCTTTTTAAGGTGATAACAATCTTTTCGCATATGACCGGGCTTCTGACACTCCCAACAAACCACTTTCGGCCTATTGTGCTTATTGTTCTTTTGGAAGTGTCCGGTTCTCTTTGGTCCCTTACTAGATTGGCCTTCCTCTGCGACGTTGATTTTATCAACATCACTCGGGCGGTCTTTGTTGTCATCTTGCACCCTGTAACCTTCCTCAATACGTAAATGGTTAGCGAGTTCCTCAATTGACATATCCTCCTTCTTATGTTTTAAATTTTTCTTTACATCTTTCCAAGAGGGAGGAAGTTTGTCAATTAAGGAAGAAACAACGATTGTGTCGTCCATATTCATGTTATGTTGTTTAAAATTATTTAATATACGTTATATTTCATGGAATTGCTCCATGACAGGACGACCATCAATCATCTTATAATTATTAAATTGACTAACCAGGAATTTTTTGCTTGTTGCATCCTCGGCCATGTAACGAGCCTCAAGTGCGTCCCATAGTTCCTTCGCGGTTGACATGTTAGAGTAAATGTCAAACAAGGCATCGGTCATCCCATTCAAGATGTGCCCTCTACAAATGTAATCATCGTTTTCCCACTTCAGTCTTGCCCTTTGCTCGGCCAACGTTTCTTCCTCCTCAGAAACTGGGGATGGAGACGGTGTATTCAGGACATACACCATATTCAGTGTTGTTATGAGAAAATGCATCTTCCTCTGCCACCGTCGGAAATTTCCCCCATCAAACCGGTCCAATTTCACAAAATTGGATGCCATCTCCCTTAATGATGAAGCCATAACCCAAACCAGAAATATAAGCCTTAAGATTGTTAGAAAAATTCAGAAAATACTTGCAAAAACCTTGCAACCGGGTATCCAAACGATCTCAGGTGTTGAGGCGTGTGATCACTATCCTTAAGGCTTATTTCGGTATATGAAATATCCTCGGGGATACAACAATTACCAAATATGGAGTGAAGATGTGTATATGGAGAGATTGATAAAGATGTAAAGAGATTGGTCAGATTTATAGACAACACACCTTTGGAAATTTCCACAAGAACACAAGAACAAAGTGATGATGTTCTTCAATTTCTCTCTTATGATTTTCTCTACAAATTCATGTAAACTTTTTTTTTTTTATCAAAAGAGTGGGGTATATATCTTTATATTATCTCAGAGTTTTTTTCCCAAAACGAAGAGCCTTAACATATAAAAAGAACCGGGAAGAAACCGCACAGAAAACCGTCAAAAACGACCTGTGTGTCGAAGCTGTGTGTCGACACACAGATCGACACACAGCTTTCTGTAAGCCTGTGTGTCGACACACAGATCGACACACAGGTTTCCTTCGTGCGCTACTGTAATGGGCTGTGTGTTGACACACGGGCCATGTGTGTCAACACACAGCTGTCTTCCCTGCATTCTGTAGGATTTTGTGTCGACACACATGGCCCATGTGTCGACACACACCCCCAACAAGCTCTAATCTTTTATACAAGTATCGGAACAATCTCAAATACATCTTATACATATATATACAACATTTAACACATTTATATACACATTTGTCAACAAATATTTTGAAAATACACTAACACTTAATTCCTCCAAGTAAACTGGCTTGATAGGAGAGAGATATTCTGACCATACAAACTGGACCATGCTGCCATTCTCATGTGATACATGATTTTAATACACTCTATGCGCAGTGCGAATCATGTCAAACTAGTACACAACATCTCTTGAGGGTAACTCCCTAAAGGGGTAAGGCTGCTTATATCCAACCCTCTCCCCGACCCTGCTCAAGCGGGAGCCCTTAAGGCATTGGGTTTGTTGTTGTTGTTGTAGAGTGTAAAACTATTCCTGAGCCTTCACTCATTAGCTTAAGCTTTTAGAAAAAGTTAATTCATTGACATGGTATCAGAACCTTGTTGACCAAGAGGTCACCACTTTCAATATTAAAACAATTTAAGTACAAAGTATGTGGTGGGCCTGTGCACTATCTACGCTTGAAGCCCAATTAGCATTCGCGTGAGGGAACATGTTAGAGGGTGAAACTATTCTTGAACCTTCACCCATCAACTTAAGCTTTTGGAAAAAGTTGATTCCTTGACAAATATCCTATTAGAGGATATAATTGGACTTAACTCCTCTTAGAGAGCTAATCATGCTGACCCACATTTGGCTGCAAGATATAAAGAACCTGAATTCACCCTTTTCGTTAAGAAAAGCAACGTGTATGCCCTTGCCCATTTAGCAACTCATCCTGTCATTTGACCCATTTGGTATTGTAGCACCCAGCATAAGATCAATTCGGTGTTGTATGTCCATCAGTAGTGGCGGATCTAGAACTTTTATTAAGGGTGGGCTTGAAGTATAAATTACTCATTTTTCACTTTATTCAATTTATTAGTCGTATATTTGTTAAATATTTTCATCTAAAGTCAAAATTTACCTCTTAAGCACTACTAAATATAAGAAAATTTTGAGACAATTTTATTTAAGGCATCCAGCCATACAAAAATACACATATATATAAAAAGTAATAACTTTTCAAATGGGGTCTTATCGTCATTTAAAATATTTTTTATGAAATCTCTTACTGTATAACATACATTTTTTGGATATGCGCCAAAAGGTAATTTGAAGTGATAAATCTAAATTTGTGACTCGCGAGAGTTCAATAAATAATTTTAGTTTTATATTTAAGATATTACACATTTTTCCTACAAACAAACTATTACAAATAAACTTGAACAAGAATCGATGCATAAATATGAAAGTATAAATATACAACTTATAATAAATCATAGAGTTGAAAATGTTAGAAAAAAATTTGAAATAATTTGCATACAAACTAAAAATTTTGAGCAGTGTGCACGAGTAAATTACATGTATAACTATATTTAAACAAAAATTAGTGAGACTATTAACATATCAAAAAATATTTATTTTTAATTTTTGCCTAAAATATCTGATATTGATTGTGTATAAAAAAAAAAAAAAATTTCTGCAGAAATTTAGTTAGGAAAAAATCTCCCAATGTCCTCAACTGGGAATTCGATCTGGCGCCCAAAAGCTTTCCATCTAAGGTTGGTACCACCGGACCAAACGTGCAAAACCACGTGCTCCAAAATACAATTGTTTGAGGTCAGTAGGCTTGAGCCCGCCCTAACATCAACGTGGATCCGCTGCTATCCATCAATGATGGTAAGGAATATAGCAACTCCTCCAAAGAGACATCAACAAATTCCTCTAATAGGCTTCTCAACTCATCTTTCATCTCTTCCTTATTTGCCGAACTCTCCTTGCCTATGAAGACATACATAACTCAGGTCTCTCCAATCTCCCCGGTGAGTATGACTCTAATATGGAGATTTGGGTTCTTAGTTGAAGCTACTCAGGGTACTTCGTCCTTGTTGGGAAATAAGAGAATCTTGGTTCCCTTAAATAAGAAGCTATAAGTGTTCCTTTTTATTTCATGGGGTGCCGGTTTATCGCGTTGATACGGAAGACCAAGTAGTAGATGATGGGCATCTAGGGAAACCATGCCAAATTGGATCCCATCTTAGTATTTCGCCCTAATAGAAAAATTAACCAAGTAAGATTTGGATATTGTCACCTGGTTCCTTGTCTTCAATCAGGAAAGCTTATCTGGACTTGGATGTGTCTTTATCCTAAATCCAGCTTCTTGACTCTTGAAAAATGACATTCTCACATTTGCTGAGTTGATAACTAGGTAGAACCTTTCGATTAAAGTTGCATGTTAACTGGAAGATGTTATTCCTCAACTACCCATCTCTTTCATTCCCTTATGAAGCAAGGCATACACATGTTATCACTAGTAGATATCCTTCATCACTTATTACTTCTCTCCAGTTGGGTCTTCAACTGCCTCAACCTCTTTATTGACCAACTTGACATTATAGGCTTTGGCTTCCTTGACATATAATCCCTTGCTATACTTCTAACCTTTGCGGCATTCGACGATACGATGCCCGATCTCCCCACACCTAAAGCTTTGTGTGCTCGAAATAGAGGCCTGGTCCAGGTTGTTCGATTGGTTAGTACTTGACATAGCTGATCTCATCGAATTTTCTTGTATGCCCCTATTAGGAGGGGTGCTCTTGATGATTCGATCTTCAGGATGTGGGTCCTCGAAAACAGTCTCTCTTCCACTCGGAAGGGGGAAGGCTATATACATCCACCCCCCCAGACCCTGCTTAGTGCGGGAGCCACTGTGGCACTGGGACTATTGTTGTTGTTGTTGTTGTTATTGTTTGCCCCTATTAGGAGGGGGCCTCACTTGAATCAGTTCTCGATCGCTGACCTTGCCGCTCTAAGAAATATTTGTATGCACCGCGATTATTGCCTCTCGACTTGTAGGGCTCTCTAAAAAGCTTTTAAAAAAAGTATCAAACATGTTTAAAACCTCCTTGAGCGACTCCCTCAGAACACCAATATACCAATGCGCCATCTATTTGTCTGTCTTAAACTAATTCATTTCTCGCCAGAATAGAACTCTGTACTATAAACCACCGTAGAGCAGGAGCCTTGACATAAATTATGGAGCTTCTTATACATAAACCTAGCGTGATTATGGCTATGAAGGCGCCTCTCATGTATTTTTTTCATCTTTTCCTGCGTTTCGGTCTTACCTTGCCCTACCTCATCCTTTAGTGTTTAAGTTGTTGCCACTCGGAGTCAATTCTACCTCGTAGCCTATAGCTGCCACTTAGAATTGAAAACTTCCTTGAAAGACACCTACCAATCTAAGAACTCCTTTGGTTGCCTCCCACCTTGGAATTCCAAGGTCTCAATTCGGATCCTGGACTCTGAGCACTTGTCTTCCATTACTTGAATGTGTCATAAGAGAGCCTCGCCCTCATGCGATTGTGCTCCTATAAGCATTTCCTACTAAAAGAATTGTTGAAGCTCTCCTTGGTGTCTTTCTCATCACCCACACCCTCTGGATACTGAGGCTAAGTTGTTTGGCGGAATGCTCCATAGCAAAATTGATATACCAAAATATAATCTCCATCTCCTCAAACCTCTTCTCCATTTTTGAGCACCATCCCTTTCATAGACTTCTCTGACGGGTGCGTATCTCAGTTGTTTCTTAACCACCAGTCTCCGTCAACTTCGTGTGGAGTAATGCAAACACACCTTACTACAAGCTGTCGCTATTGCTTGGCTACTTCCTCGTCGCTAGCTGCTTCCTCCGCCATCTCTATTTCTTCATTGACTAACTCTTCATCACAAGCTTTAACATCCTCAATGTATGGCCTTTTTCTGTACTTCTCACCTAGATGACTTTCAACAACATAGTGTCCATTTTCACCACTTGAAGCATTGCATTCATGAAGTACATGCCTAATCCTTGTTTTATAGTTTGCTAGTGCTTGCCCTAATTGGTCTTTTGGACTGCTTTATACACGGATATTGCTAGGGGAGACTGGCCTCTCCAAGAATTACTATTTTGACTCTACCTTTACTGCCTCTTAACCTCTTGGGCTCTCTAGTAAGCTTTTAAAATAGAAAAGAAGTCAAACTTGTTTAACACTTCCTAGAATGACTCTCTCAGCCCACCAATATATCTAACTGCCAACTATTCATCAGTTTTTGCCAAGTTGTTTCTCGCCATCAATGGGTAAATCTCTGCGGTGTAGGTCTTCTCTGAACTTTGCTCGTTGACATAAATTCTGGAGCTTTTGAAACATTAGCCCTGTGTGATTATTGGGTAAAAAAGCATTTCTCAAGTGCTTCTTTATTTTCTTATAGGTTTCAATCTTACTATTGTCTTGCCTCAAACATGAATGCTTGAGCTACTACCACGAGGTGACAATCCTACCCTTAGCTTAGTTGCCATGAAAGAAACCCACGTGTGCTTGGGAACCTACTTAGACTTGAGTTCTTAATCAATGGATGCCATCCAATTTCAGAGCTCCTTGGGCTACTTTTCACCTTAGAATTATGGGATTTACTCAAGATTTCAAACTCCAAGAACCGGTCTTTAGAATACTCAAATCTGTCGAAGAAGAGCCTCTCCCTCCTACGGTTGGATCTATTGACGCCAACCGTGCTGAAAGGGTTGTTGAAAGGCGCCTATGCATCTTCTTCATGACCCATGCCTTGTAGATTTTGAGGCTGAGTTGCTTGATGGAGCATTGCTCAAAGCTGCTCCAAAACCAACTTCATAAGCTGCTATCATGCCCCAATTTTCTCAAATCTTCTCTCTATTTTGCGAGCATCATCCCTCTTTGATATCTCTCTGACATGCACGTATCTTTTCTTTTTTGGGGCCATGGCATAACATTCTAGGTTTGATGCCATACTGATGCAACTGCTTGTTTGAAATTATATGCACGGGAAGAATTTAGCAGCCTTCATTTGATTCAAGTGACTATAGCAAGACTGAATGAAGGGGGAAACTCAACTTGGAATTCTTGGAGAAAGCACAAAAGAGAGATAAAATACTTAATTTATTTACAAAGTGGAATAAACACCATTGTAAAGAATTACAAGCTTATTGGTAGGTTAATGTCCTATCTAATTCACGATTCCTACTCATACTCAGATTACAATGACTAAACCTGAAAAAAATGAAGGGAAAAATCTTATTCTAACTAGGAGTCGATCTTCTAGAAGAAAATAAGACAAACATGCTAAACCAAGGCCAAATGTGAACCCAAGCCAGACTCTAGGCTTCTAGAGGGTGCGCTCTCCTTCTAGCCCTCATCTTTGTAATCGTTAGCGTCCCTCAAATTCCAACTCCCTTACTCATGAAATCACTTGGCGACTTCTCCCTCATAGCCATATCTTTGTTTGCATCAGAGCAAAGACCTTAACAATAGGGTAGGGAATAAAGAGACGAGCTACACAATAGTTTAGAAGACGGATCATCATTAAAGCACACATGGGTAGATGACTTTAAACACTTTGTTTGGCTTGTTCAACATCTGCTTCATACATTTGAATCCATTTGTAGTACAAGCTCTTCCAGCCAAGATATGCCAAAAACCCAAGACATCTAATGCACCTCCTCTACTGTATGGGAAATAAGGCTTAACTGGATATCCAGGCTGAGGTTCGCACTAGGCAAGCTCCGAGCATCCCACGCCAAGCTCGGGTAGGCACCAAGCCAACTTGGTTAGGCATGGGAGTAATTGTTGGAATAACAATGCGTACAGTACAACCGCAACAAAAAAATACAGCGAAAATACTACAAGAAATACATTAGAAATTTGTAGTAATATTGAGCAAAACTTCCAGTGAAAAAACGCAGCGAAATACCTGAACATAGCAATCAAATGATACCGAAAAAAGGGAAAGTAGATTAAAATACCGAACATATTGTGCCGTAGGAAGTACCACTGTCCTAAAAGACAATTTCGCTGCTGCTTCAGTGCATACAATGTTACCAGCGGCCGTCCTCCAGGATTTACACGGTCTGACTGTACTCATTAATCGTCGGGTAGAAGAACCAAAGAACCTTGCCCAAGTATTTTGACAGAAGAAAAGAACCGAAGAAGGGGAGAGGAGACAAAATGGAGATGAGTGTTGATGATAATGTAGGATGCCAATCTACCTATTTATATTAAAACGAAAGTATATAATTCTGCAATAAAAAAAAACGCATAAAACACATGCTATAATGGTAGTTAACAGCTATATTCCAACGTTAATAAACGGTTTTCAGTGATGAGTCCTAGATTTAAATAGCCAACAACTATTTTATTAAAGGACCATCAATTCCAACTGTACAGTTACAAGTTTTGAAGATTTTTTTTTTCGTACAATAAATATGCCCGGTGACAAAAAGAACACCCAGACCCATGCCCGACAGGCAGCGCGCGCTTGTGGATCCCATGACTTAATTAAATGGTTAGCTTAGCATATACATATATAAACCCAAATAACCTCCCCTCATTTGTCAATGTGGGATGTGGTTTTGTATTTTCCCTTTGTAGTTGCTACTTTGATTGGTTTTTTCTTGCATCCTTTTCTAACAGTAATTGTATGGGAAATAAGGTTCAATATGGTATCCAAGTTGAGGTTGGCACCAGGCGAGCTTCGAGCATCCCATGCCGAGCTTTGGTAGGCACAGAGCCAACTTGGTTAGGCATCGGAGTGCTGAGCATGTACGTGACTTGGTTGGGCATGAAGGCCAGCCCGGTAGGAGGGGAGAGTGAGCTATAGGTTACTCGATTGACGAGTTGGCCATTGGTGGTAGATTGGCCATGGAGGGTGACGACTGAGGAGTGAATTGAACGGTATCAACCTGGCAAGCATGTAAATGACTCGGTAGGAGGTGAGAGTGACTCGGCTATAGGTTACTCGGTTGATGAGTTGGCCATTGGCGGTAGATTGGGCATGGAGAGTGCCGATTGAGGTTGCAACAACTTAGGTAGACAGTTTCTATGATGTATTATCTTCTCCCAGGTTACCGTAGATTAACCGCTTAGTGATCCTCTAAGATGATGCCAGTTGCCCAAAGAGCTCGGCATACATTATCTCCTATCTTAAGGAATCAATTACAGCTGCTACTTAGCTAACCGCCTGCCTGACATTAGAATGACGCCTTGTGTTTAAGTTGATCACCCTAAGCAAACTCTTATTTGCTATATAGAAGAAGTAAGGGCCAAAAAGGGGCAAGTGGAGATCTGTGAATTAGCTTGGTCCTCTTCCTTTCCTCTAAGAGCTTGAATTCGGCTCTCCTAAACCAAAGAACTTACTCAATTCTGAAACATCTACTATCATGACTCTTGGGAAAAATGCAAACCTCACAAAGCTATCAAACTCCACGATCATCCATTGAACTTCTCCCTTTTTTTTTTTTTGTATTGGGTTAGATTATCACAATATTTTTATTAGATGGAGTTAAGAATTATATTTCAAAGGAGGAGAAATAACTCCATTTTCCAACCATTGCCGAGGTGAAATAGAATAATTACCACTATGCCAAATAGTAAGAGCTGAAATTAGAGTCACTTTTTGCTGAGTCGGATCCGAAAATAATGCTTAAAAATAAAAAAATAAAAAAAATAATTCCAAATCTACTGCTGAACCGCGTTTATAAAAGGCGGTTATAGTAAACCGCGTCAAAGAAACGCGTTTCAACTAAAACAAAACCGTTTGCCGTTTTTATACTAAACCGCATCACCAAGACGCGGTTATAGTTATGCAAAACCGCGTCTTCACCATGCGGTTTACTATGAAGTAAACCGCGTTCTTGGGACGCGGTTTTTGTGTGTTCCCCCCTCCCCTCTGCTAGGCTGTCACCGCCTCACTATAAAACCGCGTTTTTGTAATGCGGTTTATTTTATTGTGAACCGCGTTTTGTGAATGCGGTTTATTCCAATATAAACCGTATTTTTTAAACGCGGTTTTATGTTATTTTAAACGCCTAACATTGACGCGGTTTAGTATAGCCGCATTTTATAAACGCGGTTCAACAGTAGATTTGGAATTATTTTTTTTTCAGCATTATTTTTTTTATTATTTTATTTTTCAGCATTATTTTCGGAACCAACTCCTTTTTGCTTAGGCTTGCATTTGATTAGCACCATCAAGAAAACTATAGGAAACAAAGTTTGTGAGGGGAAAAAAAGTAAATAAAATGGGAAAAACAAATATATGCAGTTATCTTATAACGTACAATTATCGAGAATCTCATACTTAGAATTTTATTAAAGATACCCTTGGATTATTGGTTACAATTAATGTGACTCCCCAGACTTTTAATTTTATCAAACATACCCTTAAACTATTAGCTAAAATAAACTTGATCTCCTAACTTCAAAAGTATCAAAGAAATTAAAAAAATCAAATAAAATTTGGCTAAAGTATCATAAGATTTGGTGACATACTTTTCAGGTGTAATGAGGTTTTAAAATATTTTTACGCTGGCATGAACTTTGGTAGTGTGAACTTAATAGTTAATGCGACAGATAAAAAATAAATAACTAAGGAAAAAATGTTTTCTTATATTTAAAAAAACTTTAAATATAAAAAAAACATTTAAAATATTTTATTTTTAAAAATATAATTTTAATTTTTGTTAATTTTCCAAAATGTTTATTGTTAGTTTAGGGAGTTTATATTTGCAAGTTTTAAAAATTATTTTAAAATTTCAAAAATATTTGAAATATTTAAAATATAAATAATAGATAAATTATTTTAAAGGTATTTTCTTTTCATGTTACTTGTAACATCAGTATAATTTAATGGAATACTAATAGAGTAATGGAGAGAATAATTAAAAAAAATGTTATGAAAATTTGGGATATCTCAAAACAATTTTAGGCCAATAAAACATATAGCCAAGCGTTAGGGAGTACCTGTACCTACACTATGTTTTCTAATTTTGTAATAGTTTCAAATGTCTTTCATAGAATTAGAATTACCACATTAAATTAAATGAACTTTGTTAATAGTTTCTGGATATCTTTGATAAAATTTTTAAAGTTGAAAAATTAAATTGATTTTAATTAATAGTTTAGTAGTGTCTTTGATGAATTAGAAGTTTTTTTTTGGGGGTGGGGGGTGCGGTCACAATAATTTTGACCAATAATTTGGAAGATCTCTTTCATTTTGACCAATGGCTCAGGGAGTTTCTGTGAATATTATCCTTTTACTTTCTTGTGTTTCTATACATTTTGATAATTTATTTCTCATATGATTTTGCGTTATGTCAATTTAGTCATATATTGAAATTAAGATAAGCTACTGACATAATTTTAATGACCCGGTATTATCAGACATGCAAATGACTAAATACAAATCTACCTATTGACTCAATTTAAGCCCACAAGTGATCCAACCATTCAAATTCCGCTACCAACTTTATGCCAATTCTACTATACGACTATATTGACATAATATAAACTATACATGGGTAAAACCGACACAATATAAATAATTCATGACAAAATCATCACAAATGAATATCTAACTTTTGTGGATGTATCTATACTTTTGTATTTATTTTTTTTTAATATAGTTATGCATTTATTTAATTTCTCATTTGGTTTTTTGTCCTTGTTTAGGGTAAAAGAGTGCAAAAATGTGTTGAAACTCTTGACATGCTAAAGATATCAAATGCTAATGCAAAGGCAGCCATTGTTACCACCAAATGGCATACTTTTGATCCATTTCTACCCATTACTCCTTTGAACCTCTTGGATTGAGCCCTTCTTTTTCTGATTAATCGTGACAAAAAATCGTTAGATTATAAGAAGACAATATTAAATATAGTTATCTTCTATAATCTGATAATTTTTTGTCATCTATATTGAGTACTGAAATAGATCATAATGTGAATGTATCCATAGCACCATTGTTGTATACTTGTTATTATTTTGTTTTTAAACATCCTTGTTATTATTATGTTTTATTACATCAAATGTGTCTAATTACCAAAAAAAACATCAAATGTGTCTATTCCCATGTGTAAGTATGTTCTTTATATTTCTCTGGCTGGTTTGTTATTATCACGTATGTTATAAAATAATGAAATGTAGTACAATTATAAGGAAACTTGAACGGAGAACTAGCTCTTCTAGAATTGCTTCTTTCTTGACGAAGATACGTATGTTGATATATGTAGAGAGTAGCTCTATTTACACTAAGAGTCAAAGCGTGTGAGTAATATAGTCAACCATAAAATATTTCAATATTTACAGTACTTTCCGTTTGTTGATTGTTATTATGAATGTGTCTTGTTTATACCGCGGTCAAAAAAGATCAAATGAGATAAAAACTGCATATGGGAAAATGAATACACATTCAGCTATGAGTATAAATTGACTTGAATATTTGATATGATACATCCCCATACTATGAACATGCTTATATAAAGTCGTAGTTTGATGGGACGTGACCATCCTTTTAAAGCTGGTGGAAATGAAAAACATTTGGGCTCCTTTCGTTTAGGAGAAAAAGTATATTCTAGAAATTAGTTTTTCTTTGGAAAAGATTTTTCAAATAAAACTCAAATCGGACTTAGTTTTTGCATTGTTTGTTTCAAAGAAAACTTGATTTTGTATTATACTTTTTTCTTGTATGGTTTCGAAGAAATATTTTGGACTAATCATCTTACAACTAATTATAGGATAATATAAATAGCAATACAACTTATATGGGAAGCAATTGAAAAATAAAATTAATTACCAAAGCTATATAAAATAGAAAAATTATCTCTTATTAATCTAAAATATGAGCATTTATTACCTAAGTACCGTATTATTTTAATATATACAATGAGTTACCCTAAAATATAAAAATTTTATCATTTAAGTATACCTTATGTTAGAATCTAGTAAATTCTCATTAAAACTTATAAACTTTAGTGCATTTGGGTGATAAATTTTTAAAATTTCAGAGTACATCATTGCGTATTATTAAAACATCAGAGTATCTATATAATAAGTGTTCAAATCTAAAGGTATCTAAATGATAACTTTCTTATATAATATTATACAGCTAGTGGAATGTTTTCCTTGTACTAATGCTCGACAAACATGGAAAAAGTGGAAAATCTATTCTTAGAATCTACTTTTCTGTTCAAACAAACGGAGTCTTAGTAAATTATGCTCGTATAGGCTTCCTTTGGCTAACCATCCTCTAATCAAAGAAATACATGTCATTTTATTTCTATATAATATTTTCTACAATTAAAAGATGGTGAGCCAAAAACACTTTATGAATGGAGCACACAAAATAATCAAAGAAATGAAAGATACATGAATAGGAGAGAAACGCTAAAGGGGATGCACCATAATCAATGCCAAGCGATGATAAAATGTGATGCAAATGCCAACTTGAATTGGAAGGATGGAATGGATTTAATGGCCTTCGTTAGATCCTACTTGCTAAAGCTAACAAAAATAAAGAGAAGACTCAACTTGGAACTCTTGGAGAGAACATAAGAAAGTAAAAATTACTCGATTGTATACAAAGGAGAAAAATTGCCAAATTTGGTTGAATACAAACCTATTTATAAACCTAATGCTTTACAACTCTTCCTCTATCTGATTACAATGTTTTAAACAACCTCAAATAATTAAAAGATAAACCTACTCTAATTAAAATTCTAGATTTTAAAAGGAAAAAAAAAGTGATAGTAAAAAAGCAGAAAGTAAAATCAGGCGAAAATATGAGCTTTTGGAAGGCGCTGTCCTACTACGCCCTATCTCTGAATTCGCTATTCTCTTTAATCGCCGATTTGTCTATTCTCCAATTGAGAGTTGATCCCATGCGGCACAACTCATCTACATTATCCTCCCTAATCTAGAGAAAATTCACCCTCAAATGTGCCACAAACTCATTGTTGTTCTCACCAATGAATGGAATAGGAAGCTTAGCATTAAGATGTCAAACTTTTGGATGCTACTTAGTAGTTGCACGTGGTAGTGATATAGATCGGTTATTGGAAAAGGCCCAACCTTCCGGGTTTAGAATTTGTTGTGCTGCCTAAGACAGATACCTGTCTTGTGTCATAATCATCCAAACTGATCATCCACTTAGAATTCCACAACTTGATGCTTCCTATCTACTACTTCTTTACACTTGGCATTTTCCTATTACAAACAAGGGTTTCGCACAATTTCAATAGCTCTTCCGCTTCCGGGATAAATTCTTTTGTTTGTGCTTCATAAAAACATTTCAGAATAGAAATGAATGAATTCTAATTATTCTAAAAATTGATAAGTTGAATTAATAAAATTCCGAGAAGTTGAAAGAATTACAATCCCCATTCCAAAAATTCTAATAGATAGAATGGAAAAATGCTTCTGGGTTCGCTTGTGAATATCTTAGAGAACGACAATAAAATCTTCCGGCGGGCGAGTAATGTCTGAAACTAGTGCAAGGTCACACGATGAATGGGGAGCAAAACCATAGACAACGAGAAATGACTGGAAGCCTATGCTGCGATTAATGGAATTGCTATAAGCAAACTCCACCTGATATTGCTTCTAATCACCCTTCTTCGCATGCTTAGCTACATGGCACCTCAACAAGTTTCCCAACAACCTCAACTGCTAGTTCCCTCGTCTCCCCTACTGATAGTGGTTGGTGAACTGTGCTAAAATCAAGGGATTTACTTGCCAACCACAAACAATCTTCCGAAATGGTTCACAAAGCGAACATTTGTGTCTAATACCATACTAGTAGGTGAATAATGAAGAAGGTAAACCTCTCAAAAGTACAACCATGTCACATACAATGAAGCCCTCTTTTAGGCCAGAAATAAGCCATCTTCGAGGACGGATCAATGACAATGAAAATACAACTAGCTACTTGCTTTGTCATGGGTAACTCTACTACAAAATTCATGTTGACATCGATCCAGGCTTGGCTAGGAACTGGTAAAGGAAAAATAACATCCTACATTGGTTGCAAGTTCCCCTGAAACCTAGCAAACTTGGCATCAACTTACATACCGATTAGGCTACTTCCTCATGCTAGGCCAATAGCAGGTACTTGCCAACAACTTGGATGTCTTGTCTTGAACGTGTGTCCCTCATTATATTTTTTCCGGATGATATTAAGCCTTAAGCTGATGGCAAGTATGTATAGCTAATTCCCTATAAAAAATAATCACTCTTGAATCGAATAGCTTGGTCTTGTTCCTTGGGCCATTTCTCACAAAATCGCTCCAAACGTAGGATCATTTGGGTACTGGTCTGCAGGCTCATCAAATCTCACTATGGTAGCCTAGTTAGTAGTGTTGAGTACCATGGCTTGCTTCCACTTAGTTTCTCATTGAAGTAGGAAATCAAACTTCCCTATTGACTAAGTATTGTACCAATCTCAATCTTTGATGTGCAATTCAAACGTCTTTAAGATTTCAAGAAAAGCAAGTAGAAATGTTGTGGTCAACTTCTTTTTGATTGTCTCAAAGAAACTTGATGCCTTTAGCTTCCACTTGAAACTCCCAGCCTTCATGAAGTATGTAATTAGCATTAGAATGGTGCTAAAGTGCAATATGTACTGTTGATAAAAAGAAACAAGTCCATGAAAGCTATGGACGTCTTTAAATGTACTCGGCTATGGCTAATTCTAGATTGTTGCCATTTTACTCTTGTTTGCCTTTATACCTTCCTTGGACACCCAAAACCATGGAATTTTACTCAGTTGGTCATGAACACACATTTCTTCAGCGTGGAAAATAAGTGTTGCTTCCTCAAGATACTGAGTACTATCCTTAGCCACTCTAGGTGCTTCTCTTAACTTGAGCTAAAGATCAAGATGCCATCTAAATACACGACTATGAGTTTCCTAATATAAGGTCGTACTACCTAATTCAGGAATCGCATGAACATATTCGACGTTTTGGACAATGGGGACGGCATAACCATTCACTAGTATAATCCTTCCCAGGTCTTGAATGCCGCCTTCCATTCATCCCTCAAAGAGATTCGAATCTGGTTATACCAACTCTTCAAGTCCAACTTGTATAACACCTTCTAGCTGCTCAACTAATCAAAAAAGTCATCGAGCCTTGGAATCAAGAATCAATAGTGTAAAATAATCTTGTTGATGGCTTGATATTCTACATACATTTGCCAAGTGGAATCCTTCTTTGGCAACAAGCTTAGGAACTATGAACAGGATCAAACTCCCCTGTGTGAGATGTGGGAAAGCAACTCTTCCACTTGGTGCCTAAGCTCCTCAAGTCATGCATGACTCATCCTATAATGCAGCATCTTTGGTAATGTAGAGCCTGGCGTAAGATCAATCTTCTATATCCATCAATGATGACAAGAAATTTAACAATTGCTCTGGAAAGACATTGGTAAATTCCTCTAATAGGCTTCTAAATGCGTTTGTTGTCTTGCCTTGATCTGCCAAACTATCCGTGCCCATCAAGACATACACAACTTGCATCTCACCAACCTCCCCAGTGAACATGGCTCTGGCCCGGAGATTGGGGCCGAAGTTACTCAAGGTGTTTTCTCCTTCAGACAATCTTGGTTCCCTCAAAAAAGAAGCTATAAGGGTTGGGTAACCCCTCTTATCATATTTCCTTGGGAAGGCCAGTAATAGATGACAAGCATCTATGATTACCATGTCTCACTAGATGCCATCTATGCATTTCACCATGATATAAAAATTAACCAAGAAACATCTAGATTCTATCTCCGAGTTCAGCTTCTTTTGCCAGGAAACCTTAGAAATGACATTCTTAAAGCTACTGGAATTGATAACCTTCTTGCCAATGGTGCAAATCATTTGGATGATGTCCTTGCTCAACCACTTGTCTTCCTCATTCTCTAGCGAAGCAAGGTAGACACACCTTACCAACAATACTATATGGCCTTCATCCCCATGTTTTTTTTCGTCCTCTCCAATTAGCTCTTCAATCATCTCAACCCTTTAACAGCCAACTTACCATTACAGGCATTAACTTCCTCAATGTATAACTTCTTACTGTACTTGTCACCCTTGTGGAACTCGGCCATACGGTTCCCTGTCACCCCACACTTGAAGTTTTGCGTCCTTACACTAGAGGCTTCGTCCAAGTTTTTTGGCTGGTTTGTACTTTCCTTAGCTAGTCTCCCAGATTGTCCTCATGTGCTAGTACTGGGTGGGGCCTTCACTTGGTTGGGTTCTCGACCACTTACCTTGATGCTTCATGAACCATTTTTATCTAGCACCACATTGGTGTTTTTTAACCTATAGGGATCTTTGATAGCTTCTGAAATGAAGAAGATATTTAACATGTTGAACATCTCATAGGATGAAACCTTCGGAATTCCAATGTACTAATCTACCATGTCGTCCTTTGTCTTCGCTAAGGCATTTCTCGCCACAAAGCATCAAACTCCGTAGTAGAGTCCTCCATGGCTGCTATCCGTGAAGCAAATTCTAGAGTTTCGGTACATAATCTTTGCATGATTGTTAGATAAGAAGGTGTACATGTTCATCTTTCCCACAGTTCAATCATATCTTTGCCCAGCCTCAACCATAAGTGTTTAAGTTGCTGCCACCAGGAGGTTGCTCTACCTAATGGCCTAGTTGCCACCAAAGGAACCCGTTTTGTGCTCAAGAACCTCCTTAAAATTGAGAACTTCCTTAAGGCTATGTTTGGCACATGAAATTGGAATTGGACTGTGGAATTGCAATTCCAATTGCAATTGGAATTGAAATTCCATTATTTGGTTCATCAAAGAAATTAGAGGTCGGAATAATAATTACATAATGATTTGTATTATCAAAGGTTTTCGGTCAATTGACTCGGAATATTTCGAGTTTTAAATCAACTATTGTTGGATTTTGGTTGGAGTGGTTCATATTGTGTTCAAGTTATTACGATTGGAGCGATTCAATTTGAGTTCAAGTTGTTTGATTTTCGAGTCAAATTGGGTAGAGTATCAAGTCAAATCATTTGGTGTTCAAGTTACCTCGGATTTTCAGTTAATTAGGTTAGGTTTTTAGAGATTCAGGCTAGTTATGATTGGGTTTGAGTTCATTTAGGCCATTTTAAGCTCAAGTCATCTTAGTTTAGGTACAAATGAGTTGTATCATTTCAAATCTCGAGTCATCTTAAGCTAAGTTTGAGATACATTGGGTCATTTTTGGTATGGATCATATTAAGATTTGGGTGAATTTGGTTGGGTCATTTTCACTTCAACTCAGCTTGTTTATGTCACATTTAAGTCAAATAGTTTCATTTTCTGGATAGTTATCTCGAGTTTCGGGTTAATTGGTTGGGTCACTTTGGACTTTGACCCAAGATGATTTTGGTCATTTCAAGTTCAACTCATTTGAGTTGGGTGATTTCGAGGTTTGGGTCAAATTTTAAGTAGCATTTAAGTCTTTGGATTTTAAGTCATCTTGGATTTGGGTTAATCAAGTTGGGTCATTTTGAGTTTTAGGTCAATAAAGTTAATATGGAATTGCAATTCCTTACCCCTATCCCAAGGAATTGGAAAGTATGATTCTCAGTTAAAATTCAATTCCATGAAATTGGGTAGTGGAATTGTAATTCCAATTCCAGCAGGTGAACCGAACAACAGAATTGGAATTTTGGGCTCTAATTCCAGCCTCCAATTCCATGCCCCAAACACAGCCTAAGGGACAATAGTCAATCCAAGAAATCCTTTGGCTGCCTATTGTGTTGGAATTTCGAGATATCAATTCGGATTTCTGACTCCTAGCGCATATGTTTCGCGTAATCATTTGTGTCATAGGAGAGCCTCTCCATCTTGTGATTTCTACCCTAGGTGCCACCCCCCTCTAAAAGGATTGGTCAAGCTCTCTTCTGTGTCTTCCTCTTCACTTACACCTCGTGGATGTTGAGACAAAGTTGCTTGACCAAAGGCCATGGTAAGCTGCTCTTTAGCTAGCTTGATAGGCTGGAATCTAATCTCCATCTCCTTGAACCTCCTCTCTATCTAGGGAGTGTCGTCTCTCTCACAGGTCTCTCTAATGGGTGCGTGTTCCCGTCTACACTAGGCCATGGCAAAATGTTCTGGCTTTGATACTAACTTATGCAAATGCCAATTTGAGCAGAAAGGAAAGAAAGGATTCATCAACTTTCATTTAATTCTACTTGCCAAAGTCAAGAAGAACAAAGGGAAAACTCAACTTAGAACTGCTAGGAGAGAACAAAAGAGAGAATTAAAATACTCAATTGTATAGAAAAGGTAAAAGCTATCAAATTTGGCTGAATACAAGCCTATTTATAAACATGCTCTTCTACTTCTTTTACAACTCGTCTTCTAGTTATCACAAAGGATTGAAAAACCTAAAATAATTAGAATATAAAGTTACACTAATTAGGATTCTAGTTCTAGAAGAAACACAAGAAAAACATGTGCCAATTAATATAAAAATCAAAACCAAGTTAAACTCTAAGCTTTTGGAAGCATGCTCTCGTGTTGACCCCTTGAGCCTATAACTCAAGAACATCAGAACAAATTTTGAGACACCCTTCTAGTCATAATGGTTCACTATGACATTGCCTTCTATGGGAGAATGAATTACTAAACACTATTGAAATAACTATTTAAATTTATGATTTTGATAATCAGAAAATTCCATTTCAAAAGACTAGAAATTGGTTTTAGCATTCGTGATATTTGTGTTGATGAATCAGATTTAATGAACAATTTGTGATGAATTAGATTATATTTGGAGCTAGAAACGACTTGTGCAAACCAAATTGTGAAATAGTATGCATAGCTTGAATAAGTACCTATTGGACTTAAGACGATAACTAAGGAGGAAATGTTCAAGTTCTTTAGCATACTTCTAATGGCTATGGGACCAAACATTCCAATGAGGAGCTCTCAACATTCCATTTGGAGAAGGAAGAGGTCCCCTTACCTAGAAAAGAGAGTAAGCCTTTCAATGAGGCTTGGTCTTACGGATAACAAAAAGGGGTCCTATAAGAAATGATGGGTAGGATAAAGAGGGTAATATGTAGGCTTCCATTAAGCAATTTCAATTAGAAGCAAATTCATGAAAGACGACCACATTAATTCCTAGAAGCCCATATTGACTCGAATATATAGAATAATGTCATTATCCATGCTATTTTGGTTGATCCTCTCCGAGAGATATCCTGCTGTTAAGAAAACATTTCACTAAGGTTGCTTGGACAGATGAAACTCACCTCGCACCACTTTAGTGCATTACCAAAATTTTGCGGAAAAACCTGCATATTAGTATATTATCTTAGGATATTATTATTATCTCTTGTTATCCCTATCAGGGACTATATTGTAAATATCCCCTTGTTATGTTTCTACATAATTATATGTCAGCAATCTTATTGGGTGTGCCTTCCATAATTTTATTCTCACTTGGTATCAGAGCATAATCAACCCTAATTCCCTCCCCAAACCCTAACTCTAAATTTCTACCCCTAATCTTCTCAAAACTCATGGCTAGTCCATCCAGCGCCTCAGCAAACCTATGAAACCACCATAACCATGCAGCATTGGTGACCCATCTCGATAGGTGACCCTCCTCCGTCGACCGGATACCCTAGCAACGCATCCATCCTCTACTCTGTTAACTGGTGGTTCTCATTTTCTCCCTCTGTTTCAGTGAAGCCCTGAACTAGCGGCGCTCCCTTGCAGCCACCGCCACTTAATCACCTCACCGGTGGTTCTCCTCTTCTCCCTCTGCTCGATTCCTGTGCATCTCCCTTGGGCACTAGTGGTCCCTATGGTAGTGTCTAGGCCTTCCTCTCCTCCCTTCCCTCCAGTCCTTATCCCCACACGTCACCACCGCTCCCTCACAACCTGATCTGTCTTCTCCTCTCCGGCCAACCACCATCCCTAATCTAGCGGTTCACCCGTCGACCAGGCTTCCTCCCCCGCCCTCTCTTGGTTCATTAACTTTGGGTTCCCAAATTAACCCGATGTTCACTCCAACCTCTATCTATCCTCACATTCGAACTAGCATTGACCCATACCCTAATGTTGACTTTGCTACTGGCCAATCATCCTTCCCCTACCCGTCCCTAGCCCCTTCTCTCTCTACCTCCACTTTAACTAGCCTCATAATAGTAAAACTTGAAACTCCCACCTATTATACCACATGGTGTGAACAAATCTCATTGATTGTTGGGACCAATCGTGTCATGGGATTCGTTAATGGTCCAATTCTCTCTTCTCTACTTACGTACAATTATTTGCTCTCAATCTCTCAAGTTCAAAGTTTCAATTGTGTTCTGCCCGTAGAAGATTGTAGAAGTGCAAAGATACATCATTTCAGCTGGAAGGCCGTTTACCATCGACGAAGTCCCTAGATTCGTCCGGTACTGTAAAATTGCGTTAAACCCGGCCGCTCTAAGGGTTCCTCGGAACACTTTGAAGCAGGACGCATTTAGAGAATTCATAAATATGAAAAATGACCTTCAAGCTATTTTAAAGGTGAACACGAGCATGTTCTTGTTGACGTCGGCCACGTGGAAGTTGAAATCTGATATACCTTTCATGTGCATAACAGCACATTGGATTGGTTCTTCCTATGTTATGCAAAAATAAATAATTCATTTTTTCCTATTCAAATATACTGACAGTGCTTATGTAATCGCGGGTGCCATTATAAACGCATGCGGTGAGTAGGGGATAGATCACAAAATTTTCAGCATTACTTTTGATAACGCTACTAACAACGATGCATCTGTTAAACAACTAATTAAGTATATGAGGCCCGTGTTAGATGGAAAATGATTTCATTTACGTTGCATTTGTCATGTACTGCATTTAATAGTAATGGATGGTTTGTAACTTATAAATTTTTATCTTATGGCTTTAAAAGAAGTAGCTAAAGCAATTAAGATATACGGAAAATTTTAAGATATTTGTAAGGCATATGGAATTCCTTATAAAAATTTAAATTAGATATAAATAATAGGTGGTCATACATGGTTGATATGTTAGAAAGAATCACACCATATAAAGATTTCTTAATTGAATTTGTATAGCAAAATTACTCAGATCTAAGTTCTTTTAATTTCAAATATGTAGATTGGAATATAATTAATAAAATCTGTAAATTTTTTGTTATTTTTAAAGAGCCTACGATATTTTTTTTTTGGATGCTATTATTCAACCATTACATAAGCAATATTTAGACTGGTAGATATTGTTGTTTTGATGATAGATAACTCCTCCAACCCCTTGTTGCAATGCTCCAATTCCGCAATGATAGAAAAATTTTAAAATATTTTTTGAATTACCGCAGGCATATTGTATTGCCACCGTTTTTGATCCGCGTTGTAAACTTATGGGTTTGCAATAATTTGCACAAATATTTTATGAAAAAATGAATCCAACTTTTAATGTAGTATCTTTTGTTGCTCAAGTTGATAAAAATTACGTAATTTATTTTCCATGTATGCTGAAATATTATCATCTGATACAAATGTTTCTTTTGCATCATCTTTTTCGCCCTCTTCTCGAGGAAAATCATATGCGTGGGTTATGCTGAACCAATTAAAGCCTAAACAAAGTCCCATGTCATATAATGAGCTAAATTTGTACATGCATTCGCCTATGCTCGACATCAAACCGACAGAGACGAATCCATATTTTGATATTTTGCAATGGTGGTGTTCAAATAAAACCTAATATCCCCGTGCCTTCTACCTTGGCACGCGATATACTAAAGTGTCCGGTGTCTACAGTACTGTCGGAGTTTGCTGTTAGTACAGGTGGTAGATTGCTTAGATCAAAGAGAGCGAAGCTAACACTAGCCACCTTAGAAATGTCGGTGTGCTTGAATGATTGGATGGCTATAGTGGATAAAGACTAGAACCGATTGAACTTGGGTTCATCAAGCGATGAAGAAGACGATCGTAGCACCAGTACAGCAAGTATAACACCAACCGCAGCAAGTTTAGATTAATTTATTTATATTGTTAAAATTCTATTTTTTTTATAATATATTTTCTTTTTTAAAATATATTTGTAATTTTATATGGCACTATTATATTGTTATGGTTGTATTTTTTTAACAAGTTATGATACACTTTATTTTATAAAATATATTTATAATTATGATTGTGTTATATTGTATATGTATGTTATATTATTTATCAATAAATTATAATTATTTTTTGGTTAAAATGATTATATATTTTTATAATTTTATAAGGCACTATTATGATTGTATTATTATTATTATTATTATTATTATTATTATTATTATTATTATATATATATATGTATGTATATGTATGTATGTATATTTTTATATATTTATTAAAAAAAGGGGCCCAAGCCCGACCCGGGCCTGTGCTAGAAGCGGGCCCGGCTGGGCCCATGGCCACCTCTACCTTGACCCCTTCCACACATACGTCATCTTGATGTGTCTCTCATCCCAAATCATGAATACTTACCCTGGTCCTACACTGATCAAAGTTCCTGTATTTCTGCCTCTCTTACCCATACTGTTCTCAATGATGTGATACATCATGCTACCTCTAAGGACATGTGGGATGCCCTAGCTAAACACTTCCAGGATCACTCTTGAGCCAAGGAATTTGACATCTGCTCTCAACTCATGAACCTTCGCAAAGACACTAAGACAATGGATGCCTACCTAACTTAACTAAAAACCATTGTTTACAACCTCGATGCCATAGACTGCCCAATCTCCAAAAGGGAATTGATACACTATGCCCTATTTAGGCTACCACCTTAGTATGGCCCCTTCAACACATTTACCAAAAATTTCTCTCACAACCTCACGTTTGAACAACTCAAGATTCCTTTAGTGGTGGGCGTGATCGTGGTGGAAGTGGATGTGGGGGCCGAGGACACAACTCCAAAGGTCATGGTGGATGTGGGAATCGTCAAGGTGGCCGCAATTATCAGCAGTAACAATAGCAATTTCCACCCATGGGGGGCCAAACCCCTCATGGTTCAGTTATGCATGGGCTTGGAGGACAACCTTCGCAGTTTCCACCTTGGTCTTGATCTACTGGTATAAATTCCTATTAGTCCTCTAATGGTACTCTTGGTTTGGGCCTCTTGTTTGTCATATTTTCTATCAAGTAGGTCATGCTGCATCACACTGCACTCATCGTTATGTTCAGATGGACCTCTCCCATTCTTTGTCAGCCTATCAGTTTCTGATTCTGCTGAACGCTCGTGGTACCTAGACTCTAGAGTGTCTAATCATATGACTTCCAACTCAGGTATTTTGTAAAACCTTAAGCTTTACAATGGGTTTAAACCTATTCAAGTTGGCAATGGTTCACTTTTACCTGCTACGCATGTTGGCTCTAGTTCCATTCATTCTAAGTCCCACCGTCTCTCATTGTCTAATGTCCTACTTGTTCTCAGTCTTACATATTACTTGTGGTCTATCAAACAATTGTGTTGTAATAACAATTGTGTTGTTAAATTTGACTATACTTGCTTTTGTGTGAAGGACAAGGTTACAGGGATGCCGCTCCTCTAGATACATAGTGATGGACCACTCTATGGTTTCTCACCATAACTAACTGGAGTTATGGCATGGGCTGTCACTTAATAAATCATGTCTTAAATACATTACGACGTCGCAATTTACATTTTGGTATTTCTAGTTCTTTGAAACACTGTAATGCGTGTTGCTTAGAAAAATCACATATTTTGAATTTTGTTATTATGTTATTTTATTGATTACTCTTGTTTTTTATGGCTCTATCCGATGTGACAGAAGGATGAAGTATATTTGATATTTTTGGATTTCAAAACTTTTGTTGAAAACTAATTTGACACAAAAATTAAATGCTTTCAAAGTGATGGTGGTCATGAGTTTGACAATCGGCCTATGACCACCCTTTGTCGAAATCATAGTGTTCACTTTCATCTCTCCTATCCTGATAATCCACAAAAAAATAGAGCGGCAGAATATAAGCATCGACATGTTAGTAAAACGATAAGGATGCTAATTTTTAAGCTTGTTTACCACCGCTTTTTTGGGCTAAGGCGGCATGTACTGCCTGTTACATAATTAATCGTTTGCCAACACCAGCCTAACAAAATCATTTTCTAGCTCATTTACCACCTGTTTTTTGGGTTGAGGTGGCATGTACCGCCTTTACATAATTACTTGTTTGCCAACACCAACCTTATAAAATCTTTCTCCTTTTGAAAAACTCTTTCACCAAGCCCCTGATTACAGTCTTTTTTGCGTCTTTGAGTATGCATATTATTCTAACATCACAACCCGTACTGCACATAAATTGGTTCCTCGCTTGATTCAGTCTTCCTAGGATATGCTGCTCATTATAAAGGCTATCGTTGCTTAGATCCTACTAGTGGGCATGCGTGCATTAGTCGTCGTGTGAATTTTGTAGAAGATCAGTTTTGATACCCTGATTTTATGCTTAGCTTAGTTTACTCGCTCGGTTTCTCTACCCCTTCAAGTCACATATGTGACAAACTCGTACACCTCACCTACTCACACATCCCTTCACATAGCTGATTCGATAGGTCCCACATTAGCCATGTCACCTACATCACTGTCCCTACCAGATATTACTCATATTGGCCATGACGCCTTGTCAGTTTCCCCCACGCGTTCACCCACGCCATCGGTACTGGACGAGTCACCCGATGAGGACTGATAGGCCACAGTTATTGCCCCTTTTGGACCAAGGGGGTGCGTGCTCATTGTCTTCGCTCGGTGGTGCTGCCACCGTCTAGCCTTGTGAAGGTATGATTGAGCCATCTCACAACACACATCCCATGCGTACTAGACTTAAGGATGGCATACGTGAGTCTAAGTATATATTATCTCTTGCCTCTGTCATTGTTGTTCAAGAGCCAACATGTTTCTTACAAGCTGTTAAGAACCCATAATGGCAAGAAGCCATGGCTCAAAGTTTAATGCCCTAATTCAGAACTAGACTTGGGATTTGGTTCCTCCTTCACCCGCTCAAAATGTTGTAGGAAGCACATGGAAATATAGGGTTAAGAATAAAGCGGATGGCTCCGTTGATCGCTTTAAAACTCATTTTGTTGCTCAATGTTTTCATCAACGTGAAGTCCTTGACTGCTTTGAAACGTTTAGTTCTGTTAACAAATAGGTGGTCTACTCACTAACTTGATGTCAAAAATGCATTTTCATGTTTTCTAAATGAAGAAGCTTACATGAAACAGCCTCAAGGGTTCATACATCCTAAATTTCCTAACTATGTATTTCGTCTTCGTAAGGCACTGTATGGACTCAAATAGGTACTTTGGGCTTGATTTCATAAATTTAGCAGCTTTCTCTACAGTCCCGGGTTTTACTATAGTAAAGCAGATCCTTCACTATTTATCCATTGTTCATCGTCAAGTATCATTTGTCTATTATTGTATGTTGATGGCATAATACTAACTAGATCACATTCTTCCCTTCTTCATTGCCTAATTACACGATTATCGTCTTAATTTACAATGAAAGACCTTGGCCTTCTTTACTATTTTCTTGGTATAGAGGCCAAATTCATATGGCATGGCTTATTCCTTGCCCAACATAACACTTGATCTTCTTAATAAGCATGACATGCTTGAGGACAAGCCTGTTCAAACTCCTCTTCCTTCTCGAGTTTAATCGTCAATTACTGATGGTGAACCCTTCGCAGATCCAACTGAGTTTGGAATTGTGGTAGGTGCTTTTCAGTACTTAACCATGACTCGCCCTGATATATTTTATGTTGTTAACTGTGTATCCCACTTTATGCATGTTCCCAGGTTCTCATTGGCAAATGGTAAAGCTAATCCTCAAGTATTTCAAGCACACTCCTGTTCATGGCTTCACCATCACTCCAGGTTCTTGTACAACCATAATAGCCTATGCTAACACTGATTGGGATGGTTGCCCAGATGCTCAACGCTCCACCACTGGGTTTGCCTTGTTTTTCAGTTCCAATCTTATCTCATGACAAGCCAAGAAGCAACCCACGATTTCCAAGTCAACTACAAAATCTGAATATTGTGCCATGGCTAAGGTTGTTGCTAAATGTGATTGGATTTGATATCTCATGCATGATCTTGGGTTACGTTATTCTGGTCCAGTACAAATATTTTGTGATAATGTCTCTACTACATACCTTGCTGCTAATCCTATCTCCAATGACCGCAATAAACATGTTGATGTTGATTTTCACTATATTAAGGAAAAGGTAATCAATGAAGATATCCAAGTTCGATTTACTCCTACTACTAAAAAGATTGCTAATATCTTCACCAAAGGCCTATCATTAGACCACTTCTGCTATCACATGACCAATCTGCAAGTTGGTCCCCCTGCTCAGATTGAGAGGGTGTATTAGTATAATTATCTTAGGATATTCTTATTATCTCTTGTTATCCCTATCAGGGATTATATTGTAAATCTCTCCTAGTTATGTTTCTATATAATGACATGGCAGTAACCCTATTGGGTGTGCCTTTCATAATCTTCCTCTCACACTGCACGTAAGGAGGTTATAATAGCCAAGTTATCATTGATTGAAGAATCACATTGACTCCTGATGCGATGGATGATTTATCTTACCCGTATATACTATTAAGTTGTTTCATGGACTTCAATAATTTCGAAATGATTTGATGAAATAGTTATTGGCTTCATGAAATGCCAAGAAATAGCATTGTTTCAATAATTTCATAGTGTGCAACTTGATTAGTCCCACTGAAACCAAAACACTTGAATTATTTAGTCGCCATGATAGCCAGCCGACCTACTAAGTTCTCATAATTGCGCTTCAAGTTCCAAATTTTATAACTCTACTAACAACTATATATTACGGCTAGGGTTGGCAAATTATGACCCGACACATTTGACCTACTACCTGACCCGATCATAACCCGAGAAATTTAAAATTTATTGAGACCCGAACCTGAAAATGTACCGTTCCAATTTTGACCCGACCCTAACTTGACCCGACCTGAGCTGACCCAGAACTTGAAATGACCCGACCCGTGATAACTTGAAACCTAAACCACACCCATTTTATGTTTTGAAATGACCCAAATTAAAATCTATGTTGTCATAGAATCTAAATAAAATGGTTTGTTTTACAATTTTAGTTATAACTTTCAAGGTTGAACAAATATATTATCAAAATAACATGATGGGTCAACCTCAAATCAGAGTTGACCTAAGGATTCTCGACCTCAGTTTAACCCAACCCGAGACTGACTCGACCCAAGGATGACCTGACCCAAGTTTGAACCGATTCAATTCTGATCCGACCCGAGATAAACCCAATGTGACATTAACCCGACTCGACTCGATTGCCAGGTCTAATCGTGGCATAAATCCACACATTAGAGTAGTATAACTCGAATAACACTATGGATGTTCAATTTATATAGGCTATTGTTATTAGTAAAAAAAATATTATTGTCAGAGTAGTAAATAATAAATTTTTATAATGGTGCTCTGACATTAATATTTTTGTCCTAATAATAACATTACCTTTATATATTTGTATTGTTGACTCAATATACATGACACCTCACGCCAGATTTACAGTTTGTACTTCTTCAGTTAGTCCATTAAGATTAGATACCCATATTCCTTGATCATACAAGCAGCACCGGACATATATAACCCCAAGCGACCGCGTGGAACCCCCAAATTTTAAAGGCCTCTGTATTTCTGGAGTTGAAAATTTTAAAATATCAATTATTAATGTTGCTAAGTTTTCTTATCGAAATTTTTAAAATTTGTTGTATATGAATGGTCCTATCTAAAATTTTTGCAAGGGGCCCCGAGAATGTTAGGACCGGCCCTGCATACAAGCCAGTTACAAGAAATGCGCTGAAACCAAAATAAGCCAACCCAGAGAGACAAAAAATCTTTACCTTATAATAAACTAATCATTTTAATATTATCTTTTAGGAGAAAATGCGTCAACGAAGAGCATAATGTTTATTATGCACAAAAAGCAATATGTTTTGATGAAAAAGAACATGAACGACAACATATTTTGGAAAAAAAAAATGCAAGAAAGGCATTGACTTTAAAGCCGCGCTGCACATCTTTTCATATCACCGTATTATCTTTCTGGTTCTCAAGATATCACTGTAGTCATCTATGACATCAAATTGGTGGCGGTGTGGTTTTTTCTTTGAAACATACATGCCTTCTTATTCTTCTTCATCCTTATTACCCTTCTTATGTATAACGAAAACCTTATGCTATCTCATTGAAAAAGACTACATTATGTTCTTCTTATTTCTTTTATCAAACGTGTTGTCATCCAAAATATTTTTATATTATTTTTCTAAGGTATCGAAATTCAACAACATTATAAAGCAAGTACCAAATTATAGATCCATATAATATTTAGCATATAGTTTATGAAATTATGTTTTATAATGAGGAGACAAAATCCAACAATCAGATGAACAACCACTTAATATTCTACGATCAAATCCGAGCGACACAACAACAATATAATCACTTTCAAAGGACACTATAAGTAATTTAAAATTTGTGAGTTCCAATGCTAATAAAATAAATTTAAAATTAAAAAAATAAAATAAAAATTGGGCATTGGATTCCCCGTGCAAGAACCCTAATTTTTTAATTAAATTTCTATTTTTGGGTGGATCTTGATACAGTGATTATATATATTACTGTGTCGTGGATGTCATGGTTTTCAGCTATCAAATTATTTTTTAGTATTTTATTTTAATATTTTTTTTTGGAGTTGTCCAAAAAAATATAATAAATTTTTTTGAAAACTATAGTAAATAGGGTTATTTGAACGAAAATTTTTTATATTTTTTTCACTGTATCAATTTAGTCTTTATATTTTTAGTTGTGTTAATTTTGTACAATTTATATTGGCCAATTTAGTTATTTGGTCAAATTCAAGTTAAACTATTAACATAATTTTTTTTTTTTTTATCATCACATTAAATGCAAGCAACCTGCTATAAATTCAACTATTAATTTACTTTAATCCAACTATAGTTGAAAAGGATTCCTCCAATTCAATGAATGAAGAGAAGAGTATAAGGAACCTTTTTTATGCCATATGTTAAAACAAAAAGGAAAAGCTTCGATTCCTTGCCGCTGTGTGAGAAAACTCAACCAAGCAATATAGTTCATCATAAAATGAAATTTTTGAGAGAGCTCACCTACCGTTCCCCTTTACAATATGAAGAAAGAAATAAGGGTCGAAGTTTAGACTGTTCACAGTAGTTCTCCTATAGAAAAGATTATCACAAACAATTCTATATAAAGAGATGGCAAGCCGGAAGAATGATGGAAGATGATCATTCAGACAGGCGATGTGGATGAAATTAAAAGTTTCGTTAAATTATATATCAATTATAAAAGAATTAAATTGATACAACTAAAAATTAAATGATAAAATTAACATAATAGATAAGTCTTTGCTAACGAGGAATCTAGTCACCAGGTAAACATTGACTCATGTGGCAGCTTACATACCATAGAAGTCAGTTAAGTCAAGAATTTCTCAGGGAGAGGTTCAAGGGAAGAATCGAATTCCGAACCTTTCGACGTAAAGCAATACTCTATCTTTTCACTCCTATTATTAAGGCAAGACCCTAATGGATGATACAATATGATATTAGGTACAAATAACCTTTATTTTAATGTAAATATCATTTTCAATGGCGGGTATTGTGTATGTGACATATTTTGTCCGTTTGTCTCCCTAGCAAGACTGCGCGAATATTGCTTGGCTGTTTACCCCGCTCCGCTACTTCATTCTTCTTACTATTAATTATATTTTAGTTTGTATTGCCCAAAAGAAAAAAAAAAAAAAATATATATATATATATATTATTTTAATATATCGAGATTTAATAAATTTATTTTAAATTTATTATCCTTATTTTATTATTTTTAAAGGTAACATTATTATTACGGCAACAATGTTTACATTGGAGTAACTACATGAATTTTTTGACTATTGTTTATTATAAATCGTGTCATTATTCTAATATTAATAATTTCTGTCAATGTCAATAACACGATTCTTTTTTTAACTTATTGGTTTAGCAAAATGATCATTTAACTAAAATTTAGTGTATATTAATATCAACTTTTTAACTTGCAATGTCTCGTATTTATTGTTTGATATCACCTAATCTGCAAATGGCACCACCTTTTTATAAAACCCGATCAAACAATCGTTAATGACTGGCATAAAACATTATTTCACCATTAGCCACTGAACTAAAAGTTTAGCCATAAAATTAAGAACTACAAGCAATTTCTCAAAATTGTGTTGCCTTAATTGACTTTGATTCTTAAACCAAAAATCATATATATGTATTATTAATACTACTTGGGGTAGTTTAATTATACAAAATGGCACTACTACATGTGTATTTAAAAATATTTATTATTAAATTAATACTTATTAATTTAAGTTATCGGTGACAATTCATTACATTTCTTTGGACAAGGAAATTTCAAGTCTAAATAAGAAGATAGTCATTTCTATTGTAAAACTAATTCTAGTATTATAGGTAGACTATAATTATTATTTCTTTCTTTTTAAGGTTAGAAATCCTTCGAGAACAATGTCTCTACACCCATAAGGGGAAAAGTTGCATATATTTTACCCTTTTCAGATCTTGACTTGACGAAAGTCTTTTTGAGACACTAGGTTGTTATTGTTTTCGTTGTTGTTGCTGTAATGAGGTAGATAATAAATTTGGCATTGTTTATGGTCAAAGCTAATTACTTTAAAGTATGGGTATATGTTATATAAGAAGATTATTTTTGAATTTTCCCCTTATGCAAGATTACAAATGTTAAAATAAAAGGCATGGACTAATACCACAGGAACAGTGGCCGAGAGAGCATTTGACCCGAAATAATAATAGGAATTATTAAATGAATTTGTCTAATATGTGTGAATCAGGTACATGTTCAGATTCATTAATTAGATTAAATTCATTATTTTTACATTAATTTTTTCACTTTACTGGCCAATGCAAGGATATTGACATATTTTTTTATTAAAAATATATTAATTAATACACTTTAACATATATGCAAAGGAAACTCCTTAATAAATTTAGAACCGTCCAACTCCAGACAGTGGCAACTTTTTTAAAATTATTTTTTTAATTTTTGACTTTACTTTTAGTCTTGGACTAAATCTTTTCAACATTTAAAAAAAAAAAAAGACTTAGAATAAGGAAAATTAACTTCTTATAACTTAATGTTTTTAGTTTCTAATTAAAATATATAGGCAAATTAATGCTAAACAAGTTTAGATAATAAAACAATAAAGATCATAGTGTCTAAGTTTTATATGGGACAGTATAATTGATGGCAGATAACTCAAAAAGTTAAAAAAGTCACCTGGATTCGATTTCTATCACTCCGTGTAAGGGGAACTCCCCCTAGGCCTAACCATTAAAAAAAATATATTGAGGGCATATTTCCACATTAAAAAATGACTAAATTATATATGTTCCACAAGGATAAATAGTAGATATTTTCATTTGGAACTTTGATGTGTTAATATGATGACAAAAATTTCGCTGTCCAGTTCAAGGAAACTAAGATTCTACTAAAATTAATACATTTCAGTTCATTAAGATGGTGAAGAAAATGCAATTTTATATTAATTCCATTGAGTTAAAACCCAAAATGATGCAATGAATTGACACAAAGTCCAGATGACTCAAAACCGAAAGACCTGGTCCGAAATAAATTTGACGCAAAATGTGAATGTATGGCCCGAGCTCAAATTGATTCAACTCGATCCGACTTAATGTTTGGATGATCCAACTTGATTTCCCAATAACATAGATGACTCAAATCCAAAATGACGTTAGTTGACTTGAAACTCACATGAATGTGATCCAACCAGGCTGGCCAAAGCCCAAATATCCCTTAATCAACATAAAACTGAGATACTTAGTCCCACCATAATTTGTCTCGACTCAAGATAACTCAAAATTCAACATGATGCAACTTGATTGAACCTAAACAAAGATGACTTAAACTTGACTCAATGTAACTAAAACGTGACGCAATTAGCACAAATTGGGAAACAACCCAACTAAATTAAACAAGAATTCGTGACACCTGAAACATAAAATGAATCAACCAAACTAAAACTATACCCAAGCTGAATCGAATCTAAAAATGACTCAAATAGGAAACGACCCAACCTCACCAAATTAAACCCTAACTAACTGAAAACTCAGACTAATGAAACCAAATTGACCTGAAACCCGAGGTGATTCGAATTATTATAAACTTAACAAATGCATCCTCTAATTTCATTTTTTATTCAAACATTTAAAGTTCAATTTTATTTTAATTCCAATTTTTTCTTAAATTTGTAGCCGTAGAAACCAATTCTAATTACATGAGTCAAATAAGGTTATAAAACGTAGTATTAAACAATTATTACTTTAATAATTTAATAAATTAATGTCCTATATAATTAGATATCTTTTATTGGCATGACAAAACTACTTTATATTGTCAGAGTAAAATATAACTTATAAACAAAAATAGTCATAAAATTATCTTCAAACCATAATCTTATTCAACAATAATAACCTTATAGCTCAAGGGTTCCCACAAAGACGCAATAAGGTTCCAAAATAGTGGGTATGACTGGGTATGACAATTTTATTTTAATAACAATATTATTGAAATATGTTCCAAAAAAAAAAATAAAAATTACTGATAAAAAAAGGAGCAATAAGGTGAAAAGAACATGTGCAATAATAGTGGGCATGATTGAATGATCAATTATCGCTTCCTAAAATGCATGCAGGCTAAGTTATCAACAAGTGGGGTCAGTCCTACCTTACATTATCATTGTAGGACGACCCCCCCCGCCCCCCCCCCCCCCCCCCCCCCCCCCCCCCCCCCAAAAAAACAAAAAAACAAAAAAAAAAAAAAATCCCATTAACCCATTTCCCAGCTACTGCTTGTGCTTCATTAACTACTACAGTTACTAATTATGTGTAAACCAGCCACCCTAACATATGACACAAAGGTACCATCCTATTTAATGCCGATTGGTCATATCTGACATAATACAATAATATAATATGAATATTGTTTGAAGATGTTGAGTTGTGTTGTGGATTTTCGAGTTTGGATGATTTTTTATTTGTTAAAGACTTTACATGCAAGTCTAGTAGAATTACACATAAAGTTGTGATAGAGAATAAATTAATATTATAAATCTAGTGGATTACTCCATCTAATGTCATTTGGTTTTAGGATGAAACCCCTCTTAGACTTATATTTTGATCTCATATATGCCAACTATGTGAGTTGGGCCTGAAAGCACAGTAAAATTTAACAATATTAACATGTTTGATCGGTTTAAGTGATTGAATTGAATTTTGGTGTAGGATAGCTCAGCATGTAGTATTTTATGATGTCTACTTGATAATTATAAATTTTTCATGTATATTTTGTTAGCTTGAAACGCTGAAAGTGTATTTTTTTTTATAAATGGTAAAAGAACACTAAGAGGCCCATCATAAACATGCCGACTTAGTGCTTCATCCCGGACAATCTTAATAAAATTAATATTTAATTGCTTAGTATTTCTTAGGTTAGTATACTCCAAATACCTATAACTGCTACTCTATCTGTTGTTCTATTACCTTCTCTGAATATATGGAAAACATTTCATTTTTCGCATGTATCCAATAAAGACCAGATATCCTCCATAATCAATTTCAATTGTCATGGGCAGGCATACTCATTCGTAATAACTTTAACTATCAACAAATTGCTACCCTCCACATTGATGCGCCTAAACCCTTAACTAATGCAACACCTTATGTCGTCACGGGCGCCTGTAGCCTGAGCTACTAATATAGAGGCATCTCCCGGATACTTACTTTTGTAGTCCAATACCTGCCCTTCATTATTTCTTATAACAAACCCACACGCCACCTTGTCTCTATTTTTCAAACCATCAAGATTAATTTTGATCCAGTCCTTAGCAAGTCTCATCCATTGAACCCCGATCCTCGCAACAAATTTCAATGTCTTATTCCGCTCTTGTCTTTTATTATCCACATGACACTACACGCCCTATTCATACATCTTCGATCTCGTTAAAGAGACAAACTTCCATGGGTTACACATCAAACCTCTAAAGACCCTATCATTTCTATACTTCCAAAAAGTCCATATAATATGAGCCCATTGTGCCATCATCTCTTTACAATCTTTGATTTTCCTTACCCATAGATTTTGGGATCTCCTCAATTAAATCATTATTACAACAAGGGCTCTGGGCCAACCCCCGGGCTTTGGCTATAGACTAGCATTGTCTAGAAAAAGCACAAGACAGAAACAGGTGATTTAAGTTTTCCTCACAATAGGTACACTTCCTTTCCACCAAAATACTACATTTACTTAATTCTCTCTCTTTGGGTAACAAATTGTGAAGAAGCTACCAAACAAAATATTTAATCTTAGGGGCAATATTAAGACCCCATATCAAATTGTGAGGCTACTTCTTCTTGTCTTTCCAATGAAGACCATGTGCTAACCATGTCGTTGTTTTAATAGTGAAGTTGCTGTCCGTCGAGAAACCCCAACAGAAACTATATTTTCTTTTGCTCGAAGGAATTTGATGGCTAAAATTAAAGGAATCAATCTTTCTAGAATCACCATAGACAATCGAGGGAACTCCCAGCTCCCATTTGATATGAAATCTGCGACTTTAAAATAAGGATTCTTAAAATCTACCTCATCACCAACAATAGGGGCCAACGAGTCCGAGGGACACCTTTTGTTAAACTAAAAGGATATGTTACAGCCATCCCTATGAACCATCTAATACCCTTTTTAAGAAGATTCCTATTATGCAAGATTTTTTTTTCCAAGGCCAGGAATCACTAGGTTTAGAGAAATATTCAAAGAAATGAGTTCGGTTTAGATACTTACTAAGACCCACCCATACCCAGGGTTATTTGGTCTCGTTAACACTTTCCAACCGAGTTTACAATGAAGGCTTTGTTAACCGCCTTTGTAAGACGAAGTCCTAGACCCTCAACCAGTTTCGGTTTACCGATTTTATCGCCGGCTATAATTGGAACACCCTTACTCCCATCCCCTTTTTAGGGGGACAAAAAAAAAGGTCCCTGCTAGCCTTACCAATATGCTCAGTAAGGATTGCAATAGGGCGGGTCAAACCCGCTATCCATGGGTACCTGCTTTATTTGGGGCGGGTACAGAAAGTGGGACGAGCAATGTGTACAGGTTGGGTGTACCCACCACGGGTATGGGGCGGGTACGGGTATAATTTTGTATCCTCCTGCCTTGCCCCACCTCATACCCATCATACCTGCTCTATTTTGTACATAGTTAACTTTTAAATTAAAAAATACCTGCTTAAATTCAATAGCCCAAATTACTTCTCATTGTTATGGAGGGTACAAGGCGGGTAATGGATATCTGCAGGTAATGGTGGTGGGTAATGGGACGGGTACGGGTATGGAGGATGCATCCCCCATACCCGCTCCGCCCCATTGTTGTCCCTAATGCTAAGTAATTGAGGTTGGGATCTGAAAACACCTCATAGTATGCACAGGCGTAGACTCAATATGAGCTTGTATTACGACAGCTCTCCCGACTTTAGATAACAGATGTTCCTTCCATGGAGCAATCTTACTTAAGACTCGGTCCTTCAAATTTTAAACTCAATTCCACTCTGTCTCTTCCCCATCAAAGGACACCCGAGATATATTCGTAATTCTTTCGTGGCTGGTATCCCTACCTCCTATCCTAAATCTCATATCTCTAGGAACATTTTTAGGGAATATTAGAGAAGAATTTAAGTAATTAATTTGCTAACCTGAGTCCTTACACAAAAATAAAATAAAATAAAATAAAACATCTAATAACAATTTCAACTTCCCGCACGCCTCAACAAATGTTTTACAAAACAACAAGCTATCATGGCTTGTTTGGAATTTGACCAGCTAAAATGTAACAAAGAAAAGCATTCATATAAGTAAATGGAAAACTAGTGGGTTACTGATTTATTAATTGGGTTGTGTAAGGATTGAAGTCTTTGAACATTTCTCTACAAGTCCCAACCTTCGATTTAGCTTTGCGCCAAAAAGATCTCTAACAACTCTCAACCACTTCCTTTAATCCTTGTGCTTCGACCTTAGTGGGTACTTTAATCTCTTGGGATCACTTAGGGAAGGAGAAAATTAAAAAAGTAGTAAAAGTCTCCCAAAACCAAAGAGGGTCCCTCCTTTCATAAAGGCACCATGCTCTAGGGGCCACCCTTGCACGTATCCATTGATTGTGTACAAATTGGATTAGTCAGATGCCTCTAGTGGCGAAAGAAAGGATTTGACTGTCATTGTCCAATCAATAGAGAAGAGTGTTGCTATCTAACTGATAGACCAACGCTAGAGGCCAAAAATGCATGAAAATGATGAGTAGATCATGACATTTGCCGTCAAATCTCTACCCAATGGGTCCTTTGTTAGGACCATCAACAAAATACCAAACCAAAAATTGAAATAAGAAACACGATTGAAGGATTGGGAAAAATATTTAAATACCAAAATTTATGTGATTCAGCCGAAACCCACCTACACAAAGAGGGAGCAATACTATTCACTGTAGAACGAGGATTTCGATACTTGCTCACTTTCCAACACTAGCCAAAGATGCCCTATAAATAGGCCTCTTATAAATGTAGCTAAAGAATATCAAAAGTCATCATCAATCATGTCATTAACATAAGCCCTAATAAATTCAGCAATGATTATGACAGTTATTAGGAGATAAACAGTTTCCACACTTAATGTCCCTTTTCTCACGTGTTGTGATTTCTCAGCATCATCTTCAAATTCGTAATTTTTTTGTTAATTCATCTCCACATTCAGAATCTCTCTTGTTCTAGCACTTTTGAGGCATCAAAATACACATATCACAATAAAGTACGCCTATAATCTTCTAAAATATCATGGCGAAGGTGGAGTAAAACATATTAAAAAAAAAAAAAAAAAACACACGATAGTTATAGAGTCAGATTTTATTTTTTTTTCGATCACCAATAATTTAAGCACTAAGATTGTATTCAATAAATGGTAATTTACTAAAAACCACCTGAATTTAGGTGTGGTTTAAAAAAACACTTATATTTTCCTTTTTTTGACTAATGTCACAACTAGCGGTGGCAAATTCAATCTGACCAGAAAAATTGACCTAAAAAACCCATAAACCGACCCAACCCGAATCAAAAATATGTCATAAATAATTGAACCCAAAATTGAAATGACCCAACCTGCGGCTAACCCGACCCGTTTTTTGCCTGACATGAAAATAACCTGATACCAATTTTACCTGATCTTACCCACCATTGATCTGAACCAAAACTTACATGAACTTGAACCCAACCCGACCTGAAAGCTAAACTTGTCTAAAGTCTTTAAGTTCGATATGAATTATTAGTTGTCTGAAGTACAATTGAATTTTTAACGTAGTATTAAGCATCTATATTGATAATATAATAAATATATTGATAAAAATATAAATTATTTGGTATAATTTAATTTTTGTAACTAGACCATACCACCAAAGCACTAAATAGTAGGATAACGAAGACCTGAAAACTGTATAGCCTGACCCAAAATTGATTCGAATCCAAGACCACTAAAAATTAAAAAGACCCAAACACGAAGTAACATGACCCAGACCTAGCCTGACTCAAGTACAGGTAAAACCCCAAAAGTGACCCGAGTCTGAGCCCGGCTCAACTCAAGTTTATTACAAACCCAAAATGATCCAAACCTAAATGGGTGTACTCGAACGCGACCCAAATGACCTGATTGCCACCTCGAGTCACACCTAAATTTTTCAAAAATTTCAAGGTTACAACTTAATGTATTGTCATTAACATCCGCTTGTTTTTCTGCACGTAACAACAACAGCAACAAACCCAGTGCCACAAGAGCTCCCGTATATGCGGGGTCTTGGGGGTGGACGTACATAGCCTTCCCTCTTCGGGGTGCTACCCTGAAGAGAGGTGATTTCCGAGGACCTCCGACCAGAACAGTGCTTCATCATGGAAGTATAGAATCCTGAAAGTATGATGTGAATATAGTTAGAGCAGTATATAGTACAAGCCAACACTACAAAACACACTCGATGGAAGGTAGCTGCAGTCAAATAATTAGCACGTTCAGAAGTTGTACAAGTTGCAAGTTTCATAAGTGCTCATGTACGCATATAGGCCAATAGGAGTGCCAGAACATGCGCCAAAGAAGAAGTCAATACAACTAGAGGCACTAGTGCAAGCAATCATAGGATGCACTACTCTAAGTCGCTACATTGGCAACCCCTAAGCTCACTCTCCAACGAGCTCTATTTAAGGTCATCTCCTCTCGTAGGCATTTTTGTGCACCTGACATACTTTTTAAAGAATAAAATACTAAAAATTTTGGTAATTTTTAGTTAAAATAGGAACATACCCAGTGCCTCAAGGGCTCCCACCTACACAGGGTCTGGGGGGGACGGATGTACTCAGCCTTCCCCCTTCAGGGTGTTAACCTGAAGAGAGGCTGTTTCCCAGTGTTCCCAACCTGAGGGTGAGGACTTCCCAGGAGGTCACCCATCCTGGTACTACTTTCGCCCAAGCACGCTTAACTTCGGAGTTCTAATGGGATCCGGTGACGGCGTGTTGGTGCCCTCCTTGGTATTTAAAAAATAATTTATATGTTTTTAAAAATATCTATACTTAAAATTTTTAAAAATATTTAATATATTTTAAAAATAACTTCAAATATTTAAAAACTTTTAAATATTTCTAAATTATTTTGAAATTTTAAAAATACTTTAAATATTTAAAAAGTATTTAAATATACTTTAAATTATTTGAAACATTCTTAAACTTACAATAATGTAATAAACAATAAAACATTTAATTTTTTATTTTGGTTTTCAAAAATATTTTAAAACCTCAGGGCATCTAAAAGTATTTTGAGCAATCGTGAACTTTTGGATAATTTTTTTAGATATCCTCTATGTAATTGCATTAGGGTTTTGTAAGTTGTTGCTAATATGATACTTCAAAAAAATGTACCTCAAAGTATAATACTTAACATTTAAAATAATTTTAAAATGTCAGAATATGTGAAATATCCAAAAAATATTTCAAATCTTAAGTTATTCTAATTGTTTTAAAGATAGTTTTGCCATTTTAAAAAATATTTTAGATATTTTAATATTCAAAATGCCTTAAATAAATTAAGTATATTTACATACTTATCTAAGTTTTAAATATTTAAATTCATTACAATATTTAAAATAATATTTAAATATCTAAAATATTCTTAAAAATTATATTAAATGTTTTTAAAATATAAATTGTTTTCTAGATACATAAAGTACTCATTTAAATGTTAAAAAAAAAATCGTAAATAATTTTTAAATATTAAATATTTTAAATTTAAAATTATTTTAATAAAAATTCCTAAATTTTAAAGATCTTATTTTTTTTAAATGTCAAATCAACCAAGACTATAAGATGAAAACAGTGCTAGATTAAGTTGTGAAACCAAAAAAAATTTAAAAAGTTTAGGTGTAACATTGAAAAATCCAAATATTAAGTGCGTTTGAAAGCACACCTAAAATTTGGTGGTTTTCAATTAAAAAAATAAAAAAATAAAAAATAGCTCCACCATTTAAGAAGAGGATGATTAGGGTTTTAGATCATTCAATTTTTTATAGTTCATTTTGGTTTGTGTTTTTCTTTCCTATTCTCAGATTGTGAACTTTTCTGCTTTGTTTCTTAATTGTTTTCGTAGTAGAAATTAAAGAAAGGCTGTTGAATCCTTCCATTCCCAATTTTCATCTTTTTAGTATCAATTGGTATTAATGCTCAGAATGTTTCTCGAGATGACCTGTGGGTGAAAATCGAAGAAAGCATTAAGAACTCATTTGTTAGGGTTGGAAACCGAGAAAGGAATATGAAGAGAGATCGACTAAATTCGAGTGTTTCCGATTGTTTGGAAGATTGGAGGTGGGAATCTGCTCTTCGGATTGAAATTTCGAAGTTTGCTGGCGGAAGACAACCTGAGGAGTTTTGGGATTGGTTGGCTATGGTAGAGGAAGTGCTCAAATTCAAGGAGGTTCCAAAGCACAAATAGGGGCCATTAATGGCTACCTAGTTGAGAGGTAAAGCCGCTTCCTGGGGGCAGCAGCTCAAGCATATTTGGCTTAGGCAGGGTAAGTCAAAAATTGAGACTTCGGAGAAGATGAAGAAGCACATGTGTAGCACCTTACTTCCACATAATCACGTTAGGGTTATGTACTAGCACCTGTTAAACTCGCTCAAGGTTCTCAATTTGTGGAAGACTACATGATAGAGTTCTATGCCTTAGTCGCCATGAGTGACTTGGCAGAGTTAGAGAAGCAATTAGGCAAATAGGTATGTTGGCAAATTGAAGGAATCGATTCAAGTGGTGTTAAACATGTTTGGACATCTTTCGGTCTTGGAAGTAAGTTAGAGGGTTTTGAACGTCAAGAAGCAGCAAAAGGAACTTCAAAATTGGCGGTACTTGGAACGCCGAGAACAGTGGCTGTGATCAGGTATGACTACCAACCAACTCGGGTATGCAGGGTAAATCGGTTGTTACTAATCATGGTAAGCCGAGTAACCAAGATTTAGTGGGTAACTCAAAAACCCATTATTTCAAGTGTGGAGAGATAGATCACCGTGTTGTCGAGTGTCAAAAGGGTGAAAGACCCTATAAGGGATGGTACATTGAGGGTCTGCATGCTAAGAATGGTGAGGTTGTTGAGGAAAAGGCATAGGCTGAGTTGGTGTCAAGTGGCAAAAAAGAAGTTGCGAGTGACGAGGGCCACTTATTAGTGGTTTGGCGAGTTCACTTCACACTTGGAAGTAAAGGGCGACAATTGGCTTCGAAATAACATCTTCCAAACAACTTGCATGATTAGTGGGAAAGTGTGCCACCTAGTTATCGATTCCAGTAGATGTGAGAAGGTTACTTCAGAGGAAGTAGCCCAAAAGCTGGGGTCAAAGACAGAGGAGCATTCGAACTTACAAGCTAGGGTTCAAGATTTGGATTCTATTAGAACAAAATATTAGGATGGGATATAGTTTGATGTGGTTACCATGGACACGAGCCACTTATTACTTGGACGCCCATGGCAATTTAATAGAGGTGCCGCTCATGGCGGGAGGAGGAACACCTCTAGCTTTGGGTTTGAAGGCACAAAATTTTCTTGTTGCCTAAGAAACATGAAGCTTCATGTTCATTGGTAGCTGATAATTCAAATCTCAAAAGCTAGGCCATGTTTGCTAAGGAGGTTAGTGAGAATAGGATGGTGTTTGTGTTGATGGACAACAAGTGTTAGGCAGAACAAGGACAGGTACTGAAAGAAGTAGAAGATCTATTGAGGGAATTTTCAAACGTGCTTCCAGAAGAGTTGTTGAATACTACCTTCATTGAGGGACATCCAACACTGGATTGATCTGATGTTGGGAGCAGCCTTATCGAATAGGTCGCATTATTGAATGAGCGTTGTGGAGCAATAGGAGATTAGGCACCAAGTTGAGGAGTTACTCACCATGGAATTTGTTCGGGAGAGTTTGAGTCCATATGTAGTTCCAACTTAAAGAAAGATGGTACTTGACGGATGTGCATCGACAATAGAGCCATTAATAAGATCATGGTACATTACTGATTTCCTATTTCGAGATTGAATGACTAAGTTGATCACCTACAAAATTCGAAGGTGTTTAACAAGTTGGACTAGAAGAGCAGATACTATTAGATGTGTATTTCGCTTGGTGATGAGTGGAAGACCTCCTTTAAAACCCGAGAAGAGTTATATAACTGGCTGGTGACGTAGTTTAGGCTGTCTAACGCGCCAAGTGCATTTATGAGGTTTATGAATCAAGTACAGCCCAAACTGAGATGATCGCTTGTATCAGCTTAGAGACGTGCTGGCAACCCTAAGGGAGCAACATCTATTTGTCGCCTTGAAGAAGTGTGGGGTCATGAAGGACCGGGTGACGTTGCTTGAGTTTGTCGTGTCGAAGGATGGGATGTGGCATACGAAGGGAGGATAGAGGCAATTTGGAATTGGCCACAACTGAAGTTGATAACTGAGGTAAGAAGCTTTCATGGCTTGGCTTAGTTTTATTGGAAGTTTATGCCAGGTCTCAGTTCTATCAAGGCACCTATCACGAATTGCATGAAGGAGAATAGCTTCAGTTGGACTTTGGAGGCATTTGTCACCTTCAAAGAGATGAAGCAAAGGTTGACCACAGCTCTAGTATTAACCTTACTAGATTTCTAGAAGGCTTTTGAGTTGTAAACTGACACCTTTAAGGGTTGCATTGGTGCAATGCTAAGACAGGAGGGAGGTTCTATTGTTTAATTTAGTGAGAAGCTTGACGAAAGCTAGTTGAATTATTAAACTTATGATGTTGATTTCTGTGCGGTACATGAGAGCTTTGACGCATTGGAAGTTGTATCTCACTAACAAGGAGTTCATTTTGTACTGGGATAATGTTGCACTAAAACACATCAATAGAAAAGACAAGCTTTTTAACTTTCGCATGTAGTGGGTGTGTTATATTCAGCTCTTTCACTTCGTGATCAAGAATAAGTTTGGAGCATTGAACAAGGTTGCTAAAGCCCTTAGATCTTGCGTTTAGGGAGATTTGGCAAGAAGCTCGGTTAGGGACGATTCTAAGTTACTCCATCCATGAGGGATTCCTCTCTAAAGGAAATCGATTGTACATGCTGGCCTTGAGTCTATGAGTTAAGATCATTTAAGAGGAGCATAATGAAGGGCATTTGGGGCACGACAAGACACTCAAGCTGGTAAGCACTACTTATTTTTGGGCTTCGATGCGGAAGGAAATTGGGTGGTTTATCCAAAGATGCTGCATTTTTCAGGTCTCAAAGGGCGGGATGACTAAATCGGGTTTGTACTTGTTGCTATTGATTCCGAGTCAGCCTTAGGTAGATATCAATTTGGGAATTGTACTTGGCTTGCTGAAATGCAAAGGGGTATAGATTCGATCTTCATTGTTGTGGATTGATTCTCCAAGATGGCGCACTTCATGGGATGCAAGAAAACGGCCAATGCAGTGTGTGCCACAAAGTTGTTTTTCCGATGAGCCTACAAGCTCCATGGGTTACCGGTTAGCATTGTCTCGGATAGGGACGTGTATTTTTTAACTACTTTTGGAAGATGCTTGGGAAGATGGAGAATGCATCTCTTTCTTTCAGCACTGTTCATCATCCACAGATAGATGGCTAGACTGCTGTACCAAATAGGTCTTTAAGTAACCTTCTCCGATGTCCTATTCCGAGAACATCAAGGGATGGGATCAGAAGTTGTACCAAACCGAGTTCGCTTACAACAGCGCTATAAATAGGAGCACGGGTTGTCCACTGATCAAGATCGTCTATAACTTTGTCCCTTGTTCTTTGATAGAACATGTGCCAGTACCTGATCTTACTCGTCCTCATGGCAAGGTGGAGGACTTCATCTCCCACCTTCGGGATGTACACAAGCAAACTCGAGCGTGGTTGCTTGAGGCAAGCGCTAAGTCTAAGATGGCAAGTGATAAGCGATGTCGAGCGGTTTAGCTATAAGCTGGGAAATAGATATGGGTGATTCTGACTACATAATAGTTTCCACAATGGGAGGACAACAAGTTGACGGCACAAAAGATTAGGCCTTTGCATATCACGGAGAAAATAAACGATAATGCATACTGCATGCAGCACCCAAGTGGAATCAGGACTTCTAACATCTTTAATATCAAGCAGCTCGTCCCTTACTTTGGTGAGAATGATCCAAATGATTCTTCAACGAATTTGAGGTTGAGTTATTTCCAGCCCGGGGAGGATGATGTAGCCATGCCTTTGGCTGATAGTAGGTTGGCGGGACGAGTCTTGGCGAGTTGGAAGCTTGGCGCGGCATGGGGGATCACTCAGGTAGAAGTTAATGTCAAGTGGGAGAGCTCCAATGTAGATCTGTAGATTTTTTTTATTTATCTTTTTGTTTATCGTTTATAATTTTAGTCTTTTATTTTAGATAAAGTAACTCCTTTATTTAGGGAAGATGATGATTAGGGTATTAGATCGTTCAATTTTTCATAGGTTATATTGGTTTATGTTTTCCTTCTTATTCTCAGGTTATAAGAACCAAAAATAGAATATTTTGTTAGATTATATTCTATGGAGTATTCGTTATTGCAGATGGGCCTCTGGGCCCAGCTTATTATACTTATTATATCCTAAATCTTGTAATGTTTGCCTATAAATATATGAAAGGGCACCCCTAATAATGTGGATTCCTTATTATTCTTTCATGGTATCAGAGGCATAACAAAAAAAAATAAAAATAAATAAATAAATAAATAAAAAAAATAAAAAATCAACCCTCTTTCTCAAGGCAAACACTTGCTGCATCCCTTCCTTTGCCGCCTCTCCCATGGCTAACCATAACTCTTCCTCCTCTTCTCTGCTAGCCATCCCTACCCTATTGGCAAGCCAAGTGATGCCTACTGCCACTTGTGCTATGCCCTCTCTTCCCACTCCGTTTAGTATTTCGAACATTCGTTCTCAGATCTCCTCAACTTTTGATCTTACCATGACCCATCTACCTACATTGTGTGGAGCCATTCTTTTCTCTCTGCCTGTCAAGAATATGAAGTGGATGATCATCTCGATGGCACGTCGATGCCACCCATGACCACCGATCCGACTTTTCACTATTGGAGACAAGTTGATAATCTCTTCATCTCTTGGATACTTGGTATTATCTCTTGCTAGTGCTGTGTGGTAATAATGATAACTTAACTTCTACATCTTTGTAGACTTCAATATCTCGTCTTTTCCCTGATTTTGCTCAATCTCGACAATTGCAATTTAAACGTGAATTGGCTAATATTAAGAAAAGAAATTTAACCATGCTTGCATATCTCACCAAAATTAAATCACTGGCTGACAATCTCCAATCCATGAATGCATCAATTTCAGAAGTTGATATGATTTTAGCCAATGTGGATGGTCTTTCTAAAGAGTTTAGTGCAGTCTATGCGGCTATCACTTCCTGAGTGCCCATTCCGTCATTTACTAAGGCTAGATCAATGTTGATGAATGAAGAATCCTGCCTTAAGAATGATAAACTAGTTCTACTATTGTGAAAGTTTCTACAGGTCCATCATCTGACAATTGGGGTGTCACTCCAAACCCTAACGCTTCTAGCACACTGCAGGGCTAATCTAGCACAACCGAGCAACCAGTTGCCCTCCTAGTCCAAAAGATCACGCAACACTCTAGTTCTGGTTCATAATTTGGTGTCAGGGCCACGGGGATCATGGTAACAGTCGTGGACATGGTCGTAATGGTCGTGGATATGGTTACATGTGGAATCAAAACTTATGGGGCTCGAATTTCATAGGCATGCTGTGGGCCATGCCTCCTTTCTACCCGCCACCACCTCGTCCTTCTCAATTTGGCATGACTCGTCAGGGTGGTAATCATGGTTATCAAAAGCACCGGTTGGATCGTGGGATCGTATGACCCAACGATCCCACTTTCCTCTGCCAACCCGGATCCCGTAAAAAATCGTGAGCAAGTAGACTCGCATCAAACTCGGGTAGGATCGGTAGGATTGGTACAGAATCGGTAGGATCATCGATTCTATAGAGTCAATAATAAAAAATACTATATTTGAGGTTTGACACCTATGCTATTTCGATTCTACACTGATTCTACGCCGATCCTACATGTTATTTTTAAATTTATTTTTTTATTTTTATTTATTTTTTTTACTTTTCCCTTCCCCCTTTCCCCTTTCTCACGTTTCCCCTTCCCCTCCCCCTTCCATAACCCAACCCTAATCATTCTCTCACATTACTCTCTTCACTTGTCTTGACCAGCAGCCCCAGCCACTGCCAATTGCCACCAACTGATGTCGATCGACTGCCCCAACCACTCACTGAGGTCTAACACTGACCCACAGGCCACACACAGCCATAGCTCATTTTCTTTTTGGATAAATCACTAATTTTTGTCTAATTTCTTATTCGTTTAGAATATTGAGTTATGTAGGTAATTGTTTTGATTTCCTTTTTGTTTATTTTAAGCTTGATATTGTTTTTTGGACTTTTTTTTATGTTCTTTATTAAATATTAGAGGCTTGTAATGCAATTGTTTTGGATACAACTTATTGTTTTACATATACAGTAGAATCTTACGATTCTCTATCTGATTCTACGATCCCGATCCTGAGGACCCCTCACCCAGTGGCGGATCCAGAACTTTAATAATGCGGGTCCACGGTTCTAATAAAAAGTAGAACAAATAAATAAATAAATATAAAATTATTGTCATAAGTTTTCATACTTGTTCCTTTGGATCAATAAAGTCATTTTACCTTTAATTATGCTAATTTTATCCTTCATATTTTTCATTTTGTCAATTTGTTCCTACAATAAGGTTGACTATAAATTAATAATGAAAATTTTAATGGTCAACTCATGGTTGGATACTTGGCTTTCAATTGGATCACGGGATGGAGTTGTATTTGATCGTTTGTACCTGAGATGATCTGGTTGATTAAAAATTATATTACTGACTTGACTTTAGCTTTACCATAGAAATATCGACGTAATGTAAATTATGCAAAAGATTAAGAAGACAAATAAAATTACAACTTTATTTAGACAGTAGAAAAAACATATGAACTTTTCAATAAAATAATTATAGAATATGAATTTATTGTATTAAATATTTAAAAAGATATGTTCTATAAGTTACAAAGTTACAAGCAGTGGAGAATGATGACAGCTAAAGAAGAAAAAAAATGGGGATAAATGTCTGAAACAATATTGTACGCGCAAGAGGTTTGATCACGTGATTTGCACCTAGGAGTAAGGTTAACCAACCATCAGACCAACGTTCTAATCATGCCGCAGGTGCACTTAACAAGATTCTAAATTTTTGGTACTGACAATACATAGTTTTTAAAGGCCGGTTATTAAAGCTACGGGGTCAATGCATCTCGGTACCTATGACATAGATCTGCCACTGCCCTTACCGATTCTACGTAAAATCTCAATTCTGACAACCTTCGTGATAATGTACCTTCTCACCTATAATATCATCCTACAAATAATGCTTTTACCACTAGTTATGGTCTTTATCCCGGATTTGATGCCCCTCAGTTTACATTACATGCCTACTCTACCCCTCTTCTTTACTATTCTTGGGTCATGGATAGTGGGGCTTCTTCTCACATGAATAATAATTCAGGTATTCTTACGTCTCTGTCCCCTTGCTATGGTTTTGATATAATTTTAGTGGGTAATGGTGCGTCACTTTCTATTGTTGGGGTTGGTTCGTGTTGTATTTCTATACCTGTGGGCCGATTTACTCTTAATAATGTTCTTTTTGTTACTAGTCTTTAAAAAAATTTACTTTATGTTTGTCAATTTTGTTTGGATAGTAACTATCTCCTTGAATTTGATTCCTGTGGTTTTTCTATTAAAGATCCTAAATCGAAGTCTGTCATCATCAAATGCGTCAGTTCCAAACCTCTCTTTACCCTACCAGGGTCGTCGTTCAACCTTACATCACTTGTCGAATCTCGTGTCTCCTCCTTGCAATCACATCGTCACTTAGGCCATCTCGGCAAACCAATTTTGTCTTCTTTAGTTGAACAAAAATTTATTCCTTATTCTAGTGTCCCATGTGAGTCAAGTTTTTATCATGATTGCCGGGCAAGCACAATCGTTTACGATTTTAGAAGTTAGTCTCAATTACTTTGTGTCCTTTTGATATTGTTCACTCCGAGTGTATGGACTTTACTAGCTTTGAGTTTTAGTGGTTTTAGGTATTATTTCCTGTTTTTGGATGATTACTCTCATTATGTGTCAGTTTAGCCTACAACAAACAACAACAACAACAAGCCCAACGCCACTAAGGGCTCTCGCCAAGAGCAGGGTATGGGGAGGGTAGATGTACGCAGCCTTCCCCCTTCAGGGGGCTACCCTGAAGAGGTCGGTTTAGCCTATGTGTGCCAAATCTGAGGTGTTTGATTTTTTTAATCAGTTTTATAACCATGTTTTGACTCAGTTTGGTGCTAAAGTTAAACAGTTTCATTTTGACAATGGAATAGAGTATATTAATAGAGATTTCAATGGCCACTTTGTTGCGCGAGTTATTCTTAGTAGGGTCTCATGTCCAAACACTTTGCAACAAAATGGGAAAGTAGAGCACATACACAAGAATATTGGTAATATAATGCGCAATCTTCTTTTTTAGGCATGTAGGCCGTTGGAATATCTGGTTGAACCTGTGCTTTTGGCATCTCATATCATAAACCTCTTGCCTTTAACATACACAAAGAAGAAGATACCCTATCAACGTCTCTACAATAAGAAAGTCACTTATGATCATCTTCGTGTTTTTGGCAATGCTTGTATCCGAATTTAAGTGCCACTGCACCCCACAAGTTTGCTCCTTGATCCACCTTGTGTGTTTTTTTAGGCTATCATGGAATCATAAATGCCTTGATATTTCAACTAACAAAGTTATCATCTCTAGGCATATTATCTTTGATGAAGCAGATTTTCCCCTTACAAGGATGTGTGCTTATTCGCAAAATATGATGCAACATCTTCATAAAGTATTTCCTCGTCACTGGACTCTTCTCCCTTTGTCGGTTTACTACCTTTGCTTGCTGAATGTGCGCCACCATGCCTGACCCGCACGCCCCATGTGTCTACCACCAGCTCTTCATCCCAAGCATTCGAGCTACCTGTGCTACACTCAGAGGGAGCAACCTCCTCAGCTGCGCAACAGGCTCCTACCATCTCCGATGCTCCACAACTGCCCCTCCCTCCGCCTTGGTGCATCCCATGATTACTTGCTCTAAAGCTAGTATTGTAAAGCCTCTTCTCAAACCTTCTATGCTTGCTCGTTTATTTCTACCAGATATTCCATACCCTTATAAGTAGGCTCTTGCTGATGATAATTGGTGACATGCTATGCTTGATGAGTTTAAGGTCCTTCTACCCAATTAGACTAGGACTCTTGTCCATATACCACATGATGCTAATGTCGTTGGATCAAAATGGGTTTTTCGGATCAAACAAACACGCACTGGACAAGTTGAGAGATACAAAGCATGATTAGTAGCATAGGGTTTCATGCAAAGGTATGGCATTGACTATGGTGAAACTTTTTGTCCGGTTTTTAAGCCTGCTACTATTCGCACTATCTAAACCGTTTCCACTTCACCCAAGTGATCTATTCATCAGCTTGATGTTAAAAATGCGTTCCTGAATGTCACTTTGAACGAGGAGGTTTATATGAAGCAACTGCTGGGTTTTATGGATCCAAACTTTGCTGACTATGTTTGTAAGCTGTAGAAATCTCTCTATGGTCTTAAACATGTACCATGTGCGTGGTACACTGGCTTTGCCACTTTTCTCCGTTGTTTCGGTTTCACCAGCTGCAAATATTATTCTTCGCTGTTCATTTTGCGACATGGTACTGATATGGCTATCTTATTGGTTTATATGGAAGATATAATTTAGACTGCTTCCTCTTCTGCCTTACTATTGCTTCACTCTCCTCATTATGAGTTTGATATGATTGATTTGGGATGTCTTAATTACTTTCTCAAAATTTATAACATTCTTTTTTTTTTTTTTTTTGGTAAATCAGCGAATTATATAGATGAAAGGAAAAATAATACAAACTACAAGGGGCATACTCCAGGACACGGCCGAAGCCTACAAATATGAACCAACGTCAAAAAAGCAAACAAAGTACATACAAAAGCAACCAAAGAACAACTAAAGGAACAAAGAAGAAACTAAGATGCAAAACCCCAGTGCCGAAGCAAGGAGATATGACGATGAGCTTTTCTGAACGAAGGAGCAGCAAGAAAGCGGCTCCTGACCAAACCGTAATCTCCTCTCGTACAGCCGCAACCGATCTGGACTGATAACGCTGAACCCGAAGGTTGCGCTCGTACCAGATAATATACACAGTCGTAGAGAGGTAGAGTTGAGCAATGATATTGCCAATCTCTCGCTCTTATCTCAATCCAAATATGCTCATGATCTGCTTGATAAGACCAATATGCTATCATGCAAGCCATTGGCCACTCCTACCAACTCAAACTGGAAGCTATCTCTGATTGATGGGGGGCACATGACCGACCCCTCTATGTATTGATATGTTGTTAGTGCCTTGCAATATCTTACCTTTACTTGTCTTGACTTTCTTATGCAATTCAACAAGTGTGTCTCTTTATGCAAGCTCCTCATCTTCCCCATTGGACTGTCGCAAAGCGTATCCTTTGTTATATAAAAGGGACGCTTGACCATGGTTTAGTTATCTTACCCACTAGTACAGATCAGCTTGTGGCCTTCTCTAATGCTGGTTGGGTTGGATGCCCTGATACTTGTAGATCCGTCCCTATTTTCTGTATTTTTCTGGGTGGCAATATCATTTCTTGGTCTTCTAAACGACAGCCTTAGGTCTCTGGATCCAGTGCAGAAGTTGAATATCGTGTAGTTGCTAATGCTGTCTCCGAGTGTTGCTGGATACGTTCTCTATTTGGAGAGCTTGGCATTTTAATTCCCAACGCTACTTTAGTTTATTGTGACAATGTCTCAACCACATATTGAGATTGACATTCACTTTGTCTGAGAGCGCGTTTAGATGGGTCTCCTTTATGTCCTACATTTCCTTCTTCCACGCAACTTGCTGATATCTTCACCAAAAGTCTTCTGTGGCATTTATTTCTCTTTTTTAAACAAAATCTTCCCATTCAGTTACCTCCCACTCCGATCAAGGGGGATGTTAAATTATATTGTATATAGTGTTCGCTATTGCATACGGGCCTTATAAGCTCAAGCTTATTGTGCTCATTATACCCTAACTCTTGTAATATGTTTGCATATAAATATATGACAGGGCATTCCTCATAATGTAGGTTCCTCATTACTCTTTCACATTTCCCCTTTATTTCTTAATTATTTTTGCAATAGAAATTAAAAGAGGGTCGTTGAGTCTTTCCATTCCCATTTTTCATCTTTCTGCACCGCATCAATTTATTTTTAAGCATACTTGTTCTACAAAAGATTTTATCAATCACTCTAGTAAGTATTCCCTTCCAATGATGGTTTGTCTAGAAAAGTTTCCATCGTTTTAGTAATTCAACCCAAGTTTTAATTTATAATTGGATACATAAATAAAAGAATATCGAAATATAGTAGAACAAACTCTAAACAAAAAATTGTAGGCAAAAACTCTATACAAAAAATTATTAGATTTTTCGGCCGACATAGTTAACATATTTAAGTCAATATAGAAGTCGAAATGGGTTTTCAACCTAAAATTATTTGGCATTAAGTATACTAGTACATTAGACTTTTCTTCTAAGACAAATGAGAGATTTTTCTTACTAAATTCACGTACGAAGTCATTTACAATATATATAATAAGAATTTTATATTGAAAACCACCTAAACTTTAGCCACATTTTCAAAAAGTTATCTATATTTTCTATTTTTTTAATATCATACCTAAATTTTCTAAAATTTTAATGTTAGACAAAAAATTTCTAAAATTAAATATGACATTTCAGAGAAAAGAGAAATACCTTAAAAATTAGAAAATTTCATTAAAATAATTAAAAAAATTTTAAAAAGTTAAAATTTTTAAAAAATTCAAAAATTTATAAAACTTATCTATATATTTAAAATTTTAATATATTAAAAATTATTTTAAATATTTAGAAAAAATGTTAAATATTTTAAAAACCATAATTATTTATCTATATATTAAACAATTTAAAATGTTATCAAAAATTAGAATATTGTAAATATGTCAGAAATTTATAAATATTTAAATATGCTTTAAATTATTTAGAACATTTTCAAAAATTAAATATATAAATTTTTTTAAAAGTTTAAAACGATGCTATAAAAAGAAATGTCACCAAAATTCAGTGTATATCAAAAAAATTTTATATTTATGAATTTATTAATTATTAAAAATGTTTTAAATAATTTAAAGTATATTTATATATCTCTCTATATATTAATCTCATGTTCCTTGGTGAATTTTCCTTAAAATTAAAAAATTGAAGAAAATGGTACCTCATAATCCTGCATTTTGAGCATTGCCACATCAATTTTTAGATAACTTTCTAAAATTCAACTATTTTAAATTATTAGAAAAACAAAAAAAAACCAAACAAGATATTGGTATAGTTAAGATCATGGGTACACCATGATCCTACCACATCCAACTTTCAATATGCAATTTCTTTCTACATAATTGGACTTTTTTGGCAAAATTTAAATAATTATTAAAAAATAAAAAACAAATATATTGGCAGTTAAGATCATGGGTATACCATGATCCTACCACATCTAATTTTCAATATGCAATTTATTTCTTCATAATTAAGTTTTCTTGACAAAATTTAAATAACTTTCATGTAAATATTTTCCACTTCCTCATCAAATTATTATTAAAAATATTAGAAAAATAAAAAATAAAAATATTGGCAGTTAAGATCATGGGTACACCATGATCTTACCACATGCTATTTTCAATATGCAATTTCTGTCTGCATATTTTTTTTCTACATAATTAGATTTTCTCGGCAAAATTTAAATAACTTTCATGTATATATTTTCCACTTTCTCATCAATTGCTAAAGAATTACTATTACAATTTTAGGACCAACTACTAATAACCGAATAAGGCGACTATCTTTTCATCCATATGTGTAGGGCAACTCTGCAACTTACATAGAAGAAGGCAAGTATACTACTTCTATCACCATATCTATATCTATACATATATTGCATGCATAATTATTCTTCATGGTTGTATGATTGTTCATAAATCTATCTTATATATTAAGTAGAAGTTAGTCATTCACCCATATTGCTAAAAAAACCTCATTTAAGCCATTCTACAGGGTTTTTTTTTTTTTCCTTCAAATATTTCAACAAAAGAAAAATAAAATGTCAAATCTATCTTATATTTGATCAAATCTAAATCTAATATAACCTAACATGATCCAATATATCATTTATAAATCCTCTCCCCCAATTTTATTTTTACCAACTCTATATATTGATTAACAAAAAATCTCTCTAAACCATTGTTTCCATACCCTTTTTCTATTTCTAATTTTAATTTTTTTTTCATCTGCTAGGTTTTGCTTTGCCATCACTGTAGGGATCTCGAGTGATTTACAATCAATAATTACAATATAAAAGAGGTTAGTATTTCTTTTTTAATTATGCCTTTCACAAATGTTTACGCAATACTAGATCTTCTCTTCTTTAGCACTATTTACTTTTTAAAATTTTTTTGTTCTTTGAGTGTGATTTACTAAAATAATTTTAGTATTTCTATTTCTAATTCTATTTTTTTTTTCATCCGTTAGGTTTTTGTTTTGCCGTCATTTTAGGGATCTTAAGCCTTAGCTTGATGGGTTTTATTATTCACAATCAATAATTGCAATATAAAAGAGGTTAGTACTTCTTTTTTAGCTATGCCTCTAACTAATGTATTTTTTCATGTGTTGATTCTAGAAAATATAATATTTACGCAATAATAGATCTTCTTTTCTTTAGCATTATTTAATTTTAAATTTTTTTTTCTTTTAGTGTGATTTACTAAAATAATAATTTTAGTAAAAATAATTTGAGTATAGATAATTATTTAGTCTTTCATTTAAATTTTAATCTACTAATAATATGATAAATACTATTAGACTAACAACAACAACAACAGTCACAGTGCCTTGCGGCTCCCGCAGAAAGCAGGGTCTAAGGACTATTAGACTAAAGATTTATATATTCTTTTTTAGTATAGATATTTATTTAACATTTTTATTTTTAATTTAAACTAACAAAATGCATTGTTAGATAAAAGTTTTAAATGTGTTTGAAAAATTAAATAATTATTAAATAATAGGTCACATAGAAAAAATTATAGTTTCTAGCTACATGAAATGATTAAAAATAGAAGTACATATAGAGCTATAACTTTTTTGAAGTATAGATAATTATTAATTAATTTCTTAAGTTTTAAATATAAGACAATAATAAATATATTCTTAGATCATAGATAAGTTAAAACTAATCTACTTCTAAAGACACTTTGGCTACAAAATAATTATTGTAATTAGATATTAGATATATAAAATAATTTTAACAAAAATATATGTAAAATAAGAGGTATAATTATTTTTAAGTAAAATAATTATTACTTTTTAAATTTTATTTAAGCTAAAAAATAATAAATATTGTTACGTTAACTTTTTCTTTTTCATTTTTTATGATTATATAATTTCTTTATTTTACTTTAAATGAATGACAAATATCATTAGATCAAAGTTATGTGTTACAAAATAATTATTGTATTTAGACATTAGATATATAAAATAATTTTAAGAAAAATATATGTAAAATTAGAGGTATAATTCTTTTTAAGTAAAATAATTATTACTTTTTTAATTTTATTTAAGCTAAAAAATAATAAATATTGTTAGATTAACTTTTTGTTATTTTTATTTTTTCATGATTATATAATTTCTTTATTTTACTTTAAATGAATGATAAATATCACTAGATCAAAGTTATATGCATAGTAAATATTAAATAATTATTTATCTATAATATTAATAAATATTAAGTTTTATGTTAATAAAAAAAATGGTTTTATATTTTTGTTGTAGTTATAGAAAAAAAGCATAGTATTTGTCTTTATAAATTAATTTTAGCAAAAAAAAAAATTTACAAATAGAATGAAAGTACTGCACGTGATTATTAATTAATTTTCTTATTTTAATCATAAACTAAAGAAAAATAAAAATTTTGATTAATAAAAACTTTATATATATATATATATATATATATTTTTTTTTTTTTTTTTTTTGAAAAGACAATGCCTCTAAAAATTATGGTTATTAGTGGGAACAAAATAATTATATTTAGCTATATAAAATAAATAAAAAAATAATGTTCATATTATTGGTATAATTTTTATGATTATATATATTTATTTGCTTTAGTTTGTTATTTATGCTAATAATAAGATGATAAATATCGTTAGATGAAAATTTTGTGTGTACAATAAATATGAAATAATTATCTATATTAAATATTGAATTTTTGGTTTATATCGTAGTTATAGAAAAAACTACATTATTCAATTATATAAAATGATAAAATAATTTTGTATGAAAATAGAGGTAAAATTCTTTTGAAATTAGAATTTTTAAAAAATTTTTAATATTAAATTTAAAATTAGATTAAAATTTTATTAGTACAAATATTTACTCAAAATTACAAATGTTTTATCTTATAAATAACAAAGTAACGGTGCATCGCCCGGGGTTTCGCTAGTTTAATATAATTTTAAGTATAAAATATTGTTTTAACTATTTAACATGTTTTTTAAATATTTAAAATAATTGTTAAATTATCCTAAATATTTTAAAAATATTGAAATTATTTTCTAAATATAAAAAGTATTTTTAAATAGTTAAAAAAAATTTAGTTACTTTAAATGAAAATTGTAAAATTTTGAAGCATCTTCTTTTTTTTTTTTTAGAATGTCAAATCAGCAAAAATTAAGTAATCTAATGGCATTAAGTTATGGTGTGGCATTAAAAAACGTTTAGGTGTGATATTAAATTTTTTTTTGAAATTTTAGGTTTGACATTGAAAAAATAGAAAATTTGGGCGGCATTTTGAAACTCCCCCTGTAGTATAGGTGGTTTTTAAGACAAAAAAAAACCCATATAATAATTTTTAAATCCGACGACAAACGAACAAGTTATGTTATAATAAAAGCCAACAAACAAGCATGTTTCTGCTGCATTTTTTTTATTTTATTTTATTTTATTTTTTATTTTTATTTTATTTTATTTTTTTTATGAATCTGATTCCAAGTTTTCAGCCCCTTAATTTGCCCTTTTATCCCAACCAATATGTTGGGAGGAGGGTACTTGGAGATTGGCATTCTTTGATATATATATATATATATATATATATATATTAGAAATGTATGAAAAATAAAAATGTAAAATCAATACAGGGAGATTGAAAATGCAAAAGTAGTATATAAGTTATTGCGCCACAAAAAACTAGCCACAAAACCAATATGAAGTTATCCCGATCTAGTTGGGTATCCATCAAGCATGGGCCATACACATTGGCTAAAATGGCATTTCTTTCATTGTGTCATAAACCACCTTCTTAGAAAAGCCTTTAGTTAGAGAATCGTCTACATTTTTCTCACTTTCGACAAACTCTAGTGGTATCACCTTATGATCCCTAAAATATCTTCGAACTCATGTCCAATCCATGGCAAATATGCTTTCACTTGCTGTTGTATACCCCATTCTTCACCACTCCATCTGTACTATTGAGTCACAATGCCACTAAATAGAAGCCATGGGGCAATGGAATTTCTCCCATACACTCCTTAGCCCTTTGGGTATACTTGTTCTAAATCAATGAATTTAGATTCCATAATCAGTTTAACAATACAAGTTTATCTAGAAGATTTCTGACACATAGCAACATTAGCAAGCATAAGAATATAGCCAGTAGAAGAATTACTCTCGTCATTATTAAATACCCAATTGATCTCGGCAGCCCCTATAAAACAACAAGAAATTTCTTATAATTCAAATTTTAAAACAGTAACTTGGAACTACTTTAACAATCTTATTAAAGCAATCCATTGTTCATCACAAAGATTATAGGTATAACTTCTAAGTTTACAAAGGACATATTCTTAAATAGAAAGAGTGTGATTTACCAAGAACATAACGCTACTAAATATACCAAAGAGAACACCAACACACCGTCACTGGACCTCATTAGAACTCCGAAATTAAGCTTGCTTGGGCGAGAGTAGTACCAGGATGGGTGACTTCCTGGGAAGTCCTCATCATCAGGTTGGGGGCACTAGAAAATAACCTCTTTTCAGGTTAACACCCTGAAGGGGGACGGCTGCGTACACCCCCCCCCCCCCCCCCCCCCCCCCCCCCCCCCCCCCCCCCCCCCCCCCCCCCCCCCCCCCAAAAGACCCTTTGTAGGCAGGAGCCCTTAAGGCACTGGGTATGTTCCTTTTTTTATAACACTACTAATTATGTAAATATATCCAATTTGTGATGCAGCTCTTTTTTAGGTGAACACTAGAATCATAAGGACTCTTGATAAGAATCTTATCAAAATTATCAAAATCCCTAAGGATTTTCTTCAGATAGCGGGGTTAACTAAGAAACAAACTCTTAGAAGTCCTAATTATTTATACATGAAGTACCACATTAGATTCACTTGATCTTTCATGTGAAAGCATCAGCTCAGAAATGACTTCACAACATTCTCACTAGTGCTGAAATTAAGCATATCATCAACATATATACAAAAGATCACATGACATTCCCATAACATTTAGAATATGCATATGCATCACCATTATTAGCAACAAAATCATGTGCACTCACCAAGATTTCCCCACATCTCTCTCTTTACAAGGGCTGAGTCCTCCATGTAAAATCCACCAATAATAGGATATTGTCGAGGAATGAAATCCTTCTCAGCTATATTTCCTTCAATTTTCTCAATCACTATATTTCCTTCAATTTTCTCAATCATTCTTCAAGGTCCACATTTTATTGTAGTAATTCAAGCAGCATCTTCAATGATATTCTATTTTATCAAAACAATCTCTTCATCAAGTGCTTATTTTTACTTGTTTTTCCTATAGTCACGTTCTAGACTTACACACCACTTAATGAAAATAGAGTCATTCCTGGATGCGCAATTTTGCCGGGTTAACATCAATATTAATATTGATATGATCAATTGTCAAGTTGGACATGAAATTGAGCTAAACCAGCCCGACATTAACTCAATTTGGACCCAATCGGTAGACTCGAGCCAGCCAATAGGAAGGTCTAATCCTAACATATAGTATGGTCCAAATTTTCAGGGAATAAAGGTATGAAATTTATGAAAATAATCGAACAAAGAAGCATGCCACATGAAATTGAGGAGTGGGCTTCCTTTTTAGGACAATTTTCGGTTCTTGCATCACCTCATACAAACAGTTTGCTCCTCGTGCACTTTTTGTAGCCTTTCAATGAGGCACCCTTTTTATTTATGTATCTAACTACAGCTATTTATGGGTCCCTCTCCCCTTAATGCTGCCTTTTTTTTTTTTTTCCTTCTTTTCCAAATTAGGAGAATCTTAACAACTTTAAATATCAGTGTCTAATAAATTTTATATAAGAATTATGAGAGCGAAGTGATCAATATATAAACTTATTAAGCTACACCTTGTGCCAAGTAGCTTTAAGATGGAACCCACTTGAATTTATATGTAGATTTCATGTGTTCTAACTATGTGGTTTGACGTAGGGACCTAATAGATATTTAACAGAGAAGAATAAATTTTAAAGTATAGTAAGAGAGGAACACAAGGTCGGTATAAAAAAAAAAAGTCATGTACTTGATAAAACATGAGTGCACAATAATCGAAGTCAGATTACAAAAGAGATCCATCATCATGTTTCCTAACTTTGCATATGTCCGCAATAAGAAGAATCCATTGTCTCCCATTAATTTTTCTATCCACACAATCATATCAAATTTACATAACAAGTAAACCTATAGGCTCTAAAATTTGTACGTTTATTATTATTATGACAAAGAGACAACTAAAGTAAGGGTCAGTTTGGTAATGGAGAAGTACTCTTCAGTCAAGAAATGTTTTACTTTGAAAAGAATTTTCCAACTAAAATCGAATCAACTAAGGTTTTCTATTATTTGTTTTAACACTAAACATGCTTGCACAATATGGTATTCCCTTGTTCGGTTTAAAAGAAAATATCTTACACCAATCATTCTATACCTTATTACACGATAACATAAGCAATGATACTATATACATTATCAAAATTCAAACCGTTAGATATCCTGAAGCTTTTTCAGCTGCTTAAATTGATGGCTTCCTTCATTTTTACAAGGAAACACATTTTCTACACAGTGTATGGAAAACCTTTCAATAAGAAATCGTTTCCATCAAAGAAATCCCTCAAAATAATAGAAAAAATGAAAACTAATTCTTAAAATCCATTTTTTTTTTCCGTAACAAACAGGGCGTGAATACTACATTTTTATAGTTTGGAGGCTTCTGAAATACAAAAGAGATGGTAGGGCCCTACATTCCCAACTACATCACTTACTTTTGTTTCCGATGTAACCCACATCCCATGTACTTTGCATTATTCTGTTTTTAAGCCTACTAAGAAATAAAAGAAATTAAAAATAAAATCTGACTAAATGTGCATCATGGTTAAAACCAGATTGAAGTGTGTCATAACTTTGCATATGGTCTATATCTATTGACGATGCTGAGAAGGATTATTGAATGTTATTATATTCTTGTTAAAAGTCTGATCTTTCTTCAATTTTGTGTGTTTTCTGACACTTATGTTAATCAAATCTAGTGTAATAATACCACTCCACTTTCTTTGCAATGGACATGAATTCAATCTCATTTTTGTCCTCCCATAAATGTAATCATTATCCTCATAAAAAAGGTTTTCCTATACTTTTTGGTTTATGATTGTCAATTAAAATGATATATTTCACTTTTTCCTTCAGTTGCCAATCAGGAATTTAAGGATGTAAGGTCCATATCTATAATAAAAATAAAAAATAACTAATGCAATGAAGATAAGAAAATTAGGAAAATGGAAGGTTTGACAACCTTCCTTTAATATTTTATTCCTAAAACAATTAAGAAAACGAGGGAAATCGTATAACTATAATTCGCACAACCTATGATTAGGAGAAAACTCTAAAAACAATGATAAAAATCACTAAAAAATTTAATGCTAAATAAAATGTTAACCAGTCCCCTCTTTAAATAGAAAAGCTTTCCAACCTAGATTGAAACTAATATAAATTTTAAACTAAATCCCTTGCTAGAGATCAACAATGAAGATTAGCTATACGTGAGTTCATCTAGCAATCCATGTGATCATCTATGAATGAAAGACTAAAAATACAAAGATAAATAATAAAAATCAACTAATCTAAACTAAGCTTCCTAATTGATGTCAACTTCTTCAAGCTTATTTACCCTTGTCGCACGTCTTGCCAATATGCCCGGATGGCCTTCTCACCAAGCTAGCCATCCCGCCAAAATCAACCCCCAAGACCCATTCGCCTGGTAACCTACCAAAGACTAAGGCACGGCTACATTATTCTCGTTGGATTAGAGAGAATTTGTCCTCAAATTTGCCAACAAATAACGTGGATCATTCTCTCCAAGATATGTTCTCCCACGCCCATCCTCAATCTCACCAAACTCATCCATACGTGGACTATTGATCCGATTCGCCAACACGCGGGTCGTCTCACCAAGATGTGGGCCACATCATTCTCCCTGCCTAGGAAAGAATTCACCCTCGAGTTTGCCATTGGGTCGTCCAAAACATTCTTGCCATAGCAAGGAGTACGTCAAAAGTCTCCATGCACGCGATCTTGTATTTGGCGTGTGCCTCAAGCAACTGTGCCCGAGTCTACTCATGTATGTGATGGTTGAAAATGAAGTCCTCCGCCTTTACATGTGGGTGAATAAGATATGGAACTGGTGGAAAGTGTACTGCTGTTTGAGGAATGAAGCCATGGACAATCTAGAATGGTGGAAATCCTGTGCTTTGGCTTATCGAGTTATTATAAGCCAACTTATCAAGCTGTTATAAGCCAACCTGGCTTTATATAACTTAAGCTCCCATTCCTTGATGTTCTCAGTAACAGGACATCAGGGAAGGCTACCCAACGCTCTATTCATCGCCTCAGCATGGTCTTCCGTCCGCGGGTGATGAACAAAGTAGAAGGTAAGAGTAGCACTGGCCATCTTCGGTAATCTCTTCCAGAAGCTATTCATAAGGCAGACATCCCTGTCGAACTTATTGCCAACGCGTACGTCTCCCAATCTTGGAAGGGAAAGCCGATAATGCATCGTGATCTTTTTAATGGTTCTACTATCAATGCACTTCCGCCACATCCTATCCCTTGCGGATGTCAAGAAAGTTGGAACAGTGCAAGGACTCAGACTCCATCGAAGAAAACTCCTGGTGAGTAATGCCTCAACCTAACGCACAAGTTCCTCAAACTTCGCAAGACTCATTCGATAATGGAGCATGTTTGGTAAGGCAATTATCAATGCCAGATTTACCTGGGCCTAAATGTCCCTCAACAGTGGAATAGTACTCGGAACCTCTTCTAATATTTTGTCGTGTCCTGCTTGGCACTCCTTGCCCATTGGTGCAGACACCATCTCTATCTTTCCAACTTCCTTTGAGATCATGATTTTTGTTAGGGAATTTTGGTGTTCGGTTATCACCAAATGTGGTGCTTCTTCCTTCTTGGGCAACAACACTATCCTCGTGCCCTCAAACAAGAAGCTATAGGTGTTTACCCTCACATCATGGGTAGTGCTACTGTCGATTTGCCATGATCGTCTAAGAAACAAGTGGCATGCATCTATGGTAATCATGTCACACCAAAACCGATCCCGGTACTTCGCCCCAATTGAGAAATTAACTAGACAATGTTTAGATACTTTACCTTATTTCCTCCTTCGAGCTATGACATCTTGTAAGGGTTCGAGTACTCCTCCATTCTTTAACTCTAACATCTGCACTGCTTCCTCGAAGATGGCATTCTAACAACTTTCAAAATCAATGACTAGGCAACATACCCTTCTGCCAATTGTATATGTCTTCAAGAAGATGTCATTTTGAAGCCAATCATGTCTTTTTGCTTCATTAGGCATGAAGCCAACTCACCTGATCGTTAATAAGTAGCCCTTATCACCCGTAACTTCCTCTTCACCATGTAGCGCCAACTTGTCCTGAGCCTCTGTCATGACTACCACGCCATCACCAACAAACTCTGGAATTTCAATCCAAATCTGGTAATTGACCGAGCTCTTCGCATGTTCCGCCCTTAAATGTCAGCTTTGGGGAATGGGTTGTGCAAGCTCTCGTTCGTATCATCCTCGCCACCCTCTACTAGTGGGTTTTGAGGAAGAGCCATAGGTGCTTGGTTGGGATTCGCCCCCAATTGAACCAAACACAACTCGATTCACCAAAAATTCTCCTCTCGAACTGTCATTGAGAATCTCGCTCGAAAACATCTCTAACGGTGCCGTACTTGCTTGGAACATATTTCAAAAATATTTCATAGACAGCTTGTGCGGGTGCAGCAGAAAATCAATTTAAAATTTTGCATAAATTACAGAAAATCCCCTAACTTTTGCTTCAAAAATAGAAAATCATAAAACCACTCATTAAGCCCTCTCAATTTTAAAAAATTATCACTTTGCCACCAAACAACTTTTTTTTGACCATTTTGCCCCTCAAAATAAAATAGTTAAGTATTTAATTTTATTTTCAGGTAGGATTTTATACTTTAAGGAAAAATAAATTTTTTTATATTTATATAAAAAATTAGGTTTTCTATATTTATAAAAATTATTATTTTAATTAATTATACAGTAGTGATATTATAATATTAACAAAAATATTATATTTTTTCTTATAATATTTTTTATAAAAAATTTAAAATATTTTTATCTTCGAAACTTATAATATATCATTACTATAATTAATTAAAATAATTATATTTTTTATAAATATATAAAATTCTTTTAATTCTATTGTGAAAAACATAAATTTTTTTTAAATTTTGTCTAATAATATAAAATCTTTTTCTAAAAATATAATTAAGCATGTAACCCTCTCACTTTTAAGGGGTAAAATGGTCAAGAAAAAGTTTTATAAGGGCTAAGTAATAAATTTTTAAAACTGATGGGATTTTTTGAGTGCTTTGAATTGTTAAAAGAGTTTTCTGTTTTTTAAGTAAAAGATAGGGTATTTTCTATGATCTATCATAAATTTTTTAATTTTGAATTTAGAACCCTAACTTATTTAAACTATTTAATGAGATATAAATTTTACTCTAATAGGTTTATAATATAACAAATAAAACTATTAAATAAGACAAGTATAAACATAACGCTCACGCGACATTCCCTTTTTTTTTTTTTTTTTATTTGTGATACCGGCCGCGTGTAGTGCAAGTGCCCCCTTTTTGTTCTGACGCCTGAATGCCCTGCGTGTGTTGCACGCGCGCAACTGTGTAGTTGCTTTTCAATGTTCATCTTTTTCTTTTTTTTTTTTTTTGGTTTAAAACTACTATATAATTTATTGTATTAAATATTCATCACATTAATATTTATTTAGTATAAAATTTATTTATTTTATAAATAAATAATTCATTTTATAAATTTATTTGGCAATCTTTTCAATAGTTGCTTAAGTTGAAGCTTGCGAAGGGACTTCAGGAATAATCTAACTTTCGCTTAAAATAGGTCAAATTTTATTATTATCTCATAATAACAATTGATTACCATTTACTAAAACTTCATTCTACTAAATAAGTTTTACAACACTCTAGAATTAAATATATACTCACTCAAAAATTTTTCAAATAACTTTTATTACGATAATTAACCTCTCTATGATACATCCGTAAGCAACAGTAACTTTAACTACTATCATTACTATTCTCACATCTCCCGCCGTATTCCTGACTTGCCTTTCTCAAACAATTCAATAATTCAAAAACAATTTTCGTATTAATTTCAAATGTCAAACATATAGAATACTTTGGTCAAAGATTCTAGAATATGTTCTTATGCTTGGGAATCAACTAAGGGGACATCTTTATCTCGCTAGAGACTATATATTTGACGTAAAACAACTATTTCTGCTACACTTCATGTTGTTACCAAATGTATGTAATATTCAAGTCGACGAATTTTGACTAATCCTTTTAGCAATCCAAAAAAAAAAAAAATTCCATGCACGAGTTCAAACTGTTTTGTGAATTTAGAGTTATCGTCTTATAGAATTAATTATTTCTAATAGCAATTAAGAAATAAATAATTCAGGTGGTCCGCCTCAATGTTCCAATCTTATTAACAACACCAACATAATATTATTGGATCCCAATCCACATGACCAAAACAAGACATTAAATGTATCATATTATAGTCTTATCAAACAAGTTTTCCAAGCTTATCACCGACTATGAACACTTCGACAATATATCACTATTTTGATCTAAGTCCATCTTTAGTTCAATCTCATTGACAACATAAACCACCTTACCTGTTATTTTAGACGACGTCCATCTCATGTAACATTTTTAGAAAACAATCACAAGCATGTTTTACTCGTAAAATATAATCTGATAATAAATAAATAAAATAATTTTTTATTTAATATTTAACACTAACTAATTGGATTTTCCAAGTCACCAATTCTAACAGTGCCTCTGTCGCCGACCAACCATCTCAAAAAATGTTCTAAGCTCTAATGCCAATTGATGCAGCACAAATAAAGAAATTAGGAAAATGAAAGGTCCCACTGCCTTCCTCTAATTTCCTAATGCTAAAACAATTAAGAAAACAAGGGAAATTATTAACTTTAATTCTCATAACCCGAAAATAGAAGAAAACTCTAAAAACAATGATAAAAATCTCTAGAAAATTAAATGCTAAATTAAACTCTAACCAGCCATCTCTTTAAATAGAAAAGGGTTCCTAACTAAACTTAAACTAATGCAAATTTTAAATTAAATCCTATTTAGAGATCAATGGTAGAGATTAGCTATCCATGTGCTCATCTAGCAATGTTCATAATCATCCTAGAATAAAACACTAAAAAATACAAGGATAAATAATAAAATTAACTGATCTAAACTAAGTTTCCTAATAGATGTCAAGTTCTCAAGTCCATTCACCCTTGCCTCGCGTCTTGCCAATCTGCCAAGATTGTCATCTCGCCAAGCTTTCCATCATGTCAAAATCAACTTGCCAAGAGCCATTCACCCGGCAAAGGCTAAGGCGCGGCTGCATCAAGAAAGTGAGTAATTAAGCATTACAAATTAGAGTTGATACTAAATGGAGGATCATTACTTAATTCTATGTGGGCGTTGGTTGTATCGACATTTCCATCCATCACTATTCGAATAATCTTCAAAGATTAATATCCATAAATTCTACCAGCTCCAGGATTTTCCATGCTCATACCCTTCTAAGACGACCACAGCTACACCCACCTCAGATGTACTAGCTCATTTACTTGATTTCTAGAACATTGGCATCATTTACTTGGACACTTTTCTCTACTCCCTTAGTCAGATTTGATGCAAACTATGTTTGCAGCTAGACACTTTACTTTTCTGACTTTGATCATGATGCATCTAGACTTGGGATTGAAGATTTGTACTTTTGTTTTCTTCTCTCTGCCTTTTTGTTTTGTTTTGTTTTTTTTGTTTTTTTTTTTTTTTTTTTTTTTTTTTTTTGAAAACTTTATGTACTAAAGCAATTTCCCTCTTCTAAAATATTCTTGATGCTAGAATTTGAACCCCTAAGTTGAATGAAAAAGGTAAGAAAGTCCTTACCGTTAGACCAACAAATCAATTTCATTGTACGTTCACATGTTAGTGTACATATAAATATGGCTATTTTGTATGCCAATATATATATATATATATATATATATATATATATATATATATATATATATATATATATATATATATGAAGGTTAGATGGTAAAGTTATGCGTGCTTGGATGAGAGTAGTACCAGGATGGGTGACCTCTTGGGAAGTCCTTACCCTCAGGTTGGGTGCGTAGAGAAACAGCCTCTTTTCAGGTTAACACCCTGAAGAGGGAAGGCTGCGTACATCAGCGCCCCCCAGACCCTGCGTAGGCGGGAGCCCTTGAGGCACTGGGTATGTTCCTTTTTTTTTTTTCCCTTAGATGGTAAAGTTATAGAGTCCGTGCACCACATTACCTCCGACAATTTATTCTCAGCTACTGAAAATCTCTTATTACATTGATAATTGCCACTGCTTTCTCCCAAACTCTAGTTATTAAATTTTATCATTGGCCTAAAGGCAAAGTCGATATAGATTTTTCATCCTAAAATCAATTAAGATTAGCTAAATTAATATATTATAGGGTTATTTACATCATGCTTATTGTCTCAACTTAGCCCCTGAAGTTAATTGTGCTAATTTAGTTTATATATAATTAAAATTGCTTCAGTTAAATATAATGTTGAAATGTTAATTTATATAGTCAAGAGGTGAATCCTTGTGAGGAGGATGTGGTCCAAACCGGGTTAGCTTAGACGAGGCTGCCTTTTTCAGAAATATTTTAGTTTCTCACGTGGAGGAAACATGTAAAGTGAGAGAAAGAGAGTCCTTATAAAAGTGAAGAGCATATCAATCAAAATGATTTTAAAGAGAATGCTGATGATCTTTCATTCACTGAGAAAGCATGGAGGCTTGGAAAAGAGCTTGGACTCCATTTGAAGGCAAAACAACTCCATCATAATGAAGCAACTACCAACGTTAAATAAGGAGAGTTGAAAGATAACTGCAATCCAGTCTTCTATGGGGTGAACGTTCGACGGAGATTCGCATCAACGTGCATTTAAGCTTTGGGATGAATGTTTGGGAATTTTTTACCCAATTGACATAGTTTTGAAAAAAATTACCAAAATAGCATATTTTCAAAAATATTTATCAAAATGACACTATTTACTATAGCACGTTCAACGTACGGCGTTTCTAACGGCGTACATCTAGTAAACAGTAGTTTTTTTTTTTTTTTTTTTTTAAACTGAAGCACAACTAATTTGCATTCTAAAAATTATTGCATTAAAACTATTTTACATAAATAATTTAAAATTTTAATAATTTTTAAAATTTTTAAAAAAAGTTATACTAACTTCATCATGACATTGTATGTGTCATCTTTTTTATTGTCATGTCATCTACCGCATATTCTTTTTGGTTGTCATGTTATTTTTTCAACTAATTGTCTAGGTCACTTATAAATAGTTAATACATTTTATGGTCCTTTTTCTAAATAACACTTTTTTCTTGGTCATTTTTGCAAAGTATGTTCCCCTTACGGTGTATAATATCATTTTTAAAAACTTTCACCATTTATGTTTTCATCCAAAAAGTAATAAATTTTCATGTATATATTATTAGCTCAACAAAAATTTAACGAGTACCTAAATAATGAAATGGCCTGTATATATTATCGTTATTATTCACTGTATTAAATATAGTCTTCAACCAAAGAGGGTATCAACACGCCGTCACCGGATCCCATTCAAACTCTGAAGTCAAGCGTGCTTAAGCGAGAGCAGTAACATGATGGGTGACCTCCAGGAAAACAGTCTCTCTTCAAGTTAACACCCTGAAGGGGGAAGACTGCGTACATCCGACCCCCGCAGACCCTGCGTAGGTCGGAGTCCTTGAGGCACTGGGTAATGTATCTTGCTTTCTATTTTCTATATTTAATACAATGAATAATAACGATAATATATACGGGTCATTTCATCATTTAGGTATTCGTTAAATTTTTGTTGAGCCAATATTATATACATGAAAATTATGCATTACTTTTTGGATGAAAACATAAATGGTGAAAGTTTTCAAAAATGATATCATACACAGTAAGGCAACATACTTTACAAAAATGACTAGAAAGAAAAGTATTATTTTGAAAAGGACCATGAATGATATCAACAATTTATAAGTGAACAAGACAATTAGTCAAAAAAATAACATGACAACCAAAAAGAATATGTGGTAGATGACGTGACATTAAAAAAATAATACATACAATGTCATGATAAAGTTAGTATGCTTTTTTTAAAAAATTTTAAAAATTATTTATATAAAATAGTTTTAATACAATAATTTTTAGATTACAAATTAGCTGTGCTTCCATGTAAAAAAAAAAAAAAAGCTAGTACTGTTAACTGGACATACGCCATTACAAACGGTGTATGTAAACGCGCTGCAGTAAATGGTGCCATTTTGGTAAATATTTTTAAAAGTATGCTATTTTGGTATTTTTTTTTTTCAAAACTATGCCAATTGGGTAAAAAATTCAATGTTTGGTGTGGATTTTCATTTTTTGGGGTCGAGACATCATTAGTGGTACTTTGAGTGTTTCTCCTTGGTTTTGACTTCTAATTTTTTCTCTTTAGTTTGGCTCTCGTCTTGGCACTAAGTGCCCTTTCGAACTTGTACTAAATTGTCAAAAATGTTAATTTATGGCAGAAATTTCAACATTCATTAGCATATACATGTGTTTTCCATGGGAAGGCGGTGCTCAAAGACGGGTCAACGTTTGCAAAGAGTGAATACATGGATTTTAGTCAAAAATTAATGTTAATTCTAACTCTAGAGTTAATATTAAAAATATAAGAATCAAATTGATATACTTAATTAAAGACTAAATTGACACAATAAACATAATATAGGCACTACTGGTATAAAAAAAGCCCTACATAATGGAGGCTCTTTTCCCTTTTAATTTAAAAAAAAAGAAAATAAAAACCCTACATTAACTTATATTTTGACTTTTTTTTTGGTTACAGGTTTTGATCATGGGCTGTGAACTGTGTTGTAGGACAATAATTTAGTCATTTGTAAGGAAGAAAATAGTTCAAAATTCCAATAACAGTTTCTTTATTGGTCTCCGCTTAGTGGGTACACTGGTTTGTATAGAGAAGGTTTTCACTAATTATTGAAGAACAGAATGGAGGTCAGACCGTATTTTTATGCACAATATTTCACCTTGAATCTCAACCAGAATTTTTTTGGTAAAATTATCTTTTCTCTAATATCACTTTCATTATATAAAATTATATATCTTTCAACATATTCGAAGTTAGTATGAGGTTAAGGACGTATAATTATAATAAAAAAGACTTTTTCGCTTATGACAAGAAGTTGCCTTCCCCCGTTTTGCAATATGTTATTTTTTCTTGTATGACTTAAAAATATTTCACCTCGGTGATATATACCAAAGAAATTTCATCCCAAAATCATTTAACAATGAGGAGAGTAGCTCACTTTTCATATAAATTGATATATTTTTCCTATTTCTATAGATGTTTGGATGTACTAATCCACCACACTCTGCATCTCGCATCCGGGCGCAATTTGTAGACCTAGGTGAACATTGTAATATTAGCATCACTTTTAGACTCCGGACATGGGGCTTTAGGTGGCAGTCAATTTTTGCAACACGTCACACATCAATCCCACGTAAGACCATTTTGTAACACAGGCCCCCGTATGACTGCTAAACGGCAATGGGCCCCCATACGACCGGCAATTCATGGCGAAAGATCGATGGCTTTGATTCCAATCATACACATGACAGGAGATTCTATTTTATAACCAATTATGGGATATATCATTCGGTTTAGTGCTGATGTTGAAGCATATATAGAAAAATTATATGAATTTCAATTAAATCAAGTAGAGCTGATTAAGAAAGTACAAAAAAAATCAACATAAAAATAAATTAATACTCCTTAATACTAAAAGTCGTTAACATAAACTAAGATATAGATAAAAATTTGAACAATTCTTATGAACAAAAAGAAGAGTCAATGTAATGTCCTCGGAAACTGTATTCTTGAAGAAATTGGTGTACCCAGTATAATGTGCTTTTATGTCCCAAAAAGAAGAAAAATTATGTACTTGTTTGACTTCTATGAACCAGCACTCTCTCGTAGCATTTTTATTTTTTTTTCCGAGAAATATCTAATCTCGCAACATAGCTAGAACACTTCACAACGATAGTAAACAATACTTGACAGTAGTGGTAAATGGAGTCATTAACCCAAAATATGCATGACTATAACCTTTAATATTCTGCATAGAGCTGGCCCTAGATTTTAGGAACTTAAAGCAAGTTTTGATTGGTGAATTTGTTTTTCATGATAGAATTGTATTAATGTCAGCTTAATACATTTTGAGTAATCTCTTTTATATTATAATATTGGTAATATGTCAGCCATTTATATTACATATGGATATATGCGTTTATTAATGATAATGTGCGAGAGAAATAGACTCGTGATGTAATTGATTTACAAAAGAAGCCTACAAAATATTGGGACTCCAAGCAATTTGGAGTTGTTTGGGATCTTGATTAACCCTATCTCAAAAATATTTTATAGTCATTGTGCCATGTAACCGGCTATTCTAATTATTTAAACTAATAACTGAAGGCACAATATCGAAACTATTTATAAATAGATAGTCTGGTACCCTGAACATATTCAGTGTCTCAACGGCTCTCGCCTACGCAGGGTCTAGGAGATAGTCTGGTACCCTATTGTATTGAATTTGATGCAACAGTAGGGAACTTCACCCTGACCCCTATTAATATAATTGATATTTTTTAAATAACTGCATTAAATAAATAGTTATAAAGTATCAGTTACATAAAGTTTATTAAAATTATTAACAAAAAGCATTACAAAAATAAAAGTATCAGTTTAAAGATTTTAACCCACTTTACAAAAGTATTTTCTTATATTAAAGAAAAACTAAATGTAGTAAGAGATATGACAAACGAGATACCAGTTAGTGATATAAAACACTTAGGAACATAATTGATTTCGAAAATCTGAACAACAGCAACAACAGTTCTAGTGTTCCAAGGGCTCTCGCATAAGCAAAGTCTGAGATCTAAAAAATTTGAGCAAAACTTAAAATTATAAACTTTGATAGGAAAGAACTCTGTGACTAATGGAGAAGTAATGGAAGAATAGAGATGACTAATTCAGAAGATAATTTAATATGCTCCAATAAGAGCTGGGTGATGCCTTATAATTGATAAAGATTATGTGTGGCTATATAGGTATTTGGCTTAATTTAACGGTCGCCATTGCCGGTGCTTTATTATTGCTTGCATATTTACATGTTTAGTACTATTTTATTTTATTTGATTTTGATTTTATTTTATAAATATTGTTCCGTTTTTGCTTTTCTGGGTTGGGGCCCTCAAAATCAGCCTCCTTTCAGAGTAGGTAAGGGTAAGATTACTTACATTTTTTCCCTCCATACCCATTGTTGGCGGGAGCCTTTTGGACACTAGGATTGTTATTGTTGTTATTGCTAATGTCTGTGAAAAGATCGGGTTCGAAAAGGATAAGGTTTAGTTTGGTATGGGGATGGCAATGGCCGGATAAAACTCATTACCCACCATTGGGCGAGTATGAGTTTATAAGTGAAGCAGGCAGCGTGTACTGGTGGGATCGAGTACCAGTGGCCATATCCTCCATGGGTATGGGTTAGGAATGGATATATGATATTGTGTTGGAGTAAATCCTCAAAAATCAAGTAAACGGGGTAACTTTTCGATCTTCAGGTTTCGAGGCGTGAAGTCACTTTCTTTAAAGACTTATTTCAGCTTATGAAATAGTCTCGGAGATACAACGATAACAAAAAATATGGAGTAAAAGTATGTAAGAGGCGATATAGGGAGATGTAAGGGAATGACCGTTTTCAAATCCAAGAACTTGTTTTCATCATCCTTTATCAACATTAATGGTGGGATATATATAGAAAAACAAATGAAAGAAGACGTCCCAAAAACATATCCAAAAAGGGGTGCAAAAGCCGGGAAGTTAGCGTGCCAAACCGGGCAAAAAACTGCCCCTGTGTGTTGACACACAGTTCCGCAGTCCCGGCACTGTTGATCAGTGTGTCAACACACGAGCCCTGTGTGTCGACACACACCTCTGTATCCCTGTTTCTGTAAGAATGTGTGTCGACACACGACCCTGTGTGTCGACACACATCCCAATACACTTCAAAACACATCAAACCACTTGGAACACACATTTGGGACCAACTTCATAACACTTCATTCACAAATTTCATTACATAATTTGAAAATATATCAACATTCCCCCACTATTTTCAAAGTACAGTCATTGTCATAAACGACATCTCTAAGTTAAAGGAGGCCATGTCGGGCATGAATGAGGGCGTCTATCGATTGAACCCTCAGCTAGTGTTGGCATGTTTACAATTAATGGGATCGAAGATGGTAGACTAATCTTTGAACCACTCAACCCTTTTGACTAACTGAACACACCACCACGCACAAGGCATTCTACTCCCTGTACATACCTTACACCTCCCAGAGCGACACATACGACGCCGTGTGTCTTGTACTCTTCGTGAGTGTATCAGGGCCGAACCCTTTGTCAAAAATCACTCCTAAAGTGCCCCAATTTCAGACTCACTAAAGTGGACCCCAACAGATCATGTCCTGCGACCGACATTCTGTTACAAAATTATCAAAGCTGGGTCCATTAAGAGCATACCTCATCCTTTAAATCTTTGACGCACTACCAAGCACTTCACACACGGGATGGCAAAATTATCTTGTGCTTGCAGCCACATGGATGATAAAACTCACTCATTGAACCCGAGACCTAGCGTCTGACTAGGCGTCGAGTTGAGGACCAATCATGGGTGACTAAAAACGATAGGTTTCAACCCCATCCCTGTGCACGTTTTCAGGACCAAGTCTCTAGCAAGGCTTTTTGGGAACGGATCTGCTAAATTCTGACTTATCCTCACATAATCCACAGTGATGAGACCTTCTCGGATCAGATGCCTCACTATATTGTGTCTCATACCAATTTGTCGAGACATCCCTTTGTACACCTCACTGTACGTTTTGGAAAGCGTAGCTTGACTATCACAATGGACAGAAATTGGTGAGATCGGCTTAGGCCACAAAGGTATCTCGTACAAGAGATCCTTTAACCATTCGGCTTCTTTAGCAGCGGAAGCAAGAGCTATAAACTCTGCTGCTATCGTAGAGTCAGCTATACAGGTCTGTTTCTTGGAACCCCAAGAAACTGCACCTCCGCCGAGTAAGTAAACCCATCCACTTGTGGATGCATAATCCTCCCCATGGGAGATCCAACTGGCATCCGAGTATCGCTCCAAAATCGGGGGATACCCCACGCACGAAATACCATAATCTATGGTACTCTTCAGGTACTTCAGTACTCTATAGATCGCTTGCCAATGTAGCTTACTCGGATTTCTAGTATATCTACTAAGCGTTCCAATAGCATAGGCTATGTCAGGCCTAGTGCTCGTTATGGCATACATTAGACACCCAATGACTCTGGCATAATCCAACTGATGAACAGGTGGGCCCCTATTCGGTACGAATTTCATACTTGGGTCCATGGGTGTGAGAACCGGTGCACTTGCACCACAGTTGAACCTCTTCAACACACTCTCCACATAGTGGGACTGAGTTAAGGATATGGAATCTCCATTCCTTACAATTCTTATACCAAGGATTACTTTAGCATGACCCATGTCTTTCATAGCAAAGTTCTCAGAGAGAAACCTTTTAGTCCTCTCTACTTGCTCTAGATCCCTACCGAATATCAACATGTCATCCACATACAAGCAAATTATGACACCTTTGCCATTCTCAAATTTGCTATATACACATTTATTCGATTCATTTATCATGAATCCGTTGCTCAGTACAACCTCATCAAATTTTTGTTGCCATTGTTTCGGAGCTTGCTTCAGCCCATACAAAGAGCGTATCAGTTTACATACCTTTTTCTCTTGGCCAAGTACAACAAACCCTTCAGGTTGTTTCATGTACACTTCCTCTTCCAATTCACCATTCAGAATGGCCATTTTCACATCCATTTCGTGAATTACGAGTTTATACATTGTAGCAAGAGCAATCAATACTCTTATAGTCGATATCCTCGCCACGGGGGCATAAGTGTCAAAGTAGTCTGACCCATGTTTCTAGGTAAACCCTTTAGCCACCAATCGGGCCTTGAACTTATCAATAGTCCCATCGACTTTCATCTTCTCCTTGAAGATCCATTTACACCCGATCGGCTTACTACCTTGTCGAAGATCCACCAATATCCAGGTATTATTGCCTATGATGGAATCCATCTCATCATTAATCACCTCTGTCCAAAAAGCGACATCATGAGACCTCATTGCCTCATCAAACGTCATGGGGTTAGCCTCCATGACATGACAACGTGGTACAATAGATACCACATCATTTCTCGAGTCTTCTACCGAAAAGGTATAGAAGTCCGATCCGAAAGATTTATCTTTCCTTACTCTCTTACACCTTCGGAGTTCTGAAATCAGAGGTTTGTTCCCTCTCATGATGAACATGATCATCACCATACAACACTGGTGTGTCGTTATCAGCCGGTGCATAATCCCTCGGTCTAGGGATAGAAGTGAACAGATTCTCATCAAAGATGGCATCTCTCGACTCTATTATCGTATTAACACCAACATAATCATTTTTCTCAATTATATAGAATTGATACGCTTTACTATGCGGCGCATACCCAACAAATATGCTATCGATGCCTCTTTTACCTAACTTTTTACGTTTAGGTTCAGGGACTCTAACTACGGTCCTACACCCCCACACTTTAAGATAACTTAACTTAGGGGGTCTACCGTTCCAGTGTTCATATGGGGTTATTTTTCTTTTCTTATTTGGAACATGGTTCAAAATGTGACAGACTGTTAACATCACCTCGCCCCAAAAACCTTTTCTGAGGCCGGAATATGACAACATGGAATTAACCATTTTAGTAAGAGTCCGGTTTTTCCTCTTAGTCACACCATTCTGTTGTGGCGTTTACGGTGCTGTAATTTCATGCACTATACCGAGGGACTCGAAATATTTGGGGTCATAGTATTCTCCACCACGGTCCGACCTAAGTCGTTTCAGGAATGTTTCACAATGTAATTCTGTTTCGGCCTTATATGCTTTAAATCTTTCTAACGACTCATCTTTATAATTAATCAGATATACATAGCAATATCTCGAGCAGTCATCAATGAAAGTGATAAAATATCGTTTTCGCCCTATAGTAGGAGTATTTTTGAAGTCACACAAGTCGCTATGTACCAAGTCAAGAATATTCGTTTCTCTTTATACCAATGGGGACGGTAACTTAGTTATTTTCGTTAGCATACTAGCCTTGCATTTATCATCTACTTTTTCAACATGTGGAATTAATATCGAAGAAGCCATTTCACGAATTTTGCGATAATTCACAAGCCCTAATCTATGATGCCATAAATCAGTAGAGTCAAGCAAATAAACAGAACTAGCACTTTTATTATCGATATTCAACTTAAACATACAGTTACAAAGATACCCCTTTCCTACAAACACCCCCCCCCCCCTTGATAGTACAACCTTGTCAGACTCGAAGACCGGTTTAAACCCGAACCTATTGAGTAGGCCACCAGACACAAGATTCTTCTTGACATCCGAGGCATAGTATACATCGGTAAGGGTAAGGGTCTTCTGCCATGTTGATTGAAGTGATTCAATATTCATTCAATTTCATGGAATTGCTCCATGACCGGACGACCATTCACCATTACATAGTTATTAAATTGCCTAACTAAAAATTTCTTACTTGTGGCATCTTCTGCCATGTACCGAGCCTCGAGCGCGTCCCACATCCTTAGCAGTCGGGACGTTGGAGTAGATGTCGAAGAGGGCGTCAGTCATCCCTTTAAGTATGTGCCCTCGACATATGAAGTCATCATTCTCCCACTTCAACCGGGCTCATTGGTCGGCCAATGTCTCCTCCTCCTCAGCAGCGGGGGGTACAGGGTATGGTGTATTCAAGACATACACCACGTTGAGCGTCGTGATCAGGAAATGCATCTTCCTTTGCCAACGGCAGAAGTTCCCGCCATCAAAACGGTCCAGTTTCACGAAATTCGCGGTCATCTCTCTCAATGACGAAGCCATGTCAAACCTGGGAACCCAAACGTGAATCTAAGTCTTAAGATTGTTGGAGTAAATCTTCAAAAATCAAGTAAATGGGCAACTTTTCGATCTTCAGGTTTTGAGGCGTGAAGTCACTTTCCTTAAGACTTATTTCAGCGTATGAAATAGTCTCAGGGATACAACGATAACCAAAAATATGGAGTGAAAGTATCTAAGAGGAGATATAGGGAGATGTAAGAGAATGACCATTTTTTAAATCCAAGAACTTGTTTTCATCATCCTTTATCAAGATTAATGGTGGGATATATATATAGCAAAACAAGTGAAAGAAGACGTCCAAAAAACATATCCAAAAAGGGGTGCAAAACTAGGGCAGTTAACGCACAAAACTGGGCCAAAAATTGCCCATGTGTGTCGACACACAGTTCCGCAGTCCCGGTACTGTTGATCAGTGTGTCGACACACGGGCCCTATGTGGCGACACACACCTCTGCATCCCTGTTTCTATAAGAATGTGTGTCGACACACATCCTAATACACTTCAAAACACATCAAACCACTTAGAACACACATTTGGGACCAACTTCATAACACTTCATTAACCAATTTTATTACATAAATTAAAAATACATCAACATATTGTACCACAACCCCCCGCGCCCCCCCCCCCCCCCCCCCCCCCCCCCCCCCCCCTCTACTATACCCACCTAATACCTGCTCAAATTTGTATCTAGTCAACTTTAAAATTTAAAATATATATTTTAATTCAATTACCTAATTTATCTATCAATTATATAGCATAACATAATCAAATTCTAGAAAATGTTATTAAATAATTAATATGGGTGAGTATGGCTGTAGTCATATTAGGGCAGGTATTGGGCATGTATTAAGAACTCATTGAATACCGGTGAGTAATCGGGTGGGTATGATTATGGGCTTGTGCCCGCCACCTGTAAAGAGTAATGGAGCAATTATTGGGTATAAATTTTGATGGCGGATATGGAGGAGGTTTTTTTTTTTTTTTTTTTTTAAATAAGTAGCGAGAGAACTCGTGATGCAAAAAACGACATCTAACAATAGGAGACCCGAGGTCCGGACATACCTCGCCCTATTATTTCCCTTGTTTGGTATCATACTTTGTTTGTTGTTTATGATGTTTTTGGAACAAAAATATCAATTTCTTTTATTTGTTTCATTTGGTTGGAATTAAAAACAAAAAATGGAAAATACGATAAAAAAAGTTATAAAACTAAAGAGATATTATACTCTATAAGAAGGTAATAAAAAGACAAACCCAAATATAATTTACAAAAAATAACAAGTATTTTAATTAAAACGAGATTATTTTATTTATGATTTTCCTTTTCCTTTTCTCTCATTTTTTTTCTCTTTTTCTCTTCCTTTTCATTTCTTTTATTCTTTTTCTGGTTGTGCATTACTTTCCTGATCTTGCTGTATATATATATATATATATATATATATATATATATATATATATATGTGTGTGTGTGTGTGTGTGTGTGTGTGCGCGCGCGTTTTACATAATTTTTAATTTTCTATAATATTTGGTAATATCCAAACTTGGCTTTAAAATTTGTATTCAAAAAATATCCAATATTTAGAACACTCCTCCTTCGGATATTTTTCGTTACAACGGGACACAGTATCCAAGCTAAATATGCATGCCTCGTTAAAAACCTTACCAGGAAAACCCAGTGGGAAAAGCCATAGCGAACAGCAAAAGAGTACAGCTCATGCATAGCTCCCCCTCATATGAACATATTAGTGAGAGGCATTTATGAGTCGACGCATACCAACCTTATGAACTAATTTCTCAAATGTTGTTGTTGGCAATGCTTTAATGAATAGATACGCCAGGTTCTCACTTGAGCGAACTTGCTAAATATCTAATTAACCCATCTTCTGAAGCTTGTGTGTAAAGAAAAACTTCAGTTAGATATACTTTGTTCTATCGCTTTTAATGTATCCACCTTTGATCTGAGCAATACATGCATCATTATCTTCATATAGTATTATTGGACCCTGATAACCTTAAATTTGTGTTTATTTATTTATATTATTTTAATATATTTTTAACTACTTTACTTCTAATTTTTATCACTTTTGCTTGTTTTTGCTCGGTTTTGACTATTTCACTTATTTTCTTGCAAAAACACCAATTTTGTATTAAATTTTACTAGTTTTATCATTAATATTAATGAGTAAAAGCAAGATAAATCAAAAAATTGTAAAATAAACAAAATTGTATAAAATTACCAAGAATATCTAACTTACACCCTATTTCACAAGTTTTGCATCAATTTTTAGCTAAAATTTAAGCTTTTATCCTCATTATTCATTTCTTATGTATTGTATAACACAATTAAATATTACTCAAAGATATTTTAAACATCTTTTACATAAAAAATTAGAAAAAATTGAAAAATATAAAAAATTCACGAGTTGCAAAGCAACTTGCAGCCTGCTCTAAAAATGCATTTTGAAGCTCGATTTATTTGAATTTTTTCAACTAAATTCACTGAACCAAAGCTTAAATAAGTTATTTAACATCTTTTTAACATGTTTATGAATCATCTGGGTGGAGGATTTAATGAAAAAATGAAGTAAACCGAGCTGGAAATCAGGTTGCAGAAAACTGTCGCAGATTTCAGCATTTTCATGAACAACTTGTATTTTAGCAATTAAAACTCGATTTTTTTAAAAACCAAATTCATTGTAAAAACATCACAAAACATCAATATGATGTTTTGGAGTAGAATTAGGGCGGTGGAGTGTTGAAAAAAATTAAAAGAAATAGCAAAAATCAGACCTGCAGAATCTGCCTGAGGAAGCACAATTGGGAGCTGATTTTTGAGATTTTTACCGAATTGTTTTATCCCAATCCTGCTTGTATAAATAGGAGAGGTTTGAAGGAGCTGATTTATGAAGTTTTTAGATCAAAAACACATAACAAACGAGTGAGAATGGGGTGAGAATAGGTCGGGTCTATGCAGCACATACCTGACCTGTTGTTTTTTTTTTTTGGTTATTTTTTGTTTGTTTTATCATTTTTGTTCATTAGTTCATGTATTTTGATGTTTTTAATGTTTAATATTAAGTTTAACATGAACTAATTTTGTTAATCTAAGGCTACGATGTAGCCTAAATTGTAAAATACGCTCATTTCTAATTCAAGGTATTCAATGTTTATGTTATTGCGTTGTTGAAGTGTTTATCATTGTTCTTCATGAGTTTTAAATGCTTGATCATCATTTAAGGCCTATAATGATTCCTAATAAGACCGAAAGGAGATTTATGATGATTGCTGAGGTGATAAGCACTACAATTGGGCGAATGCTCGAGAGAGATTAATGCTATTTGTGTGGTTTTTAAAAGAAAATCATAGAGCTTTTATAACTCTTTTTTTATTTAAATTCATGCACGAAAGTGATGGGTTAATATTTTAAAGAGTATGCTAAATGTTACTCCAGAGAGAATGTTTAGTAGGTTAGGATTTTCAACCATCAATACATAGTAACAACTTAAATATCGAAAATAGAAAAGGCGTATTGATACAACTAAGGTAAAATCGGATGCCTTATACTTTATTAACCAATAAAAAATAAAAAATAACTTAAATCGGCTCATAGTAGTCTAGTTTTAACTTTTTTTTTTAATTTTATTTTATCGTAGTTTATTTCATATCAAAATCCTTAATTTTTCGATTTTTTAAATAGTATTAAAGCTATTAATTTCAGTACTCACTCAACAATCCTCGTAATAAAGATACTCTACTCACTTTGTATTACTTGAAGCGTCTAGTGCACTTATTAGTAAAAAATACCCATCAAGTTTTTGTCGTCGTTGCCGGGGATTGTCTATAATTGAGTGATATTGATACCGCATAGTTTTGATACTAGTTTGAAATTATAAATAATTTGTAAATTTTTTTAGAGGTGAAATATAAATTTCTTTTCATTCATTCATTTTATTTGTAAAGATAATTCTTTAAAAAAAATTATTAAATAAAAAAATTAGTATATAAAAAATAATTATTTTGTTTGTTTTAATAATTTAAAATTGTTAATAGATTGTAAATTTTGTTGAAAATTTGAAAAAATTAATCTTCATTTATTTATTTATTTTATTTTAGATTATTTTATTTTTAGGTTTTTTGATTAATTTTTTGACTTTATTTTATTCACCTATTTAAGTTTCTCAAAGTTAAGTTTGTTATTTTTCAGGTTTTTTAAAAACATTAGTGTTACTAACAAATTCATTTATTTCATTTATTCATCATAGATTTTTAAATAATTAAAATATGTGCATACATATGTAAATATGTTTATATACATATTTTTTTGTTTAGACAATTTTATATTCATTTATATACATATCGGATGCCTTAGACTTTATTAACTAATAAAAAATAAAAAAATAACTTAAATCGGCTCATACTAGTCTAGTTTTAATTTTTTTAATTTTTATTTTATTTTATCTTATTTTATTTCATGTCAAAATCCCCATTTTTTTCAATTTTTTAAATAGTAATAAAGCTATTAATTTTATTACTCACTCAGCAATCCTCGTGGGAACGATACTCTGCTCACTCTGTATTATTTGAAGTGACTAATGCACTTGCTAGTAAACAATATGCATCAGATCCCCCTGATTGTTGGAAGACTGCATTCTTTTTGAACAAGTTCAATAATAGTTCTCAGCCATAAGCATTCCCTACTTGCTTCATGAGGTACAAGTATTTCGGCATGATTTGAAGAAGTTGCTGCTGTTGTTTGCTTGGAAGATTGCCAAGATATAGCAGTGTCACCATAGGTGAATAAGTATCATGTCTGTGAATGGCCTCTATGTGGATCAGGCAAATACCCAGCATCTGCATATCCAACCAATCTCGGATTTGATTGTCTCTGATAGTATAATCCCATATCAGATGTACCATGGAGATATCGAAAGATATGTTTAATTCCATTCCAATGTCTCCGGGTAGACGTTGAGCTATATCTTACCAATAAATTGACCGAGAACGCTATATCTGGCCTCATATAGTTAGCAAGATACATCAGTGCACCTATTGCACTTAAATACGGCATTTCAGGGCCAAGAATTTCTTCATCATCTTCTCGAGGTCGAAACGGGTCCTTATTCACATCAAGTGATTGGACGACCATCGGGGTGCGCAACCAATGTGCCTTGTGCATATAAAAGCGTTTAAGCACTTTTTCGGTATAAGTAGATTGATGGATTAAAATTCCATCAGATAAGCGCTCTATCTACCTGCCCAGATAATATTTTGTACTTTTGAGATCTTTCATTTTGAATTCTATATTCAGATATGCAGCAGCTTGTTTGCGTTCTTATGATATTTAAATCATCAACATAGACTGCTATTATAGCAAATCCAAAAATTTGATTTCTTAACAAAAATACATAGGCTAACGGGATTGTTCATATATCCTTCTTGCAGAAGGTATGTACTAAGACGATTGTACCACATTCGCCCTGATTGTTTCATTCCATACAGTGATCTCTGTAATTTAATTGAACACAACTCTCGAAGTTTTGAGCTATATGCCTCTGGCATTTGTAGCTCTTCAGGGACTTTAACTTAGATATCATTATCAAGTGATCCATATAGGTAAGCCGTTACTACGTCCATAAGATGCATATATAGAGTCTTTCAGAGACTACCAGGCTTTTTAAAAATTTGAATGTAATTGCATCCATTACAAGTGAATATATCTCTTCATAGTCAATTCCTAGTCTTTGTGAGAAGCCTTGAGCTACAAGTCGTGCTTTATATCTCACGACTTCATTCTTTTCATTTCTTTTTTGTACAAAAACCCACTTGTAGCTTACGGGTTTCATACTTTTAGGCGTTTGGACTATATGTCCAAAAACTGCACGTTTTGTAAGTGAGTTGAACTTTGCCTGTATTGCTTCTTTCCATTTTGGCCAGTCATCTCTTCGTTGACATTCGTGAAGAGATTTAGGCTCAAGATCTATACCTTCTATGGTCAAATTAACGGCCACATTGTATGCAAACATTTGATTAAGAATCATTTCATTTCAATTTCACTATATGACAGTAATAGCATAGTTTATCGAGATTTCTTCATTCTCGATATTTTCATCACTTTTACAATTCTTAGGTATTTGATACCCTTGAGTAGCCATTTTCCCCTCTGCTTATTTTCCTTGGATTTGCATTTGTACCACTTTAGGGGTTTTATCTTCAAGAGTTTTAATAAAAGAGCCAACTTGTTCATATTGTTCTCTTTTCTTTCTTGGATTTTTATTTTTAAAACCAACAGGTTTACCACGCTTCTGGCATGCAATAAATGTATATGCCCATATCTTAGAAGATTGTTCATTTAGAATATCAATTTGAACGGGGGCATTCATAGCTGGGGCATGTGACTTGGTCACTCTTTTCGTGTCAATGAATACATCTGGTAATTGATTCATAATATTTTGTAAATGGATAATCTTCTGGGCTTCCATTTCACATTGATTCATACATGGATCAAAATGTGTATAGATGATACATTCCACACTATTTCACGCTTTTTCAGCTTTAGCTTTTTTCTCCCTAATTTTGGCAACATTGTTTTATCAAATTTACAGTCTGCAAACCATGTAGTAAAAATATCTTCAGTCAATGATTCAAGATATTTTATAATTGACAGGGACTCAAACCCAACATAAATTCCCAATCTCATTTGGGGACCCATCTTTGTGCACTAGGGTGGAGCAATTGGAACATATACCGCGCAGCTAAAAGTTCGTAGATGAGATATATTTGGTTCTTGACTAGGCACAAGTTGCAATGGGGAATATTTATGATAAGCAACTGGTCTAGCATGAATAAGTGCTGCAGCATGCAATATAGCGTGTTCCCATGCAGAACTAGGCAGCTTTGTTTTCAGGAGCAATGGTCTAGCAATTAGCTACAGACGTTTAATTAGAGATTCTGCAAGACCATTTTATATATACTGGTGAGCCACAGGGTGCTCAACTGTAATCCCACTTGACATACAATAGTCATTAAAAGCTTGGGATGTTCATTCTCCGGCATTATCAAGACGGATCTTCGGGATCGTGTAATCCGGAAATTGAGCCCGTAATCAGATTATTTGTGCAAGGAGTCTCACAAATGCCACGTTGCGACTAGATAATACGAAAACATATGACCAACGTGTTGAGGTGTCTATCAACACCATAAAATATCGAAAATGTCCAAATGATGGAATAATAGGTCCACATATGTATCCTTGTATTCTTTCCAGAAAGTTAGGAGATTCAATCCCAACTTTGGTTGGGGATGGCCTACTAATCATTTTGCCTTGAGCACAGGCAGCACATGAAATCTCATCAAGAGACAGAATTTTCAGGTTCAACAATGAGTGCCCATGAGAACTTTCAATAATTTTTCTCATCATCGTTACACCTGGATGGCCCAAACGGTCATGCCACATGGTGAACGTTTTGCAATCAGTTAACTTCTGGTTAAACACTGTATTTGATTCAATCAGGTTTAGGTAAATATAATATAACTTGGAAGAAAGTGTTGAACATTTTTCCACTATTTTCTTTCTTTCTAAAGTAAGCGACGTAATATAAAGATATTCTTTATCACCATCATTTGTGGTCTTAATATGATAACTGTTGTGACGAATATCTCGAAAACTGATCAGGTTTCTCTGTGATCTGCTGGAAAACAGAGCATCACTTACGTTTAGTTTTGTCCCTTCAGGGAACATAACATGTGCTCTTCCGGAGCCTTCAACCAAATTTGAAACACCCGACATTGTATTAACATTCGCTTCTGCTAATATTAGTTGAGAGAAATATGTTTTGTTTTTGAGGATAGTATGTGGTGTTGTACTGTCTGGTAAACATAAATCTCCATCTTTGATCAAATCCATGTTTCTATAAAATATATATGTATTAGTCGGATTCCATTTAAAATTCTATTGGAAATAATTCATTAAAATAAAATACCAAAACATATTATTTTATTATACACACCCCAAACTATATTATTACATCAAAAGTAGGACAAACTTAGTACAAAAGATATAACATAAAACACAAAACTTTATTCCAATTTAATACTTCTATCTTATCAGGTAATCGATTCTCCCACTAGGATCCTCAAAAAAATCAGAGACATCAAGATGTGTCATATTAAGTGGAGAACAATCTTCGGCAAAATTTGTTTCTAGGAGCTTTTCTTTTCCTTTCAATAATGCTTGATATAGCTTCACCAAATGGTCAGGCATACGACAGGTGCGCGGCCAGTGGCCTTTTGTGCCATAGCGATAACAACTTGTTTCAGCATCTTTCGGCAAATTTGGCTGATTGGTTTTCTCCCTTTTATTTTTCTATTCATTATTGCCAGACCCCTTAGGTTTTAGTCCATTTTGATTACCTCGTCAACGACCATGACCACGACCGCGTCCACGACTACGGCCACGTCCGCGACCACGACCTCGGCCACGGTTATATGTATTATTTTTATGAGAAATAGCATTCACTTCAAAGAATGGCTCTGACCCAGTTGGGCATGACTGACTGTTTTTCATTAACAATTCATTATTTTGTTCAGCAACAAGAAGGCATTGAATTAACTATTAGTATTTTTTAAAATTTCTTTCTCAATATTGCCGTTGCAAGAGCATGTTTGAGACATGGAAAGTCGAAAATATTTTTTCTAACATATTCTCCTTAGTAATATTTTTACTGCATAATTGCAATTGGGAGGTAATACTAAACACATCAGAGTTATACTCGCTTACATTTTTTAAATCCTGCAGTAATAGGTGAATCCATTCATAGCGAGTTTTAGGTAGGATTATATATTTCTGTTGATCAAACCTCTCCTTTAAGTTAAACCAAAGGATAAACGGGTCCTTTACAATAAGTTACTCGACTTTCAATCCTTCGTGGATATGATGCCTGAGAAATATCATTACTTTTGCGCAATCCAGTAGGGATGCGCTATTACCCTTTTTAATCATATCTCCGAGATTTATAGCATCAAGGGTCTAGGGCAAATAATTTTTGCCACTTATATCAATAGTAGTAAAGTAAAGCTTTGTTGGATTAGCAATTAGAAATAACAAAGGTTAGGATTAAAAAAAAAAAGAAAAAACTTTACCTCAAGCTTATGATAATCCTTGTCCGGCTAGAGACTTATGCTGATAACAAATTATAAAATTATAGAGATATTATACTCTATAGAACGGTAATAAAAAGATAAACTCAAATATAATTAACAAAAAATAACAAGTATTTTATATTAGAACGAGATTATTTTATTTAAGATTTTTTTTCTTTTCTCGCGTTTTTTTCTCTTTTTCTCTTCCTTTTCTTTTCATTTCTTCTTTTCTTGTTGTGCATTACTTTCCTGATTTTATTACATATATATATATATATATTTATATATATATATATATATGTGATTTATATAATTTTTAATTTTATATAATATTTAATAATATTCAAACTCAACTATAAAATTTATACTAAAAAAATTATCCAATATTTACAACAGAAAACTGTATTTGTAATATAATTTTAGTTTTTTGAAAACCGAATTGTACAAATGGAAGATAATACCGAAAATGTCCTATATATTTTATTCAATAATAGTTAACTTTTGACTAAAAAATAAAAATTTGTGTTGATTAAATTAATATTTTATACATTATGGGCGCCGAACATCTATTACGCTGCTTTGAGTCTTGAACAGGAAACCTAGCCTCCGTTCAATAATATTATCATGTTTTCTTCTTGAGAGCAGCAATTTTTTTTTTTTTTTAATTTAAAATTGTGCATGAAGCATGTGTTCTTTTCTTCGATAATTAGTGAAAAAACTCGCAATACAAATTATATGCACCTCCAAAAGCAAGATTGAAATTGACACGCAAAGTATTTACTGCAAAAGATAAACAAAGTAAAGTAAAATAAAAATATCTCATAATATAAAAAACACCTTATTAAAAATAAACTCTTAAATTTTTTTGCATATTATAAATGATAACAAACCCAATCTGTTTGCAAACATTAGATACTTCGTTTGTAAAGGTGTGAACTCTATTTTATGTATAATAGCAACCATAATATTTTGCTTACTATTTTATGGGTATGATTGATTTTCTTAATAAATGTGGAAAACATAAACTATTATATGTGAATAATTAACATATATAATATTTCGGGAATTTTTGGTTAGGTTCTTTTAGATGAGGGTGAGACTCAACCCTTACTACGGAAGCAGCTTGTAACGTTTATCCTGATATCCCTGCAAAATAAAAGAGGCTGTTAGAGGGACCCACGGGTTGGCCCGTGGGAGACCCCTCCGATGCCTAAGTCAGTAAAAGCATAATAAAAGCAAATAATAAGTAAATAGTATAAATAAACAATAATAAATACTTATCGTATATGGAGAGGGGGTCCTCGGTCGCTGGTGGCCGGAATCCGTACCGGCGACATACGGGTGGCCCTAGCGTAGAGAAAGATAGAGGAGAGAGAAAGAGAAGAGCCCGTGCGTACCGGCGAACCACAGAGGAGGAGAGAGAGAATCGGGTCCCCCCTTTCCCCCTTGTTGTTGTAGGTATTTATAGAAGAGGGTTGGTGTTAGCGGTAGGGGGTGGCGTTGGCGGTAGGCGGTAGCAGTAGGAGGTATGCGTTGGCGGTAGGGGTAGGCGTTGGCGGTAGGGGTAGGCGTTAGCGGTAGGTGGTGCTTGGTGGCCGGCGGTGCTTGGCGGCAGTAGGTGGCGTTAGCGGTAGACCCATACCGGCGAGCCATAAAGGAGAGAGAGAGAGAATGAATCTGAGGAGAGAGAGAACCGAGAGTCTGAGGAGAGAGAGAGAGAGCTGAGAGCCTCTGAGAGAGAGATAAAGCACATGGGGAGAGAGAGAGAGAGGAAAAAAGAGAAAAATAAATAAATAAATTGTATTTAATTTTTGTTATTATCTCGTTATCCTATTTTATTATTGACCGACTTATTTTTATCCTCTACAGTTAACCCCCCACGCCATGGGCGAATGGGACCTGTTCACATTCGGTCATGGAGTGTACAACATCCAAAGGCTCTATCCATATGTGGACTATCAAGATTTTGTTCATGAGCGTTTATGAGTCATGAGGAATTTTATAGGCATTAACTGTGAGGTCCTTTTAAGAGGACATTGTTTCAGTTTATCCCCCTATGGCTTCTTTGTTGTGGTTTTACGTGGGCGATTGGTATTTCCCATGATACGGTACTGAAAAATGCCTATAATTGCAGGCGCAAGTGGTTAATGTGAGCGTTGCCCCTTCCATTCGTTAATTCTTAGTGTGGCCTTTAGGAATTGTTTTCTTGATTGGGGGCGTTGTTCATAGTTGATCAGCGGTTTCTGGAGGCGTTGTTCTACCTGATACGGTAATTTTTAGTGTTATCTCTAGGAATTGTATTCCTGATTTGAGGCGTTGTTCATGGTTGATCAACGGTTTCTGGAGACGTTGTTCTACCTCATACGGTAATTTTTAGCGTTGTCTCTAGGAATTGTATTCCTGATTTGAGGCGTTGTTCATGGTCGAACAACAGTTTCTGGAGACATTGCTCTACCTGACTTTTTAAGGCGGTCATTTGGAATGGTCAATTTTAAGATTTTGTCAATTCTTGGACATTGGGCCAAATTATGAATGACCACATATTTAGTCTCCAAATTCTTACTTGTGGACTGTGATGGAGCATGTCGTGGGTCTTCTAGTTCTTAGCCCCCAGCTGTAGGCTGGATTGGAACGTAAAAAATATTTTTAACCTCTAGATCGGAATGTATTATGACTGTCTTTAACTCCTAGCCCCCAGCCTCAGGCTGGGTCGAAGTGTATTACGACTGTTTTTAACCCCTAGCCCCCAGCCTTAAACTGGGTCGGAGTGTATTACTCGGTTGAGTGTCGGCTGCTGCGTAATTTGCGCGCTGATACCAATTGGAACGCAAATTGCCTGCCAAGGAGACGTTCACGGTTTAAATGCATTTTAACCGCTTGGGAAGGGCTCACGGTTAGGTTTGAATACTGCTTGGCTGATAAGGGCTTATAGCATAACTGCGGCTTATCTGCTTGAGAAGAGCTTACAGCTTGAATAGACTTTGCCTGCCATAAAATGGCTTATGGCTACGTCTGAGCATTGCTCGCCCGATAAGGGTTTACAGCTTGAATAGACTTTGCCTGCCATAAAAGGGCTTACGGCTATGTCTAACCGTTGCTTGCCTGAGAAGGGCTTACAGTGTAGATGTGTCTTACCGGCCTGAAAAGGACTTATGGCTTGACTAGATTTACCGTCAACCCCGTTGTTAGGTGGGGCATTTACAAGTGTGGGCTCTCAGCTGGTGAGAGTGTGCCGCTAGTCCCAGTGTTAGGTAGGACGTACACAGATGCGGATTCTCAGCTGGTGAGAATGTACTGCTAGTCCCGATGTTACGCGGGACTTACACAAATGCGGATTCTCAGCTGGTGAGAGTGTACCACCAGTCCCGATGTTAGGTGGGACGTGCACAGATGCGGATTCTCAGCTGGTGAGAATGTACTGCTAGTCCCGATGTTAGGTGGGACGTACAAAGATGCGGATTCTCAGCTGGTGAGAATGTAACGCTGGTCCCGATGTTAGGTGGGACACACACAGATGCGGATTCTCAGCTGGTGAGAACGTACCGCTAGTCCCGACGTTGGGTGGGACGTACACAGATGCTGATTCTCAGCTGGTGAGAATGTACCGCTAACCCCGATGTTAGGTGGGACGTACACAGATGCGGATTCTCAGCTGGTGAGAATGTACCGCTAGTCCCGACGTTGGGTGGGACGCACACAGATACGGATTCTCAGCTGGTGAGAATGTGCCGCTAGTCCCGATGTTGGGTGGGACGTACACAGATGCGGATTCTCAGCTGGTGAGAATGTACCGCTAGTCCCGATGTTAGGTGGGACGTACACAGATGTGTACTCTCAGCCGGTGAGAGTGTACCACCAGTCCCGATGTTAGGTGGGACGTACACAGATACGGATTCTCAGCTGGTGAGAATGTACCGCTAGTCCCGATGTTAGGTGGGACGTACACAGACGCGGATTCTGAGCTGGTGAGAATGTACCGCTAGTCCCGACGTTGGGTGGGACGCACACAGATACGGATTCTCAGCTGGTGAGAATGTGCCGCTAGTCCCGACGTTGGGTGGGACGTACACAGATGCGGATTCTCAGCTGGTGAGAATGTGCCGCTAGTCCCGACGTTGGGTGGGACGTACACAGATGTGTACTCTCAGCTGATAAGAGTGTACCACCAGTCCCGATGTTAGGTGGGACGTACATAGATGCAGACTCTCAGCTGGTGAGAGTGTACTGCCAGTCCCGATGTTAGGTGGGACGTACATAGACGCGGACTCTCAGCTGGTGAGAGTGTATCGATGGTTATGGCTTTATGCTCTTAATATGGCTGAGAGCAAACTGCGACTGCTAGTCTTTTTGCAAGTAAAGACTGGCTTAAGCCATCTTTCTGGTGACCTCGCGTGAAGTTTTTAATTGGTAGAGGTCTAACTTAATAAAAAGTTCCCCAGCGGGTAGAGGCGATTAAGGAAATTATTCAAATTGAAATGAGTAACTCATATAACACCATCTAAAAGACCCCAGCCGGTAAGGACTGGGTTAAAAAAACAAACTGTTCAAAATAAAAATAAAAAACTTGAGTAAAGCAACTAGAAGCCCCCAGCCGGTAAAGGCTGGGTTAACAAAACAAATCGTTAAAAATAAAAATAAATAACTTGAGTAAAGTAACTAGAAGCCCCCAGCCGGTAAAGGCTGGCAAAAACAAAACAACAACTCCAACTAAAAGAAATAATTTCGGTAAAGCAACTAGAAGCCCCCCAGCCGGTAAAGGCTGGGTTAACAAAACAAACCATTCAAACAAAAGCAAATACACTAAATTACGCTAAATGAGAGCCCCCAGCCAGCAAGGGCTGGGTTAACAAAACAAACCATTCAAACAAAAGCAAATACGCAAAAACAACGCGAAATGAGAGCCCCCAGCCAGCAAGGGCTGGAAAAAATAAAACGAATTCAAACTAAAGTAAATACACTAAATAACGCTAAATGAGAGCCCCCAGCCGGCAAGGGCTGGGAAAAGTAAAACAACGCATTCAAACTAAAGCAAATACACTAAATAACACTAAATGAGAGCCCCCAGCCAGCAAGGGCTGGGAAAAACAAAACAACGCATTCAAACTAAAGCAAATACACTAAATAACGCTAAATGAGAGCCCCCAGCCGGCAAGGGCTGGGAAAAAAAAAAACAACGCCTTCAAACTAAAGCAAATACACTAAATAACGCTAAATGAGAGCCCCCAGCCGGCAAGGGCTGGGAAAAACAAAACAACGCCTTCAAACTAAAGCAAATACACTAAATAACGCTAAATGAGAGCCCCCAGCCGGCAAGGGCTGGGAAAAACAAAACAACGCATTCAAACTAAAGCAAATACACTAAATAACGCTAAATGAGAGCCCCCAGCCGGCAAGGGCTGGGAAAAACAAAACAACGCATTCAAACTAAAGCAAATACACTAAATAACGCTAAATGAGAGCCCCCAGCCTGCAAGGGCCGGGAAAAACAAAACAACGCATTGAAACTAAAGCAAATACACTAAATAACGCTAAATGAGGGCCCCCAGCCGGCAAGGGTCGGGAAAACTAAAACAACGCATTCAAACTAAAGCAAATACACTAAATAACGCTAAATGAGGGCCCCCAGCCGACAAGGGCTGGGAAAACTAAAAAAACGCATTCAAACTAAAGCAAATACACTAAATAACGCTAAATGAGGGCCCCCCGCCGGCAAGGGCTGGGAAAAATAAAACAACGCATTCAAACTAAAGCAAATACACAAAATAACGCTAAATGAGGGCCCCCAGCCGGCAAGGGCTGGGAAAAATAAAACAACGCATTCAAACTAAAGCAAATACACTAAATAACACCAAATGAGAGCCCCTAGCCGGCAAGGGCTGGGAAAAATAAATAACCCTAAATGAGAGCCCCCAGTCGACAAGGGCCGGGAAAAACAAAACAACGCATTGAAACTAAAGCAAATACACTAAATAACGCTAAATGAGAGCCCCCAGCCGGCAAGGGCTGGGAAAACTAAAACAACGTATTCAAACTAAAGCAAATACACTAAATAACGCTAAATGAGGGCCCCCAGCCGGCAAGGGCTGGGAAAACTAAAACAACGCATTCAAACTAAAGCAAATACACTAAATAACACTAAATGAGGGCCCCCAGCCGGCAAGGGCTGGGAAAACTAAAACAACGCATTCAAACTAAAGCAAATACACTAAATAACGCTAAATGAGGGCCCCCAACCGGCAAGGGCTAGGAAAACTAAAACAACGCATTCAAACTAAAGCAAATACACTAAATAACGCTAAATGAGGGCCCCCAGCAGGCAGGGGCTGGGAAAAATAAAACAACGCATTCAAACTAAAGCAAATACACTAAATAACACTAAATGAGAGCCCCTAGTCGGCAGGGGCCGGAAAAAATAGAACAACGCATTCAAACTAAAGTAAATGCACTAAATAACGCTAAATGAGAGCCCCCAGCCGGCAAGGGCCGGAAAAAATAAAACAACGCATTCAAACTAAAGTAAATGCACTAAATAACGCTAAATGAGAGCCCCCAGCCGGCAAGGGCTGGAAAAAGTAAAACAACGCATTCAAACTAAAATAAATACACTAAATAACGCTAAATGAGAGCCCCCAGCCGGCAAGGGCTGGGAAAAATAAAATAACCCATTCAAACTAAAGCAAATACACTAAATAACGATAAATGAGAGCCCCTAGCCGGCAAGGGCCGGGAAAAATAAAACAACGCATTCAAACTAAAGTAAATATACTAAATAACGCTAAATGAGAGCCCCCAGCCGGCAAGGGCTGGGAAAAATAAAACAACGCATTCAAACTAAAGTAAATACACTAAATAACGCTAAATGAGAGCCCCCAGCCGGCAAGGGCTGGAAAAAATAAAACAACGCATTCAAACTAAAGTAAATACACTAAATAACGCTAAATGAGAGCCCCCAGCCGGCAGGGGCTGGGAAAAATAAAACAACACATTCAAATGAAAGTAAATACACTAAATAAGGCTAAATGAGAGCCCCCAGCTTGCAAGGGCATGGAAAAATAAAACAACGCATTCAAACAAAGTAAATAACTTTAAGTAAAGCAACTAAAAGCCCCAGCCAGTAATGGCTGGGTAGAAAATTGATCATATAAGGAATGTCAACCACATAAGGAACATAATTTACATAAGAAGCATTAAGTCTCTAGCTCCTGGCTAGGGACTGGGCTAAACATAACGTGTACAGGTAAACACGTCTAGCTGACAAAAGCTTATGGCTTGATTGGTCATCGCCAGCTCAGATATGGTGGTACTAGGTAAATACCTTGCTGTGGGCTTGTTTATGACTCTAGGCCAAACTAAGATAAATGGCTTGTTTATAACGAAACCCGTACCCAGGATACGTTAGGTTTATTTTATTTTCCTGTTTGCTATTGAGGTCATTCATTTCGACAAGGTGTTGCCTCATAGATTAATAGCTACACGTGTGAGTTCAGTCATATGTACAAAAATATGCTAAAACTTGATTAACACGGCTTAGGTCAGTCACATATAAATTCGCTGAAGTGGTTAAGCCTGAAGGCGCCTGTTTGGTGGCGGTCGAACAAGCCAGCCTTGGTTCAATTAGGGTCAAATCGGTGTAGTCCGATGGAACTCGATTGAATTTATTCTAACTTAAGCTCTTGCTGTTAAATAAGAGCCTCTAGCTTAGTAATTAATGGCAGCCTCTGGTTATCCACTGGGGTGGAGCATATCGTGAAAAGATAAGCCAGAAGCTCCCAGTCTCTGGTCGTTACCTGGGTTGGGACGTATCGTAAATAGCCCACATCTATTCCGTACATGAATAGGGAATAGTAAATAGTGTGACCCCATATTTGTAGAATAGTAGCTTCGATTAGCAATGAATAGTAAAATTCGTGGGCAGCTATACTAGCAAGAAACCCGCACAGAAGCCGAAGGAAGAAGAGATCGACATACAGACATAGTGTCACGGTCCTGTTGTGGACCATGACACGGTGTGTCTGCGAGCTTTTGTGCTTCGTAAACGCACGCCCGCATCGGTTTGGGTGGCCTAGTGTCATGCGCTGCGTGCAAGTAGTATCTGCGCGTTGTGTCACAAGCCACGACCTGGTTGCGGAAGTTCCTTGGTTTAAGAAGGACACAGGTCCTCGAAGTCGGGTTTTGGGTGCCTTAACCCCAAATAGTGGCGCTAAACGATTTATCTCGATAACGGGAGCGGGCCTCGATGTAATCACGAGGGCGACATGAGGTTTGCATGGGAGTAGGATGCTCTGTAGACAGAGAGTGCGCGTAATCCGTCCCAGAAAGGCTTGGTCCCTTGTCTGGGCTGTGCGGCGCAATATTGAAGCGCTCTAACTTTTAGGATTCAACATTCGATTGGCGAGAGCACTTGTGATGCTCGAGCCCCCTTATGAGCGGCGGTGTGCACCAGCTCCGCTTGCCGCTTGATGGCGCGAAAGCGGCAACTTCGTGCCTTAAGGGCAAAGGTAGGGGCCGTCGGTCATTTGTCAACGGGCACCCGGATTGGACGCATGCTGCGAGACGGTTGCCATCTCGAGGAAGTGGCGTGCTACTTGTGTGGGATCGCGTGAGTGCCTCATAAAGGCAGCGATCTCACACATGAGGTCCGCCTAAGGGACTTTGTGGCCCTTGCATGTTGCTCTGGAGTAGGATTATGTGAGTCTGCTCCTAAGGGAATGTCCCTGGTAGTCGAGACACAATGTTGAAACTCAAAGGGGTGTCGGTGAGGTCCGACGTGAGCGATGGCGTCTGGCGGGTGTGTCGGCTCACCGAGCGAGGTTCCTAGAGGTTGAGATGCATTATCGGAACTTAAGGGTTACTGGAGACCATTGTGTCTTGCGTTGGGCAAAAGCTAACTGCAGATGATAATTCTAGCTCCCAGCCCTTGTTCCGAGGCTAAGTTAACACAAACCATACAAAAGATGTTAAAGCCCTAGCCCCAAGCAAGGGCTTAAGCTGAACATAAATTACATAAGAGACACATATCGTGCAAATTGCACTGAGAACGTAGTTCTCATAAGGAATCTGAATCACAAAAAACACTAAGCCCCCGGTTCATAGTCAAGGACCGGGTTGGATGCAAATCCCATAGGGAACGTTAATCACGTAATTTCCTACAAAAAAGATAAATTACGTAAAATTATGTGGAGAACACCGAATCCCCATTGTCAAGCGAGCGAACACCGTTGTTTGCGGTTACTAAGGAACGGTAAGTTCCTCAGTTGCCGAGTAGGCGCCCTGTAAGCCTAAAGAATAATATGTCCCTTGAATTGTGAAGATAAGGGGTGTTTTTTTTTTTTTTTTTTTAAATTTCATCCTTAGTCCTAAGAGTATTAGCCTCTTCATTTGAGAATGGACGAACCAAGACGGGTATAGGAATACCACTAGGGTATAGAAGTACCGCTAGGGTGTGAGAGTACCGCTAGGGTGTTGAAGTACCACTAGGGTGTTAGAGTACCGTTAGGGTGTCGGAGTACCACTAGGGTGTCGGAGTACCGTTAGGGTGTAGGAGTACCGCTATGGTATGGAAGTACCGCTATGGTATGGAAGTACCGCTAGGGTATGGTTATGACGTTTCCTTCTTAGGGAGGCGGTAGTCTTAGTGAACGGTGTTTCCCCTTAACAATGGCAATTTAAAGCATTGCTGATTTAAGGTGGCGCGTGTATTATTAGTTTTTCCGCCTAGTACCCAAAACTTGGCTATAACCTTTTGTATAAAATCTCCCCTAGGTTAGCTGGTGGGAGTTCCTGTCCCAAATTGCTGACGGTAATGGCCAAGCTAAGCCCATTTGCTTTAGCGTTGTTGGTTATTCACGGTAGTCTATAGCACCGTTGGTATTGGTTCACCTAGTAGCAATTTCTTCTTGACTTAGGTTAGAAGGTGAGTAGTGAAGCTCTTAAAGTGTTTTTAACCACCTTGTTAGCAGCCGTTCAAGTTTTGAGACGTTATGGACCACATCTTTACTAGCGGGACCTCCGCCATGGTTGTTGGCGAGTCCAACCCAACACGTTACACAGTGCGTAGCCATCTATGGTTGGTTGCGCATATTCTATCGAATTTTGTGACGGCCGGGTTTTGGCTAGACAGGCGGAGGGCACCGTTTTGTGACCGCACTGTTACCTTTAAGGGATTATCCCCAAGATTGTTAGTGGTTGCCTTTTTCAGGTTACGTGGCCATGCATTACCCATTAAAGGTGTTAACGAGGCCACCCGGCCAAGTTTTTCGGGGTTAGGGTCTAGCCAAGCTTGCTGGTGGCAGCTTCACAGTTTGTTCATTTTGATGATGTTCGTTAGCTGCCCACGGTAGCCTATGGTACTGTTGGTGGGTGTTGGCCCAACTAGTGGTGAAGTTTCCCTGTACCTAAGTTGAAAGGTGAGTGGTCGAGCTTTAAAAGAGCGTTCGCCGACAAAATTGGCGGTAGCTCGAGTCTTGGGGCGCTAAAGACAATGTCCCCACTATCACGCTCGTTGGTAGTGTTCCGATTAAGTTGGACACCCAAGAGGCAAACTTTGATGGGTTTAGCCTTACGTGTTATTATTGGCGAAGCCCCCAGCTTTGGGCGGCATTTTTTATAAAAATAGTTGCGTCTAGCTTTATATATTGACCGCTAGCATGGTTCACCCATTTACTTGATATTGATGCTTCCAATTTGGGTGGACTTAGGTGTAAAATTTGAACGACATGTTTTGACCCGCCAAACTGATAATCCTTAAACATGTATTTGAGGATCAATACATGAACAGTAGAATTTAAAGTTACAGTGCAGTATTCTTATGATACGGACAATAAACTTTAACAATAATCCTCGAAACTAACTTATTTAGTTTCCTGGTACAACTAATATTGAAATTACAGTAGAAGTACTTGCGCTAATGTAGACCTTATAAATGCTTGCATTAAATGAAATTGGACAAATTCCCCAAATTTTCTCTCTCTCCCTTTTTTTTCTTTTTTTTTTCTTTTTTTTTAAGCTACGAATTTTATTTATTTATTTTTTCTTTTTTTTTTATTTAGGAGTAAAGCTTGTCTCAAATTTATGGACAACACACATCTAAAATTCTAATTTAGAGGTACTAAAAGGCAAATAAACAGAGAAAAAGTTAAATTAAAGACTTATCTGATGTAAAACAGGTCCTGTAGCCCCCAGCTTTGTGAGGGTCTCAGGCACTTTGTACGGGGTATCAGGTTAAACGCTAGCAATTATCTTCCCACAGACGACGCCAATTATTTCGGGGATTTTTGGTTAGGTTCGTTTAGATGAGGGCGAGACTTAACCCTCACTGCGGAAGCAGCTGCTAGCGTTTATCCTGATATGCCCGCAAAATAAAAGAGGCCGTTAGAGGGACCCACGGGTTGGCGCGTGGGAGACCCCTCTAATGCCTAAGTCAGTAAAAGCATGATAAAAGCAAATAATAAGTAAATAGCATAAATAAACAATAATAAATACTTATCGTATATGGAGAGGGGGTCCTCGGTCGCTGGTGGCCGAAATCCGTACCGGCGACGTACGGGTGGCCCTAGCGTAGAGAAAGATAGAGGAGAGAGAAAGAGAAGAGCCCATCCGTACCGGTGAGCCACAGAGGAGGAGAGAGAAAATCGGGCCCCCCCTTTCCCCCCTTGTTGTAGTAGGTATTTATAGAAGAGGGTTGGTGTTAGCGGTAGGGGGTGGCGCTGGCGGTAGGCGGTAGCAGGAGGGGGTAGGCGTTGGCGGTAGGGGGTAGGCGTTGGCGGTAGGGGTAGGCGTTAGCGGTAGGAGGTAGGCATTGGCGGTAGGGGTAGGCGTTAGCGGTAGGAGGTAGGCATTGGCGGTAGGGGTAGGTGTTAGCGGTAGGTGGTGCTTGGTGGCCGGCGGTGCTTGGCGGTAGTAGGTGGCATTAGCGGTAGACCCATACCGGCGAGCCATAAAGGAGAGAGAGAGAGAGAGTGAATCTGAGGAGAGAGAGAGCCGAGAGTCTGAGGGAGAGAGAGAGATAAAGCACATGGGGAGAGAGAGAGGAAAAAATAGAAAAATAATTAAATAAATTATATTTAATTTTTGTTATTATCTCGTTATCCTATTTTAATATTGACCTACTTATTTTTATCCTCTACATATATAAAACATATAGTGTGGATATAGAAATAAAATTGAAGAGCATGAGCCCGACTAGTAGTTCAAAAAAGTCAAAAAGACTTTTCATTAAACAGTAGGGTAACTCCCAAGAACAGCTCCGTACAAGGGCACTGCTGCACCATAATTACACACCGGCTATATTAATGAAGCAATTTTTGTTATTTGTTTTTCAATAAGAAAAAACACGACTCATGATATAAAAATTAGCATTTTATAATAAAAGATTCTAGGGACATATAATATAAAAAAGTGAAAAATAACATAAAACTGTCACTTAAAGATATCTGAGAAGCAAATAGCTAAAACGTAAAACAAAGAGACCTACTTTGCAGCTAGTACAAAAAACAAGTAGCATAATCAAACACTGCATACAAAAGACAATCTTCCCAAAAAAACTCCTTATGTAGACAAGTAACATCAGCAGGAAAAGCATATCACCACCACGGAACACAAAATTAGCGGCCTAAATGATTTACAGGAGCTAAGCATGTAAGAATTTGCTCCAAGCACTTGACCATTTTCATCAAAACTCCCAAATATGACACAATGTCAACTATAGGATCATGCAAGGTTGCAGCAATAGCAAAGATGCAAATTGAGAGACCTAGAAGCACATGTTTAGGATATTGCAACACGTGTTCCGAAACCAATCTTTCTGATGGTGTCAAAGTTATTCACAGTAGTTGTTAGTGGTTGTTATCTTTGTACTTAGAATATGTAGTAAGTGACTTGTACTGAGAATGTATGTTTTGAAGATCAATAAACACAATTCTTTATCTCCCTTAATCCTTACTTCTCTTCTCCCTTTAACTCTCAATAAACAATTCTCCAGTGACATAAGATCATATTCTTAAATTGTGTTATCAGTGGTATCAAAGCATTTTTCTTGGACCTCTAAGCAACAAAATGGAAGAAAACACTCATTCTATGGCAGAGATCAAAAGGAATGGAGAGTCCTTATCATCACAAATTCATTCAACCAATGATAATATGGGCCAATCTTTTTCTAAACTCAAGAATTCAATATAAGAATTGCACGAATGACTGTTAGATTAGCATTGCCATTGTCTCTGTGCGAAATAACTAATTCTTTTGTTATGTAATGAAATCAAATGCCACAACAATACGAAAAGTAAATGGACTAAAAGAGAAAAGAAACAAACGGTATAATGATTTACGTGAAAGCCCCTTTACAATTGAAAATGGAGAAAACCACGGGTGAAGATTGGAGCTTTTATTATTAAATCAAAAAGAAGAATTACAATCACTCCTTTTCTCTCTTTCTTTCTCTCCCTTTTTAGGTTTCGGCGCTGCTGGGAAAAATACCTCACGAAAATTGGATACAAATGACGTAACCCTACGCCCATATATATAGCCCCGTGAATATGCGGTTTCCAATCGTTCGGCATTTCACTGACCAATCGGCGAGCTTACTGCCGGCATCCTTCACTTACGTAACTTTCCCGATCGATCGAATTTCACCTGATCGATCGGCCTTCTCATGGCATCCCTACTTAAAATTCTAAGGAATTTTGAGACAATGTCCTAACAAATCTCCACCATGGCTCAAAATTAACATCAACAATAAAATAACTCCACCTTCTCCACAAACTCCCATTCAACCGGGGCTAACACGCATCAAACACAAAGACCCACCAATTCGAGTAATGCTCGAATTTGCTCCATGGTAGAACCTTAGTGAATATATCAGCTGGATTGTCCTCAGTCCCAATCTTTTTCAACTCCACATTCTGCTCGTCAATCAGATGTCTAATAAAGTAATGCTTCACATCTATATGCTTCGTTCTATCATGATGTGACGTCTGGTCCTTTGCTAGGTGAATGCCAGACTTATTATCATAGTAGACTCTAATAGTGCCCTGCTCAGCACTGATCTCACTAATCAAACCTCTCAACCAGACGGCTTCTTTGAATGCTTCTGTCACTGCCATATATTCGGCCTTGGTAATAGATTGTGCGATAACAGATTGTAAACACGCTCTCCAACTAATAGCTATGTCACCTAAACAAAACACATACCCTGATGTGGACTTCCTGTTATCGAGGTCTCCACCATAATCAGAATTTACATACCCAATCAAGCAACACTTACTTTTCCCATATTCCAAACAAATGTCAAAAGTTCCACGAAGATACTTGAGAATCCACTTCATCGCATGCCAATGCTCTTTACCTGGATTCGCCATGTACCTACTAACTCTGCTCACTGTGAAAGCAATATCTGGACGCGTACAAACCATTGCATATATAATACTATCACTGCACTAGAATAGGGAGTCTAAGACATGTACCTAACATCCTCCTTAGTCTAAGGCGAATCTAATGCTGAAAGTCTGAAGTGAGCTGCTAAGGGCGTGCTAACTGGATTAGCACCCTTCATATGAAACCTATCTAACACCTTCTCAATATACTTCTCCTGACAAGTATAATTTTTCGGCTTTTCGGTCTCTACGAATCTCCATACCTAAAATCTTCTAAGCTGCTCCAAGATCTTTCATCTCAAACTCACTCTTCAACATATATTTCAAGTCATCAACATCCTTCATGTCTCGTGCTACAATCAACATATCATCAACGTACAAAAGCAAATAAAAAAAGCTTGTATTAGTCTTTCTGAAGTACACACAACTGTCGTACTTACTTCTGATGTACCCATGACCTGTCATGAACTGATCAAATCTCCTATACCATTGCCTAGGAGACTGCTTCAAACCATATAAAGACTTCTTAAGCAAACATACATGATCTTCCTTTTCTTCTACAATGAAGCCCTCGGCCTGATGCATACAGATACTCTCTTCTAGTTCACCATGCAAAAATGTTGTCTTTACATCTAACTGCTCAAGTTCTAAGTCATGCGTGACAACTAAAGACAAAAGCGCACGAATTGAAGTATGTCTAGCTACAGGTGAAAAAATATCGTGAAAATCAATACCCTGTACTTGACTGTAGCCTTTAGCTACCAAATGTACCTTATATCTTGCATCTTCAACTCCAAGAATGCCTTCCTTTATTTTGAAGACCCATTTGCAATCAATCAGTCTTTTTCCTGTTTGAGGCTTCACCAGTTCCCATTTCTGATTTTTATGAAGAGACTGCATCTCTTCATTCATAGCAACGTGCCACTTCTTAGCATTTGATCTCGATATAGCCTCTGAATATGAAGTCAACTCACTGGCATCTAAATACTTAGCACTAGTAAGGGCATAAGCAATCATCTCCTCATACCCATATCTCTCTGGAGGCCTAATTTGTCGCCTCGGTCTAACATTAGCTATAGTATTATTCTCTAGTTGCTTACCTGTTTCTGCATTATCAATAACAACATCAGAAACCCATACCTGATGTACTGGAATACTCTCTAGCTGAACGAACTGCTGATTTCACTGTATTTGTGTAGCAACAGGTAACCTGACCTGAATCACTGTCAATGGAGGGTGTGTGTGGCAGATGTAGGAGAGCAGACTCATCAAAGGTAACATCTCTACTAGTCAGAAACATCTAAGCACTGGGATCCCACAACCTATATCCCTTCACACTTGACGAATAACGAAGAAAAATGTATTTCTTGCCACTAGGCTCCAGCTTTCTATCATTAACATAAATATATACAGGACAACCAAATACTTTAATCTGAGAATAATCAGAAGTGGAACCAGACCATACCTCTTCAGGTGTCTTCATCTATAATGAAGAATGCGGTTTCTTGTTTACAAGATTGCAAGCCATGCTAGCTACTTCTACTCACCATTCTCTTTTCAAGCCTACATTTAAAAGCATACATCGAGCCTTCTCAAGTAATGTCCTGTTCAATCTTTCAACCACTCCATTTTGTTGAGGTCGACCTGTACATGTCCTTTGTATGACTATATCCTGATCTTCACAAAATCAAGTGAAGTCACCTTCAATAAACTCAAGACCATTATCAGTCCTCAACCTCTTTATCGACTTCCTTGCTTGTTTTTCAAGCAGAATCTTGCATTTCTTGAAGACATCATACACTTCATTTTTCTGCTTCGAAAAATAGACCCAAACTTTACGTTAATAATCATCAGTAAACGTAAGAAGATACCTGGACCCACCTTTAGAAGCCATTCTGGAAGATCTCCACATATCAGAATGTATATAATCTAACGTTCCCTTTGTCTAATGCACTGCTGACTTGAAGCTGACTCTTTTCTGCTTCTCATACACACAGTGCTCACAGAATTCCATCAGTCCTATTGACTGACCACAAAGCAGTCCCCTTTCACTCAACTCAGACAATGCCTTATCACCAATGTGACCTAATCTCATGTGCCACAGCCTCGTGATCTCTACATCTATCATAGTAGATGTGGAAACAACAACTAAACTTGTCACGGTAGTACCTGCAAGCTCATACAAAGTACCTACCCTTTTCCCTTTCATCACAACTAAAGCACCCTTACTGACCCGCAATTGTACCCACTAAACTCAAGGGTACATAGAGAAATCAAGTTTTTCATCAACTCCGGGACGTGACGTACATCACTCGAAGTTCTAATAGCCTCATTAAACATCCTCACACGAATTGTTCCAATCCCCACTACCTTACAAGTAGCATCATTACCCATCAAGACAACTCCAACCTATATAGACTTATACGTGGAAAACCAGTCTCTATTTGGACTAACTTGATATGAACAACCCAAATCCATGACCCACTTATCCTTTGACCTGGACTGAGAATCAGCAACTAATAGAAACTCCCCTTCATTATTATCCTCAACAACACTAGCCTCAGCGGACTTATATTTGCCCTGGTCACCCCTATTACCTTTTTTGAATTTATTTTTATATTTGTAACAGTCTTTCTTTATGTGCTCTTTCTTGTGACAGCAATGACACAACAGGTTCTTATGTCTAGATTTAGACCTAGACTTTTTCCCACCATAGGATCCCTTATGTTCTGATTTACCTCTCATATGCAAACCACTACCTGAGTCATTCACCGAGTCAGATAACTCCCTATCTACTCATTCTTTATTCACAAGGTTTCGTTCATCTCATCAATAATAATGGTCGGCCTACCCCTATATATCATGCTTTATACGAAGCCCTTATACAAATTAAAGAGTGAACACATTAACAACATAGCTTGATCCTCGTGCTTAGGGACATCATCCAATTCCTTTAATTCTTGAATGATAAAAGTAAACCCACTAAGATGGTTTTTAAGAGATGTACCTTCTGTCATACGGAAAGTGAATAACTGATGTTTCACTGCGAGTTTGTTGGAGACTGACTTGTGACAAACATGTCGAGTGATTTCTCCCATAACTCTTTTGTGATTTCCATCTCCAAGACACCTGATAGAACATCACCAGCTAAACACATCTGCATTGCCTTGAGAGCCTTATCATCCATTTCTTCCCATTATGCCTCGGTCATAGTCTCGGGTTTCTTCTCTTTCCCCTCCAGTGCTTTCCTCAAGCCATTCTCAGTCAAGAGTCCCTTCGTACGGACTTGCTATAAGCTGAAGCTTTCTTGACCTCCGAACTTCTATACCTCCGTCTTAATACCTGATGCCATTGTACCAATTCGAATAACCAGACTCTAATATTAATTTGTGCGGAAATAACTAATTCTCCCGGTATACAATTGAATTAAATACCACAACAATACGAGAAGTAAATAGACTAAAAGAGAAAAGAAAAATTTTTTTTTTTACGACACAATGATTTACATGGAATCTCCTTTACAATCGAAAGAAGAAAAAACCACGGGCGAAGATTGGAGCTTTTATTATTGAATCGAAAAAAAGAATTACAATCACTCATTCTCTCTCTCTCTCTCTCTCTCTCTCTCTCTAGGTTGTGGCACCGTTGGGAAAAATGCCTCACGAAAATTGGATACAAATGACGTAACCCTGCGTCCATATATATAGCCCCGTGAAAACGCATGACGGCCAGTAACTACTGTAAGCCCATGACGGTAATAGCTCAGCGGCACTAAATATGCCGCCACCAGCCCAACCACAGGTCTCAGTACTGCCAACCCTGCCAACCATCAGCACACGATACATGCTCATCTCCCATTACCGCCAGGCTCCGCCTACCATGAAGAACCGCAGTACCCCCAATCCCAAGTACCGCTTACCTACCTCTTGTTTATAGCTGCCTACCCTACTACCGCCTGCCTTCACCAGCACTCATGGTATGCGCTCACCGTCCTTCTACTATCATGCACAAACCCAAGCGGTACCACCACCCCTCTCCACAAATTACCACCGGGCGGTGCCACCCACTCATCACCCAGGCGGTACCACCACCCCTCTCCATAGATCACCACGAAGATGTACCACCTCCTCATCATCCAAGCGATACCACCCCCTCTTTAACCAATCTGCTACCTTCAACTCCACGTTATGCAAAGCTAGGCAGTATGACCCCAACCCGGCATTACTGCCCAGCATCAACTGACTCCTCCTCTCCTATAAATACTAGCCTCACTTCCCCCATTCCACACAGGCTCCTCCGGGCATCTTCACTCTCTCTCTCCCTCATCCAGCCTGGGGCCTCACGCCCCACATAGGCAACCCACTCTAGGGCCTCACGCCCCACTCAAGCAACCCACTCCAGGGCCTCACGCCTCACCCTCTCCCCAAGGGACCTCACGTCTCTCCCTTTACTAGGATCCGGGTTTGCCCCCTCTCCCCTGTGGTTATCATCTGACGTGCCTCTTCCCCTCCACGAACTGGCTTATGCTCACCAGGTATCATTTTCCTTATGCATAGTTATCTATTGCCGCTATCACTTCTCCTACTGACTTAGGCATTGGAGGGGTCCCCCGCTACCCAAACCACCATGGGTCCCTCTGATAGTCTTGCTCGTTTTGCAAGGAGTCCAAGTTAAGTTTGCCAATGGCTACTTTCTCAAGTGAGGATTGAGTCCCACTCTCATCCAGAACCTACAAATATTTGTTGCTTAGGGCATTTGGATCTGGCTCGCTAACTAAACCAAATTTAACCAAAATAATTGCGACTTGATATTGCTTTAGATGTAAGATCTGGATACCTTTCAACTTTGCTGTAAGGGGTTTGTTTCCAAAAGCTAACTAAGGCAAAGACACAAGCACTAGCTCAGCAGCTGAAGTATTTGAAGATGCCATTATTGCCTGTTTCGGTTAAATTTGGTTCAGTTAATGAGCTAGACCCAAATGCCCCAAGCAACAAATATTTGTAGGTTTTGGATGAGAGCAAGACTCAACCCTCACTCGAGAAAGCGGCTGCTGGAGTGTTTAACACGGGCTCCCCTGCAAAATGAAGAAGGTCGTCAGAGGGACCCACGGGTTTGCCCACAGGGGACCCCTCCGATCCCTAAGTTAGTTAAGGCATGACAATAATATACGGTAAGTAAATAGCATAAAGTAAACAATAATAAATATGTTATATGGAGGAGATGGGGTCCTTGGTGGTCGGTGGCCGGTGAGGGGGCCTTGTGGGCTTGGCGGGAGAAGTGAGAGACAGACTGTGGGAGACCAAGAGAGAGATGGTGCGAGAGAGACTCAAGGGGCCGATGCCGATGGGGTGGCCGGAGCTGTTCGGCGAGGTGGCGGGAGGTGCCGCAGTTGTACCCGGGACCGGCTAGAGTGGAAGGAAAGAGAGGAGGGGGTTGGTGCAAGTTGGGGAGAGAGAAAGCATTTGGTTAGAGCTTTTTTTAAATGAAGGAAGGGGTTGGTATTTATAGGTGGGAGTAGGAGGCGGTACCAGCAGTGGTGGGTGGTACTGTTGTGATCAGGTACCATGGTGGTGGGCGGTAGTTGGTCGTAGAGGCGGTACCGGCGGTGGTGGGTGGTAGTGGGTGGTAGAGGTAGCACCGGCAGTGGTGGGCAGTAGTGGGTGGTAGAGATGGTACCGGCATGGTAGGAGTAGTACCGGTGAGGTGGTGACGGTATTGGCGAGGTTGTGGGGGGCGGTACCGGTGGGCGGCGACGGTGCCGGAGGAGTGAGAGAAGAGTTGGTACCCGCGTGGTGGTGCCCGCGAGGGGGTCGGGTGGTACCGGCGTGGTAGGGGCGGTGCTGGTGTTAGGAGGACGGTACCGGCGTGGTGGAGAGAGAGAGGGCAAATGTGTGGGTGTGGGGGGTGAGAGGAGAGAAGAGAGAAAGGAGAGAGAGACGTGGGGGTGGGGTTGTATAGTAAGGAGAGAGGAGAGAGAATGGGAAGAGATGAGATGGATTTGTTTTATTTTTTGTCTTTTTGTACTTTTTTTATTTAATTTAATTTTATTATTTTGTTATCCTATTTTAATATTTACCCGGTTATTTTTATTATTGACATTTAGCTCCCCACTCCATGGGTGAATGAGGACCTGTTCACATTTAGCATTGGAGTGTATAACATCCAAATGCTTTGTCAATATGCGTTTTATTAAGATTTCGTTGATGAACGTTGCAAGTTATGAGGAATTCTATAGGCGTTAACTGTGAGGTCCTTTTAAGTGAACATTGTTTTGATTTATCCATCCATGGCCTCTTTGTTGCGGCTTTATGTGGGTAATTGGTTCTATGCTTCTTTGTTGATGAACGTTTTTAGCTTTTGGGATTTATTTTAAGGCTTAGAGGACTCGAACCTTTTAAGGATCATGTTTGTTGGTTCTTCCCATGGCAAGGTACTGGAAAATGCCTGTAATTGCTTGTGTGAGTAGTTAATGTGAGCATTGCTCCTTCTAATTTACCACTTCTTGATATGGTCTCGGGGAATTGTATTCCTGATTGGAGGCTTTATTCATGGTCAGGTGACGGTTATTGAAGACGCTGCTCCACCTAATTTGTTAACTTTTGGTATGGCCTCTAGGAATTGTTAGCTTGAGGCTTTGTCAAGTTTTGGCTATTGAGCCATGCTATGAATAACTGTGTATTTGGCTTCTTGGTTTTTACTTTATAAGTTGTGGTGGAATATACTTTGAATACTTTTTTTAATTCCTAGCTCTCAGCCATAGGCTAGGTTGGAGCGTATTATGAATATTTTTAACTCCTAGCCCTTAGCCGTAGGCTGGGTTGGACCGTATTGTGAATATTGTAACTCCTAGCCCTCAGCCGTAGGCTGGGTTGGAGCGTATTGTGAATATTGTAACTCCTAGCCCCCAGCTGTAGGCTGGGTTGGAGCATATTGTGAATATTTGTAACTCCTAACCCTCAGCCATAGGCTAGGCTGGTGTGTATTATGAATATTTATAACTCCTTCTGTCAGTTGGAGCATAAACCGTGTGCCAATACTAGTAGGGGCAGAACAAATGCGCACCTCAATGTTAGATGGGGCACAAATAATCGCGGGCTCTCACGTTATACGAGAGCTACCATGCCCAAATAATTTCATGCTCCCATTTCAATTGGAGCAAAAATAATTGCCAGCCCCCAGTGTTTGAGGGGACTCAAAATAACCGTAGACTCTCACGTTATATGAGAGTTACAGCTCCTGAATAACTCCGTTCTCCCATTTCAATTGAAGTAAAAACAACGGCCAGCCCCCGATGTTAGGTGGGGCACAAATAACTGCGGGCTCCTACAATATATGAGAGTTACCGCGCCTGAATAACTCAGTGCTCCCATTTCAATTGAAGCAAAAACAACGGCTAGCCCCGGTGTTAGGTGGGGCACAAATAACCGCAGGCTCTCATATTATATGAGAGTTACCGCACCTGAATAACTTCGTGCTCCCATTTTAATTAGAGCAAAAACAGCGGCCAGCCCCCGGTGTTAGGTGGGGCGCAAATAACCGCGGGCTCTCACATTAGGTGAGAGTTACCGTGCGCAAATAACTCCGTGCACCCATTTCAATTGGAGCAAAAACAATTGCCAGCCCCCAATTTGGGGGTCTTCGGAAACAGCCCCTCTTCAGGGCTGTCCCCTGAAGGGGAAAGGCTGCGTACACCTATCCCACCCCCGGGACCCTGCTTTTGCTGGAGCCCTTGCAGGCACTGGGCTTGTTGTTGTTGTTTGTTGTTGTAGCCCCCAGTGTTTGAGGGGACTCAAAATAACTGAGGTCACTCTTAGTAGTGGACCTGTCTTCCATCTTGTCTTCCATCTCTTGGTTCACCTCATCCACAATCCGCTGAAGAAGGGTGTTATCAAGCTCAGGAAAAATATCCTCCACCTTCTCTTGAAATTTGGCTAAAGCCTTGTCTGTCCTATCCCAGTACCATTCGTTCTGTGCCTCAGAAAATTCAGAACTGGCACGGTAATCCTCTACCGCCACCTCCTTGGAGCTCGCCAACCGAGAGGGAGTCTCAACAAGAAATCTTTCAAGCTTACCTTGAGATTCCTGAATGGATACTCGCAGTTCAACATTTTTGGTCTTCAACCTTTCAATCTCAGGCTTCAGCTCTTCAATCTTAGTCTTTAGCTCTTCATTTGTCCTCGCCTGACATTGCTCAACCTCTTAAGAACACTGCAGTGCAGCTAAGGAAGATGCCAATTCGTTCTGAAGGAGATGAAGATTGGAATCTTTTTCCGATAAAGCCGCTAACGCTACCCTTACTGCACTAAATCCCTAAAAGCACAAATATAAAATGCGTAAGCCGTAAAAGAATATGGAAAAAAATAAGAAAAGAAGAAGTCTGTACTTCAGAAATGAGAGATGCCAACTTAGTTGAAGGGACTCCATACTCTCTTCCCAAATCCCTAGACGAAAACTTCTTTAAACGTTGACTAAGGGAATCAAAGCTATTACTAACTGATGTGGAAGAAGATGGCTTAAGGTACCTTGGCCTCTCTCCAAGCCCACGTTCACTACTTAGACCTGCAACAATGTGCCTTTCAGGGATCTCTGAAGGTAGATCTCGTTCCGCCAAAGGAGAGCCTTTCGTCCCCAATTCAGGTTCAACGTCGGTAGTAAGATCCTCTTGGGATGCAGGAGCTTGCTTGCTCCTTAAACATCGACAATTATGCGAAGGCGCCTTCTTCTCAGAGGATGATGAAGGCTGGTGTAACAACGTTCGTGTTGCTTTATGCTTCTTTAGAGCAGCATGCCTCCGTTGCCCCTTCTCGCCAGTAGGGAGGAAAGACAGACTCCGAATTTCTAACTCCTCAAGCTCATCAGCTAAGGAAATGAGAAAAAGGTAAGAATAAGACCCATCAATAAAAGAAAGCAAACGAGCACATGTACAAAAAAAAAATAAAATTGTGTACCTGAATACGGTCTCTGGCCCAAGCCAGCCTTTGCTAAAACAATCTCCTGCTTTAACATCTCCTTTGTTGCTAAAAACATACCCCCTTCAAAATCCCCGATAAAGTAGTTGTATATAGCTCGTTCCACTAGAGTCAAAGTGTCAAGTGCCTGGAAAGGAGGCTTATATACCGGCTGCCATTTCGTCAGGTCCACTACTGAGAGTGATCAGGGAGATTTAAGTATCATTTTATTTTATTTTTTGTTGTAAATATACATGTTATGCGTACCCTCAAAAGGGAATTTTGTTGTTTGCATTGTATAAAAGTATTTGTTTAAAGCGTTTGGAATGTGTGTATATTTGATGGATGGCTTTAAGTGAGTAAGGGCTTTAGTAACTTTAATGCCTTAAAGGGTGAGGGATTTAGCCATATTTTCCCTTAATCAAGTGTTACCTTACCTACTAAGAAGTGTTTTAGCTCTTGGAAGTATGTTTTAAAGCTTAAAGGGCTTAAGCCCTTTAAGGATTAGGTTTATTGTTGTTTCCATGGCGGGGTATTGGGAGGTACTTGTAATTGCTTGTGTGGGTAGTTAATGTGGGCGTGGCCCCTTTGAATTTGAAAATTCTTAATATGGCCTTTAGGAATTGTATTCCTTATTGGAGGCATTTGTCAAGTTTGGCTTGTTGAGCCAGGTTATGATTAACTGTGTATTTGGCTTCTTGATTTATAAGTTAAGGTGGAATGTACTATGTATATTTTTAATTCCTCGCCTCCAGCTATAGGCTAGGTTGGAACGTATTGTGAATATTTTCAGCCCCTAGCCCCCAGCCTTAGGCTGGGTTGGAGCATATTGTGAATCATTTCAACTCCTAGCCCCCAGCCGTTGCTGGATTGGAGCGTATTCTGCATATTTTCAACTCCTAGCCCCCAGCTGTAGGCTAAGTTGGAGTGTATTGTGAATATTTTCAACTCTTAGCCCCTAGCCGTAGGCTGAGTTGGAGTGTAGTGTGAATATTTTCAACTCCTAGCCCCTAGCCGTAGGCTAGGTTGGAGCGTATTATGAATATTTTAACTTCTAGTCCTCAGCCGTTTGCTGCCTAAAAGAGCAAAGAGGACGAGCTCGAAACGCCTTGGCAAACTCCTTGGCAAGCCCGACTTGTTCCCTCTTCCAATGGGCAATAGGACAACATTTGGGAATAGACTCCGAGACAGCCCCCTCCAAGATTTGTTGCTCCGAAGAGGGAACATCTTCACAAACCGTGGGAACGTTACCTTCTCTAGCATAAACAACTATTTTCCTCGCGGATTGCTCAGATCGAACCTCTTGTTCGCCCACCTCTAAAATGACAACCATTTTCTCATATATTAAACAAAGGAGGTACAAAATCATGATCTTGAACAATAGCAAAAATTGTGAACAATCAAGCAAAGGAGCACGGTGAAACGAAAAAATAAATTTTTCGGAGTAGAGGAGAAACAAGAACGAAGAAGAAGAAAATGAAATGAAGAAGGAAAAAAAAAAGGGAGGAATGAGAGGGATAAGTTAATGCCTCAGATTAAATCCACAGAAGAACGGCTTAGATTGAGTTAAAAGCTGACAGATGGGACGCAAAGCTACCACACGTCATTTGGTACCGCCGTCACATTGATGCTCACGTGTTCCTAAGAATAGCCTCTCAGCTACCCTGACACCAACTCCTTATCTAGCCTGGCGGCGCCACCTGCTCTCGCCAATAAACCGACAAGGCCAGAAGTAAGGCGCCACCTTTTTTAACTTTATATGCTCCACGGTCAAATGTGACCAAGTTAATATTCGCCTCCTGCTGAACATAAACCCGCTCACATTCCACCGTGGAGTGGGGGCTAATTGTTGGGAAAAAAAGTGAACTAGGTCAATAAGTCAACCACGGTACCAAATCTGGCGGTACCTCTACGCCTTACGACAATTAACTACCTTAAGCCCATAACGGTAGTAGATAGGCGGCACTAAATATACTAGCACCTGCCCTAGTTTCAGTAAACCACGGTGCTGCCAACCTATAGCATGCATGGTATCCAGTACCGTTCATCTCTATCCCACACCTAGGCTCCCAGTACCTCTTGCTTCCTTCATCATAAGGTGTCGCCTACCATAGGCCTCGGTACCTCCAACCCTGCCTACCATCAACATACTAACGGTACATGCTCATCTTCCATTACCGTCAGTATCCACCTAACATGAAGGACCACGGTATCGCCAATCCTAGCTACCGCCTAACTTGTTGCTGCCTACCTTCACCAGCACTCACGGTATGCACTCACCATCCTTCACCTACCATGCACAAACTAGGCGGCACCAGCACCGCTCCACCAATCACCACCAGGCAGTACCACCTCCTCATTAACCAGGCAGTACCACCTCCTCTTTAACCAATCAGCTACCTTCACCTCCATGTTATGCGAAGTTATGTGGTACCGCCCCAGCCCGGCATTACCGCCCAACACCAATCAACTTCCCCTCTCCTATAAATACTAGCCTCACTTCCCCTATTCAAGAAAATAGGGGTAAGCTCCTACAAGTTGCTTCTCTCTCTATAGTTCAACCTAGGGCCTCATGCCCAATACAGGCGATCCGCTCTGGGGCCTCACGCCTCACCCTTTCCCTAAGAGAACTCACGTCTCTCCCTTTATTAGGACCTGGGTTTGCTCCCTCTCCTCCGCGGTTATCATCCGTCGTGCCTTTCTCTCCATGACCTGACCTTTCCTTACTAGGTATCATTTACCTTACGCATATCTATTTATTGCCGCTACCACTTTCCCTACTAACTTAGGCATTGGAGGGGTCCCCCGCTGTCCAAACCACCGCGGGTCCCTCTGACGGCCTTGCTCATTTTGCAAGTGAGATCAGGTTAAACGTGCCTATAGCTGCTTTCTCAACGAGGGTTGAGTCTCGCTCTCATCCAGAACCTACAAATATTTGTTGCTCTGGGCACTTAGATCTGGTTCACTAATTGAACCAATTTAACCAAAACACTACCTAACCCAGTTAATCCAACATATACCGTCAATAAGGCTAAGGTTTCTCAATGCACCCCAGGAACTCCAATACAGGCACAACACTCATCTAATGCCACCAAAACACAAAAGACCTTAACAAAGGCTAAGTTACAAAATAGAAGGGCTAAGGGTTTAAGTTACTTTTGTGAGGAGAAGTTTGAAGTGGGACAAATGTAAAGCGAAAACTCCTCAACCTTTTGTCATTTAAGTTGAGGAGGATGAGGAGATTTCAGCATATGAAGAAGGGATTGCAGAAGAAGAATCTTTGCCATTAGATTAGACTACTCATTTCTCGGTGCATGCTTTGTCATGTGCCTAAAATTATCAAACTCTTAGAGTGACTCGCTACTTTTGCAGGAAGCCTCTAGAAATCTTGATTCATAGTGGGTCTACCGCAATTTTATAGTTCATTCGGAAAATGCATTGGGGTTGTGCAGCACTCAAGATTGAGCCTCTATCCATTACAGCGGCAGATGGAAGCGAGATGTTGTGTTAATCTAAGTTCGAACACTTTATTGGAAGCTTCTTGGTACACTCTTCACTGCAGCCATTTTTTTTTTTCTTTCTGATTTCATTAGCAGGTTGTGATATGGTGCTTGGAGTTGCAAGGCTATTAACATTTGAGGATATACGTTGTAACTTTAAAGACTTGAAAATCGTCTTTACTACAACAGGAAAGACGCATACACTAAGGGGTATTTCTTCTAATACGTGGAAGCTCATCAATGCTAATGCTTTGTCAAAAGCTATTCCTTGAGATCCATACATTACTATGTTACAAGTTCACCGAATTGGCTCTCTACAAGGGGCAAGTAGTTCCATCTTAATCTCAGCCACTAAAGTGTTGAAATTAGACATTCCCAGTGAAATATAGCAAATGCTTCAGCAATATAAAGACATCTTCAAGGAACCAGAGCTTCTTTCTCCTACTAGAACAACTTTTGATCACAAAATTCATTTAAAGGAAGGGTCTCCATCTGTTAATAAGCGGCCTTATCGATACCCTGCATTACATATTCTTAAGAAAGATGGTTGGCATTGACAGAACGAAGCACAAGTTGCATTTGGTCAACTAAAACAAGCAGTTTGCTTTGCACATATTTTAGCTGTGCTAGACATTTCTAAGACTTTTGTGGTGGAGACTGACGCAAGTAATGTGGCTATAGGCATTGTTTTAGCCTAAGAGGATGATCCTCTTGCTTATACAAGCAAGGTTTTGAATCTAATGTAGCAATTGTTACCAGTTTATGAGAGGGAACTGCTCTCAATGATGCACGTAGTCAAGAAGTGCCAACAATACTTAATCAGTAAGACTTTCATTATCATGACTAGTTCTTATTTGAGCAAAAACTACATACTCATTTCCACCAATTGTGGCTTTTGAAGCAAATGGGGTTTATTAATGTTATTGAGTATGAAAAGGGTAAAGAAAATATTATGGCAGATGCCCTTTCTTGAATTCGCAGCCAAGAGGTTACTTGTATGCTCCTTTCAAAATTTGATTCCAATCTGTGGGTACATAGTATGTACCATAGTCCCGCTCATATTTTATATGGCCCGTTTAAATAAGGGTTAATTAAATAATATATATATACATATATATATATATATATAACCCCAAATTTAGGGGTGGATGCATGAGCCGCCGCACATAAAATAAAAAAGTGAGAGAGGGGCGCAGCACCAACGAAATTGACGAGAGAGAGAGAGCTGCGGCTGCGACCAAAGCATCGTGGAAATTCCGATATTTTTTTGGGGAAGATCAGGTATCGATCTTGGAACAATTCGGAGCAGGTTTTCGGGGCATTGATTGGTGTTAATTGATCAGGAGAATCAATTGTTCTCGGGCTTGAGAAGGTAATCCTTGTATCGCTCAATTTACTCGTAGGTTTTAAGTTAGGGCAAACATCTTGAAATAATAAACGTTGTAAATGCTATTTTCTATAGTGGATTTTGTTGTCGGTTTTCCTCGTGGTTTTTCCCTTTAATTTGGAGGGTTTTCCATGTTATATCTGGTATTGATTTAATTTCCGCATATTTATTTCGTCGTTGATATTTGGTGATATTGGTGTACCAAGTGATTTATATCTGTCATTAATATTAGCTTGAGTGGTCGATTTGAATTGGGTTTAATTGTCTAGACCCCCAACAAAGTTGTATCAAAGCTAGGGTTCATTGTTAGGGTAAATAATAATGGACGGTACTAGTGGTATGATAAAATTGATCAGAGAAAATTATTTAATTTGGAAGCCAATAATGGAGGACCTACTTTATTATAAAGATTTACATGACCCAATTAAGGGTGATAGTGATAGGCCAGAAAAAATATCAGATAAAGAATGGGAGAAACTGAATAGAAAAACTGTTAGGGCAATTAGACAGTGGATAGATTTTAGTGTTTTTCTCTATATATCACAAGAGACCAATGCCGAGTCATTATGGAAAAGTTTGGAGAGTCGTTATCAGAGAAAGACCCCACCAAATAAAGCTTTTTCGATTAAGAAGTTAGTCAACTTGAAATTGAAAGAGGTACGATCAGTGACCGAACACTTGAATGAATTTCAGGATGTTATTAACCAGTTGACTGTTATGAAAATTACTCTTGATGATGAGTTGCAGGCTTTGTTCCTTTTAACTTCTCTACTTGACAGTTGGGAGACCTTGGTGGTAACTGTTAGTAACTCAGTTCTTGATGGAAAGTTGGCTTTGAGTACCATAAAAGATTGCTTGTTCAATGAGAAGATGAGAATAAAAGAGATGGGTGTTGATTCTGCACAAGCACTTGTTACCGAGAACCGAGGCAGAAGTAAGAGTAGAGGGCCTAAGGGGCGTGGTAAGTCAAGAGGCAGATCTAAGTCCAAGGGAGATAGACCAAAGTGCTGGCATTATTATAAAATTAGACACCTGAAAAGAAATTGTTTTCTTTTAAGGAAAGAACAGAAAGGTGAAACGAGTCAGAATAAGGCAGATAATAAAAAGATTGTAGTTGAAGTGACAGATGATGATAGTGACCACCGGGAAACATTGCTTTGTGCTCAGGGAGAGTGCAATCATATAAATGATCTTGATGTTGAGTGGATTGTGGATTCTGGTGCTTCTTATCATTGTGTTCCTAAGAAGAGAATATTTTTCTACGTATAAAGAAGGTGGCTTTAGTACTGTGAAAATGGGCAACAGTAGTACTGCTAAGATCATTGGGATTGGGGATATCCGTGTACAAACTAGTATTGGTTGCATTGTTACTCTGAAAAATGTGCAATATATTCTTGAATTGCGCCTTAATCTGATTTCTGTGAATGTTCTAGATAAAGAAAGTTATACACATAATCTGGGTGATGGAAAATGGAAGCTTACTAAGGGGTCACTGATAGTAGCCAGAGGGCAGCTTTGTTGTTCATTATACAAGGCACGTGTGACAGTGTGTGGTGAATTGAACGCAGTCGAGGATGATACTTGACCGAATTTGTGGCTCAAGCGACTAGCTTATGCCAGTAAGAATGGATTGTAGATACTTAACCAAATCCTTGTGATGACCATTTATTAGGTAAGCAACATAGAATCAATTTTGGTAAAAAGTTGAAACGAAAACAAAACAAGCTTGAATTAATACATTCTAATGTATGTGGTCCTATAGAGGTGGGGCCTCTAGGAGGAAATCGATATTTTGTTACTTTTATTGATGATGCTTCACAAAAAACTTGGGTACTTTTGTTGAGATCCAAAAGCTAGGTATTTGAAGTTTTTTAGCAGTTTCACGCCATGGTGGAGAGATAGACAGGAATGCTGCTGAAGTGTCTCCGAACTAACAATGGGAGAGAGTACGTCAACCGAGATTTCAAAAGGTACTGTAAGAAGCATGGGATTCGCCATGACAGAATAGAACCAGGTACCGCTCAGCACAATGGTGTCACAGAAAGGATGAATAGAAGCATCGTGGAGAAAACTAGATGTTTACTTAGAATGTCGAAGTTGCCTAAGGCATTTTGGGGTGAAGCTGTGAATACTGATGTGTACATCATCAACAGAGATCCATCAGTTCCTTTGAATTTTGACATTCTAGAGTGAGTGTGGATTGGGAAAAATGTTTCTTATTTTTATTTGAAGGTGTTTGGATGCAAAGCCTTCATGCGTGTGCCAAAGGAACAGAGATCCAAGCTTGACATTAAAGCCACTCCATGCATATTTGTAGGATATGGTGATGAGGAGTTCGGTTACAGATTATGGGACCTCGTGAAGAAAAGGACCGTGAAAAGCGGAGATGTCGTGTTTCATGAACATGAGAATATGGATGATTTTGACAAGTTAGAGAGGACTACATGTGCTTCCAGTGGTATTGCTAATACTACACCGATTTCATCTTCATCAGGTGTCACAGATGAAGAGCAGGTTTATGATGGGAGAGAACTCGAGAACGACACTGATCCAGTTGCAGTTGATGATACTCTAGGTACAGATGGTGTTGAGCAAGGGGAGCCAGCTCCTGAACCAGTGACTGCTGAGCCTCCGTTGAGGAGATCTGATAGAGAGCGTCGACCTTCTATGAGGTATTCGAGTTCTGATTATATTTGTCTTACTGATGAGGGGGAGTCCGAGAGCTACCAAGAAGTGCAAACTCATGAAGACAAGGATAACTGGGTCAAAGCCATGGATGAGGAGATGAATTCTTTAAAGAAGAACGGAACCTATGAGGTGGTTGGTCTTCCTAAAGGTAGAAAAGCACTTCAAAATAAGTGGGTGTTCAAGCTGAAAAAGAATGGTGATGAAGTTGTGAAACATAAAGCTCGATTGGGGGTGAAAGGATTCAATTAGAAGAAAGGGATTGATTATGATGAGATCTCCGCTCCAGTTGTGAAGATGAGCTCCATTTGAGTGGTACTAGGTATGGCAGCTAGTACTAATCTTGAGCTTGAACAGTTAGATGTGAAGACTGCATTTCTCCATGGTGACTTGCAAAAGGAGGTCTACATGAAACAGCCTGAAGGATATGAAGTTGAGGCCAAAGAGCACTTGGTTTGCAGATTGAAGAAGAGCTTGTATGGTTTGAAACAGACTCCTAGACAGTGGTACAAGAAGTTTGACTCCTTCATGGTGGATCAAGGGTACAAGAGAACAACTGCAGATCATTGTCTGTATATCAGAAAATTTGCTAGAGGTAATTTCATTATTTTACTGCTTTATGTTGATGATATGCTAATTGTTGGCTAAGATGCAGATATGATTCGAAGGCTTAAAAAGTTGTCAAAGTCTTTTGAAATGAAAGACTTGAGTCCAGCGAAGCAGATTTTGGGTATGAAGATTACCCGTGATAGAGAGGCTGGAAAGTTGTGGTTGTCACAAGAAAAGTATGTTGAACAAGTGCTTGAAAGATTCAACATGAAGAGTGTTAAACCAGTTAGCACACCTCTTGCCTCACACTTTAAATTGAATAAATGATCTTGTCCTGTGACCGAGAAAGAGAAAGAAGAGATGTCAACTATTCCTTATTTCTCTACTGTTGGGTCTTTGATGTATGCTAGGGTTTGCACCAGGTTAGATATTGCTATGTTGTAGTGTTGCAAGCAGGTAGTCATGGCCCGGTTGGCCCGACACTGTAGGGAGCCGGGGGGGCTCTAGGGCCAAATAATGCTAAATATACATATTCAAAAAAAAATAATGTGAAATATATGTAATAAAATAAAATATATAATAAGTAATGGTAAATATCTTATCAAAAAAATAATGAAAAATAAATAACGTAACAAGTACAAATACAACGCAATTGGGGCCTAATATTTAAAAATACAAATTTGTTTATCAAAAAATACAAAGTTTGATGTATGGGGGGTGCGATCGTTTTTTGACGTAAATATTTAAAAGGAAATAATTGACATACAAAAGTATTGATATCAGTCGCATGGAGAGTTTTTATGCCATCATTAGACGTATCAGTGGTGCGGTCGCCTTCTTCATTGCTCGATGAATCCAGCTTCATTCTCTGTTGATCTCTTGCCTCAACTAGCAGCCAATCCTTCAAGCACACGGACATCTCCAAGCTTGACGGCGATAGCTTCGCCCTCATTGTTCCAAACAACCTGCTACTAAGACTGAAAGCACACTCCGACACTACTGAAGACACTGGACAACTTAGTATATCACATGTCATGGTGGAAAGTACAGGATACTGGGTTTGATTTGTGTTCCACCATTGTAAAAGGTCAAAATGCGGGTTGGCCGGCCGCCCGAAAATATGAATCAACGGTGTCCGCAAATAATAATCTAGCTTGTCACATGACGTGGGGGCTACTGTGGGTGTAAATTACTCCAACAGCTTCCACGAATATGATGTGTGTGAGCTACTTCCACTAGATGTGGAAGATCCTATGAAAGCAGTACTAGGATATGGATTATTAGACGCTAATTTTCGGGAATATCGAGAAAATAAACTGTGCAAGTCGTTATCGACATCGGTAATGAAAGTGTTGATATTAAGACTAGGATGCAAATATTCGAAAAAATGTTGGCAAAACAAGTTTAAAACTCCGCGTTTACAACGAGGATCTAAAATAGTTGCCAAGCAGTATGTAAGAGGTAGTTCAGAATAATATTTGGCAAACTTTTCTTTCATTGCCTCAATGCGTTTGAACAAAATGGGGTTGGATTCATTATCCACCATCCAATTGACAATATCATGTAATCTTGATATTGCTTGACGCATGGTCGGATAGTAGCAACCCGAAAAAAATGTCGTGGCCTCTTTAAACATGATAAAAAAGTTACAAATTTGATCTATTGTCTCCCAATGTATACTGGCCAGGTTGTAATCGCTCCGTTCTGTACAATTTTCCCGTGCAAATTCCATCAGAATGTCTTTGTAAGGTAGAATGCGCTCCACCATTTCTACCGTAGACGACCACCTAGTTTGGGAGTCTAATTTGAACTGTTTATATTCTATGTTATGTAATCTACATAAATTTCTAAATCTTTTTTTCCTAGTGCCGGATGATTTAATAGATATTATTACGGATCTTAAGGTGGTAAGAGATACGTTTACAAGATATAAACCATCCATTACCAAAATGCAAAATGTGACAAATGCAACGAATATAGAAACACTTCCCACCTAATATGGGTCTCATTTGCCTAATTAAATGTGTAACGGATGCAGTGTTATTGTTAGCATTGTCGAACGTAATACTAAAGATACGTTGCTCTATGCCCCAATCGTGGACTGCCGACATATCGCACCCGTAATTACCTCGGTAGTGTGGGGGCAATCTAAAATTCCAAAATGAATTATCCTCTTTTGGAGGATGTAGGAGTCATCGGTCCAGTATGCCGTTATGCACATATAAGGTTGGCCGGGTTTCGACATCCATATGTCCAACGTCAACGAGAACATGCTCGTGTAAGTCGCAAAAAGTATTAAGACCCCATCTTTCATCCCGTGGCACAGCGTAAAAGCATCCAGCTTTACGGTGTTCCGAGTAATTCTCACAATGGCGGGGTTCACATTTCGTTGGAGATAGTCGACGAAATATGGGTTTTCGTCGGTATTGAAAGGACTTTCACCCAAAATTATATATTTAGCTAGCCCCTTTCGGTTAATCTCTTAAGAGAACCTAAAATTAGTAAGTGCACCGGTCACTGGCTGTACTATACGTTGTTGGCTCTTATCTGAGTATTGCTCGGGATGGCACCTAAGTATACGTCTGTTTAATGTGCCTGTCCCACTGTCAGGTTAATGGCTAAAAGTCCTAGCTGGGTTACATAATTTACAAGCTGCTTTATTAGTTGTCTTATTAAGGACAAAGTGATTCCATACCTCACTAGTTGTACGCCTACTAGTAGAGGTACTAATTTCAAGCTGGGCTTCGATGGTGGGTGTGCAGTTTGTGAGTCTCCAACCCCACCACCACCCTACTCATGATAATCTTGTTGTTGCAAAAAGTCATAATCTATGCTATCATCAGTGTATTGGGGTGATGGGCCTGGTTGTAAAAAAGCTCATTCTTCCGTATTAAGTACGACAATTCTACTTTTTTTAGGGATTCTGGGTGGCCGAGAAGAGCTAGAACTAGCACGACCGGCTCCAGAGGATGATGAAGAGTTGTGTGCCATATTAGTATGAGTGATTAGTATTTATAAAATGCAAGTAGTAATGCAAATTGAATAACTAAAAATGCGAATCAAATAAAATTGCGATACTAAAATTACCGAAACGAGAGAACAATGAAATTTGAACTTCAGCCAAACACTTTACTAATAATAAAGTTAGAGCACAATTTTGCAATTAGTGAGGTTGAAGAAGATGGGAGATGATGAATATATGGAGAGAGAAGAGAGGATTGAAGATTTGGTGAGGAAATGGGTTGGGAAGGATTAAGTATTTATAGGAAAAAAATATATAATTTTATTTTTATTTTAGAGCCGTTGCCCGGGCCCGGGCCTGCCCGGCCCATTGGCAACCCCTACGAGCAAGTTTCTGTCAAATCCAGGGAAAGCTCATTGGGAAGCAGTGAAATGGATCTTCAGATATTTGCGGGGTACTTCAAAATAGTGTTTGAGTTTTGGAGGCTCAAGACCTATTCTTGAAGGGTATACTGATTCTAATATGGCAAGATGTCTTGACAGTAGGAAATCTACTTCGGAGTATTTGTTCACTTTTGCAGGGGGAGCTGTGTCTTGGCAGTCCAGATTTTAGAAGTGTGTTGCTCTCTCCACTACTGAAGCAGATTATATTGCTGCTATTGAAGCAGGGAAAGATATGTTGTAGATGAAGAGGTTTCTTGAAGAGCTGGGTCTGAAATAGAAAGAGTATGTGGTATTCGGTGATGGACTTGAGTAAGAATTCCATGTACATACCCGCACGAAGCATATTGATGTGAGATATCATTGGTTGCGTTCTGTTATTGAAGAAAAGGTGATGATGTTGAAGAAGATTCACACTAATAAGAACATAGATGATATGTTGACTAAGGTGGTTCCTAGTGGCAAAGTAGAGTTGTGCACTAGGATAGCCGGTATGGACTCCAAATAGCTTGATGTAGAATTTTCTCCTTCTCGCGGTAGGCTGGGGGGGGAGATTTGTGGGGTACATAATATGTACCATGGTCCAGCCCATATTTTATATGGCCCGTTTAAATAAGGGTTAATCAAATTTTATATATATATATATATATAGGGGGTGAATGTATGAGCCGCCGCACATAAAATAAAAAAGTGAGAGAGGGGCGCAGCACCAACGAAATTGACGAGAGAGAGACAGCAGCGGCTGCGACCAATACATCGTGGAAATTCTGATATTTTTTGGTGAATATCAGGTATTGATCTTGGAGCAATTCGGAGCAGGTTTGCTGGCCATTGATTGGAGTTAATTGATCGGGTGAATCAATTGTTCTCAGGCCTGGGGCGGTAATCCTTGTATCGCTCAATTTACTTGTAGGTTTCAAGTTAGGGCAAACATCTTGAAACCATAAACGTTGTAATTGTCATTTTCTATAGTGGATTTTGCTGTCGATTTGCCCCATGGTTTTTGCCTCTACTCTAGCGGGCTTTCCACGTTATATCTGATATTGATTTAATTTTCACATATTTATTTCGTCATTGATATTTGGTGATATTGGCGTGCCTTGTGATTTATATCTGTCGGGTTTAAGTGCTTAGATCCCCAACACAATCTTTATTCTTTTATTCAGCTATCGTGGCAGCAAGACTCGGTTTTATAACAACGTATTCAGTAGCTTAAGCAAGGTGTGAAGCCTCACTCTATGTATTGTTGGCAAGAAGGCCAATTGATGTATAAAGAAAGGTTGGTAGTTGTGTTAATCTTGAATTGGGACTCAAAATTCTTACTTAGATGCATACATCTCCCACTAGTGGGCATTTTGGTCATTATGCAACCTTAGAATCTATCTTCTATTGGAAGGATGAGCAAGATGATTTATGAGTTTGTAAAGCCCTATTCTGTTTGTTAAGCTTGTAAAAATTAAAATGTTGCCTCCCCAGGTTTGATTCAGCCCTTACCAATTCCTGCTTCCATTTGGATTGAAATCACGATGGATTTCTTAGAAGGTTTGCCTAAATGTTATGGTAAAGAAGTTATCTTTTTGGTGGTTCATAGATTTAGTAAATATGCTCCTTTCATAACTCTATCTCACCCCTATACTACTCTTAATGTTGCATAAGCCTACATGGATAATGTGTACAAGTTGCATGGTATGCCATAATCCATTATCAGTGATCATGATGCTGGTTTTCAAAGTGAATTTTGGCACACGCTTTTTTTCCATTCAAGGTATTGATTGGTTCTTATCTTCGGCGTATCATCCTCAAACTGATGGCCAAATAGAGGCTGCTAATCAAGATCTTGAGACCTATTCATGATGTATGTATAATTTCAATCCCACTCATTGGGTGAAATGGCTACCTTTAGCGGAAAAGAGGTACAATACCACAAGGCATACCTCCACCAACACTACCCCCTATGAGGTACCTTATGTGCAATCTCCTTCTCTTCATCTTCCTTATTTGCGTAGTGAGCCATGCCTTTACAAGTGGCGATTTTCTCAGTGGATAGGAATTGGCAAGGTGGGGAGGATTGGAAAGTTCACGGGAATGAGTGGATGGAAGAGGTTGACATCTAAGAGGATACATAGTTTATAAATATTAGTTATTTTGTATGTATCCCTTTAGTCTTTTATTCTAGAAAGATCACACGGATTACTAAATAAAAGCACACGGATAGCTTATATCCACCGTTGATCTTAACCAGAGATTTTGAGTATAGTTAGGATATTTATTTAGCATTCAACACTTTAGATTTTTATTACTTTTATATATTTCTTTCTTATTATCATGTAGTGAGAATTACAAATATAATTTTTCTCTTTTGTTTCTACTCGTTTTAGCAATAGAAATTTAAAGGAAGGCCGTTGAATCGTCCACTTCCCTGAATTTTTGTATTCACATTGCACTAGTTGATATTAGAGTTGAGAACATATACTGAGATGGCCCGTTGTTGACAAAGGTATGTCGCTATTGGAGATGTCTATGAGCAAGATTCTCAACGATAGTTCGAGAGGAGAGTTGAGGATTTGGAGGAGAAATTCTGATGAATCAAGCTATGTTTTTTTCAATTGATGCGAATCTCAAAAAGCGCCTAACAGCTTAGCCTCAAAAGCCACTGGTAGTGAGTGGCGAGGAAGATATGGACGAAAGCTTCCACAAGCTACTCCCTAGAAGCTGAGATTTAGGAGCGGCTAGTAACTAGAGCTCGGCTGAATACCGGAGCTTCTGATTGCAAGGATGATCAGAGGAGGTAATCCAAGCTTCAAATTGAAATTCTGGAGTTTGTTGGTGGAGGTCAACTACAGGAGTTTTGGGACTGGCTGGCCGCGGTGGAGGAAATGCCTAAGTTCAAGGAGGTTCCGAAGCAAAAATAGGCACAGTTGGTGCTACTTTGTTATCGTAGGGCCGCCACCTATTGGCAACAATTGAAGCATTCACGATTTTGCACGAAAAATCAAAGATTGAGACATGAGAAAAGATGAAAAAACACATGCGGAGCACCTCACTTCCCCACAATCACGTTAAGGTGATGTACCAATGCCTTCAGAGCTTGCATCAGGGTTCTTAATCAAAGGAAGAATACACGGTAGAATTCTACTCCTTAGTTGCCATGAATGACTTGGCGGAATCGTCAAAGCAGCTGGCAGAAAGCTATGTTGGTGGGTTGAAGGAGTTCATACAGGAGGTATTAAACATGTTTGACATCTTTTCTGTCTTTGAAGCAAGTCAGAGGGCTATGAATGCCGAAAAGTAAAAGAGACAATGTCAAGTTGGCGGTTCTTAGAACACCTAAAATAGAGGATGTGCAACGGAAGTCATTCGCTGCCAACCCTGGAAAGTCAAGTAACTAGGGCTTGGCGAGCATCTCAAAGACCCATTGTTTATAGTGTGGAGAGATGCGACACCATGCTGCTGAGTGTCAAATGAGTGACAGAGTGGGCAAAGGGTTGTACATTGAAAGTCTCCAGGCTAAGGATTGAGTGGTAGTTGAGGGAGACGCTCACGACGTGTTGACGCCAAATGGCAAAGAAGAAGTTATGGGCGACAGGCTCCGCGTACTTGTTGTCAGGCGAGTGGGCTTTACAACTGAGGAAGCAGATGGGGATCATTGAATTCAAAATAACATCTTCCTTATGACATGCATGATTGGCTAGAGGGTGTGCCGCCTAGTCATTAACTCTGGAAGTTGCAAAAACGTTGTCTCCAAGGAAGAAGTCCAAAAGCTAGGTTTAAAGATGGAAAAGCATTCGAACCCTTATAAGTTGTCATGGCTTAAGAAAGAAAACCAAATAACCATATCTAAATGTTGTCTTGTTAATTTCTCTGATGGGGTGAAGTATAGGGATAGGGTATGGTCTGATTTGGTTACCATGGACACGTGTCACTTGTTTCTTGGATACCCATGGCAATTTGAAAAAGGTAGCATTCATGGTGGAAGGCGAAATTCCTACAGCTTTGTGTTTGAGGACACAAAGATAGTTTTGCTGCCTAGGAAGGAGGAAGCACCCAAGCCGGAGGAAGCCAAAAACCCAAACCCTAGATGGAGCCATGCTTACTGAGGAAGTTGGTGAGAACAAGGTGGTATTCATAATGAGAAGCAACGAGTGCCCGGATGTACAAAAGCCAAGTCCTATACTGTCGTTAAGCGAGACTCGGGGCCGAATAAGTATGGTCAAGGAAGTTATGCTTACTGGGATGACTTCACTACCAAATAAGCAATATAGAGCATGAAGAACTCAGATTCCAAGTTTAGAAGTTACTCAGAAGGAGTACTACTTGGGAGGACTTGATCCCTTAGGCGATTCCAACCCTCTTGGCACCAAGGAAGGGTGGAACTTTGTTGTGTGCATTGATGGCAACAGGACCACGGTAAGTTTTAGGTTTTCTGTTATACAAGCAGAGACTGCGAGAAGATTGTTGTGTACCCTTATCTGATGTTTTCTTGCCAAAAACCTCGAAGGATGGGAACAAAAATTGTATCATTCCGGGTTGATTTATGACAACTCGATAAATTGAAGCACATGGTTTTCGCCATTTAGGATTGCCAACGGCATTGTTCCTCGTTCACTGATAGATGTTGCACCAATGTCAGATCTTATTTGTCCACATGAGAGGATAGAAGACTTCATCTCCAACCAGCAGGCAAGACTTGCGCAGACTTGAAGATCATTGCTTGACGTGTGTTCCAAAACAAGATGGTGCGAATGAGAGTTCCCAACATGTTCCTGACTTCGATAAGAGTGATTCGAACAAACTACTAGCAAATTCTTGGCCGAATGTTTCCCGTGCTGGGGAGGATGATGTAGCCCATGTCTTGGCAAGATGGATTACAACCTACATCTTAGCGAGTCTGGTCAACAATCAAAATCCGAGCAAGCTTGTCAAGATAGGGAACCAACTTGCGGGAGCATAGCTTGTCGAAAGTGATTGAGAAGATCTGTTGGCGAATATGAGGGAAAATTCTCTCCACTAGGGAGAATGATGCAGCTGTGCCTTTTCAAGTGGGGGGATTCTCAATGGATAGGGATTGGCGAGATGGAGAGGTTTGGCGGGCTCACGGGAAGGCGCGGGTGGAAGAGGTTGATGTCTAGTAGGATACTTAGTAGATAATTATTAGTTATTTTGTACTTATTCTAGTTATTTTGTATTTTAGATAATTATTAGTTATTTTGTACTTATTCTAGTTATTTTGTATTTATACCTTTAGTCTTTTATTCTAGGAAGATCACACGGATTGCTAGAAGAAACATGCAGATAGCTAATATCTGCCATTGATCTTAGCTAGGGACTTTGAGTCTAGTTAGGAAAGCTCCTCTATTTAAAGAAGAGGAAGCCTAGGATTTATTTAGCATTCAATTTCTTAGATTTTCATTACTTTTATATGTTTCTTTCTTATTCTCGGATTGTGAGAATTAAGACTAGAAATTTTCTTTTTTGTTTTTACTTGTATTAGCAATAAAAATTTAAAGGAAGGCCTTCGAACCTTCTATTTCTCTAAATTTTCTTATTCATGCTGCACCATTGTTGCACTTGATAGAAGCCTCACTCAATGTGAGCAGATGATTAGAGTGCTTAAGTTTCACTTGAACTGAGCTCAGAATCGTATGGAAACTGCAAACCATAAAAGAATTGATAGAAGCTTTATAGTGGGATTTTGGGTCTATCTAAAGCTCCATCCATTCAAGCAAATTTCAGTGGCAATTAGGTACAATCGAAAACTTGCTCGAAAATATTCTGGCCCCGTGGGTGCAGTGGTGTATAAGCTCCTTCTACTAGCCATAACCAAGATCCTCATTGTTTTCCATGTTTCTGAACTAAAGCCTTATTTTGGTTGTGACCCCACAAGCATTGTGGCCATTCCTGACTTCTTGGATGCAACCCCTACTAAGGTGCCTCAAGCTATTTTGAATAGCAAGATGGTTAAACGTGGTAACCATGCCGTAACCAAAGTCTTAGTTAAGTGGTTGCATCACACAATTGAGAGTGCAACATGGAATTTTCTTTGTGACCTCTTACAAGGGTGTGTTCTTTGGGGAGTTGTTGATACAGGAAAGGATGATGTAGGGTAGTAGCAGTAGTAAAATATATAGGGAGTTGTAAATTGAGCAAGCTAGGAGCACATGTATAGGATATTGCAGCATGTGATCCATAACTAGTTTTTCTGTTGGCGCGAAAGTTAGTTAGAGTAGTTGTTAGTGGTTATTATTGTTGTATTTAAAATATATAGTGACTTGTATAGCGAATGTATCTTTTGAAGATCAATAAGCACAATTCTTTCTCTCCTACAGTCTTAACTTCTTTTCTCCCTTTAACTCTGAGTCAACAATTCTCGAGTTCTTAAGATCACTCCTAAATTGCATTATCAATGTTAGTTAGGACAATTTAAAGTGAACACCATCAAACCAAAGAACAACTCACAAGATAGTGGTGGAATGCACCAAATAGATCTCAAATCAACACACTCTAGATGAAGCACAACTCTCAATACCCCTTGATTTCCATGCGCATAGTTCCAATCCATTGGGTGCTGTGAGGGAAAGCTGTGTTAAAAATATGCTTCAAAACTTTGAGGTGGGTAGTTTTACTTCTTCTTTTTATTCTCTATCCCACATTGGAAGAAAATGATTTGAGCTTTCCTAAGCTCTTCTCCCTAGTCTTCATCTCACATCCCATACTGAAAAATGATGGAAAGCGCCTGCCAAAAATAACTTACTCATTTAAGTATTGTGTAATATTGTATCCCACATTAGAAATGGTGCCTAGCACTTTTTCTCTCTTAGCGTGTTCCGCATTGGGTGGGAAAGAATACTAAATCTTGTATAGATGTCCGAACATCCACCACAATGGTAAGTTATCAAGCACCCATTGAAGCTAGGGTGAACCACACGTGCGCATTGCTCGCCTGCCGCACCATGCCAGGCTCGAGCTACAGCGACAGGCGTGTTTTGTATTGAGAGATAATTTTTCAGAATTGGCTGTTGGAATTTTACTAGTAGTTGGAGGAATAATAGTGTCAGATTATTCCTAGTCGTTAGCTAGGTTAATACTTTCATAACTGGTGGGTAAATGCTACCATAAGGTCAAGACTGTTATAGACCTTTCGAATTCTGGCCATTAAATCCAGTATTCTCTCCATTTGCGTATAAAAAGGGGTCTAGTAGATCATTTTCATCACAATAAATATATGTCCTTCTCTTTTACTCTGTTGTCGTTTGCTCATTTGCTGAGAATTGTTCGAAGCTCTCCCATACCGTAGCCCTCGAGTACATGGGTGCTACGGTCACCGCATTAACCTTGGAAGTCAATTGTCAAAAGGCCAGTGTATACCAGTGTTGGGCCAAGTTCGGCTTTAGGGCAGTGGTATACCACTATGCGGTAATCTTTTTCCACTTCCTCGCTTTTTCTATTCGTCATAGATTTGCCCAAGTTGACCTCACATTGGCCTAGTTTTTCCAATAGGATCATGGCCTAACTTTTTCTTGTGATTCTTCTTTTTTTTAAGGTTAACCCCAACATGGAAAGAATAAAAAAATCTATGACCTTTCTTTTTTTTTTTTTTTGTCCCTTAAATTCTGCTAGTATTAATAAATAGGACCTTCTACAGTGAGATAATGTCATTTTCCAGGACAAACCTAACGTGCAAGTCATTTTAACTAATTCATAAAATATGTTAACAAAAATACTCCTTGGTAACATTTGGGGCATTTTAAATGGATCACAAAACATTGTTATTTTAATGCACATTGTGTCCAATCGTAGCGTTTCATTGTCATTGGGAAAAGAAGAATAATCGTGGAGCCAAACTTTAGTGTTAGGCATCAAAAAAACATTGTTTTGGTCAAGGAAAATTTTGTCTTTTCATGTTTTCGGTATTGATTTCGTCTGAGAGGGTCCTATTTATCAATACTAACAAAATCTAAGGTACTAAAAATATAAATCGGAAAGGTTGGAGGCTTTTTTATTATTCCATAAACGTCATGCTAGTAAAAAGTAAATAACATTTTTTTCTACCAGGGGAAGGAGAAGAACAACTTTCCTTGACGCAGAAACCATCACTTGGGAAAAAAAGATGAATTTTAAACTAAAAAGCCCTTGATTGAGAATTACGAAACAAACTATTATACCAGTATATTTAGCTTTGAAACAAAATATTACATGTTATAAACTTTGAATATTTTGGGGTAGGCTATTATAATTTCAAGTTTATCAATTTTCTCTGTAAATAGAGTCATCCCCTTGTATTATTATGTGCATAGTATCTTGAGAAGAAGAGTATTTTGAAAACAAATTTTTTTCAAAGTATTTTATTTCTCTCATTTAAAATTTCTTATTTTTAATTACCACAAGTCTCTACCCACTCCATGAGCAATCCTTTAATATCAATTCATAAGAAATTATTTTCTTCTTTGTACTTGTTATTTATGAAGTAAAACTTAAGGAAATGTGATCATATCTCTAAAAAGATTATATAAAATAAACAAATAAATGAATCTCTAAACCTTTATACAATATTTATATCTCTTAAAGGGAATACTGTTGTTTACAGCCCAAACTTGGGGTAGTTGGAACAACGTTACCTCGGAATAAAAGGATATGTGCTGGGACCATGTCTGAGGCACAGAAGGATCAAGGAATGCAAACAACGAAGTACATATTCTAGCTGCTTCACTAATTAGAGCCCTGATATAATAACCGCTCGAGGGTTGAACAAGCATAGTGAACGCTCAAGGGAATTATCATTATTAGGAACACTGCTAGAAAGATAACTACTAGGGTTCAAGGCAGTTATTTTATGCGCGTATCAAGAACGTGGGCCTCCAGAACATTCAAGAAAGAGTGGATGAATGTGGGAGGACCAAATACACCTCAAGCACAATTGTTAAAGCATGCTCAAAAGCCAAATCAGGATTATGGGAGCATGAAGGTTGAACGTGGTAAAGATATACCAACATTCAAGGACGGGGCAGTTAGCATCTTAGCCTATAAGTAAATGGCTCTTTTTTTGTTCTAAAAACACCCATACAAAAAGTTTTAAGTTTTCTTAAAGCATGCTTGTGCTTTATGTTTTTTCTTCTTTCATTTGGAGTAGTGATAATTAAAGCGTCGTTTTGGTTTCTTGAACAATACAACCAGGTTCTCTATTACTGTGTACGAGAAGGTACGTCCCTTTTGCCATAGTTTCTATCCCCAAAATTTGACGAGTTAAATTTAGCGCCATTGATCTAAGGCTTTGATGGCCTATCCTAGAGCTTAATTGCATTGGTCTTAGATTGGTCACATCGCTTAGTAAGTGAGATGTGTTTAGGTTTGAGTCACAGTTTCAGGATTTTGACAGCCAAGTCTTTAACTTTGATTGCCATAATCCTAATCTAGTGACCGGAATACGATTCGTTCCATCATCTTCTTATTAAGTTCTAACTCATTCAATGTCAAAGGTGCCAGGTTTAAAAACCTGATTGACTCAAGCTTAGGAGTGGACTGCTGAGCACTTGAACTAGTCCCCCCCCCCCCCCCCCCCCCCCCCCCCCAATTCTTAGCTTTTAAGTGTACAATATAAGGTGTCTATGGGCTTTGCTCTGTGACCTAAATTGTCATTTAGATCAGGTCCATATCCATTTTATTTCTTGCAAAATACTAACCAACAAAAAAGCGTAAAATATATAACAAAAGTCTCCTTAGTTGGATAGTGAATAGAATCTAGATATTAATTGCAAACTAAAGTCATTCACTAAAAGCATCAACTCTCATCTCGAGGTAACTGATTGACGTCAAACATGTGTAGTTTGGAATTTAGACTTGCTCCCAAGTCGAAATGAGTCCCTTTTTGCATGTTTACTGGATTTTACATTTATGGCAACCACACACACACTAAGAACATACAGCTATACAATTTTAGGGTTATTTATATTTTAGTATCCCAATATTTTTGGAAATAATAAAGGACCCTGACCTATCTAAATTAATAAAAATACCCTTAAATTTTTGTTGTATCAATAAAAAGTCTACTCTTTGTTGGAGAATTTCCCAAAATACAGGGAACCGGGTAACTAAAAGATTTCAGGTTGATGAGGCTATGTAACCACTTTTCTTAAGGCATATTTTGGTATACGAAATATCCTTGGGGATACAATAATAACCGAATATGAATAAGAGAATATGTAAAGGGAGAGACATAGTGACATGAATGAGAACAACCTTTTCTCAGAATTTCTCAACACTTTCATATGAATTTTTCAAGTGTTACTTGCAATTGTATTTCATAATTTCATTTCTCAAAACATAAAGAGAGAATTTTCTTTTCTTCCCCTTTCAAATGAACCCCCCAAAGGGCTATTTATAGTTTTTCAAGTGTCTCTTCAAGAAGGGACACATCCCTTCATGAAGGGTCGCTTCCTTTTTTAATATTTCACAATTTTTGTAAGTCAACACATTTCATATGTGTCCTCTTAAATAATAGGAAGAAATAATGTAAGAAAATAAAGTTCAAAAGATGTCCCAAACTTATCAAAATGTTACTATAATTCTGTAAGATCTGTGTGTCGATGCACGGGCCCTGTGTATCAACATACAAATGGTTCTGTTGGATTGTGTGTCGACAAACGGGCCCTGTGTGTCGACACACATCTCATACAAATTCAAAACACTTACATCAACGATGGGACAATCACGTACATTTTGAAAATACACCAACATTCCCCCACCATTTTCAAAATACCATCATTCTCGAATAATCAACATCTCAAATTAAAGAAGGCGTTATTGTGCATCAATGACGGTGTCTCCCGATTGAACCCCCAGCTAGTGAAGAGACCATACAGTTAATCGGATCAAAAATGGTAGACCAAGCTTTGAACCATACAACCCATTTGACTAACCGACTATCTAATCACGCACAAGGCCTACTCCCTGTACATACCCTACGGCTTCTAGATCGACACATTTGTGGCCTGGTGTTCTATACCCCTTGTGAGTATTTCAGGGCCAAACCCTTAGTCAAAAATCACCCCTTTGAAGCTGCCAAACTTCAACACACACTAAGGTGGACCTCATTGATCATGTCTCTACGACGCGACATTCAATAAGTTCTAAAACTACGTCCATTAAGAGCATTGGCTCATCCTCTTAGAATCACTGATGCAGGTACCAAGCACTTCACCGTCGGGATGAAAAAATCTCATTTAGTGCTTACAGTCACACAGATGACAAGTCTCTCTCATTAAAACTGAGACCTAGAGTCATACTAGGCGTCGAGTTGAGGACCTATCATGGGTGACTAATAATAACAAGTTTCACACCATCCCTTTAATTATCAAGTCTCCAGCAGTGTTCTCAAATAAGAGAACCACTAGTTTCAGACTTACATTTTGAAAGACCATAGTGATCACTCAATCTTTCATGAGTTATTTCACTTCACAGTATTTGACACTGTTGTGTCCAGACTTTTAGTGATACATCTCACTCTTACACATTTAAAACACATCTCACTATCACAATGGATAGAAATAGACAACATTGCTTGCGCCACAAAGGAATCTTAAATACAAGATCTTTTAATCATTATGTTTCTTTACAAGCAAAAACAAGAGTAATCAACTCTATAATCACAGTGAAATTTATAACATATGTTAGTCTCTTGAAATTCAAGGAACAACACCTCCACCACTTATAACATTTACTAGCTTTTAGAAGCGTAGTCCTCCTTATCAGATATACAACTGGCATCCAAGTATTCTTCTATATAGACGAGTACTCATTATTAAAACCATAACGCATGGCCATTCCAGTACCCTATGTACTACATTCCAGTTACCTTTACTTACATGGCTAGTTATACATACTTAGTTATTCAACAACAAAGGATACATTTAACCTTTTCAAATTCCAATTATACCATTGGAACATTTTCATTTGGCTCTAAATTTTTGCACCAAATTTGAACATGCAATCAACATACATACATTCAATAAATCCTCTGATTTGGTAAACTTGTCATATGCACTTTTCAGATTCATTAACTACCTCTTTTAAAAGGCAACATCGCTAGACTACATAGTCTCGTTATAGTATCAAAATCTATGACACAACAATATTGAACTTTGACATTCATCTTATTTCTAGTTCATTCCTCTAGAAATATACAAATCCAAATACTACGACTTTTCTTTTCACGCTGTTTTACTCTTTCAAAGTTCTAGAGTCTCTCCAGGGATATACCCTCAAACATGATTTTCACCATAATTTATTTTAATTCACATTATCACAATGCATCATTCAAGATCAATAAAAGACTCGAAGTCACTTTCTATGTAGTCATGTACATTTATGTCTAAGGATGTTTACTCCACCCATAATTCTGTCATACGAATATACATGCCATTTATACGCATTAAAACTTATGGGTAATAAAAGAGTTATCATAAATTAGTATTTACATACTTTTTAAATTTGTCATGTTGATGACTAACAGCATCCTAACATGTGAACATATCTTCACACAAAAATCTCATTTACCATGCAACAATTGCATGAATCTATCACTCAAATTGAGTATTTAAAAATTCATTATATAAAATACACTTCATTTTAACCAACTACTCAATCATCATATACATACGCCCTTAATACGCAGGTAAGCCTTATTTCAACCACATTAATCATGATGATAACGTTTTTCACACGCATGCCGGTTTGCATTGGAATATTACATCCAATAACTTCAGAAAAACCCATTGAAGATATGGGGTCAGTTATAAAATTATAAATCACCATTTCTAAGTGCTTTTATACAATTTCTCTGATCATTCTTAATCATGGACTTAACTTGAATTTTGTTAGGTTATGTCTCAAATTACTTGTTTTTATTTTTGTATGGGGATGCCGTAGGGTCACCGATCAGGAGGGAGGGAATCCGATCGATCGGGTGATTTAAGGAAAGACTCGGGAGTTTTTTAGGAAATTTAGAGGGCCGATTGATCGAGCCCTCCCAGGCACGACTCTATTTAAAGGACGTAGGGTTTACATCATAAATTATCCAATCAAAGGTGAGGCGCCGCCATTGAGAGAAAAGATGTGATTTCATAATTCCTCCAAGATTTTGAGTGCTACGAGAGTTCAAAGGGAATGATTGTAATTCTTCCATCTATCTCGTTCTGGGAAGTGTCGTTGTAATTCTTCCGTTCAGTTAATAAAGAATCTCCATCTCTGCCCATGGTTTTCTCCCCTCTCGATTGTAGAGGAGTTTCCACGTAAATATTGTGTGTTATTGTTTTGTTCTTTCTTTCTCCATATTTGTTTACTTCTCGTTTTGTGTGAGTCATATTATTTGAATCGAATCAAGTTACTAGGGTTTCACGCATCCGTATTAAGTTTTTCCTAACAAATTGCTATCATAGTATATCAAGTTTGTTTCAGCTTTTCCTCCACAAATTGGTATCAAAGCCCTGTTTATTTCGATTTGATAATATGACGTCCGCAATTAGATCCGAATTTGAGAAGTTTGGTGGTCAAGAGAGCTTCAGTTTATGGCAGGTTCGCGTTAAGGGTCTCTTGACTCAGAACGGCATGAAGAAAGCTTTAGATGGGAAAGAGAAGAAATCAGAGAATCTTACAGAAGCACAATGGGAGGAGTTAAATGAGAAGGCGCTTACAGCAATTTAGATATGTCTTACCGATAACGTCTTGACAGAAGTTTTGGAAGTGAAGACCGCTAAGGAGTTGTGGAAGAAATTGCAGGATATGTTCTGTTTCAAGTCTGTCTCCAACAAACTCGCAGTTAAGCTCCAGTTATTCACGTTTCGTATGTCAGAAGGTACGTCACTTAAGAACCACATCAGTGAATTTAATTCAATTATTCAAGATTTGAAAGAATTGGATAATGTTCCTAAGGATGAAGATCAGGCAATGTTGTTGTTATGTTCTCTATCTACTTCATATAAGGGTTTTGTCGAAAGCATGATTTATGGTGGTAGACAAACCATATATGTTGATGAAGTTAAGAGAAACCTACTGAGTAAAGAACAAGTAGATAAAAAATTATCTGATTCTGTGTATAACTCAGGTAGTGGTTTATTTATGAGGGGGAGAACCGAGTTTGATTATAGTAGAAACAAGTCTAAGTCTAGGTATCAAGACCTAACCTATAACTAGTGCCATAAGAAAGGGCACATTAAGAAAGACTGTTACAAGCTTAAAAGAAAATTAGAAGCAGATAACAGGTCTGACCAAAAATCCATAGCAGCTAGTATTGTGAATGGTGAAAATGAAGATTTTCTACTGTCTGTGTCTGAATCTCAGTCCAATTTGAAAGATAGTTGGGTTTTGGATTCGGATTGCTCCTATCATGTCTGTCCCAACCAGGATTGGTTTTCCACGTACGAGTTTGTTCAAGGTGGATTTGCTTTGATGGGTAATAATAATCCATGCAAAGTTTTGGGTATAGGAACAATTCATTTTAGGATGTTCGATGGCACTATCAGGGTTTTGGGCGATGTTCGTCACATTCCTGATTTGAAGAAGAATTTAGGTACTCTTGAGTCTAAAGGGTACAGGTACACAACTGAAGGTGGAGTTTTAAGGGTCGTTAAGGGTGCATTGACAGTTATGAGGGCAGAAGGTTAGATACGTTGTATGAACTTATCGGTTCCATAATTGTTAGATCTGTTGCAGTATCTTCATCATTCTTATTGTTGACAGAACCAGAGATCACAAATTTAGGACGTTTGAGATTGGATCATTCAAGTGACAGGGGCATGTCTGAGCACAGTGTGAGGGGCTCTTTGTGTGGTCAGCCTACAGGACTGGTGGTATGTGAACAAGGGCTTTATTAGAAGCAGAAAGGTTTTCGCTTCAAGCAAATCCTGACGAGTAGACGTGTCACATTTGGTGAGCCTTCATTATTGTCTCCACAGAAGATGTTATCAGTTGGTTGTGATTTAGGTCAGGTGAGTAAGCCAGAGGGAGTTCAATTCAGTAACACAATTCAGCAGCAGGTGGCTGTTTCAGATGATGTGTCAAGAGCCAATTCAGAGAAGAAGAAGATTGGCATTGCTGATAACCTCTCAGATATGTTCACTCAGTTTCTACCTAACAGGAAGTTCAAGCTTCGCTCGGTTAGGTTTCGTACTTCGTTGAGATAACCCCGTGTGTGTGGTTTAGTGGAGAAGATGGAGAAAATTCTTTTATGTATGTAATTTGAGCCAAGGTGGAGATTTATTTGGTTATGTCTCAAATTACTTGTTTTATTTTTTTATGGGGTTGCCGTAGGGTCACCTGTCGATCGGGAGGGAATCCGATCGATCGGGTGATTTAAGGAAATATTCGAAAGTTTTTTAGGAAATTTATAGGGCCGATCGATCGACATGTTCTGATCGATTCCGTGTTCCCGATTGACCGGGCCCTCCCAGGCACGACTCTATTTAAAGGACGTAGGGTTTACATCATAAATTATCCAATCAAAGGTGAGGCGCCGCCATTGAGAGAAAAGAGTTGATTTCGTAATTCCTCCAAGATTTTGAGTGCCATGAGAGTTTAGAGAGAGTGATTATAATTCTTCCATATATCTCGTTCTGGGAAGTTTCGTTATAATTCTTCCGTTCAGTTAATAAAGAATCTCCATCTTCACCCATGGTTTTCTCCCCTCTCGATTGTAGAGGGGTTTCCACGTAAATATTGTGTATTCTTATTTTGTTCTTTCTTTCTCCATATTTGTTTACTTCTCGTTTTGTATGAGTCATATTATTTGAATCGAATCAAGTTACTAGGGTTTCACGCTTCCGCATTAATTTTTTCCTAACAAATTGGTATCATAGTATGTCAGATTTGTTTCAGTTTTTCCTCCACAAATTTCTTTATATCCATCATACTAGGGATCAACATATGTAAAAACACCATATATTTCATGATCCACTAATTCTAATCAAATTCACATCATGTTCATTTATCAAGCAAACAAATGGCATTTATTTCATAAATAACAAAGTCATAAAGCATCATGATCACATTTTCATTCATGGACATGTGGAACTCATAACCACGTCAACATGTATGCATCAACCTTAATTTAATAAAATCATACATCCATGCATGTAAGCATTAATCATCCAGCCATATTAATGTCCATACTTATACCTTCATGCAAATATTAGTTATATTAACTAATATGCATTAACATTATATCATCATTAACATGCTTACAAGATTATACTCAAACTTCGTTTATGATCATGATCATATAAACATTGCTTTTCATGATTTTCCAACTCCACCATTGTTCACTCCATTGTTTCTTAATATAAATTCGGTCAATGAACAACACGTACAGGAGACTGAATCAATGACCGTCAAAACAAGAATGAATCAACATACCCATATTTATTATGGGCTTATTTCCACATAGTTATTAACATACGTGCATTAAACCTCAATATATTTATTGTTCATATTACAAATTCATACACCAATGAATTACTATACATAACGCACAATTTACACTTTATTTCAACCATCATAATTCTTTATGAATTATAATCATGGTTATGCACGTGCATGGATCTTTTATTACCAATTTATAACAGAGTATGCATCTAATTATTATTATTATTATTATTATTATTATTATTATTATTAGTAGTAGTAGTAGTAGTAGTAGTAGTAGTAGTTTTGGAATCGTTTTGATGCCTAGTTTCAACAACCACGCTAAACAAGGATTTCCCTTTTTAGCATAGCCTCAACGTCTAGTTTCAACAACCACGCAAAACATTCATTTTCTTTTATTTTAATGTTCAAATCATACGTACTAATTTATATTAAGTATGTCTTCAAAATTTTAATCATTTTCCTTGGTTAAAATTGCCAAAATAATTACGTGTACATGACTTCGTTTGTATTATTATCCAGAATTGATAAAATACCAAATTTTAACCGTCATTATACTCATCATTTAACCATTGCCAAAGATCAAAATTTAATATATAGTTTATCTCCTTCATTTAATGATGCATGAACTGGCATGTGGATTTATGGCAACTTATACATGCATCTTCAGCCTCTTAGGGCCATCTGTGCAGGTTCGAATCCCCTTAAAGACAATCCCCTTTCCTTATCCTTATTTATTTCTTATTATTTATTGACACTAATTGCATGAGAGTAACGCATAAGAAAGCATCTACACGGGTGGTTAATTGATCTTACCTTCGTCTCAGAGGCTGCAAGTTCGACGCCCCAAGTAACAACTCGCCATTTTTATTTTTATTTTTTGTTTTTCAATAAATCATACGATTCAACATCACTTGATTTAATTCATGTGAATTAAAAACAATTGATCAAAGATTCATGATTCAAACCACATCAACCAATGCCCATTCAATTTTAGTTTTGATATCACATGTGTACTCATCAATGGACGCACATCGATTCACATAAATCTCATGATTTCATGATTTCATTCATCTTCCATCCATTTTAATTATGTTTTATGTCCATCAATTTCATAATTCACATGAGTCACATGATTTCATGATTTTATACCAAATCAAATAAATAAACTTTCATGCATAAACAATAATACATCAACCACTACTCGTTAGGCATTATAAACTTCATGATTTTGATATCTTTGATCAAATTTTATATCACCATTAAAATTTTATGATTCTTCTTACTCATATTTGAATCAAAGGACGTACCTCGATCCATAGCAAATTGTGTACAAGAAGGATCAGTGAATACATACTGTTTCGGGATTTTTTGGATGGGTTCTTGAGGGTGGAACGAGGGTCAAGTTCCTTATCTTTCTGGTGAGGTCTCTTCCCCTATTTATAGGGGAGTGTAGGCTTGGGTAGCAAGTAATGAGGTAGGAAGCCGCCTGGTTTCCTCAGCCCATGGGGGCGTGTGTGATTTCCAGGCTTGAAGTTACTTGGATGGGGGTGCTTAAGGAGGCGGCAATGGCCTCCCGGGTCCTGTATTGCCTGGAGGCGGTCACATTGAGAGGCGGTAGTGGCTCCTGGGCCCTGTACCACCTGGTGGCGGGTATGTTGGGAGGCGGTAGTGGCTCTGGGGCCCGGTACCGCCTGGTGGTCATTTTTGCATTCATCAGTTAGCCCCCCACTTTGAGGTCTAAGATTCTCTGACCTTAAAGTGTATAAATACCCCTTCCCTCCTACCTCATTTGGGCACTTTGGATTTCCTCTATTCTCTTATTAACATCTTCTAAAAGTTAACCTATGGAGGACGTTGTTCGTGAGATGCTATCATGGCTCCCTACAAAATCTCTTTTGAGATTCTGTTGTGCTTCTTCGGGTTTTTATAATTTACTGACTGACAGTGATTTTGTCAAAAAACAATCTTTCCATGTGCTTGAGCGCGACGCGGATGGGGTCTTGCTACAACCGGGTAGTGAGTTTTCTCGTGATAGTTTGGGGGCGTTTTCATCTACCGAGGACTTTTCCCCCCTTGCGCCACCGGAAGTAATGGAGGTGTTGACGGACAACGTTAGAGTTCTTAGCGTTCAGGGTGGCTTGGCATTATACCGAGACTATAACCTTTCCAAGCTGTTTGTGTGCAACCCTGCGCTAGGTGTGCGTCAGCCGGTGCCATTGCCTGAGGAGACTTTAATAAATGTCTTGGACATGCCTTTAAATCTGGTGTTTGGATGTTATGACTCCACTTGCCAGTTTGGCTTCTACCTTTTTCTTATGACGATGGATTTGTCCTCCCCCTGTCATGGCCTCTGGCCTACCGCATACCAAGTGTATTTTTGGCAACGCGACTGGAGTTTTTTGGGGGAGCTTGGATGTGGGTCCTCGAAATGTTTTCCTCACAGATCATGTCTATTTGCGTGGGGAGCTTTTCTTTTTGTCTGATTGGGGGCACTACATTGTGGGCAACAACGACCGTCGGTACATAGTTCGCTGGAATACCGAGACGGGAGCTGTTCATAATATGACTCTTCCGGGGGCGGTTTGGGACAATCTGTCCTCGAGCCGAGATGCGAATATTGCAAGATGGTGGGACGTAACGACGGGACCTCTGTCATTGTGCCTGATTACACTTCGGAGCCCGGTGTTTACCATCTGGACACTGACAAATATGGAGGATCCCTCCTCTTGTATAAGGCGTGACCTTTTGTTTGTGCGGTTGCCTTGATCTGGAGGCAGGTGGGATCCGGCCAGCACAAGCTTCGCTGTGTCTAAAGAGCACCTGATGTTTACCGCACGCAACCAGGTTTTCCAATGTGCGCCTAGGGGAGACCATCGTGGCCGTCCTATGTTCCTAGAACATTATCATGGGGAATTCCATATTCAGTTGTTCCCATACTCAAGTTCTTTGTTTCGTTGTGGGAGTGACCTCATGATTCTTCATCCCCGTTTGAATAGGCCGTGGCGGTGGTAGGGAGGCGTTGCGGGTTCCTTTTTTTTTTTTTTTTTGTATGTTACTTTTTGTCACAGTAGTTGTATTATCGGACGCTTAGTGTAATGTAGTTTTAATGTACACGGATATTACAGCTATAAAGACTTTATACTTTGACTTTTTCCTTTGTCTTGTGTTTGCGTCTGTCGATGGGCAATCGCAGGGTGTTCTATCTCCTCGGCACAGGTTTTATGTTTGCGTGAGTTTATTAGTTGCCCCTAATATTAGGCAGGGTTAAGAACCACGGGCTATCGAGTTGGTGATAGTTTTACCACCCGTCCCTGATGTTAGGTGGGATACACAACCGCCCCTGTGTAAGATGGGGCTCAAAAATCGCGGGCTCTTAAACTGGTGAGAGTTTACTGCCTGTCCCTGATGTTAGGTGGGACACACAACCGCCCCTGTGTTAGATGAGGCTTAAAAACAGCAGGCTTTCAAGCTGGTGAGAGTTTACCGTCTGTCCCTGATGTTAGGTGGGACACACAACCGCCCCTGTGTTAGATGGGGCTCAAAAACAGTGGGTTCTCAAGCTGGTGAGAGTTTACCGCCTATCCCTGATGTTAGGTGGGACACACAACCGCCCCTATGTTAGATGGGGCTCAAAAACCGCGGGCTCTCAAGCTGGTGAGAGTTTACCGCCTGTCCCTGATGTTAGGTGGGACACACAACCGCCCCTGTGTTAGATGGGGCTCAAAAACCGTGGGCACTCAAGCTGGTGAGAGTTTACCGCCTGTCCTTGATGTTAGGTGGGACACACAACCGCCCCTATGTTAGATGGGGCTCAAAAACCGTGGGCTCTCAAGCTGGTGAGAGTTTATCGCCCGTCCCTGACGTTAGGTGGGACACACAACCGCCCCTGTGTTAGATGGGGCTCAAAAACCACGGGCTCTCAAGCTGGTGAGAGTTTACCGCCTGTCCCTGAGGTTAGGTGGGACACACAACCACCCCTGTGTTAGATGACTGGTGAGAGTTTACCGCCTGTCCCTGATGTTAGGTGCGACACACAACCGCCCCTGTGTTAGATGGGGCTCAAAAATCGCGAGCTCTCAAGCTGGTGAGAGTTTACCGCCTGTCCCTGATGTTAGGGGGGACACACAACCGCCGGCGGGTCATTCATGGTAGGTGAAGGATGACCGTCCATCCTCTCCTTGCCCTTTGTTTCATCTTAGGCAAGAAGGACTAAGCCCCCATTGTTCAAGGGACTTAGACAAATATGGCCTTTCACTTTAGGTGAAAGCCAACCGCCCGCGGGTCCTTCATGGTAGGTGAAGGATGACCACCCATCCTCTCCTTGTCCTTTGTTTCATCTAGGGCAAGAAGGACTAAGCCCCCATTGTTCAAGGGACGTAGACAACTATGGCCTTTCACTTGAGGTGAAAGCCAACCGCCTGCGGGTCCTTCACGGTAGGTGAAGGATGACCGCCCATCCTCTCCTTGCCCTTGGTTTCATCTTGGGCAAGAAGGACTAAGCCCCCATTGTTCAAGGGACATAGACAACTATGGCCTTTCACTTTAGGTGAAAGCCAACCGCCTGCGGGTCCTTCACGGTAGGTGAAGGATGACCGCCCATCCTCTCCTTGCCCTTTGTTTCATCTTGGGCAAGAAGGGCTAAGCCCCAATTCTTCAAGGGACTTAGACAACTACGGCCTTTCACTTTAGGTGAAAGCCAACCGCCTGCGGGTCCTTCATGGTAGGTGAAGGATGACCGCCCATCCTCTCCTTGCCCTTTGTTTCATCTTGGGCAAGAAGGGCTAAGCCCCCCCCTTGTTCAAGGGACTTAGAAAACCATGGCCTTTCACTTTAGGTGAAACCCAACCGCCTGCGGGTCCTTCACGGTAGGTGAAGGATGACCGCCAGCCCTCTCCTTGCCCTTTGTTTAATCTTGGGCAAGAAGGACTAAGCCCCCATTGTTAGAGGGACTTAGAAAACTATGGCCTTTCATTTTAGGTGAAAGCCAACCACCCGCCATCCTCTCCTTGCCCTTTGTTTCATCTTAGGCAAGAAAGACTAAGCCCCCATTGTTCAAGGGACTTAGACAATTATGGCCTTTCACTTTAGGTGAAAGCCAACCGCCTGCGGGTCCTTCACGGTAGGTGAAGGATGACCGCCCATCCTCTCCTTGCCCTTTGTTTCATCTTGGGCAAGAAGGACTAAGCCCCCATTGTTCAAGGGACTTAGACAACTACGGCCTTTCACTTTAGGTGAAAGCCAACCGCCTGTTGGTCCTTCACGGTAGGTGAAGGATGACCGCCCATCCTCTCCTTGCCCTTTGTTTCATCTTGGGCTAGACGGACTAAGCCTCCATTGTTCAAGGGACTTAGACAACTATGGCCTTTCACTTTAGGTGAAAGCCAACCACCCGCGGGTCCTTCACGGTAGGTGAAGGATGACTTCCCATCCTCTCCTTGCCCTTTGTTTCATCTTGGGCAAGAAGGACTAAGCCCCCATTGTTCAAGGGACTTAGACCACCATGGCCTTTCACTTTAGGTGAAAGCCAACCGCCCGCGGGTCCTTCACGGTAGGTGAAGGATGACCGCCCATCCTCTCCTTCCCCTTTGTTTCATCTTGGGCAAGAAGGACTAAGCCCCCATTGTTCAAGTGACTTAGACAACTACGGCCTTCCACTTTAGGTGAAAGCCAACTGCCTGTTGGTCCTTCACAGTAGGTGAAGGATGACCGCCCATCCTCTCCTTGCCCTTTGTTTCATCTGGGGCAAGAAGGACTAAGCCCCCATTGTTCAAGGGACTTAGACAACTATGGCTTTTCACTTTAGCTGAAAGCCAACCACCCGCGGGTCCTTCACTATAGGTGAAGGATGACCGCCCATACTCTCCTTGCCCTTTGTTTCATCTTGGGCCAGAAGGACTAAGCCCCCATTGTTCAAGGGACTTAGACAATTATGGCCTTTCACTTTAGGTGAAAGCCAACTGCCTCCGGGTCTTTCACGGTAGGTGAAGGATGACCGCCCATCCTCTCCTTGCCCTTTGTTTCATCTTGGGCTAGACGGACTAAGCCCCCATTGTTCAAGGGACTTAGACAACTATGGCCTTTCACTTTAGGTGAAAGCCAAACACCTGCAGGTCCTTCACGGTAGGTGAAGGATGACCGCCCATCCTCTCCTTGCCCTTTGTTTCATCTTGGGCAAGAAGGGCGAAGCCCCCATTGTTCAAGGGACTTAGACAACCATGGCCTTTCACTTTAGGTGAAAGCCAACCGCCTGCAGGTCCTTCACGGTAGGTGAAGGCTGACCACCCATCCTCTCCTTTCCCTTTGTTTCATCTTAGGCAAGAAGGGCTAAGCCCTCATTGTTCAAGGGACTTAGACAACCATGGCCTTTCACTTTAGGTGAAAGCCAACCGCCTGCGGGTCCTTCACGGTAGGTGAAGGATGACCGCCCATCCTCTCCTTGCCCTATATTTCATCTTGAGCAAGAAGGACTAAGCCCCTATTATTCAAGGGACTTAGGCAACTATGGCCTTTCACTTTCGGTGAAAGCCAACCGCCCGCGGGTCCTTCACGGAAGGTGAAGGATGACCGCCCATCCTCTCCTTGCCATTTGTTTCGTCTTGGGCAAGAAGGACTAAGCCCCCATTGTTCAAGGGACTTAGACAACCGAGCCCCCCACCTTAGGCTAAGGGCGACAACCTCGGTATGTGCACATGTTTGACCCGGTAGTCCGTACCACTTTATGCTTATTTCTTTCTTTTTTATTTCCTTTCCTTTCCTTGTCTATATAAGGCCCATGCGAAAAGCCCTAAACCCTAACTTTTCGCTTTCGCCTCTTCTCCCTGCACAGCCCGACCCTGCTACCGTGCTTCACCCCCAAAATTCTTTGCGCCCTTCACCTTCTTTCCTTTTCGTGACTGTAAAAGGTACTATTCGCTTGTTTTTCACAGTTTTTTGAAACTTTTTCTTGATTGTTTTGCTCCCTTTCTCTTTTTCGCCTATCGGGGGGCGGGGAGCTTTCCCGCTGGAGTTCTTATGACCGGACCCCAAGCTCCCACAGTGGGACTTGAGGATCTTATGGAAGACCCAGGCGAGGACGTCGTGCTGGACCCTCAGTTTCTGGCCGACATTACGGCCCTCTTAGCTGGTGTTCCCGCCGTTTATCCTGGGGAGGTGGGGGAACTTTATGATCAGGGGTTTTCGCCGTCGGTATGTTTGCCCGGCTCTCAGTTGGCTTTGCCTCTACCTGACGCCAGCGTCCCCGCCCCTCCAGCGGAAAATACTAGCGAGAGTTCTACTTTTTCACAGGGTAGGACCCCTTCTAATTCCTGTTTTGCTATTTTGATGAACTAGTTGAATGGCACCCAAACGCGCAGAAAAGGGACCCAGACGTTCAGACCGTGCAGTAGGAGCGTCTTCAGATAAGGGGCTGATGGTGGAGCCGTTATCCCAATTGGCTCCCTCATCACCGACGTTGCTTGAGGAAATGGCCGTGCTTGCTCAGTATCCTGACACAGCCGCGACTCTTCCCCTAGGAAACCTTGTATCCTCCTTGGCTACGGTAGAGGGGATGAGGAAATTTGGTGAAAAATATTTTTTTCCCAAACAGCTATGATGTTATCGGCCCTCGAGAGAGCGAGAACATTTTATACCCTCGCTCCCTTGACTTGTTTGCCGTTAGTATAGATGCTTTGGAGGCCGGCTTATGTTTTCCCTTATCGCCTATCCTGGAGTGGGTTTTCAAGCAATATTTCGTGTGCCCCAGTCAGGTCACTCCCAATGGTTTTCGTAATATTTACGGCTACCTCCTTACCTGTCACGTAGCCGGTCTGACCCCTTCCACCTGCAGCTTTGGATATTTAGGGCCAAGCGAGCTAAGGGTGTTATTAGTTTCGAGGGGAAAAGCGGGATTAAGTTTGTGGAGCTTAATCCCTCTAAGGTGAAATTTTGGCAGAACAGGTTTGTTTGGGTCCGACCTCCTAGGCCTCTAGGCATTCCCCATTATTGGACCTCGTTGAATAAGTGCAGTATCCCTTCAGAGGATGAATTATCTGCCTTAGATAAAGAGGTGGTTCGTTATTTCGAAAGGGATTTAGGCTCGCGGTATGTAGCTACCAAGGAGGTATTATGGCAGGAGAAGGTGTTGATCCGGGCAGGCTTGTGTGCCCGTCCCGCTGGTGTGAGTAATTCTTTGGGACGGTTGAGCTTTTATCGTAATTGTTTGTCTTTTAATAATTTTATCTTAGCTGCTCAACTATCTTTTTTCAGGGTCAGAGGCCGATGTAGACCCTCACGGAATCTTGTCGTGAAGGACAAAAGAAAAAGAAAGGGAAAGATGACCGCAAGAACGAGAGAGCTACCGGAAGGGGAAAAAGGGCGGTTACTGAAGAAGGAGAAGGACCCCTTGCGAAGGTTAATTGATCAAAGAAGCCTCAGCCAGAAGCTCCTGCCCCGGGCGGCAGTTTGGAAGTGCCTCCTCCGTCTAGAGTTGCTCTTGAGCCGTCCATAGTCTAGGCGTCTCCTGCTGCTGAGAGACCTCCTTCAGGTCCAAACGGCCAAGGACTGCCTATCCCTGTACCTCAACAAGGTGACAGTGTAACATCAATTGCCCCTTGTCCTAAAGTAGTTTCTATAGCCGAGGTCATCACGGAGGAGGGACCAACTGCTGTGCCGGCTGTTGCAGCTGTCCCATCTGGAGTGGCCATAGCCGAGCCCCCTCCAGCCGTGACCCTACCGCCTGAGAGTCTGCCTGAAGGAGTAGAGGTAGGTTTACCGTCAGAAGGGGTAGAGGAAGGGAGTGGGTCCTTGGCGATGCTGGTTGAGGTGCCAGAGCCACCTTCCGTGGAGACGGCGGGGCCCTCTTCTTTGCTTCAGAGAGAAGGATCTCTTGCCCCGACTTCACCCTTGCCGCAAGAATCCCTACAGGGGGCGGAGGTGGACGTACGCCCTGACATCGAGATAGAGGACAACCTCCTTCCCCTTTTTCATATTGGTGCGTCGATTTCCGGGGATTCTGCTAGTGTTCCTGCTGAGCATCAAGGCGAGGTTCCTAGGGAAGAAGGGACCCCCGCTGATGAGGGTGCACCATTCGAGGGCCCTCCCCTCCCCTCTCCCAGCCAAGTTATCCACGATATTCAGCGTGTCGTTCTGCCGGTTCTCTCTCCTGAAGGTCCTTCCATTGTAACTCGAGACACGGTAGCTACCTGGGCCGTTAAGGTAAAAACTACATGCTACAGCTTTTTGTTTTTTAATGTGCTAATCTCATGCCGTGTTATATTGTCTTTCAGGCCAGCTCCCTCTCTACCACCACAGCCTTGGGATGGTTGTGTGACCAAGAATTCGTTACGCGAGAGCTATGTCAGTTACGAGAGGAGAAGAGGATAGCGGTAGAGGCGGCAGAGAAGGCTGAAAGAGAGAGAGGGAGGAGCAGATTAGGGTGGCGCTGAGGGCAAAAAGGGAGAAGGAGGCGTTGGCCTTGGAGACTCGAGGATTGAGGGAGGAGAAGGGGGCGCTAGCCTCTGAGGCTCGAGGACTGAGGGAAGAGTTGTCCTCCCAGCAGGCGCGGTCGGAGAAACTCCTTGCCGAGGTGCAGCAGGCTCGTACTGAAGCGGCCGAGGTGGTTTCTCATTTCAAGAACAGTGCAGAGTTCCGTTCATCTACGAGTGCTTATTACTGGGAGGGTTTTGCTTCCGGCCTGTCTGCCTTTGGACAGCGCCTGACTAGCAGTCATCCCCAACTCAGCCGGGAGTCTCTTCAGTAAGTGGCGGACCGGCTTCGCCAGGACATCCTCCATTCTCGTAGAGGTGCAAGCAGCGGCTAGGCTTGTTTGTTAGGCTAATTTTTCTCCCTCTTTCTCCTTTTCCGTTTCCGAGCATGTAAAGAGAAAGTTGGGGGAGGGGGAACCCCTTTTTGTTGTAACCCCCTATTTTTTGAAGTACCACAGGTGCTTGTATATAGTAACATCTAAGGACGGGAACCTTATCGTTACTTTATTGAATGTACGTCCTAACAAAACTAATGATATTTTGTTGTATATTATCTCTTGCTATTCTTCTTTGCGTTGCTATTCTTTTGGACTCTTATCGTTAATGTTGATGCGACTCTTAGGAAAGTATTATTTATTTATACGCCTGGGATACAACCCATATTTTCTAGGACATAACCTACATATTACAGATATACGTCCACTATTTTACATATCTCATCTGGCTAAGCGTAATACTTTTTAAGATTCTTAATATTCCATACCCGAGGTATTTGGGAATCGTCTAGGCGCTCCAGCTTATAGCTCCCTTCTCCTAGTTTTTGAGCAACACGGTAGGGTCCCTCCCAATTTGCGGCTACCTTGCCAGCTCTAATTCCTTGGGCCATGGTGGTTGCTCGTCGCAGGGCTAAGTCTCCTACCTCTAAGCTTCTTGCTCTCTGGCGTTTGTTGTAATACTGGGACATCCGTTGCTTCTGAGCTACAATTCGAAGGAGGGCATCCTCCTTAACTTCGTCTATCAAATCTAGAGCATACCTCCGGTAGTCCTCATTGCGCAAGTAATTATAGTGTTGTATGCGGTAACTGGGTTCTCCTACCTCTATTGGGATTACAGCTTCAGCTCCGTAAGTTAGCATGAACGGGGTTTCCCCCGTAGCCACGCGGCAAATTGTTCAGTGCGCCCATAATAGACTGGGCAGTTCTTCCACCCATCTCCCCTTAGCTTCGTCTAGCATTTTTCGAAGTCCATTGAGTATTTGTTTGTTTTCCGATTCATCTTGCCCATTGCTTTGAGGGTAGGCGACAGCAGTGAAATGGAGAGTGATATTCATGTGCTGACAGTATGCTCGGAATCTTGGAGATGCGAACTGTGTTCCGTTATCGGTGATGATGGCCCTAGGGATTCCGAAGCGCGTGATGATGTTCTTCCATAGGAACTGCCGTGTTGCCCTGTCGGTAATCCGGGCTACTGCTTCGGCCTCCACCCATTTGCTGAAATAGTCTACAGCTACGATCAGGAACTTTCTCTGCCCACTAGCTAGGGGAAAAGGTCCCAAAATATCCATTCCCCACTGGTTAAAAGGTATGGGGTCAATGACGGGTTGCAGCGGTGCGGTAGGGAATGGGCGAGCGGTGCGAATTTCTGGCACTTATCACACTTTCTCACGAGAGGGTCGGCGTCTTTCCTCATGGTGGGCCAGAAGTACCCTGCCCTTAGTGCCATCCCGGCTAAGGTTCGCTTTCCAATGTGAATCCCACATATTCCTTCGTGGATTTCCCTTAGGACGTACTCCCTCTCTTCCAACGTTAGACATTTCAGCAAGGGATGTGAGAACGACCTTTTGTAGAGCTGCTGATCGACGATTGTGAAATGTACCGCGCGTCTTTTTGGCTTTCGTGCTTCTGCTTGATCGGAAGGTTTCGCGTTATGAAGGATGAAGTTAAGAATCGGACGCATCCAATTATCTTCGGGCTGCACTTGCATCACGTCCAAAGGTACGGGCTTATCTACGTACTTGGCATGGGATCCACGTATCCTGACGCACCTGTCGGGGTTCCTTCAGCCCGTGCTGGCCAGACGATTCAGCTCGTCAGTAAGCTGATTACTTTCTCGGGGGATGCCCCGTATGTTGAATCCTTGAAATTCAGAGACCTTGATTCGAACTAGCTCCAAATACCGTGACAGGTGCGGCTCTTTGACCCCGTAACTGCCCGTGACTTGGTTCACTACCAATTCCGAGTCATTATATACCTCTAGGTGAGTGGCTCCGGCGGCCTTGGCTAAGTCCATACCCAATAGCAGTGCTTCGTACTCGATCTCGTTGTGAGTAGCGTTGAAATGCAGCCTTATCGCATATCCCTCGGAGTTTACAGACCCGTCCACGAACATCTTCCAAGCTGACACCTCCCCAAGGGGGTCTGTGTATCCAGGCGTCCCACCTTCGAAATCGCATTCCACTCGGAAATCAGCCAGAGCCTAGGCTTTGATGGCCTTGCGGGGCTGATAGTGTATATCGTATTCAGAGAGTTCAACCGCCCACTTGAGCAGACATCCTGAGCAGTCTAACTTGGAGAGCAGCTTCCTGAGCGGCAGGTTGGTGAGTACTGTGACGTTGTGAGACTAAAAGTAGGGCCTCAGCTTGCGTGCCGCCGTGATCAGGGCTAGGGAGGTCTTCTCGATTGCAGGGTACCTTCTTTCGGGATCTTTGAGAGTCTGACTTACAAAATATACCGGGAGCTGTCGCCCTTGCCGGTCGACTATTAAGACCGCCCTGGTGGCGTTCTTCGAGATGGCTAGGTAGAGCTCCAGCTTTTCACCAGGCTCAGGGGATGTGATCACCGGAAGGTGTGCTAAATGTTGCTTTAGTTGGTCAAAAGCTTGCGCGCATTCCTCATTCCAGAGAAAAGGTTGCTTTCCTCGTAGTACCTTAAGGAACGGCATCGCTTTCTCTGCAGCCCGGCTAATGAAACGATTGAGTGAAGCCATGCATCCAGCGAGTCTTTACACGTCTTTGGGACAACAAGGAGGTTTCAGGTCGAGTATAGCCTGCACCTTTTTGGGGTTTGCCTCGATTCCTCGGGAGTTTACAATAAAACCCAAAAATTTTCCATCTGGTCCAGCGAATGAACATTTTTCCGGGTTCAGCTTCATGTGATGCTTTCGAAGAGCCTCCAAACCTTCTCTCAAGTCGGACATATGATCTAGCTTATGTTTTGACTTAACGATCATGTCGTCCACATAGACCTCCATATTAAGTCCTATCTGGGATGCGAAGACTTTGTTGACCAATCTCTGATAGGTGGCTCCGGCGTTTTTAAGCTCGAATGGCATCACTTTGTAACAGTACGTGCCTTCTACCGTAATGAAAGCCATTTTCTCTTCATCGGCCAGATGCAACTGAATCTGGTGGTCTCCAGAAAAGGCGTCCATGAAGCTGAGCAATTCACAGCACGCCGTTGAATCCACCAGCCTGTCTATTTTAGGCAGGGGTAAGAATCCTTTGGGCAGGCTTCGTTAAGGTCTGTAAAATCGTCGCACATTCTCCAGCTCCCATTGGGTTTCTTTACTAATACCACGTTGGCCAACCACTCAGGGTACAGTACCTCCAGTATGAACCCATCCTGGGATAGCTTTTTGACCTCTGCTTTAATGACCTCGTTGCGCTCGGTGCGGAAGCTGCGTCTCCGCTGTTTAACAGGAGTCTTATCATCCGGGCTGCGTCCCACAAGTTAAGTTGATGAGTGATCACCTCGGGCAGTATACCTGGTATTTCGCGGACGGCAAAGGCAAAGACATCCCGGTATTGCTTCAGGAGTTCGCCAATCTCCTCACGCAGGTGCCTAGGGAGCGAAGTACCTAAATAGGTATAACATCCGGGCTCCAGCTCATACCTTTCCAAAGGGGGAGGGGAAGAGCGCGTTTTAGGAGGGGAGCCCCGCTCGGTCGACTCGGCTGTCATGACTGCCAGATTGGAAAAGGTATGGTAATATTCCGAAAGCGTGCCGCGCCCTCCTCGTATTGTCATAACGCTACCATTCTCCGCTTCAAACTTCAGTGCAAGGTGGTAAGTAGGCACCACCGCCTTTAAACGATTCAGGGAAGGCCTCCCCAAGATCACGTTGTAAGAGGAGGGGGCGCTGATAACAAGGAATTCTATCTTGATCGTTCGTCGTTCGCTCTCATTTCTGAATGTGGTGGGCAGCGTTATTTGGCCCTGCGGTAGGACAGGTGCTCTGGTAAAGCCCACAATAGAGTATGATGCGGGTGCTAGCGCGCTAAGTAGTATTCCCATTCGGCTGAAACATTCTCAAAATAGGATGTCAGCGGAACTGCCTTGGTCAATCAATATTCTGGACACTGCGTATGTGCCGATATTGGCCGTGATCACCAGGGGGTCCTCTTGCCGAGAGTCCACTCCCTTGGCGTCCTCTCTAGTGAAGCTAATACACCGAGGTGCGTTTTGAGCTGCATCCGCTTCCCCGCTTGGGGTTGTCGTCTCTTCCTTCAATGAGGGGGAGGCCACCCTGGGAGCGATGGTGGCGATGACTTTGGCTGCCTTGCTTTCGGGACTTTTTACGACGTTGCCCGTGGTTTGAGTTTTCCCAGTTTTCATCTTCTTTAAGGTTGCGTACTCTTCCCACTGGCCAGTGCGTTCGGCTTCCTTAAGACGAAAGTTCAAGCCCCGGCATTCCGCCATGTCATGGTAGAGACCTTATGGTACGAATACCAAACCGGCCTACCATTATTAGACGGGGTAAGGTCCTGGTTTTTGAGTGGTTCCTTCTTTTTTACTTCTAGGAGCTGGCGAGGCACGGGCGGCTGGTTCTGAGTTCGGAAAGCAGGCGCGTTTGGTCTTTTAACCTGTCGAACATTACCCTGGGGCGGCCTAGGTCGATCTCTTGATCCTAAGATCTCCTGCGGGGCCTCGGTCTGGGGCATTAGCTGCATCACATCTTCTGCCAGGATGTACATATTGGCATTGCGCCATAATTCGTCAACAGCGGAGGGCGGCCCCTTTGCCAGCGCGAATTTGAAGCTGGAATTCTGCAATCCATTGATAAAGGCGGTGATGGCCGTTTCATCGGACAGGGTGGCGACGTTGATCATGGATCGTGTAAACCATTTCACGTAACTCCTCAGGGTCTCGGTTTCATACTGCTGTAGCTTGAGAATATGTGCTGCCGTCCTTCTCCTTCGTTTATTGCTAACGAAGTGCCGAACAAACCTTTCAGAGAGGTCCGTAAAGCTATCCACAGAAGAATTGGGAAGGGAGGAGAGCCAATTTTGTGCGACCCCTTTCAAGGTAGCGGGAAAGCATTTACACCAAACGTCTTCCCCCACATCTTGTAGATACATTCGTGCCATAAAGCTGGCCAAATGATCCTCAGGGTCTTGAGTTCCTTTAAATAAGTCGATGTTAGGAACTTTTACCTTTCCTGCCGGAGCTGATAGGATCCGAGTTGAGAATGGTGAATGAGTCCTTGGCACAATGTAGGATCCGCCTGGTTTGAGGGCTCCCCTGGAGTCCCTTCTGGTATGGTTGAGATAAGCCCTTGGTGTGGAAGCCGTGGCTTAGCTTAAGTTTTGAGCCTGGGTCCGAGGAGATGCCGAGGTGGAATGATCGGGCTCTGGGACGTGCTCGGTGTTGACAGGGGTATGCGAAGAGAACTGGTGCATCTGCCGTTGAAATTGCTCGAACTGGCCTTGCGTTACGTAATCGGGAGGTGACGCCCCCGGGAGCGGTGGATCGACTAGTGTTTGACATGAGAAAGGTTGGTAATGCCCTTCCCACAGACGGCGCCTATTGTTTTGGGATTTTTTGGATGGGTTCTTGAGGGTGGAATGAGGCTCAAGTTCCTTGTCTTTCTGGTGAGATCTCTTCCCCTATTTATAGGGGAGTGTAGGCTTGGGTAGCAAGTAATGAGGTAGGAAGCCGCCTGGTTTCCTCGGCCCATGGGGGTGTGTGTGATTTCTAGGCTTGAAGTTACTTGGATGGGGGTGCTTAAGGAGGCGGCAATGGCTTCCCGGGTCCTGTATTACCTGGTGGCGGTCACATTGAGAGGCGGTAGTGGCTCCTGGGCCCTGTACCGCCTGGTGCGGGTATGTTGGGAGGCGGTAGTGGCTCCTGGGCCATGTACCGCCTGGTGGCGGGTATGTTGGGAGGCGGTAGTGGCTCCTGGGCCCAGTACTGCCTGGTGGTCATTTTTGCATTCATCACATACATTTTTCTCTTTGTTACTTTCTTCAATCTCACATGGCTCGCCACCAAATCAAGGAAAGTGAAGAAGCCATTTCAATTAACGAAATGTAAGCCTTAAGATTGTTGGAGAATTTCCCAAAATACCGGGAACGGAGTAACCAAAAGATCTCAGGTTGGTGTGGCTACGTGATCAATTTCCTTAAGGCTTATTTCGGTATACGAAATATCCTTGGGGATACAACAACAACCAAATATAAAGAAGAGAATATGTAAACGGAGACATAGTGAGATGAATGAGAACGACCCTTTCCAAGAATTTCTCAACACGTTCATATGAATTTTTCAAGTGTTACTTGCAATTGTATTTCATAATTTCATTTCTCAAAACACGAAGAGAGAATTCTCTTTTCTTGTCCTTTGAAATGAACCCTCCAAAGGGCTATTTATAGTTTTTCAAGTGTCTCTTCAAGTAGAGACACATTCCTTCATGAAGGGTCACTTCCCTTTTTAATATTTTACAATTATAGCAAGTAAACACATTTTATGTATGTTCTCTTAAATAATGGGGAGAAATAATATAAGAAAATAAGGTTCAAAAGACGTCTCAAACTTATAAAACGTTACTGTAATTTTGTAAGATCTGTGTGTCGACCTAAGGGCCCTGTGTGTCGACGCACGGGCCACATACAAATGGTTCTGTTGGATTGTGGGTCGACACACGGGCCCTGTGTGTTGACGCACATCCCATACCAGATCAAAACACTTAAACCAAGTATGGGACAATCACATACGTTTTGAAAATACACCAACACTCTTCGGTGTGATAACATTATTTTATATTGATGGAATTGAAGTGACAACTACTTTTTTATTAATGATACTGTAAAATAACAAAAATAACATTCAATAATCATATTTTTAGAACAAATTAAGGAGAATAAATAGTCTCTATATATTACAACATCTCAAATTTTGAGCTAATAATATTGTAAGAATAAGAGTATTTAAGGGGTTCTTTTACCATTAAATTGTAGTATTAATTAAAAAAAACAGTTGACGCGTCACTTCTGTGAATGAAAAATAATGTAATCAGGCCGGAGAATGGCCTTTTTATTAGTATGCCAAAAACTTAGGGGCCTTTTTATTAATTCTAAAAGTTTAAAGTCTTTTTTATTATTTTAAAAAATATCAAGTCACTAAAATATAAATAATCCACAATTTTATTTCCTGAAAGAGTACTGTGCAATTATTTCACTCTTCAAAGAGTCTATTATATATACAATTACTTCCGTCTCCCAAAGAAACTGCTGGTACAATTATCTTTCTCCTAAAATATTATTGCATAATTATTTGTATCTCTAGGCTAGACTTTATACCATTATTTTTGTCTTTAAAAAAAATAACAATAATATGTATTTTTTTGTTATATGCTAAAGCGATATATTTATGAATATATATATATTTTGATGTCAAGGTTGTTAATTTTTTTTAACACTACTGTTGTTAATATGATGTTACATATATTGAATGAAAAAATATGTGTTGTTAATGTTATATTATTTGATATAATCCATCGATTTTTTTTCTAATCTTAGAATTAATTCCGAAGTAATTTGTTAAAACCTTTTTAGACAATTATTCTATTTTGTCAGATATTGTCTCTATTTTTGAAGATATCAAGAATTTGTTTTGCCAATTTCTTTATTCAGTAATCAGACAGTGTTTTAGAGAAGTAAAATAGAACATTAATTGGATGGCAAATGCCTTTTCTTTTAATTTTCAAAAAGCAATGATTTAAAACATACAAGACACAAAAATAAAAAATAAAAAAGAACATTTTAAAAATGCACAAAATAAAAGAAATAATAAATAACAAAATAATATCCTTATTTTATTAATAATGTATGAAATATAAAATATAATTAGTCTAGAACATAAAATGTACAACATTGAGACTACTCTCATGTAGAAATATGATGGCCTCGAGGCTCGACACCGTGCTGTAATGCATTGAACTAAAAGAAAAATGCTCACCACATGACTGTTGTCATCGGCCAATTTTCAATGCTGATTTTTGTAATGGAAAATATTGTGATATGTTTGATGACTATGCAACAGCCGTGAAGAACTTTTTGCTTACAGCTACAGTACCTATATGCGGATTATTCGATACATCGGGGATTCCCCTTAAGGGGTAATTAGCCATGCGACTTGCCATCAATCTAAGACTTGATAGCATCTAGGAGAAGCACAATGAGTGACACCAAGGCCGAGAGAAAAAAAGTACAAACTAGTCTCAAATACATATTATCGGCAAATATATGAGGAAGGAGGTCACTTGGTCATTTGCAGGTGTCCAATATTATAGGTCACAAATGCTTCCGCAACAAAGATCGTACTTTACATGCCATTGCTAGTTCCAACCCAGCCTTGGATGGATATAAGCAAGCATTTCGTACTCAACTTGCCCATGACGCAACACAGAGTTGACTCTATTTCCATTATTGTTGACCGAATTTTTAAGATAGCGCATTAATTCTCTTACCCTCAAAGAGAGTCCCTGACATATTGTGTTACACAATTGTACTTCAAAGGGCTAAACTACCTACTTGGAAACATTGTTTCAGATTCGGATGTTTGTTTTATCATCCACATATAATCTGCCAAATGGAGGTCAATAAATGATCTTTAGTAAACTTATTGGGATGTCTCATAGCTCAGAGTATGAAAAACTAGGACCAAAAGTTGTACTAGACCAAGTTTGCTTATAATTGTTCTACCAACGGTTGTCTATCGCTCTCATTTTTCTTTGTCATACATTGCTTCATTTCCTGTTGACCAACTTAATTTAGCACCATTCAAAATCTTGAATGCACACATAGAAAAGCTGAGGATTTCATCACTCAACCTTCAGCGCACCATGAGCGCTTCATGCAAGTGAATGCAAAGTATAAGGCATCAGCAGAGGGAAAGCACCAAATAGTGGAAGTCGACGTGGAGCATCAGGTTTGACCAATTCTAACTAGAGATGGGTATCGAGTGTGGGAGTATAACAAGCTCTCACTGAGGAAGATGGGCCTTTTGCTAGTGATGGAGAAGGTCAATCTCAATGCCTATCAATTGAGTGGCTCTAGTTGATGATTAATGACTTAATACTTATTATAATATTTATTAAGTACATAAATTATGTATTTAATATTATGAATGAATTCACTCATTGTTTCATAAAAGTAGTTTTTATTATTTGACCCAAAAAAAAAAAGTATTTTTTATTACCAACTTCACAAGCTATTAGTTTCAATTATTTAATTCTATTGTTACATATTCTTAACGTCATAAATTTAATTATTTTAGTAAATTAAATGTATCAAATCAATATATAAGAAAATCAATAACTTGAAAAAATGATATTAAATTATTTTTTTAAAACTCATAATGCTTTGCCATATATATATATTTAAAATACAAATTAATATATAAGTCTAAGTGCCTAAGGATTATCATAATAATTATCTTGAAAAAGAGTAAATAAAATCAGTTTAGATACCTCCTATACTACAAATGTGGCAAGGAATCATTCAACTATGGAAACTATAAATTACTCACTTGATATTTATATGTATTAAATAATTTTTTAGGTAAGGGAAAAAATACGTTAAGATCTCCGTTAGAGGATAAACTTTGGCTAAAATATAGTATAAAAATGAAACATGATTTAATGTGTGCATGTATTATTTGGTCATGTAGATGAAAACTCTTGCTAAAAATTCGTGGACTTAGCAAAGTAATGGATAATTTTAGTTGCAATAATGGTAGCAAAAACATAGCACGTAATAAATGATAGGCACAATAAGTAATTTCTGAGCTAAAATGACAATTCTAATAAAACTTAAAAAGCTGATAATTTTACTTTAATCATAGGTTCTGATTATTTTTAATTTAATTTATTTTTTAATTTGGAGAACACGGATAAATATTATAATACATATATTATACTGGTACCTTAACAAAATTTGTATTTTATGATGTTATTAACAATAGTACATGAATGCCTTTTTAATCGAAAAAGTACAACACATGTTTGATATACATATTATTCACCAATTTTATTAACAAAGCTAACAATAATATATATATATATATTGCCTTGTTAATAACACTATTATACAGTATAATTAATGAATCAAAGGCTTGGCCAATTTGTTTTCCTATCTTTTGATTCTTGTCCACATTCCTAATTCACTCTGGATCCTCTTCAAAGGTGGTTAATAAAATTCAGTATACACTAATTTCACTTATTTTTGTCTTGTAATCTTCTTTTTTTTTTTTGGAATAAGTTGTACTATTTTTATCTTTTTGTTTCCCATTTTTATATAGATTGAGTCAAGGGCTGTTTATATGACTTTTCTGTTTTATAATACGATTTTGTTGATAATTATAAAAAAAAAAATTTAATTAGTGTTAAAAAAAAGGATCTAATTATTTATGTTTATAGTTCAACCTCAAAGTCAAAATGCAACTCAGTTCTGTCTCCTTCCCCCGCGTTGTCCTGTTACTATTTTACCCTTTCCTCCCTCTAAGTTACTACCCTACTTATACCCAAAAATGGCCCTGCCTCTTCTCTCCAACTCTCCTCTCTCTCTCTCTCTCTCTCTCTCTCTCTCTCAATTTTTCTATCATTCAATTCCCTTTTTTTTTTCCTTGTGATTTAAATTTGAACACCCAATTCTTCATTATTTGCACCCTATTATCGCTTCACTTGGCTCTGATTTTTCCACGAATCGAACTGACATAGAGCTGAACACCTCTGCAATGGTAGATGCCATTGAAAAAGACTCAGACGTCGAAACAACAACAAGCACCTACACATTCACCTCCTCTTCAATGACCAGCTCCGACAGCTTCACCCGTCTCTCCTTCGACGCTACCACCACCACTTCTTCCCCTTCGGAAAATCTTACCCTCCTCAAACCCCACCGTTCTTCTGACTCCTCCTTCGACCCCACCCCTCACCACCGCAACCGCCCCCTCTCGTTCCGGGACTTCACCCTCTTGCGTAAGATCGGGACAGGCGACATCAGCACCGTGTACCTCTGCCGCCTAAGGGATGGAGGCAGCGGGGAGTACGCGATGAAAGTGGTGGATAAGGAGGTGGTTGCGGCGAAGAGGAAACTGGAGCGGGCTGAGACGGAGAAGAAGATTATGAAGATGATGGATCACCCCTTCTTGCCGACGTTGTACGCCGAGTTCGATGCGGCACAGTTTTCCTGCATTGTGATGGAGTATTGCCCAGGCGGCGACCTCCACTCGCTCCGCCATCGCCTCCCCGTCCAGCGATTCTCTCTCGCCGCCGTGAGGTACTTATTTTTTTCTTCTTCACAGTGTATAAAATTATTTTTGGACCTCTTTGCTTCTGTGTATTCAATCCTCTTCTCTATTCTTCTAAACTATTTTAAGGATTAATTAGTTTGTGTTTTTGAGCAATTAAAAAGTTAATATGATAATAATTTCTTTTCATTTTTATTTTTATTATCAATTTTTACCAAGGTTTGAAGATAAATCAAAAATTAAAAATTAAATAAAAATTCTTTCTAAATTGTTAGAATATAAAACCAATCCTGAACCTTCATCCATTAGCTTAAGTTTTTGGGATAAATGGTTCCTTAACATGGTATCAGAGCCTTGATGACCAAGAAGTCAGGAGTTCGAATCTCAACAGTCCCCACTTTTAATATTAAAATAATTAAGTACAAGGTATGAAGTGGGCCTGTGTATTGTCCACACTTCAAGCCCAAACGGGCATTTGCATGAGGGGGTATGTTGGAGTATAAAATCAATCATGGGCCTTCACCCATCAGCTTAAGCTTTTGAGATAGATGATTCATTGACATAAAGACTACATTATTTTGTGAAAGTTCAAAACTTTGAGCAGAAAATTATAATAAACATGCCCTTAATTAGTTACCCAATGTTAGCATGAAAGCCAACAAAAAAATATTGAATATATCTAATATAAAATTATAATTTGTAAATTGAATGAACAAAAAGTCATTATGACGTAAAAAATTAATACCATTAGTTAGTTTTTTATTTAGTTTATAATATTATATATATATGTTAAATATATAAGTTGACTATTACTATGATCTTAAGTTTAAATTCAAATATCTAAGCCCTTGTTATTTGCATATAAAAATAGTTATATTAACTCTCCATTAAATGTTCAACATACTTGAAAATAGGAGTTATAGTTGGGTAGAATGACTTGAGATACAATAAACACTATTTTCAGCATCGCAAAGTAACGTCGATTCATAGACATCAAAAACCTGCCATCTACAAAATAAAGCAACATTCTCAGTGCCTCAAGGATTCTCGCCTAAGCGGGATCTTTGGGGGGTGGATATACGCCGCCTTCCCCCATCAAAGTGCTACCCTAAAGAGATGATGTTTTTGAGAATCCCCGACCAAAGGGGTGTATGAAGACTTCTCAGGAGATCACGCATGCTGGTACTACTCTCGCTCAAGCACGCTTAATTTTGAAGTTTTAATGGGATCTGGTTCTTGCATGTTGGTACCCTCTTAGGATAAAACTTGCATCTAGAAAATAACGTGTGAAACAAAACCGAACTCGTGTATCACGCAAAAAATCCCATTAAATCTATATAAAACTTTCAGGTATATACTCAGTATTGTTTTTAGTAAAATTTCAAAACACATATATTTAGGATTTTGCTTGGCAATTCTAGTTGTTTTAGAAGATATTTTTGTGTTACTTTTCCTTCTACATATTATGTGTATGTTTTCAGGTCTCGATTTAAAATATTAATTTTTGTATCACAAGTTTTTATTTGAAAAAGAAAAATCAAAAGGCAGGTTACATTTTGTTAGTTGACCTTGCAATTAATTAACGTAAAATTTCAAATTTCAACAAAAAAATGTGATTGATGCAGACCATAGAAGAAAGCTGCAAGGGGGGGGACATTGAACTGTGAATTTACGTAATTTTTATAATAAAAAAAAAATAAAAAAAAAGGGTTTCAGAAATTGTCTGGTGAAAATGACACAATTTTGGGGTATAATTTTGTTGGTATTAGGAGACAGCTCTTTCTGATTTTTCTTATTCATTAATGTGATGTTATGTTTCTGAGCCTCTTCTCTTCCTTTGTCATTTCTATACAAACTTTCATTTCTTTTTCCAATCATAAAATTAATTATTAACAAACTATTTTCACCATTTTCTTATCCCTTCTCAGATTCACTCGGATTTAGTTCTGCAATCAGCCGCATTTGTTAATATATTTGATAAGTTTAAAATATTGGTGTAGTGCTTGATTCTTGTATGTTACAACTCCTCCCTCTAACATAACTCCTATTTTAAGTGTTCGTTTTTATCTGCAAAAAAAAATAATATTACACTTATTACTAATTTAAAAAAATTTAACATGGTTGATCATTTCACAGTTGATATAAATTTCTTCAAATTGGTTTATCGTTTCCTTTTTGAATTAATTAACAATAGTGTTAGTGGCCAAATAAATAGCTAATTTTGTTGTTTTTTTAACATTACTAGACTGTTTTAAATAAAATAAAATTAAATAAATTTACAAGTATCAGGATTCTTTAAAAATTTCTATATGCTTACTATTCTTACTTTGTATTTCTTTTCTTTTTGGTTAAAAAATTGCCTTTTTTTTTTTAAATAGGAATTGTTTTTCCTTTTATTTTTCCTTTCTAGGGTTTGGTAAATCAGAAAATATGATTTCCTTATCCATTTTCCTGTCCCATCCGAAATAGGTTTGGTCTGTACGTGCATGTTTAATACAAGATTATGAGTTAATTATAATTTTTTTTCTTTTTTTTAATTCAAATTCAGAAAATCAATTCATAAATAATATAGTTTTATTTCCATAGATAAAACTCCTTCATTCTAATGCAATATCTCATGGGATAAGTGGTATTCTTACAAAACGATATAGGTTTTGTATACGTAAAAATTGTTTCATAATTTTTTAATTATAAACATTTTATTCTATGAAATAATACAACAAAAAGTTTTAACCCTTTAAAGATAAAACATTTTCTGCCATATATCTTAAAGGTAAACTAGATAAATAAATAAATAAATAAAACAGATTAATTAACATTTTTTTCACTAAAGCAACATTTGCTTATACTATGTTAAATTTCACCAGAATTTAGGCTCGACTAATAAATAGATTAAATGTTAAGATCATATGTTGATATCGTTCTCTCAAAACTCTATGAAAATGTTCATGTCACTGCGTGAAATGCATGGTCAAAATAATTGAAGTTCCAAAATATACAACTAAATAAGTTACAAAAATAAATAAATTATCTAAATATTAAGAATCCAATAATTTTTACATCATAATTCATATATAATTACTAAATTTCTTTTTTTTTTTTTTATATCAGGTTTTATGCAGCTGAGGTACTGGTAGCACTGGAATATCTTCACATGCTCGGAATCATCTACCGTGACCTAAAACCCGAAAACGTTCTCGTCCGATCCAACGGTCACATTATGCTCTCCGATTTCGATCTTTCATTATGTTCCAATTCAATCCCAGCCGTCCAATCCCCGACCTCCCCATCCCATGACGATCCAACGGCTCAAACTCCTCCATCCTCCCCACCCCAAATCGACGGCCCTCCTTTCTTCTCCTGTCTCCCCAACCCCAACCGGCTCTTCCGGTCAAAGAAAATCCAAACCCTCTCCAGCAACCGGCTCTTCGTCGCCGAGCCAGTCAACGCCCGGTCATTCTCCTTTGTTGGGACCCACGAGTACGTGGCACCTGAGGTGGCAGCCGGAAAATCCCACGGCAACGCCGTGGACTGGTGGGCCCTTGGAATCTTCATCTACGAGATTCTGTACGGACGCACCCCATTTGCCGGCGCGTGTAATCAAGCCACTTTGCTTAACATTTTGAAGAAACCCCTCACGTTCCCCACCCACGCGCCTTCTTCGGCGCTTGAGTCCCACGCTCGGGATCTCATTTCGAAGCTGCTGGTAAAGGATCCGGGTTGTCGGGTCGGGTCGAAACGCGGCGCGGGTGAGGTGAAGACCCACACTTTTTTCAAAGGGCTGAACTTCGCGTTGATTCGGTCAATGACGCCTCCGGTGGTGCCGGGTGAAAAGGCGTCGTTCAAGGGGAGGAGAAATGGGGAAGGATCGACGGTGGTGGATTATTTTTAGGAACGGTGGGATTTGCGCCACGTGGTGTGGTCGGTCCCACCAGACAAGGTTGATGAGGATAGTTGTATACCTGAGCTGTCCATGAACAGAGAGAATAATGCTTTTCTTTTTTGTTAGCCGTAGGATGAGGAAGGGTTAGATCTAAGGGCTGTGAGATGTACACGTCATATAAGGGTATGGGGGTTTTTTTTTTTTTTTTTTGCCCCTTTTTTTTGGGGTTGTTAGTTTATTAAGGGAGAAAAGAAAGTCGCAGAGGAGATGTAGCTGGAAATTGAAATTAGAAAATTGGAAAATGGAAAAAGAAAAAGTGTATAGAATCATCTGACTTCCATGTTAGCCACCGTCTTTTGTTAGATGTAAGAGGAACAATAGAATATTAGATCAGATTATGTTGCAAATATGCTTGTTAAAATTGTTACTAGGTTATAAATTATAGTTAATATAATAAAAATGCTACAAGTCACGAGAAACTAAACCATGAACATGGCACGAGAAGAAGGGCGCTAGGAAGCAGATTGTCATTAGAGATAAACTATTTCGTATAACAATAACAACAAACTCAGTGCCTCAAGGGCTCACGCATAAGTGGAGTCTAGGAGGGGTGGATGTACGCAACTTTACCCCTTTAGGGTGTAACCCTGTCAAGAGACTGCTTCTGAGAACCTCTAATCTTATGGGGTTGGTAACACGAGGACTTCCTAGGAGGTCACCCATCCAAGTAGTATTCTCGCCCAAACATGTTCAACTTCAGAGTTCTAATAGGATCCGGCTGCATTAGTGCCTAGTAAATGAACCCTAACGATAAACTATTCCCTAGACCTGCCATTTTCGTGCACCCAATTCTCTTAACGTGTTGCAATGCTCTAATATAATACTACACTTCATAATTCTAAAGAGTTTCATGTTACATCATTTAGTATAAGGATTTGATACTCAAATTTTGCCATAAGAGAAACAACAACAACAATAACGACTAGTGTCTCAAAGAGTCTTCTGCGGTAGTAGGGTTTGTGAGGGTAATATGTACACAATCTTACCTTTCGAAAGGGTGTTTCGAAGGGATTCCAACTTTAAAAGAATCATAATCAAATGAAAAACAAAAATATCTAATGCAAATAGACACATAGGCATTATTCAAGTCAAATAAAATAGCAACAATAGCAGGCATGTGAGCCTACAACCACAGTGATCTAGCAATGGTTTGCTCTTCTCTTCTTGCAATAAGAGAAAAATGTAAAAATGGATCAAAATTTGCACTTATGGTCATAGTTTGAGTTCTTATCTTCCTATTTCATTGTGGATAGTGCATGTACTTTTGGTTGTTATAAAATAAATATAAGATATAAAAGATAAGGAATAAAAGTTTTTCTTTTACGGCATTTCTATATTGTACCAATTACATATATTGGGATATATATAGGCAAAAGAATTACAAAGGAAAACAATAAATGGCACTCAAATCAAGACTTTTGAGCCCTGCCATCACTATTTGGGTGGTCAACCATATAAAACACTAATAATATTTTTAGTTCTTACTCTATAGTGGTTGTGAACAACAACATTTTATACGAGATTTCAATATTACCACGAGATAATTAATATTAAAATATCATATAATTTTTTAGGAAGTTATTTTTGAGATTTGCATTCATAACCTCCTCATCACAAATGAGTTGTTTTTATAAAGTAACGAGACTCAATCCTCCTCACATGGCGTAACATAGTTCGCAGTTCAATTAGACAAGACACCTATGCGCTCAGTTATTCCAATGGATATGCATGATTTAGTGAGGCCTTGATGTAAAGAAGGTAACATATTTGGCCATGTATTGTTGGAAACTGATGCAGCGCAGATAAGAAAAAGAAATTGAGAATAAAAGGTTTAACGGCCTTCTTTTAAACGCTTGTTAAACAATTAAGAAGTAAAGGAAAATAGTTAACAAAACATTAAAACAAGAGATAAGATCTATGAAAATTGAATAATTGAATGTTAAAACAAATCCTAGCATTCCTTTTTCTTAAATAGAGGAGCTAATTGACTTAAAATAAAAGACTAAAATTAAAGAAGATAAATCACAAAAAACTACTAATCTAAACTAAACTTTCAGAAGTTAACTTTTAAAGTCGGTTCACCCTTTTCCGTGTTTCTCTCTGTCCTTTCCGCGTCTCTCTCCCATCCGGCCAAGCGACCCATCTTTGCCAATACCAACCCGCCAAGATTCTTCCGGCCCATAACCCGCCAAATGTTAAGGCGCAACTGCATCAGAGACAAATGAAGAGAGGCATATAGAATTGTCTTTGATGGAATAATTTCTTTTAGCATGGGAAAGATTTGTTGAGAAAATTGAAGAAAACGAGATAAGAGATGCAATTTAACTGAAAGAAGATATAAAGTCATGACACCAAAAAGGTCGGAATTTGAAGAATAGATGGTTATCTAGATGTAGTAAGGATTGCCATTTATCACTTTTATTTTTATTTTGGAGTCCTATGGTAAGTCTAAATGCGAGTATGTAAAACAATGACGATGCCTCAATTGATTCGGAGGAGAGTGTAGAGAAATTCTTGTTGAGTAAAATATGCTTTTGATTGTTAATGTGACAGTGTTATTGAAGTATGATCGTGAAATTTCACCAGGCCTTATCTTTTATCTTTTATCTTTTATCATTATGTATCGAATATTATCTGTAAAGATACTTAAATGCACAATCACACAACCATAAACATTACCATGTTCAAAAGAACCATATTATAGAATGAATTCAATTCGTTTTGTCAAGGAGTCAACTTTTTTAAAAGTTTAAGCTGCCGGTAAAGATTTACAATTATGTTTATATTCTAACAAACAATAATTTAGTATGTCAAAATGTGACACATCATGTTAAAGTTGAGAAGAACATAAAAGAGGGGGACCCACAGAAGTGTTCAGCGAAGACAAAGGAAAACCAATCATGTGAGGACAAGGAATCATGTGGGGGCATTTGCTTAGAACCCCTTTATACATCTATGGCCTCCCTTCATTTCACTAATTTCATTGAACCTTGTGTAATGTTATTGATGCAGCAAATAAAAGTGACATTTAGGAATAAAAAGGTTTAACGGCCCTTTTTTTTAACTTTTATTATAAAAATAACAAAAATAAGGGAAATAATGGTGTTCAATTTCTTGCAATTTGAAAAAGAGAGAAAACCTTAATAACTCTTGAAAATAAATCTAAAATTGAATGAAAGCTAACTAAATCTTAGTCTTCTTCTTATTTATATAGAGGAGTTAGATGACTAAGAATAAACAACAACAACAGACCCAGTACCTCAAGGGCTCCCGCAGAAGCGGGGTTTGGGGGGGTTGATATACGCAGCCCTCCCCCTTCAGGGCAAAACTCTAAAAGATAATTCAAAATTTAAATCCGAAAACTAATCCGATTTAAAATCAAACTCTAATTCTTCATCAACCACGTTTTGAACCCAAATCACTAACTCGTGATCCGGCCTGGCATGATCCATCAAGGTTGCCTTGTGTCCCTCTTTCCCTTCTGCTTCTCTATCTTGATTCCGCCAATTGATCCATCTTGTCAGGATCAACCACCAAGACCCATTCGCCCCGGAACCCACCAAAAGGCTTAGGTGGGGTTGCATCATTCTCCTATGGTTGGAGAGAATTCGCCCTCAAATTCACCAATGGGCTAAGTGGTTCATTCTTGCCAAGCTAAGTTCTCATACGCCCGTCCCCCATCTCGCCAAGTTCGTCCATACGTGAACTATTAACCCGACTCGCCAAGATGCCGACTATAAACCATCTCGCCAAAACGTGGACTGCATCATTCTCCCCGCTTTGGAAAGAATTCGGCCTCGAATTTCGAATTTAGTCTTCCACTCACCTTCTAGCGGAATTTGACTCGTGACCTTACTTATTGTTTTGTTGTTAAGGAATCTCCGCCAAGTCCCGTCCTTTGTTGGTGTCAAGACAGTTGATCCGCCCTTCAAGTTCTCTGGGATCTAACTCCTGGTGATCAACTTCTAAACTTGGTGCCTGACATCCTCGCGCTCCGTAAGCCTTATTTGGCCTCCTTCGTAAGGTAGCTTCTAGAACCCAATCTAGCCGGCACTGTTTCTCCCTTGTTGGCGGTAAGCAATACGCCAACCCTTCTGGACACACGTCCTCTGATAGACTCCCTACCTTATCCGGCACCTCCTCATTGTCATAGATGGGCTCATTATATGTGGGTTCATCAAAGATGGGTTCTCTTCTAATGTCGTTTATCAGTGTAGACGCCATCTCTAACTCACCAATTGCATTGGCAAACATGGCTCTATCTTCTGGTCTTGGGTCTTTGGCCTTTGATGCACGTGGCGCCTCATCTTTTTTAGGTAACAAGACGATCCTTGTTCCTTCAAAGATAAATGTTCTTTTTCCCTTCATGTATAGTACATTTATCATACTGCCAAGGTCATCCCAATAACATATGACACACATCCATGGCAACAACATCGCTCCATACTCCATCCCGATATTTCGACCCAATAGAGAAATTAACTAGGCATCGTTTCGAAATGGCTACTTGATCTCCTGTCTCAAGCCATGACATCTAGTAAGGGTTTTGGATGCACCTCTGTCTTCAACCTTAGCTTCTAGACGGCTTCCTCGGAGATGGCGTTCTCACAACTCTCAGAGTCGATCACTAGGCGGCATACCCTCTCGCCAATTATACATGTCATCTAGAAGATGTTGTATTGAAGCCATTCATCTCCTTCTACTTCCTCAGATATGAGGCCAATTCGCCTGACCAATAGCAAGTGACCCTCGTCATGTCATGAACCTAAATCCGTGACTTAAGGGGGTTTGGTTATGGAGGACTGAAAGAGAGAGAAAGAGAAGTTAGAGAGAGAAGGAGAAGGAGAGAGAGAGAGAGATAGAGTTTGGAGAAGAGAATAGAAATCAAAATTTAGAGAAGAGAAAAGGGAAGAGAAAGATAATATTTCATTCATCAATTTTGTGGATGATCTAAATAATACATTAGCTACCCTATTTATAATGCCTAAACATCAGTAAATCCCCACCCCTAGCACTGATTTGGCAAGCATGGATTTGGGGCTAAAAATCCTCCTACCTTTATTACATAGCTTTAATTAAACTATCCTAATTATTTGTCCTCCAAATTATTTTCTTCAGATTGTATCCTGGTTGTTTGATTTGGGCTTGGACGTGGTCGTGACAAACCCTTCCCCTTGAAATCATCCTTGTCCTCAAGGATGTAATGTGGCTTGAGTGCTTCGTGCCGATCCTTGTTCTTGGAAATCGTTCCCGTACCTTCGCCTTGACCTTGATCTTTTGGATGTCTCTTCGTGTGATCTTAGGCTTGAAGTGGTGAGCTCGACGTGGTTTTACCTCCTTGCGATGTGGTCCACCTTGCTGTTGCTGCGTACGTCTTTCATGCTCAGTCATGTGCTTCCCCAGTAGTCATGCGCACCACTTGCGCTTTCATGCCTACCATGTGCGTTTCCCAACACACCCATTGTACATCAGTGCGCAACAGCTGTACTTCCATGCGCTCTTTAGGCGCAGCCTCCTGTTGTTGTTTGGTAGTGTTAAGGCTTGGCTGCGGTATGTCAATCCTTTGTGGTGCCTCCTCCTGTTTCGGAAGGTTCTGGAGGGTGGGCGTTGTGACTTGGCCTGGTTGGGAACACGGGCTGTCATGGACACTGTCAATGTTTGTCAAGGTTCCTTCCCGGTGGTCAATGTTAGGCTGGCTTAGGATGTGCTTGCACTCGTTCAATTTCTCGGTTATAGAATTAGACTTGTAAGCACGTCCTCCCATGTTATTGCGGTTTCTTTCAAAAGCTTGGAGAATTGAATGTCCATCGTACAACAATAATCGTAGATGTTTCTCCCATTTAGCCGTCTAAGTGCCATCTCCACGTCTTGTCTTGAACAATAGGTTACAGACGCTTCAACCTTCAAGATGGATGTTGTGTTGATTTCAATTCCATGAATCTGACCACAGGGAGAGAAGACTTGGTTGAGGACATTTGTGGTGATCGGGTAGAGAAAATTTGAAACTTTGACAATAAGTGTAGACGCGGCCATGTTGGATGGTTTGAATTAATTTTGTTTTTTAATTCGATATATATATATTAATTAGTAAAATGCAGTGATTTTTTTTTTATTAAATTAGATTTTTTTTTAAAAATTAAATTCGATTTTTTTTTAAACAGTGAGAACACAACGGATTTTTTTTTTTTTTAATTCGAAAATGAGATCGTTGATCTCAAGATGTATGAAACACAGCGGAATTTTTTTTTTAAACAGTAAAAACACAGTTTTCTATTTTTTTCTTTCTTTTTTTTTTTAAGTTTCGAAAATGATAGGCAGCGGAAAAATACCTTTTTGATAGAACGAGCCTCTTGATCACTAGATAGCTCTGATAAAGGATAGATTAAGCCACTTTGATCAGAAGATGGCTCTGATACCACTTGTCACGAACCTAAATCCGTGACTTAAGGGGGTTTGGTTATGGAGGACTGAAAGAGAGAGAAAGAGAAGTTAGAGAGAGAAGGAGAAGGAGAGAGAGAGATAGAGTTTGGAGAAGAGAATAGAAATCAGAATTTAGAGAAGAGAAAAGGGAAGAGAAAGATAATATTTCATTCATCAATTTTGTGGATGATCCAAATAATACATTAGCTACCCTATTTCTAATGCCTAAACATCAGTAAATCCCTACCCCTAGCACTGATTTGGCAAGCATGGATTTGGGGCTAAAAATCCTCCTACCTTTATTACATAGCTTTAATTAAAATATCCTAATTATTATCTTCAGATTGTATCCTGGTTGCTTGATTTGGGCTTGGACGTGGTCATGACACGTCACAGGCTACCTCCTTTTCACAGCTCATCCTAAGCCTCTTCCGCCATTATGACGCATTCTTCTTCAAACTGCGAAAATTCTTCCTAAAGACCGGATTCCCACCTCCGTTCATCAACGTTGGCTGCATGCTCGGTATTGGACCGATTACTCCTCATCAGTCTAGCTAGTGCCTCTACTTCCTGGAACAGTTTTAGGAAGCTTTTGTTCGTGTCTTCTTCATCACCAAGTGTCGGCAGGTGTTGGGGCTAGGTTCTCGGCCCATGCTTAGGATTTGCCCCCAATTGAATCAAACAACGCTCAATTTGCCAGAATTTCTCCTGCAAGTCCTCTAATTTCCTCTTGGTCTACTGTTAAAAGTCACACTCGTAAACGTCTCCGGCGGCGATGTACCTCTATCGCCCACGGGCCATCTCAGAAGTCGTTCTGAGCTCTGATACCAACTGATGCAGTGCATAAAGTGAAAAATTTGGGAACGGAAAGGTTCAAAAGCCTTCCCTTTAATTTTACTACGAAAATAATAAAACAAGGAGGAATTAAGCTACTTAATTTCTTACAACACGAGAAAGAGAGAAAACCCTCAAAATTTTGAGAATAAAATCCGAAAATTATGAATGCTAAGCCCTAATCTTCCTCTTGTTTATATAGAGGAGTTAATTGACTAAAAATAAAACACTAAAAAATAATTCAAAATTTAAATTTGAAAACTAATGCTATTTAAAATCAAACTCTATTTCTTCGTTAACTGCGTTTCGAACCCAAGCCACCAACCCGTGATCCCGCCAAGCATGATCAGCCAAGGTTGCGCCATATCTCTCTTTCCCTTCCGCTTCTCTATCTCAATTCCTCCAATTGATCCATCTTGCCAAGATCAACCCATCAGGACCCTTTCGCCCCGGAACCCGCCAAAGGCTGAGGTGGGGTTGCATCAGTTACTGCCATAACAAATTGATATTGTCCAAGTAAATCGTAATTTTTAAGACAATTTCGCGACTCTCATATAATTACTCTAATAATAATAATGTTTACTCTGTTAATGACAACTCTCTAAGAATATAGTATACATATATAAGTAGGGCCCTCTTGCTTAATGGACCTTATTATTCTTAAATTAAGAATAAAGTATGAGTATCATTGCATTATAATAATTTCATTATTATTGTGAAACAAAGAGCATATGCCATGGGAATGCGTGATTTGCATGCATGGAGAGGTTCCAAGAAGAAGGACTCCTTTTCCCACTTGGATTGCCACGTCCCTTAGGGACCTTTGGTTTTCCATAAAAGGATTAGGGCTTAGTTGGTTTTTTTTTACCGATAATTAATAACAATAGAGGTGATATAAAATAGTCACACCTGTCAGAGTGAGGTCTGAGCCAACCTATATAAAGGCGCGCAGTAGAAAGTGACAAGTAAAGTGATATCACAATAAAAAAAAAAGGCGAAACATAGAGAAAAATAGAAGATTTTAAACGGCGCTATAAGACTTCACCATCACTGCAGAGGACACAAAAATCTGGATGATAAATTAATTCACCTAAATAAGACAGGAAAGCATGGTACGAGCACACCAAAGCTCTAACCCAACTTCATAATACTACTGAAGAAAATGTGATTTTAGTAATTCTTTAGAAAATGCTAGGGCTTATTCGGTGAAATTATTATTTTTTTAAATTAAAATTTTCTAACTATTTCTTAAGAATTATTTCTTTAAACATGGTTGAGTGTGCTTTTATTTAAAAAATTTTTGGTTCCACTTATGCTGGTGCAAAGGAGAAGTAAAATTTCCTTGTTTCTCTTTAAGAGTACAATATAGATTCCGTTGTCACTTTAACACCCTTTAAGTGTTGGCAAATCACACATATAAATTTAAGAAATTGCTCGTTTCTATTTAAAACATTTTTTCATTCCTCCATAACACAAATCACATGTACTTGATTGTTTAAATTCACTATACAATTCATTTGAGAAAACAATAACAGTCTAAGTACTGCAAGGGCTCTCTCGTACGCAGGGTCGGGGGAGGGGGGAGGGTGAGCCTTACCCCTCGAGGGTGCTACCATGAGAAAAGAATTACTTAAATACAAGGCATGTTTAGTTTTGAGTTAAAATAAAAGGGTAAACCTTTCATGGTGCAATCTTTCAAGAATTCAAATCCGCTCCCGTGGTCACCTTTTCTCTTGTTTAGGTAGTCAAATAAATTAATGTGTCAAAACTCCATCCAACTCATCTACAGAGATGCATTGATAACAATTTGGTCAATATAACAAAATTGTTGAGGTTGTGTAGGCTGACTCTATAGGTCGCCATACGAGTTTAAATAAGCCTCTATATAATTCGTAACAAAAGCTCACTTCAAGCCTTCTAAGTGCTGGTTCCAATGATCTAAATCTAATTATTCACCTTTTATGTCATCGCACTAAAACTCTTTTTTGTTCACTAATTTATGTAGATGACATAGTTGTTATAGGAAATATGAGACTCTCATCAGTGCACTCAAACAATTGAAGGTTGGAGGATCAAGCTGCACTTCACGGCCAAACAACTAGGGTTGCTCATGGGTATAGGTAAACCCATAACCCGCCCAACCCACTTAATTTGGGTTGGATTGTGTTGGGTTTTAAATATAAATGAATCTTGCTGGGTAAAATTAGTTTACCCATGGGTTTTATGGGTTTGTTTGGGTCAACCCATGAAACCCATTATACCCAACCCAATCAATACCAATACAATATCATTAGAAAAATAACTATTCACATTAGGGCCCTTTTACTGTGTCCATTATCTCAATTTTGTCCATGTAAAAACATTATGTCAATTTGATTCTCGACTAAAATATATCTTAGTTTGGTGATGGAACTTTCAATGGTCCGGTCACATATTAGTTTTAGTTGCATCAACAGGTGCGTTTGTAATGGGTCATTTGCGTATAATACGATTGTGCCGTCTAATTTTATGTCATTAACTTAGTTTCAATTTGATTAAAGGATTACGTTGATAAATGTAAATTGTGCATGAACTATATTAACATAATTAAAAATAAGGGAAATTATCAGTTACATATTCAAATATGACCATTTATTACGTAGGTATCCTTGTATCTTAATATATATAATAGGGTACCTTTAGATTCACATATTTTATTCCTCAGGTACGCTGAAATAAAATTTTATGAATCAAATATCCTTTTGTCGAAATTTCAATGAACTTTCTTTGAAAAAGCTAAAATCAAACATGATTTCAATAATATATTAGTATCTCCATTAGGATTTGTTGTTTGTCAAAAAAAATGCTAATATGACGTACAATTTGGCAGGTAGCTTGCATCAATATTCAATGAATATTTGATGGTAATTCACTAATTTTTTTATGAAAACATTGCATGACTTATATATTATTGTCATTATATATTACATCAACATTTTGTGTAAAATATTAGTCATATTCTTACAAAAATTCATCAAATTCTAGTATCTAGGTTTTGATAAAAAATATATATATTTTTTTACTCTAGGTTTTGATAAAATATTCAAATTTCAGGGTATCTCATTATATATATTAAAATGTTAGAATACCTAAGTGATAAATGCTCAAATCTCAGGATACTTAAGTGATAATATTCCTAAAAATAAGGAGGACAAATTGACACAGCGAACAAAGTAAAAGAATCTTTAGTGTCCAATAGGTTTCATTTTATGTTTAAAGAATACAAAACTTTATGTCGGATTAATACATTAAGTTTGAAATTTAAACTAATTAGTTATCTAAGTTTAGGTGACTATTTTATTCTACATGTAGTATTGAATCCACTGTCGACTTTCTTTATCTTGGGTCGCCATGGGTTATCCATAACCCAGCGGAACCGAAATCAGAACCATATTTTTAAAATGCCTTCTATGGGTATGGGTATGGGTGGGTCTTGGACCCAAAACTATTGGATCTTCATGAGTTGGCCCCAAACTCAACTGAACCCAACTCAATCCACCCATTGAACACCCCTACAAACAACTTCAAATGCCTTCAACACAGAAGCTAGACGAGAATCAATTCCTATTGGGGAAGGGCCGATTTTATCCCACCTCAAAGGAATCCGCCAGTGTTGTGCTTAGGTAAGATACCTAGTACAGATCACAATGCTGAAACGATCCCGCTAGACTTGGCATATCGAACTAAACATGAATACGGGTTTGCTGCAAGCGTGCTAAGCCATAGCAACAAGTGAATAAAACAACTAAGTGATGAGTACATCTCTGCAAGCGGGATACGACAATGAAACTTGAGATATTGGCTACCCGTTCACCTTTCATTAGGCTCGTACTAACTACGCTAGTTGGAAAAGTGAAAACAACGGAACATAAGATGCAAAAGAGCCCTTAGCGGGATTCATGGCAAGGATGTAGATGTAAATAAAGAGGTATGGTGTAAATACTTTCCTGGCTGGATGATAGATTACTTTACTGAAATTTTGGAATGTTTTACATATCACTTTTTTAGTAATAAACGAAGAAAGAAAACAACCATACAATTAATACAATTACATTTATGAGAAGTTGAGCTCCTGTGTGATTTTTTGCGAAGGTTTACACGAGAAATAGTGGATATACCAAAAATGGCCGATGAAACTACAATTAGCTTCTTCATAAATGGGAATTACAATTCCGACATTAAGTTCTCTTTAACTAAGAATCAGCTTGAAACCGTAGAATTCTTGTAGAAAAAGGCTAATATTTTTTTTATTTTGGGATAATTAAGAGAAAAATCCTCAGAAAAACATAGAAAGAGTCACTATAATAAAAGTAAAAGCAACAAAGAAAAAGAAATCGCAAGAAGAAAAATCACAAATTGGAGCGCCAACATGTTGTGCACCCTGCTTTGACCATAGTCCGCAACTGGGATCGCTGCTAACAAGGAAACATCAAGTTAGGACAGAATCCAATCTATGAAGATGATAGATCTCGCCGCTTAAGGCACCAGAAGTCAAGTGACATGAAGTACCAAGATCTTAAATTAGAGTACAAAAAGCAATTTTGGTAGAGGAATAAAATACCTATCAATGAACATCATTGTGGCTCTCACAATGTCAAAACCGTTGAGTACAACTCAAGAACAACTTTTTCTATGAAATAAAAAAAGCAAGGAATTGCTTAAGCCTTCAAGGAAGATGCGGCATTTACCAATTTTACAAGATGGAACAAAGTGGAGTGGATTCCATCGCAGTCTTGGATACACGATGTTCGTCGGGCTTTAAAAAACCAAGTAGACGAGTTGGCTAAGCATAGGCAAATGGAGCAATCTGTGATCATTGAAAGGCTAAGGTAAATGGAAGAAATACAGATATCAGTCACACAATCGTAAGACAATAAACCAAAACTACTTAAAATAATAACAGAGTAATGACTTCTCAAGTTTTAGAGTTCAATAAGAGAAAGAAGATCAGTAGAGCTAGGAATTGTTATAAAAATGATACAAGCTAATCTTTAGTTTTTAAGGGAAGTTGTATCCCACATTGAAAAAATATTGTGGATAATTCTTTTCCTAACAGGTACATTTATTTTTCGAAAAATATATTTTAAAACCCGTTACTAGCCGCTTACCTGGAACGTTGTAACGTCAATAAATTTGTGATCGTTTTTAGCCGTTGGAATTCATTGCACCGAGTTTTAATGCATGTTACCATTACTAGCCATTTAGAGGCATTAAAACTGTAACCGTTGAAAATTTATTAACAATATAACCGTTGCAATTTATTACGTCCATTATTTTACCGTTGGAAATTAAAAACCCATACTAATATGTTATAAATTCCCTTCACTCTCTCTCTCTCTCTCTTAAGTTTTCATTTTGATTTGCTTTGTCGTCCTCGCCGATTCTCCCGCACTTCCAATTTCTGCTTCTGGCATCTTTCAATTTGTTTGAATTTTACCTACTGTTTCATCCTGCGCATCTACTACTCTTACTTAGTTAGTCTACGCCAGCAATCTGTCGTATAAGATCCGAATTCGGACTCGCATTTCTGGGTTGCTTTACTCTCTTCTCAAATTTGGGCAAAGTTTAAGGTACTTCTACCCTACAATTAACGAGTGCACGTTAAGAGTCGGATCGGGTTAATCCTGGAGGACGGCCTCCAGTTATACTATATGCACCGGAGCAGCGGCGAAATCGTCTTTTAGGACAGTGGTATTTACCACGGCACGGTATCTTCATTTTGTAAGATCTTTCTAATTGCTCTCTTCTTCGGTATTCTAATAAGTTTTTCCACTTTACAGTATTATCTATTTGATTGCTGTGTTTAGGTACTTATCGCTGCGATTTTTTGCTGATTTTTCGCTGCGATTTTTGCTGAATTTTACTGTTGTTTTTCGCTTTTTTTTTCCTGCAATTTTACAGAAATATTTTACTGCAATTTTCATTAAAGTATTTTACAGCAGCATTACAACAGTATTTTACTGTAATTTTATACTGCAACATTTTATTGCAATTTTAACTGTGATTTCCTCTACGATATTACTGTTTTCGCTGTTTTAAATCCTAACAACTTGCAAGTAGGGGCCTCAAGGAGTGAAGGTTCCAAGTACTCCCAACAAACAATTGCTAAGGCATATACAAGAGTGAAGGTTCCATTAATGTACTCCTAATAGCCAAGGAACCAATGTGATTGAAGGTTCAAGTTCCTTCGAATACCTTGCCACTATAGCACCTACAAGAGTGAAGGTGTTGTAAAATTGGTCCCTATATGACTTAACTATATCAAGAAAATTTAAGTCAAGAAATGTTCAAATATTATAGATTAAAGGGTGTAAATGTCAAGTGGGATAAGTTGTAAATTTTTGGCAAATGTTATTTTTGTACCCAGCTGTTAAAATACATTTAAATAAATCAAAGAGGTAAAATGTCATTGCTGCCCCTGCCCGTGTGCGATATTTACTTGCCCGTGCCACTACCCGCTGCCCGAAGCTTCTCCAGGAAGCTTCCCTGTTTCAGTTTTAAGTGGCTGCCACGCGTCAGCCATCCGGGTCAACTGTTTGTGTTTCTTGTGGGCTTTTATGGACCGTTGATCTGGTTTGTACGAACGGCCGAGATTGAACCTTGGAGCTTTGCCACGGATCGGAGTTCGGTTGCCTATATATACTGACCCTTTTAGGGTTTGCCGTACGCTCTTATTTTTCTCTCCGTTTTTTCTCTTCAGCCACCGCCTCTTTTTCATTTGCTCTGGCGATCTTGAGGCGATCGAAGGCGATTGAGTATATCCGTGGGTGTTAAGGCTTGATCGTTCAAATCTTGGTAGTTTGGAGCATGTATGAAGCCTTGTAGGCTTCGGTTGTGAGCTTTCTCTTCCCTTACTCTTTATTTTCGTTCTTCTTTAGGTTTCTGACTTAGAAGCCTTAAGGATCGGTTTTGTATAAAGTTGTATATCGTTGAAGTCTGGTCTGTAATATTTGAACTCGACTTATAGTGGATAGACTTCCCTAGAAATAGGGAGCCGTGGAGTAGGTCCTTCTTTAAAGGCTGAACCACGTAAAATCTCGTTGTTATCGCTGTGTTCTTTGTGCATGTGTTCGGTGTTGGATGAATCTTGCTAAACTACAGTTACAGGTTTCTTGAACTAGATCTGAAGTGGTGAATGTTTGTTGTTATTGACGTTTTCTCAAGAACTAAAGTTGATAAGATTAAACCCTAGGAATACGACCTGAAACTCAACAAGTGGTATCAGAGCATCAGGTTCTTTACCTTAAAGAAACAGTATGGCGTCTGCTAGGGTTGATATTGAAAGGTTTGACGGTAGGAATGATTTCAACCTATGGAAACTAAAAATGAAAGCAATCCTTATGGCACAAGGTGCTGGAACTGCACTTTTGCCTGAAAAGGATCAACCAACTTATCTAACTGAAAAGGAGAAAGTAGAAGTCGAACATAAAGCTTATGCTTCTTTATTACTTAGTCTTGATAACTCGGTACTTAATCAGATTCGCTCTGAAAAGACCGTAGCAGATATATGGGCTAAGCTAGAGGAAATCTACAAGTCTGAGTCATTGTCCAATAGGATATTGTGCATGGAATCCCTTTTCACCTTTAAGGTGAGTGAGACTAAACCCCTAGAGGACTCTATAGATGAGTTCCATAAAATCTGTCAAGATCTAGAAAACGTTAAAGTTACTATTGCTGATGAATTGTTGGCTGTATTGTTACTATGTGCCTTACCTAAATATCTTAGGTCCTTTAAAGACACACTAAGATATGGACGTGACACTGTAGCATTGAAAGACGTAACAAAGGCCCTAAGATCCAAGATCCTAGAACTTAGGAAGGAAGGGAAGTACCCACCAACCAGTAACAGTGGGGAAGGGCTGTCAGTCAGGGGTAGGACAAAGACTCGAGACAACCATAACAACCATAACAACCATAACAATCATAACAACCATAATAACTACAACAATAAAGAAAGGAGAAGAAATAAGAGTCGAAACAGATCTAGTTCAAGACCTAGAAGAGATTGTAGTAAAGTAAAGTGTTATGAGTGTGGTAAACTAGGCCACATTAAAAGATACTGTCCAGATTACCAAAGAAAATTTAGCGGCACAACTGACAACACTGAATTTAATGACGGATATGACTCCGCTGAAGTATTAGTAGTATCCACAGACCAAACTACACATGAGTGAGTTCTAGACTCAGGGTGTAGCTTCCATATGACTTCAGATAGATCCTTCTTTACTGAATACCGGACTGTAGCTGGGGGAAAGGTGTTGTTGGGAAATAACCACGGATGCCAAGTAGTTGGGATAGGGTCAGTTAGGGTTAAGGGGTCAAATGGGATTGACTTTACCCTAAAGGGAGTAAGGCATGTGCCTGAACTTAGAAGGAACCTAATTTCTCTAGGACAATTAGACCAGGCTGGTATGACCTTAAAGGCACAACAGGGGGTAATGAAGGTCCTTAAGGGTTCCCTTGTAATGCTAAGAGGAGAGGTCAAGAACGGTCTATATGTGCTTAGAGGTGACGTAGTTCCTGCTGGCTGCTCTATTGTAGAGAAAACTGACCTAACCAACCTTTGGCACAAAAGATTAGGACATGTATCAGAGAGGGGCCTGAATGAGCTGAACAAGAGAAGGCTGTTAGGGGGTGGTTATGTGTCTAAACCTGATTTCTGTGAGTCATGCATATTTGGAAAACATCATAAACTATCTTTTAAATCTGGAATCCATATAACTAAGTCACCGGTAGACTATATCCACTCTGACCTGTGGGGACCAGCAAGGGTACCCACTTTAGGTGGAGCATACTACTTCCTATCTATGGTAGATGATTTCTCTAGGAAGGTTTGGGTTTACCTACTTAAAACAAAGGATGAATGTTTTAGTGCCTTTGTTAGGTGGAAGAACCTTATAGAAAATCAAACAGGTAGGAAGATTAAGGTACTTAGAACTGATAATGGACTTGAATATATAAACACTGAATTTGATAGTTTATGTGCTCAAAATGGTATTAAAAGACACAACACTGTTAAGAAAACTCCTCAACAAAACGGACTAGTTGAAAGAATGAACCGTACGCTCCTAGACAGGGTAAGATGCATGTTATTTGCATCAGGTCTTTGTAAAAACTTTTGGGGGGAGGCTGTAGCTACTGCATGTTATCTAATTAATCGTACTCCCTCCTCTGCAATTGACTTTAAAACCCCTGAGGAAAAATGGACTGGAAAAACAAGCGACTATTCTATTTTAAAGGTTTTTGGATGTGCTGCGTATGCACATCAATCTGAAGGAAAACTTGAACCCAGGGCTATAAAAGGTGTTTTTCTAGGCTATCCGGATGGTGTAAAGGGGTATAGGGTGGGTGGTAGGGATGGAAACAGAACCAAAATCATAATTAGTAGGGATGTAACCTTTAATGAAGAGGAATTCCCTTACTTGGAGAAAATAATGGCTGCTGATACAGCAGCCACTTCCTCCAACCCTAGGAAGTATGATCCTGAACTCTACGAGTTCGAGATCAGCCCACCAGAGCCTATATACCAGGAAAACCAGACCTTAAATCCTGAGGAAGAGGTGACTGACAGTGCTGAAGGGAGCACTGAACCTCAAGAAACAATTGAACAAACAGACCTATCAAACTACCAACTAGCTAGAGATAGGGAGAGGAGAGAAATTAGGGCACCAGTTAGGTTTGGCAGTGCGGATTGTATTGCATTTGCCCTAAATACTGCCCTAGAGTATGTAGAATCAGAACCTCTCACTTATACTCAGGCTATTAGTGGGGCTGCCTCTGAACAGTGGCTCAAAGCCATGACAGAGGAAATGGAGAGCCTCAAAAGGAACAAAACTTGGGTTTTGGTTCCTAAACCAATGGATAGGAAGTTGGTAGGTTCTAAGTGGATTTATAAGGTAAAAGAACCCGATACATCATCTGGACAGCCAAGGTTCAAGGCTCGACTAGTTGCAAAAGGTTTTTCACAAAAAGAAGGGGTAGACTATAATGAGATTTTTTCTCCCGTTGTAAAGCACACAACTATAAAAATACTTATGGCACTAACGGCTAAGTTTAGCCTATTTCTGGAACAAATGGATGTTACAACAGCTTTCCTTCATGGTGAGCTGGATGAGGAAATCTTTATGGCCCAACCTGAGGGCTTTATTGAACCAAACCATGAAAACCATGTTTGTCTACTTAAGAGGTCTTTATATGGCCTAAAACAATCCCCTAGACAATGGTACAAACGCTTTGACCAATTTATAAGAAGTAGGGGCTTTAGTAGATCAATACATGACACTTGTTTTTATTTTAAACATGCTGATACTGTTGATGCACTGTATTTGCTGATTTATGTGGATGATATGCTGCTGGCCAGTAAATCCATGAATCATATTAATGATTTGAAACTAACGCTTTGTGCTGAGTTCGATATGAAAGATCTAGGAAAGGCCAAGAAGATACTTGGTATGGAAATTACCAGGGATCCAGCAGCTGAAACAGTGCACTTATCTCAACAAAGGTATTTGGAAAAGGTATTGGTTAGATTCAACATGTCTGAATGTAAACCTGTAAAATTGCCCTTAGCAAGTCAGTATAAGTATACAGTTCAACAGTGTCCCACGAATGAGATAGAAAAGAAACAAATGGAAAGAGTCCCATATGCGAATGTTATAGGCTCCTTAATGTATGCTATGACTTGTACACGTCCAGACTTAGCTTTCCCTTTAAGTGTTTTGTCTAGGTTTATGAGTAACCCCGGAAAGGAACATTGGGATGGAGTTAAGTGGTTGTTAAGGTACATCAAACAAACCTATAAACTGGGACTTACTTTTGGACGGACAAAAACCTACCTTAGATTGATAGGTTACACCGATTCTAACTTTGGGGGGGACGTAGATAAAAGGAGGTCCACTAGTGCTTATATTTACACTTTAAATGGTGGAGCCATTTGTTGGAAGTCTAAGTTGCAGCCTGTGACTGCGCTGTCAACCACTGAGGCTGAATTTGAGGCCCTCACAGAAGCCATAAAAGAGGCTATCTGGCTGAGAGGCTTACTGTCAGAAATAAACCTCGATAACGGGCCTCCTGTACTGTTTTCGGACAGTCAATCAGCCCTTGCATTGTGTAAAAACCCCGTGTTTCATGATAGGACTAAGCACTTAGCTATCAAGAGGAATTTTGTAAACGACATGTTTGAAAGGAACACTGTTGAACTGCGAAAAATCTGTACTGCTGAAAATCCAGTGGATATGGGCACAAAAATTTTGACTTTGGATAAGTTACTTAAGTGTATTAACTTGGTTCAAAGTAATTGGGACCATGGATGACGAACCCAATGTGTTTTGCTCCTGTTACTAGGGAATGTCCAGTAGTTAACCCATATAGGTACCAAGGTGGAGAATTGTTGTAAAATTGGTCCCTATATGACTTAACTATGTTAAGAAAATTTAAGTCAAGAAATGTTCAAATATGATAGATTAAAGGGTGTAAATGTCAAGTGGGATAAGTTGTAAATTTTTGGTAAATGTTATTTTTGTACCCAGCTGTTAAAATACATTTAAATAAATCAAAGAGGTAAAATGTCATTGCTGCCCCTGCCCGTGTGCGATATTTACTTGCCCGTGCCACTACCCGCTGCCCGAAGCTTCTTCAGGAAGCTTCCCTGTTTCAGTTTTAAGTGGCTGCCACGCGTCAGCCATCCGGGTCAACTGTTTGTGTTTCTTGTGGGCTTTTATGGACCGTTGATCTGGTTTGTACGAACGGCCGAGATTGAACCTTGGAGCTTTGCCACGGATCGGAGTTCGGTTGCCTATATATACTGACCCTTTTAGGGTTTGCCGTACGCTCTTATTTTTCTCTCCGTTTTTTCTCTTCAGCCACCGCCTCTTTTTCATTTGCTCTGGCGATCTTGAGGCGATCGAAGGCGATTGAGTATATCCGTGGGTGTTAAGGCTTGATCGTTCAAATCTTGGTAGTTTGGAGCATGTATGAAGCCTTGTAGGCTTCGGTTGTGAGCTTTCTCTTCCCTTACTCTTTATTTTCGTTCTTCTTTAGGTTTCTGACTTAGAAGCCTTAAGGATCGGTTTTGTATAAAGTTGTATATCGTTGAAGTCTGGTCTGTAATATTTGAACTCGACTTATAGTGGATAGACTTCCCTAGAAATAGGGAGCCGTGGAGTAGGTCCTTCTTTAAAGGCTGAACCACGTAAAATCTCGTTGTTATCGCTGTGTTCTTTGTGCATGTGTTCGGTGTTGGATGAATCTTGCTAAACTACAGTTACAGGTTTCTTGAACTAGATCTGAAGTGGTGAATGTTTGTTGTTATTGACGTTTTCTCAAGAACTAAAGTTGATAAGATTAAACCCTAGGAATACGACCTGAAACTCAACAGAAGGTTTAAGGTCCCTCTAATAGGCTACAGCTAACGCGCCTACGTTACCCAAGTTTTTAGGTCCTCCTAACAAGCTATCACTAAGGTGTCTGAAGGACTAATGGTTCCAGGTACTCTTAACAGGTAGCCATTAAGGTGCCTATTGGAGTGGAGATTCAAGGTACAACTAAAAAGCAGCCATTAAGACACCTACGGTTGTGAAGGGTCAACGTACACCTAACAAGTAGTTGCTAAGGCTCCTATAAGATTGAAGGTTCAAGGACTCCTAACAGGAAAAAGGCGCCTATAACAGTGAAGAGTCAAAGTACTCCTAATGGGTAGTGAATGTTCATGATTTTCCTAACAAGCAACCACTAAGGTTCCTACATAAGTGAAAATTGAAGGTACTCCTAATAGGCTGCTTCTAAGGTGCCTATAAGAGCATTAGTTCAAGGTACTCCTAAAAGCCAGTTGCTAAGGCATCCAAAGGAGTGAAGATACCTGTGAAAGGCAACCACTAAGGTGCCTATAGGAGTGAAGGTTCAAGGTACTCTTATCAGGCTGCTACTAAGGTACCTATAGGAGTTAAGGTTCAAGGTACTCCTAAAGGGAAATCACTAAGGCACTACAAGAGTGAAGGTTCAAGGTACTCCTAATTGGCAACTACTATGACACCTACAAGAGCGTAGGTTTTATGTACTCCTAAAAGGCAAAAGGTACAAGGTACTCTTAACAGGCCATCATTAAGTCATCTACGACGGTGAAGGTTCAACATATTGCCAGTAAAGCGCCTATATGAGTAAAAAGTTTCAAAATACTCCTTCGAGACAATCGCCAAGCACTTACTCGAGTTTGAAATCCTAATTTTTTTTGTAAGGAAAAGAGAAACTAGTTTACAATTGTTGTCTTAGTGAGTTCTTTATTTGGACACTAAATCGACACAAATCTAGCAAAGTATTAAGGAGTTGATGAAAAGAAAGACAAGATAGAGGAAAGCATGAAATTTGAAAAAATTATCAATTCTTGTCTTCATTAGTTCACGAGTTAGAGCCCTAGTTGCATCCTCTTCAACTTCCTTACTAACTTCATTAGAAACACTTTAAAGTAGTCGGGTTAAATAAAGGAGCCGGATCTGACCTACTCCTGAAATCTTGACGGGGCTGGTTCAAATCCATCTCAAAAGGCCTCACATGTTTAGTCAAAGAATTTTTGGGTAGACTCGAATCCAAAAAGCTTCTTCTTTGTATGCAATATTAAGTTGTACACAAAAGGCTGGCGAAATGATCCGTAAGTTCCCTCCTAGACTCACGTGTTGGAAAAATGACACAAGCTACTCTTACATATAACGGGAAAATGATTTTTCAAGTCTCGTTACTGGCCATTTACCCATAGCCATTTAATGTCATCAAAATATGACTGTTGGAGATTCATAAGTAATTAAAAATATAGCCGTTGCAATTCATTACGTCTGTTACTTTACCGTTGTAATTTATTACGTCCGTTATTGTACCGTTGCAATTCATTGCACGACTTGATTACAGCCGGTGCCTTAATGCTTGTTATCGTTTATAGCCGTTGGAATTTATTGCACCTGGTTTTTAATGCTTGCATTAGTATAAAACCAACTCCCCCTTTTGCTCTAATATCTGTTCAATTCTCTCTCTGCCATAGCAGTTTCATTAAGAGCTCAAACGATGAACTCAACCATCCAATTCAACCATTTCAGGTTCAATTTCCACCATTTTTATGGCCAATTCTTCAATTTCCACTTGCAGAAATATGTTCATGTAACCCTCAAGCATAATCCAGGGCCTGTTTCGTTTTGCTTGAATCGCCATTCTCATTTCTTAAACCCTAAAAAATGTGGTGTTCATGGTTTCTGGTGATGGGGATTCCAATACTTAGCAGCCTACTGTTTCTGCATGGCTCTCCTCCCTGTTACAAGATCTAAGCTCGAATTTCAGATCCAGATTTTGGGCAAAGTTCTTAGGCACTCCTACCTGGCAATTAACAAGTACACGTTAAAAGTCAGATCGCATTAATCTTGGAGGACAACCGCCGGTTATACTGTGTGCACCAAAGCAGGTGAAATTGTCTTTTAGTACAATGGTCTCTACCACAGCGCGATATCATCGCTTTGTAAGATCTTTCTAATGCTCTCTTCGTCAATGCTATGCTTGAATATTAGTCAATTTTTTATAACAATCTAAAAGATAATTTATATAATCAATCATGGAAATTATTGACATTCCATGGTTGTTTATGATTAGTAACTAACATATAATTGAACTTGGTGTTGTAGTTTGTCTCTCAACCCCCTAACCTAAAAGCTTGTGAATATTAATTAATAGATGAGAGAATCTCGGTAAACAATGTTGTTTTAAAATGTCTCTACAAACAAACAAATAAATAAATAAAATAAAATTGTAAGTAACTCTCTTTGGTGATGCATTTACTTTCTTATGTGTTTGATCAAGCAATCTGTTGATGCAGAATGAACTTGAGTACAGCACAGTACATGATTCTAATATATTATACATTTTTAGAATGTACTTCTTGAGATACGATTGAATTATTGACTGTAGCCTTTGGCAAGCCCTATTTAATGATGGCTTTCTTACTTAAGAGTTTTTCATTTTCAAAAGGAAAGCCTATACACTTATATGATATTGGCATATAATTAGAGCACATGGTTGTATCTTGCGTACATTTTCATGAGTCTAAAAACCTGGAGCTGAAGATATAGTCGGAGCTAGAGGTAATAGGGCTGATACAATTGTGCGTAAATAATTTGGCATGTATCGTTAATCATGACATTATGGTGGGAAAATAGAGAAAAGCCTTGAACTAGTATGAATGTAAGTTATATCTCTCTCATGGAGTTAATAGGCATCTGAATCTTGTGGATTCATCTAAGTTTGCTATTCTATTCATAGTTTTGACCAACAAATAATGCATGCATATTCACATGCTAAATTTTGATTCATATATTATGATGTTGTTGTAGAGTGCTAAGTATGCTGTTGAAATTCACATTAGTGAATTCGCTTATAACTTGATGGCATACTTTTGAGCCATGTTGTCAAATAAGGGAAATGGTAAATATCCTCACTCTTTTATAATCTTCATATGTATAACATTTGAAGACTATCGGTGAAGAACAGTAGCCAGAAAGCTAGGTGTGATATAAAAGGAACATACATATATAAAATGTACAGAGTGATCAAAATGTTACATAGGATCTCCAAAGATTGTTGTTGGGACCATTTGTTTTGATGGTTAGTACCTTATATATATAAATTTCTTTTAGCCATGATCTTGTGGTATATATGTCAAATGGATATCTAATTATATTTCTAAATAATGACCCTAAGGAAAAGTTTGTTTGGAACAACCAGAAAGGGTTTATGGCCCTTAGTGTGAAAGATAAAATTTGTAAATTGCATCCTAATATGGGCTTAAATAAGCTCCCATAAAATTTGATATAACCTTGGTCATATGATGCTGGGGCTGCTATTGTGTGGCTGACCAAGCTGTATGGAAATTAAATTGTGTGCTTTTTTTAATTTTTTGTGTGATTGTTGTGGTTAATACGTGTTTAATGCTTGAGGTTGATTGTGAACTTGTTAGAATGGAGTCTTGAACCTAGAATTGGCAACTCTTAAGTTAAGCATGTCTAGCTGCACAATCTTGAATCCTTTGTGTTAGTAGAACATTGCATGTTTGAGTTTTAATCATGAGTTTAGACATTGTATGTGAGAATTGGATTTTCTTGCATATATTTAAGGGGCCTATTGAAATAGTTGATCATTGTAAAGGGCTAATAGGACATATGAATTCTTGTAAAAATCTATGTGTGATTTGTATATTAGTCTCCATATTGATGTTTCTCATGTATTTTCCATGGTTATGTTTGAAGCAAGTTGACCATATGTTGTTACATGTTGCTTGAAATGATGAAAAGCGTGTTGTTTTAAGCGTTGAAACATATGTCTTTCAAGCTTAATGAGCTGCTAAAAGTTGTTATGGGCTGTCAGCTATTGTATGTTGTTGTTCATTGGAAGATTATGACATTTACCTGCTGAATGGTGATGCTCATACTGAATTTGGTGCTATCCATATTGGTTTGGGGCCGTATGCCGTGTACATATTGCAGTTTTTGGACTGTTTGCCGCCAAAAATGCTACATATTAGCTGGCTGTGCTATTTTAGTATTGGTTTCATGCTGGTCAGGTTTGAATTATATAGTATTAGCATGTCTTAGCTGAATTATAGCCAAGAGTCTGAAAATATTGATATGTTTGAGTCATATGTGGACTTGTGTTGTCTTGGGAGACTTCTATGCCGTTAGGATCATTGTTTCTTGCCTTCTTTTCTAGTTTTGGGAAAAGGGTAAGGTGCAGGTCATATGAGAACCTTGATTGATCATAGGCTTGGTATTTAGCTTGTGTCTAGATACCTTATTTGGGTTATTGTCATATGTTGTATGCTCGTGTTGGTCATTTGGATAACATACTATATGACCCTACTGTTCACTTGATGAGGAGAGAAACATATCATCGCGTCATAAGCTAAATACCCTAAGGTGATTGATAGCATTATGGTTTGATGAAGAACACAACATCCGTCATATTATTTCATATGTCAATGATAGACCTGGTGTATATGCATTGATCGAAATGATGAATATTGAAGTGATCTAATTAAATTGATGAGGTACTAGTGAAGTACTATGAATGAGATTTACATTGTAATAGGCTCTTTATTGTGTTGGATGTATGCTATTAATGAGAGATATTCTACTAATAACAGTATTTATGCTCATTAGTAAGCTATATTTTGTGACACCCCTTTGAAACCTGTATTGTTTAGTTGTCCTCAAACATTGAGTTAACAGGTAGAAAAATTTAATGGCTTTGAAATGCAGTGTGAAACATTCAATTGTGGGGGTTGTAAGAGTACTCGAGAGCCTATGAGATATATTGTCTTATCATAATCTTTTCTTATTATTGTATTTTTGCATGTATGCTAGTTATAGCTAGCGTATGAAAATTGATTATGACAGAAATATTATTTTGGTGACTGTGCAAAGTCGGTGTGAATACTTTGGTGATACTAACACTTGGACTTGAGAGCCTTGCGGAGGCTTGGGTTGCCTTAACTTGAATTATAAAAGGCACCTTACGAATTATGGTTTTTTGTACCTCTTTCTCTTGATGTCACCAAAATCTGATATAACATTGGTAATACATGGACTACCCTTAATAGTGATAATGCATTACTCTAAGTATGATAAAAATGGGTATATGGTCTTTTGTGACCTAAACTGGTGGTAATCCGATTGATTTGAGATGTTAACGTTTTTCAATTATGATGATAGGTGAAATTGAAAATTTTGCAGTATGTGTTTTTCATGCCAACTGTATATACGATATACGAAGGATATGTGTACTATTTGAGTAATTGAGTTGGAGATGTGATTGATATGATATTTGCTCCACTATTGTGTTATACTAACTCTTGTTAAATTTGGCAGGCGATAGAGCTAGTTGTTTAACATCTCGTTGTAGATACCTCAACGTGGGGGTAAGAGCAACTTATGATTGATGTTAGCAATGGTCAACTCTCAAGTACCTGTTTGTTGCAATACAGTTTTGAAATGCCATTTATGATGGTTGAGCTTGACGCTTTAACATAACTCATAGTCAGTAACAGGTGGTGTGGATACCGCACACTTGATGGGTTTAGTAAGGGGAGACCTATCTGTATCAAGCTTAAGATCAGAAACGATCTACTTCAAAAAAGTGATATCACTAAATTGTATAAGGTCTAAAAAGAACCTTGTGGATCCATTGATAAATACACTATGTTCGAAAAATGGTTGTGAAAACATCAAGGAGATGAGACTAAAGTCTATGAATAAAATGATATGTATCTAACCTGGTCTTAACATGTTCAATGTAAAAAGACATAATTTCATTCAAGCCATGCACTGTTATTTATCTTTTCCCCCCCTATGGCGTGACAGTGCGGAAACGAGTCCATAACTATATATTTGGTGGTGTAAGCAAGGCTTGCACTTGATGGACACTGTTTGTATGTTACCACGGGTTGAGGTGGAGCTTTAGCTCTTAGTGGACCCATATCCATATATTTGGTAGTGTGCCGTAACACACACTTGATGAGATGCACCTATGTAGGTGTGGGAGTGTGGCCACTCCCCATGAAGGTTCAAAACTTACCTTTTAGAGCGCCTATGAATATCCCGAACAAGAGCATGGCCGATAAAACACGCCACACCGCAGGAGTTGCCAAGATCTGGAGTTTGGTATGTGTTTAAGTGGCGGACTATAGAACCCTTTGTTAGGTTCAAGACGAAAGTCAACTCGCAATCTGTTGGTCCTAAACTTGGGTTACACTAGGTGACGGTTCTAGTCGTGAGACATCGGCACTGAAAAACTGAACTCCCTTTGCTCAATCTATCATTCTTTGTTCTCTTCCGCTTGTATCCTTTGCGGGGGATTGTTGGAAAAATGATACAAGTTACTAATAGGAAAATAATTTTTCAAGACCCGTTACTAGCCGTTTACCCGTAGCCGTTTAATGTCATTAAAATATGACTGTTGGAGATTCATAAGTAATTAACAATATAGCCATTGAAATTCATTACGTCCGTTATTTTACTGTTACAATTTATTATGTCCGTTATTGCACTGTTGCAATTCATTACACGAACTGATTGCAGCCGGTGCCTTAATGCCTGTTATGGTCTATAGCCGTTGGAATTTATTGTACCCGATTTTTAATGCTTGAACTAGTATAAAACCGTTTCTCCGTTTTGCTCTAATATCTGTTCAATTCTCTCTCTGCCATAGTAGTTTTATTAAGAGCTCAAACGATAAACTCAACCATCCAATTCAACCATTTCAGGTTCAATTTCCTCCATTTCCATCGCCAATTCTTCAATTTGCGCGTGCAGAAATATGTTCATGTAACCCTCAAGCATAATCCAGTGCCTGTTTCATTTTACTTGAATTGCCATTCTCATTTCTTAAACCCGAGAAAATGTGGTGTTCATGGTTTCTGGTGGTGAGGATTCCAATGCTCAGCAGCCTACTGTTTCTGTACTGCTCTCCTCCCTGTTACAAGATCTAAGCTCCAATTTCAGATCCAGATTTTGGGCAAAATTCTTAGGCACTCCTACCCGACAATTAACGAATGCACATTAAGAGTCATATCGCGTTAATCTGGGAGGACGGCCGCGGGTTATACTGTGTGTGCCGAAGCAGTGGCGAAATCGTCTTTTAGGATAGTGGTCTCTACACAGCGCGATATCATTGCTTTGTAAGATCTTTCTAATGCTCTCTCCTTCGATGCTATGCTTGAATATTAGTCATTTTTTTTATAACATCATGGACCTCTTATTCTTTTCAGAAGTGGTAGAATGCAACTCCATAGTAGTTGAATCTAATTCATTTATCTAGTCCCTTAGCTCTTTATCTGTTTTTGGATATGTTGGATTTCTATGTCCGTGTTCTAAGGAGATCTCATTGTGGAAGCAATGAGGCATAAGGATATATCGGCAAAGAAAAGTCTTCGGCATATGGATAAACAAGAAACTTAAAGAGAGAATGTAATGAGGATCTCGTGCTTAATATTTGTTCTTTTGTCACCATGACTAAGATGCCGTTCAACTACTTCAAATCTCTTGGTGAGACTAACGCGCTTAAAATTTATATTGAATGAATTCATGGTTATCAACTCTTCATGCCTCTACTAGGCCCTTTTGCTATGGTCCCACATGCTTCATACGTTCATAGAGAACAAGATCATGAGTAGTATGAGTGGCAGCTTTATTGTTACAAAACAAAAGAACAGACATGGGAGGATCAACGCGAAGATCACGTAGTAAGTGGCATAAACCAAAGAATCTCACAAGTAGCTGAGGCCATGCTTCTACATTCGGCCTTCGCAGAAGAATGAGAAACGATATGTTGTTGCTTAGACTTTCATGCAACAAGGAACACAACATAGCCGGTGATAGAGCAATGTGGGTCAAAGCACCCAGTCCAATTAGCATCAAGAAATGCACGAAGATGAGGTTGAGTGGAGGATGGATAAAAAAGGCCTTGGCTCAGAGCTTTCTTCAAATAGCAAAGAACACGAATGTTGTATTCATATGGGAAGTATGGGGAGAGGCCATGAACTGACTTGGTTTCTAGATTGGACATAAAATGTCTAGGCGTGTAATAGTAAGATACAATGGGAGACCAATGAGCCTATGGTGTGGACCGGGGTCGAGAAAGAGCTCACCATCAAGTTGCCGCAACTGAGAATGTGGCTCCACGAGACTGGAAGCCGGTGTCAAGCTAACACACCAACGTGTATTGTCTCTAGGACAAGTAAATCCCATCATCCGTTCAAGGAATTTCTAACCCAAGCAAGAACTTGAGTGATCCGAGGTCCTTAAGGCGAAAACGTTCATTCAAGGTCTCCTTGAGTTGGTGGGCAGTAAATAAAGAATTACTAGCCACAATAATGTCATCTACATAAACAAGTAAAGCGATAAAAATGTCACCGGAATGACGAATGAACAAACTATAGTGAAACTTGGACTGAATAAAACCGAGGGATAATAGAGTGGAGGAGAACTTCGAGAACCATTGTTGACTAGCTTGCTTGAGCCCATAAAGACTCTTACAAAGGTGACAAATTATAAGAGAAGATGCCCCCTGAGGATGGTAACCAGGTGGTCAAGACATGTATACCTCTTCGTTGAGTTCACAGTGTAAGAAAGCATTATCAAGATAGAGCTGCAACAAATGCCAACGGTTAAGAGAAGTGAGAGCAAGCAAAACTTTAACGGTGGTGAGTAAAGTGTCCAAGTAATCAACTCCTTTTTTTTTAGTAAAACCCTTAGCTATAAGTGTTAGGGAGCTGTGACGACGCCATTTTCAGCAAAGTGACACATGCTTACAACTTGAGGTCCTCCGAGAGGAATCAGATACTTAAGTGCTACGATAGCGACGTCTCGAGCTCAGCATTCTGAGAAGTTTGTCACCCTAACAAGGGTACTAGCCACACGAGGCTCAAGATGGTTAAAGGGTGAAGGGAGCTCAAGCTCAAAGGATTGCCAAGAACGCTGCAAGACAAGTGGTTTCCAAACTCGAGACAGTTACTTCAAGCGCAATCTCATATACTTGGGCACTAAGCTTAATCCGAAGGACGTGGGGCTTCTAGAAGAGACTTTAGCCAAAAATGTGGACATGGGCTCCAAGAAATTCCCTCAAGCATAAAAAATCAAGGGCACGTTCATTGATCATTCACAGACATAGGGAGAAAATGCCACGGAATTAGGAGCCAACCATTTTTCTATAAATAAGAGACTCTGTGAGAGTCCAAAGTAGTACATCAATACAAAATTTCTGCAAGTTTTCTTTACAGCACACTTGTGCTTTTTCCCTAGGAATAGTGTAACTTAATGTAGCTTAGCTTAGCATAGATCTTGTTATACTTTCTTCTTCAGCAATACAAACTTTTGGGCTTTTGGTATGAACTCTTGGTTTTATTCTATTCCCAAATTTCAACAAGTAAGGAATTGAGGCTTTAGTTCAATGCTTTGACGGCCAAGGCTTGACCTTAATTACATCAGTATTAATACTACCATCACTGCTTAATAAGTCAGTTGAACTTAGGTTCGCGCCATTGATTAGTGCTTTGAAAGCCAAGGCTTGACCTTGATTGCGTTGGTCCAAGTCCAGTGACCTGAATATGGGTTGCTCCACCTTAATCTTGTCAAACCTAAACTAATTCGAGTTATTGGGCTCAAAAACCTAATTGACTCGGGCGTATAAGTGAACTATAGGGCTCTTGGGTTTGTCTCCACCCTAGTTTTTGACTTTTAAGCATACGAGGAAAGGCGTCTGTGGGCCCTGCTCTGTCGCTATAACTGCCACTTGAATTAGGTCTATATCCCTTTAATTTTCTTTCAACCATTATATAAAAAATCCATAAAAATATTCAACCAAGTCTTTTTAATTGAAGCATAAGCTGAACTCACGGTGAAACCGAAGTTAGATACACTAAAATATCACAACATTTTCTTCGAAAGTGGAGAGTGGTTGAAGTCAAATACTTGGGGATCGAATTCTAGCTCACACCTTAGTCGCTGTGAGTCTCTTTCGCATGTTTGTTTTGTTTAATTTTTTACGGGGGCCACATCACACTTAATTGCAAACAAGTAGCTCAAACACACCTTTTGGCAACCACAATGGGAGGCTTAAAGCCACACTTCGTTGTCTTTGGCATAGGGGATTACCAGACCATAATTGTAGGCCATTTGCCAATGGTTTGAACCAGAAGGTCCAATGCTTTCGAGCATGAGGAATAAGAAGGCTTAGCCCTAATTGGATCCCCACTTGAGCATCCTCTTGAACAAAGCCCGATAACATGAAGGGACGAACCAAGTCATAGCCCTATAACAAAGCCCTATGCGATGATGACATCCTAGAAGACGAGCATATTCGGCTAAATGGCCATTCTCGTAAGAGTTTTGTGGCTATGCTCAAACGCCATTTAGAAATCGTGGATCAAAGGGTCTAACAAAGAATGCGAGAGGCCTTTGAGATATTATGCGCTAAAACAGAGTGTAATCCAGTGGCCCAGCGTGAGAACTCTATTCCCATGAGAATCGTGATTAGGGATGTTTGAACCTTAATGAATGAAAGGCTTTATAAAGAGATTGATAGAGTCTTAGTTGAAATGAACTGAACCGTGTCTTCTACTACTACCCTTATTGCTAAGAACATGACAAACAGTACTTGAGGTTGACTCTATCTTGGTTAGATAGGCTGAGACTCACAATGGCTTAGTTTAGGTCGTTAGAGAGGACATTAGGAAACTTAGACCTGTACCTCATCTATCAATCCCACCTAGATATCCTCGTGATGGTCCTTCAAGCTCACGATTGCCAGTTGCTCAGGTTGACTACATTGTCCCTGAGAATGAAAAACCCAATTATGGCTAACCCAAGTGTCATATGCTTGGAACCCTACCATTGGAATGACAACGTGCCCCTTGGGGTTGCTGGGCCTTCGAATAAAGGTTTTTCTATGGCTTTGAGGGATCTCAACGCCAATGTGCCAGTGTCACCTGTCCCTAAGACAGAGGGACATAATCGTTCATACCCTCCTCTAGTAAGAGAGGTTGCCTCGAGGTCTACTCAAGGCCAGAGGTGGCTAGTGGGCCGGGTCGGGCCGCTACTGCAACGGGCCGGGCCGGGCCAGGCCCAAACCCGGCATTACCCGGGCTCGGTGCGGGCTTGGGCCGGGCCTAAGCCCGGACCCGTGAAGAGTCCAAGAGCTGTTGGGAGGGGGGAACAACGACACCCCCCTTGCTTTTTAATTAAAAAAAATAATAATAAAAATTTATCCAGAAATACCTATCCCATCCATTCCATATCCTCACAAAAAATCTTCATCCAATTCTCTCTTTTCTCTCTACATTCATCTACTTCCTTCTACTTGCAAGAATTGTGCACTTCTAGCTCGTAGAATCTCCGTCAAATTTGAATTTTATTGTTCACTTCGGTAATTTTAGCATCAAAATTTTATTTATTTCGTGTTTTTATCTACTTAATTTGCATTAGTAGTTGCATTTTTAAATACTAATAATTTATACTACCATGGCACACAATGCATCTTCATCTGGAGCCGGTCGTTATAGTTCTAGCTCTTCTCGACCACCTAAAGTACCTAAGAGGGGTAGAGTTGTCGAACTTGATACTGATGAACAAGCATTTTTAGAGCCAGACCCATCACCTCCATTCACTGACACCACAGATTGGGACCTCCAACAACAACAGTATTACAACGACCAGGATTTTTCTGAGTCGGGTGGTGGTGGTGGAGACTCACAGACTGAAGAGGAACCCACACCCACCACCGAACCCCAGCCCGCAAGAACTACTACTAGTAGGCGTAGTACTAGTGGGGTATGGAAGCACTTCAACTTAGATAGGAACAATAATAAAGTGATTTGGACATTATGTGCACCACCCAAGCGCTTTAGTCATCCACCAGGTAGTGGACAGGCACATTAACTAGACATATAATTAGATGCCACTTTGAACAAGACCCAGATAGAACCCAACAACATTTAGTACAGCAAGCAATCGGCAAGTTTGCTAACTTTAGATTCTCCCAAGAAACTAGTAGACGGGCACTAGCTAAATATGTAATTAAGTTTGAAAAGCCTTTTAGTACCGGCGAAGACCTTGGTTTTGTGGAGTATCTCCAAACAGGGGTGAACCGGCCATGGTAAGGGTTCCTCGGAACACTATAAAGCGGGACGCGTTTAAAGCTTACAATAAGATGAAATTGAGGTTTTCAAAATTTTTAGGGCGAACACGAGCATGTTCTCGTTGACATCCGACACTTGGAAGTCCAAACCCAGTGTGCCTTACTTGTGCATAATGGCACACTGGATAAATTTCATTTCCACCATTCAAAAACGAATAATTCATTTGGCATATTTAGATTATCCCCACACTACCGACATAATCACGGGTGCAATTATGGAGGCAGTCCGCGGGTGGGGGATAGAGCATCGTATTTTTAGTATCTCGTTCGACAACGCTACTAGTAATAACGCATCCGTTAAACAACTAAGTAGGCATATGAAACCCGTGTTAGGTGGGCGGTGTTTTCATTTATGTTGCATCTGTCATATATTGCATTTAATGGTGATGGATGGTTTAGGTCTAATAAATGCTTCTCTTTCCACCTTAAGAGATGTAACAATAGCAATAAAATCATCCGCAACCAAAAAGAGAAGATTTAAACTTCTCTGTAGGACGCATGAGTTAGAGTATAAACAATTTATATTAGACACACCAACTAGGTGGTCATCAACTGTAGAAATGTCAGAGCGCATACTACCATATAAGGATGTCCTAGTGGAATTCGTACAGGATCGTTCAGATTTAAGTGATTATAATCTGAACGATGTACAATGGGACACAATTAACGAAATTTGTAAATTTTTTACCATTTTTAGAGACACAACCAACTTTTTTCCGTGCTATTATCCGACCATACCACAAGCAATATCTAGATTGATTGATATTGTATCTTTGATGTCGGAAAATGAATCGAACCCCGTGTTGACTGAATCGATTAAAGCAATGAAAACCAAGTTTTATAAATATTATTTTGAACTACCCCTTACATACTGTTTTGCCACTATTTTGGATCCCCGTTGTAAACTCACGGGTTTGAAATTGTTTGTCAAATATTTTTACAAAAAATTAAAATATGAATTCAATATAGAAAAACTCATTGCCCAAGTCGATTCAAACTTACACACTTTATTTTTCCATTATTCTCAGAGATTATCATCTGATAATCCATATGTTACTCCTACTACAGTTGGATCTTCCACATCTAGTGGAAGTAGTGCACATTCGTCGATTGCGTGGAAGTTGTTGGGCCAGTTCCCGCCCTCACAAACTTCCACGTCATGTGACGAGTTAGATTACTATATGCAGACGCCGATAATCCAGTTCTTCCCGACACCGGTGAATTCACAATTTGATATTTTAAAATGGTGGTAATCAAACCCAGTATCCCGTGTTTTCCGCCATGGCACGTGATATACTAATGTGTCCGGTGTCTTCAGTAGCATCGGAGTGTGCTTTTTGTCTTAGTGGCAGGTTTCTTGGAACGAAGAGGGCGAAGCTATCACCATCCAGGTTGGAGATGTCCGGATGCTTAAAGGACTGGATGCACGCAGAGGCTAGGGACCAAAACGTAATGAGGCTGGGTTCATCAAGCGAGGATGACGACGACCGCACTACCGGTACGTCAGACGGCGGCACAGCAATACCCCAACCAGCGTAGACTAATTTCTTATTGTTGTACGTCTATATCTTGTTTGTATTTTTTAATAAATATGTTTGTAATTTTAAATAGATCCTACCAAATGCTGCAGTTATATTTGTTACATTATTTATCGTTACCATTATTTATTATACATTTTATTTTATTACATATATTTAGCATTATTACTTATTGTGATGGGTTGTATTTGGATCTTATATTATTCATCAATGAATTAAAATAATTTTTGTACAAAATGAATTTCTATTTTTTTAAATTTGCATGTTTAAAAAACCGGAGAGACGGGGCCAACCCGGGCCCAGCCCAGCCCTGCCCGGGCCGGGATGAGCTCAAGAGGCCGGCACCCAGGCTCGGCCCTGCCCACTACAATGCGGGCCTAGAAGGCAACCCGGCCCGTGGCCACCTCTACTCAAGGCCTTGATATAGGAGTGCAAGGGAGTGGCGACAACACCTTCCTCCCCACTTCAGGCTTATTACACAGAGAGGCAAGCTAACCACCCACATCCTCAAGTTTATAACTTAGGGATTGAGCAGGCAAGAATGAACCAGCAGCCTGCTAATATTGGTGAACCCTTAGGCTTACCCTGTAACTGAAGCTCTGTTGGAACATACTTCCTGGCCAACCAAACACATGGAAAAACTGATCAAGGGGGTTACCACGAGTCTAGGTTAACCACCATTCCCTCACCCGATTGTCATGGGTGCTCAAGGTTATCCTGCAGATCCCCCTTGAGATCCTTGCCAACTTAGGGGACAATGGAAGGCACATAATCATGTACTTAACCTTCCCCTCCAGGACCAACTAGCCTCCCTTATCGAACATGTGTACAGGCCAGGCCTCGTGAGGGTCAGTGGACCCATGTATATTAAACCTTACCTTTACTACATAGACAACGATTACCCTTTTCCTCAAGAATACAAAATCTCTGAGTTTACCCTTTTCTCAGGAGAAGGAACTGTGTCTGCCCTCGAGCACTTGGCAATGTTCAATTGCCAGTGTAAAGAAGCGGCTAACAACCAATATCTTAAGCTTAGGCTATTCCCCAGTTCTTCAATAGGGACCGACTTTTAGTGGTACATAATCCTAACTCCTAATTCCATTTACTATTAGGATGACATGGCCAGGTGATTCCAAGCTCTATTCCTAAGAATGGAACTAGGAATTTTCATATCTGACTTGGCTCAAATGAAACTGAAGCTAGGTGAATTAATGGAAGACTACATTAATAAGTTCAAAAGAGCCAGGTTAAAGTGCACTGTAGACTTTCATGAGGTAGAATACATCAAGCTAGCCTTAAATGGCTTGGACTTTGAATTTAGGAAGAGGTTCAGAGGCTCAAACTTCATGATACTCCTTCAACTGTCGTAATGTACCACTAGATATGAGGCAGTCTTAAAAGAAGATAGCCATAAGGAAAATAGCGTGTATAGGACTTATGTACATGATGTAATCAAAGAGGGTGAGGATACTCCTTATGAGATTAACGTTGCTCAATGCGTCAAGGGACCTCTTATGGTTTGCAATCTTTTGGTCAACAAGGACATCAAAGCCAGGAAGTCTTATCAGTCCTAAGACTTAAGAAAATACTCGTTTGACCTCTCAAAAGCTTTTGTAATATTTGATTGGCTTGAGGCAAATAACAAACTCAATATTAGGGGTAAATATAGAAAGCCTGACCCAAATTCAACTAAGGGGAAGGTATATTGTAAATGGCACCATTCGGTCACCCATTCAACGAAGAATAGGTTGATCTTTAGAAGTGCGGTTCAGGATGCTATAGAGGCAAGGGAATCAATCTTCCCAAGAGAAAGACAAATTGGCGTTGCAAAGACCCTTTCCTAGTTCTCTTCAAGTCAATGTTATTGACACTGTTGCTGAAGATAACCTCTATAGTGTCCAAACTAATCGTTTTCCCCTTTATAGGAGAAAAATGGTCCTAAATGACATTTAGAAGCCAAGGCTGGCAAACCACCTATTTAAACGATTGGTAGTTAAGGAAATACTGGGCTTCCCGAGACTTGTGCGCACATTGGATGATGGAATTTGCCACTGGCATTTTACTGTACTCCATCCCACGAACAGATGTGTGGTTTTCAAAAACTAGCTAATCAAACTCCGCAACAACTAAGCCATTACGCTGATGATGGCCAAGGTATTAGCCATGGAAATCAGTAGTGACCATGGGCCCACTCTAGGTCGTACCAACCAAGAGAGAATATCTTAATATCTGGAAAGGGTGTCCTACAGAGAACACTGTCAATGTTGCTGGAAAATACAAGCAGCAATGAGGAAACTGCTTCCACATTACATTTCCCCTACTGACCCTCTCTTAGAACTAAAGATTCCATATGAGAAGTCCTAGTGGACATGAGCCTACTGAGGATCCTCCTGCAAAAGTCCAAATCATCATGAGGGCTGGGCATCCAAGGAGAAATCCAAAATAACACCTAATGGACGTGGACACGAGCCAAAGGCCACGACAGTCAGGGCACCAGCCTTTTGGGGTCCACTTCGATAATATTTAGAGGAGAAGCCACATCGATCAAGAGGATGCTAGTTCCTTCAGTCTTACTTGAACTTAGAAAAGGGGGTAGCTGCGAAAGGAAACAGCTCAATGAAGGGCTCTGCTCGATACTTGCTTAACTAGGCTCTCTAAAGAAGAAGCTAGGGTCTGCAAGGGTAAGCAAACTAAGCCTATAGATCTTAAAGATCAAACAACTGAGCCTTGGCCTTTTACAACTGCGGGTAAGGGGAAACCACACAAGAAGCTTGAGAGATGGACTAGCCTCTCATCTTCTGAAGGACAAGAATCTTGGTGGGACCAACTTATCAAGAATTCACTGGTTTAGAGGTCATCTAATGGTGAAGAGCAGTATTCCCCTCTTAGCATCAATATAATGGAACCACTCGACCCCGTTAACGCGATATGGTCTAACATTGAGAATGACTTCCTCGAGGAGGACTTCCCTCAATCTACAGAGGAGTCTCAAACTCCAGGGGTTGATCCCAAAGACCAACCTCTAGACTAGGATAACTGATGAAAGTCATCAAAAGTAAGATCAAGATGTGCCAATGGACAGTAACCTTGAAAAGGAAATTGATCAAGAGGTCCAAATATAATTTGGGATGCTCCTTGAGAAGGTTGATGTTAGAATTTCCCTTCTCCTCCTTTTGGAGTTCATGGCAACTAATACTCAAGAGGGCCTCGGGGGAGATGTGATGGCATCGGATGAAGATCTTCAGGTGGAGCTTGTTGCTGAAGTAGAAGCTACCAAAGATGATGTTTGATGGCAACTGATACTCAAGAGGGCCTCGAGGGAGATGTGATAGCATCGGACAAAGATCCCCTGGTGGAGCTTGTGGTTGAAGTAGCAGCTACCAAAGGTAATACTAGTCCTTTGTCTTTTAAAATTACTACCCAACATCAAAATCCCCTGATGATACACCTGACATAATGAAGATGATGTTTGATGGGCCTGATACTACCAATAAACACATCAAGGCTAAATTCAATAACATTCTGGTGAACATGGTCTTCGTGGACAATAGCACAGCCATCAATGTATGTTGGGGGTCATTGGTAAATCTCAAGATGATTTGATTACTTTAGATGTTGCGATCAGTGGCTTTTCTAGAGCTACTACTAAGTCAGAAGGGGTTATCCTGATTGAGTTAGTTGTTGGCAGCTTAAGCAAGTTAATAACTTTCTTTGTAGTAGATACTACCCTAAGCTACAATGCTTTGCTTGGGAGAGATTGGTTAGTGGCCAATTATTGTATTCCATCCTCACTACATTACTTGTTAATCTTGTGGAACCATGACAAGTATGAGGTTGTTATGGCAAATAACATGCCATTTATGGCTTGCTCTGGCTATGTTGAGGAAAAATTGTACAAAGATGACGTGGGACCACTTGAGCCGAGTATCTTAGTACTCGATTCGAACTCGATTAACTATTCAGGTACTCGAACTCGAACTCAATTAACTATTGGAGTACTCGACTCAACTCGAGTATTCATTTATTGTGTATATGAACGTTAAATAAATTAACTCCATTATAATATTATTCCATACACGTGAACATTAGTTAGACCCAATTTAGATACTCAATTATTGCCCACACTACATTTTAGTATATACACCCATAAATCACTAACATATTAATAGCAAATATGCATTAAAATATAAGTTTCAAAAAATACAAGCAAACCAAATACAAGTTCTTTCACTCTACCACAAATGTAACATGTCATCTTTTATGAGGAATTCAATCTTCCTTCTTTTATTGTACTATTAATGTTACAAGTCATCCATTTCAAAAGAAAATAATATACAAAAACTACTTTATACGAGTTGAGCATCGAGTCAAGTACCAATTCGAGTATCGAGTCGTATATTTAATCAAGCATGAGTCCAGTATTTAACTGATTATCAAGTTGAGTACTTAATCGAGGATCGAGCCTAGTAGTTCACTACTAGACTCATACCCATTTATTAATCGAGTATCTTTTGATACTCGAACTCAATTAATTCGAGTTCAAGTCGAATTTTATTTGAGCTATCCGTGAGCAACTCGGATCGTTTACACTATTAATCCATAGTCTACCTAATGACATGATACTACATCCATCCTTGGCAGAAACCACCCCCCCCCCCCCCCCCCCCCCCCCCCCCGACGTTGAAACTGAGGTTTGTCAAGTTGATGTGGAGTCATAAGACTTTGATCTCTGGGGAAATCTCCAAGCACGCTAAAAGTCTTATGTGGAGGGGCTAAGATATCTAATTAATGGCCCAAGAGGCTATTTCCTCAACACTAGCAAGGCCTATGGCTTGGCATGTTAAGGACCAACTTTGGACTGAACAGCCATTCAATGGCGAATAAAAAGAGTTGGAGCTATCCGATTAAAGAGCAGCACCAGCCAAGATGGAGAATTTAAGGGCTGAAGTTTAAGACCCCCTCCTCGACGTTAACTTAGGCCCAACAAAGGACCCAAGACCTACTTATCTGAGCGCTCTACTTTCTAAGGAGCTGAGAAAGCAGTGTTTGATCTTACTTCATGAGATTAAGGACTGCTTTGCTTGGGACCATCATAATATGCCTGGTGTCATGGTCCCACATTGCGTAGCAAAATAAACAACCATGCGATGCCAAGACTCCACTGAATCAAGGCCAGCATTACACCAAGAGAGGCTCTTTCACCTCTTGACATGTATTGTTTCTCTTTTGTGATACAAATGAGTTGACAAGCTCAAACCCTCTCAACCCAAGAGTCCTAGTTTGTGTCACAAGTTCACCTGAGCCCCATGACCTCGAAGACAAACCCACTTAGTGGCATACGGACGTTCAACCAAACTTTAAGACCTTAAACCATGAAGCATGACCCACCCATAGGTTCACTTGCCAACACAATACTTAGGCGCATACCAGCACACCAAGGTCTAACCATCTGCATCGATCCATGAAGCTCTTTGTGTACATATGTGCCATCCTAATTCGCGAGCTAGCACCCCAACCGGGCTCCATCCCTTATGTCAAACACCATTGAGGCCCTTCGAGTCTCAATAATGCGTCCCAACTCCCTTGGACATCCCTCGGAGGGACGACACTCACACTGGACACCACTTATGTTGGACACCACTAACACCTTGTGAGTCTCAACCCCATGTCTCAACTCCTCGAGTCATTCCTACAGTCACATGTCCTCTACAATGTCAGCTAACTCTTAAAAGTAACGTGAAGTAGACCTACCCCGAAGCAACACCCAAGGACAAACAAGTCCCTTGGGCGCACCTCATGTTTGAGGCGACTGTCCTTATGGGGAGTTCACAGGATCTCACACAAGTAGCACGCCACTCACCCGAGTGGGAAACCATCTCATAGCATCCGTTGAACAACTGCGTACATTAGCACACAACCAACGACCCCTCACTTTATCCACAAGCACGGTGTTTCCACCACTGTGCCACCAAACCACGAGACAAGTAAACGGGGCTTGTGCACACTGCCGCTCATAAGGAGACTCAAGCACCACAAGTTCTCTCGCCAAGTGAAGGCTGAACCCTGCATACTAGAGCATTCAACACCGTGTCCTGCAGCACAAACGAGGGACCAAATCTTCCTTGGACTAATTACGCACACTACCAGCCCTCGACCTCAACACAGTATCCACGGAGTGTCCGATTCATGTGGAGACCTCATGCAGCCCTCATGGCTGCGCTGAGGGCCACTCCCATTAACGGGGAAACTCCATTTAAAACCACTATTCAAGGTTAGGACACTTAATGTCCCAAACCCGACTTCAAAGACCTGTGTCTTTCTTAATAGGGGAACTTTTGTAACCCGGGACGTGACTTGTGACACAGCGAGCAGCACTGTCATGTGTTCAGGGCGTGACATGCTCTCATTCATAGGCTCCCATACTCTGGCGTTAAGATGCACACCAGTGCTAGCTCGCACATAGCGCACAACACTAGGCTGTGCACACAGGTGCAGGGGTGCACCCTATGGGGGCTATGGTGCACTCACACGTGACACAAAGATGCGTACACATTCACCGTGTCATGGTTCGCAACAGGACCATGACATACTCCCCCACTTAATCTCTCGACATCCTCGTCGACATTCCTAAACATGATTTGCTCTTCTTTCCCCCACTACCTCTGTAGATCACCTCTGTGATGGCCTAACTTTACGCCCCACTTGACTCAACTTGGAAACAAAGACGAGCTCGCCTTTCTTTACATACTTGCCCTAACAAAAGCTTCGACTTACACTTACACCTATCGAGAAGCTAAACCCTTGAAAGCTGTCAAAGCACTAAATAGAAGGCCTTCCACCATTGCCATCCCAAACTCAGCAAGGGCGTCTCCTCAAGACACGGTTGATACCTCATGATCTCTCTTGGTTTCGGAACATATGAGATCCGCTAATGGATCGAAATGTTGGCTCTTGAACAACTCTTTGGGCAAGCTGACACTGGTCTAGTGTGGGATACTTCGCGAACCCGATCCTTTGACTCAGCTCTTCTCCACAACTTATTGTTCCTTTTGCCATCAACACTAACAAAACTCTAAGCCCACCAGCGAAGTCCTAACCTAGACTTGTTTGTCCCCACACTTAGAAGACGTTGAGAGCCACCACACACTCGATCCCTCCTAGAACACACTCCAATTTGCCTCCACCCTTGGAGGATCTTTAGGAGCACCCACGACTCCCTCTCACTTGGACCACTTCCCTTAGTGATCCATTTGCCCCCACACTTGGGGGAATTTTAGAGCCACCACGGCTTGGTCCCACTTGGACCTAGATTGATCCATACCCACTGTAAGCCTGAACCCCATACTTGTTGTCATTGCTTCTCCGTGTCTCCTAGACACCAAGACCCTCGACACTCACTAGATGGCAACCATGAGGTGGTTTGACGTCGCTTCCTTGCATCGTCGATACTACAACAAAACTGACGCTCACCCAGCTACAAACCTATCAAACCACAGCGATGAAGCAGCTTTCCATTCATAGGACTAGGCTACTCTAGCACAAGCACCTCCAACTCAAACACGCTAGTGGCCTGCGCCACCATGCATGTCCATTAGGACACGATTCTCCTAACTAGGGCCGCTCCCACATGAGAGCCCCCTTTACAATAACTAGTGTGGGTTTCAGACCACCACCTTACCGAACAGCTTCTGCATGCTATAGAGTCTTACTATACCCTCACTCAGTCAGCATCCCATTATGCCTTAGTCTCAGCATTGACTCCTTTGGTGCCCGTCACCACAACCGCGACACCTCATTTGTCGTCACCTCAACATAGGGATCTCCCCCACTTAAGCTCAAAATGTCCAACCATAGCATCTAAGTGGCTCGAGTGCTCTCGCACACCCTACCACCACAGACTCATACACCAGCAGCATCAAAGCAGTGTAACAGAGCATTCCAACACATGGAAGCTCCATACAACACATCCACAAACTGACTCGCACCCACACTCTCATGGAGGAGTACGCAGTCCTTTGAGGCTCTAATACCAACTATCGGGTCCCACATTGTGCAGCGGAATAAACGACCATGTGGCACCAAGACTCCACTGAATCAAGGGAATCCTTACTCCAAGGGCGGCTCTTTCACCTCACGGCATGTACTTTTTTCTCTTTTGAGATACAAATGAGTTGACAAGCTCAACCCCTTCTAACCCGAGATCCCACTTTGTGTCACAAGTTCACCCAAGCCCCATGACATCGAACGCTGACCCATTTAGTGGCATACAGACGTTCAACCAAACGTCAAGACCTCAAACCCTGAAACGTGACCCATCAATAGGTTAACTTACCAACACAACACTTAGGCGCATACCAGCACAGCAAGGTCTCACCATCTACATCGATCCATGAAGCTCTTTGCGTGACATCTTAATTCAGAAGCCGGCACCCTAGCCCCTCTCCATCCCTTGTTTCAAACACCATTGAGGCCCTTTAAGTCTCAACTATGCATCCCGACTCCCTGGGACATCCCTCGGAGGGATGACACACCCGTCGGACACCATCACCTATGTTGGACACCACTAACACCCTGCGAGTCTCAACCCCATGTCTTAACTCCCTGAGTCATTCCTGTAGTCACATGTCCTCCACAGTGTCAGCTAACTCTTAGAAGCAGCCTGAAGTAGACCTACTCCAAAGTAACACCTAAGGACAAACAAGTCCCTTGGGCACACCTCGTGTTGAAGGTCACTGTCCTTATAGGGAGTTCAAATAATCCCGCACAAGATGCGAGCCACTCACCTGACTGGGCAACCATCTCACAGCATCCGTGGAATAAGAGCACATGTTGGCACACGACCGACGGCCCCTCACTTTATCCACATGCATGGTGTTGCTACCACCGTGCCACTGAACCACAAGACAAGTAAATGGGGCTAATCCACATAGCCACTCACAAGGAGGCTCTAGCACCACAAGTGCTCTCACAAGGTGAAGGCTGAACCCCATGAACTGCAGCGCTTCAACATAGCGTCCTGGAGTATAGACGAGGGACCAAACCTTCCTTGGATTAATTACATGCACTGTTGGCCCTCAGCCCTAACACAATGTCCACGGAGTACCCTACTCACGTGGAGACCTCATGCCGCCCTCATTACTGCACTGAGGCCCGCCCTCGTTATCGCGGAAAGTCCATTTAGCACCAATATTCAAAGTTAGGACACTTAATGTCCCAAACCCGACTTCAATGACCTATGTCTTTCTTAATAGGGGAACTTCTGCATCCCGGGACGTGACTTGTGACACAACCGCAACACGCAACGCTGACGCAATGATGTCATTCACGAGTTTCCATATGCTCTTGCTGAGATGCACACCGACGCTGGCTCACGCGTAGTGCACGATACTGGGCCACGAACACAGGCCCAAGGGTGCAACCTACGAGGGCTAAACATGACACGACGGCGCATGCACACGCATCGTGTCATGATCCATAACAGGACCGTGACACCTAGCGTAGACCGAAAGGTGGTTGAGGATAGGCTTCCTATCAAGTCTGGCTCGAGGCCCATCATTCAAGCCCAGAGGAGAATGTTCCAACAAGTAAATGATTTGGTCAAAGAAGAAATCAAAAGACTCTTAAAGGCCAAAGTTATCAGGACTGCGAGGTATGTTGAATGATTGGAAAACATTATTCTTGTCATTGAGAAAAATGGTAAAATAATCTCTATTAATGTCAAAGAACTGAATGCAGCCACCCCAAAGGATGAATACTCAATGCCAATTGCTGATGTGCTCGTTGATTCAGCCTTGAGGCATGACGTCTTATCCTTTACGGATGGCTATTGTGGGTACTACCAAGTTTTGATTGCCTCGGAGGATACCCACAAAACAGCATTCAAATGTCTTGGGTCAATTGGGACCTTTTAGTGGGTGGCTAAGCCATTCGGCTTGAAGAACACTGGCCCCACCTACCAGAGGGCCACGAACATGATTTTTCATGACCTAATTGCCAAGACCATGGATGTCTATATAGACTATATTGTGGTCAAATTAAAATCCCAAGTCAAGCACTTAGAAGACTTGAGGGGGGCATTCCTTAGAATGAGGACCCATAACCTCAAGTTGAATCCATTAAAGTGTTCCTTTGGCGTACGTGCTAGAAACTTTCTTGGTTTTCTAGATTCCAAAGGATCATTGAAGTGGACATTAATAAGACTAAGGCCATTCAACAGGCTAAACCGCCTTCGAGCAAAAAGAAGCTTCAATGCTTCTTAGTAGGTTAACGTTTTGAGACATTTGATTTCAAATGTTGCAGGGAAAACTAAATTCTTCTCTCCCCTATTGAGACTCAAGTTTAAAAAGGACTTCAAGTGGGAATCAAGCGCCTTTCGAGGCCATCAAGGAGTACTTGATCAGGCCATTAGTGCTGATTCCACCAAAGTACGGCAAACTTTTGAAGATTTATGCCCCTGCTTCTAATGAATCTATTGGATGTTTGCTAGTATAAGACATTGAGCAAGTGTTTGAACAAGCAAGGTTCTACCTTGGCCATTGCTTAAATGAATGTAAAATAAAATACTCCTCGATTGAGACATTGTGTCTATCTTTATTCTATGCGATGGTGAATTGAGACATTATTTCTTAGCTTTTACCATATATGTGGTTACTCAAACATATGTCCTTAAATACATGCTGGATAGACCCCTGATGAGGACAAGATTAAACAAGTGGAGTATTGCTCTACTTTAGTTTGAGTTAGTCTATGCGTCACAAAAATCAGTCAATGGTCAAGCCTTAGAAGACTTTTTAGCTATCCAAACATTTATACTAGCTTAGACTATGAGCCAAACTAGCTCCTAGTGGTGGAAATGGTTCTTTGAAAGTTATACTTCGATAGATCAAGGACCAATTCGAGCGTCCAAGTTGGGATAGTGATTGAGTCCCCTGCTGGGATCATCACCAAGTTATTTTTATTATTATTTTTTTTTGGGATGTCAATGTGATATACCATATATGAGAAAATATATATATATGTACAAGTCTACGAGGGGCGTACCCCAAGTCATGGTCAGAAAGGCCCAGATCAATGAATTAAAAAATGAATCAGAAACAAAGCAAAAAGCACCAAAGGTCAACATGACCATCAAAAAAAAAAAAAAAAGCTGAAACCCAACAAAACTAACGCTTAATCCCCCACTCTTGCAGAAGCTGAGTGTGACGATAAGCATGATGGAGCATAGGGGCAACAATGAGACGGCTGCGGACCAATCCTGTGATCTCCTTAATGACAGCAGAAAAATGTCTGGACTGAGAATGTTGAATCCTGTTATCATCACCAAATTAACTATTACCTTAGTTGGCAAGTGCTCCAACAATATGGCAGAGTATGAGGCATTAATCATAGGCTTATAGACTCTCTTGGAGATGCAAGTCCCTAATGTCATCATTAAAGGGGATTCATAGTTGGTCATTTGCCAAGTAAAAGGGGAATTTCAGTGTTTAAGTGATACCTTGAACAAATATTTTTTTAGTAGTACAAGATACTATTGAACAAATTTGATGGTTTGCAGTTTGAAAATATCCCCAGATAACAAAACAAAGCAGGCAGTGACTTCGCTCAGTTAACTTCAGGGTACAAGTTGCTTAGGACTTGGTGTGAAAAAAGCTTGGTCATCAAGACTTAAGTTTTAGACCATGACGTCAAATTCACTGAGTCTTCACTGCTGGGAGTGAAACCATACCAAGTCAACACCTGGATTGCTTCGAAACCCATCAAATTGTAACAAGTCAGCATGAGGACTAGAGGAAACCTTTCATGGATTACTTCAAGAGCCCTCAAGACTACGTTAAAGACAGAAAAATAAAACTGAGAGCTCATAGATGATATCTAAATGATGAATTTGGAGAGTTATATAAGAACAACGCTAATGGAGTGCTTCTCAAGTGCCTTGACTTGGACAAAGCAATGCTAGTAATGGTAAGCCCATGACGGTATATGTGACTGGCAAAAAAATGCATTGGCTCATCAGACGTTTTGGCTATTGCCATCAATGATGGATGATTGCATAAAGTACGCCAAAGGGTGTAGAGCGTGCCAAAGATATGGTCATATCCTAAGAGTCTCTGTAGCTGAGATACATGTTATTGTCAAACCATGGCCCTAGGGCTGTAAATGAGCTGAGCTGGTCGTAAGCCCTCGCGAGCCAGCTTGGCATAAAGCTCATATTGCTCGGCTCGTTACGAGCTCAAGCCGAGCCAAGCAAAGCTGGCTCCTTAAGCTAAACGAGACGGGCCCGAACCATATAATGCTCGAGCTCGTAAGCTCGCGAGCCTAAATATAAAAAGTAGTTTATGTTATACAATATTTATTTAACTACTCATTCACATTAGTGGTAATTAAAGTTTTAGATATTGTAATTACTAGTTTTAAATAAATGTTACAAATTATTTACGAAAAAAGGGGTAATTAAATGTGCATGCAAGTATGTAAATTCCAATGCTAATGTTAAGACTCCCGTGCTGCACATGCTTGCCTTTACACCTTCCAAGAGTAAAATATGTATTTTAAATATTTGTTTATCATCTAAAATTAAAAAAAAAGCATATAAGTTGTTAAAATTTAGTTTCATACACTCCCTTATGAACAAAAATGAACATTTTTATCCTTTATCCAAAACACATTTTGATATATATTAATCTTTTGTGCTGTGTAATTGAAATTAAAAAGTAGGTACGCTTTTTATAAATTTTTCATCTTTTATTGAATTATTTCTGACTTGTTTTTCTTTTCTTAGGTGCAAATCAAATCAAATAATTTTAGATGTTTAATTTATTTGTCTTGCAGTAGTTCTATAAATTAGTTTATATTATCTGCACTCTAGTATATGTTCTTTTAAGATGTATGTTAATTTATTTGTCTTGCTTCTATTTTGTACATTTTTATGTTAATTTATTTGTCTTGCTTCTATTTTGTACAATTTTATATTATTTGTTATAGAAATTATAAGTTTGCAATTTAAAATTTAGGCTTAGTTGAGTAATTAAACAAAAATAAGGTAAGGTGGATGACTCCAAGTGAAATAAGCTTGAGCTCGAACTTATGGTGAGCCAGTCTTGGGCTCAACTCGAGCCTAAGCTTGAAATTTTCGGGCTTTGCAAGCTCTGCGCCAAGCTCGAGCCGAGCCAAATGTTAACTAGCCAAGCCTCGAGCCTATTCAGCTCAGGCTCGGCTCAGCTCGGCTCGGCTCGGCTCATTTACACCCCTACATGGCCCTTTAGAGGTTGGGCAATGGACATCATAGGGAAGATTAATCCCCCATCTGGCAAGCAACACTCTTACATCTTATGTAGGTTTAGGATCCCAGAAACCATTAGTGTGGACTAAGCTAAGTTGTTCAATGAGGCTAAGATTAAGAAGTTCACCAAGAGTTTCAATATAGAAATCTTGAACTCAACCCTCTACTACACTCAAGCTAATGGTCATGCAGAGTTAACAAACAAGATTTTGAAGGCCAACATTAAGAAAATGATTAAGAACAATCCAAGGAAGTGGCATGAACTGCAACTAGATGCTCTTTGGGCTTACAGAACGTCCAAACGCAAAGCAACTGAGACAACTCCCTTCCATATGATGACATGCTCCCAATAGAAGTCACAGTTTAGTCTACTAGGCTGGCAAACCAAGGAAAGTTTTTTAAACTTGAGTATGAGCAGGCTATGTTGGACGAGCTAACTAACTTGGACCAAATTAGGCTTAGCGCCCTTCATAAGTTGGAAAAACAAAAGAAAAGGGTGGCCAAAGCCTACAATAAGAAGGTTAAACCTAGGTCTTTTGACTTAGGGGATTTAGTCTTGAAGGGTGTTCTACCCATTGGCCAAAAAGATTGTGATTTTGGGAAATGGTCTCCAAACTAGGAAGGCCCATTTAGAGTCACAGAGGTATTTAGAGGTAATTCCTACTTACTCCAAGACCTAGATGGAAGAACTTACCCAAGCACCATCAATGGAAGGTCCCTAAAGAAATATGTGACATCAATTTGAGATTCTAATAAGGAAGTTCTCAAGTTTGGATTCCCTGAATTATGGGCTCAGTTTGATATCAATATCTAGAGGACTAATTCCATGATTCTTAAGTTAGAAAATAGAAGAAAAAGGAACCGCCAAACTCAGAGATGTATTTGATAAAAATGCATATTTCATTAATATTGTTGAGGAGTACATGGCTTACATACAAAGTAATACAAGAAAGTGCATTCGAAGTGCTTCGTTTCAACAAAGAGAGAGCACAGAGCAGAAAAGTGAAGATTTCAAGCCCTATGATACTTATAGACACACGGGAAAAAAAGCAAATGATAAACAGTGTTCTCTTGAGCTCCTTGTAGCAATAAGGGTCAAATCAAGTAGATTTTTTTACCTGTTGTAAATATGAATTTACCAACGACTAAAAGGGTTCATTTATTTAAATCCTAATTTTGAGAGAGATGGGACGACGTTGTTTTGAACCAAAGTGCCACGTGCTTACCACGTGAGGTCCTCCTCGAGAGGAATCAAGTCTTGAAATGCTACGATAGGGACGTCTTGAGCTCAACATTCTAAGAAGTTTGTCACCCTAACAAGGGTACCAACCACTCAAGGCTCGAGATAGTTGAAGGATGATGGGAGCTCAAGCTTAAGGGATTGTCAAGAAGGCTGCATGACAGGTGGTTTCCAACTCGAGACAATTACTTGGAGTGCAATCTATGATACATGGGCGCTAAGCTTAATCCAAGGGAATGTGGGGCTTCTATAAGGGACTTCAGCTGAAAATCCTTGATTGTGTTGGTCCCGCACTACTATAACTGCTTAATAAGTCAAGTGAACTTAGGTTTGCCCCATTGATTCGGGCTTTAAAGGCCAAGGCTTGACCTTTATTGTATATGTCCTAGTTTACTGACCTGAGTACGGTTTTCTCCACCTAAATTTTTTCAGACCTAAACTCATTCATGTTATTATAAGTCAAGGGTGTTAGACTTAAAAACCTGATTGACTAAGGCTTGTAGGTGGATTGCTGAGCTCTTAGGTCTCTCTCCACCCCAGTTTTTAAGTGTATGAGGAAAGGCATAAGTGGGCTTTGCTTCGTTACTGTAACTGTCACTTGAGTTAGGTCCATATCCCTTTAGTTTTTGTCAACCAATTTATAAAAAATTCCACAAAATTATTTAACCAGATCTTCTTCATTAAAGCATAAGCTGAACTCATGGTATAACCAAAGTTAGATACACCAAAATTTCACAACCTTTTCTCTTAAAATGGTGAATGTTTGAAGTTCAAGACATGCAGTGTGAATTTAGTCTCACTCCCTAGTCACAGAGAGCCTTTTTACACATTTGTTTTGTTTAAATTTTTACGGCGATCACATCACACTTAATTGCAAACAAATAGAGCAAACAACAAGCTGGGCTTTATATCGAACAACCTCGCCATGGGCATTCAATTTAACCCCATAGACGTACTCACATCTGAGGGCACCAACACACCGTCACCGGATCCCATTACAACTCCGAAGTTAAGCATGCTTGGACGAGAGTAGTACCAGGATGGGTGACCTCCTGGGAAGTCCTCACCCTCATGTTGGGGGCATTGGGAAATAGCCTCTCTTCAGGTTAACACCCTGAGGGGGGGAGGCTGTGTACATCCATGCCCCCCCCCCCCCCCCCCCCCCCCCCCCCAAAACCCCCCCAACACCCTACATAGGCGGGAGCCCTTGAGGCACTGGGTATGTTCCTAGACATACTCACATCCAATAGCCCACTTGCCAATGGGTAATGTAGCAATCCTCCAAGTCTTGTTTTGTTGAAGAGCCTAAATCTCAGTGTCCATAGCATCCCTCCAGTACTCAAACCAAACGGCCTCATGATAATGTGTAGGTTTCTGATGAGAGGACAAAGTGGTGACAAAGGCTTTAGAGTTGGGGTTAACTTGCCATAAGATATGATAGTGGATAGAGCATAGGAAATGGAAGATGGGAGTGGAGAGGATTGGGTGCTTTTGAGTCGAAGCATTGGGTTCAAGGGAAACCGGTTTATCGGACACTTCTTCCACCATAGCCCGAATTTGATCATAAATGATATTATAATTTGCAGCCATATTTCGCTCCAAAACATATCAATAGAGGACAATCAAAGATAAAATTCAGAAAAAAAAAAAAAAAAAATTAGTGATGCAGGAGTTAGGGTTTCGAATTTGCAAACCCAAAAACGACAAAAAGCACTGGACAAATATCAGGGAAAGAGCAAGCAGATGTTGAGCTCTGATACCATATTAAATTTCATTGGGCCTTTAGGTCCGACTCACGAAGTTGGAACATACAAGATCCACACATAAACCCAAGTGGAGTTCCATCCTAAAACCAATTGGCATTAAATGGAGTAACCTACTAGACTTATAAATTAATCTCTTTATTCTCACAACTCCAATGTGAGATTCTTATACTAGACTCATATGATATCAAAGCAAGTTGGTAATCCCGATCTCTTATCTGTTGGAACCATGTCCTTAGAAAGAGGGGTGCGTTTGAAATTGTTGCGACCAAGGGCTTCTCCAATGTACTGAATCCAATTGCACTGGAGAAGGTGAGGGATGTGTTTGAAGTAAACTCACATGTGAGGGAGAGTGTCGAGTATTCCACACGTTAGTCTTGTATAAGAATCCCGCATTGGAGTTGTGAGAGTAAAGAGGTCAATTTATAAGTTTAGTGGATTAATCCACCTAACGCAAATTAGTTTTAGGATGGAACCCCATTTGAGCTTGCATGTGGATTTCGTATAATTAAACTCCGTGGGTCGGGCCTAAAGGCCCGATAAAATTTAACATCTAAGCCACCAAAATCTGAGTACTAAGCCTACCCTCGAAGCCCCAAATTTGCTTTCATGAATGAATCCCTATATACACATTTTAAATAAAGAGTAATATAAAGCGTCCCTGACGACATTTCGGCACATTCCCTTTCCAATAAATAAGAAGGGAAGGACGTTTTCCTTTGATCCACAAAAAAAGAGGGGATGAAGAAGCAATCTTGACCATGGTACTCAACATGTAACAAAAAATGCTCAAACTTTAGTCCCATTTACTTTCTCTAAATTCACCTTTCCTTATTGAAGAATCCGCACAAATGTAAATACGTAAATGATAAAATATTCGAACTTTGCTGTACCTTATTTTATATATATATATATATATATATATATATATATATATAATAAGTTAATAATTTTTGTTCAAAATTTCAAAAATGATAATTTCTCTGCATTATAATTTAAAGGTAATGAAGCAGGGATTGATTATAAAGTAAAGAAAGAGAGAGAGGTGGGAGAGGTGACAAGACATGAGAGTGTCCATATAGAGCCCAAACATCTGTTCACTTTATTACCCTTTTTAAGCCATTTTTCAAGATTGCAAAAATTATGCAGACAACGACTATTAAGGTCACGTCATATTGATGCCACCGTGTCTTCATTTTCATATTACTGTCTAAACTTTGTGACATCACTTTCACCTCAAAACCTTACTAACCCCAATTCCACAAGTTCTATTTTTTTAACTATTATTTTTGTCACATTATTAAAAATCTAGTTTCACTAACAAATAACACTTCTCCCCATTAACAATGCCCTATTCTTTAACCTCATTTTATATTTTTTTAATTATTTTAATAGTTAATGTTATTTATATTATTTTAGTTATTCAATATATATGACTAAAATTTTAAATTCGGAAAACTATTTGAATTTTAAGTCTAGAGCTATTAAAAGAATTGATTAAAATTATAAAAATAAGGACTTGTTTTTTAAGAAAGAACTTGGTATGAATAATTAGATAGAAGGCATTACTTAAATTTGGTGTGTATAAATTTGATAAAATTTAGAATGTATTTTTGATAAATGATGTATTTTGTTCACTAAAAAAATTAATTTTAAACTAAAAATAATAATAATAAATCATATAGGGCTCCTGTTGTGTAAAAATATCAAAATTAAACAAGACAAGAGAATAATTCTCATTTTTTTACTTGGATTGATAGAAATGATATACAAACTTAAGCTTAAATAAAAAAAAGAAGACAAAAATCAAAAGACATAAAGAAAACCATAGAATCCTAAGTGACATGAGGAAGAAAAATAAAATAAATGGGTGTTAATATTGGCCATCATTGGCCGGTTACAAAGGCCGAGGGAGAGAGAGAGGAAGAGACTTCTATGTCTTCAGTGAAAATCTTGAATGCCTTGAATTTCTTCACTTGAATACCTTGTAAAGATGCCATGGAATATACTATCCTAACTATGTACATGGAAGAAACAATACAAAGTGATACATGATAAATATAAATAAATAAATACTAGTATTTTAACACTCTCCCTCAAGTTAGAGCATGAAGATTCACCATGCCCAACTCGCGAAAAAGAGTCAAATAGTTTGAAGAACTCAAAGCTTTAGTGAAAATGTCTGCAACTTTATTTGTCGAATGAACAAAAGATGTAGTGATTTCTTTAGCCAACAGTTTCTCACGAACAAAATGACAATCAAGCTCAATGTGCTTAGTTCTCTCAATATATAAGACGAAAATTATAAATTCAAAAAACTATTTGAATTTTAAGTCCGAGGATATTGAAAGAATTGATTAAATATATGAAAATAAGGATTTGTTTTTAAAAAAGAACTTGGTATGAATAATTAGATAGAAGACATTGCTTAAATTTGGTGTGTATAAATTTGATAAAATTAAAATGTATTTTTGATAAAAATGATATATATTATTCACTAAAAAAACAAATTTTAAACTAAAAAAATAATAAAAAAGCATATAGGGCTCCTGTTACCGTTTGGGTCTCACCTTACAAACCTTTAAGTTTCGGACATTTACCATAAGAATATCCTAATATATATATATATATGGTGACGTTCTTAGGAGAGGGTGAAAGCGTGAGAGGGGCGAATCCTAGCCTTCCATTGTAATGGACGACCAAGATTTGTTGGACATTAAAAAAAATAACAATTTATGGCTAAGATTTGTCGAGTATTGAGGAAAAAAAACAATTTCCCTTTCTTACCCCGTCTTTCTTTCTACCCCATGAAAAGGTATGGGCCGTAAATTTTTTTTTTTTTTTAATATTTAACAATTCTTGGTCATCCATTACAATGGAAGGCCAGGATTCATCCCCTCATGCTCTTGCCCTCTCATAAGAATGGCACCATATATATATATATATAATGAGGACTTTGGAATTTGAAAATTTTATCAATTAGATAACTTATCCGAAACCAATTATATTTTTGTATAAATACGGGCAATTTTCACAAGAAAATGTTTATGCATTTTACGATTACAATAATATATATGAGATCGATATGCAGTTTTGTTGTGAAAATCTAATGAAATACGAAAAAAATTCAATAAATTTTATTTCAAAGCTACTAGTTCAGCTACAGAGTCCTCGATCATATGTGCTGGAAAACCACCTAAGGGTCCTAAATTCCCACCAACAATCATAGGGTCTAAGTTGATTTAGCCTTCCCATCATAAAGGATGGAGGCTACCAATCTACTTATCAAAAAAAAAAAAATTTGAGGCTATCTATCTCTAAGTTTCGTATGGTCCGGAACCCCAAAAAAGTTATTCACACGTGTGTCCGATTTTGAACATCAATACCTTTAAATTGCGGAAACTCATAGAGATAAATTGGTTCTTGACTTTATCATCTTCCTTATTGGTCTCGCCCTGCAAACGGGTTGTGGGCACCCCTACTGATAGCCGAGAAGGAGTGACTCTAATACCAAATGATAGGACCTTAGTTGGTTAAAGAATCGAACTCAATTTCTCAACCAAATTACAGTTTAAATTTTCTAGAAATAGTGAAGGGAAATAAAGAGATGGAAGGGAGAGAGGAGAAGAAGAGAAAACTAAGAAGGAAAATACATTCAAATTCATAAGCATAGCTCAAAAATGCACTATCCACCATTTATATAGGTTATTGCTGGAGTTATAGGACGGTTACATGAAAATGTGTCGAGTATTCCCTCCAACTAGGAGGAAGAAGCTCAAATTTAGTTGGGCTTACTTATTACTTTGATACAATAAATATTTGTAATTACAATAAGAGAAAACGAAAATAAGGTAAAAAGGGGTGGGGACTGCTATCAAAAATAGAGTAAAATACTGCAGAAAAAATGCAAAAAATAGAGAGGTAGAGAGAGAAAATCACAGAGGAGAGAGAGGTTACGTAGAAACTTTCCGATTCCGATCGACATTCAAACGTTCTCTAATTGGATGAAATTGTACTATGTTGTTCTTGCTATATATTGATCTTCATAACCAACAGTAGGATCGTCATTTCACCTCTCCAAAGTTGATATTTCGCTCAGCCCTAATTCCTAAACGAATTTTGATATTTTCCACTAGGGTGAGAAATTTGGGAGATTTGTCATTCCAAAAACTTTCTTGATGTTTTATGTGCATCTAGCGTGGCCTAGAGAAGATATATTAGTTGTAACTCTTTTTGATTTGGTGATAGTGGAAAAAAGGTACCGTTTATTGACGATCCCATGGTTTTTCCATTCATATTGGAGGAGTTTTCCACATAAAAATCGTCTCTTTTTGCTTTTTTATGGGTTAATTTGTTTAATAATTGTTCCATTCTTAGTTGCGATTTGTGGTGATTTTGTAATTGTCTATTTGATTAACACAAAAGGAGAAATAGGTTATTTTCCCCAACAAAATGTTTTATTCATTCATAGTCGCTCTTCTTTGCTGCCTAACATTCTTCGAACTTGGTGAATGTAGTGTTGATTATCTTTGCTAGCCAACACAAAGAGGAAAATAGTTATTTTTCCCAACAAAATATTATTTTCCCCAACAAAATGTTGTATTGATTCATAAATGACTTAGAACAGTAATGAACATCACAGTATGACAACTTTGTTCTGTTTCATCTTTCCTCTTTGTTTATCTTTTAATATGTTTAATTATCTTTGGTCGAAATTATCTTGCTTAAGTTCAACGTCCAATAAAATTAATCAAAATATTTTTCAACTAAGACTCTCAATCAGTCGATAACAGCTTTAATCTGCTATCTCAAGTTAACTTTGAGTCTCTCAAAAATGTTTGTTACAAATTTGTTTTACTTCCCCAACACTTAGTACATTGATACTGAATACAGTAATACATATGTTCTCAAAATCTTTACATAATAAACTCACTGATCGACCATCATGGTGCGAAGCTCAATTGGAAAGAATATGAATTCAAGGAAGAGAGTGAGGTAAAAGTAGATCCTTCCTTCTAAACATGGAAATAATAACTTAAAGACAGTATGATAAACCTTCACTCTTCTATCATATTCTAAAAATACACAAATTCCACTAATTATCGTCTCTTTACAAACTTGAAAATTAGGAATATCCTTGTATTAGGAAACATAATGCCAGATACACTTTCCAACCACAATGGGATATTGGGAAAAAAAAAAAAGTATACAAACAAATGCTAACGAAAGGTATCTAATACCTACATGCATAGAACAAACAAAGAAAGGACCAAAATGCCACACCCTCGAAGAAATATAATCTAAAGGTTGATTATAGTTCTTCATCGCGGCCCCTATTAGACGTCCCTGTGGCCTTTTCCTTGGCACTTTGCAAGATCTCGGCTGCTTTATTCTTGGCGGCATTGTAGGCTTCTTTAGCTTTCTCCGTGGCGGATGCCAGGTGCTCCTCTGCCTCTGCCGCTGCTTTCTTGCTCTCCTCTGACACGCTCTCACCCCACTCAGATGCCGCCTCCTTGGCCTCTCCTGCCTTCTGTGCTGATGCATCTTTGGCCAGCTCTGCTTGTTCATAGGCCTTCTGCGTGGCCTCACCTTCTTTTTGTGCGGTTGCATCTTTGGCTTCGCCCGTCTTTTGTGTCGCCTTGTCTTTGGCACAATTTGCTTGCTCATACGCATTTTCCTTAGCCTCCTTTGCTTTCTGTGCAGTAGCATCCTTGGCTTCCCCTGCCTTATAAGCTACCTTTTCCTTGACCCACTCTGCTTGGTCATAGGCCTTCTCCTTAGTCTCCCCTACCTTCTGTGCAACGGCATCCTTGGCCCAATTTGCTTGCTCATAGGCTTCCTCTTTGGCTTCCCTGGCCTTCTGTGCAATTGTATCCTTAGCCTCCCCTGCCTTATCAATTACCTTTTCCTTGATCGACCCTGCTTGATCATGGGCCTTCTCCTTGGCCTCCCCTGCCTTCTTCGCAGCGGCATCCTTGGCCCACTCTGCTTGGTCATAAGCCTTCTCTTTCCCCTCTCCTGCCCTTTGTGCAGCTGCATCCTTGGCCCACTCTGCCTTCTCGTAGACATTTCCCTTAGCCTCCTCCACCTTCTGTGCAGCTGCATCCTTAGCCTCCGCCGCCTTATGAGCTACCTTTTCCTTGACCAACTTTGCTTGGTCATAGGCCTTCTCCTTAGCCTCCCCTCCCTTCTGTGCAGCAGCGTCCGTGGCCCACTCCGCTTGATTACAAGCCTTCTCGCTGGCCTCTCCTGCCTTTTGTGCAGCAACATCCTTGGCCCACTCTGCCTTCTCCTTGGCCTCATGTGCCTTCCGTGCAGTTGCATCCTTGGCCTCACCTACCCTTTGTGCAATTGCATCTTTGGTCTCGCTTGCTTTCTGCGCCACCGTGTCCTTGGTCCACCCCACCTGCTCATAAGGCTTCGCCTTAGCATTGTCAACCTTCTCGTATGTCATATCCTTTGCCTTCTGTGATGCCTCATTACCAGTCTCGGAGGCCTTGTCTTTCACCTTCTGCACTTTCTCCTTAGTCACCTCTGCCTTCTGGTAGGCAGCCTCCTTGGCCGCAGAGGCCTTGTTGACGGCCTCATTGGCAGTTTCCGATGCCTTATCCTTCAAATCCTTTGCCTTCTGTGTTGCTTCACTGGTTGCACCAGATGCCTTTTCTTTTGCTTCTCCAGCCTTGTCTGACACGTATCGTCCGATGTCTGCCACATTCGTTAAAATGTTTTTGTTAAGAAAACTTAAACAAATCTGATATAGTATGATACCAATTTGTTAGGGAAAACTTAATGCGGAAGCGTGGAACCCTAATAACTTGATTCGATTCAAATAATATGACTCACGCAAAACGAGAAGTAAACAAATATGGAGAAAGAAAGAACAAAACAAGAACACACAATATTTACGTGGAACCCCCTCTACAATAGAGAGGGGAGAAAACCACGGGCGGAGATGGAGATTCTTTATTAACTGAACGGAATAATTACAACGACACTTCCCAGAACGAGATATATGGAAGAATTACAATCACTCCCTCTGAACTCTCGTATCACTCAAAATCTTGGAGGAATTACGAAATCACCTCTTTTCTTTCAATGGCGGCGCCTCACCTTTGATTGGATCATAATTGGAGTTAAACTCACCTAAGCCGAAAACCTAAGCCCTTATTTATAGAAGACGGCTAGGGTTTGCGGAAAACGACTCCTGATCCATCGGGTCCCGATCCATCAGCCAAGTGCCAATCGATCAACCCTCTCTCAGCCAAAAATCCCGAATCTTTCCTTAAATCACCCGATCGATCGGATTACCCTACGGCAACCCCATAAAATTAAAACAAATAATTTGAGACATAACTTAACAGTTTTAGGTACACATTACAGTTCCACTAAATCCATGATTTTTTGGGGGTCTCTTGTACATAAATCAGTAAAAAGCAAGAACGCCCTTAAAATGGATACAGAACACATAGTATCAAGTAAGAGTAATAAGAACGTTTTTAGGGAATAATTATACAAAAGAATATGCATTGACTACTAAAGTAAGTAATTAAATTGACATACATATCATTCTCATCTGAAATTATTTTCTTGTAACTCAAATTAATTTTGATATGGAAAACGTAAGTTTATGTGTTCGAAACTCATCGCACTAGATGTGGCTAGTCCTATAATAGTTTTAAACTAAATTTACCATTCTTCACATACCAGAACCAAATTCCCCAATCTTCTCTTGACCCCTCCGAGCAGCCTCGCCATGGCCATCGTCGTGCTTGAACTCGAGCCCTTCCTGAATCTTGTCCTTGGCCCACCCGGCCCACGACTCCGACGTCTCCTTAGCTTCCCTCCCCACTTGTTTCACCTCCTGCCCCGCCTCTCCCGTATGCCCCACCGCCTCTTCCCTAGCTGCCCGGCCAACCCCAGCCGCAATCGAGTAGTTCCCCACCGCCCCTCTTACCACCACCACCAGCACCACCGCTAGAAACGCTAGGTGGCTAGGCCTAATGAACGCCATTACTATAAGCTATAAATTTGTCTTCTACCTTCAAATGATCAATTTTTGAACAAGAGAACTATGTGGACGGGGACATAAGCAAAGTGGTTGAGTGTTATTTTTGGAGGTCAAGCAGTTGATAAAATTAAAAAAACAAAGATTTTGTGCAACGTGGGGGTGGGAGTTTACTAGGGGATGACACGTGTCGATTTGGCGGTTGTAAAACGAGGCAAGTGTCGAGGTGGGGAGAATGTTGTGACACCGCCATGGTTTTAACGGTGAGCTGACGGCGGTCCGTTATATGATGAGTCAAATACTAAAGCATTTTATATGTGATGCAGGGTAAATAGAGTTATCATAGAAGAATTAGCATGTGATGATATGACACTTAATTTACACGGGTGAAAATTATGGATAGAAGATTGTTGCAAAGATATATATATATATATATATATATAGATTTTCTGATAGATTCTTAGTGAAAATATTGGTTAATTATTTCTCAATTAGAAATTATGAACCTAAATATCACATTGATCTTATTTTCTCCAACATAATGAAAATTAATTACTATGCTAGGTGTGGTTTTGAGCGAGAGGGTTTACTGAAACATACATGGCAGAAATGTTGTCATGGTGAAGGCCCACAAGTTGACAAAGGAATGCACTAAAATCATATGGAAGTTGACAAACTTTATAAGCTAAGCCCGGGTGCCTCATAGAATGTCAATACTCGATATTCTGACTATATAGTGAATTATGATACCGTAGGCTTCTTCAACTCAGGATTAGGCTGAATGAGTCATTGATGACTATGATGCTATTGACATATGAGAGGAACAACGTAATTACTTGACAAGTGTAGTACATAAAAAGCGAGAGATCAACACGTGAATATATAAAAGCCCAATTAAATCAAAGGCAATGTTAAAATGTTGAAACCAAGCCCGAGGTATCTGCTACCATAAATGGACTTAAGAAAACAAAAAATATGATTGGGAAAGGTGGGGTGAAGAAATCCAAGGTGCTTCATATAAACTTCCACATTAAGGAAGAGTCTAGGAAGGCATTTTTATCATCAAGTTATGTAATGATCCAAAAAAGCGTAATGGCAAGAAAGAGGATAACTCACACTATAGTGCCTTTGATAATAGAGCTAAAGATCTTGTGCTGGTCAATATCCGATTGTTGGGTGAAACCGTGAGACAAGTGTTGTAATATTTAACTGAGCTATCTACTCTATATTGAACCTTATATTTTTAGGTGTTACTAATTAGGTTTTTTGAATAGTCATCGTAGTGGACTCTAATTATCCCAAAAAGGGGTAAATTAATTCCAAATTACGTCGTTTCACCTTTGGGTTTTCAAATAAACTAGGTCATATATACTAGTTTCCAAGTCAATTTTTTGGGTGTGAATGGCTTCAGCACCTCTATTTAGTGACAAATTCTATTTCTAGTTTTCAGTGTTTGATAACAACTACTTTCCTTATTTTCCATTTTTAGTTCCCAAAAAACTAGCACAAAAACTAAAAAAATTAAAATAAAAAAATAAGAAAATATTCATTACCAAAAATCTAAATTTGAATTTCTAAAAAGAACATAATACCAAACATGTCCCTATATTTTTTAATAAGCATTTAGTGATCTACTATACAATATCTATAATAGCAACGAGCGCAACCACAACTTGAACACAACTCCAATTTGCTCATATGGTGTTGCAGTCAAGTAAGCAGCTTAGCGTATAAAAAGCTTAATCTAGTAGTAATGATCATTAGAGACCAAAGATGCCACTTGAAATTATATCCCACTAGTAGCAAAATACCCCCTACCCCCTCCTTACCAACCTTTAAAAAAAAGGATAATATTTGTAAAAACCTCCAAACTATTAGTCAAAATCAAATTGACCCCCCCCCCCCCCCCAAAAAAAAAAAAAAAATCATCACACCCCCAATCTACTCGTTAAAATCAATGCAATCCTTTCAACTTCTAAATCACACAGCTAATGTATATGCCATGAGATCAAGCAGCTCACAAATCAAGCCGACCCATCAGCCAAATACCCGCAATAGTAAATCATCCCACAAACCTATTAACACCCTACAAACATCACCAAAACAGAAAAACAAAAGAAAAAATACATTTCATTATAACATAGCTTATGTATGCCTACCAGAGTCATTTCTCCACATAACCATAACTCATACTTAACAGCCTTTACATTTCTTCATAGTCACTTAACCCACCATCATCAGAGAATTCATAGTACTCATCATCTGAAACAAAGTCTAACTCGTCCACTTCGTTTACATAAACCTCATCAAAATCACTGTCATAATCTGTATAATCCACAGTAACGAACTTATAATCATCTGTTGAGTCATATGGGCGCCTCAGACTCTTAATCTGCTCATCGCATCTTTTCCTTAAGTTCCCCGAAAAATAAACATGGAAACACGCGCGGAGATCAAGAGATTCAAGGCAAGGGCAACCATCAAGAATCGCCTGTAAACCGTCATCAGTGAGACTATTCCCCACTAGCTGAAGGTGGCGCAACTCGGGCATGCTCTGGGAAATCGCGAGTGCCTCCTCGTCACTGGCAAAATTCGGGTTTCGAGATCCTTGTTCGTTCAATTTGAATGTTTTAAGCGTGGAGCAATGGGGAATGATGGCTTTGATGCCTTCCACTGAGAAGGAACAGAGGCTGAGTTCAACTTCCTCCAGTGAAGGGAACTTCTTTAAAGCTTCAATCAGCGCACTTGCAGTTATGAAGTAGCAGCACGCAAGTCGGAGGCACTTTAGCTGATTTGATCTGTCACACATTGTAATGCCGAGATCAACAAATGAGTTTTAGTGACATTACTAAATAAAGGGCTTTTGAAGAATAATGGCTGCTGCGTGTGGGATTTTGAGTTAGCAGTCAAGCAATTGAATGGTATGCGATGATGGTTTTGTAGTCACCTCCACAAGACATTGTATCTTATTTATTTAAACATACTTATATATGTGTTTACATGTTAGAAAGCTATCAAAGGAATGCTAAAATTACTAATTGTATGACTTCAAATAAATTCCAACATGATCACCACAGCACATTATGTAATGCCCACGACAGCATTTCCAGTACATAACAGCTGCGAAGCTGTGAACGTGAACGCACTTTAACTTCCAAAGACAGTCCACATAAATGTCATTTCAACAGAACAGACCAAGCCAAGCAGAACAGGGATAAATTTGTCGTGCATGGACATGGACCAACCTATTATTTTCAGTCTAAATGACTCCAACAGTTGCACGTTTATGGATTCACCATATGAAAGGTTGACGAGCCACAATGACATGAAACAGTGAAATATTACTCGAAATTAAAGTGAACCCAAGCTTTGTTTCGTTGCACACCTCCCTCGACTATCATTATATACTTCATAGACGCTACCACAATTCCATCCAATTTTTTAAATCCATTAGTAGCCAAAATCACGTACACATCATGTGATTAGCTGAATTTAGACTCCCCGGTGCGATTTAGCTCACCAATGGAGTTTAAAAGAACTTAAAACATAATTGTTATGGAGGTTTAACTAATACAGATGGATAGCTGAATGGGGGTGACGATGAATTTTAAAGTTGATGCGGTTACACTTTCATTTCAAACAATAGTTTATTTCCCTAAAGGAATCAGAGTATTTTCCCTTTTTCCTTTTTCCTTTTTCCTTTTTTCAAGGCTCTGTTCAACAAGAACCACCAGGACCCTGCATACATGAACTTGAAACTTCTTGTTAACACGTGGAAAAGAAAAACAGCGTTAATTTGCCACACGCTTTTATTAGCTACACGTCACCAAGTAGGTTTGAAGGACTAAGCACATAACATGGAAATTGAATTCAATGACTGCCATTCACAGCCACCAATAGTGCAGCTACCACTCATGTTCGTTACCCCCATTTGGCAACTAGGTAAGGTTAATAGGGGGAAAGGCTTTACCCTTGTTTGGAAAATCTTTTTGAAGGGTAAAATTTACCCCATTACCCCTATTTTCTTTACACCCAACCCACCCCCGGGAGTGGGTAAAGCTTTAATAAATTTAAGACAAATTTGTCCTTAATTTAACTAAACTCTTTTTACCCTTGCACCTTTATCCAATACCGAAATAAAAATAACCCATTTACCCCTCATTATTAAAGGTAGAATAATCTCTTACATTCCCCCTCTTTACCTAATTGCGAAACAACTTGGCTGCTTAGCTCCTGTTTGGTTATGGATTGGCTGCACCATCAATGTAAACTTAATTTCTTCATTTTTCTTTCCTTTTCCAAAATTAAGTGTATGAGTGGGAAAGAGATTTTATCCTTCTGTTCTTTTTAGGGTTGAGGACCCTTCCGAAATAGTCTCTTTGCAAGGCAGCACCCTGAAGGGGTAAGGCTGTTTATAACTTACCCACCTCAGAGTGGGCACTAAGCTGCTGTTGTTGTTGGGTGGGAAAGAGATTTTGGAGAGATTGTATTGTAGTTTTAAGAATAACAGGGATGGGAGCATGGTTATCAAAATCGCGATCCGGATCGTAGGATCGTACGATCCTACGATCCTACTATGCCCAATCGACCCGGATCGTGTAAAAAATCGTAAAAAAGTAGAATCGCAAAAATTTGAAGTAGGATCGGTAGGATCGACGATTCTGACCGATCCTACCGAGTTTGATAACATAAAATTACAAAATTAAAAAAAAAAAAAGAAAAAGAAAAACCCAGCCCCCCCTCCCCGCGTTTCTCTCTCCTCCCTCCGTCACTCACTCACCCATCCCCTTTCCCTTCCCCCTTAACCCTAACCCCAACCCCAACCCAAACCCCAACCACAACCAACCAACCACCACCAATCACCACCACAACGCCAGCCGCCAGCCATGCCACCGACCGACTGCCGCCAGCCATGCCACCGACCGACTGCCACCAGCCAAGTTCTGACACGACCATAGCTTATTTTCTTTGGGGGTAAAAATTCCTAATTTTTGTTTAATTTCTTATTCTTCTAGTATATTATTGAGTTACTTGGTAATTGTTTTGATTTACATTTTGTTTATTTTAAGCTTGGTTTTGTTTTGCTTTGTTTAATTTCTAATTTTTTCAAAGAAGTTTTCCTTTGTTATCTAAGTATATCCATTTGAACTTTTGTGTTGAATTGTTGATTACTTGATTGTAGTCAATTTTATTAATTTTATTATATTTCTTCAACTTTATAATGCAATATATTGTTCCCTAGTTTTAATGTTAACTTGATTGTTGATTTATATTATGTATTGAACTACAAATTTGTTTAACTTATTAATCTCATATTCACTAATTATGAATGCTTCCTCTTTTTAATTTTAGTCTTTAAGTTGTACTTGTGTTATTCATATATATTTAACTTATACATTTCAGATTTATCTATCATATTTGATTTTGATACTTATGAAATTGAACTTAATTTGTGGGTATAGTTTAAATGGCGTCTTCATTGTATATTTGAGGCTTACAATTCGATTTTTATGGATACAAGCTAGTGTTTTACACAAAAAGTAGAATCTTACGATTCACGATCCTGAGAACCCCTCACCGATCCTACGTAGAATCCCGATTCTGACAACCTTGGATGGGAGCAGATATGGATATAGGCCAAGTCCAAGATCCAACCTTAGCACTCTTCAGCTTGAAACATCATGAGAATTGGCCAGGATAAGCAACAATTCCAACAGCATACGATGCAATTTTTAAAATCAGTCATCATAAATCAAATGATGATATATCTAAGATTGCCACATTGAACACCATTATTGGTCAAACAATTGGAAATGCACACCAACCACGCAAATTGAAGGCACATCATGCATACAAATGGACAAGACAATCCTTGAATATGCATAAAGCTATAGATTATTGAAAAAATTAATGCAGATATTCCAAGGATGTTAAACGAACAGCTCCGTGACGGGTATTGGGGCGGGTATATCTATACATTTGGGCGGATATGGAGGAGGCATCCCCCGTACCCGTACCCACCCCGCCCCATTGCCAACCCTAAAGGTCCTTTTTGTCTATCCCTGTAATACTCTATCATCCGCCTTAAGAGAAGCATTGCTTCTATAGTCGATCTACCACGCATAAATCCAAATTGGTTCTCGGAAACCTCTGTTTGTTGCCGTAGCCTTCTCTCTATATGACCCACTCCCACAACTTCAGAGTGCGGCACATTAGTTTGATACCCCGATGGTTGGTGCAACTAGCTACAACGAAAGAAATGCAGCTAAATTAATGACAATGTGCACATGTGTGACAACGGTGACAGCAATCCATTCCTTTCTTCTAGTAAGTGGAGTCGGCTACATTAAACAAAGTATGTTATTTTGCTTCACTAAATCACATGATTTGCACATGTATACAAGGAAAAGAAGGAAAAAAAGAAAAAAAAACTCGTTCATCAAAATCGCAATATTTTATTACAAATCTATAGACGCCATGCCCTCTCTAGCACTAAAAGGAACATACCCTCTCTAGCACTACTAATATCTAATGCTTCTTTCCTTCATCTTCCCTCTACACGTATCCCTATTTTTCATACTTCTTCCCTTCTCCATGTACATGTTTTACACTAACTTTCCCTCCCTCCCTCCCTCATGCATAGTTTAAAACATGTAAGAACTAGTATTCGAATGCATTATGTCTTTCCAATGCATTCTATTTCTAGCAGTTTGCATCTATCTTAAAAATAGGAAAAGAAAGGAGAGGCAAGTCAGACAATAGTTGAAACATACCATCCAGACAAAAAGGTAAAAGAAATATGAATAATAAGACATCATAAAAGGCATAAGCCAAAAACCAAAAAAAGAAGAAAAGAAGAGAAGGAGAACAAAGAGAGTGTAAACATATCAGCAGTACATGAAGTATGTCAGCTATATACGAATAATTGGGCAAGCCACCATCATTAGTATCCAAATCCACTTTTAGGCTTGACCAATATCAGAAGTGGTGAATAAGAAGAAAAAAACAGCAACTCTAGATAGTTACAGCAACTCCAATCTGTGCACAAGCTAAATTAAATATATGTCATCCATGCATAAAACACTGCTTCTTAAATCCATCAAAATCTTAAGCTTATATAGCTAAACTAATGCTACTCTAAATAGTCATTCCTTCTAAAGAATAATTTTCCACAGCACTCTGCTTTAAAAGTCAATTAACATATCACTTCTCTGCTTAGCATCCCATTAAACCATGGGAGAAAATAGCCAAGGGAGAATATGATCTTCATTATTGAGCTTATCATATACATAACATCTATTTCTAGATCATGTTGTGCTCAATGCAACACCATATATATCCAGAACCAGATAAGAAAGAACTCTATTTTCCTACAGGAGGACATGCTACATTAACAATCCAAATATCCATGTTATAAATTTTGGTAGTTAGATCATTGTGATACGTGGCAAGAAAAAGAAATTGTCTACCTTTGATAAGACATTTTACATAACCAATAATTAGCAGATATGAGGCACAAGATTCCACGCTAATCCCTCTAGTCTACATCTAACACACATAATCTCCCTACATAAAGAAATTGTCTACTTTTTTTGTAATTGTGTTCCCGTCTTAGAATGAACAAACAGATTTTTTTATCTTAGGGATCTATCTTCATGTCACTTCCATAGTGGCAGATGACATAAATTTTTTTATCTTAGTTGTTACACAGAGATAGACCTTCAAGCATGGAATCAAATAAAAGACTTGGTGAATCAGATTTTGAGCAAATTGTCAAAACATTGATCCTTATGTCACAATAATTTTGTAACGTGTCATAAAGCACACATATTGTATTTAATGTTACAACGTACTTGTAAATATAATGATTTGATCAACTTTCTCTCTCTCTCTCTCTCTCTCTCTCTCTGATGTTTGACGGAAGCAACGGGCCTCTGCCCTTCACGTCACCTGTCACCTCACCTCACCTCACGTCGGCCCGCTCGCCGACGACGCCACCTCCGCCCACCTCCGGCCCGGAGACGCATCCACGACCAAGCGGGTCTCTCTTTCACTCTCTCTCCCGACCCAGGACCACCACCCCCAAACCCATAACCACCACTGACCCACCTCCCTCTCCTGACGCTATCTCCCCCCCCCCCCCCCCCCAAAACACCCCCCACCACCACCACCACCACCAACACCGACCGTCGCCCAGGAGCCTCGCCCCCACCACCAGCTACCCCCGACCCAACCAACCACCACCACTTTACCACCTCTACCCACCCATCTCACCTCCAAACCCTTACCACCACTCGAGCGCACTACTGCCCAGGAGCCCACTACCACCAATCCCACCAATGCTCAACACCACCCGTACCGTCCTCCCCTTACCGCCTCTCCCCATCCCCTTTCACAGCCCCCATCGCTCAACACCACCCCAACACTACCACCAGCGCCGACCGGCCTCCGTAAGTGTTAACCGGTCGGCCCCAGGTTCGAATTCCCTCCTTCTAAATTTAGTTTTAATCTATAAATTGTAGTGTATTTAGTTTATATCTGTACTTATATCCTTAAATTTTATTTTTATTTCTAGTTTATTTCACGCTTGGTAGGTGTATCTTAAATTGATTGGTTCTGATTTACGCATTGTCGTTGAACTATGTTGTGCTTCTGTTATTGACTGTAGTAAGTTTCTTGTAGATATGTTCACCTACCTAAGATAGTCATACCTAGTGGATGAACGTTACTAATTATGGAACTCAGAGAGTGAGGTTATCTTCAAAGGGGTTGGGGAAGGGGAGGGCGAAGCAAAAGGGGAAGGGAAGTTTGCGAATTGACATTAAATGTCGGAACACTAACAAAGAAGAGTTTCAAGGTGGCCCAAATGATGATGAGGAGGAAGATCAACATCCTTTGCCTGCAAGAGACTAAATGGGTTGGCATGAAAGCCAGAGATGTGTTAGGTTATAAACTGTGGTATGCGGGCAAGACCAGAGGCAAGAATGGAGTTGGCATCATTGTGGATAGTGGCCTCAAGGATAAAGTAGTTGGAGTAACCATGACTAGGGATAGGATCATAAGCATCAAGATGGTTCTAGATGGGGAGGTATTGAACGTCATCAGTGCCTACGCACCTCAAACTGGACTAACAGAGCGTGAGAAGGCAACATTCTGGGAGGACTTAGACACAGCGATGCAAGGTATACCCCAAACCGAACAGGTAATGATTGGTGGGGACTTTAATGGGCACGTCGGCACGACTGTGGATGGGTACGCATCATACCATGGAGGTTTTGGTTTTGGAACCAGGAATGCAGAGGGTAAAGCCCTCCTAGATTTTGCGGTCCCTTACAACTTAACGGTGGCCAACACCTTCTTTAAAAAGCATGATGAACACGTCATCACGTATCAAAGCGGTGGGACAAGGACACAAATTGACTACATACTCTTAAGGAAAAGGATTCAAAGAAACTGCAAGGATTGTATGGTTATGCTAGGAGAAGGCCTCTCAACACAACACAGGGTGTTGTGGGCTGATATGGAGACCAAAATGAGGGCCAAAAGAACCACCAAACCCACCGAGACACATACTTGCCGGAGGGATTTGAAGGGAGAGAAGTTCAAAGTATACAGGGAAAGAGCTATGTCCGAGCTCGAGTGGGACTGCGAGGGAGACACAAACCTGATGTGGAACCATCTAGCCCAAAAGATTAGAGGGCTAGCATGGGAAGTTCAGGGCATGTCAAAGGGAGGGGCGCCAAGATATAGAGAGTCCTGGTAGTGGTGCGAGGAGGTCTAAGAGAAGATTACAACCAAACGAGACTACTTCAAGGAGTGGATTCATAGTGGAGATGAGGATAAACGACACCAGTATCAACAAGCCAAGAAAGAAGCAAAGAGAGCTGTCAGAGAAGCACAGTCTAGAGCGTACGAGGAGTTCTACAAGAGGCTAGAGACCAAGGAAGGAGTTATGGATATATATAGAATTGCCAAGGCAAGAGAAAGGAAGACAAGGGACTTGGATGGAGCACAGTGCATAAGAGGGGAAGACGGACAGGTTATCGTGGACAAGCAACTAATTAAAGCTAGGTGGAGAGCCTACTTCCATGATCTGTTCAATGATCTGGGGGAGACAAAGATATCCCTCGGTGATCTTCAAACACCTGTGGAGCACCAGAACCACTGGGGGTGCAGGCTAATTAGCTCCGAGGAAGTCAAGGAAGCCCTGAAACATATGGGAAGGGGTAAAGCAGTTGGCCCAGATGATATACCAATAGAGGCATGGAAATGCCTTGGACAGAAGGGCATCAGTTGGTTAACTAAACTATTTAACAAAATCCTTGGGGGGCAGAAGATGCCCGATGAGTGGAGAAAAAGCACATTGATCCTGATCTATAAGAAAAAAGGCGACATTCAGAGCTACGCCAACTATCGGGGTATCAAACTAATGTGCCACACGCTGAAGATGTGGAAGCGGGTCATAGATAGGAGGTTACGACAACAAAGAGAGGTGTCCACGAACCAATTCGGATTTATGCCCGGAAGATCAACAATAGAAGCCATCCACATCCTAAGGCGAACGATATAGCACTACAGGGAAAGACAAAAGGACCTACAGATGGTTTTCATCGATCTGGAGAAGGCATATAATAGAGTGCCAAGGGAGGTGTTATGGAGGGTTTTGGAAAGGAAAAGCATCCCCGTGCCTTGTAGCCGGGCCATTAGAGACATGTATGAGGATGCACAAACTAGGGTATGCACAGTGGAAGGTGAGACAGACGCGTTCCCGATAACAATCAGGGTACACCAAGGATCTGCCCTAAGCCCCCTATTTGTTCATCCTGGTAATGGATGAGCTCACTAGAAACATCCACAAAGATGTACCTTGGTGCATGCTTTTCGCAAATGAGATAGTGCTGGTGGGGGAATCACGGGAGGAGGTAAATGAGAAGCTAGAATTGTGGAGAAAGGCATTGGAATCGAAGGGCTTACGACTCAGTAGATCCAAGACCAAGTACATGGAGCTTAAGTTTGATCCCACCACCACACCTAGCAGAGAAGACGTCAAGATTGGATTGGACACTATACCCAAAAAGGAGTGTTTCAGGTACTTGGGCTCCATGATACAGTACAACGGTGAAGTTGGCGAGAATGTCAACAACCTGATTAAGGTAGGATGGTATAAATAGAGAATGGCCTCAGCGGTACTTTGCGATAGAAAGTTTCCCTCAAAGCTAAAGGGAAGATACTATAAGACGGTAGTAAGCCCAGCCATGTCCTATGGGGCGGAGTGTAGGGCGATGAAACAACATCACACATAGAAGATGAAGGTGGCGGAGATGAAGATGCTGTGGTGGATGTGCGGACGCACAAAGAAGGATAGGATCAGGAATGACGTCATAAAAGGTCAAGTGGGCGTGGCCTCCATCGAGGATAAGTTAAGGGAGCAACGTTTGAGATGGTTCGGACATGTTAGGAGGAGACTGAGCACCGCTCCAGTCAGGAGATGCGAGCAGCCTCATACTACGCTAGGCAGGAGAGGGAGACGCGGGCCAAAGAAGAGATGGTTGGAGACGATCAGACAAGACCTCACCCACCTAAACCTTCAGGAGGAGATGGCCTTAGATAGAGCCCAATGGAGGGCTAGCATAGGAGTAGCAGAGGTAGCAGAGTAGAGTAGGGTAGTCTAGCTTTTGTGCTATCTCTAGTGTTCTAGGCCTATAGGGTAGTCCAGAGCTGGCGCGTTTATGTGCGATCCGAGCTCTTGATTGACTAGTTGTTCATTGGCATATTTGCGATCTGCTATGTCTTTGCCTTTATTTGATTATCTTTGCCCTGCTTTATGCTTATTGGCACTCGTGCTGCCAGGTTGCCAGGCTACATTACTCCGGATAAGCGAATAAGCTTTTCAAGTTGGGGGTCCTCGGAAACAGCCTCCCTTCTGGTCAAGCCACAGAAGGGGGAAGGCTGCGTACATCTACCCTCCCCAGACCCCGCTTTTGCGGGAGCCCTTGAGGCACTACGCTGTTGTTGTTGTTGTACTTGTACATGTTTTTTGATGATAAATACTATGAAATGGGTGCTTAAATTAATGATTAACCATTCATTGATTTTTTTTCCCCACAGATAAAGCTTAACTACATTCTCTCACAAAACACAAGAAGGTCGTTGTGACTCATCATGTACCATCACTAACACCCTGCTTTAATGACAATGTGACTATGATAGCACTTAGATTCTATGCTTCCAACGAAGATCCAAAATATTATTCTAGAACTCATGGTCCAACAAACCCCATTTATCGTATTTGTTTCATTATCAAGCCTATAGACGAAAGCTCGATAGTTGATATAATACCTTTTTTAGGTATAATACATAGTTCAACATATACCAACATTTTTAAATCAATGCCATGAATAGAAAGAAATCATATATACTTGAGTAGTAACCTATCTAATCAGCTGAGCCCCCACCCCGCGCATATGTACTTTACAGAAGAAGAGGTGAACAAAATGAGATTGTATGAGCACACCGTAATCTAATGAAGTAAGATTAAATAATCATGTAACTACTGACACCATAGTACAGAAATTTAGGTTGAAAAATTGGATAATGCTCTTGGTCATATCTATCGGTGACAGTTTTAGCTGCTGACAAATAACCCAGACTAATAGAACATTAAGGGGCAACTGATTCGCAACCATACAGTTACGTTGGATAAGAGCCATTAACAGACCTTAACGGCTCAAAAATGTAATCCTTTTGAATGATCATGGAACCAACCATACACTTACATTGGATAAGAGCCAAGAGACATTAATAGACCTTAACGGCTCAAAAATGTAATCCTTTTGAATGATCATGGAACCAAGGATGTTTCAAGGCAAATCGTAAGGTGGTCGGCCATAGAAGTTAGTGATCTAGTCACCACTTCAGCAAATTCCAAAGAACAGGTTTGCAACAAGAGATATGAATGGAAACAAGATGCTGCATAAGACCATTTTAACCAAGAGAGTAGAGTTCACGTTACACTCCATTAGGACATGGTGCAGCAAGCAAGAGACATGACAGGAAAATGACCAAGCCGGAGAATAAAAACCAATGTTGATCATCTCTGAAAGATAGATGCAAAGAAACAAATCACCACCGAATCTAGAACTCCCTGCTATTAGTCATCCAGTTATTTTTTATTTCATCTTCATCTTTGCGGTTGATAAGTTAGTTCCTTAGTGCTTGAGTATAAAATAAGAGAGAGAGAGAGAGTGAGTTTCCATCGAAAGTGTTCATACACTGGACATTAACATTGCGAACCCTCTAAACACTAAAACCTGCTAACTAGTATGCATTTACTTCCTTTCTACTCATTGCTACTCTATTCATTTAGTTTTCTTTTAATTTTGGATGAGCTTAGAGTAGTGGTACCTTACTATCCTTCACTCAGATCTCCATTTCTTTAAGGTCTACTTATTCTCCTAGTTTTCCAAGGTTCGCAGGGTGTCATATTGGTCTTAACCCAATGTATGGGCACGTCCTAGCCTTGGATTCATTATATAGACGTCGTGGCCCCTTAGCCTCGACCCAGTGTCACCCAGACTGACCAACAATACACTTAAGAGTTAATCACATTCGCTGGTCACTCTTTATTTAGTCTCACATACATTCCTTTTTATAAAAGGTAAGAAGGTACAACACTGCTCTAAGAAGGGCCACTAACATCAAGGGGAGGTAGGAGGTGTGCTTTAAACACACTATACCAAGGCCTGGCAAAATTTGACACGTCACGATAACACAACATGAACACAACATGAAGATAGCGGGTTTTCTCGATTATTTTTGAAGCTGGGTTGAGCTTGAGTTGATCCTTTTAACCCGTTTAGGTATTTGGGTGAATTTGGGTTTGACCATTTAACCAGTATTTGATACACTTGACCTGTTTATGCAATTATGTTAGGTATTCTAGTATTCTACTATTGTTATTAAATATAGATTTTTGGTGGTCTATCCCATATAAGATAATTTAAACTATATTTAGTAAATGTTAATTTGATAGTTTATTCTAACAATCATAAATATGTCACGTATTTATTACGAGTATCAGCCATTTGGTGAATTATTAACATGTTTGTACGTTGATAAACTAGCATTTAATGAAAAAATTCACCAATATGATATATAATTAAATGGGTAACCCGTGGTTTACCTGTTTAATAATCGAATTGGGTCAAGGTTGAGAGTTCCTAACCCGTATAATAAACGGGTTAGGGTCAGGTTGACTCCATTTCTAAGACCTCTTGTATAACACGAACACGAACACGAACACACAACACAGCACATTTGCCACCCCCAACTATACCAAACCCAACAACTCACATTCAGTCAAACTTAGTGTTCGGTATTTCTTTTACCTCAAAATTAATTGTATATAAAATAAAAATAGGAAAAAAAAAAAAGAAAAAGAAGAAAAAGAAAAATGGGAAGTTCACTTGTATAAGTTTTAGGGTATAGGTATAGGTTTAGAAGTTTACTTCCACAAGTAAACTAATGGGTTGTGTCATCTTTTGTCTTGGAGTTTTTTTTGGTTATAAATGATGTGTAGTGGGTGAATAACAGAGAATAGAGAGGAAAATTGAGTGAAATTGAATGTGGGTTTGGGCTTGGGTTTCAATTAGAGATCGTAATCCAAAATTTATAGTGAAAGTTTGACACCCAGTCAAGTCGTGGTTTTTCCCTCTAGTTGAGAGAGGGTTTTCCATGTAAAAATTTCGTGTGTTGTTTCGTTGTTTGTTTTTTTTATTGTTAATTTTCCCAACAAGTGGTATCAGAGCGTGTTCGATCTTGAGACCTAGAGATGTCGAAGATTGGAAGTTTATTCAGAGGTACAAAGTTCGAGATTGAATTGTTTGATGGCAAGAACAATTTTCCTTTATGGTAGAGTATGTTGAAAGATCTCCTTGATCAACAAGGATTGCACAAGGTCCTACTTGATAAAAGGCCCGAAAAGATAAGTGATGATGATTGGGAGGAATTACAAATGAAAACTATAAGTACTATTCGTCTCGCTCTTGCCCCAGATGTTAAGTACACTGTGCTAGATGAGAAATCGCCAAAATCTTTGTGGGATAAATTGGAAACAATTCATATGTCAAAATCCCACACAAATAAGTTGTATTTGAAGAGGGATTTATACCGTTTGAGAATGGAAGAGGGTAGCAATTTGAGAGATCATCTAAATGTGTTCAATAGATTGATCTCTCAATTGGCTAGCTTAGATGAAAAGTTTAAGGAAGAAGATAAAGCTTTGATTTTGTTGGCTTCTCTCCCAAAGTCTTATGAAACCGTGATGATAACATTGTTGGTAGGAAAAACAACTTTAAAATTGGATGAAACCACAGCGGTCTTGCTAGAAAACGAAAAATTGGCGAAAGGGGATAAATTTAGAAATGATGAAGGAGCCGCTTTGGCGGCTTGTTCGGGTAGGGGGAGGAGTTGCACCCATTGATATGGCGATAGAGACTATAGTAGGTCAAGTTCTAGACCTAGGATGGATTTTAGCAACAAAGAGTGTTACTATTGTCATGAGATGGGCCATATTCAAGTGTTTTGCAAGAAAATGAAAGCTGACTTAGAAGAGCTAAAGAAACTCATGAAAAGGGGGAGATGGGCAAGGGGGAGACAAGTAAGGGGGAGTAGGGTGAGATATCCACCAATGTAGCCTTAGATGATGGAGATGACCTCTTCTTAGTGCAAGATAGAAAAACAACTGAGGATTCATGGATCCTCGATTCGGGGTGCTCCCATCATGTATGCACAAAAAGGAGATGTTTGCTTCTTATGAGGAATGTGATGGGACAATGATGTTAGCCAATGATGAATAGGTCAAGATCGAAGGCGTTGGGACCGTTCAAATTAAGATGCATAATGGCAAGTTGAGAACGTTGTCCAAAGTTCGATATGTGCCACAACTCCGGAAAAATTTGATCTCCTTGGGAAGACTTGATGAGTTGGGTTATGACTACTCCACTCGAAATGGAAGAATGACGGTTATGAAGGGGCAATTGGTTATGATGAAAGCAAGGAAGAACTTGAAGAATTTGTATGTGCTTGAAGAAAGTGGTTCGATGAGCAGCAATGGGGCAAATTCGACTCCAAAAGGAGTGCGCTTTGTGGATGTGGAAGAAGCGTCAATTTGGCGCTAGAGCATCAAGACTTCATATGGGTTGAAGGGGGAAAAAAATTTGGGTGTGTGAAAAATTAATTTTGAGGTAAGGGGGAGATTTGTTGGATATTTCATTTACCTCAAAATTAATTGTATGTAAAATGAAAATAGAAAGAGAAAGAAAAAGAAAAAGAAGAAAAAGAAAAATGGGAAGTTCACTTGTATAAGTTTCAGAGTATAGGTATAGGTTGAGAAGTTTACTTCCACAAGTAAACTAGTGGGTTGTGTCATCTTTTGTCTTGGAATTTTTTTTTTTTTTTTTTTTGGTTATAAATGATATGTAGTGGGTGAAGAATAGAGCATAGAGAGAAAAATCGAGTGAGGTTGAATGTGGGTTTGGGTTTGGGTTTCAATTAGATATTGTAATCCAAAATTTACAGTGAAAGTTTGACACCCAATCGGGTCGTGGATTTTCCCTCAAGTTGAGAGAGGGTTTTCCACGTAAAAATTTCATGTGTTGTTTCGTTGTTTGTATTTTTGATTGTTAATTTTCCCAACGCTTAGTAACTGAACACGCTTGCGATCAGTTATAATAGTAACAATAATTCACATGCCGGCTGAGCAAGGAACAACCACAATCAAATAAAATAATGTTTCTTCTGGAAGTTAACCTCTGCAGCCAAACACACTCAAATATGCCTACAATTTTCAAATTAACACAAATCACAAAATATGACCCAAAAATTTCAAGTAACAATAACAGAACATACAGAGCAGAAAAAATAGAACTAAGGTCTTGTTTGGTTACAAAGAACAAACCGCAAGAAATGGAATTCATGCGAAGTGAACATTTGACATCTTGTTCGGTACAACAAATTAGCAAAACGCAGAAAGTGGAATTTTCTTTAACAATTTTAAATTCCTTTCAAACACATAAAGTAACTTAACTAGGCCTCCTAAGTAAGTCCTAAGGCCTTCTTTGGTATGCAAGAAGTGGATGCGGAAAGTATAGATTTTAGCTCTTATTTGGTTTAACTTACCAAGCCCTCTAGGAAAGTTCTAATTCCTTTGGTTTTAACTAACTTCCTGAAGGAAATTCTATTTCTCATCCGAGAGCCAAACATATTTTCCCTACTTCATGGGAAGTTGGCACAGGACTTAAATTCTGGGAAAATACAACTTCTTGTAGAAATTCAGTTCATACGGCAACCAAACAAGGCCTCATTCTTTTTCTACTTATCCTCTCCTAAAAAGTTCTATCAGTCATTCTAACAGTCAAACACTTTATACTTTTTTTTCCCTAAAATTAACACAGAATTTAAAGTCCTAGGAAATACAACTTTCATGCGTTAGCCAAACAAGGGTTAAGTTAAAAGAACATAAAATTACCGATCAGCGATGTAACTTAAGAGCTCATCAGACCCAAACCCCTCGACAGCGAGACTAACCAATCCACCAGAGCTCCGATCCACAGCAAAACGGGTCATCCGGTCATACTTCTGATGGAATTCGGGTTCGTTCGTGTTCTCCATTTGGACAGTCCGCCACATTGAGGGGTCCTTGCAAGCATTGTGCCACGATTTGCATACAAATTGAGCGCACTCCAGGATTTCCATGACGCCGAGTTTCATAAGTATCATGAGGGTCACGTCTCGGGGTAGTTCTAGCCAGTTTCGAGATTGTTCGTCTGAGGGTGAAGAGTCCATTTTGGAAAGAAGGTTTTGGTGATGTTTTAGGGTTTCTGGTCGGAGATGCGTGGTGGATTGAATTGCGAACAGGATTTCATTTGGAGAGTGGAAGTTCTCTCTGGAGGAGGATGGTGACACCTGGACATTGTGCGCCAGTAGTGGAAAATAATAAAAAGGACAAAATTAGAATTTGTTTAACGCAAGGTATTGAAATTACAACGTGGAATTATAATTTTAAATCTAATTTTGATAGAATCAGAACTCTCATATAATTAAAATTTTATTATTTGGTTTATCGAAGAAATTGAAGATCGAAGTTATAATTAAATAATGATTCGAATCATCAAGGATTTTTCGTCAATTGAGTTGAAGTATTTCGAATTTTAAATCAACTAGGTTTAGATTTTGGTCGAAGGGATTCGTATTATATTCGAGATATTATGGTTAGAATGATTTATTTTGAGATGGAGTTATTCGAATCTCGAGTCAAATCGGGTCAAATATCGCATGGGGTCATTTAGTTTTCACATAATCTCATATTTTCAATTAATCAAGTTAGTTTTTTTCAGAATTCAAGCTAGAATCGATCGGACTAACTGTTTTGGTCATTTCAAGCTCGAGCCATCTTAATTTTGGGACAAACAAATTGTATCATTTCAAATTTTGAATCATCTTAGACTTAACTGATATAGGTCGGATCATTTTGGATTTGGGTTGTATTGAGTTGTGGGTCAATTTTGTGGGTCATTTCCACTTCAATTCATCCTATTTACATTACATTAAAGCCGAGTAGTATCATTTTTTGAATTTGACTCATCTTGAGTTTCGGGTCAATTGGGTTGGGTCATTTGGGAATTTGAGCTAAGGTGATTTCTGTCATTTCAAGTTCAAGCCACTCGAATTGGGTGATTCAAGGTTCGGTTCAAATATTAGATTGTGTCTAAGGCTTTAAATTTTGAGTAATCTTAGGTTTAGATTTAGGTTAATTAAGTAGGGTCATTTTGGGTTTCAAGTCAATGAAGTTACTATAAAATTGCAATTCCTACCCCCTCCCCCCCCCCCCCCCCCCCCCCCCCCCCCCCCCCCCAACTCTCAAAGAATTGGAAAATATGACTTTCAGTTAAAATCCAATTCCATGGAATTGGACAGTGGAATTATAATTCTAATTCTTGCATGTGAAACAAACAATAGAATTGGAATTCTAGGCTCCAATTCTCAACCTCAATTTCAGACTCCAATTCTATACTCTAAACACAGCTTTACAATTCTCAACTTTCTTGCTAAAGATAATAGAAAATCTATAATTTTATTTGGATAATATTATTATCAAGATAAAATTATTATCGTCAGAAAAATATTGGAATTTTCAAAATAATTTTGTGGTTATCATTATTTATAATTCACATTATTGCTCTCACAATAATAATTTTCATCCGAACAATAACAACTCCCTTTAGTCTTACATAACAAACATTCTCAACTTTACAATTAGACATGTGAAACCTTTAGTTTGTGTGGCATTGCCTAACATGGTATCCTGCAATTTTATATATAGAAGATGAATTATAGGATAGGATAAAGACTAACCCAATCTAGATAACAAAACAAGATATAAGATAAATAGTATAACTCTAGATATAAATATAATATATCCTAGTACGTTTCCTCAATCTGAAGTGGGGGACTAACATGCAAATTGGACTTGTGAGTGCGAAAGCGATCAAGTTAGTGAAGATATCTACAACCTACACGGTAGTAAGCATGTAGCGAACCAGGAGGTCGCCCTTAAGAACTTTCTCACGAACATAGTGGTAGTCAACATCGACGCGTTTGGTGCGATCATTGGAGATTGGGTTAGCTGCAAGATATGTAGCTCAGTGGTGGAGTGTTGAGTGTTAGGATAACCACCCCAATCAGCATCAGCATATGTTGTGATTGCGGTGACAGAGCCTGGTTGAATGGTGAGACCGTGATCAGGCATAAGCTTAAGGTAGCACAGAATCCGCTTAACCATCTGCCAATGAAAGGACCTGAGAACATGCATACACTAGGAGACATGGTTGCTACATACCAAATATCAGGCCTAGTCATAGTACAGTATTGAAGTGCACCTACAGCACTACGATATTCAGTAGGATCAGTAAGTAGCTCTCCTTCAATTTGTGAGAGTTAGACTCAAGTGGGTAAGGGATTCTGAACATGTTTGGAGTCAAGCGTATCATGTTTGAGTAAAAGATCAATGGTGTACTTATGCTGTGTTAAAAAGAGATCCTTATCATTGCATTTAGCCTCAATACCAAGAAAATAGTGAAGAGGACCTTGCAAATTGTTAAGAGAGCGTGTTGATAAAAGAAGTGAGTAACAAATCATTGGAGCCAGTTAGTATAATGTCATTAGCATAAAGAAGAAGGCAAAGAAGATCAGTGGATTAGTGAAAAATGAAGAGAGATGGATCAGTCCAACTACAGTGAAACCCTTGATTATGAAGGAATGTACTAAACCGATGAAACCAAGCCCAAGGAGCTTGCTTGAGCCCATAAAGTGCCTTACGGAGACGGCAAACATGATTGGGGAACCTAGGATGTATTGAACTCTGAGGTTGTTTCAAGTAAACTTCCTCAGTAAAGTATCCATGTAAAAAAGCGTTTTTGACATCTAGTTGCCTAATGGTCCATTTGTAGGACACAACTAATGAGAGAATAAACCGAACAGTAGTAGGCTTGACTACAGGACTAAAAGTCTCAATGATAGTCTATTATCTCATGTTGATGAAAACCCAGAGCTACAAGCCATGCCTTAAACCGTTCAACCGACCCATCCGCCTTATACTTGACTTTATATTTGCATGTGCTACCATTGACATTTTGTTTGGAATTAGGAGGAACAAGACCCCATGTATGATTTCATAAAAGGACATTGAACTCCTCAGCCATAGCTTTTTGCCATTGAGGGTTTCTTATGGCTTGTGAAAAGCAAGTAGGTTCCTAGACCACCGTAATCATGGAAAGAGACAAGATATGTTAAGATTTCCGAATACCATCTTTTAGATGGGTACGCATGGGATGCACATTAGTGCATGGGGTAGATGATATGTCCATGACAGGTAGGTTGAGGTAATGGGTGAGGCAGGAACGATTGTCGTGGAGACACCTATGAGAGCTGAGGGTGATGACGCAACGGGTACACGGCTAGTAACTGACACATGGCTAGGAACAACCGGATGAGGGTCATTTACTGGTGAGGGTGATGCTGTGGTTGGGACTGGGGTGTTACCTAATGACATAGTGAGGGGTGGAGGTGAATTAGTCGTTATACGCGATGCAGACGTATGGGTGATAGTGATGGGTACCTCATATGTGGTCGGAGATGATTGACGAGACCCTGCAATACTTGACATAATAGCGGAGTACGGGAATAATGTCTCTACAAAATGAACATTGTGACTAACATGAACATGACCAGTTGTAGGATCAAAACATCATTACCCTTATATCATGCCGCATATCCTAAAAAAAATGCAAGGTATGGCTTGGGAAGCCAATTTATGAGGGGTACGGGGTGTTATGTTAGGATAACATGCACACCCAAAAACGCAAAAAGAAGAAAAATCTGGAACAGTGTGAAATAGTTTTTCAAAGGGAGAAGAGTTATCTAAAACTAGAGTAGGTAAACAATTAATAATATCATAGGTTGTACTGGCCGCATCAACCTAAAAGTGGTCGGGAAGTTTTGCTTAAAAAAGAAGCATTCATACCATTTCACCAATATGCCGATGTTCATATTCTGCTACTTCATTTTGTTATGGAGTATCAAGACAAGAAAGACAGAAGTGGATGCCATGAGATCAACAAAGAGCAGCCATCTTTTTGTTGTCAAACTCACGTCCTCCATCACTTTGAAAACATTTAATTTTGCAATTAAGTTGATTTTCTACAAGTGTCTTAAAGTCAAATAATAGGTTATAAACCTCATCTTTCCTACGCATCGGGTATGACCAAGTAAAATGTGAATAATCATCAATAAAAACAACATAGTACTTATACTTAGAATCAAAAGGGAGAGGGGCTTGCCAAACATCATAATCCAGTAATTGTAAAGGACGAGTAGCGGAATAAAGGTAAACGATGAGATTTTCCTAAACAACACGGCTCACAATGTCCAATAGAAGACTTAGTCAATGAAATTAAATAATGTTTGTGCAGAGTATTCAAAACATTATTTCCTAAATGTCCTAAGCACCTATGCCAAGTATCATCGGGTATAGAATATGGTACTTGCCTAATGTGGCGCGGTGAAAACCCATATAGTGTCCCATTACTGTGCATCCAAAATAGAGGCATCTACCTTGCCCTTAACACACACACCAAAAAAAAAAAAAAAAAAAAAAAAAAAATTTAGTGTCAAACTCAACAATGTAGTTGTTATCACGACATATTTGTTTAACTGAAAGTAAGTTATACGTGATTTGCGTGACAAGAAATACACGAGGCAAGTATAAGGTGCGAGTCATAGTTGGGATCACAGAAGAACCAACATGTGTAATAGGTAATAATGAAACCATTACCAGCTAATATAGACTTGGAACCTAGGCAAGGGCGAGATGCATTATACCTGGGTTTGACGTCATATGATTAGACGCGCCCTACCATGTATAGTCAAGCTCGTAGTAGACATTACAGAGAAGGAGGATGTAAGATCAGGCTGAGGATAGCGATGAGGACATTGAAGGGCAATATATCCAAGTTGTTGACAAATCTGACGGACTCCTGGTCCTAGTCCAAGAATATTATCACCAAATTAATGAGAAGAGTCACCTGTAGACCTTACCGAATGAGGGGAGTGCAGAGGAGCAAATCCAGGCGGTGGATAACCATAACCCACATGCGATTGTTGGTGATCGAACCCAACTGGAGACCCATAACCACGGCCCCCAGGCCCACACGGCGATTGTTATTGCGATGTCCACATCCACCCCGACTACGACCACTACGGCCACGACCACCACCAGACCAATTGGAGGACTGACCCCCTGTAGAGAGAGCATGAGAGGGTGCAGAAAGCACATGAAAGATGATCTTGGCTTGAGCAGCTTCTTCATTAAGGAGCGACATTTTCAAGTCTTCAAAGGTAAGATTAACTGGATAGTTGCGCATTAGAGTGCCGTATGAGCTATAATAGGGAGGAAGGCCAAAGACAGCATATTGAAGCAGTTCCCTATTGGAGATAGGGGAGTCAATAACAATAAGATTATTAGCAATGTATTCGAGTTCAGAGAGGTACGTTGTCACATATTTGTCACCTTTGCGAAGATAGGCTCTTTGGTTAGGGAGATCAAATTCTTTGGCAAGAGAATGATCATGGAAGCATTTATTTAGGGCATCCCACATATCTTTGGACATCGGTTGGCGAATGGCATCATTGAGAACAGATCGAGTGAGGGTAGCATCAATGTAGGTGCGAATACTTTGGTCAATACTCATCCAGGATGTGTACTCAGGGTTAGGAAGAGATAAGATATCTATATGAATGAAGTAGGGAGGCGAGCAGGGCAAAGAGCTATCAACAAATCCCATGAATCGATATGCCCCGAAAATCCACAAAGATTTGTTTTTAATTTTGTGCGGAAATAAACAATATACTCGAATCTGAATCGAATCAAATACCACGACAATAACGAGAAATAATCGGACTAAAAGAGAAACGAAACAATAGACACAATGATTTACGTGGAAACCCCTTTACAATCGAAAGGGGAGAAAACAACGGGCGAAGATCGGAGCTTCTATTATTGAACAAAAGAAGAAGAAGAATTACAGAGATTCTCTCTCACACTCAACTTTATTTGGTTGCGTCGCCGCAATAGGGAAATACCTCATGTATGCTTTGGATTAAATAAATGACATACCCTACGTCCATGTTTATAGAAGCGCGTAAACCATGTTTCCCAATCGATCGGTTCCTCACCAATCGATCGGCCGCCTCTCTTTAAGCGTCCCTTGTTTACGTAACATTCCCGATCGATCGAGCTCCACCCGATCGATCGGGGTCTTCACGGCCCTTTCTTCTTAATACGCCAAGTAATTTTGAGACATATACCTAACAAATCTCCACCTTGGCTCAAAATCAACATCAACAATAAAACAACTCCACCTTCTCCACAAAATGCCCCCTCAACCGGGGCTAACATACATCAAACTGAAAGACCCACTAAATTCGAGCAATGCTCGAACTTGTTACCTGGTAGAACTTTTGTGAACATGTCAGCTGGGTTATCTTCAGTCCCAATCTTCCTCAACTCCACCTTCCGCTCATCAATCAGATCTCTGATAAAGTGATGCTTCACATCAATATGTTTCGTTCGGTCATGATGAGTCATCTGATCTTTCGCTAGGTGAATAGCGGATTGACTATCACAGTATACTCTAACTGTCCCCTGCTCGACACTGATTTCACTGATCAATCCTCTCAACTAGACGGCTTCTTTGAATGCTTCTGTTACTGCCATGTACTCGGTCTCGGTAGTAGATTGTGCTGTAACAGGCTGCAAACACCCTCTCCAGCTGATAGCTGTGTCACCTAAACAAAACACATACCCTGAAGTGGACTTCCTCTTATCAAGGTCTCCACCGTAGTAAGAATCTACATACTCAACCAAACAGCACTTACTTTTTCCATATTTCAAACACAAATCAGAGGTTTCACGAAGATACCTGAGAATCCACTTTACTGCATGCCAATGTTCTCTGCCCGGATTCGCCATGTACCTACTAACTCTGCTCACAGCAAAAGCAATATCTGGACGCGTGCAAACCATCGCATGCATAATACTGCCCACTACACTAGAATAAAAAATCTGAGACATGTGCCTGATGTCCTCCTCAATCTGAGGCGAATCTAACGCTGAGAGTTTAAAATGAGCTGCTAAGGGCATGCTAACCGGGTTAGCATCCTTCATATGAAACCTGTGTAACACTTTCTCAATATACTTCTTCTGAGACAAGTATAATTTTCCAGCTTCTCGGTCTCTATGAATTTCCATGCCTAATATCTTCTTAGCTGCTCCAAGATCCTTCATCTCAAATTCACTTTTCACTATTGATTTCAAATCATTGACATCTTTCATATCTCGTGCTGCAATTAACATATCATCAACGTACAAAAGCAAATAAACAAAACCTGAATCTGTCTTTCTGAAGTACACACAACTGTCATACTTACTCCTGGTGTAATCATGACTTGTCATGAACTGGTCAAATCTCCTATACCATTGTCTAGGAGATTACTTTAAACCATATAAAGACCGTCTAAGCAAACACACATGATCTTCTTTTCCTTCAACAACAAAACCCTTGGGCTGATGCATAAAGATACTCTCTTTGACATCCAATTGTTCAAGTTCAAAATCATGCATAGCAACCAAAGACAATAATGCAAGAATCGAAGTGTGTCTAACTACAGGTGAGAAAATATCATGAAAATCAACACCTTGTACCTGACTGTAGTCTTTAGCTACCAAACGTGCCTTGTACCTCGCATCTTCCACTCCAGGAATGCCCTCTTTTCTCTTGAAGACCCATTTGCATCCAACCAGTCTTTTCCCTGTAGGAGGCTTCACCAGTTCCCAAGTCTGATTCTTATGAAGAGACTGCATCTCCTCATTCACAAAGCAACGAGCCACTTCTCAGCATCTGATCTAGATACAGCCTCTGTATATGAAGTCGACTCAGTGTCATCTAACGTTTCAGCAGCAGAGAGGGCATAGGCAATCATCTCCTCATACCCATATCTCTCAGGAGGCCTGATCTGTCGCCTCGGTCTACCACCAGCTATAGTAATATTCTCCACCTGCTGACCTATTTCTGCATTATCAGTAACAACATCAGAAACCCGTACCTGAGGTGCTGGAATACTCTCTAGCTGAACAATCTGCTGATCTGACTGTATCTCTGTATCATCAGGTGTCTCAACCTGAACTGTATCTCTGTCAATGGAGGGTGGGTGTGGCAGATTAAGTGGAGCAGACTCATCGAAAGTAACATCTCTACTAGTCAGAAACTTCTGAACACATGGATCCCACAATCTATATCCCTTCACACCTGACGTATAACCAAGAAAGGTGCACTTCTTGGCCCTAGGCTCCAGCTTTCCATCTTTAACATATGCATATGCAGGACAACCAAAAACTTTGATCTGAGAATAATCAAAAGTTGAACCAGACCATACCTCTTCAGGAGTCTTCATCTGTAATGAAGAATGCGGTGTCTTGTTCACAAGGTAGCAAGCCATGCTAACTGCTTCTGCCCACCCTTCTCTCTTTAAACCTACATTTAAAAGCATACAACGAGCCTTCTTAAGTAACGTCCTGTTTAACCTTTCAGCCACTCCATTTTGCTGAGGTCGACCTGTACATGTCATGTGTCTGACTATACCCTGCTCTTCACAAAAGTTAGTGAAGTCCCCTTCGACAAACTCAAGACCATTATCAGTCCTCAACCTCTTGATCGGCTTCTCTGTCTGTTTTTCAAGCAGAACTTTCCACTTCTTGAAGATATCATACACTTCATTTTTCTGCTTAAGAAAATAGACCCAAACTTTACGTGAGTAGTCATCAGTGAAGGTTAGAAGATACCTGGATCCACCTTTAGAAGCCACTCTGGAAGGTCCCCACAGATCAGAATGTATGTAGTCTAACGTTCCTTTGGTCTGATGCACTGCTGCCTTGAAGCTGACTCTCTTTTGCTTCCCATAAATACAGTGGTCACAGAATTCCATCAGTCCTGTTGACTGACCACAAAGAAGTCCCCTCTTACTCAGCTCAGACAATGCTTTGTCACCAATATGACCCATTCTCATGTGTCATAGTCTTGTGATCTCTGCATCTGTCATAGCAGATGTGAAAACTGCAACTGCACCTGTCACGGTTGTACCTGCAAGCTCATACAAAGTACTAACCCTATTTTCTTTCATCACAATTAATGCACCCTTACTGACCCGCATGACTCCACCTTCAGCAGTGTACTTGTATCCATTAGACCCAAGGGTACCTAGAGAAATCAAGTTCTTTTTCAAATCCGGGACGTGACGAACATCACTCAAGGTTTTAATAGTTCCATCATACATTCTCACATGGACTGTTCCAATACCCACTACCTTACAAGCAGCATCATTACCCATCAAGACAACCCCACCTTGTATAGACTTATACGTGGAGAACCAGTCTCTGTTTGGAGTAACATGAAACGAACAACCCGAATCCATGACCCACTTATCTATGGACCTGGACTGAGAATCAGCAACTAATAGAAATTCCCCTTCACTATCCTCCTCTACAGCACTAGCCTCAGCGGACTTGTCTTTACCCTGGTCACCCCTGTTACCCTCTTTTGATTTATTCTTATATCTGTAACAGTCTTTCTTTATATGCCCTTTCTTGTGATAATAGTGACACGACAGGTTCTTATGTCTAGATTTAGACCTAGACTTACTCCCACCATTGGATCCCTTATGTTCTGATCGACCTCTCACATGTAAGCCACTACCCGAGTCATTCACCGAGTCAGATAATTCCTTATCTACCCGTTCTTTACTCACTAGGTTTTTTTTTACTTCATCAACAGTAATAGTTGGCCTACCCCCGTATATCATGCTTTCTACGAAGCTCTTATACGCATTTGAGAGCGAACACAGTAATATTATAGCTTGATCCTCGTCCTTAGGGACATCATCCAAAGCCTTTAATTCATGAATAATTGAGGTAAATTCGCTGAGATGGTTTTTAAGAGATGTACCTTCTGACATACGAAAAGTGTACAACAGCCATTTCACTGCGAGTTTGTTGGAGACTGACTTGTGGCAAAACATGTCTAACAATTTCTCCCATAACTCCTTTGCGATTTTAATCTCCAATACCTCTAACAAAACATCATCAGCCAAACACATCTGTATAGCCGTGAGAGCCTTCTCATCCAACTCTTCCCATTGTGCCTCGGTCAACGTTTCTGGTTTCTTCTCTTTTCCCCCCAGTGCTTTCTTCAAGCCGTTCTGAGTCAGGAATCCTTTCACACGGACTTGCCATAAGCTAAAGCTTCCCTGACCATTGAATTTCTCAACCTCGGTTTTAATACCTGATACCATTGTATCAATTCGAAGAACCAAGCTCTGATACCAATTTGTGCGGAAATAAACAATATACTCGGATCTGAATCGAATCAAATACGACGACAATAACGAGAAACAATCGGACCAAAAGAGAAACGAAACAATAGACACAATGATTTACGTGGAAACCCCTTTACAATCGAAAGGGGAGAAAACTACGGGCGAAGATCGGAGCTTTTATTATTGAACAAAAAAAGAAGAAGAATTACAAAGATTCTCTCTCACACTCAACTTCATTTGGTTGCGTCGCCGCAATAGGGAAATACCTCACGTATGCTTTGGATTAAATAAATGACGTACCCTACGTCCATATTTATAGAAGCGTATAAACCCTGTTTCCCGATCGATCGGGGGGTCCCGATCGATCGGCCGCCCCTCTGTAAGCGTCCCTTGTTTACGTAACACTCCCGATCGATCGAGCCCCACCCGATTGATCGGGGTCTTCACGGCCCTTCTTCTTAATGCGCCAAGTAATTTTGAGACATATACCTAACAAATTTAATTGTGATGAGATTGGTTATTATATACATGGAAAAGGCAATATGTAAGGGGAGAGAAGGTGTAGATGTAGGCGGAAGATGGGGAATTTCAGTAGGTAGGGTGGGTGGGACCAGCGAAGACATAGACTGTGGAATTTGGCCAAGGGACAAAAGGTGGGGATCACGAGTCGGTTGAGTTAGCATGGGCAAGGTAGCCAGGGGGAGGCTAGCACTGCGCTGAAAAAGGGGAACACCGTTAGATTTCAGCCAGGGAGGGGAGTTCGACCAGGGGTGCCAGAAGCCAAGAGCATTGGCGAGTGGCTCATCGGAGATTGGAGTGGGGAAGAGGACTCTCTTGCTATCACTGAAAACCCCAATACACTTAGGGTATGTTTGGTATGGGGTTAAAGGGGATAATGGTTAATGGTGTAACCATTACCCCACTTTTCACCCCGTTTGGTTTGGGGGTAAAAATTGCACCATTAAATTTTTTAACTCTAATGGGGTTAAAAACTTTGTACTACCCCCTAGTGCAACATCCACAAGAGAGGGGAGGGTCAAAATTTTTAACCACATTCATTTGAAAGAGAGAAATTTAGGGCTCGTGGTAGAGAGAGAGAGGGTGAAAAACATCAAGAATTTCCCTTAAACGGCTCAAAATTGTTGTCTTTCGTCACATATTATCACTATCTATCACAAGGTATGTCCATTTTTAGGTATTTGGTTGAATAATTTGTGCATTTAGTTTGAAATTTTGATAGTATAAAACTAGGGTTCTTGATTTTGGTTTTCTCACCCATTTTTTAGTGTGAATGAGGACAAATCTTTGGTTATTGGTTAAATATGTTTAGAATAATAATATTAACCATGAAACAGGGCAAATTTTGAACCATTATTAAATTTTTAGTACATTTGAATGTGAGAGAGGGGCAAGATTTGTTTTTGGCTGACAAAAATGGGGAGTTTTGGGTTCTGACAGTGTAATGGGGGGCAACGATGGTGTTCCCCCCAAATTTTTATTATTTTTAATTTTTTATTTAATTTAAAAATATTGTTATTAAAAAATAAGTTATATTGCATAAAGAAAAAAGAAAGATACTTGAAAAGTTTAAGTACATGTTAAATTTATTATTGTTATGTGCAGTAATGGCTCGTAGATCACTTTTAAGAAAGCAAAAAGGGCTATTGATGATGTTATGGCATGTCCAATTTAGAGCAATGATGATGATGAATATTTGTGTCTTTATGGTTATTATGCTTGAATTAATAAAACAATCTAAAAGGATTAGATATAACCTAGCCAATTCACTACATAAAAGTCTTAAGAACTTGCACTATTTCATCGAAAACGATTTAGTGTGTATTTAATCACTTGAGGATGGAGAGGAGATCACTCTATATCTTATGTGAATTGCTTCGGACACATGGCAAGTTAAAAGATAGCAAAAACATGATGGTTGAGGAAATGGTTATCATTTCCTTATACATTCTTGCACATCATGTAAAAAATAGAATTCTAAAGAAATTAATAAGACAATCACAAGAAATTATAAGTAGACAGTTTCATTATGTCTTGAGAGGTGTTCTACGCTCGCATAACATTTTATTCAAGAAACCAGAGCCAATTCCTCAGAACTCTGAGGATCGGAAGTGAAAGTGGTTCAAGGTAACTTTTCATGTTAACTTGTCGCTAGTAACTAAATAAACTGAATCTAGATTATGTTACTTATTTAACATATTTTTATATAAGTAGAATTGTCTTGGGGCATTAGATGGAACACACATAAAGATGTGAATACCAAATTGTGATAAGCCGAGATATTGGATGAGGAAAGGAGAGTTAGCAACAAACATTTTAGGAGTACGTGCTCCAGATTTATACTTGATTTATGTATTAGTTAGTTGGGAAGGATTCGCTGTAGTGGGTATCGCGAGATGCTTTAACAAGAAGATTTCCTTTACAAGTACCTCATGGTGAGGAAAATAATATCTCATCATTATAATTAGTTTTTAAAGGATATAATTTTAACTTAAAATTATTTTTCTAATTCTTATAGGATATTATTACCTTTGTGATGTTGGTTATACAAATTGCGAGAGATTTGTATCCCTTATTGGAGGGCAATGATATAACCTCAATGAGTTTAGAGATGGGCATCAACCCGCCACTGGTGAAAAATTGTTTAACTTAAGACATTCAACCGCTAAGAATGTTATCGAGCGATGTCTTGGATTACTTAAGATGCGATGGGGAATCCTTAGGAGTCCATACTTTTATAATGTCAACATGGCAAGTGATATGATAACTGCATGTTGTCTCCTTCATAACCATATCCAAAGAGAAATGCGTTGATCCAATGGAAGCACAACTAGATGCAGTGGGTCTTGAATTTAATAATGAAGAAAATTTGATAATGTTGTGGAAACGACAGATGAATGGAGTACTTAGAGGGACAACCTAGCTCAAGATATGTGGAATGCTTATATGAGAGCAAGCGTTGTGGAGTGAGCATATGATGTTATTATTGAATATTGTCAATTTCTTGTTAGTACGGAACTTGTGTTATGTTTTGAGATTTTGTTGTACTTATATTATTTGATTGTGATGTTTGACATATTAAGCCATTTTTCAAGATGTCTTACTATATTTTACTTAGATTATTACGATTATATCGTTGAATCTTTGATACCACTTATCAATATTTAATATTATGTTTGGACTTATATTCTATTTGTTTGTTAGCATGGAACTTTTTGATGATACGGAGCATATAAAAAAAAACCACAAAGAAGGAATTTGAGTGCAATGGAAGATAAGTGTTTAAATGATTGTTTGCTTGATATGTATCATGATAAAAAATGGAAAGCTAAGATTGGCTTCAAATCAAGATATTTAAACCACTTGGTGAAAATGTTGGATGTAAAGCGTTTTAGATGTGGCTTAAATGCCAAATATTTTGAATCAAGATTGACCTATTTAAAAAGACAATTTTATGCTATCAAGGAAATCCAACTTATAGATAGTGGATTTGGATGTGCGTGGTATGGGCAACAGAAGATGGTAGTTGGCGATAAAGCTCTTTTTGATGATTGGTCTAAAGTAAGTGGCTCAGAGTTTTAATTGATTGATAGTTTAAAAAATCAATACATGTGTCACTTAAATTTTACTTATATTTCATTGTACAGTCATAGAGACGCAAGAGGACTGTATAGGAAGCCCTTTCCTTTATTTGAGGAATTGGATCTAATTTATGCAAGAGATAGAGCAACCAGAGCTAGTGTTATACATCATGCTAATAGGTTTTCTAAAGATGTAGCTAGTGCCACTCAATTAGAGGACAATCTAATTGATGGTGGAGAAAAAGAGGGAGAGCAACCAAGTTCCTCAAATGTGGGTGGGAGCAACGACAGATCTAGGGGGGTTGAGGGGGGCTCAAACCCCTTCCCCCCCCCCGAATTTAAAAATAAAATTTACTATAAGTAAGCAAAAATTAGATTTGAGCCTTTGGTTTGGTGGTTCTTAGTCTTAAGTGTAAATCGGAGGTCGTGGGCTCAAATCTTAATGGAGGCATTTTATTTCTATATATTTGTCCCTTTTTCGGCAAAAATAAAAGTAAAAAGAAAATATGGCCTTAGTTCAAAAAAAAAAAAAAAAAAAAAAAAAACCCTAACTATACAGCCCCCCTTTCTCTCCCCCAAGTCCCCCTCCTCCACCCCCACCCCACACACGTCACCCTGCCGCCGCCACAGCTGCCAGCTTCGCCTCGCGCACCACCCGCCAGGCACCAGCCAACTTGAATGTAAGTATTGTTAATTTTTTGTCCTATTTACATAGCATACGATACTTTTAAGCTTTCATCTCATATTTCTCTAATTAAAATTCTAATTTTATAAATATTAGAAAGAGATATCAACTTTTTTTCTTAATTGGAAAACAATTACTTGTTTATAAGTTCAAATCCTTTCTCGAGTTTGGAATAATATGGTCTTTGTTGCTTGGTATCTGTTATTAGTGATAGTTTGATTCTCTTTTTTGAAAAAGGTATTTTTGAAGACATTAGTGTTGAAATAATTATAGAACGATTTCAAAACATGAAAACTCGAAGGGGCCGTTTGTAAATGCTTAGTAGTGGTGTTTTAGTTTATATTGGTAATAATAATTTTTGTTATAACGATATATCTTCTTATGTTAATTTTACCTTAATAATATGTTTATTTTATAGTAATTTAAGATATAGAGATACTATTTTCTGTTGTTTTTTTAATTTTTACATTACCTCCCTAGTTTGATTATATGCTCTTTCTTTTTTTTTTTTTTTTGAGTTGTGAAACTATTATATCGATTGTGAATTTTTTAATAATTTTTATTATATAATTTATTAATTTTTATTCAAGCTCCCCTATACTAAAATCTTGGATCCGCCGCTGGGTGGAAGGATCAAAACTAAAGCCATGAAAGAAGAAGATGAAGATTAGTGCCGTGGAAATGCTACAATCTCAAGGGTGTGATGCAACAAATGATATAGAGCAAGGATGAGTGTGTTGTGCAATTGGTTAATGATTTAGTAAAGAAGAGAAGAACTTCAAAGTAGGATTGTATGACACTTTTAAAAAAATTGAAGGGCTAACCACTTCTCAGATTCTCCAACTTATGAAAAAAATGACCGCGGATGATGTGGCCATCTTTCATGACTTGAAAGATGATAATGTGAAACTCGAATTTGTTATGATACTCTTAAATGAGTGATTAGTATGCAGAAAAGGTGAAACTTTTGGTTTAACATAGGTTGGCTTAGAGTAAACTTGAATTATGTTTGTATATCATATGGGGATTTGTAACTTTTTGTTTATCATGGGTGTTGAACCATGATTTCTTCTCTAACTAAGGCATGGAAAGAATCAATAATTGGACTCCAAAAATCAAGCAATGCAGATCACTTGTGCAGCACATTCCAAAAATCATATTATGCAATCTTTTCCTTTTTGTGATGATACTTTGTGATTCTTTATAATTGTTAATATCTTTGAATCTTTCCTTTCTTGGTTCTTATTGTACGTTATTTAAATCATTGTAATTTCTTGCAAAATGTAAGAGTGAAAAATACAAATTCATCTTCCTTATTCATTTCTCTCATATGGTATCAGAGCCAATACGACTAGGAGTCCCAAATGGCAAACTCGTCTTCTTCTCAAACTAGCCAAACCAACACAACCATTACAATGGAAACTCAAGCTCCAATTTTAAGTCACCAACCAGCTATAAAACTCAAAAGAGATAATTACCCAGTTTGGCAAACCGCAATCAAAGCCCATATTGCAGCATTTAATCTTATCGGTCACATTGATGGGTCCGACCAATGTCCACCCAAATTCCTGTCCCAAACCAACACCATCGGCGATGAAGTCGATTCACTTGTAACGCCTCAACTTAATCCATGTCTACCGCAAAATGGACGCGCTGAACGTTGTCATCGCCATATTTCTGAGGTCGGTCTAACACTTCTTGCCCATGCCTCATTACCCTTGACATTTTGGGATGATGCGTTTCTTACCGCATGTTACCTTATAAACCATCTCCCAAGCCCAGTTCTACATCATGATACACCACTGCATCGTCTCTTTAATAAACACCCTGATTACTCATTTCTGAAAGTATTCGGATGTGATGCTATCCCTATCACCGTCCCGATAATGATCATAGACTCCAATATAAATCATTTCCATGCCTTTTCCTTGGGTATAGCCTAACACATAAGGTGCACAAGTGTCTTCATTGACCTACAAGTTGCATCTACATCTCTCGGGATGTCATTTTTAATGAGTCTAGTTTTCCCTATTCCACTTCTTGGATATCACCTGCTACATCCTCAATAGAGACTTGGCATTTTAATATTCTTTGCCCGGTTCCCCAACCCACTTCCTCATGAAATCACAAACCCCCATCAGACACTTCTCAACCACACACTTCTACTGAATCTTCCATACCACTCTCTGTATCACTTCATGCGCAGGAGCCCCCATCAAATATTTCTCCAATAGACCCCACACCCACCTCTAGCCCAACAACACCTAGCCTAACAAATGTGCAACCAGTCACCACTGTACCCGAGCCCCCACGTCATCACATGATCACACGGTCCAAAACCCAATTGCTCAAACCTCGCGTTCCTCTTTCCCTCACTGTTACAAGCCTTTAACCCCACATCCTTCCCGAACCAACTAGTTTCACTGCTACAGTCAAAATGCAGGAATGGCGTTCCATCATGGATGAGGAGTACAATGCTCTCATGAGAGCCAGTACTGGGGAGCTAGTCCTGGCTCATGCCAATCAAAACGTGGTGTGTTGTAAATGGGTGTATCGGATTAAACGTAATGCGGATGGATCTATTTCACAGTACAAAGCCTGTTTAGTAGCAAAGGGCTACAATCAAGAGGAGGGAATTGATTATCGTGACACCTTTAGCCTAGTGGTCAAACCCACTACTATTCGTATTATACTATCTCTTGCTCTCACTTTTGGATGGTGGGTTCGTCAATTGGATGTTCAAAATGCCTTTTTGCATGGTTCTCTTGAAGAAACTGTCAACATGCGCCAACTGCCGTATACCCATCCTCAATTCCCAGACCATGTCTATCAATTATGGAAAGCCTTAGATGGACTTAAGCAAGCACTCCAAGCCTTGTTCCTTAGTCTTTCCTCAACCTTGAAGGAATTAGGTTTCTCCCCATGTCACACTAACAACTCCCTCTTTACACTACGACATGGTACTAATGTTGTCTATTTGTTGGTATATGTTGACGATCTCCTTCTCACAGGCTCCGATTCTAACTTAGTTTTATCCATTATGACTCGTCTAAGTTATGTGTTCCCGGTGAAGGATCTCTATTCTCTTAATTATTTCCATGGGATCGAATGTATTTGACAAGACGACACTATCTTCCACTCCCAATCCAAGAATATTGGCAGACTCCTCACCCAAGCCAACATGAGCCAAGCCGAAGGGGTGGCAACTCCACTTGCCACAAGCATCGTTTCTTTCAATACCGATACAGAGCCCTTCTTGGATCCCTCTTTGTACCGTGGCATCTTTGGTGGACTCCACTATGCCTCTATAACTTGACCCGAGATCTCAAATTGGTCGGGCTTGTCAGACCATGCACTCTCCCACTGGTGACTAGAAAATGGTAAAACGTATTCTTTGATATCTTCAAGCCACCGCTCACTATGGTCTTCAATTTTATAAGGCTTCTCGTCCTGTTCTTCATGCCTATTCGGATTTTGATTGGGCTGGGTGCCCTGCTACACGCAGATCTACCTCAGGCTACTGCGTGTTTCTTGGTCCAAACATCATTAGTTGGTCTTCAGAATGTCAACCTATTATCTCTCACACTAGGACGGAAGCCGAATTTCGTGGGCTTGCAAATGCCACCATTGAATTATGTTGGTTCCAACACTTACTCCAAGAACTTCGTATTCGCCTTGATGCTCCTCCTTAGCTATGGTGTGAAAATATCTCTGCTATTTATCTCACGATCAATCCGGTTTATCATTCAAGGTCCAAACATATTGAAAGTAATTTCTACTTTGTTCGAGAAAAAAAATTCTTTGCAAAGATTTGGTTGTTCGTTTTAGTTCAAGTCATGATCAACTAGCAGACATATTCACAAAGCTTTGGGTTCATCTTGGTTTACATGGCTTCGTGACAAGCTCTCTGTGGTTCCTCCACCCATTTGCTTGCGGGGACATGTTGAACCATGATTTCTTCCCTAACTAAGGCATGGCAAGAATTAGTAGTTGGACTCCAAAAATCAAGCAATGCAGATCACTCGTGCGGCACATTCCAAAAATCATATTACGCAATCTTTCCCTTTTTGTGATGATACTTTGTGATTTTTTGTAATTGTTAATATCTTTGTAATGTTTCCTTTCTTGGTTCTTATTGTACAATATTTGAACCATTGTAATTTCCTGCAAAATGTAAGAGTGAAAAATACAAATTTATCTTTATTATTCATTTCTCTCATAACGGGAGATTTGAAACTTTTGTATATCATAGGCGTTGGTTACCTTTTTATATTATCATGGAGAATCATTTTTTTTTGGCTATAGATATTTTTGTTATTACGGTAGATGTCTTGTTAAATTATCAAACAAATCAAGATTCATGAAATCCATATTATCATTATGCATTTAGATTGTCATACATTATAAAATCTTTGTATATCTTATAATATATATATTTGATTATGTCAAATTTTTCTATAAATTGTCAAATTTCATTGTAATTTCAAATTAAAGTTTAAAAAAATAAGATAGGAATCAAATATATTAAAACTAATAGAAAAATTAAAAAAAGTTTGGTCGCACTCAAATCAAATATAAGAAAGATTCTTGGGTTAATTGTTACCCCTGTAAAAGTAGAGCAATCAAACAATATGAAAGAAAAAAATTTTAATGGGGGTAGTGGTTACCCCATTAACCATCACCTCATTAATGATTCCTCTCTATTTTTTAACCCCATCCCAAACATGCCATTAGAAAGGGAGAAGATGACAAAGGGAGGGGCTGCCGCGCAAGGGGAGGGGATGGCAGAGGAGGAGGAGCACCGCTTAGGATCAAGGATTGGGGAGGGAAAGAATTTTATTAGAGTTAAGGTTTCATATTTGCTCTGATACCACGTGAAACCTTTAGTATGTGTGGCATGCCTAATATAGTAGTCCACAATTGTATATATAGAAGAAGATTTACAAGATAACAATAAAGACTAACGCAATCTAGATAACAAAACAAGATATAAGATAAATAACACAACTCTAGATATAAATATAATATATCCTAATAAGATGCAAAACATCTCGTGTACATTTAATTTTATAAAATAGTCAAATATATTTCATTATTACACACAATATACCAAGTGAGAAAGGGAGAAAGAAAGCAGAGTTTTTTTTTTTGTTTTTTAATTTTTTTCTTATATTTTAGTCTGTTAATTAATTTGCAGCATTTTAATCAATTATAGGTCTTAATTAGGTCACGTGCGTGTCATGTGATACTTTTAACGAAAAACTTAATTGATATAAAGCAAAGGTGGTTGATTGAAAAAATTTTCAAAGTTAGGGTGGTTTTTTGAAAAATCCAAAAACTAAGGTAGTAATGTGAAAGAAATCCTGTAATTTGGTTGGTTTTTTTTTTCAAAAAGACCTTTGATCACGCGTGTGTCACGTGGCACTTTTAACTGAAAAATTAACAGATCTAACGGAGAATTAGTTGATTGAAAAAATTTTGAAAGTTAGGATGACTTTTTCAAAAATTAAAAACCTATAATAGTAAAGTGAAAAAACCTCTATAGTTTGGGTGGTTTTTTAGTAAGAAAAACTCTAAATTTTAACTCTTATTACCCTGTTGTACCTCAATTTTCTTTACCTCCAATTTAAGGTTTTTTTTTTTAAAAAGTTTTGACATTTTTGTTTATTTTTAACTACTCTCTTCATAAGGTACAAATAAAAGAGGTAAATAGTTAATATTATAGTGGTTAGATTGGTTTTGGTATTATTGTTGGAACCAATAATTTACAATTAGCAGTAAAGTTGTTAGATATAATTAGTTACTATTATTAGAGATTGCTATAAATATTGGTACAATGATCATATTACAAATCTAACATTATTTAGCAAAGTATCTATTCCTTCGAAAGCTCTCAAACACTCAATTCTTACAACATTGGAAGGCAATCTTTTATTTGCTTAGCACATGTAACTCAGAAAAAAAATCAAGTACAAAGAAATATAACAAATCTATTATGGAGAGCAACCTTTCAATCGCATACCTTGAATTTAAATTTTTAGGTAAATTAAATTTATCTCCAAACCAAACAACAATGATTGAGTGTTTATAAATTGCAATACCGGGCCTATTAAAATAACACATTAATAATGAAAAGTGTTGTGCTTCAGGTTAGAAGATTTGACCCAAATCCCTTAAAAAATTGGATTTGGCAATAGCAGAAACAAATCAAAAATGTCGTAATAATCGAAAAATAACGAAAAAGCAAAATCAAAGAACAAAATGTGATATACGTGATTCGGTTCCTAAATGAACCAACACCATGCCCCTCGATTTTCAGAGGAGTCTCTTCACTACCAGCAATATAGGTTTACAATCATGGATGAGCAATAAGGCTGAAATTAGAAGGCTTTACAAAGATTTCATACAAGAAAATAAGAGAGGGAACGAGAAAACCTTAACCGAAACTCAAGGAAAGAAGAACCAGAAACAAGACCAGAAACCCCTAAAAAGGATCTCAAACCAGGCTTCCCGTTGTTGCTTCTTTTTCTACATGCTTCTTCTCTCTACCCCTGCAACTCTCCTTTTCAGACTTTTTTCTTTTGTACTCTATATGGTTGTGGTATATTGTTGTTGTAGTATAAAGCAAGCCCTAGAAAGAGGCTTTTATAAACCCCAATGAGGCAGCATCAAGGCAAGCACGATAATTGCAGTAAATTGATTTCCAACAGTCGATACAAATCAAGATTATTTGATTACCGAAAATAAAATTGCCCAAATAATTTTATATTATATTTTGTAAGAACCAAACACGAAAAATATGATTCAAAAAGCATGAAGTAGAAGAGGGGTTGGATCAGGTGCTATTGAGTTTCCATAGCCGAAAAATGCCGTAGTCCCATAGCCCTGACACGTTGAGGGAGGGAGGGAGGGAAAGGAGGGAGATTTTTTTTTTTTTTTTTTAAATTTAATTATTTATATAAAATAATTTTAATATATAAATTTATACTTGTACTATTTTTTAATTAGATATCTGTTAAATTATTGTTGCCATTTGATATTTTTCAACAAAAATTTAACTGATTTCTTGCATTTTAAAAGCAAATAACTTTTTTCATGACAAAAATACGATTCAGGGAACTTGATTTATACATATCTTCTAAATTTTTCCACAACTCAGAAACAATTAAAGATTTAGAAATAGTTAATAATATAGGATTTATAAGGGAAAGAATAATCGAGCTATAGGCCGTACCATTCATTTTTTTTGTCACTCCAATTTAGTCATTTTAGGCTGTTCCGATTCCAAAAGTAACTTATTGGGATTTAAGCATGACATTATTGTAACTTATTCAATCAATAAAACTCATTTTAAATGGGGACAAAAAATTTTAAAAAAACTGAACAAATAAAAAAAAATTCAATTTTAAATCTAAACTCAAATTAAAAAAATTGAATATAGGAAAAAAAAAAACTCTAAATATGAACTAAAACTAAATAAAAATTGAATAAGAAAAATAAAATATTGAATAAAATTGAAACAAAGGAAAAGAAATATTAACATAAGAGTTCAATAAAAAAGACAAATAATATAAAAATTGATAAAGCAATAAACTAAACAAACTAAAAGAAAGATAAACACTTGAATTTGAAAAAAAGGAATGAATTGTATTAAGAAAATATTGACCTATTTATAATAAAACTAAGGAAATAAAGAAATTAGAAGGCTAGGGCTTCGTTTGTTTAGGGGAAACACCATATTTTAGGAAGTGGTTTTCCCCTTTTTCATTATTTGACACACCTTTTGTTTATAGAAAAGGTTTTCTCCTCAAATGAAGGAAAATATCTTTCTTTTCAAAACGGAGGAAGCCATGATTCTAAGTGGCCTAAAAACATTCGTGATAGTCATCATGCAAATCTAGATCGAATTGAAATAGACTAGACTGGACTGTAGACACACAACATCGGACAAGAATTAGACCAATAATTAAAAGCAGCTTGGATGATACTTTGTTATAGTTGCAACAGAACAATTTTAATCAAGTTGAATTGTTATATAATATTATATAAGAAAATTATCTATATGCCCTTATATTTAAGTATTTATTGCATAGGTACAATGATATTCTAGTAATGTACAACGATGTTTCCTAAAATTTAAAAATTTTCTCAAAAATTAGGTATCTTTTGCCAAAATTTAGTAGATTTTAAATGAAAATAACAATTTATATATATCCTCTATCATAATGCGATAATTTTTTTGTCCAAAAATGCTAACATGTCACTTTTTTTTGGATAATATATAAGTAATTTTTGTTAGAATGTGGACAACATTTTGATAATATAATTATAATTTAAGCCACATCAGTTTTTTGGCTGAAATTAGCCGAATTTTAATTAAAATTCATCAGATTTTAACACAGTATATACACAACTGATAAAATGTCTTATCTCAGGGCACCTCATTATATATATTAAAATAACAGGGTATTTAGATAGTAAATGCTCAAATTTTAAAATATCTAAGAAATTATTTTCATAATTTATACTGCTTTGATTATATATACATTTTTTTTACTTCATATATGTTGTATTGTTACTTATGTTATCCTATAACAAGATATAAAATAGTTCGTGAAAAATATATTTTTTAAAACATATAAGAGGACATCCCAAATGGGGAATTAAGTTTTCCTTTGAAACAACCAATTGAAAATCCCACTCGAAATTTTTTTTTTTTTGGTAAGTCAACGAAATATATAGATGAAAGAAAAGAAAACAATCTACAAGGGGCATACCCCAGGATACAACCGAAGCCTACAAGTATGAGGCAACGTCAAAAAAACAGACAAAGTCCATACAACATACAACCAAAGTACAAACTAAGGGAACAAAAAGAAACTAAGTCTTTAAACCCCAGTGTCGGAGCGACGAATGTGACGGTGAGCTCCTCTGAACGAAGAAGCAGCAAGTAAGCGGCTCCTGACCAAACTCATAATCTCCTCTCGAACGGCCTCAACCGATCTGGACTGAGAACGCTGAAACCGAAGGTTGCGCTCATACCAGATAGTATACACAGTCGCAGAGAGGCAAAGTCGAGCTATGATACTGCCAATCTCCCGCCCCCTGAGATGCTGAGCAGCCCAAGGGACAAGAGCGTCCCAAGGAAGGGTAGGCCAAGCGATAGATGTACTCGGAGTGACAGAGTTCCAGACCAAGGCAGAAAAGGAACAGGCGAAGAAGAGGTGCTCATGAGTCTCGTCAGCAGAACCACAGAGAACACAAGCACTCTGAACCTCTCGTGCTCCAAAATGCCGAAATCGGTCCCGGGTCCAAAGTCGTTGCCGAGAAGCGAGCCAGAGAATGAAGGAGTGTCGCGGTACATGCATCTGAAACCACAGAAGGTGATGCACAGTGTCCTCCGTTCTCCTACTCGGAATTTATATTTTCTTGGAAAATCTTTTCCAAAGAAAAATCAATTTCTACATTCTACTTTTCCGTCAAAACAAACAGAGCCTAGAAGACAAAAGGATCCTATGCTTTACACCTAGCTAATAAAGAGCACATTCATGGTGGCCATTCACCATGGCGGCTGGTTAAACCATTGAAGAGGGAAGAGCAAATGCTAAATTTACTACACCTATTTAATCAAATGACCAAAATAAATACTAGCTAATTAACTACTAGTCTAATAATAAAAATACATAACAAATATCTAGTATTCAACAAATAAAATCTCAATTAATTACACGAGTAAAATCATTTTTAACTCGGTATTCGAAACTGAAATGAAAAAAATAGTGACACAAAATTTGAACAAAATGAAAACTAAAATAACAAACCACAGCCCCATCCCCTAAATGCCCTCTAAATTCTCGTCCCTCACTTGCTTAGGATGTTAGATATCTAGTATGATCATTGTACCCACATTATACTTTGCTATGTTAGAATGTTAGATTTTGTCAAATCATAGTTCAAATTTAAATTTGGTTTTCTTATTTTATTCATTTTTTTTATATTTTTGTTGACATCTAAAATCATGTTCTTTTTTAATTTTAGTATTTTATTTTTCTTATATTTTTTTCTTCTTTGAATTTTTTAATTCAATACAAAAATGTGAGCAATTCCCTACTTTGGTTGCTTTAAGGGAAAGTGAAAAGACTCAAAAAAAGGGGGACATTTTCTGAAATTGCTTGGATTTGAATTTCATAATTTTTTTGGAAGAGGTGAGGACTTGGTAATAATATATAGAAATAGACGTGCAACGGTAAAGTAAAAAAATAAGAAAAAAAAAGTTGACATTCTTTCATTAAAACAAAAAAAAAGAAACTAATAAATGAAAGAAATAAATACAGAATAATTGCGTTAGAATTTAATTGCCTAAAAAATTCAATTCAATTATTAATATTTAATAAATAAAATAGATCACCATTAAATCCTAACATTGATTAAATTATTTTAAAATACTATATTCAACACTCGTAATAGAAATATGAGAAAATATTAGTTGGACATTTAAAAAAAAATATTTAAATGTATAAAAAAAATATTCATAACAGGAAAAGTACAAATTTATTACCATGAATATTTATATGTGTGCATATATATAATAAAAGTCATGTGAGAAAATAAAAAAATTACAGTTACAGTATTAAATTTTAAGTAAGATTATAATGGATGGCAAAGATTTATTGGATAATGGAGGGCAAAAATTTATTGGATAATTAAAAAAAATCCGTCCCATACCTCGCTCTTTCTCTCTCCCCCACATACTTCTTCCACCACCAAGTCGCTAACAGTTGTGCCATTATTATGCCACTGCCCCACCATACCCCTCCTCCCTCAAATATACCCCTTTCTCTGAGAGAGAGAGAGAGAGAGAGAGAGAGGGGTACATGGGGAATGGGTATGTAGGGGGGAGGGAGAGAAGGTGACGATGCGGTGAAAGCACGACTGCCAATGGGGGGAGGAGGTATGCGGGGGAGAGAGAGAGGGGATATTGGATGAAGATTCTTTTTCTTTTAAATGCCACCAACAAATCTTGATCTTCCATTATAATTGTACTTAAGATCCAAATGTACAATTTTAATTTTCTCACCTAACTTCCATTTCATTTCAACATCTTCCTATATATATATATAGAGAGAGAGAGGTGGCCACGGGCTAGGTCGGGCCGGACCTGGGCCGGGGCCCGGGCTGCTCCGCACTGTAGCGGGCCGGGCCAAGTCTGGCCCGTTTGGGAGCCGGGCTGGGCCGTGCCCGGCCTAGAGGTCTCCAGGGCCCCTGGCCCGGGCCCGCAATAGTGCATAGCAGGCCGGGCCGGGTTGGCCCGCTTCAATCAGCTTTAAAAAAAAAAAAGTAAAATTTAAATAATACAAAGTCGTTTTGTACTAAAATTATTATAATTCATTGTTAAATAATATGAAATACAAATATATTTTTTTTCAAATACTAATAATACTAAATATACATGTTCAAAAAAAAATGCTAAATATATGTAATAAAATAAAATATACAATAAGTAATAGTAAATAATGGTAAATATCTTATCAAAAAAAATAATGGCAAATAAATAACGTAACAAGTACAAATACAACACAGTTGGAGCCTAATATTTAAAAGTACAAATTTGTTGATCAAAAAATACAAAGTTTGACGTATGGGGGGTGCGGTCGTCTTTTGACGTAAATATTTAAAAGTAAATAATTGACATACAAAAGTGCTGATATCAGTTGCATGGGGGGGGGGGGGTTGCTGTGCCATCGTTTGACGTATCAGTGGTGCGGTCGTCTTCGTCATCGCTCGATGAATCCAACTTCATTCTCTGTTGATCCCTTGCCTCAGCTAGCAGCCAATCCTTCAAGCACACAGACATCTCCAAGCTTGACGGCGATAGCTTCCCCCTCTTCATTCCAAGCAACCTGCCACCAAGACTGAAAGCACACTCCGATGCTACTGAAGACACCGGACAACTTAGTATATCACGTGCCATAGTGGAAAGCACGGGATACTGGGCTTGGTTTGTGTTCCACCATTATAATAGGTCAAAATGCAGGTTGGCCGACGGCCCGAAAATATGGCCCAACGGTGTCCGCAAATAATAATCTAGCTCGTCACATGACGTGGGGGCTACGGTGGGCCTAAATTGCTCCAACAACTTCCACGAATATGACGTGTATGAACTACTTCCACTAGATGTGGAAGATCCTACTGCAGCAGTACTAGGATATGGATTATTGGACGCTAATTTCCAAGAATATTGGGAAAATAAACTATACAAGTCGTTATCGACTTCGGCAATGAAAGTGTCGATATTGAGACTAGGATACAAATATTTGAAAAAATATTGGCAAAACAAATTTAAACCCCCGCGTTTACAACGAGGATCTAAAATAGTTGCTAAGCAGTATGTCAGAGGTAGTTTAGAATAATATTTAGCAAACTTTTCTTTCATTGCCTTAATCGATTCGAACAAAATGGGGTTGGATTCATTACCCGCCATCCAATTTACAATATCAAGCAATCTTGATATTGCTTGAGGCATGGTCGGATAGTAGCAACCCGAAAAAAATGTCGTGGCTTCTTTAAACATACAAAAAAATTTACAAATTTTATCTATTGTCTCCCAATGTATACCGTTCAGGTTGTAATCGCTCCATTCTGAGCGATTGTCCTGTGCGAATTCCATCAGAACATCTTTATATGGTAGAATGCCCTCTAACATTTCTACCGTAGATGACCACCTAGTTTGAGAGTTTAATTTCAATTGTTTATATTCTATGCCATGCAATCTACATAATTTCTAAATCTTTTTTTTCTAGTGCCGGATGATTTAATAGATATTCTTACGGATCTTAAGGTGTTAAGGGATGCGTCTACAAGGTCTAAACCATCCATTACCATTAAATGTAAAATATGACAAATGCAACGATTATGGAAACACTTCCCACCTAACATGGGTCTCATGTGCCTAATTAAATGTGTAACGGATGCAGTGTTGTTGGTAGCATTGTCGAACGTAATATTGAAGATACGTCGCTCTATGCCCCAGTCGCAGACTGCCGACGTAATCGCACTCGTAATTATCTCGGCAGTGTGGGGGCAATCTAAAATACCAAAATGAATTATTCTCTTTTGGAGGATGTAGGAGTCATCGATCCAGTGTGCCGTTATGCACATATAAGGTTGGCCGGGTTTCGATTTCCATATGTCCGATGTCAACGAGAACATGCTCGTGTTTGTCGCAAAAAGTGTTAAGACCCCAACTTTCATACTGTGGTACAACGTAAAAGCGTCTCGCTTTACGGTGTTCCGAGGAATCCTCACAATGGCGGGGTTCACCCATTGTTGGAGGTAGTCGACGAAATATGAATTTTCGCCGGCATTGAAAGGCCTTTCACCCAAAATTATATATTTAGCTAGCCCCTTTCGGTTGCCCTCTTGAGAGAACCTAAAATTAGCAAGTGCACCGGTCACTTGCTGTACTAGACGTTGTTGGCTCTTATCTGGGCATTGCTCGGGGTGGCACCTAAGTATATGTCTGTTTAATGTGCCTGTCCCACTGCCAGGTTGATGGCTAAAAGTCCTCGGTGGATCATAATTTACAAGTTGCTTTATTAGTTGTCCTCATACCCCATTAGTTGTACGCCTACTAGTAGAGGTACTACTTTCAGGCTGGGCTTCGGTGGTGGGCTTGTGTTCCTCATCAGTTTGTGAGTCTCCAACCCCACCAACCGATTCATGATAATCTTGTTGTTGTGAAAAGTCCCAATCTATCAATGTATTGGGGTGGTGAGTTTGTTTGTATAAAAGCTCGTTCTTCCGTATTAAGTATGACAATTCTACTCCTTTTAGGATTCTGGGTGGCCGAGAAGAGCTAGAAGTAGCACGACCGGCTCCAGAGGATGATGAAGAGTTGTGTGTCATATTAGTCTAGGTGATTAGTATTTATAAAATGCAAGTAGTAATGCAAATTAAATAACTAAAAGTGCGAACCAAATAAAATTGCGCTACTAAAATTACCGAAACGAGAGAACAATGAAATTCGAACTTCAGCCAAACACTTTACGAACTTCGAACTTTAGAGCACAATTTTGCAATTAGCAAAGTTGAAGAAGATGGGAGATGATGAATGTATAGAGAGAGAAGAGAGGATTGAAGATTTGGTGAGAAAATGGGTTGGGGAGGATTAAGTATTTATAGGAAAAAAAAATATAATTTTTTTTTTTTTAATTGTGAGAGCCTTGGCAACGGCTCTGATAGCCGGGGCCGGGCTAGGCCAGGCCTAGCGGCCAATATTTTTTGGCCCGTGGCCCGGCCCGAGGTATGCCGGGCTCAGGCCGGGCCCCAGACGGGTCTGTTTCCTGGCTGACCCGGCCCCGTTGGCCACCACTATATATATATATATATATATATATATGGCACCTATGAAATGAGATGATGAATTTTAGGCCACGTATTTGATTAAAATGAGGGAAAAGGTGATGTCATGTGGGTGAAAAATAATGTCAGCAACCAAACGAGAGGTCCAAAATTCATTCTCATCCTCTCACTTGAGTCACCCCACCGCACCGCACCGCACCGCACATGCATGCACACATATCATTATTTTTTATATTAGTAAACTGTACAGCAAATTACCTATATATAAGAACTTGTACCATGAGAGGGGATGATGAGATTTGAAACTAAGACGTATTGCTTAAGGGTTATGAGCAAATTATTATGACAACAACTTTAGCTATTCTACATATATATAATTTAACTTTTTTTCCCCTATATGTGCATAAAAAACCTAAAAGTATTCTTTTTCTGTGTGCATGTGCGCACACACACATATAAACTTTATTATCCATAAAGACAACTAACAAAATCCCAAGGTATGTGTGATAAAAAAATAAAATCTCAAAGAAGGGACGAAGTTGGATGAAATATATGTTTTTTCTTTGTGTCAAAAGCCGGAGGAAATAAATGGGAATACAAATAAAAAATTAAAATATAATGCATATAACACAAACAATCCATGCATCGTATGGAAAAACCTAGTTAGAATAATAGTATATAGTATATATTCTTTATCTCAAACTTATTCTAATTAAGATTTAAAACAGTAAATCTAATAACCAACATAATTTTTTTAAAAATAAACAAACACCACCTATGAATCGCACAAGAAAAACCTAATAATAATCATAATGCAAGTATCTGGTCATGTTTCTAAATAAACCCAAACCTAAACAAATAAATATATTTTAAATATGAATTTTCCTCCATTATTTTGAATTTCTATCTAACATTTTAGTCTTCCCTCCATTTAAATTTCCCGCCATCAATAATTCAAATTTTCGGCCTTTATTCTCTCTACTATTTTCTATGAATAGGCATAGGGTTGTATTTGTATGATCATCAATGAATCCAATTTCATTTCTATCTTTTTATTCTTTCTTTACTGCTTTTTAGTTAATTTGAGTTCAATTTAGTTTTACTTCGTACCATTTGTATCAGAGCCCTTGATCCTCAGAACGATTCCAAGGAGCTCGGTTTGGTAAGGACAAACCGTGCTCTGGAGTCCTGCTCAGACTGGTATGGGACAAACAAAACTCAATGGCTGTGCTTGACAACCCACATGTAACGGTCCCAAGTTTCGAAAAGGGCTACCTAGTGTAGAGTGAAGCCGTCCACAAGAAAAAAGGGCTACCAACTCAAAGTAAAGCTACCTAGGGTGAAGCCGTAGAAGATGACGGTTGTGGAGCGTGATGGTTTGATACAATTCAAAAAATAGGAGAAATATAGAATCCCATATTGATGGGCTAGAAGAGGAAATACCAATTTATATAACTAAGGAACTACTCCACCAATTGCTAATTGATTTTGGGATGGAACCTCCTTTGGTATGTAACAATGATATTAGAGCTAGTCCATCCTCGTACCTCTGATAACCATTGCAATTGATCCGATTGCAAGGGCTATATTCCAACAAGGGATAGCAAAAATATTGGTAGAAATCGATGAGTTTCAAAACAATTCAAGAAAATACATAGAATCACAGCGATCTAACTCGACCATGGCTGTTGAAGGCAACAAGACGGTGGTTTACGGCACCATTGTTGATCAAGCTAGGCCTTCCGATACTTCAACACCATCGACTGGGTTCTACAGCAACTAGTGGAAGTTGAATTTGAGAATAACACACAACCAAAGCCATGGAAACCCATGGCGGCTTCACCAACACCACCAATGAACAATCAGCCCAGAAACAACACCGACCGATGTCCGAATTGGGTTAAAGTTGCTGCATCATCTATTCCCGTGGTGATGAGCACGAACTATGATAAACTCCGCTGTATACGACGCCGCTCAGGCTTTCTAAGGCTGGCCACCCTCGTTGTTGGTAATGCTAGCATAACCTCCTCGTCTTCTTTGCCGAACCATGTCCACTCGTCTTCCCGAATGAACCAAACACGCCATCGAGTTTTGTTCCTCTCTCCTCTACCTTTTCATTAGCCCCTCAGCAGATGCCGATCACAATCACCACCACTTGTTCTAGCACCACAAAGCCAACAACTGAAATGTAGAGGCCAGAGTCACAACGGCTGCCACCATGGCCTCAGAGCACGACGACCGATGCAACACCGAGCACCGTGATGGAAAACAAGGCCGCCAGTTTATGACCCTTGTCGAATCCAAAATTAAACCCACCCACCAAAAGCCAGACCTGCCATGAGTCAAAATCCACGACATATCACGACGAACCGCCACCGGCAAGTGGTGCCGAACCCCTGTGATCGCTGCCATGGAGCTGCTTGTTTTGGGTGAGAGCTAGGCTCAATTGTCTCTAGTAAACAAGATTGGGTAGATTCTTTAGAATGAGAGCCGGAATCAAGCTCTTGCTGGAAAGTCAACTGCTGGCGCGTTTGGTCCGGGCTTTCTTGCAAAACGGGCAAGGCTATTAGAGGGACCCATGCCTAAGTTAGTTAGGGTCTCGATAATAATAAATATGTGTAAGTAAATAAAAAGTGGCTCTTAGGGGGCTGGGGGAGATTAGGCCAACATTGGAAAGAGAATTGGCGAGAGGCTGGGGAAGTGAGGAAGTAGTGGTGGTTGAGGTTGTGTGGCGGAGCTTCCAGTGGGAGGTTAGGTCCCGGAGCTTTCCTGGCGGTAATGGGTTGCTTAAAGAGAGAAAGGGTTGGAGAATAAGGGATGAGACGAGAGGGAGAGAGGATGTCCTTGATTGGAGGGAAAGGGCTGTTATTTATAGGAGGAGGAGAGGCGGTTGTGGTTTGGCAGTAACCGCGAACCCCTTTGCCCTTATTTGATCACAAGGGATTTAATTAGTGTAGTAGGTAAGGGCAAGTGGCGACTGATGATTGGTTAGGCGGGTGGTTGCCTCCCATGTAGGGGGAGCAAAGGGTACTGAGATGCCTATATACGTGGGCAACGTAGGTGGGACTGGGTACCGTGATTACAGGATGTTGGCGGGGTGATACGTGACGTCAAGATTATACCGCCAAGGACTCGAGTTAGGCGCTTACCATTAAGGGTGTGCGTGTGCTGCCAGGGTTATGCCGCTGGGTCTTCTGCCGTCAAAGACCTATCAGCTTATTTCCCCAACACTTAGGTACTCTGATATAGACACAACTCCTCAAACCTTGGCGTCACGCCTAGTCATCCCGCCAAGCACCAAGCCAACCCATTCCGCATCCCTGATTTCAGCAACTGGAGTCACGGCCAGCAACAGCAGCAACGGCTTTATGCCACGTCAGCCATAGATATTTTGCTAAGAAATTTTCAGATATTTTCTCTAGATATTTTGCCTATATATAGATAAGGATTAGCTAGAATTAGGGGTTTTTTTTCTTGTGTTGGTCAAGTGTGTTTATCTTCTTCTTCTCCCTCACAACAATAACAAACCCAGTGCCTCTAAGGGCTCCCGCCTAAGCAGGGTCTGGGGGGTAGATGTACGCAGCCTTTCCCCTTCAGGGGGCTACCCTGAAGGGAAGTTGTTTCCGAGGACTCCCAACCTGAGAAATTGGTCTGCAGCAAATGGATCTTCTTCTTCTCCCCCATGCCCTAAATTTTATGTCTTCTCCCCTTTCTTTACCCTTGTAATCCTCCATTTTTGGAGTGATTTTATCTTTAAATATATACAAATACACCAATGGGGCAGCTGTTACTGCCCCGTAGCCCTAAATTGCTTGAGTATCCATTGATTTAAGCTAGGTTTTACTTAGTATCGTATTATACTTTGACGTTTCAATATATATAATGAGGTACCCCAAGATTTAAAAAAATTATCACTTAGATACCCTGAAATTTAAAAATTTTACGAATCAGGTACTATATTTCAAAATTGTATAGATTTTTATTAAAAATTGCCAACATAAGACATAATTATAAAAATATATATATGTCTTATATCATACTGTCATAATTTTCTATCGTAAATTGCTAACACACCACATTATTTCACTAGTATGCTGATATCTTCCGTCATAATTAAATGACCTTTTTTCGTATTTTGTTTGATTTTTGTAGAAAAAATTGATAGAGCTGGTATATATTATTGTAGTGCATTTCAACAACATTTTATAGTGAAAAATGTTTTGATTTTTACAAAAATTGACCAAATTCTCACATAAGATACCTGAGTGATAAAGTTTTGAAACCTCATGGTATCTCATTGTATATATTGAAATATTAGGGTATTTAGGTGATAAATGACCAATCTTGGGAGTACCTAAGTGATAATTTTCCTTAAAACTATTCACTTTAGTTAACTGTAAGGCTTGCATTTGGTTAACAAAAAAGATTTTTTAATTTTTTTTACAGCTTAAATAGGAAGATAAAAAATATATTTTATAACTAAGTATAAAAATATGCAATAATTTAATTTTTTTTCACAGCTTATTTTAGAAAAAAAGTCTTAAAAAGACTATATTAACATTAAATATTCACCATTATGATGTACTTTTATTTGTTGTCCCCACTGCTTTTACATTTTACTCTCATGAGTCGTTACACTCACCTCTTTTTACTACCATGACCAATTATTACCATGATTATATCTTGTCTACTATTATTATTTGATTTATATTGTTAAATTAAGATTTTTTTTATTATAATAGAAAATTTTCTTTTCTAAACTCATATATAAACACTTATTCATTAAAAAAGATCACTATAATCAAACACTGCACTCTAAAAAAAGTACTTATTAAAATAAAAATATTATTACTTAGGTACCCTGAGGTTTAAACTTTTTTTTTTGGACCAGAAGTTTAAACATTTATCACTTAGATACCCTAACGTTTTAATACATATATAATGAGGTACCCTGAGTTTTAGGCATTTTATCACTAGGTATCACGAAGTTTTAATATTTTATCCATCAAGTATCTTTTTGTTAAAAGTTTGATAGATTTTCGTTAGAAAATACCAAAATTGAATATGATTTTAATAATATATAAATATTTTTATTAAAATTTAATAATTTTTTGCCCAAAAATGCGAAAATGACATATAATTACGACAATTTTTATGTGGTCTATATCAACATTCGGTAAACATTTTATTACAATTTGTTGAATTTTTTATAAAAATATTGGCACTAGCTTATATATATTACTGTATTTGTGTATTATATCAACATTTTTATATAAATTGATCAAATTCTTATAAAAATTCATCACATTCTGTAATATGATACTTAAGTGATAAAATATTTAAACACTAGGATATCCCATTATATATATATATATATATCATAGTATCTAATTGATATCTAAATGATAATTTTTATTAAAATAAATAAGTTAAAAAAAATAAATTAAACCAAAATCGTTCAGATATACGCAATAAAAAATAAAAAAAAAATGCTTTAATCGCCGGCCGTTGCGCCCTCTGCGAAAATCATTCTTCTTTCTATGTCAGTCCACAGAATTACGGCCAAAACACTAGCAGAGCAACACAGTTAAAAAATGGAGTGTTTACTCCCAAATCAGAACCAAGATTCCCCAAACATGGAGTGAGTGGTTGCGTTGTCTGTTAGACACAAATCTTCTTGTATTTTTTTCAAAAATGTAGGAGATTCAATTCCAATCTTAGTTTGGGATGGCCTCGTAATCATTTTGCCTTGAGCACAAACAACACATGAAATTTTATTTGGTAAAAAATTCTTCTAGTTCTTTAACGAATGCCTATGAGAATATTTAATAATCCTTCTCATCATAATTGCATCTGGATGACCGAAGCGGTCATGCCATAAAATAAAAGTCCGTGGGTCTGTTAACTTTTGGTCAACCACCGCATTAGAGTCAATTGGATTAATATAAATATAATATAATCCAGAAGTGAGTGCTGGTAGTTTTTCCATTATATGCTTCTTTTCCAAGATAAGCGATGTAATGTAAAGATATTCCTTATTGCTTTCATTTACAGTTTCAATATGATAACCATTGTAACGGATATCGAGAAAGCTGATAAAATTTCTTTGTGATCTACTGGAAAACAGAGCATTGCTTATGCTTTGTTTTTTCAGGGAACACAACATGTGCTCTTCCGGAGCGTTCAATTAAATTTGAAGCACCCGATATTGTGTTTACATTTGCTTCAGCTAATTGTAGCTGAGAAAACTACATTTTGCTTTTTAGCACGGAGTGCGTGGTGAATCTCCACCAATGACTTTAACCAAATTCATATTTCTTTTTACATAAACACATATAGGTGTTAAAAATATGAGTATACCATAAAATATCATAATATAATATAATATGCAATAGTATGTTTAAAACTGAAATTTATCATTATATTTGAACTTTTTTCTGTTACATTTTATTCTTCCTTTAGGATAATAAAAATTACATATTTTAAGATTAGCAATTTAACTTACAAGTGTATGCAATTGAAAAGTATAATAAGCTTTCATGTATATACATAATCTAGTTAAAATATTGTGTATATATAATGATTTAATTATTTCATTTTAGAAATAATCAAAAAATTATCTTTCCAATAAGAAGAAAACGATTACATTTTAAGTTATAAAAACAGCTAAATTTTAAAGGTCATAAACAGTAATCTAATGGCTAAAAACAGCTAGTTTCAATGGTTATGAATAGTAAATTTACTTCTATAAATACAACTTACCACATCATAAATTAAATAGCTCAAAATTTACATCTCCAATTCCTCAATCTTCTTTTACATCAAGATGCCTTCCTTTTCATGTTATATTTTGTTTTTCTTATTATAGTATCTGTATAATGTTTGGGAGTTTATCAATTTTACATGATTCTATGGAGATTGATTATCTATATAAAGTGTTGTGGCTTTATATCTTGATCCTCTGTCTTGTAGGTATAGGAATTGATTATACAATAATTAATCTAAAAGTAACCTAACTATATGTCAATATATCAAAAAATAATCTAACTCTATTTTCTAACCAAAAAATAAAGCAATTCTAATTTTTCTATCAAAAAATAACCTAACTCTAACTTTTCTACCAAAAAATAACCAAACTATAAAATTAATCTAAAAATAACCAACTCTAAAAATTTGATTTAAAAAATATTGAATTGTGATGCTCCGACAGTATATTTTTCTCCTACGTATTTTGGTTTGGCTTGTTCTCCGTAGACAGTCTTATTTAGTAAATGAGCTGAGCAGGCACATATATGTGGCTCAGTTAGATAAATGATACCAATATCAAGCTGGTCTCACTCAATTAACGAGCCGAGTTGAGCCGATCAAGCTGTGGTTCGGCTCGGCTCATATGTAGCCCTAGTTCACTGGTTATATTCCTTGATTGTTTTGCTTGTTCTTTGCCCCGGGTTGTTGCCTTTTTGTAGGGTTGTACTTAATTATTGGAAAAACGTATTTTTAGTTTGATTAAATGAGAAAAGAAATCAAGCCAAACCAAAAATACATAGAAGAAAAATATACTGTCGGAGCATCAAACCACATGCCATGCTTCATCAATTAAGTATTTTTTTAAATTAATTTTAGAATTTGGTTATTTTTTGGTAGAAAAGTTAGAGTTAGGTTATTTTTTGGTTAGAAAATAGAGTTGGATTATTTTTGAGTATATTAATATATAGTTGGGTTATTTTTAAATTAATTTTTGTTGATTATATTTTGTAATTAGTAAATCCTTTTGTAATTTTTTTTTTTTACTTTCATTGTAATATTATAATGTACTAAAATTGAGATTTTTTCTTTAAAGGTATAGCAAAAATATTAATACATTTACATATGTAACAAAATATATCATATTAATGATAAAATATTAAATGAATGTTTCTACAATAATTTGTTTACAACTAAAATAATATTATTTTATTGAAATTAAACATAGTACATAATAAACTAGAAAGCAAATATTTTACTCCAGTTGGACACTTCCATCTCCAATCAAATGATCAATTCTCCCACTAGCATCTTCAAAGAAATCAAATACATCTAGATGCGTTTTATTTAGTGGAGACTGATCTTCAACAAAATTTGTTTATGCAAGTTTTTCCTTTTAACGATGCTTGGTACAGTTTCACAAGTGGTCCACTATACAACAGGTACGTGCCCAATGACCTTTCATACCGCATCGATAGCAATTTGTTTCTAGATCTTTTGACAAATTTTGTAGTGGGAATTTTCCCTTTTTATTCTTATCCTTGTAATATGTCGACTTTTTGAACGTTGGTTAATTCTAGGTACCATGATTCCTTTTATTTTGAATGTGACTATAATCTCGTCCATGGCCACGTTCACGTCCATGACCAGGTCCATATTTACGACTTCGATCACGTCCCCGATGGTCGTATGATGTAGCATTCACTTCAGGGGAATGCTTTAGATCCACTAGGTCGTGACCGACGATTTTTTATCGGCAGTTCATTATTTTGTTCAGTGACAAGGAGGCATTGAATTAACTCTAAATATTTTTTAAAATTTCTCTCTCGATATTGCTGATACAGGAGCATATTCAAGACATGAAAAATAGAGAATGTTTTTCCAGCATATCTCCATCAATAATATACTCTTCACACAACTTCCGTGAGGAGGTAATTCTAAACACTGTGGAGTTATACTAGCTTATTGTTTTAAAATTCTGCAGTCGTAGATGAATCCACTTATAGCGAGCTTTGGAAAGAATCATAGTTTTCTTATGATCAAATATTTCTTTCAAATTTATCCACAGTTCATAATGATCTTTTACAGTAAGATATTCATATTTCAATCCTTCATAAAGGTGATGCCGAATAAATATCATTACTTTTGCACGATCCTGCAAGGATGTGCTATTCCCCTTTTTTATTGTTTCTCCGAGATTCATGACATCAAGATGAATCTCTGCATCAAGGGTCCATGGCAAATAATTTTTGCCAGATATATCGAAAGTAATAAATTGCATGTTGGTAAGATTTGACATTATAAAAGATAAAGGAAGAAAAATAATACCTTAATCATCAGTCGGTTAGAAACTCGTGCTGATAACGTGTTATAAAATAAAAATAAAATATAGAATATCACAATATCAAATACAGAAAAGTAGAATTACTATTCTCATATATTTCTCTTACTTATTTGCATATATTTTTTTCTACTATTAATATGCGTAGATTATAATATATTTATAGGCAAAGTCATTAAATGCTATTCATATTCATGCATAGCTATTCTCACCAAAATATCAACCGTGGATCCCACCATAATAAATACATTAAATAGGGGGACCCACAGGAATTAGTTGTACAGAAAATAATTTGATAAAAATATAAGCAATCACATACCCAATTATTGTGTTAAGGATATATTAATTAACCATAAAATATTCTAATAATTACAACCCGAAGATATATTTATAGTCTAGTACATATACATATAATGTTAAAAGTTTTAAAATACTATATGTTGTAAAATTATAAACATATATAAAACATGCATAGTTAATTACATATTTATAAATATATTTTGAACCATAAATTATTATACAAGTCAATCTAGGAACGAAACATAATTACACAACAGTCTTTCCGGTAGACGATAATAATTGTATATTAGCTTCTTACAGAGAAATAACTACTATTGTACATTAATTTCTTATAGAGACATAACTGCAATAATCTCTTCATGAGACAAATAATTGTATAGGTCTCGTCTTGAGACATTTGTTTATTTGGTAAAGAAAGTCGTCTCTTCAAGATATAAAGGTACTAGCCAAGAGGTAGAGGTTCACTCTATTAACGTGTTTGGGATATAAAAATATTACAATGATATACGTAAAGAAAGCCGTCTCTTCAAGATATTGGGTAATACAAAGAGAAACAGCTCTAATTATATAGTAAGTTAGAGAACTTGGAGGCAGAATAGTCAACCACAAAATATTCTAATATTTACAAAAAAGAAACCAATTCCCAAAAAAACTACAACAAAAATAATAACAATCTCAGTGCCACAGAAGCTCCCGTCGAAGTATGGTCTTTTTTTTTTTGGAGGGGGGGGGGGGGGGTTGAGATATATGTAGCCTTAACCCTTCAGGTTATTGACTTAAAGAGAGGTTGTATCCAAGTGTCCCCACCTCTGAAAAGCAAGAAGCAAAAACTTCATATTATAGCTAAATAGGCCCTGAATCAATGCAAAAGCCCGTAGCAAACACTACAAAACCTCTTAGTAAAAAGGAGAAACCAAGTCATAATAACATAACTGGTGTATGCTCACCAAAACTACAACCAAAAGGTTTAGGTCCTACAGGTTTATATGTTGACATCGCTTGCACTTATAGTCTTTACATTTCTTCAAAGTCACTAGAACTCCAATTCCAAACATCAGAGTACTCATAATAGCCTCCCATTCCCCCGAAGTCATCGAAGCTATCATCATCAGAGAACATCTCATAGTGTCCATATTGGGAATCGAAGTCAAAGTCAAAGTGGTACTCTCCCGCTTCATTTACGTAGTGTATTTTAAAATCACCATCATAACGAGTAACAAATTTATAGTCACGTGTCGAATCACAAGGGTACCTCACATGCTTAATCTGCTCCGTACATCTTCTCCTTAAGTTCTCAAACAGACGAACATAAGGACACGCGCGCATGTCAAGGGATTCAAGGCAAGGGATACCATCAAGAATCGCCTGCAAGCCGACATCAGTCATGCTATTTCCAATCAGCTGAAGGTGGACCAAACCGGGCATGCTTTGAGCAATTATGAAAGCCACCTCATCAGATGAGGAATATGGATCTCTGATTTCGTTCAATTTGATTGTTTTGAGGATAGGGCAACTGCCAGCGATGATTTTTACATCTTCCGGTGACAATTGGCAGAGAGTGAGTTCAAGCTCCTGCAGTGAAGGAAACTTCCTCAAAGCTTCAGCCAGTAACTCGGGATCCAGTGAGTAGCAGGACTGAAGTCGGAGGTACTTTAGGAGACTTGATCTGTCACAGATTTTTACCAAGATAAAGATCAACCGATCAGTAACAGCAAGTGCAAATGCACTTTTATGACAAAAGACGGTTTGCATAAGTGCTATTGCAACATAACAAGTCAAGCCATGCTGCGCAGAAGTTAAATTGGACAAACATATTGTTTTGAATATTTACCACAAAGCTGTAAACATTTATGGATATTCACGAAACGGAAGTTAAAACACTGCTGATGGGATACCTCTTTGGCTGAACAATGTCCAAAATTTATATTGATTATCCACTGTTCAAGTTGCCCCAGTTAGTGCTTTTGATACTTCACAAGATGCTTCTCTTTGTTCAAATCTTCACCGAGAATTCTTACCGAAAGGAAACTAGACAAATAGTAACTTTCGAATTAATATCTAGACAAGACACTCCCGCCTTTGCTGCAAGCTGAGGGTTTGGATGCCAAATGCATCAACTTTCTTCACTACTATATCTCTTTCCAATATTTAACTCAAAACAATAGTCTTTCGTAATTCCCTTTTTTATTGAAAAAGATATATATTATTAAAAGAGGAAGAATATACATAGATTTAAAAAACAAGGTGACTTTAAAAGCGAACAAAGAAAAAGTACATAAGCCAAAGCTGCCAACATAAAGGCGCCAATTTAATTGAATCAACCAAGGCTCAGCTAGTGAAGCCTCCCAAGCTTTTCGTCCAAAGAAAGGCTAGAAAAACACCTTTCCTATAAGAAATACATTGGTGTGTATTGGTCTATTAAAATCCATACATTTCTATCTAAATAACTTGGGCAACATGACTGGTATAGAGAATATTCATTTGATTCTCCAATTGTAAAGATTCCTTTAGAGATACAAGTTCCTACATAGAGAATCGTCCTAATTAGTTATGGAAAAGATAACTTTGAGCAACATGACCAATAGACAATTTATATAAAAGTCGAAATTGATCGACAAAAAGAGACATCTCCAACCCAAGAGTCATTGCAAAATCAAATATAGTCCCCAAAACCAATTTCAGTCATATGTCTGCAAAGAAAAAACAAGTGAGGTTGTAATATAAACTTCCATCAAAAGTGAACAGCGCTAATGTGTCTACCAAATGCATGCTCTTCAAGAGCCTATTTACTCGTAATCACCATGCACCAAAAAGGGATTAAGTTCCCTCAAGAATTGCACAAGCATTTACCCTAAGGGCATTGGTTTTGTATTATAAATAAAGGGGAATCTTTAATGGTACAACCTTTCATGGTGCAATCTTTTAAGCATAACCGTTAACTTTGAGTTGGTAGGTAAGGATTCAAAAGTCCAAGGGTTGACCCAGATCAAAACTTATGCCAACCCATTTGCACAAACAGGTGAACACATGTCAGGCGGACCATCAGACACATCAAATGTTGGTCAGGTCAACCCTTACTCAGAATATCAATATGGTCTACCCAACTCCTCTTGTTGAGTTGTGTTGGGAATGGATCAGGTGGCATGGTGTCGTGTGAACTATAGGAGGAAAGAACACATTGGTTCAGCTGAGGTCAGAAAAAAGGAAACCCGACAAATGCATTACGCTGACCTAAGTTGACTGAACTCATTTATTGAATAAGTTGAAGCAGTCAATTCACTAACACCAATCAAAAATAGTCAATCCATTTGGCTTGTATTATCAAAGCAGGCTAGGCTGGAACCCATGACCCAATCCGTTGGTGTAATCAACTACCATACAGAATTGAAAGTGTTGCGCACAGGGGAAACAATGCAACACTTTTCAGTTTTCACCCCATACGGAAGAAAAGTTTTTAACGATTAACATTTAACCTTTTTCATTTTGCCTACCAAACAAGGGAAAGGAAAAATCCTTTTTATCAGAAGAATCAACCCCCATTCCCCAATAAACAAACATGCCTTAAAGAGAGAACATTATTAGACACCACATTACCAGTCCTTAATCCCCCCATAATTGGATGGCCTACAAACCTTATCCAGACCAACAAAATGAATTCTATGACCCAAATTCCCCTGGACCAGAGAAAATCTCCCACGATATGTTCCATATGTTTTGCAACAAGCAAATTGATCCCACACGGAGACATGCAATGCTTGGAAATACTAGAAATACAAGATTGGAAAACAGATAGACGAACACCTAAATTATAAGAAAGCACTGTTTCCATCTATCCAAGCATTTGACCAATTTCCTAACCACATGTTTCCAAAAGTATGAGGACCTAGGACTAGCACCACTATATGCCCGAGGATCTCGACTGTTGTGCCATGAAATTAGCTAAAGAGGAATACAAGCTTATGGTCAACTCATTTAGGTTAATCCCTAACATCTTGACAGAGGCAATTGTGGTTCTTGCTCTCATTGTGGGAAAGTCTGGGCTCAGAAGCTAACTTGAAGAGAACAAACTCTTAGACTAAAAACACATTCAAAAAACAAAATGATTGTCAAGATCGCTTTCAAACCATCAATATATATATCAACAAATTGGGAGTGTGACACACACATGGAAAAATGTATCTCTCTAGAAAGAAATGCAAGGTTTTATAGACCATCTGTGAATTCCTTTTGGGAAAATGCAGTTTTTTAGGATCCCTCTAGACAAAATGTTAGGGGTTCTGCTAACATCAGCATGGTTGATCTACAAGGAGATTGGAAGGCCCTATGTCACTAGCCATTGATTTTTGTATTTTGTAGTTTATTAAGAGCATCTTGACTTTACTACTTTGTACATTCCTTCCCTCTTAATACTATTTTTTGTCCAAAAAACACACAATATGTTCTTTAATTGGTCATGCCAAAACAACCAAATAGCCTCATAAATCTTAAACACGTTAAGGAAGCCACATAAGCTACAGAAGAAGGCAAACCCCCTAAAATCTCCTAACTCCTCTCCCAATGATGAAGGCAAGATCGGACCCTCGTCCTCAAGCACCAACTCAGAGACTTTACCAGCTAAGTTAGTTGGCACCTTCAAATAGCCTCCTATATATGGAATGGAAGAGGAACGTCTAATTACAGTTTCGAGTGCCACTTGGCTCAAGTTCTTGGACTTCGCAATCACCAAGATTTGTGGCCCTAAGCATAGGTTTTGCTCAATTCTCATTTATTCTTTTAGTTCTCTTTTCAATTTGCATCAGTTTAGGAGTAGTGTAACCCACGTGTAGTGTTCTCAGATGGGAAGAACTACTCGTTCTCCTAGTTCTCTAGGTTCAAAGGTGTCCTAGCTAGGGGTCCTTGGTCTTAATCTAATGTCTTGATGGAGTAGGTTATTGACACTTGAAAACAAGGGCTTTATGTACTCGCAAGCTATCCATCTACAGAGGTGAGAGACCCAATGACGAACAGACCAACACAATGGCAGGCTTAGCAGTGATCACATTAGTCAGTCAAGTCTTTTTGTCATTAACTCATACTTTGCCATCACTTCGTTCTAATTGGCCATACAATTTTGACAACTGGGTAAAGAGAGGTAGGGCAAGGTAAAGGGTAAGTTTTATAAAGAGAAGTAAATGAGTTATCCCTATTTATCAGTTGGATAAAAGAGTAAGAATAAAGAGACTTATAGTTAAAATAAAAGTAACATAGTACAAAATATTTTAAAATATTATTCTCCCTCTCTTTACTCCAAATTGGAGAGTAAACAAAATAGGAGTAATGGGGGATTAAAAGGCTCTCCATTACCCCTCAAAATAACGTGCCCTTCTTTATCCAGTTACCAAACAGGGATAATTCACATAAACCTTTATCCAGTTACCAAACATGGATAGTTCACATAAACCTCGACAGAGCAAGCAACGACCGCAGGTTCACAAACACTGCAAAAGATGGAACTAAGACAACTGAATGAATTAATGTTCCTTCCTGAAAATTATTATTTGACACAACACAGACTTAAAATTTGCATAACATTTCAAATTAACAACCTAAATTACAAAAGATGACCCACAAAACTGAAGAAACTATCACGGTAAAGTTAAAAATTAGGAGGAGAAACAGAAGTAAGCAGAAGAAGCTAAAAAAAATACCGATCAGAGATGTAAGCTAAGAGATCATTAGTGCCGAACCCCTCGATGATTAGACTGACCAACCCCCCGGAGCTCCTATCAACGGCACAGCGCGTCATCTTCTCATACATATCATGTAGTTCAAGCTCGTTCGTGTCCTCCATGTGGATAGCGCGCCACATTGAGGGATCCTTGCAGGCATTGTGCCACCATTTGCATACAAATTGCGCCGATTCAAGGATTTCCCGTACTCGAAGTTTCGAAAGTATCATGATCGTGACGTCTCGAGGTAATTCAAGCCAGTTTGGGGATTCTTCGCTCTCATTTGGCGGTAAAGACTCCATTGTTGTTTGTTGCAGAAAACTGCGTTGGTCTGCTAGGGTTTAGGCCGGAACTCCGTAGATTAACCGTTCTCCTCTTGTACGGAGACTAGCAACTAACAAAGGGACCCTATCGGGATTAGAAAGAACACTATTTCCGACCCTTGATATTTTTGAACTCATACATCCCCAAAGTGACACGGGCGGATAATTTGGTTATTCAGGTCAAATTAAGAAAGACTTAATTATTAAATTTTTAATAAAAGTCTCTTTTAATTATCTAAGTAGTTTAAAGCAGATAAGTTGATTATCAAGTTAAATTTTGAAAGTCTTAATCATTCAACTCCTCATAAAAGTATATTGTGCTCACCCAAATTTGAAGTGACTTAAAATGAACAAGTTAATTATCCAAATAAAAAGAATTATTCAAATGTACAACTTGTTCATGTTGATGATTCTGACTTTCCGCCCTATTTTTTCAACAATAGTGATAATCCTAGAATAATTCCAATCACGTAGCCTCTACCAAGGCCGAAAAATTACAATACTTGGATGAGGTCCATGAAAACTGCACTTCATCAAAGAACAAGTTATGGTTCATCTCTGGCACGATCGAAGAACCATAAGAGGATAGTTCACTCTATGAAAAATGGCATAGATGTGATTCGATGATCATATCATGGATTACAAGCTTTGTTTCCTGACAAAGGGACAAGTGTGATTAGTGCTTGTACTTCCATGGAAATGTAGGATGATGTTAAGGATCGGTATTCTCAGAAGAAAGGACCAAGAGTTTCCCAAATCAAACAAGGAATTTCTGAATTAAAATAAGGATTCTTATTAGTTAATATTTTGCGAAATTGGACACTTTGGGATGAGTTTGCAGCTTGCAAGACAATTCCAAATTGTGCCAGTGGAATCAATGGTTGTAGGTCCATCCAAGTCATGCAGAAAACTAGCCAAGAAGTGTTCATTATGGCATTCTTGATGGACTAAGTGAGAACTATGTTGCTGTGAGAGACCAAATCCTTTTGATGGAGCCCCTATCTTCCATCAATGTTTTGTTCTCTAAAATCACACAGCAAGAGAAGCAAAACCATATTAGTGGAGCGAAATCTCGTAATATCATTTCTGTTGAAACAATTTGCATGGAAAGGTAGAGGAGCGCAAAATGCAACCTAAGCATTACAAGAAGTTTTATAAGCTACATGGATATCCTCTTGGTTACAAGCCTAAGGGGGAAGGGATTGGTAATCCAAGAAACACCAGCCTTTGGTTAACAGGATTGAAAGAGAAGGGCACTGCTATGCTGTCTTTCACACTAGAGCAATGTCAACAACTCTTGACCCATCTAAGTGGTCATATGGCTGGCTCCTCCATGAGTGATGTCAGCATGGAGGTTATAGCAGCTTAAGTTGGTAGTTTCTGCTTTTTCTCTTTCTCTCTCAAGTATAAAATCATTACTTCCTTTTATTCCTTTGCCTCCTCTAGTTCTTCACATGATATTTTTCTAAACGCCTGGTTTATTGATTTAGGAGCTTCTCAATATATGTAATATCCTTTTATTTGACACCATAACTCGTTGTATAGAAGGACATGTACCTCTTCCTAATAGAGTTACCACTCTTGTTACACACAAAAGGTACTACCAAAATCACTCCAAATCTGCATCTAAAAGATGCTCTATTCATACATAAATTCATGTATAATTTAATGTCTGCCGGGCAATTGTGTCGTTCTTTGAACTACACTTGGTTGTTCAATCCTTATTCTTGTGTCATACACAACTCCACCCAGTCAAACACGATTTGAGTAGGTAAAAAATGCCTTGATCTATACCTATTTATGCCAGAGAGTGGCATTGCCGCAGCATGTGGTGCATCATCTAATCTTCTAATTAGAATGCCAGATTTTCATCCTGTTGCCATTCCAAGTATCTGGCACCTTCGTCTTGGGCCCCTTCCAAAGGAAGAATTCAAGCTTTACATAGACTAATTCCTGATGTTATGAATAGAGTTTATGATTCTCCTTGTCTTGTTTGTCCCCTACTTAAGTAAAAGATTTACCATTCATTTTCAATAATAATTTGTCCCTTAATCCCTATGATCTTGCTCATGGTGCTATTTGGGGTCCCTTTCATGTGGAGTCTATAAGTGGACATCCTTACTTTCTTACCATAGTGGATAATTATACTCGAATTACTTGGGTTTATATTATGATGTTTAAGTTTGATGTTTCTTGTTTACATCCTTTCTTTCATGCTTTTGCTATGACTCAATTCAAAACTCTAATAAAGAGCTTAAAAAGTGACAATGAGATGGAATTCCAACTCACCAACTCTTATAAATCCCATGGTATTATTCACCAACATTCCAATGTGAAACGCAAAAACAAAATTCTATCGTTGAGAGGAAACACCATCACATCCTTAATGTTGCTCATGCTGGCACGTTTTCAAGCAAATACACCTCTTTCCCTCTAGAGTGAGTGTGTTCTCACTACCATTTATATCATTAATAAATTGTCATCTCATTTACTTCAGAAACGTACTCCCCACGAATTACTTTACGAGACTGTCCCTGAGTATACTTGTTTTAAAGCATTTGGTTATCTTTGTTTTGCTTCCACACTTCCTTCCCAATGTCATTAGTTCTTTGCTAGAGCTAGGACTGCCATCTTCTTGGATATCCCTTTAGGATGGAGGGATATAAGCTTTCCCTCAAAACAAAAGAAATCTTTATTTCTAGAGATGTTGTTTTCCATGAGAATGTATTGCCATTCAAGACTCTACCTCAACATGATGATCCTTTTTCTCATATTGCTTTTCCCAAACCCCATGCTATTCAGGATGATCCTCCATGTATTGTTGTTCCTACATGTGTTTTTGCCTCCCATGGATCCAGATGCAAGTCTTTCATTATCCATTGGACGACAACAAAATACCCTGGCCTTTCTCTAGTCCATAGAGCTATTATCTATTGGATACCAAATAAATACCTAAACCCCTCCCCAGTCCACTGACTATCCTACTCCCGTTTTCCTTTATGCATCGTGTGCTATTGAAGATTTCCCCTCTCTATCTTGTCCTTCCTCCCATCCTAATGATGCTCCTCCCTCTCCTTACGAAATTCTTCTCCCATACATCAAAAATTCCTCCATAAATCGTCAACCTCCTCACTATCTCGAGGAGTACCATTATCGTTTTCTTTCCTCTCAGCTTACTTCTCTTCCCTCTAGTACTTCCTTTCCCTTAGCTAATGTTGTTAGCTATACCCAACTTTCTCCATTCCATAGGGCTTTCACTATTTCTCTTTCCAGTCATGAGGAACCAGAGTACTTGCACCAGGCAGTGCAACATTCTCACTAGCATAATGCTATGGTCTAGGAAATCCAAACCCTTGAGGATAGTGGTACTTGGGATGTTGTTCCTCTTACCTCTCACAAGAAACCTATTGGTTGCAAGTGGGATTTTTCAAAAAAAAAAAGAAAAAAAAATGTTCTAATGGTTCTTTGGAAAGTTATAAATCTTGTTTGGTTGATAAAGGTTATACTCAGCAGGAATGATTGATTATTTTGATACCTTTTCGCCTATTGCCAAGCTTACAATTGTTAAGCTTCTTCTCAACCTTGTAGATATTAAGAATTGGAATCTCTCTCAACTTGATATCAACAATGCATTCCTTGATGTGGATTTTACTACGGAGGTATACATGACCTGTTGGAACCAGTGTCCTGAAAACACAATTATTTGTATTTAAATAATAGTAAATAAGATTGTTTTATCTGTTTTATATTTGATTATGGTTTATAAGTCAAATATGCATGTGATTATTTCTAAAACATTCCATGAAATGGACGTAGTCCAATACAATATGTCATAGTTTGGTTTAAGTGGTTAATGAGATCGAGCCACGAATATACTTAAATCAAAATTGTGACATGTTGTCAAAGTAAGTTCATAATCGGTGATGAGTTCTGCATAACTTATCTGATAAGACTATAACATGATACCATAGATGGCTTGTTTAGGTCATATGGATATGATCCAGAAGTATCATAGTTAGTGTTCGTCAATAAAATTGGAACATTGAGCTGAACCATCGGAATTGTTTGTTTCTTATCAAAATAAATAGTTCTTTGTGATTAGGCGATAACTCTAAATCCTAAGACTGTCTTGAACTCGTGCACGTAGTGTTCGCCACTTTGGTGTACTCAAAGTGAGGTCATGTAAAGTGACCAATAGTCTATGAATGTTGAGTGACTGCATAAAATGTAGCGGGGACAAAATAGTCAACATGGCATCTATAGTCTTTTAGGAGATACAGATGTCCCCTTAAGTAGATTTGCAAGTGTTCAAAAAATTTGGAATCTTTGGCCAAAGTATTCCTAGTGTTCATCACTGAAATTGATATGAAGAATATGTTCTCGTGTCACAAAATTATTCAAAAATGGCGAGTTGGGTACTTAAGGAGAAGCGATGATCAATATAATGACGGTAGTTTTAATTATTAGTTCTCATGGATATCAGATAGAGGGGTTCATCGTTCAATTATTACAAATTGTAAATTATCGAATAAATAATTTAATTCTAGAGTGCAATAGGATTTATTTGGTGGAATTAAGTCCTATTAAATGGTAATAAAATATTATCATCAGATGATAATGAGTTTGGATCAATGTGGAGCTAGATTTAAATTGCCTCCGAGGTCCCTGCGCAAGCCTCTAATTTTATACCATTAGAAAAATATTAAAGAATTTATTGGATGAAGTATTTATTCATGAGATGAGCAAATTTAATTTTGTTAAACATTATTCATTACATGAATAAAATTGAAAATATAAAATAAAATTAATAAGACGAATTTTTACATGTAAGAACAAAAACAAAAAAAGGAAAAACAACGCAGCAATCCGCGTAAAAACTCAACAGGCCAACCACCGCATGACACATGGTCTCAGATCATCAATCTGCACCTTCGGGGGAGGACCAATCAGAGTGTGCCACGAGCGTGATTTGGGACTCCCCAAGAGGGCGACAGTGCCACTAGGCGCGGACCAAGAGCAACGTGCCACATGGCGCTTCTGTGCTGGCATGCACGTAATTCTTCTCTGGGTTAAAAACAACGTCATTTTGGCCATTTTTTTAAGTATCCCACATTGATTTTTGTGAAATTTTTTGTTCCAGTAGCCTATTATAAATAGGGGTCCTGAAATTATGGTTTAGCATTGAAAATTAATTACAACTAAAATATTTTTCAAAAGTGTTGACTTTCAGAGAACTAAAAGAGGAGAAATTTTTGTTGAAAACTTTCCTCTAGTTAATATTTTTTGAAGCCCATATTCCGGGTATTCAAAGGAGATTGCATAGAAGGTCTCGCTGTCTCGGTGATTTCTTGGAGCGACAGTACGGTCTTCATTCAGGTATTTTTCTTTCTTTTTGTTTTAGTTTTCACTTTTCTATTTATTTACAGTATTTTATTATGCAAGTTATTTATGTTATTATTATGAATGTATTAGAGTAGAAGCCTATAGGTTTGAAATTAGGTATTTTAAATCTTTAGATTTAGAATTAGGAATTCTAAGTTGCTAGTAGGTTTAAAATTAGAAAATTTAAATTGTTCCGTAGTGTTAGTTAGGTTCACTTAGGGAATATTTTTGAAATACATCCCAACAATTGGTATCAGAGCCAGTCTTGGATTACATTCATAATATACATAATAGGCATAATAAATCAAAATGAATAGATTTGCGTATAAATAAAATAGAGATTTTATTAAAAGAAGAGGAAAAATGTGAAAGTGTTATTAATGTTATTTAACAACAGTTTGAATTGTTGATTCGGTTTTAAATTGTTTTAAACACCTATTGAGTTAGAAGGTTAATTCAGATCCGTAAATTATTACTTTTAAAAATTGTATTTTAATTATGATTTTAAATATTTGATTAGATTTTCAAAACTATTTTATTCTAATAAGATTAGATAAGATAAAGATCTAATTAGATTAAATATTTTGAATATCTAATACGATTAGATGTTTGGATTTATTTTGTTTTAATGAGATTAGAATCAATATTTTTTTAATATAAAAATAATAATAATAATTTGAATTTTGCTGACGCTAATGTCAGCGCTGACGTGGATTTAAAAAATTTTTTTTGGACGTGCAGATGTAAGTACAATTTTAATAAATAATAATATTAAATTAATTTTATTATTTATTTAATTTAATTTTAGAATGTGATTTTAATGAAGATTGTAAGATAAGCTATTTGTAAATGCCCTTTAAATAAATTAAAATCATAATAGGATTAGACATTCGATTGTTGAAATTTTTGGAAAGAAAAATGTTTAATTTCTAGTACGATTAGAGTTAAATAGATTAAAAAAAAAGGCGGGCAACCTAATGTGATTATGAATTATTTAATAGTTAAATGAAATTCAAAATATGATTCTAATAATGATCATGAGATATTCAAGACTAAAAGAAAGATCCACTATTCAAAACTTCAAGTGAGAGCGAGGTTTAGGAGTTGAGTCTTCATGGCCTTCACTGTCAGTCTAACAGTATACTGGATAAACGTTACTCCTTGAGGAGGGCATTTTATCTGCGGTGTACAAGGTCAGAATTCTACAAGATGAATTGAGGTATAAGAAAATAGGTGCGGCCACGCTGCCGTGGAGCATCTTATGTTGGACTCTTGGGAAGCATTGTGATATTATCTTAGAGGCCAAGGCTAGGGTGAAAAGCCCATCACCGGCAACTGGTCCCTGGTGGTTCGCCTCTCCCTTCTCGACCTTTTGACGATGGTCCGGTGGCCACTGGTGGGGTGGCGGCGGCGCAGTGGCCATTTTCTCTCTCCTGGCGAAATTGGGGTCTTCGAATTCTCTCTCCAAGTTTCCTTAAGTCCTCCTACGTGTGGTGTCTCCGGTTGATTAGGGTCCCTCCAGCACTGGTTTGGTGGCCGGTGTGAGGCGGTGGCGGTGCGCGGTGGTTGTGCGCAGCAAACCCTAATTCCCCTCTTTCTTTGTTTGATTTGGAAAGTGTGGATTGTGCCTATAATTTAGCACTTGCCATATCTGGTGTGGATTTGAATTTTGCTTGACTTTCTCACGGGTGGTGCGTGGCTTGGTGGTCTTGGGTGGTTTGTTGGCGGTTTCTGGCGAGAAGGGGAGAAAAGTTCAGATTTTTTTGCTTTTATTGTTTTCTCCGAATTTGTGTGTCGCTATGGTTGAGTCACAAGTTATGGATTACATCTATTATGGGGCTCGGCGTGGTGGGGAAGATGGTGCTTCTGCTTCCCCTTCCACCGCTAACAATGAGCTTAAGTTACATTTTGTTCCCCCAAAGCGTGTTGATGGTAAGGTTGTTGCATCTATTACCAATGGTAATACGGGACCTACTGTAGAGTGATGGGATCGCACCCTTGTGGGATGTACCGTCGGAGGTCGGATTTTGTATTCTTGTGCTGTAGCTGTTGCAAAACTACTATGGGGTTCAAAAGGTCTTGAATGTGCTCTCTTCCATGATAACTTGTTCTACTTCCATTTCAACACTATTGAGGCATCGGAGAAAGTCCTTAGGGGTGGCCCTTAGCACCTTAAAGGCTATACTCTATATCTTGATCGTTGGAGCGGGAAATTACCTCCGCATGATTTTCCTAGTTTGCCTATTTGGGTTAGACTCTATGGCTTGCACGAGTCTATGTGGACTCCGACCGCCCTAAGCTCAGTTGCTAGTGTTGTTGGTACTCCACTATACATGGACAAGCCTACTTTTGAGGCAACGACGATGGATTATGCTAGAGTCTGTGTTCAACTCGACGCTAAGGTAGCACCGATCAAGTAATTGGTCGTTGACTATGGAGCGGATGATTTGTTCCCTGTTGAGGTTAAGTATGAATGTCTTCCTAAGCATTGTACGACGTGCCATGTTTTTGGTCATTCATGCCAAGACCCACAAGAACCGGTCCCCATTGACAAGCAGGCTGGGAGGACCGGGAAAAACGGCAGGAAAAAAAGGAACCGCCGCCATAAGAAAGCGGCGGCTGATGCAACTATGGGCTAGGAGGTGGTCCTGTTGACCACCACCACGGGGGGTGGCGTGGAGCCCGTCCTAGGGTCGGCACAAGATGCTCCCTTGAGGGCTCGTGTTGTTGGGCCGGGGGTGGGTTTGCAAGAAGGTGAGGGTGGCGTTGTTGGGCCACCAATTGGGCCTGAGGTTGCTGTTAGACTGGCCAAGGTTATTGAGTCACGACTTGGGCTTACGGATGATGGATAATGGGTTGAGATTGATTGGGATGGGCCATGCATTGCAGGCCTGCCTTCCTTTACTTGGCCTACACTTCCTCTTCCTGCCGGGCCTCAATTGGGTACTCGGACTGGGCCTGTCTCACCTCCCCATGCTGCTGGGGGAGGTCTTTTGCGTTCTGTGCCTCAAGACCCAGAATCAGGGGTGATATCTCACCCCCTGGCCCAGCGCAACCCGTGCGCTGGGCCTACCGAAGCCCTAAGGGCTTCGGCTAGTTCTACCGGGCCTGTTACGGCCTCAGTTTCACTTGTCCAGCTCGGTTCTTTAGACCGGGTTGAAGATCGGTTGGGCCTCTCAGAGAACTCCCAGCCCGGGCTGAGCCGGGTCGGTGACTGCTTGGGCCTCTCTGTTCGGTTGGATGCGAGTTCACCTATCCATGAGGAGGATTTGAATGCTATGATACCAGTTGAAATAATTGAAGCTCATGATAACTTAGTTGTGCTCGTGCAGCCTGATTTTTGCTGCGCTAGTGACCGAGACATTCTCTTTTGTCACTGTGGGCACTGCTTCTACTGTTGGGCTTGAAGAGAATTCAGCGGTTCAACCTCAAATTGAATGTCGGATAACTCGTGCGGCTTCGAAGAATCAGCCTCAAGTTAGCAACAAGAAATCTAAGGGCAAGAAGAAATCCTGATTTTCCTTTTCAACTCCCTCGCTTAGGATTTACTTTGATGTATTGATGTACTCATTGTTTTTCCTTTGTTCTCACTTTTAGAGGTTTGTACTTAGGAGTTTCTTTGATTTTCCTTTGTATTTCCTCTTCGTTTGCTTTTGGCGAGTTTGCTTTCTTTTTGATTGCATTTGTAGGCTTCGGCCAGCTTGGGGTATGCCTCTTGTACTCATGTATGGTCGTACATCGGTGCGATTTTTTTGATATATATACATTGACTTATCAAAAACAGCCAAGGCTAAATGATAAGTTAATTATATTTAGGTAATATATTAATTGAGAATAGTTCTTCACCCATCTGATAGCTCAATACGACTCCGCCACCGGAGAGTAACAAGTAGATTAGTTAGGTCACCATTGCATACATCAGGGAATGGTTAGGTGGATTTCATAATCTATTTTTTCTGTAAAAGCAATTAGAAAGTTCACTGGCTCAAAATATCAAATAGGAGGGAATTCCTATGATTTTTACGGCCTCCCTTACCGATCTAACCATATAGTAGATGGATGCAACTCCCTACGGAGGGCACTCATTTGCAGTGTACAAGATTATACCTCTTAGGGATAGACTAAAGTGTGGGAAAACAGGTGTGACCGCGCAGTCGTTGAGTACTTTGTGGACTTGTATAGACGTCGATGTAGTGGTATACACTTGACTAGGGTACTACATTAGCCTCTCCGAGGAGCTTTATCGTATGACCTTAGAGGCAAAGGGTAAAGTGGGTGTTAATTTTGTTTAATAAGTGTTGGCCCTAAAGTCATTTATATTGTAATTCAGATGATAACAACCATTTAGTGAGTCATTGTGTCTAAATTATTCTAATCTTGTTTCTAAGTGACTCATAACTAAGAAAAATCAAGGCTAATCATGTTGATATCAAGCCTTCTAAGACGACGAATCAAGAGCAAAAGAGATCAAAGTTGAAGAGAAGATTCATCCAATTTGAAGAGAACGTGATCTAAGTCCAAGCGCCTTAAAGTTATTTATTTTTATTGTTTAGGACTTAGGATCGGAATATATCAATTGAGTCCAAATCTCAACATTGATATGTGATGCTCTAACAAATGTGTTTTTGAAATATTTTGAAATTTAATTTTCAAATTTTATTTGATAAATATTCAAGTCAAAATCTAATCCAATCTAGTTTGTCAATGAAAATATTTTTCAAGATTAGTATTTTGAAAAGCATGATCAAATCAAAATTTAAATGGGTAATTATTTAGCTTGATTCATTCAATCAATCATGAACAAAGCAAACATGGAAATCAATTCAAAAATTAAGCTAATATGGTAATCAATTAATCAATCAATTTACTTAGCTAATATGGTAAATCAACATATTAATCAAGCTAATTGATCAAAACCGTTCAATTCCACCCAGGTATGCTGAGTGTGGACACACAGAAGGGATGTGTCAACACACATACATATAATAGCCAGCTGAAGCAGCTGTGTGTCAACACACAGCACTACAACAGCTCTAACGGCTAGATTTTAGATCCGACTTCTTTCCATTTTTTTAAGAGTTTTCCAACGTCTCCTATGTTATCTTGGACTATAAATAGGGCTTAAATTCATTGATAAAATCATCCAATTTTTCGAGCTTTTATTCATCAAAAGTTCTTGAGTTCTACTTGCGCTTTAATGTTTTAATCTTTTATTTTTCTTGAGCATCACTAGTTCTCTTTATTGTTGATCACTGAGCTTAATTGGCATATCCTTAGCTTTGGCTAAGCTTGATCTATTGTCAATTCACTATTGAAAGAGCGAAGAGTCTCATTGCTTTAATTTTTCCATTGCTTTATTTCAATTATTTATTGTAAAGGTTGGATCCTGAGTCTACGGTTACAAAAGGATCGATTGTAAAGATTGGGTCTTGAGCCTATGTACAAACAGACCAATTGTAAGGGTTGGATCCTGAGCTTGTTTTTAAAAAGGATTGTCAAGCTTACTTAAAGGCTCAAGTGACGAAGAATAGTCACTTGACAAGTGGACTAGCTTCCGATTTGGAAGTGAGCCACTATAAAAATCTTTGTGCATCATTTTCATTCTTGTCTTTATCTTTTTCATTTCATATTCATTGTCTAACTTTTTATTTAATTTTTGGTTCATAAAATTTAATTTTTCATTTATCACGAAAGAACCCAATTCATCCTCTCTTAGGTTACTTTTTGGGCCTTCAGTTGGAATCAGAGCTAGTACTCCTTTTTTTTTGGGTCTAACAATCTTAGAGTGATCCTTATGGCAACCTTTGCACCTATTTTGGTCGAGGGTCAATCAACTGAGAAGCCTCCACTTTTTGATAATAAAAACTTTTTCTATTGGAAACTTAGGATGAGACTTTTTATTACTTCTATTGATTTTGACTTGTGGCTAATCACAAAAAATGGTGGTTTTGTTCCTTCAATGTATAAAAGAAATGCAATTCTTGATGAATTTGAAAATGAGCTTATTCAATATGACAAAACAAAGCTTGAGAAAAATGCTAAAGCCCGCTTCATATTATTATGTGCTATTACTCCCAATGTGTTTAATCATGTCAAAAGCTGCAAGACCGCAAAGGAGATTTGGAACAAGCTAGAAGCTATATTTGGAAGAGTGTCCAATGAAGAATCGCCTCACACAAGTGAAGAGGAGCAAATAGATTCGTGTCTTATGGCCATCGAATTTGAAGAAGAAGAAGAACTTGAAGAAGATGAGGTAGATGATTTATCTTATAATGAGCTCATGGATAGTTTTCATGATTGTATGGTGCATTCGAAAAATTGAGAAACAAATACTCTTCTAAGAAAAATGGGCAACAAAACGAGTCAAAACAATGTTTTGTATTTAAGCTTGAAAATTAATCTTTGAAATAAAAAATAGAGTCATTAAATGATCAAGTAGAAACAATGATCAATGAGAAGCAATTCTCTGAAGAACAGCTCATTTTAAACGAAAGTAAAAATGAAGAATCTAAGGAAGATGGATTATTGATTAAAGAGAATGAGGCTTTGAAAGAACAAGTGGAAAAGCTCTCAAAATTTTCAAGTAAGTTTCTCAAGGGAGAAAAAACACTTGAAAAAAATACTCTCTTCTCAAAGACCTACTTATAATAAAGAGGGAATCGGCTACAATGGAAATGTTAAAAAGAAAAAATTGAATACACGTTTTGTCTAAGCCTCCACACTACCGATAAACTGTATAAGATATCATTATTATGGTGATCATGGCATATTGTGCATCAATGTCTGTTTAAAAAGAATTTCAGAAAAATCAAGATGGTTTGGGTTCTAAAGGGATCTCGACCTCCAAATGTCAAGACTAATAATGAAGGATAAGAAAATTGGGGTACCAAAAATCTGTTACATTGTATAGGTGTGCTTGAAGATTGACAACAAAAACCAAAAGTAGTGCTTAAGTAGGAGTTTCACAAGCCATATCATCGGCAATAAATGCAAGTCCACTTCTATCAAACCAAGAAAAAAAAAAATCTCACTTTCAACAAGAAGAATAGAAAAATCATTGGTATTAGTAACACTGCTTTTAACTTTCTCCTTGCACGATGATGGTTTACTTGTTGATGCTCTTATACGTAATCTTCTAAGCATTAGTCAATTATGTGATAAAGGTTGTTGTGTGAACTTTGAATCATCTAGATGCATAGTTAAACATGCTAAAACAAATGAAAAATTTTCTTGTTGGTTTATTATGTGAAAATGTCTATATGATTGATCTTGATTGTGTAGATTCATTACAATGTTTTAGTATTTTGGATGAAAATGATAATTGGATTTGGCATAGAAGATTTGGACATGCTAGCATGAATTTGATTTCAAAACTTTCAAAAAATGATCTTGTTAGAGGATTACCAAAGCTAAAATTTGAAAAAGTTTATATTTGTGATGCATGTCAATATGGCAAACAAACTAGATCTTCATTCAAACCCAAGAATGTAGTTTCAATATCAAGGCATCTTGAAGTCTCACATATAGACTTGTTTGGTCCTACTCGTCATTTGAGCCTTGGTGGAACGTGATATGGACTTGTAATTATTGATGATTACTCCCATTTTACTTGGGTCCTATTCCTTTCTTATAAGAGTGAAGCATTTAAAAATTTTGAAAAGTTTTGCAAAAAGGTGCAAAATGAGAACGATATGATAATTATTTTGGTTAGAAGTGATCATGAAAGGAAATTTGAAAATGACGACTTTGAAAATTATTGTGATTACTTTGGAATTGACTATAATTTTTCGGCACCTAGAACTCCTCAACAAAATTGAGTGGTTGAAAGGAAAAATACAACACTTGAAGAAATGGCAAGAGCCATGATTTGTGAAAATAATTTACCTAAATCATTTTGGACCGAAGTGGTTGACATCGCTTGCTACATCTTAAATTGAGCTTTAATAAGGCCAATTTTGAAGAAAATACCCTATGAACTTTATAAAGGTAGAAAACCAAACATTGCATATTTTTAACCTTTTGGGTGCAAATGTTTCATTCACAACAATGGCAAAACAAATCTTGGTAAATTTGATCCATGAGTTGATGAAGGTATTTTTATTGGATATTCCATAACAAGCAAAGTGTATAGAGTCTATAATAAAAAAGACAAAGGTCGTAGAAGAGTCTATACATGTGGTTTTTGATGAAATTAATGTCTTGTCCTCTAGAACTCCTTATGATGATGATGATATAATAATCAAACCAATAAACATTACACCCTCATCCAAGGCGCAAAAAAAAAGATAAACTTAAAGCTCAAATGGAAGAACCGAAAGAAGATAACCAAAACTTAGAATCTAAAGAGGAAGACTTGCCACGAGATTGGAAATTCTTGAAGGATCACCCAACAAGTCAAATCATTGGTGATCCCTCCCAAGGTGTAAGAACAAGGCACGCATTGACCAAATATTGTCTTCTCGCCGCATTCATCTCTGTTGAAGAACCCAAAAACATAAAAGAAGCTCTTAATAATGCAAATTGGATAATGGCAATGGAGGAAGAGCTAAATCAATTCAAGAGAAGTGATGTGTGAGAACTTGTGGATAGACATTAAGATCATCAAGTCATTGGTACCAAGTGGGTCTACTGCAACAAGAAAGATGAGGAAGGTAATGTGGTAAGAAACAAGGCAAGGTTAGTAGCTAAAGGCTATAACCAAGAGGAAGGTATAGACTTTAAGAAAACATTTGCTCCCGCTGCTAGATTAGAAGCTATTATACTCTTATGAGCAAAATGGATTTTCAAGAGGAAAGGTTGATACCATGCTCTTTATCAAATACTCTAGATATGACATTCTTATTGTGCAAATTTATGTTGATGATATGGTGTTTAGTGCTACTAATCCATCTCTTTGTGAAGAATTTGCAAATCTTATGAGTAGGGAATTTAACATGAGTATGATGGGAGAACTCAACTACTTCCTTGGATTGCAAATTAAGCAAGGCAATGAAGGAATTTTCATCAATCAAGCCAAGTACATCAAGAAAATGCTTAAAAAATTTGGTATGAAAAATTCCAAGGCAATCGCAACGCCAATAAACTCAACTCTTAAGGTAGATATGGATGAAAAGGGTATAAAGGTGGATCAAAAGCTATATAGAGGTATGATCGGATCCCCTCTTTACCTTACCGCTAGTAGGCCTGATATATTGTTTAGTGTATGCTTATGGGCTAGATTTCAAGTATGTCCTAAGGAATCTCATTTGTGTTCCTTGAAAAGAATATTTCGATACCTAGTTTGTACTCCTACCCTAGGCTTATTTTACCCTAAATGTGATATTTTTTGATCTAGTTGGATATAGTGATGCAGATTTTGCCAGATACAAAGTAGACCGAAAATCGACTAATGGCACTTGTCAATTTCTTGGTCATGCTTTAGTGTCATGGTTTAGCGAAAAGCAAATTCCGTTGCTCTATCCACAGCCGAGGCTGAATATATTGCATGTAGAAGTTGTTGTGGTTAATGCATCAATTAAATGACTAATGGCATTCATATTAACCATGCTTCCATAATATGCGATAACACTAGTGTTATATGCTTAACTAAAAATGAGGCTCAACATTCAAGAACAAAGCATATTAAGGTTAGACATCATTTCATTTGTGATCATGTGCTTAAGGGAGATGTCATTGTGAATTTGTTCCCACCAATGACCAAATAGCGGACATTTTCGCTAAATCTCTAGGTGAAGAAATCTTTTGTGATATTAGAAGTAGAATTGGCATGTGCAATTTGACTACTTGATTGTGATTGCTTGTACTCAACATTGAGTTTTAATACTTAACATAAAAGAGCTCAAATGGATCAAGTATTCTTATCCAACTCATTGATATAGGAACTTGGCCTATTTTTCCAAAAAAGGGGGTAATTTTAATTAAAAAAAAAAAAAGGCACTCACAGACAACTCATGCTCTGTTCTCTGTGTGTCGACACATAGATAATGTGTGTTGACACAAAAGCTGACAGCGACCTTTACTATTTTTCTGTGTGTCGACACAGAGGGCATTCATGGGTCTACAATCCCTGCCCCCTTGACCTCTTTTTTCTCCTCTTTCTTTGCATTTTCACCACTTTATTCACATCTTCACTCTTTCAACTCTCTCTCTCTCTCTCTCTCAAACCCTAACCCCCTCCTTCCAAAAATTTCTCAAAACTTATCCAAAATCATCATTTTTTCTTCAAATTTTTACTAGAAATCAAGTTTCCATCAATTTTTTAACATCAAAACCTTAAATTTTTGTCAAAAATTCATCATTTTTACAAACCCTAACTCAAGAACGAACCACCCAAAAGTTTTTTTTTAAAAATTTGCTTATTTTTCTTCACTGTTCTTGCTTTTTAAAGTCAAAAATCGTCTTAGTTATTTATTTATTTAAATTTGCTTGTTTTTCTTCATTGTTCTTGCTTTTAAAAGTCAAAAATCATCTATTTTTACTAACATTTTATTCTTTTTAACAATTTTTAGATAAATCCCAAAATTTCACCTTTTTCTACCAAACCCTAACCATACCCACGAAATTTTTTTTTTCTCCTTCTCCAAATCTCTTCAAGTGTTAAGTTATGGGTCGCATAAAGAGGTCAGAAACTACTTCCAAGAAGAGATCCGGAAACAATGAAGGTGCTTCTTCTTCCCGGGGTCCTAGTTTGGTAAATTCCTCTAACCCCATCCTCAAAAAGGAAGTACTATTTGGTAGATTCGTAGATTAGACTTGGTTAGGAGAAACAACTTGGGGGACTTATTTAACTTGTTTGAATGAGTAGGTTGGATTGAAATTAGTTATATAAGGGAACCAGTATACCGGGATTTAGTATGCGAATTTTACTTCAACATTAAAATTTCTAGAACTACTCCTCGTGATTTGTCCTCAAAAGTTTTAGGCCTAGTAATTAAACTTAATGCATTATATATAAATGAATTGCTTGGTTTTATTTTTAATGAAGTGGATGATTTTGTTTTTCCCTAAGAACTCCACCAATTCCCCGAATCTCATTGCAACTCCTTATTTGTACAAGTTTTGGGAGAAATACCACTTTCTAAGCCAAAGAAGCCAAACTCGAATGATTTAGGAATGGTTCTTAAATTAGCGCATAAATTGATTTGTATGAAGATCACTCCAAGATCGGGTGGCTTTGACTTGGTCTCAAACTTACAATTATTCCTTTTATCTCGACTCCTAAATGGCCAAAAGATTAATCTTGGGGACTTAGTCTTAAAATTCTTGTTTCATATCCATTCTCGAAAGACTAATCCTGTTAATGGCATGCTTCTTACCCGTGCTTTTCAACATACTTTAAATCGGTCGTCTTTTTCAAATCCCAATCCATATGAAGATGACTCTATTGAGACATCCTTAAAAAAGATGGGGTTTGAACTTAGAGTTAATGAATGGGCGAAGAAACAAAAAGGAGTTAGGAGAATAGAAGAAATGGGTAATGAGCATGACGAACAACAAGGACCTCCGAAAAGAAGAAGTGTAAGTGAATGACTTACTTCTTTGGAAGAACAAATGTCAACCTTACACTTAAATCTAAAAGAGTTCTGATAAGAAACACGATCCAGACTACAAAAGATTTTTGACTTTCTATCGTGTAGACAAAGACCCCCTACTCCTTAGATTTCTTTTCTTTTCTTCTTTCAAAAATTTGGAGCTACATTTTTCTTTCGTTGCGCATCATTTTATTTCAATGAAATGCTATACCCATTTGAGAATGTGTATCATGTCTTTGTGTTTTATATATGCTCTTATTGCTTTTTATAGGGGGAGCTATCACTTTCTCTATCCCCTATCTTGTGCTTTTTGTTGATGACAAAAGGGGAGAGAAATTTGTGTGTAGGTGTATAGTCTGATTCATGCTTAATTGTGCCATGCTATAAAAATGATGCTAGTTGTAAGTTAATTGAACATCTAACCCCTAGAATGCACCTATCATGGCATGGAGTTTGTGTTTGATTCTGAAATGTTAAACATGATGATGTTAACATATCGAATGTATAATTCCTACAATGTACAACATAGGGGGAGACAATTGAGTTTGAACGTTTAACATATTGACTTGATACAAAGAAAGAATTATATGAGTTGAGTAATCAATATTTCTTATGGTGAATTCTATACTTTAACTTTCATTTCTCCAAGAGAAAACACCAAATATTTGTCATCATCAAAAAGGGGGAGATTGTTGGCTCTAAAGCCACTTATATTGTAATTTTGATGACAACAACCGTTTAGTGAGTCATTGTATTTAAATTGTTCTAATCTTGTTTCTAAGTGATTCATAACAAAGCTAGGAAAAATCAAGGCCATTCATGTTGATATCAAGCCTTCAAAGACGATGAATCAAGAGCAAAAGAGATCAAAGTTGAAGAGAAGATTCATCCAAATTGAAGAGAACGTAATCCGAGTCCAAGAGCCTTAAAGTTATTTATTTTTATTGTCTAGGGCTCAGGATTGGGATATATCAATTGAGTCGAAATCTCAATATTGATATGTGATGCTTTAATAATTTTTTTTTAAAAAATATTCTCAAATTTTATTTGAAAAATATTCAAGTCAAAATCTAAATCAATCTAGTTTGTCAATGAAAATGTTTTTCAAGCATGGTATTATGAAAAGCATGATCAAATCAAATTTTAAATGGGTGATTATTTAGCTTGATTCATTCAATCAATCATGAGCAAAGCAAATATGGAAATTAATTCAAAAATTAAGCTAATATAGTAATCAATTAATCAATCAATTTACTTAGCTAATATGATAACTTAACCCATCAATCGAGCTAATTGATCAAAACCGTTCAAGTCCACCCAGGCATGCTGAGTGTCGACACAAAAAAGGAATGTGTTGACACCCAGACATACAATAGCCAACTGAAGCAGCTATGTGTTGACACACAACACTGCAACAGCTCTAACGGCTACATTTTAGATCCGATTTCTTTCAAAATTTTTTTAGAAGTCTCCCAACGGCTCCTATGTTATCTTGGCCTATGAATAGGGCTTAAATTCATTGATATGATAATCCAATTATTCAAGCTTTTATTCATCAAAATTTCTTGAGTTCTACTTGCGCTTTAATATTTTAATTTTCTGTTTTTCTTGAGCATCACTAGTTCTCTTTATTGTTTATAATTGAGCTTAATTGGCATATCCTTAGCTTTGGCTAAGCTTGATCTATTGTCAATTAACTCTTGAAACAGTGAAGAGTCTCATTACTTTAATTCTTCCATTGCTTTATTTTAATTATTTATTGTAAATGTTGGATCCTGAGCCTACAGTTACAAAAGGATCAGTTGTATGTGTTGTATTTGTAAAGGTTGGATCTTCAGTTTGTTTTTAAAATGAATCATCAAGCTTAGTTAAAGGCTCAAGTGATGAAGATTAGTCACTTGAGAAGTGGACTAACTTTCGATTTGGAAGTGAACCACTATAAAAATCTTTGTGCATCGTTTTCATTCTTGTCTTTATTTTGTTTCATTTCATATTCATTGTCTAATTTTTAATTTAATTTTTGGTTCACAGAATTTATTTTTTGTTTATTATGAAAGAACCTTATTTAACTCCCCTCTTAGGTTGCTATTTGGGCCTTCAGTAAGAGTTTACAAGAAAATGAAATTAATTGAGAAAAGTTCTCAGCTTATTGATATCTCGATGCGGCCCCGCTACTGGGGAGTCAGTTGTTTGATTGGGACACCACGACAGACATTTTAGTAAGGGATTGTGAACTCCATACTTGACCGTTTGATAAAATAAAGAAATATGGCTATGTTATGTGACTTGTTTATATATTTATTTTTTAGACTGCTTGTTTTTAAATTTTATATTGCATTGTGATCAATGCTGATGTCCTCTTAAGCTCTCTAGAAAATATTTGTTAGGTACATAAGAATGCTCATTGTTCTCAAGTTTACTGCTAAAACATCTACTAAGTTGAAAGAACATTTTTTGAACAATGGCCTAGGCTAACTAGTTAGTAGGGTGCTAGATTCGAGCATTAATATCAAATGTATTATGGTATCAGATACTTGAAAATCAACTATAGTAGAGATGTCCAATTTTTGAGAAAAATGTTTGATGTTCTCATACTACTTAATAGCCCGCCTTATAAGAAAAATTATTGACACTAGGTTTTTCAAGGATTTTCAGTTCAAGAGCATGCCATAGAGATGATATCTCCTTCGATTGAATAGGAATTCTTGATGCAGATATTGATAGCCAATCTCAACAAGATATGATCCTAATTTTCCTATCAAGGTCCTTCAATCAGTTCAGTATGCATCAATTAATGGCGATTACTCATTATCTGGACTGATGAGTGTAGGAAGAGTGAGAAAACGGGTGTCATGGGTACTAAGAGAAGAGTCTACTTAGTAGGAGCAGCAATCTCAAGAATCTACGAACCTCCAAAGGGTAAACGAAACAAATTGGGACTGGTCATTAAAAGTTAGAAGGAGTTGCCTGTAAGCTCATCTATTCTTGTTGCCAAGGTTTGAAAGCCGTCAGAACAAGGCATTCAATATCTTGTTGTTTGTAATCGAGATTAGTTGGCAATCCACCAGTGTCCTAGTGGATTGCAAATCAACCAATCGAATCTGTAAGGAGCTGTGGAGTTTTAAGTAAGCTAGGAAGTTTATAGATGGCAATCCTTCACCTGAAGGTGGTGCAAGAGTTTCAATTTTGGCACCAAGAATTAATGGTTTAAGTTTTTCAAACATAGTTTTAATATTGATGAACTATTTACATATATCAGTTGTGTAAAAATTTTATTTCTATTTTTGATTTGGTTTATAAAATCGCTTTCAGTTATTTTTTAAAATAAACTAAATTGTATACAAATAAAATGTTTATTTAAAAGGAATATTGGTATATAGATTTCTAAGTCAAAACTTTGTCAGTGGCAATCCTATGTCTAATACTTGCTAGGCTACATTGCCATAAAAAAGAAGATTTTCCTGAATTAGATATAGCTCTCAGTGGCACTTGAGCACATTAGTCTGATATGATTTCAAGATTGGTTTGAGGTGATCTTTAGGCTAGATTCAAAATGATAACCAATTTGCCAATCATGTTTGAATAAGTGGTGACTAAAGAGTGTTTAATAGTAAAGGCAATAAAGCCACTAAGTTGCTTGAACTTGTTCACAAAATTTTTGTGAACTGATGATTGTTCGAGTGAGCGAAAGCTATATGTATTTCATTAAGTTTTTAGTTGACGATTCAAGTCACTTTGATTAGATCAAGGTGGTAGATTTTAGGAGAGCTCTTAGTTTTTACTTACTACAAAATGTTATGGAAAGGTTTAATAATGTGTTATTGAATATGATAAGATTCATATGATGAATCAATCTTATATACCAAAAGGTTTGTTATGCAGGAAGTTTAATAAATGGGTAATGGTAAGCTTGTGTTAGAGAATTTGACAATATGAGATACTATGTCTTATTAGTATGATACAACTTCGTTCTGGTTAATGCATTTGATGTGTACTAAAGCTAATCTTAAATTACACTAAAAAAATACGGGAGCCTTAGTGTAGTGGCAGGATGATTAGGGCACCTGATAGATTCATTTGATCAGCCTTAATGGTTGAGCATGATACTGAATCTGATCCTCGAGACTATAATGGAGCTCTTAAGGATAGAGATGCAAACCAATGCGTCATGGCAATAAGAGCTAAGTTGGTGTAAATGTATTCTAATAAAGTCTGGGAACTTGTGAGGGCACCGAAAGGCATTGAATCCATTAGATTGGATCTAAATGGATCTACAAGAGGAGTGGATGAGAAAGTAAAGGCCTTAAAGGCAAAGATTGAGACAATGGGTTATACCCTAAAGGAAGGAATCTTCTATGACAAGACCTTCTGGTTGATTTCTATGCTTAAGTTCATAAGGTTACTCTTGTCCATTGTATCTCATTATGATGCGATATGACAAATGGAAGTCAAGACGACAATTTTTGAATGGTCATCTTAAGTAAGTCCATTTATAAATATTAGGAGCATATAATATGCAAACTGAGTAAGTTCATTTATAGACTTAAATTAGCATCTTGGTCATTAAATAGCAGATTTGATGAAGATCATCAAATCCTATGGGTTTGAACAAATGGTTAATGAACCATAGGTGTCCAACTGACATAATAAGAAAGTAGCGACTTTCTAAGTGATGTATTTGCATTGCATTCTACTCATTAAGATCAGTGTGGAATTGTAATAAGCTGTTAAAATTTGAGTGTCTAATTATTTTAAAATAAAAGACCTAGAATAAATCAACTGTGTTCTTAGATTAAGCTTTTACTAGATTATGAGAAGGATATTGATTTGTTACAGGTTGCACATGACTTTTAACGATTCTTGACGCTTGGCGTTAGAACTTATGTTTACCCTAGGAGTGGGAGTCATTAGATGGTGAAGTGTAAAGCGATCTACCATTGCTTAGTTCACTATGGAAGTTGGGTACTTAATAACTTAAGAAGTTGTAATGTAAGCTTGTTGACTTTGAAGGTTTCATAGAGTTCAAGGAAGGGATTAGACAGTGAGGCATAGTGTTGAAATTGTTATAATTAATGAGTTAACATGTCCCTACAGTATAGTTATGTAATGCAGGGTTAATTGGGTTTAGGACAAGTGGAAGATTGTTCGAACTAATATCCTGAAAACCCAATTATTAGTATTAAGATATTAGTAAATAAAATTGTTTTATCTATTTTATATCTGAATATAGTTTACAAGTCAAATATGCATGTGATTATTTCTAAAACATTCCATGAGATGGCCAGAGTTCAATACGATATGTCATTGTTTGGTTTAAGTGGTTAATGAGATTGAGTCACGGATAGACTTAAATAAAAAATGTGACATGTTATCAAAGTGAGTTCATAGTCGGTGATGAGTTATGGACAACTTGCCTGATAAGACTATAACATGATACCTTAGATGGCTTGTCTAGGTCATGTGGATAGGGATCCAGAAGTATCATAGTTAGTGTTCGTCAATAAGATTGGAACATTGGGCTGGACCACCGAAATTGTTTATTTCTTATTAGAAATAAATAGTTGTTTGTGATTATGCAATAACCCTAAATCCTAAGCATGTCTTGAACTCGTGCACGTAATGTTTGCCACTTTAGTGTACTCCAAGTGAGGTCATGTAAAGTGACCAATAGTCTACGCACATTGAGTGACTGCATGAAATGTAGTGGGAACAAAATAGTCAACATGGCATCTATAGTCTCTTATGAGATACAAATGTCACCTTAAGTAGATTTGCAAGTGTTCGAAAAATTCGGAATCTTTTGCCAAAGTATTCCTAGTGTTCATCACTGGAATTGATACGAAGAATATGTTCTCGTGTCACAAAATTATTCAAAAATGGCGAGTTGGGTACTTAAGGAGAAGCGATGATAAGTATAATAATGGTAGTTTTAATTATTACTTCTCATGGATATGAGATAGAGGGGTTGATCGTTCAATTATTACAAAGTATGAATTAATGAATAAATAATTTAACTCTAAAGTGCAATATGATTTATTTAGTGGAATTAAGTCCTATTAAATGGTAATCAAATATTATCATGAGATGTTATGAGTTTTGACCCATTTGGAGCTAGATTTAAGCTGTCCCTATGGTCCCTACCCAAGCCTTTAATTTTTCACCATCCAAAAGATATTAAAAAATTCATTAGATGAATTATTTATTCATGAGATGAGTAAATTTAGTTTTGATAAACATTATTCATTAGATGAATGAAACTAAAAAAATATAAAATGAAATTATTTTGTTAAAATAAAATTAATAAGATGAATTTTTACATGTGGGAAACAAAAACAAAAAAGGAAAATTAGTGTAGCAATCCGCGTACAAACTCAGCGGGCCAACCAGCGTGCAATACATGTTCCCAGAACATCGATTCGTGCCTTCGGACAAGGACCAATCAAAGCATGCCATGTGGCATGCTCTAGGATGCCCCAAGGGGGTGATCCGCACCGTTGAGCGTGGACTAATCGCAACGCGCCACTTGGCGCCTGTGTGCTAGCATGCGTAGAATTCTTCTCTGGCACATATGAGTTTTGGCTTGTTTTTAAGTATCCCACATCAATTTTTGTGAAATGTTTTGGTCCAGCAGCCTATTAAAAATAGGGGTTCTTGAATTATGGTTTAGCATTGAAAATTACTTAAAATTAGAAAATTTTCTAAAAGTGTTAAGTTTCGGAGAACTAAAAGAGGAGTAATTTCTATTGAAAATTTTCCTGTAGTTAATATTTTTTGGAGCCCACACTCCTAGTGTTAAGAGAAGATTGCACAGAAGGTCTTGAGATCTCAGTGATTTTTTGGAGTGACATTGTTGTCTACATCCAGGTATTCGTCTTTCCTTTTCTTTTAGTTTTCACTTTTCTATTTATTTATAGTATTTTATTATGCTAGTTATTTACGTTATCATTATGAGTATATTAGAGTAGAGGCCTGTAGGTTTAAAATTAGAAATTTTAAATCGTTCTGCTGTGTTAATTAGATTAACTTTGGGAGTATTTTTGAAATACATCCCAACATGACCCTTTCTCTTGGGTTTTGTGTTCAAGGGCATCTCAGCCTCTTGCTTGGTTTTTCAAGGAGAGCAATTATGGTCTCAAGCAAACTTCCCACTAGTGGTTTGCCAAATTCTCTCATGTCTTGGTCTAACTTACGTTTGTGCAGTCCAAGAATGATTATAGTTTGTTTATTTTATCTTGGTCATTTCATTTTACTATTGTTCTTATGTATGTGGATGACATTATTATTGCCAATTGCAGTCTTAGTTTTGTCGCAGACTTTAAACAAGATCTTCAGTGCTTGTTCAAGCTTAAGGACTTGAAGCTTTTGAAGTACTTTTTTTGGTCTTGTTGTTTGTTTCAAACCTTTTGGTATCACCATCTACTAACGTCATTATGCCTTAAAGATCCTTGAATCCGCTGGTCTTTATGGTTGTCGTCCTTGTTCCACGCTTATGAACTCCAATCTTCGTCTTAGTCATGATGATGGTGTTCCTTAAACAAGATCTCCGCCGCTTGTTTACGCTTAAGGACTTGGGGCCTTTCAAGTACTTTTTTGGTCTTGAAGTTTCTCATTGACCTTCTAGTATCACCATTTGCCAACTTCTTTATATCTTAGAGATCCTTGAATCTGCTGGTCTTTTGGGTTGTCATCCTCGTTCCTTGCCTATGGACTCCAATCTTTGTCTCAGTTGCGATGATGTTGCGACTTTGTCCAATGCTATATACTATCACGAGCTCAACACAAAATTTATATCTTACCATTACTCGTCCGGATCTAGCCTATGTAGTTGGCAAGCTTAGTTAGTTTATCTGCGATCCTCACCAGCCCCATCTTGATGCCGCCTTGCGAGTCTTGAGGTATACTAAGGGTTCTCCTGGCTAGGGCCTTTATTACTCATCTTCTTCTTCTCTTAATCTGAAGGCATTTGTTGATGCCAATTGGGGATCCTGCCCTGATACTCGTCATTCTGTTACTAGTTATTGTGTGTTTTTGGGTGATTCTATTATTTCTTGAAAGTCTAAAAAGAAGTCTTTTATCTCTCATCCTTCTGCTAAGGCAGAATACCATAACCTTGCTGTTGCTACTTGTGAAATTGTATTGTTTCTACATTTACCTTTTGATTTGGGTGTTCTCATATGCAACCTGCCCAGCTTTTCTATGAAAATCAAGTTGTTTACATCATTTACAACTATGTGTTTCATGAAAGTACCAAACACGTTGAATTGGACTGTCATTTTGTTTGTTGAGGGCATTAGTAGATTTAAGTTGTGTTGTTGCAAAAACTCAACCTAACATTAGTGTCATTCTATTTAATATTGGTAATTCTATTATGCTGTTATAGTTTAAATGTTATGGTTTTTTATGTTGTTGCTGCCAAATACTCAAGGCTAGCAATATTTTGCAACTTGTTGAAAAGAAAAAAACAAACTTTTTGCAATTTGAACCTTCAACTTCATGAACCTAATATATATAAGAAAAATTTAATAGTTACTTTGTTAATATGTTTAAATCTTTTACTTTTATCATGCATAGAATTAAATATACGTGACAAAATAAAGATTTAATGTAACTTGGCACTTACCTGGGCACAATGCAATCCAAGATCAATATATGCATCAAGAATGTCTTCGTATACTACTTTCAGATTTAGTCTGTCGAAATTTTTCTCTCTTTACAATTGTAAATCTAAAGGACGGAAATAAGTACTTGATTCTAAAAATTACATGAGACTGTATAATTTTTCTGGAATTGGGGATTATTTTGATAATGATATGTTACTAAATAGATAAACATTCGAACACATCAACAAAAGGGGAGCAATTAGAGAGATCTTACAAATTTTGATACTGTGCTGTTGTGAAAACTATTGTCCTAAAAGACGATTTCATAGCTGCTCAGGTGCACACAGTATTACAAGCGGCCATCCCCTAAAAATAATGCGATCGGACTTCTAACTTGTACTTGTTAATTACCAGGGAGGAATGGCCATGAAAATTTGCCCAAAACTTCAGAAAAAAAGTAGAAAGAGGGAAGATGACTTCCATTGTTTTTCTTGGATGCTTGAAACCTTTGGCAATAGAAGTAATATATAGTTGTGAAGGTGACTCTTTAAAGGGGGTGCAATAAGGCCCAAAAGTTACATGCATTCAATTAGTGATTGGGAGGTGATAATGAATTTGTCATATTAATTGCTTCAAGAAGAGGTGCTTAATTGAACCTTGTCGCTGTTTTTCAAAGAGTAAAACATTAATATTCTATAAAAAGGACACCCACTCCTGAACCTAGCCTAGCACGACAGGTAGCACATGCATGTGGTTTGTATTGACTACTCACCCCTGGCTTAATTTAAGTCTTACTACGATATTTAAGGTAAGTCTCTTTCAAGTATTCTTTCTATGTGGGAAAATATTTTTTTTTTGAAACCCCATCATTTCCAACATCATTTTCGTTTGTTTTTTTGGATGATGGTAAAGACTGAAAACCAGCTTCAGCGACTTCCTCGAAGCAAGGGACGACCTGAAGCATCAAAGAGGGCAATACGGCAGAGAGTAGAGGGGGCCTCCAAAATACCGGGATCAAACCCCACTCTTTTATAACCCTCGTTAGTTATGAAATCAGCTGCTCTGTTTCCTTCTCTGAAAACATGGGAGAGATTTACTTGGATAACCCCAGAGCAGGCTTTCCTTATGTCATTCACGATAGCACAAATTTCGCTCGGACATTCATACCGGCCCTGGAGGGTTTGAATCACAACTTGATTATCCCCTTCAAGAATAACTTTCTGCGCCCTTTTGGAGATTGCATCCCGCAGGCCATCCCGAGTGGCAATAGCTTCAGCAGCGAGAATGGACGCATTTCCCATTCTTCTAGTACCTGAGGATAGAATACTCCCCTCCCAGTCACGGATTACATAGCCTGCTCCCACTTCAATTCCTCGTTTTGACCCTTCGAAGTTCACTTTCACCCACTCGTGATCTGGGGGCGACTAGGAAACTGAATTGTTGCCCCTTCTATTGATTGTGGTGGTTCTCGTGGTTACAAAATCTTCGTCCAGCATATTTTTGCACTCTCATTCCAGCACCATGACGCGGGCTTTTCTCGTTCTCATTCCCCTTCCAATTCAGGCTCCATTTGTTTGACGTAAATATTTTTCTGTCATATTTTTATTGTTTCTTTATATAATAGGTTAACCAATTTCAAGATATTGTTTTTATTCTATTATTCAATATCAGGTCAAGCATATAGATGAAGCTTCAATTCAACTCATCCTATCCGCTGCAAAATATAGAAAAAGGTGAATGAAATAAATATTATATTAGGAAAAAGTATGAATAAAGACATTTTTTTTGCTAAAACAATATAGAAAAAGGTGAATAAAATAAATATTATATTAGGAAAAAGTATGAATAAAGACATTTTTTTGCTAAAAAGAAATTTTAGAACAAAAATTACAAAAGACAAGATTCATAAAAACATTATGTTGACAATATTGTTTTAAAAAATACACGACATTTCTACAATAAAAAGCAACATATCCAGTGCCCCAAGGGCTCTCTGCTAATTAGAGTTTTGAGGGGGGTTACACAGCCTTCTCCCTTCAGGGTATTATCCCTAAAGAGAGGCTGTTTCCAAGTGTCCCCAACCTGAGGGTGATGACTTCCCAGGAGGTCACCCATCCTGATATTACTCTCGCCCAAGCACGTTTAACTTCAGAGTTCTAATGGGATCCGGTGACAGCGTGTTGGTACCCTCTTTGATTTTTATTTCTACAATAGCATATTCCAATTAAATTATATTATTTATTGCTACTAAATATTGTAATTCATGAAGATGTTGCTATTTCGAGATTCAAGTTGTTTAAGTTCGTTGAGGGCATTGTCGAATTTACTATTGTAATTCAACATTCAATGTACCAGTGTGCTTTTATAAAAATTATGTATAGTTCAAGATCTCATACAACTCAATATTGTTTTCATATCTTTTGTTATATATCAAATGTTACCATAATCACATTCACATTTGACTATGGCAATCAAATTTCAACAGCACTATTAAGGGTTTTAATAAAGATCATACAAGAAATTTTAAATATGTAAACTTTATTTTTAACTCAGGAACCTTAACACCACTCAGGTTGTTCCATAAATGTTTCTCCCTAAATATCATAATTCAAGAATTTATTTTTTCTTTCAACCCCTAAGAAAACCCACTGGCACCCACTCATAATCGAGTCTATCTCACTATCAATGAACTCACTCAAAATAAGTGCATTTATGGCTTCACAACCCCATTAAGGGGCTTAAGATTTTTCTTTGTCATGAAAATATTAGCAGCCTGATTATCAGAACCAAAGCTGTCGGAAATCATATACATTTAAGAAGATCTACTTTAAGTAGACGCCCCCACATTTCTATGTGGTGGAGATCAGAAACTTAACCCGTACACATTTTATAAAGTATTTATCTAGCCTTCAAATAAGGAGTCCTTTAATGTTAGTAAGTACCTCAACAGGACTTTCCCCATATCCTCGAGGGTAATGCAGAGCTAATAGATAACACGTTCATCAAGTCCTCTAGCATTATAGTTTTATCCCAATCGCTCTTAAGGAATGCAGTATCTCATTAATCACCTATATTTGACCTAATCCCTTCAATATTACAGTCTTATATAATATAACTGTTATTGTCCATTTGACACTAACCCCACATTTTTGCTAACTTATATTAGGATTCATGTGAATATGAGTCTAACTTCTATTGATAAAATGCAAGTAATATATGCATGCCAACATTATGTCGCTTCCATTCAACCTTCTTACATGAATAATAGGAAAAATATAAGAAGTTCAAATCACCAAACATATACATACTTAAACTTCATGCATAAATTTCAGTTTATTATTAAGCATGTCTCAATTCTATTTTCTTTTTTCATTTCTCTACACTTAAAAGCCCAATTGTAGGTCCAACCGTATTTTCTTTTTTTCTAATAAGGGCTGATGACCCTATTCCTCCTGTCACCAACATGTACTTCATTTCTTTCTCTGTCTTTCTACCATTTGCACAATTCGCAACAAATGACAGAAAAATATCATAAACATTTCGCAGAACTTAACAAGATCTTTTGCACATAAAACTTGCTGCAGAAAATTCCGAATGATCTAACCACTAATTCAACTACAAACACAAAATCAAGAATGAATAGCAAAATCAACATGAACAACAAAATCATTAAATATACAACTCGACAGAAGTCACATAATACTACAATCTAAATCACAAATTAAGCAATTCTAGATCCATAATCCAAAATTAACGATATCAAGTTGGAAATTACAGATTTGATGAAAGTATTAACTCACAAAAAACCATCCAAACCCGTAGATTATTGGGGAAATACAGCACTGTAATCATCAACAACACATGTATGATATCAACTAGGATATGATCACCGAAAACTAACGAGATTAGCTATCAATTACAGTGTTAATGAAAATATAAGCTCACAAAATGAACATTGTATTTCACCGGATCAAAAATGAGAACGTTACTCTCTCTCAACCCCAAACATATTAAAATATTTTCACGCTTTCAAGTTCCAAATTAAAAACCCCACAACTTCACATTACTCTGTAACTTCAAGCAGGAATCAGTTGCCCTTTCTTATTTTCATCTTTCTGTTAATTCAACCTCACTTTTCTCTCTCTCTCATTCAATGGGTTTTAAATCATCTTTTAGATTGTTAGAAAAATTATCTAATATTCAAACATATCTCATAGCAACGAAGGAGAGAGAGAGCCATTAGAAAGAACTTACAAAACAATGATACCGCACCACGGTAAATACCATTATCCTAAAAGATGATTTCGCCGCTGCTCTGGTGCACACAGTATAACCGGCGGCCGTCCTCTAGGATTAACGCGGTCCGACTCTTAACGTGCACTCGTTAATTGCAGAGTAGGAGTACCTTGAACATTGCCCAAAATTTGAGAAGAGGGAACAGAACATGAGAGTCTAGAGATGTACTCAAGCCACCCACAAGAGAGAGACCCAAAGCCACGGCCATCGTCGTCCAAGCCTTCCACCATTACTATTGTATGGCGGAATTGGAGGAGACAGAAGAGAGGCTTCCAGAATCACTTATAGCATTGTGATCAAGGAAGAGAAATTGTGTGTTACGAACTTAGATCAAATGAAAAGATCCGAGCATAAAGACTCAAGATTATATTGTATTATAGGAAGAAAAGGGACAGATTACATGGAAGAAGGGGGAGAAACATAGACTTAGATAGAAAATGGGAGGTAGAGACTAGAGAGAGAAAAGGGGGAGAGAGAGACTAATATTTTAAATACATTCATCCTACTTCTTCTCTAACACAAGTCCCTTATATATAGAGTTAGGAGAGGGTATAATTGTAATTAAAGACTAAACCTACTTATTTAATATCAAAATTATGCCTCATTTAACCTATATATTTTTGGATTGTATCAATACCTTCCCCTTTTAAAGAACCTTCCGCCAAACCCGATCTGACCCGCCAACCGGATCCATACCCAGGTATTGGGGCAGTCTCCTACCACCTCAGCCCTACGCTACCCCCTCCCTCAACTATAAATAAGGGGCTCCTCGCCCCATAGTAGCATGTCAAGAAATGTGTAAAGAGTTATGCTCTATTCTCTCTCCCTTTATGTTCTTCTCTACTTCTCTCCTTTCCCTTATGTAAACCTCCATTGTTGGAGCTTCAATCTATCAATATAATATTTCTAGTTGTGATTTCCAGTTGATTTACATTTGTATTGTATCAATTGGTATCAGAGCTACCTATCCTTGGCCCTGGTCATCATCTTCATCACCGTTCATCAACTTCGCCACCGCCGGAATCATCACGGACCACCATCATCTTCATCATTCACAATCGGCATCCTCCTCAACAGCACCAGAGCATCATCTTCATCAACCCTCAACCACCCATCATCATCTACCTCCCATCAACAGCGCACCATCATCATCGTCATCAAAAACATCGCCGCAACATCACCTTCCACATTCACCAGCCATCATTATCATCTACCAGCAGCTCATCTTCTCAAGCCACCAACAGCTACAGCAACAACCTCCCAAAACCATCCCTCATCTCCGAAAACCACCACCCCCAATATCATCACCATTAATCCCAAAATCGTCACCCAAATTTTATCATCCTGATTTCATCTACTGTGAAAAAAAAAAAAAAAAATCCCAAACAGAAACCTCGATTGCCGGAGTCACCTTCATCTTCGATCATCATCATTGTCAACTTCATCACCCCCAACCTCACTATCATCATCAAACATTAAAAACCCACCCAAACCCAACTTACGCACAAGGTGTTTGACAAAATGCCATGACCCTTTTTCTCCCATTCCTTACCTCCAATCACCATGCCATGGCTGATGGAAGTCGGTTCTAGACAATGGTCTCGTCACCCGAATGCAGCGGGCAGAGGCTCGCCCAAGCTATGGACTCCTCGACCGCTCAATACACCAAAAACCCTAAGCTCAACTCAATCATAGAGCTCATGAAGCTGCACCAAACGGGTAGTGTTGGCGAGTACTTGGGTCGATTTGAGTCCCTAGTGGACAAGTGTGGGTTGACAGAAAAGCAAGAGGTTAAACTGATGGTAGACGGGTTAAGAAAAGAGGTAGCTGAAAGGGTTCTTTGGTTTAGGCCCCAAACATTGCATGACGCCAAAATACTACCTAAGCTGGAAGAGAGCAATCTTGCCTATCTTGAGAAATTAGCAACAACGGGTTCTCTAAGCACGGTACCAATCCTGTCCATACCAAGCCCTATCGTTCATGCCAACCCTCCATCCCGCCTATCCTAACAGCCTGAACCTGGTAATGCTGATGATGATGCCCATACTTTACAGTGGGCCTTAGATCCGAGCCCAGATCAAGTCCCGGATACCGCCATTGCTCCACTTCTTGGCGTTTCCGAGGATGCCGCCATCTCAAGGATTCCAACATCTGCCCCGTCTCTACTGCTCGTTGGTGACATCACACCAATTGAATCAAATCCTCTGGTGCCTCAACAGCTAAATCTCGAGTATGAGGATGTGATCACGGTAGCTCCATTCTCCACAACCTCCACCCCAGTCTCGATTCCGCATTGCACGCTCACGGTCATTACAGGACTGCTAGCTGGGGCGGATCTTCCAAAGCCTCATCCATCATTCTTCGTGTTTGAAGATGCTTCTCCAGTGACCGTCATGCTCCCACACTCGCGCCTACCTGTTGGATTCCAAAAGTTAGTGTTTGACCCTGGTGGTTCTTCTACACTTCAGATCCGGCTCGTTGTCTATGACCCTTGGGGGCAAGGGTATTTGGAGGGGAAAGACATGATACGAGCCAAAGTGGGAATAGGCGAACAGAGGGACGCCATCTTGCTGGCCCTCACCCACCTGGGCTGCAGCCGCCAAGTACTCGGGATACCGCATAGCCAGCCACCAAGCTCACCTCAAGCAGACATATATATGACGGCGATCCTTCTCTTGATCCTCGAGGACGAGGATCTTTTCAAGGGGTGGTATTGTTACGGTTGGGCCCCTGGCCCACCCACCAAACCCGATCCGACCTGCCAACCGGATCCATACCCGGGTATTGGGGCAGTCTCCTGCCACCTTAGCCCTAAGCTACCCCCTCCCTCAACTATAAATAAGGGGCTCCTCCCCCCATAGTAGCATGTCAAGAAATGTGTAAAGAGCTATGCTCTATTCTCTCTCCCTTTATGTTCTTCTCTACTTCTCCCCTTTCCTTTATGTAGACCTCCATTGTTGGTGCTTCAATCTATCAATATAATATTTTTAGTTGTGATTTCCAGGTGATTTATATTTGGATCGTATCAATACCTTCCCCTTTTAAAGATTTTTGTCCTCAAGGATCAAGGAATTAATACCCAAATTATTAACCCTCCAAGGTCAAATACTAAAATTACAAATTTTAACCCCATAAATTTTTTTAAATTATCAAAAATTTTAATAATTTTTTTCTTTAAAATATTTATGTAAAATGTAGAGGTAACATTGTAATTAATTCCAAAAACAATACCCAACCCCATCTCCTTCTTCCCGTGCATTGACCTACGTGAAACCCTAGCCTGCCCCAGCTGCTGGCGGCGCGACTCCTGGACGACGTGAGGTGGCGGCTCCTCGGCGATGACCAGCGGTGGTTCTCACGGTCGCATCGGCTCCCTCACCACCCGATCGTCTTCCTTCTCCACACCACCGGCTTCCTCCTCATTTTTCTCTTTCTTCTCTTCGATGCCCGGGCTCCAGCTCGGGTCTAGAGGTTTTGGAACCTCGGCGACGACGAGAACGCCATCTTCCTCTACCAATATCGGCACTGGCGGTTCCAGAGTTAGATCAAAGACCTCCGCTTCGATTTCGGCCTCGGGGAGGGCCTCCGGTACTTCGATCTTGTTCTCAGGCGAGGGTTTTGGTGCTCCGACGGTTTCAGTGACGGCAGGGGGTGTATCAAAGACGATAGAGGTATTTTGGGTGCTTTTACACATAGATCTCCACTCTTCTCGCCACTCTTGATAACCAACCTGAAATTCATCAAACCTTTCAACCATTTTTTCACACTTCTTTTGCATATCCAACAACTCCACAACCACTTGATTTAGTGCGAAATCCATTGTTGATGCTGAGGAACGTCTTGCTCTAATACCAATGTTACGAACTTAGATCAAATGAATGGATCCGAGTATAGAGACTAAAGATTATATTGTATTATAGGAAGAAAAGGGGCAGATTACATTGAAGAAGGGGGAGAAACATAGACTTAGATAGAAAAGGGGAGGGAGAGACTAGAGAGAGAAAAGGGGGGGGAGAGAGACTAACATTTCAAATACATTCATCCTACTTCTCTAACACAAGTCCCCTATATATAGAGTTAGGAGAGGGTATAATTGTAATTAAGGACTAAATATACTTATTTAATATCAAAATTATCCCTCACTTAACCTATATATTTTTGGATTGTATCATTGCGAGAAAGAAATTAAAAAAGAAAGAGCATGTGTAAGAGGAAGAGGTTCAGTGAACTTGGTTGAACACTGAAGAGGAGGAATTTATAGAAACTTAAAAAGCAGTGATCATTTAGCTTAGAATTACACAGGGTTTTTAATTGATGTTGATGAAGTAGGTCGGTGGTGTTTTAATTAGGGGTGTTCAAGGAAAACCGTAACCGAAATACCGACCCGAAATACTGAAATATTGACCCGAAAATGCGGTTAACCGTCCCAAATTTTCGGTTCGGTTAACCGACCTAAAAAAATGGAGGTATTTTGGGTCGGTAACGGTTCATGATTTTATTTATTTCGGTTAACCGAAATATCGAAATACTAGATATATATTTTTTTATGTACAACTAACAAGACAAGATATTCAAGTTAGATTAATGGTAGATTTAAAGAAAGGGTAGTTAGTGGCGGTTGGGGAGGATGCCAAGGGTGCAGGTTTGAGTCTCCATGCCAGCATGCTTTTTGTAATTTAATGAGATTTTAAGCTTAAGTCAAGTACTAAAAAAATATAAAATAATTTTTAAATATCTAAAAATCCTAATTTATTTCCTATCCTCATGTCCCCTCCCAGCTGCCCCACGCCACCCACTCTCCACCATTTCCAAACTTTTTATTTTTTTTATTATTCTCCTTTTCATTTAAAAAAATCCCCAACTCCGGTGGCCTCCATCGTCCCTTTGGCGAGACTTCGGCACTCCTTCGACACTCTTTATTTAGACATTAACATGTATGCTTTCTTCTGTTCTCTTTATTCCTCTTTTAAGTTTAAGATTATTGATTTTAAAAATCTCGTTCCCACACAAAAGATGTTAAAATCTCAATCTAAAATAGTATTATAGTAGTAGTATTCATCTTTATCCTAGTCTAAAATCTATTAAAAATAGAAGAATGAGAATAAAAATAATCAAATACTTTTATAATCGAAGGGGTTTTGACAAAAATTCATAAATGAAAATACACATTTGATTAAATGACATACATATGATTTGTTATCAGATAATGTTGACTATTAACAATGAAGTTGGGGAAACATCAAACCCCATTTCTTCTAACGAGAGCAAGGAAGATAAAAGCAAGGGCAAAGATAAGAGTAAAGGTGGAGGCGAAGGCAAGAAAAGGAAATCGCCATATTGGGAACATTTCACCGTTGTTGCATCAAAGACGAAGGATGGTAAAGAGGTTGAAGTGGGTGAAGGAGGTCTTGATGAAAAAATAGCAATGTGCAACTATTGTGATAAGGAAGTTGGTTGTTCATCTAAAAATGGGACAAGTGGTATGAAAAATCATATTGACCGATGCAAATTGCTCCCTACTAATATTGACAAAAGACAAAAATTATTGGCTTTTGAAGCCCAATTAAGAGTTGATGATGACGGAAAAACTACCGTTGTTCACGTACCTAAACCATGGCAATTTAATACTGATGATGCCAGAAATGCTCTTGCTAGAATGATTATTGTGGACGAATTACCATTTGTGTTTGTGGAGCGTGAGGGATTTCAATATTTTTGTAAGATTGTATGCGCAACCCTTGTTGTTCCTTCACGTCTTACTGTGACTAGAGATTGTATGAGTCTCTTCTTGGATGAGAAGAAGAAGTTAAGGAACTTTTTTTAGAATTTGTCTTCACGGGTTTGTCTCACTACTAACAGATAGACTTCATGTCAAAATTTGACATATATGTGTTTAACTGCTCATTTCATTGATGATGATTGGAAACTACACAAAAAGATTCTCAACTTTTGTCCAGTTAGTAGCCATGCATGTGAAGTAATAGGTAAAGAAGTTGAGAAGTGTTTGCATGATTGGGGTATTGAAAAAGTCTTGACTATAATTGTAGACAATGCAAGTTCTAATGATGTTGGAATTGCATACTCGAAACGAAGACTTAACAATTGGAAAGGTAGTGCGTTGAATGGTGAATTTTTACATATGAGGTGTGCTGCACACATTTTGAATTTAGTTGTTAAGGAGGGCTTAAAAGATGTAGATGCATCAATTTTGAAAATTCATTCCACAGTGAGGTATGTTAGGTCTCCTCCCGCAAGATTACAAAGGTTTCAAGATTGTGTAGAGCAAGAATAGATTGAAAGTAAAAATATTGTCTATTTAGACGTTGAAACAAGGTGGAACTCAACCTACTTGATGTTGGATACTGCTTTAAAATTTCAAAAGGCGTTTGGTTTGTTAGAGATTGAAGATTCTAGATATAGACTTGAGTTTCAAAAATGTGGTGGTCTTCCTTCTCTTGATGATTGGGAATGGGTTAGAACATTCGTCCCCTTTCTAAAAGTGTTTTACGAGGTCACTTTGAAATTGTCCGGTTCACTTTATATAACTGGGAATGCCTATATGGAGGAAATTTATGGACTTGGTTTGATTATATCAACTTTTTGTGAAACGGATGATGATGGTATCAGGAAAATGGCTTGTCAAATGAAGCCAAAATATGATAAGTATTGGGAAAATGTTGAAAACATCAATGTGTTATTGTTCATTGCTTTGATTCTCAATCCCCGACGAAAGTTCAACTACGTGATTTGGATGATTAGTGACTTTTATGATTCAATGAAGAAGGCTGAATTATTATGCAAGAAGGTGAAACGAACTCTTCGATCTTTGTTTGAGTTCTATTCTTCTTCGCAACCTTGCCATAAGGAACAAGTTTTGGAAACTTCTCTTTCCCAAGATAAAGAAGAAGTAGAAGTTAATACTTTGAATGTTTCTAATTTTACGACTGCGAGGTATAAGAAGAAAATGGGAAGGGGATTTGAAAATAAAACTGAGTTGGATAAATACTTAGGAGAGGATATTGAACATCCCGACAATCAAAGATTTGATATATTACCAAGGCGGAAAGATTCAAAAAAGAGATTTCCCACACTTAGCATGATGGCGAAAGATGTTCTTGCTATACCTGTTTCCATTGTTGCTTCAAAATCAGCTTTTAACATAGGAGGTCGAGTTCTTGATTCCTTTAGTAGCTCTTTAACTCCTAGAATGGTGGAGGCTTTGATTTGTGCACAAGATTGGTTATGTACTTCACGTCGGCCTCTTATAGTAGAGGAGAATCATAATGAGCTTGAAAAGATAGAAGAAGGTACGTTTTACTAGTATTTTTCTTTGTCATTTATTATATGAGTCTAATAGTATTGTTTTATTGTATTGTATTATGCTAACTTTTTTTTTTTTTTTTGGGCATGGGTACTAGGCATTAAAGAATTGGGTTTGGAGCAACCACACATGAACTTTGACTATTGAGGCACAAGAATTGAAGAATTGGATTGTTACTATGTTTTTGTTTTTGAATTTACTTACTTACATTTTGTGTACTTAATACTAAATAGTTAAATATTTTGCTTTGAACAAAATTAAGAAAGATACATTGAGCTCTTTCGATCGCTATATAAATTCAATAGCTATTTGTTTATGTCTGATTTTGGAGGTTATGATCAAATTTTCTTTGCATTTTTTTCGGTTATTGGTTAACCGACATAACCGAACCGAATTACCGAAATGCGGTTAACCGGTCATTTCGGTAACGGTAACGGTTTGCATTTTTTGACTATTTCGGTTACGGTTAACCGAACCGAAATACTTTTTGGTACGGTTAACCGAACCATGAATACCCCTAGTTTTAATTGCAATGGTAAAATAACCGACATAATAAATTGCAACAACTATATTGTTAATTACTTCCAACGGCTATATAGGGTCACAAATTTAATGACATTAAACCGTTACGGGTAAATGGCTGGGTCCTGAAAAATATTTTAAGATAAATAAATATACTCGTTAAGAAAATGATCATCCACACTATTTTTCCAATGTGGGATATAACTTTCCAAAAAACTAAAGATTAGCTTGTATCATTTTTCCAACATCCATTTCATACTTGTGGCGTGTAGTAGGGTGGATATCTTAGATCAATTTATAAAAAAACACACAAATTTAGTTAGGAAAATGATAGAACATATATCAATCACAGCCCCGGTTTCAAGGCACGTAGCGAACCGTTTTCCTAAAGATTTATTTCTTAGATACCGAAATAGTCTAAAGGATATAATGAAACCCAACAATAAAGTGACAGTAAGAGCGTAGAGAGAGGAAGATGAACAAAACTTTTGAGAGAAAGAGAGAATGACTTTTCTTCAAGTACTTTGCAACTGACAAATTGTAGCTTTATATAGAGATCAATGTGTCTCTTGTGAAGAGAGACACATCAATTAACAAGGGACACATCCATCCAATTAATTAAATAATTTAAAAAAAACAGCAACTGGCGGGCCAAAAATAACAACGACAATTGCTCTATGTATTGACACACAAACCCAAAGTTTAGGTCCTGTAAGTCTGTGTGCGATACACAGCCCATCGAAGGTGTTTTTATATATTTAAGCCAAAATATATAACATATTAACATCCAAAACACTTTATTTTGAAAATAAATCAACATACATTTTCAAAATACATCCATTCTCATACAATTTACAAAACATCTGGGAATTAAAAAAGTCTTTATGTATAAATGAGAGTGTTTTTCGATTGAACCTTCACTTAGCAAAGACATGTTACAACTAGTCGCAGCGTAATGGCAGACTAACCTTTGAACCATACGAGTCCATTGACTAACCACACATGTCTCCACACACAAGACTTACTCGCCACAACACACCTCATCTTTGACTGAGGCGTATAAGGCCTTGTATCCCATACCCTTCATGAGTGTAGTAGAGTCAAACCCATGTTATAAAAGCACTCCTTGAAACGGTCAAACTTCTTAGTTACTTAGGTATACCCCATTTGATCATGTCATTGCAACACGATATTCAATAATTTCTTCAGGTCCATTAAAAGCAAATGTTCAGCCTTCTTTTCTCATTATCACATGTAACCAAGCACTGCACCTAGGATGGGATTTTATTTTTAGTACTTGCAATCACACAGATGATAGAACTCTTTCATTGAATACAAGACCTGGTGTTGTACCAGATGTTGGGTTAAGGGTCCATCATGGATGACTAATAAATGACAGGTGAGGCCCCATCCCTTTACTTGTACTCAATATCAAGTCTCTAGCAAGGCTTTTAGTAAAAGGATTAGCTAGATTCTGACTCGTTTTTACAAAGTCCCCAGTGATTACCATACTCTTCACGAGTTGTCTCACAAAACTATGTCTCAAACCAATGTTCCTAGACTTTCCATTAGACACCTCACTATACGCTTTTGATAGTGTAGCTTGACTATCACAATAGATAAAAATCAGTGAGATCGGCTTAGGCCACAAAGGAATCTCATACAAGAGATCCTTCAACCATTCTGCTTCTTTTACCACAGAAGTTAGAGCGATGAACTCTGCTGCCATGGTGGAATCAGTAATACAAGTCTGTTTCTTGGAATCTCAATAAATAGGATCCTCACCAATTAAGAAAATCCATCCGCTTGTAACAGCGTAATTCTCCATATTGGAGATCCAACTGGCATCCCGGTACCCTTCTAAAGTAGGAGAATATCCATCACAAGAAATACTATAATTAATGGCATTCTTAAGATGTTTCAGTACTCTTAGTAACTCATACCAATGTGTCATACTTGGATTGCTAGTGTATCTATTTAGCTTTCCAATAGCAAAGGCTATATCAGGCCTCGTATAAGATATAGCATACTTAAGACAATCTATGACTCTGGCGTACCTCAGTTGATCCATTGAATCACCATCATTAGGTACAAAATTTGATTTTCGATCCATTAGTGTGGAAGCACGAGCACATTCATTCATATCAAATTTATTCAATACTTTTCCAATATAGAAAGATTAAGTCAAGGAAATTTTATTACCGTCCCTTATTATTCTGATACCAAGAATTACTTTAGCCTCACCCATGTCTTTCATAGTAAAGTTATTTGAGAGAAATTATTTAGCATTATTTACTTGCTCCATATCAGAACCAAATATTGACATATCATTGACATACAAACAACTAAAAACTCCTTTATTATTTTCAAACTTACTATAGACACATTTATCTGATTCGTTAATTTTGAAACTGTTGTTTAAAACAACTTCATCAAATTTTTGGTGCCACTGTTTAGGGGCTCATTTTAGCCCATACAAAGAGCGCATGAGTTTACATACTTTCTAGTCTTGACCTGGAATAACAAATCCTTTTGGTTGTCCATATACACCTCTTCTTCCAACTCACTATTTAAGAATGCCGTTTTCACATCCATTTGGTGAATCTTTAATTTATAGACAGAGGCTGGAGCAATCAATACTCTATGATTGATATTCTTGCCACCAGGGCATATGTATTAAAGTTGTCTATCCCTTGTTTTTTGGGTAAACCCTTTAGCCACTAATCGGGCTTTGAACTTGTCAATAGTTCCATCGACCTTCATTTTCTTCTTGAAAATTCACTTACTCCCTATGGGCTTATTCCCTCGTCGAAGATCCAGAAGAATCCAAGTGTTTTTTTTTTAGTCCAACACAAGAATCCAAGTGTTGTTCCCCATAATGGAGTCTATTTCATTATCTATCACCTCTTTCCAAAAGGCGGCATCATGAGACCTTATAACCTCATCAAATGTCATAGGATCCAACTCTATGACACAATTGTCTCTAGTTGCATGCACTAGAAATGTGTAAAAATCCGGTCGAGAGATTTCACTTTCCTTGCTCTTTAACTTCTTCTAAGTTCTAGAGCTTTTTTAGGGATTTCCTCTCTCACATCATGATTTTCATCATTCATCGAAGACATGTCATTGTCAATCAAAATGTTTTCTTTTGGTATAGGAATTGAACTAAAACGTTTTTCATCAAAAATGGCATCTATTGATTCAATTATTTTATTATTATTTATGAACTCATTTGGTTCAATAACATAAAATCAATAAACCTTACTATGTTGTGCATACGCTAAAAAAATACGTTCAATTCCTCTTTCACCTATTTTTTGTTCTTTTAGGTTCAGGAACTTTAACAATTGCCCTATACCCTCAACCTTTGAAATAACTCAAGTTAGGAGCCCATTTGTTCCTGTGTTCGTAGAGGGTATTTTACTTTTCTTATTATGAACTAGATTCAAAATTTCACAGGCCATAAGCATAGCCTCAGCTCAAAAACCATCACCGAGTCCGGAATATGATAACATGGCATTTACCATCTCGGTTAAAGTCTGATTTTTCGGCTCAACCACGCCATTTTGTTGTGGCGTATAAGGTTCTGTGACCTCATGTATGATACCCGTGGTTTCAAAGTATTTAGGATCATAATATTCACCACCATGATTAGTTCTTAAGCGTTTTAGGAATGTTTCACAGTGTAATTCGATTTCGGCCTTATATGCTTTAAACTTATTCATTGGTTCATCTTTAAAATTTAAAAGAAATACATAGCAATATCTTGAACAATCATCAATAAAAAAGATAAAGTTATCTCTTTTCTCCAACTGTAGGGGTACTTTTAAAGTTACAAAATCACTATTTATTAAATCAAGTTGACTAGTATTTCTTTGCACTAAAGGAAACGGTAATCTTGATATTTTCGTGAGCATAGAAGTTTTATATTTATCATTAACTTTACCAATGTGAGAAATTAAATCCGAATTAGACATATTTTGTAGTCTACGAAGATTAACATGTCCAAGTCTATTATGCCAAAGATAAGAAAAGTCAAGCATATACACCGAATTAACCATTTTATTCACATTAAGCTTAAACATCTCTTCATACAAATAGCCTTTCCCACAAAGGCACCACCCTTAGATAGGATGAACTTGTCGGCCAGAAAGACCAACTTAAAACCGAACCATTTAAGAAGGCTACCAGATTCTAGATCTTTTTAACATCTAATCAAAACATACATTAGTTAAGGTAAGTGCTTTTCCTCATATAAAAACTAGATCAATTTTCCCTCCCTAAAGTGGTATAGTTGCACCATTTCCTATTAATAAAACCAATCCATCATCTATGTGTCTCAAAAGTTTTAAAGAATTCCCTATCCTTAGAATCATGCATTATAGCTCTTGAGTCAACCCACCCAGACTCATCGTCTTGAATGAGATTGACCTCAGACATCATCACCACAAAATTATTTTTCGAATTATCATTGTGATTACCTAGCCCCCTGCTCCTCTTATTCTTGAGGCACTAACAGTCCTTTTTCATATGACCGGGCTTGTGATGCTCCCAACAAACAAGCTTTTGCCTCTTTTCTTCACGTTTCTTTGAGAAGTGTCTGGTTCGTTTTGATCATTTACTTTATTGGCCTTCTTCCATGACGTTGATTTTTCCAATGTCACTGGGACGATCCTTACTTTCATCTTGTAACCTTCCTTAATATGGAGATGGTTAACCAACTCCTTGATAGGAAAATCTCCCTTCTTATGTTTAAGTCCCTTTTTAATATCTTTCCATGAAGATGGAAGTTTGTCTATCCAGGAGGCAGCGACAAATGGAATCATCCATGTTCATGTTACGTTGTTTAAAGTGAATTAAAATTCTTTCGATCTAATGAAACTGCTCCGTAACAAAACGATTTTCAACCATTTTATAATTATTAAATTATCTCACAAGAAATTTCTTACTTGTAGCATCATCTGCCATGTACCTTGTTTCAAGATCGTCCCACAATTCTTTGGCGGTAGTCATGTTAGAGTAGATATTGAAGAGAGCATCTGTCACACCATTAAGGATATGACCCCTACAAATGTAGTCATCGTTCTCCCATTTGAGTCTCGTACGTTGCTCGGATTGGGTTTCATCATCGGATGGTGGAGGGGGGATTGGTGTTCAGGGCATACACCACATTCAAAATAGTGATCAAGAAATGAATCTATCTTTGCCAACAATGAAAATTTCCGCCATCAAAACAGTCAAGTTTCACGAAGTTCACAGTCATCTCTTGTGGGGAAGAAGCCATTTTCATAACAAAAATTAGGTCTTAAGATTGTTAGAATAATTTATAGAAAATACACAAATTTTGTTAGGTAAATAATAGAACATATATCAATCACGGCCACCGGTTTCAAGGTACGTAGCAAACTGTTTTTCTTAAGACTTATTTCTTGGATACTGAAATAGCCTAAGGGATACAATGAAAGCCAACGATAAAGTGAGAATGAGCATAGAGAGAGGAAGATGACTGAGACTTTTAAGAGAAAAAGAGAATGAATTATTTTCAAGTACTTTGCAGTTGACAAATGAGGGCTTTATATAGAGATCAATGTGTCTCTTATGAATGGACACATCAATTAACACTAAAGACACATGTTAATTATCAAGGGATACATCCTTCCAATTAATTAATTAATTTTAAAAAAAATCTGAAGGTGGAAAGCCAAAATAACTGCCATAATTGCTTTGTGTGTTGACACATAGGCCTATGTGTCAACACACAGAAAAAGTTTGGGTTCTATAAGTCTGTGTGTCGACACACAACCCCTCGAAGGTGTTTCTGCATATTTAAGCCAAAGTATATAACACATAAACATCCGAAACACTTTATTTAAAAATACATCAACATGATGTGGGGTTCGGATTTGAATAGCAGGTACAGGCATGGAAAAGGCACCCCCTGTCCACCCTAATGCATTTTCATCCTTAATTGTTTCCAACATTAAGCATTTTTTAAAAGGTAAAGAAAATCAGACCCCTAGGAGATTCCTCTTTTCAAAAGAACCTCTAAGCCATTGGCACTAAAGATAAAACTGCGATCCCTTTGTAGGAGTACCCCACACCATAACTTTAGACCCCATAACCAATGATAGGTAGCCAATCTATTGTTCTATTTGCTTCTCTATAATAATGATAGACAAAAACTTGAATGAATTGGGAACTAAGCTTCTTGATGTCTTCCACAATAGTGACAATTTCTGTTGGGAAAGGATACGCGTTGACAATTGCCTTAATAACAACTTCATTATTTCCCTCAAGCATTGCTCTTGACTTTTCCAACTAATGGCAGACCCAAACATTTTTGAACCCGTACATACTTTCTTAATCATATATCATATTTGTGGTTTTTGGCGAATTTGTTTGCATTGTAATGTCATATTTTGATATGACGTATTTATGTGATAAAATTTTCATACCTCTTAGTACCTTTAAAAAGTCATAATGTCTATGTGATAAATTATCAAATTTTAGAATATTCAAGTGATAATTTTATAAAAAGTATTTGACAAACATGTAACAAGTAATCTTAATTTGAAATTAAATTTAATATCTTATACTCTAAATATTTTACACTAATGCTCTATTTGGCATGTAGAATTGGGATTTAGCTGTGGAATTATAATTGTAATTTTAATTCTAATTATAATGGAATTAATATTCTGTAGTATGGATAGTCAAAGGAATTGAATGATGGAATTGTAATTCCGTAACTAAAAATCTCAGATTTTGAGCCAATCAAGTTGGATCATTTTTTGTTTCAGGTTAACTAGGGTCCGGCTTTGGTCATAACAAAACATTTGAAAATCGTGTAATGTCAAGTTTGGATTTTAGATTAGCTAGGCCAGATCATATCATATTCGAGTGGTTTTGGATTTTGGGTTAATTGGGTATTAGATTCGGGTTTGCACAATCTAGGTTTGAGTTAGGTAAGGTAATTTTAGACTCGAGCCATCTTAATCTCTAGTCAATCAGATTGTGTACTTTTCAGTCCCAAGTTACCTATGATCATGCTAAATTTCGGTTAGACTAAGGCAGGTTGAATCATTTTCAATTTTAGCCATTCAAGGTTTTGGATCAATTAGGTTAGGTTATCTCGAAACTCAACTGGGTTGCATTCAACTTAAGTATGAGTTTGGCATGATCATTTTCGGTTTGATTCACCTCAAATTTTAGGTGTATTAAGTTGGATCATTTCCAATTTTAGATGGATCGGTTTAGGTTGATTCTAGTTCGAGCAATTCAAGTTTGGTCATGTTGAGTTTGGGGTCAAATTTAGGTCAAGTCGAGGGTTTTGATTTTGATTTTCAGGTCAATTGGATTAGATTATTTTGAGTTTCAAGTCACTAGAGTTAATTCAGAATTACAATTCCTTCCCCTCATTGTCAAGAAATTGGAACGTATGATCTTTAACTAAAACCTAATTCCATAAAATTGGACAGTGGAATTATAATTCAAATTCCAACACATAAACTAAACAGTATATGATTGGAAATGGAGCAAAATTTCAGTTTTATCCTCAATTACAGGCTTGAATATCATTTAGGCTAGTCTTTGGTGTCTGGCTGGCAAGGTCTCCGGACTAATTTAGTTTTGGTGACTGAAGTACCTGCTGCTTAAGATGTTGTTCAAAATTGCACTGATATAGGTTTTTGATCATATTTATATTGAAGGTGACAGTTTGGTCATAATTAAGGTATTAGACAGTGATTTCAAATGCTCATGGAAGATTAGGAATGTTATCATGGACATTCAAGAAATGCATAGTACTGTCGTCATTGTTCATGTTTTTCATATCTACGAAGAGGGAAATAAGGTGGTGGATTGGTGGCAGCAACTAGGGATTGCAGTGGGGCCCTGCCACCTAGATTCTGTCCATTACCCACCATAAGTATGAAGTGGATACTCATACCTGCTTTACTACTCACGTATATCTAACAGTATTCATTGGCATCCCTAGTAGCAGCAAATTCTTTTTGGCAGGAAAGAGAAAAAGTTAAAGGAGGATCGTCGAGGAATCCAGAGAGGATTATCACTGTCAATGCTCTAGACAGAGTTGTCCATCGATCGTGTGCCTAGTCTTCTCCTTATCTTCAAAAAAGTTATTATAACTAAATTAATCTATACTACACTATTAAATCAAAGTCTTCCCCTCCCCTAAGACAGAACCATACCCGAATCCTACTTTTCCAATGTAAAGCTCTTCATTTCCTTAAAACCATAATGCTTTCATTCTCATAAGAAAACTCTTCATTTGCTTAAAACCAAAATTAAATGGAGCAGTTATAATGGAAAAACTAATTAAATCTATATTAAAATAAAGTAACAAAATGGTTGCAAATGGACTTTTGTAATTGAAATGTTATTCAATTACGACAATAATAATAGGATTACATACAACCTAAACATCAAATTAAAACTAATCATCATTCACCATTGGAGCAGCAAAACCTCCAAAACTAATGATTCACCATTAAAGCCACAAAAGCACCGTGTGGAATAACGAATCAGACAAAGAGGAGGGTACCGTCAAAATCAAACAAATCATTCACCATTCAACGCATTTGGAGAAAGGTAAGATTGTCTAACGAATACCTACTTTATGCCATCTTTCGCGTATAACTTTGCCACTGCAGTTACCGACTTTTGTTTCCGGCCATGACATGGAAAGAAATTGAGGAACAATTGAGAATTACAACAACAACAACAACAAACAAGCCCAGTGCCAACAATTGAGAATTATTAGCTATTTTTAAATATTTATAAACACCAGCCAATAATGAACAAAATCTGAGTTTAAAAATAAAACCCAAAAGGGATAGGGTACGGTGCTGTTCAAATTAACTAGCAATATCAAAAATTGAAGAAAGAAAATTGCAGTGAAATCTAAAATTTGGGAGGGAATGAAAGGGAAGAGAAGCATAGAGATTTTCTCTCTCTTTTGATATTTTTGCCCAAGTAAACGGCCTAAAAAGCACAGGAAAATATTAAATGGCCTAAAAAGAATACTAAGCAAATGGGCCAAAAGCGTATGTATGACCCAATAACGCAATATCAGTAAATGAAAATACAGTAACTAATAAATCATAATAAAAATATTTGAATATCTGAAAACACGGGAAACCGAACCAAACCTGATATTAAAAGTTAGGGTCACCGACCCGAAAATATTTCATCATAGTTCTTGAATTAATTGATAACTGTAGATTAGTAGAATAAGGATTTTTCTTATATACTCTATATTTCTGCATGCGATTTTTGGACTTTCAAATATTTGTGAAGCTTTTATTTATATCTCATGGTCATTTTAAAATGGTTTTTGGTTATGTTACCATAAAAGCATGACAATTATGCCCATGGTCTTCTTTAATTTTAAATTACAAAGCTCAAGTAGAACGGTGTTATAGTAACTTATATTATATTGGAAATAACTTAATGCTTATCAGTATTGTTTGTCTTTTATAATATTGATTTAATAAGAAATTTTAATTAAATGGCCGAGTATTCGGCCCGATGTGATCTAATCTACTCTTTTAGAGTACGCGACTTTTTATCACATTATGGGTAATAATTTTTGTGATTTTATTGTTTTAAATACCCGAACCAAAAATACATTTTGAATAGGGTAGCTGACCCATGCTCACCCCTAATAATAACAATAGATTGCGCTCTTAATTGGGCTGCTAAGCTAAATGCTTGCATGTAGGCTAAATACGGGAAGCGGAGGAAAATATTAAATAAACTGAAAAAAAAAAGTAAGTAAATGGGCCAGAACTGTAACACAATATCGGTAAAGGAAACTACATTAACTAATATAATAACTAGGGGTGAGCAAAAATGTCTGAATATCTGAAAATATGGGAAAGCGAATCGAACCTGATCAGAAAAATTAGGATCATCGACCCGAAAATATCGAGTTGGGATATATCTGACCCGCTGAAATATGGTACCCATTTCGGATACGGGTATTGCTTTGGAAGATTTTCAGGTACCCCGATTCGGCCTTGTTAGAATTTGGTTCCTATATAGTCTAAACTATGTCCCGGAACAAGGCATGTGATCTAAGTTATTAAGGTTACAATCGGCATTTTGTTAAAAATGATAACGAGCCTTTTTTTTGTACTTAATTTAAATGGATTTTAAATTAAGTAAGATAAAATAAATAAATAAATTAAATATGTTATAAGTTAATTTTATTACCGTTATTATTTTCAAAATTGACCCGAATAAAGCTTCCAAGGGAAGCTTCCCTTGCTCGTTTATTTTTCCCGCTCAAAGGGACACGTGGTGAGCTGTGACTTGCTGGTTTTGGAGGCCTCATCAGGGCCGTTCATTTGGGCGGTGGATCGTGTGGTAGTTGAGGGGACACGCGTCCCTCATCCAAGCCCCCATTGTGTGTTTGTTTGAGAGTGATCTGAGCCGTTCATCTTCTCTCATCCAACGGCTCTTGTGCCCCCTCACACAGATCTGTTTTGCTTATATAGAGGGGGTTCTGAAGAGAGAGAGAGAGAGTTTTGGGCATTTTGTTTAGGGTTTCATCTGATTCTCTCTCTCTCCTCTTTCTCTCTCTTCGTCTGTTTCCTTCCCCTCCCCCTTAGGGGTGTTTCTTGGGTTGCTTGAGGGGTTTTTGAAGTACCAAACCCTAGCTGATAAGAAGAGGACTCGCTAGAAGCTGGAAACCACGAAGGCTGGTCAAATGGTGGGACCTGGGATCGTGAGACTAGCAGCCACTAGCTCGGAGTTGGTATAATTGCTTATTTCTTTCTCTTACTTTACTGTTTTGGTTTGTAAAGTTGGTTTTGAGAAAGGGTTGTAACTTAATAGCTTAGGTTTGTAAGAAAGCCCCTTGTAACATTTACGCGATCTGTAACATGATTTGTAATACTTAATTATATAGATCTCTCTAGTGGTAAGGGGACCGTGGATTAGGTCATTTAGGACCGAACTGCGTTAAAAATATCGTGTGTACTCTCTATTTTGTTTATGTCTTCTATTGTCGTTTGTAATCTCAACTCAAAGCTTAAAGCCACAGTTTAAAGACCACCATTTTCACCGATCCTTAAATGAACTAAGTTAGTGTTGAAGATAAAATAGGATTTAACAAAGATAACCTAAAATTAGTAAAGTTAAAACAACTGGTTTTGAACTTAGGTTCTAAAGAGGTTCGGTTTTCTCAAAGACCGACATTAACGGAACAGTTTTGAGAACTTTAACCAGATTAAAATCTGTCTTCTGGACCCTCAAATCACAACAAGTGGTATCAGAGCCTTAAGGCTTGTGAAAATATGGACGTGGTTCTTTAACTGAGCATGAAAAACGTGTTATAAACGGACTTGTGTTTTTTTTTTTTTTTTTTCCTATAAAAACCAAACTTGTTTTACTTTTTTATTGTTACTGTTTTGTGAAAACCATTTCTTTAAAAAAGGAAAAAAATGGCTGCTAAATTTGAAATTGAGAAATTTGACGAGAAGAACGATTATACTCTTTGGAAGATGCAGACCAAGGCCCTCCTGATGTCCCAAGGTGTGGGATACATGCTACTGGAGCCAGACAAACAACCTCCTCATTTGACTCAGAAGGATAAGGTAGATATGGAACAACGGGGGTATGGCACTCTTGTTATGTGTTTGAATAAAAATATACTTCCCTTAGTTTCTGCTGAAACCACTGTAGCTAAGATATGGGCTAAGTTAGAAGAAATATATAAAGCTGAATCCTTAAGTAATAGGATACTTTATATGGAAAATTTCTTCACTTATAGAATGTCAGAACATAAACCCCTAGAGGATTCATTAGATGAATTCAAAAGAATTTTACAAGATCTAAAAAACGTAGATGCTGGAATAATGGATGAGGTTCAAGCTATAGTTTTACTGTGTGCTTTACCCTAGTATCTTAGGGCCTTTAAAGACACACTAAGATATGGTAGAACAAAAATCACTTTAAACGAAGTGATACAAGCACTTAGGAGTAAATTTCTAGAATTAAAAAGGGAGGGGAAACATGGACTGTCTAGCAACAGTGGTGAGGGATTAGTGATAAGAGGAAGAACAAATGATAGGCAATCCAACAATAACAAGAAAAGATCAAAGAGTAAATATCGTTCTAAGTCAAGAGGTAGGAAAGACATAACAAAAATGAAATATTATGGGTGCAACAGATTAGGACATATGAAAAAGAATTGCCTCGATAGGAACAAAATACCAGGAACAACAGACAATTTGGTTTCATTTGAATCTGGAAATGCTAAAGTTCTTACTGTTTCGGTTGATTTGTATGATTCAAATGCCAATTGTGAGCTGTCTGAACGTGCTATGTTTGAATGTAGTACTTCTAATCATGTTAATGTTTTGTCTTATACATTAGAGCATGAATGGGTGTTAGATTTAGGGTGTAGTTTTCATATGACTACCACTAGATCGAATTTCATTAACTACAAACCTGTTAATGGGGGAAGGGTGCTACTAGGAGATAACCGGGGATGCAAAATAGTTGGAGTTGGGTTTGTCAAGATAAAATTAACTAATGGGACTGCATATATACTTGAGGATGTAGGACATGTACCCGACCTGCATAGGAACCTGATTTCCCTAGGTCAATTGGACCTGAAGGGGATGTCATTTAAGGCCATAAACTCAGAACTGAGGATCATCGAAGGATCCTAGGTAGTTCTGAAAGGTGAGTTGAAAAATGGGTTATACGTGTTAAAGGGTAGGATAATGTCGGGAGAGTCTAACGCAGTAGTTAATACAGATCCAATAGAACTATGGCATAAGAGGTTAGGTCGTGTGTTGAAGAGAGGTCTGAAAGAGTTGGCCAAACAAGGCCTGTTAGGTTGAGATGATATCTCAAAATTAGATTTCTGTGAATCTTGCATCTTTGGTAAACATCACAGGTTGATGTTCAATGTAGGCAAACACATAACTCATGGGCCATTAGATTATATTCACTCAGATTTATGGGGACTTGCCAGGGTCTCGACCTTAGGTGGAGCGTTATATTTTCTATCCATTGTTGATGATTTCTCACGCAAAGTCTGGAATTTTTTGCTGAAAAATAAGGACGATTGCTTCCCCACATTTAATAGGTGGAAAACTCAGATAGAAAATATAACAGGACGAAAAATGAAATACCTCAGAACCGACAATGGGTTGGATTACATAAATAGCGAATTCGATGAGTAATGTGCGAAAAACGAAATCATACATCACAATACTGTTAGGGGAACACCCCAACAGAATGGTGTTGTGGAGCGTATGAACCGAACCCTGTTGGACAGAGTTCGGTGTATGCTGTTTGCATCAGGCCTGGGTAAACAGTTTTGGGGAGAAGCTGTTAATACAGCCTGCTATTTAGTGAATAGGACTCCCTCATCTGGTATGGGCCTAAAAACACCTGAAGAAATGTGAACGGGGAAACCGGCAGAGTACTCAGTATTGAGAGTCTTTGGCTGTGCAGCCTATGCCCACCAATCGAAGGGCAAGTTGGAACTGAGAGCCGTCAAAGGTGTGTTCCTCGGTTACCTTAAAGGGGTAAAGGGATATAGAATTGGAGTTAAGGATGGAAAAAAAACGAAAATTATCATAAGTAGCGATGTGAAGTTTAACGAACATGGAATGCCCTACTTTGATAAAAGCTTAACACCTAAGAAACGAGTTTTTGAACCGGACTACTACGAATTTGAGATGAACCCACCTGAACCGAACTACCAAAGTGAAACAAGAACAGAAATAGACCAGATGGCGTAGAACTCGAACAAACGGCAGAAACCAAGATAGATCAATCTTAGGATGTAGGTGGTGCTGAAACAGGCACAGAACCAGAAACAGTAGTGGAAACTGAGACCATTCCTGAAAACGAGCTAGGTGACTATCTACTGTTGAGAGATAGGGAAAGAAGGGGACGTGAGACCCCCTAAGAGGTTAGGATATGCGGACTGCATAGCATACGCCCTAAGTACAGCATTAAAGTATATTGAGTCAGAACCTTTAAGCTTTAAGGAGGCTGTTAATAGCCAGCATTCAGCAGAATGGTTGGATGCTATGAAGGCAGAAATTGACTCCTTAGTGAAGAATAGGACTTGGTCACTAGTGCCCAAGCTGGCGGGCAAGAAGCTAGTGGGATCTAAGTGGATCTTCAAGATTAAAGAACCTAGTTTACCTTCTGAAAAACCTAGGTTTAAGGCCAGGCTTATAGCTAAAGGTTTCACGCAGTGAGAAGGCGTGGATTATAACAAAATATTTTCGCCGGTAGTTAAACACACCACCATTAGGGTGTTGATGGCTTTCACAGCCAAGTTTGACCAAGAATTAGAACAGCTAGATGTAACAACTGCTTTCTTGCATGGGGAGCTCGATGAGGGGATCTACATGGCTCAGCCCGAGGGTTTTGTGAAGCCCGAGAATGCTGGCCTTGTATGTAGACTTAGGAAGTCCTTATATGGACTAAAACAGTCCCCTAGGCAATGGTACAAGCGGTTCCACCACTTCATGACCGAAGTTGGGTTTACTAGGTTAATTCATGATGTGTGTTTCTATGCGAAAAACTTGAATTCTGATTTTACTGTATACCTGCTGATTTATGTTGATGATATGTTGATAGCTAGCCATCGTTTAACTGAGATTGAGAAATTGAAAGACATGTTAAACCGGAACTTTGAAATGAAAGATCGAGGTCCAGCTAAGAAGATCTTAGGGATGGAAATAAGTAGGGATCGTAATAGACATACGATAAACTTATGCCAAACCTCATACTTAGAAAAGGTCATTCATAGGTTTAACATGAAAGATGCTAAAATTGTTAATAGTTCCCATTGCCGCACATCACAAATTTTCAGTAGCACAATGTCCAGGAAATGAACAGGAAGTAGCTGAAATGATTAATGATCCTTATGCTAATGCAATAGGTTCAATTATTTATGCCATGACTTGCACTAGGCTTGATCTAGCTTATCCCATTAGTGTGCTCTCTAGATTCATGATGAATCCAAGAAAAGAGCACTGGAATGGGGTTAAGTGGCTCTTGAGATATATCAAGGGTACCACGAAGCTAGGACTTACATTTGGATGAACAGATACGGACTTGAGACTGCTAGGATACAACAATAGTGGTTTCGGTGGAGACCTTGACAAGCGTAAGTCCATGGGCTCCTACATCTTCTCTTTGAATGGCGGGGCTGTTAGTTGGAGATCTAAGCTCCAGTCATTGACGGCATTGTCAACGACTAAAGCCGAGCTCTTGGCACTAACAGATGCCATTAAATAGGTGATATGGCTAAGTGGACTTCTAGATGAATTAAACTTAGGCCTAGGGGTACCAACGATATATACGGATAGCCAATTAGCCCTAGCGTTAAGTAAGAACCCTGTACTCCATGATAGGAGTAAGCATCTCGCTATCAGTCGACATTTCATTATTGAACAGATAGAGTCGAGAAAGGTGAAGCTGCGGAAAATTTGTACAGATGATAACCTAGCAGATATGGGAACGAAGGCCGTACTCTTGAATAAGTTAATAAAGTGTATTAACTTAGTTCAGGACTCCTGGGATCTAGGAGGAGGCTGATGAACCAAAACCAAAATGTTTTGCCCCCCTATTACTAGAGTGATTCCATTAGTTAGACTAAATAGGAACTAGGTGGAGAATTGTTAGAATTTGGTTCCTACATAGTCCAAACTATGTCCTAAAACAAGACATGAGATCTAAGTTATTAACGTTACAATCAACATTTTGTTAAAAATGATAACGAACCTTTTTTTTGTACTTAATTTAAATGAATTTTAAATTAAGAAAGATAAAATAAATAAATAAATTAAATATGTTATAATTTAATTTTATTACCGCTATTATTTTTAAAATTGTACCCCACCCGGATAAAGCTTCCAAGGGAAGCTTGCCTTGCTCGTTTACTTTTTCCACTCAAAGGGACACGTGGCATACTGTGGCGTGCTGGTTTTGGAGGCCTCATCTGGGCCGTTCATTTGGGCGGTGGATCGTATGGTTGTTAAGGGGACGCGCATCCCTCATCCGGGCCCCCATTTTGTGTTTGTTTGGGAGTGATCTGAGCCGTTTATCTTCTCTCATCCAACGGCTCTTGTGCCCCCTCACAGGGATCCATTTTGCTTATATAGAGGGGGTTCTGAAGAGAGAGAGAGAGAGAGTTTTGGGCATTTTGTTTAGGGTTTCATTCGGTTCTCTCTCTCTCCTCTTTCTCTCTCTTCATCCGTTTCCTTCTCCTCCCCATTAGAGGTGTTTCTTGGTTGCTTGAGGGGTTTTTGAAGTACCAAACCTGAGCTGGTAAGAAGAGGACTCGCTAGAAGCTGGAAACCACGAAGGCTGGTCAAACGGTGGGACATGGGATCATGAGACTCGCAGCCACTAGCTCGGAGTCAGTATAATTTTTTAGTACTTTCTCTCACTTTACTGTTTTGGTTTGTAAAGTTGGTTCTGAGAAAGGTTTGTAACTTAATAGCTTAGGTTTGTAAGAAAGCGCCCTGTAACATTTACGCGATCTGTAACATGGTTTGTAATACTTAATAATATAGATCTTTCTAGTGGTAGGGGGACTGTAGAGTAGGTCATTTAGGATCGAACCCCGTTAAAAATATCGTGTACTCTCTATTTTGTTTATGTCTTCTATCGTTGTTTGTAATCTCAACTCAAAGCTTAGAGCCACCGTTTAAAGACTACCATTTTCACCGATCCTTAAATGAACTATGTTAGTGTTGAATATAAAACAGAATTTAGCAAAGATAACCCAAAATCAGTAAAGTTAAAACAACTGGTTTTGAACTTAGGTTCTAAAGAGGTTCAGTTTCTCAAAGATCAACATTAACGGAAGTGTTTTGAGAACTTCAACCAGATTAAAATATATTTTCTGGATCCTGAAATCACAGCAGGCCTAATATTTATTATGTATATTGTCTTAAATAAATATTAATATTGTATTTAGAATAATTGGTTATGTTATTTTTATTATACAATAAGGTTGCATATGTCACAAAAGTAAGAGAAATGGTGATTTGAAATGGCGACTGAAATCCCCACCCACCGCCCAGCATCGGCCGCGCGTGACGGCTCATGCGGTGTCCACGACGGGAACTGTTCATCATTTTGGAGCCGCCGGTGACCGATCTACTCTTTTGCGCCATCAATTGTATGCTACACAACTCTCAAGCCAGGTTAGTGTTTTGTTACCTCCCCACACCCAACTTCAAGCCCTCACACCCAGCCTTCTAGAGGTGCGTGTAGCCTCGCGAAGTCGTCGCCGACGCCGAAGTGGCACGGCTGGGGTCCCCGGCTGTCCCTCTGGTTACCCCTGTTCTCAGTGGGCCGGGGTTGCCAACCCTCTACCCAGGGAAACCCAATATTCAAATCCCCAGACTTATGTCAGTGGCCTAACGTAAGAAAGATGCTAAGGAGTGAGATAGCTAAACCCATTGTCAAAGGGACAAACAAAGGATGTACCCTCTTCATTGACAACTTGCCTCGTAGCACGACAAAGGATTGGTTGAAAAGGATATTCAACAATCATGGATTTGTCACTGATACCCATGTTCCGGAAAGAATGAGAAGCAACAGATCACTGAGATATGGTTTTGTTAGTTATAGAACTATTAGGGAGGCACAAGACGCAGCTATAGAAGCAAATGGATGTTGGGTGAATGAATATAAGTTGTGGGTTCAAACTGCAAGATTCAATAAGGGAGAAAAGAAAGAAATTAGAGAAGGAGAAATGAATAATAGAGAAGAGCATAACTCAGCACAACAAAATCATAATGATCAAAGATCATATGCTCAGGTACTGACAAGTGAAAGGCAATCTGTGAGACCGGGTAAGGAAGAATCGAGGGGGGGGGGGGGGGGGGGGGGGAAGACGAAAATGGCAAGAAGGAAGGGGAGCATCGCAATGAATATAGGTCAAGTGATGAACATAAAGTTATATATGGTATTCCCGACGACTATAGAAAGGAAAAGCTAAATAGAAGCATTATAGTGGAAGCTCAGGATGATATAAAGACAGAGGAAATACAAGAAAAGCTGCAAAACAATGGAGTAAAAGAAACACATGTACAACATATGGGTGGCACTGAGTATGTCATTGCATTTCAGTCAATAGAAGAGAGAGATTTGCTAGTAAGAAACAACCCGGAATGGTTGAGGAAGCTGTCCATCAAGGTGAAAAAATGGTTTGAATTTGATACATCTAGGAAAAGGAAGGTATGGTTATCATGCTATGGTGTACCACTCCATGCTTGGAGTGTCCATAATTTCATTGAGATAGGGATGCGTTGGGGTAGAGTTGTAGCGGTAGATAGCACTTGTAAAGCGGAAGGATCCCTGGAAGTGGGTAGGATTCTTGTAGAAACTGTTGAACCATCCTTCATTGATGAGACTGCAGAGTATATTGTAGGACAGGGCAGACATATAATACAAGTGAATGAAGGAGGGCCGATACAATCTGATAAAGTGGTTGATTGGGTAAGAGAGAAGAGGAAACAAGAAGAAAGTAAAGAAGGTCAGAAGGTTGTGAAACAACAGGGCAGGAGAACAGAGAACAAGGTTATTGAGGCTAAACAACAAATGTCCATGCCGGAGAGTACAAATGACCGGAGAGTGGAAATTGGAAATGATGAAGATGTAGAGATGGGACGGGCAATAGTTCACCCAAACCAGCAAGCTGAAGGATCAACAGTAGCAAAGGAACATAGGGAAGCTGGAATGGTGGATATGTCACAAATAAGGGAAGGAGGGAATGGCATCGGAATAGTAGTCACACCACAAAAGGAATCACCATGGCTATATGGGAGACATAGGGTGGGAAGTGCTTGCCAGTACACAGGTCAAGCAAATAGCTTCCACACTCAAGGTTAAACCACGGAGCTCGATGAGTCTGATGATGATTTTCCTCCTGGATTCGTCAATTTGTATGACGTAAGCGTGGTGGCAGAAACTCCAACTGACAAAATTGATTCAAGTTGCCAACAACACAGAAATATGGATCAAGAGAGTGGCAGTAGTGATAGTGAGCAAGAGAGCTTGAATGAAGAAGAATTTACTGAATCTAAAGAAAGCACACCTGACAACTCGCAAAGAAAAAGTCCTACAAGAGAGGAAGCGAGGAAAATTTGGAAAGCGGGGAATGAGATAGGTCTTCAATGGAATGGTTGTGGTGTGAATGATATTGAGGCACATTTAAGGAAAACAAAGGGACTCAAGAGAGTAGAGAAGAGGCGGAAACAACTGGATACCAAAAGGAAAGGGAAGAAATAAGGAGGGCTCATAAAACTACAGACCAAAAAGGATTCTTGTAAGGAAGTGTATGAGTATAGAGTATATGTTTTGAATGACCCACTCTTATTAACGGATCATGAACAAGGGTTGATGTAGGTGAATGACTTGGATTATCAAAGATTGGAAGGAGTTTGGAGGATTTCAGAACATGAGTCTGAAGGCAATTGGTGGGAGATCCGCAAAGCTGTTTAGGTTATTGATTGATATTTCCTTTACAAATGGAAGCATCATTGAAAAGTTCTGAGGTTGGCAGATTCAATCTTCAGAGGATTGAGGGTAGGATTTAGTCGACTCTCCAACAAAGATTGCTTCATCAATCCAACATTGGCTGGATCATGGAGGTTATGGATTGTTTTGTTGGATTCCTGTGTTTTGTTGCCCTTTGATGACTTGTGATGTATTTGTTTGACATTTTCTGATTAATGAAATTCCAATTATAAAAAAAAAAAAGGTTGCATATGTCACTCTAAATCCCAACAAACATTTATGTAAAAAAATTCTACAATCAACAACCTTTAATCACAAAATAAAAATTTTGTAATCATTGTTGAATGAATTAGTAACTATAGATTAGTGGAATAACGATTTTTTTTATATACTCTATATCTATGCATGCGATCTTTGAGCTTTCGAATATTTGTGAAGCTTTGATTTATATCTCATGGTTATTTTAAAACAATTTTTTGGTTATGTGACCACAAAAGTAATGGCAATTATGTCCACGATCTTTTTAAATTTTAAATTACAAAGCTCCAGTGGAATGGTGTTATAGTAACTTTATAGTATACTTGGAAACAACTTAAGGCATATTAGTACATAGTTTTTTATGTCTTTTATAATATTAATTTTATAAGAAATTTTAATTAAATGGGTGGGTATTAGACCCGATGTGATTTGATCCTCTCTTTAGGGTAATAATTTTGATGATTTTAGTGTTTCGGATACTTAAGCAGAAATACATTTCGGATAGGGTAGCCCATCCCTTCGCACTCATCCCTAATAATAACAATGGATGCGCACTCTTAATTGGGTTGCTAAGATAAATGCTTGCAAATAGGAATATGTGCTCCCTAATATTGTTTTTAAAGAAACAATTTCTTATATTATTTAATTCCAAATTTATTAATGTCTAAGGAGTGAGTTGCGTCAGCACATATGGGTATGCTAAATAAAATGTTGAATAGAATATATATATATATGGTGAATATCAAATGAGAGCATTTGACTATGGTATACGAGAGTTTAAATCTCAGCAATTGAATTCAAAATGAATGGCTGAGATGGCACATATAAAAATGCCCTGAAAACTCTCTCTCTCTCTCCTCCTCTTTATATGTGAAAACTCAGCCCTTCATTTTGAATTTAATGGCTGAGATTTAAGCTCTCATATCTCATCATAATCAAATGCCTTCATTTGATAATCACTCTATATATATATATATAATACTATAAAAACACATTGTTTGCTAAGATAGGCGAATGGATGATTTTGTGGGGGCACTTTAGATTTCGTGTCACGATGGAGTTCTTCTTCGCATAAATGAAAAATCTAATATAAATATAGATATAGTTGATGGAGTTGATGGGGTTGATATTAAGGGAGAGGAAGATGAAGTCATAAACTATAAATAAAGTAGAAAACTTCAAGTTTAAACATATGTTGTTAAGGTAGATGGTATTTAGGTCATTTATAAAGGACAAGGGGTTGACTAAAAAAGAGAGAGGCAATGAAGCATTATGAACTTATGAAAATTTCTGTAAAATAATGCTTCTGCATATAATTTCAAACATTTCAATCCCCTTCTGTAGGTCACTGGGCTGCCATTTAAGACGTTTGATACCCTTTTTCTTCCATTTATTTAACTGGGAGATTATATTAGATTCGTAGCTCAATTCATTACGCTTTGCAATCATTACATTTACATTTGTATACTTGACGTGATGTTTATAACTAGAGTGTCCGTTGAGAGCTAAAAGTTTATTGCCCTTACTTTCCATTTCTAACTTTGGTGCCTCTGATTGCTTTTAAATTTGAGTCAGTTAAGGTTTTCACACGACTAATCACTCCTTCAAATTGTTTGATTTATATTGAAGTTAATGTTTGATCTGAAAATCGCTCGATTCATATTACGTACTCCTTTGTGTACTTAGGAAACCATTTTATTGGTCAATTGAAACCTCAGAAAATAGGATAAAGAACATGGAGGGGGAACCCAGTACTAGCTGAGCTCAGCAACAACTCCGACATTGGTCTGCAAAAATACATAGGAGATGGCGATTCTTTATTAAACGATCTCAAGGTGCCAATATTGACGAAGAACGTTTGCAGCGACAAACACTAGAAAGAAAAGCCTGCAATGTGGGCATGGCCCTTCTAAAACTCACAACAAGGACACAATTAATAAATAGGAGGCGACAATTTAAAGGCACTGGAGCACGTCAACCGCAAATTCAAGCTATTGAAGACGTACCTCCAGCCACTGATGAACAAACAAACATTGCAGTACAAAGCAGCGAACAAATTCAAGACCACATTGACCAAGCATATCATATCTCCATGACGAAGATAACGACAAACAACAAACAACTATTGCCCGCACATGAAACTGGTGGGGGAAGAAAGCAATAGTCAAAACTTTGAAAACTGTAAAACAATAGAGTAATAGTGCAATCTTCTAGTATAAAATATAAATAAAAGGCGGTACAACAACAAATAATGGATCATTTTCATCTCACAGGAGAAAGCATGCATGGTGACCAACCGCAATTGCGAGCTTTTGTACAAGTCACTGCAAGAACTACTGCACTATATCAGGGCAACCACTGCACAATGAACATGCAACAACAACGCGAAGATACCACCTCGGTGATATTGAATGGTATATGACTTCCCAAAGGGCAAATTTCATAAATAGAAATGGTATGTTAACCTTAACAATGCCACACAAACCAAGCAATATATGCCACGGAAGACAATACAAATGCACCAATTCATGGAGGAAACAATGTCACAACAGCAAACATTGATAACGAGCTTATAATCAATCACAATTAAAGAAACACTATAGAATAATCGACGAGAAGTAACCAAATAGGCACACCTCATGATAATTAATTTTTGGATTATTTACGCCAAAGGTCCTGTACTTTGCTCATTATATCAATTTAGTCCTTGTACTTTTAATTGTTTTAATTTAGTCCCTCTACTGTTTAGATTGTGTCCATTTAGTCCCTAGAGTAAAATTTATGTTAAGTTATTGATGATATTCTTAATGATAGCTATGGATTGGATTAAACTGAGTCAATGGGTGATTTTGTAGAAGATGCATCTAACATGATTATACCTTTAAAAATTACATCATTAACTTAACTTGAATTCGATAATTAGACTAAATTGACACAATTTAAATAGTAGAGGGACTAAATTCACATAATTAAGAGTACAAGTACTAAAATGATACAATAGGCAAAGTATAGGGATCTTTGGCGCAAATAACCCTTGATTTTTATATTCCCTTACAATAGAATTGCTTAATTAGTATGTCAATGTTTTTTTATTTAATATCTTTGATACTTCATACACCTAGGACGGCGTAGAAATAGACCAACAATATCAGATTGTTGGAACTTTGGACCACGAGATTCGAAGTGCCATCATTGCCATGCAGTAAGTAGACTAGAGAGAGGACAAGTAACAATATCATGACAAATCCAAAGTTCAATATGTGTTGTAGCAGTAGGAGAGTGCAACTCTTGTTAGTATGATCAACACCGATGTATTTACATCACTAAATGTAAGACATTTCATTTATGAAAGCGATCCGAACATACAATGTAATGATGTCAATCACATCAATGGTGGGAAAATAAATAGAACAGTGCAAGATGGCCGCACGACATATTCATTCCAAATAAGTGGTGCAAATTATCATAGAATAAGATCGTTGCTCCCCCAACTAGGGGTACTGCCCCACTATGCACAATTATATATCTACGACGCAAGGAATGAAACATGCAATCAATGAAATGTCGTTACAACCAACAACGAGCCCTTTCGGGTGGACCCAACATGTGTCCAAGGCTTACAACGTATGCTTGATGATATAAACCCTTACGTCAATGAATTAAAAAATTCAAGAGACATGCTATGCACGCATTATGTAGAAGACCTCAAAATACGAATACTTGAGTAGAAGTGGTATACAGTATGCATAATCAACAGTCAATGAAGTGGCGGCAGTCTTAGTAGGAGATTGTGAGACTACAAAGGGCAATTGTGATATTGTACAGCACAAAATGGGTGGAGGCCTCCAAAGAATGGACGAGACTCATCCATCCTACATGCCATTGCAATATCCATTATTATTGCCTCATGGAACAGACTGGTGGTAACCTAGAGTCCAAGCATTGAATTCCACTGATAGAGCCCACAACAATGTCATATAGAGGCAATTTTACGCCTTTCGGATACAATTCCGTGAACATGAAGGGAGAAACATAGTACAAGGAGGCCGCCCTTTCCAACAGTTCGTCATAGATTGCTATGCTGCGATTGAATTGTGCCGCTTAAAGTACTTGAGATGTAATAAACGAAGGTTGCGAGCAGAGTTATACAGTGGCATTGAGGAGGCAATCAATGTGGAAGAGGTACAAAGGAGTGATGTTGGACATAGAATCATTCTTCAATTGAGTTTCCAAGAAGGACCACTACATATGATACGAAGATAGTAAGATGCCATGGCTTTCTGTCGTGTAATGGGGCCACCAGATTATTTCATAGCATTCACTTGCATCCCAAAGTGGCCTGAGATTAGCCATGAAGTATTTCAGACATCCCAACAACAAGCATCCGACCAATCAGACATGGTAGCACATGTATTCAATATCAAACTGAAGGAGCTACTTGGAGATCTAAAGGAAAGACAACTTCCAAACCTTTACACTAGCAACATAAATTTTAGATGTCAACAAAAAATATTAACATAACAAAACCACCGATAACTGTTGCAGGTCAAGTATTTTAGAATACATGCAATAGTGAAGAGATTTGACATGCAGGATGGTTACACCTACAAAGCTTGCCAAATATGCAAAAAATGAATTTAAGATAAATAATGACAAATTCTTATATAGAGAGTGCCAGAACTTTGATGCTATAATGGTGCACAGGTGAGAAAAACAAAAAAAAGAAAAAGAAAAGAAGAAGTCAATAACACACATAATTGCACACACTTGCCATTCTAACTTACTTTACAACACTATATGTAGGTTTCACTTTAAGGTGAGAATACAAGAACAACAAGGTGATGAGATGATAGTTAACGTATTCGGCGTCTAGGGGGAGATTTTAATGGGAATCAGAGTTGCAAGTCTCTAAAAATTTGAAGATTAAAAAGACAAGGTCCACCGATGCGCTCTAAGGAAAAAAAAAAATATTACACCTATGAAATATATACAAATAACTAACTATTATAGTTTGCAGAATTTTGGTAGAAACCAGTTGGAGGAATATCTGAACGAATACATAGACAGGACAGGATTTTCTATGTTGAAGCTTCATAATGGGAGGATGAAAACAAAGACTGGATTACTGAACTCATCACAGGCGTGCAATACGAGGAAGAATGTTTCTATAACATAAATCAAATCATAAATTTTGAATGACAGCTATTGACAAGGCATTGAAAGAATTGTTACAATTTATATGCATCTCAAACAAGCGTTTTTATTATAATTGGAGAGTTGGTATGGTCGAAGTTGTTTCTGGTCATAATTACATTTATGCTTTCTAATTTGAAGACATTCATAGAAGTTCAATTACAATCCTTTTTTACAATATCCCGATTAGAACGATTTGGTTATGTTTATTTGATTATACTTAGTTGTTTGTTTTCCTTATGATTATTAATTAAGCCATGTGGGTGCCTATACCACATGCACACCTTTTAAAATTCATCAACTCAATATTTTGTTAGGTAGTTTATATAAATACCTTAAATTTGGTTTTTTCACGTGAACGGAAGCAAGGATTAAGTCAAGCACAAAAAAAATGCTTCAAATAGATTTTACATTTACTGCATGGGATTACACATATATATGTCAGATGTATTCATCAATTATCCACCACAGTCAACACGTATAAATACATACAGCAGCCATGCATTGCACGAGATTTTGCTAGTATAATGTATTATAACTTATATCTTGAAGAATATATAAACCATAAATAACATTTTGTTATCATTTTCATAACTCTTCGATTTAACTTATCAACCCCAAATCTTGTTCTCGTTATAAAAGACAACTGTGAATAAAACTATTACTATTCCGAAAATCCAACATTCAGGAACTGAAAATACGTACACTACCTGCAACATTTACGATAGAATTAGCATAAATTGACGAAAGCTACACTAAAAATAAAACGGTAACAAATATTTTATTACTTTGAGGTGTGGTGAAATTATTTTTGGGCTACAAACTTTATATTTGAAAATTTTAATCCATTTGATATGATGAGGTAATTTCCATCATAATATTTATATAATAATCATGGTGACCCTCTGAGCTATAGCTCAAAATTAAAGTGACCTCTCGAATGTTTAAATTATCAAAGACCCCCCGAACTATTGGTCAAAATTAATGTGACCGCCCAACTTCTAATTTCATGAAATACACCCCAGAACTATTGGTTAAAATCAATGCAACCCTCCGTAACTTTTAAATTATTTTAAGGACCCCCGAACTATTAAAAAGTATCAATTCCATCTCCTAACTTCAAATTTTATCAAAAAGCATCCAAAACTGTCAAAAAATTAGAAAATATTCGTTTAGTTGTCCTTATGATTAGTAATATATTTTATATGTGCTTTAAGATTTTAAAATATTTTTGAGTTAGCCTAAAATTTTATGTTTTTTGGAAGTATTTCCCTATATAACTCTATTAAGATTCTGCTGAATTATGTTAATGTGACAAAAAAATAAAGAAAAAATACCTCAAACATAATTTAAAAATTATGTATACTTAAAATAATTTTAAATAAAATAAAACTCCCTAAAGCTAGCAACAAATATTTTTGAAAATTAAAAAAAATAATATTCTTAATCTTGAAGTCAATTTAAATATTTTTTGGAATGTAAGATTGTTTCGGATATAAATGAAATTTTGACCTTTAATTATATTATTTTTTGAGTGCCGAGTTAGTTTAATTCAATGGAATCCTAAAGAAATTATGGGTATAAATAAAGTTACCGAAGTTCAAGTTATTGTAAACATATTTTGAGGCCTCAAGAAACCTAGAATTATATTAATATCTGTACTAAATTTTATTTGAATTTTTAAACTTATTTCGGATGTCTTTGATATAAGTTTTAAAGTTGGGGAATCAAATTGATTTTAGTTAATAGTTCATGGTGCCTTTAATGAAACTAGAAGTTGGGGGGGGAGAGAGCTCACATTAATTTTGACCATTGTTCTGGGCATGTCTTTGATGAAATTGAATGTTTGGGGAGTCATATTGATTTTTTCCAATTGTTTGGGGGGTTATCTTTGATGAAATTTAAAGTTCAAGGGCACATTGATTTGGACTAATAGTTTGAGGATTTTTTTGATGAATTTAAAAATTCGGGAGGTCACTTTGATTTTGAGCCATAGTTTGGGGGTCTATATTGTTAGGTTTATGCCTCAAATTCCTAAATTCTAAGTGGAGGCAAGTCGAGAGTCCGTCGATCGATCGGCAGAAGAGCCCGATCGATCGAAAATGTTACGTAAATCGATCCCACCTGCAGAGAGCTCACCGATTGATTGGGAGCCGTGTTTTCACGTGGGTATAAATAGAGACGTAGGGTTACGTTAAAAAGTATCCAATTTCTTTTGAGAGATTTTCCCTTGCAGCGCTGCACCAAATAAAAGAGAGAGAGAGAGAAAGGGGGTGATTGTAATTCTTCTTTTTCGATTCAATAATAAAATCTCTAATCTTCGCTCGTGGTTTTCTTCTCTCTCGATTGTCGAGGGGTTTTCACGTAAATTACTGTGTTTTGTGTTTGATTCTCTTTAGTCTATTTTACTTCTTGATTATCGTGGTATTTGATTCGAATTCAGTACTTGGGATTTCCGCTTTTCCACACAAATTGGTATCAGAGCCTTTGTTGTTCGAGTTGGTACAATGACATCGGCAATTAAATCTGAGGTAGAGAAGTTCGGAGGTCAAGGAAGCTTCAGTTTGTGGCAAGTCCGTGTTAAAGGACTCCTAACCCAGAATGGCTTGAAGAAAGCACTGGATGGAAAAGAGAAGAAACCGGATAGCATGACAGAGGCTCAGTGGGAAGAATTGGATGATATGGCTCTCACGATGATATAGATGTATTTATTAGATGATGTACTGATAGAAGTCTCGGAGATGAAAACCGCCGAGGAGTTGTGGGAGAAGTTGCAAGAGATGTTTTGCCACAAATCGGTCTCTAATAAACTCGTAGTAAAGCACCGGTTATTCATGCTTCGTATGACGGAAGGTACATCGCTTACAAACCATCTTAGTGAATTTAATTCTATAATTCAAGAATTAAATGAATTGGATGACATCCCTAAGGACGAAGATCAGGCCATGATATTATTGTGTTCACTCTCTAATTCTTACAAAGGCTTCGTAGAAAGCATGATATGTGGTGGTATGCCAACTATCATAGTTGATGAAGTTAAAAGAAATGTAGTAAGTAAAGAGATAGTTGATAGAGAATTGTCTGACTCTGGGAATAACTCTGGTAATGGGTTGTTTGTGAGAGGTAGGACTGATACTAGAGGGCCTCAAGGTGAAAAGAAGTCTAGGACTAAATCTAGACATAAGAACATGTACTGTAACTTCTGTCACAAGAAGGGGCACATAAAGAAAAACTGTTATCGGCTTAAGAATAAGTAAAAAGATGATAACAGGAATGACCATAAGTCCGCTGAGGCCAGTGTAGTTGAATATGAGGGATATGCTGATGTCCTACTAGTAACAGAGTCACAGGCCAGGTCCAGAGATAAGTGGATCATGGATTCGGGTTGTTCTTACCATGTTTGTCCTAACAGAGACTAGTTCGCCACTCATAAGTCAATTCAGGGCGAGGAAGTCTTGATGGGCAGTGATGCCGCGTGTAAGGTGATGGGTATTGGAATAGTTTGTGTGAAGATGTTTGATGGCACTATCAGGACACTTAGCGACATAAGACATGTTCCAGGTTTGAAAAAGAACCTTATCTCTGTAGGTACCCTTGAGTCTAATGGGTACAGGTACACAGTTGAAGGTGGAGCTATAAGGGTCAGTAAAGGTGCATTGATTGTGATGAAGGGTAGAAGGGTAGAAACCTTGTATGAGCTTGTAGGTTCTATCGTGATAGGGTCAGTGGCTGTTTCTACATCGTATGTGACAGATACAGGAATCACTAAGATGTGACACATGAGACTGGGCCATATAAGTGATAAGGGGTTGTTAGAGTTGAGTAAGAGGGGTCTGTTATGTGGTCAGTCAACTAGACTGATGGATTTATGTGAGCACTGTGTATATAGGAAGCAAAAGAGAGTCAGCTTCAAGCAGGCAGTGCATCAGACTAAAGGAACGTTGGACTATATACATTCAGATTTGTGGGGACCTTCCAGAGTCGCTTCCAAAGGAGGTTCCAGGTACTTACTAATGTTCATTGATGATTATTCACTTAAAGTTTGGGTCTATTTTCTTAAGCAGAAAAATGAAGTCTATCAAGTCTTCAGGAAGTGGAAGACACTGCTTCAAAAACAAACAGGGAAGCAGATAAAGAGGTTGAGGACAAATAATGGTCTTGAGTTTATTGAGGGTGATTTCCTCAAATTCTGTGAGAACCAAGGCATTGTTAGACACAGGACTTATACAGGTTGACCTCAACAGAACGGAGTGGCAGAAAGAATCAATAGGACGTTACTAGAGAAGGCTCGGTGTATGCTTTCAAATGCAGGATTAGGGAGAGAATGGTGGGCAGAGGCAGTTAACATGGATTGTTATCTAGTGAATCGATCTCCTCATTCATCGCTTTAGTTGAAGATTCTAGAAGAGGTATGGTCCGGTTCTCCTGCTGATTATTTTTATTTGAAGATATTTGGTTGTCCTGCTTATGCTTATGTTAATGACGGAAAGCTAGAGACTAGGGCCAAGAAGTGTGTCTTTCTTGGTTATACATCAAGTTTGAAAGGATATCGTTTATGGGATCCAAAATCTCATAAATTTCTGACTAGTAGAGATGTTACAGTCGATGAGTCTGCTCTACTACATCCGCCACACACGCCGTCCTTAGTTCGTGAATCACTTCAAGCGTTGAAGCCTGATGACAGTCAGATACAATCAAAAAGTTCAGATCAGCGGCAAGTAGTTCAGTTTGAGAGTATGCAGGCACCTCCAACACAGGTTTCTGATGAGATTGATGAAACAGAAATAGTTCAGCAGGTCGAGAAGCATACAATTGCAGGTGATAGGCAGAGAAGACAGATTAGGCCACCACAAAGATATGGGTATGAGGAGATGATAGCCTATGCCCTTACTACAGCTGAAACAGTGGAAGACAGTGAACCGTCTTTATATTCATAGATTGTATCAAGATCTGACTCAGATAAGTGGCTTATGACCATGCATGAAGAGATGGAGTCTTTGAAGAGGAACCAGACTTGGCAGCTAATCAAGCCTCAAACAGGAAAAAGAGTCATTGGGTGCAAATGGGTCTTCAAACGAAAAGAAGGCATTCCTAGAGTAGAAGATGCAAGGTACAAAGCTCGGTTAGTAGCTAAAGGCTACAGTCAGGTACACGGTGTTGATTTTCATGATATTTTCTCACCTGTTGTTAGACATTGTTCCATATGAGCGATACTTGTTTTAGTAGCTGTGCATGATTTAGAACTTCAGCAGTTAGATGTGAAAACTGCATTTTTGCATGGTGAGCTAGAGGAGAGTATTTACATGCATCAGCCCAAAGGAATCATTGTTGAGGGTAAGGAAAATCATGTTTGTTTATTGAAAAGATCTTTTTATGCTTTGAGGCATTTTCCAAGACAGTGGTATAAAAGGTTTGATCCGTTTATGATCAGTCAGGGTTCTTCAGAAGCAAGTATGACAGTTGTGTGTACTTCAGGAAGACAGATTCAGGTTCTTTTGTTTATCTTCTATTATATATTGATGATATGTTAATTGCAGCTAAGGATATGACAGATATTGATGATTTGAAAGCAATGTTGACAAGCGAGTTCGAGATGAAGGACTTAGGAGCAGCTAAGAAGATTCTTGGCATGGAAATCAGTAGAAACCAAAAAGTAGAAAAGTTGTACGGGTCTAAAAAGAAGTACATTAAGAAGGTTTTGGACCAATTTTACATGAAGAATGCTAAACCAATTAGCACTCCCTTAGCAGCTCATTTTAGGCTTTCAGCATTGGATTCGCCCCAGACTGAGGAGGATGTCAGGTACATATTATATGTCCCTTATTCTAGTGCTGTTCTTAGTATTATGTATGCTATGGTATGTACCCGTCCAAATATTGCTTATGTTGTGAACAAAGTGAGTAGATACATGGCGAATCTAGGAATGGAGCATTGGCACGCTGTCAGATGGATTCTGAGGTACTTACATGGCACTTCTGATGTTTGTTTGGAATTTGGGAAGAGTAAATGTTGTTTAGTAGGGTATGTTGACTCAGACTATGGTGGAGACCTCGATAAGAGGAAATCTACGTCCGGTTATGTGTTTTGTTTGGAAGACAGTGCTATCAATTGGAGAGCTTGTCTAGAATCAGTTACTGCACAGTCGACTACTGAGGCCGAGTATATGGCAGTTACAGAAGCATTTAAGGAAGCTATTTGGTTGAGAGGTTTGATTAGTAAGATCAGTGTTGATTAGGGTACTGTTAGAGTTTACTGTGATAGCCAGTCAGCGATTCACCTAGCTAAAGAACAGATGACGCATTATGACAGAACGAAGCACATTGAGGTCAAGCATCATTTTATTAGAGATCTGATTGATGAGCGGAAGGTAGAGTTGAAGAAGATTGGTACTGAAAATAATCCAACAGATATATTCACTAAAGTTCTTCCTGGTAGGAAATTCGAGCATTGCTCGAATTTAGTTGGACTTACAGTTTCAGTTTGTTAACCCCGTTGTGGGGGTGTTATTGGAGGAGGTGGAGATATTTTATTTCAGTGATCGAATTTGAGTCAAGCTGGAGATTTGTTAGGTTTATGCCTCAAATTTCTAAATTCTAAGTGGAGGCAAGCGGAGAGTCCGCTGATCGATCAAGAATGTTACGTAAATCGATCCCGCTTGCAGAGAGCTCACAGATCGATCGGGACCCTCCTATCGATCGAGAGCCGTGTTTAGGGTTACGTCAAAAAGTATCCAATTTCTTTTGAGAGATTTTTCCTTGCGGCCCCACACCAAATAAAAGAGAGAGAGAAAGAGAAAAGGAGTGATTGTAATTTTTCTTTTTTGATACAATAATAAAAGCTCCAATCTTCGCCCGTGGTTTTCACCCCTCTCAATTGTAGAGAGGTTTCCACGTAAATTGCTGTGTTCTTGTGTTTGATTCTCGTTAGTCAATTTTATTTCTTAATTGTCATGGTATTTGATTCGAATTCAGTACTTGGGATTTCCGCTTTTCCGCACATATATGAATATTGTCCTCATAATTTTTTAATTTAACCGTCGATGATTCCTTGATTGAATTTTACAAAAATGATATATTATAAAACGAATAAGTGATGTTATATGCTAAAAAGGTGATATCGTGCATACTTTAGAAAGGTAATGTCATACATCATGCTTTGGACTAAATATTATTTCACAATAACCTATATACCAAAAACTTTAACGTAGCTAGTTGTCACAGGACGGTTTATGACACCCTTGTCAAGCCTGTGCGCCTCTTAACTTCGCTCCGAAAGTTCCTCTTTAAGTCAGGCTACCCAATAACCCGAAGGCTATGTTTATGCGGAATTAAGGCAGAAAGCGTTTAAGGAACAAAGATATTAGGGACACAATATAATTTGGGCAACACATTAGAGAGAGAAAAGAGTTTGGATGAATTGGGTGATTTTTGGACACCCTTGGCAAATGCCAATACTTCATTATTTATACTCAAGGAGGCTTACAAATGTGCATGAACCGTGTGACATCCCCAAGGGACACCCTCATGGCTTGGGACATGACTCTTAAACATGAATCTAGGCTAAGTACATGAATATTTAATGAACAAAATTGGGACACGTCTCCAAGGGGAAGGCCGTGTCCATGAACTGTGTCAAGGGTCATGGGACACGCCTCTTCTTGTCAAGGGTCGTGATCTTTGGGAAGGGGCATGGTCCCCATGTCAAGGCGCGCGCCCGGTCCATGTCAAGGGCCCAAGGGACGTGACCCAACATGTCAAGGGACATGCCTCTTCATACATACATGCATCTAAGCACAAAAATGGAAGGCCTGGTATATTCTAGGGCCTTCTAATACATTATCAAAAATAAAAAATACTAATAATATTGGCGGTACGTGACATAGTGGACTAAAAGATCTATTCACAAAACTTTTGGCATACTGAACAATAATTAAAACAAAATAAAGGTTACAGCACAAAAGTAGAAAAAGTAGAACTTATATCATTTAGATAATATGATGTTAATCAAAACTAAGGACGACCACATAGTTACCATTGCAATTGTAAAATTTGAGATATTAAATTTCATACAGATTTATAAGCAGACTGAAGATTACGTAATAAAATAGTTATGTTCATATCCAAGAGCCAAATGCAAGTCACATATACAGATTGATTGGGGAACCATATACAAATATCGCTGTGTGAATTATGACATGTTATTTTCAAAATAAAAAAAACAAAGAATACATAATATATTACATGTTAAAAACAGGCAAATAAATCAAATTCATTGATAAACAACTGTAACATGAGTTTAAGTTATTAAAAATATAAAATTCACCCATGTATGCTCGAAAACAAACTAATTTCTACTTATATTAGTTTCTAGATAACCAACGTGAACTATTTTCCTATTTTACAACAATTAGCAATAGAGTCGCAATATAAAATAGGTAACACATGAGTGAACTATTTTCCTAATATAATGGAGACGGCTCCATTAAACACAAATCTGGCCGACATTCACTATTTTCCTAAGAAGTGCCATATGGGGCGTTTCTATGGTATAGAAAAAAAAATTATGCATTTAGAGAGGAAGGGCTACCTGCTCAATAGGTAAATATGGCGTGTGTGTGTCAACACACATGATCTGTGTGTCAACACACAAGTGAACCGGTGAATACTCTGTGTGTCGACACACAGCTTGTATACATTGTTGGTGATTTTGAGCACTTTCTTGGTGATTTTAAGTACATATTTGTACGTTGACACATAGAGTATGTGTGTCAACACACAATATCACCACAAATGTGTCCAACTTCACATGTACACAAAACGAAGTGCAAGTGTATCGACACATAAAATTTGTATGTTGACACACTTGCATATTCAGTAACACCAATACTGTACTCATATTGACTACTAATATACTTAAAATCACCATCTACGTACTCAAAATCACCAACCATGGACTCAAAGGCAAAATAACATGTGTATCGACACACACTTTTTGTGTGTCGACATACAAAATACAGATAAAACCCAATAAATTTGCCTCATTAGTCGTGTTCTTTCTCCTCTCTCTCTCCTCTCGCTCAAACCCTAAATTCTATTTCAACTCAAAATCTTACAAAAGTCATCAATTTCTCACAAATCTCGTTCAAATTTTTATTTTAAATCAGGTTTCTCTCTGCAATTTAACATTAAAACCATTGATTTTTGTCAGAAATTCATCTTTTTCACAAATGCTAACTCAAAATCAACCACCCAAATGCTTACTTAAGTTTATTTGCTTTACTTTACTTTTCTTGCTACTCGAAGTTAAAAAACCATCTATTTGTCTTAAAATTTCAACATCCCTAATAGTTTTTAAACAAATCTCAAAATTTCACTTTACTACACCAAACCCTAACCATAACCCCAAAATTTCTATGAACTTTTTTTTTTTTTTTTTTTTTTTTTGTGGTAACCAAAGGTCATGGGTTGCACAAAGAGGGCAGAAACTACTTCAAAGATGAATCTCTTACGTCCTCTGCTTCATCACTCTCTCCCCGTCAACCCTTTCCTTCTCATCCTCCTTTATGCATGAGTTGGGCCTTACAGCAAATGACATTGTATGTATTATAATATATTAACAAGAGAAACTAACATACATGGTTCAGCACTCATGACCGTCCTTGAAGATGCGTGAAACGCAAAGTCCAATGTTATTCCATTGAAAAGAAATGCAATCCTCTTTCGGAATATTCCTTCTTCCATTGGAGTTCCCAGATTGTTTAATGAAAGAGGTGGCATGCTGCAATTGGAGTTCCTTTCTCAAACAATTTGGGAACTCCAATGGAAGAAGAAATATTCGAGAAGAGTATTGCATTTCTCTTCAATGGAATAACATTGGACTTTGCATTTGCACATCTTCAAGGATAGTCATGGGTGCTGAACCATGTATGTTATTTTCTCTTGTTTATATATCATAATGCGTAAAATGTCATTTGTTGTAAGGCCCGACTCATGTAGTTGTTATAGGAGGATCAGAAGGAAGGGGTTGATGGGGGAAGAGTGATGAAGCAAAGGATGTACGTGATTCAAGAAGATATTAGAGAGAAGTAAAGAGTGGGTTCACAAGATGAGAATGAAGAATAGAAGGAATAGGTTTCGGGAAATCTTGTAATTATAATCGCGTGCAAGTTGGATTTTGCTGTACATCATTTAATTTGAATGAAATGCTACCTATTTGATAATGTTTGAGTGGTTTTTTATATGCTCTTATTTAATGCTAGGCAAATGTTGAACATGATGATGATGTTAACATATTGAATGTATAATTCCACATTGCATCAATATAGGGCGATGTTGTACATTTGAAATTAATAAGTATGGATGTACCTGTTATTTATGGGTTGCTTCTACCAAATTATTGATGGGACCAAGCAAAATTACTTGTGTTGTGTATGTTGCTGGATGAACTGTATTGTGGGTCCCACAGTTGGTTAAATACACAACATTATGTTGTTTGTAATAATTAGAAAACAAAATATGTAATTGCTGATATGATTCGAAACATTCCGTATTGTACTAAGTTGGAGGGTGTAATCGTGAAGTGCGGCAAGGGTTGTTAAACAGTTGTACTGTGGTAACCACCACTACCTAATGTGAAATAACTAGCAGTGATCGAGGATGATTTGTTGTGGTCGTATGTGCTAGAGCTTCCACTTGCGTGTGTGGCCTGTTCTCTTGATGCCGCATGGTGTTTGCCTTGCGTACAATTGTGCTTGAGATGGCTTTCTCTGCTTTATTGTTTGCAGACCTTTGTCTTGGTTGGTCTTTTTTGACCTCTTGATTTAGCAATTGGAGGGTCAGCCACCCTGAAGGTAGCTCGATCGGTTTGATTATTATTTAGGTCAACACTCTTTGTCATCTTAGCACTCAATTGATCTATACATTGTATTGTTTCTTTGATTGCATCGTCAGTTTGCAATGCAAGGAAACACAGTTGGTTCCAACATGTGTTCAATGCACTGTATCTCATCATATGCTGCATTTTAGTGGGCACCGATACTCCAGAGCTAGTGCAATATGAAGGCTTTGCATGTATTGTCCATCATTGTGCAATACAACTGAGAGGGATGGAGTCCATGTCCAAATATTTCGTCACAGCAATCATGTGTCGACATGGGAAACCGACCGACTCTAGCTTCTTGCAACCACATTTCATTATTTGTTGGATGGACAGTGTAGACTGTCCATGTAGAATCGGTATTTTAATATTGACGTAAAGTGTATGCCATGTATTCCCTAACTTGTGTGGCATCTCCAAATATAAAAAGCAACTCGTACGACAGCTCGTCTTGAAATATGTTGAAGGTAGCTCGTGTATATAGTTTACTGGCATGAGTTACGATATTGATCAAGGGACCTCTGATAACTGACTTGGAGTATAGAGTATCGAAGTCAACCTTGGTCTCTTTTTCCGTATTCTATAGAAGCCAGTGATCAATATACTAAACAAACTCAAATAGCTTCAACTTGCATTGCATGTACTGTTTCAAAGTTGAGTTTGTACTTTCACATCATTGTGTGCTTCTCATGCCAACCCTCCAGATATGCGTCTGCCCAATGAAATCTTTTTTCAAAAAGTGATTGAACCCATTCGCATCTAGTTAGCTCCAATTGCTCGACTAATGTTTTCCATGTATGCACAAACTGTTCAGGTGTGTGATGTATAATTGAGCATTGCACGAATTCCTTCAAAAAAGGTTGACCTACATGAGCTTGCGCATTTCTTTTAAAGTGCCACAAATGCAATCGATGCACAATCGTAGGGAGGACTAGCAATATGGCATTTGCCATGCTCTTGTCCCCATCCATTATGACAATCAATGGATTTTTTTTCCATCCTTTGCCTCTAGTAAAATTTTCAGAACCCAAACGTATGTCTCCATACGTATGTCTCTATAGTTTCATCACGAAGCAATGCACATCTGAACACAACCGTTTGTCGAAGGTTGTTCACCCCAACTATAATCATGAATGGCATCCCATAAGTGTTGACCTTGTACGTCGTGTGGAAGGCCATAGTGTCGACGAAGTGATAGTAGTCTACTCACGACTTCGAATCTGCGCAGAATATGTTTCATAGACGATTTTCCTCATCAACAATTGTGCTTTACGAACATTAATATATCCGTTGTTCTCTTTCCAAATAGATAACCCAGTGCACAGTCCGTGCCACCCCCTTCTGTTGCATCCCTGCACTCCTTAGGCAATGAAATTATATATGTCCTTCTTCGTATGTCCGACATTTTCACTCCCCCTGATTGTTGCACCATTGTGGGATGAATTTACGATTGTTGTGCGCCTAATTTGTACATTGACATTATTTGGGCCTTATCTCCTTTGTTTAAGCCTCTATGTGATCGTAAGTATGACACATGTGCGGCAGCAACAAGTGGATGGTTGTGGTTCGATATGAACTCTTTAACACACCATACGCTTCTCCGCTTATCATACTGGAACTTTATTCTGGCTTAGCAGGAACACCTTATGAGCGGCTTCTCTTGCCTTATTCGTTCTGATTGAAGTATGTATGGATTTGATCTATGTTCTTCTCTAGAGCACAATAATGCCCTATATATGGGAAGATCGGTCTTTCTATCCTTTTTCATGTCACCTCTACACACACTAAACCTGAAACTTCAGCATGGTCGTCGTAAAATCGTTCTGCTTCTTCTAGAGACAAAAATGCCAGTGACATAACATCATTATCTTCTAATTCATTTAAGGATTTCTCAACGTAAGACCCTGACTTTGCTCAAAAGAAGCATCTATAATCTGTAATCGTAATAATAAAATCTAAAATTAGTCACTTGAATGACATTTGACAACTCACGTACTCAAAATCAAGGAATATTCTCAAAATCAACATGACTCAAGATAAACTGCGTGCCGACACACAAATTACATGTGTTGACACGCATACTAAAAAAAAATGAATGTGTGTACACAAAATCACTACACATGTACTCAATGACACTACTAATGTATTCAAAATCACCACACATGTATTAAAAACACCAAGATCATACTCGAAATCAACTCACTAAACATCAGCATGAGTACTCTATATCTAACTATGTGAGTAAAATCGTAACACATGTACTCAAAAAAAAAATGGCAATCTGAAATTAAATGTCCAATGAACATAAATAATGTTATTTATTCAGAAAAATACTTAATATAATTAGAAAATGGAGCACACATGACATACCGAACAATATTTTTTCTTCAATATACTCCAAATCACCAAATAACCACTTGTATTGCGTGAAGAAATAAGAAGATAGGGACATTTGCATTTACATCATCTACAAAGTTCAAGTTAAACGTTATACAGGTGAATTTAATGCATAATTCTTAAATTTTCAACAACCATTATGTGTGTCGACACACAGAACATGTGTGTCGAGACACATGCCTTATGTACTTAATATCACCACCCATGTACACAATATTACCAAAAAGTACATAACGCCAGCAACGCATGTGTCGACACACATTTTCTTTTTCCTTTAAAACTTGCAATTGTAAGGTATGTGTGTCGACACACAAATGACGTGTGTTGACACACAAATGTGTATTCAATATCACAACAACTATACTCAGGATCAATATTTATGTACTCCAAATCACTACCCATGTACACAGTATTAATACTAGTGCACCCAACTTGATTGCTCGGAGTACCCTCGGTGTGTATCGACAGACAAAGTCCATGTGTCGACACATAATTGCTCTTATATTTAATCTAAGTACGTGATATATGTGTCGACACACTATATTGGGTGTCGACACACTATATTGGGTGTCGACACATTTGTCTTACTGTAATTTGTGTTTTGACACATACAAATAGTGTGTTGACATATACATTATGTTGGTGATATTGAGTATATTGTTGGATAATTTGGGTACATTGGTTGTGAACCTGAGTACGCGACCTGTGTGTCAACACATACAGTAAGTGTGTCGACACACATTACTCACTGGAATTTTTTTTCGACACCCAAATTTTGCGTGTCGACACAGATTTCTCATTGTAATATATGTTTCGACACCCAAATTTCGCGTGTCGACACACATCTCTAAACCTTGTTTTGTATTTGAGTATGTGATATGCGTGTTGGCACACGTAATTTGTGTGTCGACTCGTTTATCTTACTGTAATATGTGTGTTGACACATAAAAATAGTGTGTCGAGACATGTATTATGATGGGGATGTTGAGTATATTGTTGGATAATTTGGGTACTTTGGTTGTGAATTTGAGTACGTGCTGTGTGTGTCAACAAATATATCAAATGTGTCGACACACATTTCTCACTGCAATATGTGTTCCAACACCCAAATTTTGCGTGTCGACATACATCTCTAAACCTTGTTTTGTATCTCAGCACGTGATATGTGTGTCGGCACACGTAATTTGTGTGTCGACACGTTTATCTCACTGTAATATGTGTGTTGACACATAAAAATAGTGCGTCAATTTTGTGTACGTGATATTGAATACCTCTGAGTACATTACTTATTATGTATATATGCGTGATTTTGAATACATTTCCATTGATTTTGAGAACAGGCATTGTGATTTCAAGCATATAGACTGGCTTTGTATTGATCCATATGTTATTTTAAATTTGCTTGTTGTTCGTAATTTGTTTAGGGTGTTCTACATAAAGATCCATCTATTTATGCTAATTTCACAGGTTTTTGAAGAAATCTCAAAATTTCACTGTATAAAATTAAAAAAATATATATAATCATTTTGACCAAACAATAATTATAATTTGTCGATGAATACTACAATACACAAAATACAACACAATAATAAGCAGAAATATATTTAATAAAATAAAATTTATCATAAATCGTCAAAAATACAACTACACTGATATGGTACCACTATTTCAAAATTGTCAAATATATGTAATGGCGCTACGGTCATTTCCTCGCTCCCCGTTTCTTGTTTCTTTATGAACGTTTCGTCCCTAATCACCCCCTTTGCTTCTTCAGCGGGTTAGCCACATTGACCACTCGCGACGCCTTGCCAGTCGAGGCCAAGGTTGTTGTTCACCTCGCGATCTTCGATAAGTTTCAGAAGTTCAACCATGTCTTTCTTTCCCCTCTTGTGAGCATTCAACACTTTAATGGAATGCACACCAACATTACACATTTCATACCAGAACTACAACTTTATGTAATGCTGAAGATAATTTTAGTACACATCTTACACAAAGTTGAAGTTCTAGTGTGAAATGTATAATGTTGGTGCGCATTTCACGAAAGTGTTGAATGCTCACAAGAGGGGAAAGGAAGACATGGCAAAACTTTTGAAACTCATCGAAGATCGCAAGGAAAGCCACAACCTTGGCCTCAATCAATAAGGCGCCTCGAGGGGTGAAAGAGGCAAACCTACTGAAGAAACAAAGGAGGTTATTGAGGGGCAGAAGTTCATAAAGAAATAAGAAAAAGACCCGGGGGGGGGGGGGGGGGGGGGGGGCGAGGTTTTGTTGTGTAGGTTAAAAAAAAGAAAGAAATGGGGGGGGGGGGGGGGGGGGGGGGCGAGGAAATGACTATAGCACTGGTCAAGAGATTTGAACTTCTACAAATACAAAAAACAAAACAAATAAACACGTTGCTACATATACAAAAAAGAAAACAAGTTTAGGGTGTCGGAGGCCTTTTTCTACAAGAAAGGAAGTCCAAGATCTTCTGAAGTGTGGAGCGTGTTTCAACGCGGAACTCTTCAAAATCTGACCCGTGTGAAGTCATTTGGCCTTCCAAACTCTGAAGTCATTTGCTGACGCTCCTGCTCTTCCCGTGTCCTTGTTCCTCTTCTTCCTTATTAACCCCATCCTCATCAAAATTTTCTTCATCATTTTATTTTTCTCCTACCTCCTTTTAGTTTTTTACCCCATACACGGTCACTAGGTTGAGATTGAGAGATTGGAGTGTAATGTTAGGGTTTTAGTGGATAAAGAGACGAGGGCCAATACGAGGTAAGGGAAAATTGGAGGTGGAAATTGAGCGGATTGGGAGAGAGAAAATTCAAATTGAGAAGCAAAACACTTCTAGTATCAAGAAGAATCAGGGAATCAAAGTAGAGAAGAAGGTTGAGGATATGGCGGGTAGAGAGACAAGGGTAAATGCGAGGTATGGAAAAATTGGTGGTGAAAATTGAGAGAATTGGGAGAGAAAAAGTTCAAATTGAAATGCAAAATGCTTCTGGGTTCAAGGAGAATCGGGAAATCAAAATGGAGAAGAAGGTTGAGGATATGGAGGAGGAGTACTTGGAGGAAGTTAAGAATATAGAGAGACAAAAGGATGATAAGATCGAGGAGGATGATTGTCCAGAAAGTTCAAGGTTGAAATAAAATTCGCGTACCAAAACCGGGAATACCGGTTCCGTTGCACTACAAATTTGAGGCCAACCTACACTTTCTAACAAAGTAAATAATTGCCCCAAGTTGTTCATCCTAACCCAATCCTAATCTATGAACCTACCAAATAACACTTCCTTCGTGAGGAAAGGGCTGGGGGAATTTACTCAAGTACGACCCCAGGAAGTAGACTCACATTCTTTGTCTCCATATTTCTTCTTGGATGTAGTTTCATACCACTTCGTATGACCAATGATGTCTGCTTACCAAAAAAAAAAAAAAAAAAAAATTGAGAGAAAGTCTGTGGTGGGGTTAGGGTTTGGTGGTGTATGGTGAAACTTTGAGATTTGTAAAAAAACTATTAAGGACAGTAAAAGTTTATAACAAATAGATGGCTTTTTACTTAGACTATCAAGGAAATTAAAGTAAAACAAGAAAATTTAAGAGTACATAAACGCGGGTTTGTTTCTCATTTAGGGTTTGGGAAAAAAATGAAATCTAACCAAAATCTAACGATTTTGATGTCACAATGTGCATATAAACCTGGTTTTTAATAAAAATTAGCTTACATACCTGAGAGAAGTGAGGACTTTGCTAAGATCTTGGGTGGTGGACGCAGCTAGGGTTCGAGAGAGAGAGATGAGCAAACAAAGTGAGGTAGAGGGATTAGTGTTTCGATTTTTATAAAGAATTGGTGTGTTGACACACAATAACCTCTTTTGGGTGATATTGAGGTGTGTATTTGGGTACCTTAGTAGTGAATCTGAGTACACGACCTGAGTGTCGACACATGAAATCTGTGTGTCGACATATAAAAAGTTTTTGTAGTCATTGTATTTTGTGTGTCGACATATCATCTGTGTGTGTTGACATACAGAATGTTATAGTTATGTTGTGTACTTAGCTGATGCTTTTCGATACTTTTATTGTGATTTTGAGTATGAAAAACATGTATCAGCACACATAGTACGTATGTTGAGGCACATGTATTGTGAAACATGGACTTTATGTGTTGACACACGTATACGTACTCAATACCACAACCACATAGAAAATCAAATTTCTTTTAATGTTTTGATACGTTTCTAGTTTAAATTTTTTTTTCCCGCCTAAAATTCAAATCTTACATTTATTATACAAATTCAAATTCCCTTTTTTACTTTTCCTATTATCTTTATAAATAGAATAGCTTTGTATTCATTCATTTTAGAATTTCACCTTACTCTACCCAAATCCTAACCACAAATACGAATTTCACTCAATTTTTTTTTTGGATACTACTTATTTACAGCAAAGATGTCGGGTGGGGTTAATGAGGACGAAGCTGGACATGGACCCTCGAATAGAAGAAGTGTGAGCGATCGACTAACTTGTAATGAAGAAAAACTGTCTTCTATTGAAGAACAACTATCTTTCATAAGCTCAAGTTTTGAAGAGTTCCGAACTGAAACATGCTCCACACTTCAAAAGATTTTGGACTTCCTCTACTGTGAACAAAGGCCTCCGACACCTTAGTTTTCAAATCTTTTCAGTACTTGTAGCAATGTTTTTTGATTTGTTGTTGACAATTTCATTTCAATGGAATGATTCTCAAAATTCAAAATGTGTATTATCTTTTAATTATTTGTGTAAATTATTGTGATGTTGAGTACAGGACTTGTGGTTTCGAATGTATTTAAGGTGATATTAAATATATGTGTTGTGCTTTTGAGTACATTAATGGTTATTCTGGGAACATGAGAAGTGAAGTGGTGTACATTGTTGGTGATTTTAAGAGTACATTAATGATTTTCAAGTCCTTTATTGGTCAACTTGAGTACATGAGTGGTCATTTTGAACACGTTCAATTTAAAGTCTAGTCAAATTGTAATAGTGCCTTGTTAAACTACAAAAAATGTGTAATCTCTTTGACGACACAATCATAAGCACAAATATATTTGACATATATGAAATTTATCATAAAGTGTTAAAAAATACAACTATATCAACTAAAAGAACAAGAAGGAATCACATAACTTCATTCAAAAAAATTATTTACAATAAAATAAATAAAGAATATACAAATACAAAAAAAAAAATAAAAAAAGACTATGGTGTCGGAGGCTTTAGTCTACAAGTGAGGAGTCCATCATCTTCTGCAAGGCGGTGCGTGTTTCGGTACGAAACTCTTCAAAACTAGAGATATGCGAATTCACTCGTTCTTCTAAAAACTGAAGACGTTCGAGGATCCTCCATCTTTTCGTGGGCCCTTGTTCTGCTTCAATCTCATTATCCCCATCTCTTGCAGAATTTCCCTCTTCCTCGTCTCTATCTATTTCTATTGGTCGTCTCTATCTATTTCTATTGGTCTCCTGCCTCCTCTTTGTTTCTTTACCCATACACCATCTCTAAGTTCAAACCCTATCTTTATCAAAGACGTCTCAGTTGAGTCATCTTTGTATGGAATAGGATTTGTTAAAGCTGATGTATTTAACAAGCGTTAGAACACACAGGTAAGAAGCATGCCATGAGCAGGATTAGTCTTCCTCATATGGATATGAAGCATGAATTTTACGACTAAATCCCCAAGGTTAACCTTTTGGCCATTAAGGAGGCGAGACGAAAGGAATAAATGCAAGTGAGGGACCGAGTCGAAGCCACCTGATCTAGGAGTAATGTTCAGATAAATCAATTTATGTGCAAATCTAAGAACCACTCCTAGATTATTTGAGTTCAGCTTCTTTGGGTTAGAAAAAGGTAATCCACCCCAGACTTGTTGAATCATGGAGTGGCGCTCTTGTTCTCGGATAGGGAATTCGTTGAGTGTTTGGGGAAATTTGAAATTATCCTCTTCATCGCGGTCAAAACCAAGCAATTCATTGATAAAAGCTGCATTAATTTTGATTGCTTGTCCTACCATTTTTGAGTACAATTGAAGAGGATCATTTCCAAAAATTTTTAGGTTGGAATAAAATTCCCATACCAAAGCCGGGTATACCGGTTCCTTTAAGCTATAAATTTCAACCCAGCCTACACCTCGGAACAAAGTATATAATTACTCCAAGTTGTTTAGCTTAGCCCATTCCCAATCCACGAATCTACCAAATAACACTTATTTCGTGGAAAAGGGGTTAGAGAAATCTATCGAAGCATGACCCTGGGAAGTTTGAACTTCCTTGGCCCCGAAACTCTTCTTTGATGTAGTTTCGAACCTGGGAATCTACCAAATAATAAATGTCTTCGACACACATGCACGCTCTGTGCTTACTGTAATATGTGTGTTGACATGCCGGTTTTGTGTGTCGACACATAAGTTACTTTCATGAATTGCTAAATTTGAGTCCAAGAAAGGTCATTTTGAGTGCGTTAGTGGGTACTTGGGTAGTAATTTTGAGTATATAGTGTACATTAATGGTATTTTTAAGTACATTAATGGTAATTTTGGAAACAAATGTTGAACACATGGTGATTTTGAGTACATTATTGAGTACTTGGGTTCTTCTCGACAACAGAGTTCCTCAATGAATTTATTCGACGTACATAATATCCCCTTCGAAAATTTAACTAATACGATCCGAAAATAAACAATACATCGATACTTATTGGTTTCAACTGTACAACATCAATATGTATAGCTTTTTACACTTACATTTCGATCAATACAGTAAGGGATCAGGGAGTACAAGAAGTCGACAAAGAAAAGAGTACAACAACAATGTGTGTCAATAGAAGCAGCCCACTTTGTCTTTAACTTCTTGCAATACGCAGTAGAGTGGATGGGTCACTAATTCTATCACTAGCTTTAATCTCTCGTGATCTAGTTCCTACAACCAACGTAAAAAAAGAGTACATGATTTAACTACAATTGCAAATATACAAGGAACACCTTGAACACCGAACATGAATCACGACATTGAACAGCGACAATAAACCTATACCCGAACTAACATATGATGAAATGGCTCGATTTGGTCCCATTTATCCACTTGCAGCCACTTTATTACAAAAAATCGGCAGTCGTAGCTGCGTAATAAGATCACAACATGCAAATTATGAAAAATGTTAAACGAAAAAGATCTGAATAATTCAAGAATAAGTTATATACCTGTTTCTTTGATTAGGAAGCACCGGAACTTGGATTGGAAAAAAGTCCAGTTCAGAGCACATTTTCATCCCCTGGGTTTTTTTGAACCATTCTGCACGATGTTGCAAATGTAAAGAAAAGGATAGCCTCATTATATGTGGTGTAATGATAATTCCATGATGTTTGTATGAAACATGTGGTGAAGCCAATGATGCTTATAATTCTCTTAACCACATCCATCCGTTGATTATTTCCTCCAATAATTGGAAGGGAGTCCAATAAATAGTATACCTTCATTCAAAAGTCTACCACACATGGAACCAATGTGTGTCACCCTCGTTTATGGGGATATAACTGCAGTTCAACACAACTCTTTAGAATATACATCGATGAACATTTTATCCTCAGTAGATCATTGTAAATGTTACGGCAAATAACCTTATGCGTATTGAACATTTCGATGGTAAAATACAACCCGGTGTAGTTGGAACAAAACATCATCATGTCCTCCATAGTGTCTCAAGAGAGCACATGACTATAGAAAGGCACATACAAAGTTGTAAGCACAATTACAATAATTTAAGTATTTCCTATACGTATAATAAATGGTGGCGTACCGAAAAGAAGAGAGGCAAGATGACTCGATCCCTGCCTTTCTTTCTGGAAGAGGTGGTCACGTACGAAACAACCAAGTTGAGGACCTGTGATAATGTAGGCAATTAGCTCATTAAACATAAGATTCTGAATTAAAAAATGTGCACAATGTTCACTTACAGAGGACCAATGCTCACAACTCTAGGGGGGCTGACGTCACAAGAGGTGATTTTCGGGTGAGAGAAAATGCATGACAAGAGGCGCGCGGCTAGTCCACGGCGGTCGGGGCTAGGGGTCCAGCGGGCCAGCCACGTGTTCGCCCAGTCTGTCGCTTCCTGATGGTGGGTCTAGCGGGTGCACCGGTGGCTGGTAGAGGGTGAAATAAAGGGAGAGAGGGTGTTAGGGTTTTGGGTGTTGGTGGTGTTGCGTACGACGATTGGGCCTTCTCCGATGGCTCCTCCGGCCAGCAGTCAACTCCAACGGTCCTCCTCTTCCTTCACCGCCCTTCAGTGGCTGGTGGCGTGGCCGGAATCCAGCCGGGGCTTGTTTGGGCGGCTAGGGAAGTCGCGCGAATTGTGGCTTCTCTCCCTTCTCCTTTCTTGATTTTCGGAGCATTTACGTGTAAGTCTTCCTTGAATCCTTGGCTACTTGATTTTGTTGGCCTCCTTGGTGGCGTTTGGAACCAATCTTTGGGCCGGTGGTGGTGCTTGGGTGGCGGCGATCTTTGTGTGGAAACCCTAATTTTTCTAGGTTTGTTTCCATCTTTTGGCTTGAGTCACGCACCATGGCTAAGGTGCGTGACACTGCGGTGTTCGATGTGGGTTCGGGCTCAACATTTGGTGCGGGTGACCAGGCTTCACCCACACGGGCTGATCGGGTCCGGTCCTCGAATCAAAATACGCTACAATATATTCGTCATGTTCTTGTTAACGGCAACCTGTGGGAGTTGTTCCGCGCGGGGCTTTTGAGTCTGGTAATGAGAAGTGGGAGCGTTGCTTGGTGGGTCGTTTGATTGGCATGGGATTGCATATTCTCGTGCCCTTGCTACCTTCCTATGGGGTGAGAAGCGTCTTGAATGTGTCCTTTCTGATGGTGAGGTTTAATACTTTTGGTTTAGAACTAAGGCTCAGGCTGAGAGTATTCTTATGGGTGGTCCTTGGTTCTTCAAGGGCGTGTGCATGTCACTCCAACTTTGGAGGGAGGGCATTGCGATGCAGAAGAATTGTCGGACTGCCCCTGTTTGGGTCCGTATATCTGGGCTTCCCTTGACCTTGTGGAAGCCTATTGGGATCAGTGTAGCTTGTAGTACGATTGGTCGGCCTTTGTTCATGGACAAGGTTACTGCTGATTGCACTCGTCTTGGTTATATTCGGGTTTGTGTTGAGGTGGAGGCCACGGGGCTTGTACCTAAGGAGACCTCCACTGATGTGAACGGGATGTTCATCAAGTTCAATATTTCATGTGAGGCTATGCCGATATGATGCTCAACCTGTTCGATTTTCGGGCATGATTGTTCACCACCTGGGGCTCGTGAGGCCCCTACCATGGCGACGCTGGTTCTTGGGGGCAAAAAGAAGAAGAAGGGAGCCGGTGCTGGGGTTGATGCGCCGGTGGCTGCGCTAGTGGACGGCGAGGCTGTTATTCGCCAGGTCGTAGGAGTGAGAAGAGGGGTAGGGGAAGTGAGAGAGGGGGCCGACCCCCCCGTTGCAGCGTGTGGGCCAGTCCATGCGAGGAGGAGGGGGGTGCGCGCCCCCCCCTCCCTGCCCGGCCTAATTCTGGGGTGGGCCAGCAGGCCCGTGTGGGGGCGCTTGCTCAGGCCCACAACTGGCCTGTAGCAGCGCCTCCCACGGCTCTTACCGGGCCCAAGTTGGGCCTGGTCCCTTTCGTTTCTTCAGCCCATAATGGTGGGCAACTGCGCGCCACCTCGGCTGCGGTTGTGGTTGAGCTGTCCGGCAACCTGACCTTGGATGATGGAGGACGGGCCGCATTGGCCTCGGCCACAAAGTCACCTCTCGAGGTGAGCCATGTCTAACCCACTAGCGGGCCTCGCTCTAGCTCGGATTCTTCTGGTGTACCGGTGGACCATTCGCCTAATAACTTGGGGCGTGCTTTGGTTCCTTTCGAGGTTGAGGAGGCTCAGGAGGTTCTTGTCCCTTCTTTTGTGTCGCCGAACCCTTTTGAGTTGCTTGCTGAGGAGAGAGCTGGTGATACGTCCACATCGGAGTGTACATTGCAGTTGACTCCTATTGCTCATCGTACCCGCTCTGTGGCGGCCCGTGTGGGTCGTGAGGGCCATGAGGTGCTTTAGCTTCCAAATTCCATGATTGGATGCTGGAATGTGAGGGGGTTTAATAGCCCCAATACTATTCATGTTGTATGTGGCTGGATCTCCTCCGGTCGTTTGAGCTTGGTTGGATTGGTCGAGACTAAGGCCAACCCAGTTGATATTGATTCCACTGTTGCCCGTTGTGCTGAGGGGTGGCAGTTTTTGATTAGTGGGGTGCAGGCCCGTGAGTGCCGTATCATTGCTCTCTGGGATCCGACCTTCTACCATGTAGTGAGAGTACAGGGTGGGGATCAGTATCTCACCTCCAGGATTTCTGGTGTCGAAGGCAATGTGGACTTTACTGCTACGTTTGTTTACTGATTTAATGAGTCGGGACTGCATCGGGAACTTTGGCGTTATATTCGAGGAGCCAGCGTGGGCATCCAGGAGGAGCCTTGGATTCTTCTTGGAGACTTTAACGCTATCCTCAGTCCGACCCATAGGAGGGGTGGCCGTGACACTTGGCCTGGGCACATGGATGACTTAGGGACTGTATCTACGACTTTGAGCTCACAGTCCTGCCTCATACCGTGCTACGCTACACTTGGTCCAATGGCTTAGAGGGGGACGCTCTCATCCTGAAGCGTCTTGACTGGTGTATAGTGAGTGAGGTTTGGCTGCGTTCTTTCTCTTCCTCATCTGTCGAGTTCCTTTCCCGGGAGTTATGTTCTGACCATTTTCCCTTTGTAGTTACAGGACTTGGAGAGCGCCGCGGCTCCCTTTCAAGTTCTTTAACTTTTGGACTGACCATGAGGAGTTCTTGCCTACTGTGCGGAGGGTTTGGGGGCCTAGCATTGATGGCACGCCCATGTATCAGCTCACTCAGAAGCTCAAGCGGCTGAAGGGGGAGCTGAAGGCTCTCAATGATAGACATTTTAGTCACATATCAGCTCGGGTTGTGGCGGCGAGAGATGCCTGGACTGAGGGTCAGCGGGCGCTTGATGTGCTCCGGAGTGTATTCTGCTTCGAGAGGAGGAGCGTCGCCTTTCTCGAGAGTACTCGCGGTTATGTAGGGATGAGGAGGCTTTCTATCGTCAGAAGTCTCGCATCCAGTGGCTCTCCTTGGGGGATCAGGGTACCCGGTTCTTTCATAAGTCTGTCACACATCGGCAGACTAGGAATAGAATTTCTTCCATTATTCGCACTGATGGTAGGAGGCCATATGATGACGTGGAGATCTCAGAGGCAGGAGTCTCCTATTTCCGTGGATTATTGACAGAGCCGAGTGGGCCACTTCGTGAGGATATTTCGGAGCTCTTTCAGACCCGGCTAGCTAAGGATCAGGCTAGACCACTTATTGATGTTGAGGTGAGAGATGCTTTGTTCTCCACTGGGGATGATAGGGCGCCCGGCCCTGATGGTTACACCTCCCTCTTCTTTAAGAGGGCTTGGGATGTTGTGGGGCGTGATGTCACTCGAGCTGTCCGGTCTTTCTTTCAGTCAAGGCGCATGCTTGGCGCAATGAATACTACTCGCATCAGCTTGATACCGAAGGTGGAGAATCCTTCCACGTTCGCTGACTATCGCCCGATCTCCTGTTGCAATGTGATCTATAAGTGTATCACTAAGATCATTGCGAACAGGTTGAAAGGGGTCCTTCCTTACCTCATTGATGACTCCCAGTCTGCTTTTGTACCTGGCAGGAGGATATCTGATTGTATTATGTTGGCCCAGGAGCTTCTGCGCGATTATCATCTTCAGATGCCGTCGCCTAGGTGTGCTCTGAAGGTCGATCTTCGCAAGGCATTTGATACGGTGCACTGGGAGTTTATTCTTACTACTATGCGGTGTATGGGTATTCCTAAGGTTATGATTCGATGGGTGCGGGAGTGTCTTTCCACAACCAGATTTTTAGTCGCCACTAATGGTGAACTTCGGGGGTTTTTTGGCACGAGTAGAGGCATAAGGCAGGGAGATCCTCTCTCACCCTACCTTTTTGTTATTGCCATGGAGGGCTTACGGGGTTCGCTACGACACACATCTTCTGATCCGAGGTTTCGTTTTCATCCTCTTTGCCAGGGTACCAGTCTTACTCACTTATGCTTTGCAGATGACCTTATGATTTTCAGTGAGGCTGATGAGGGTAGTGTTTCGGTCAATCCCCGAATGCAACAAAGAGTACCGTCTTCATTACCGGGGTTGATCCTGAGCTTCGACAGTCTATCCTTGACATCTTGGGGTTCAGATTGGGGCAATGCCCGGTCAGATATTTTGGGGGTGCCGCTCATCACGACGAGGCTTCAGCTCATCAATTGTAAGCCTTTATTAGACCGCATCCTTGCCCGCATTCAGCTATGGACATCTCATTCTTTATCTTATGCCAGCCGTCTGCAGCTTATCCGATCGGTTCTGTTTTCTATTCAAGTCTTCTGGTCATCTATCTTCATCCTTCCGAAGCTGATGATCCAAGAGATCGAGTCGACTCTTGCTGCCTTCCTATGGAAGGGCACTTCTTTGGGCCCGGGTGGGGCCAAGGTCGCCTGGTCACATCTCTGTTATCCCCGTAGGGAGGGTGGTCTTGGGATTCGGCGTTTGCGCGAGTGGAACCAGGCTTCTCTCATGAAGCATATCTGGGTTCTACTCACTGATCGTGACTCTCTCTGGCCTCGGTGGATCCATGCTAATCGACTCAAGGGGAATTCTTTCTGGGATATTCAACCTCGAGGTTCGATTCCATGGTCATGGAGGAGCATCCTAGGTGTTAGGTCGTTGTGTGCCGGGGCCTTCCGGCACATTATTGGTGACGGACTTGATACAGCGTTGTGGTCTGACTACTGGTTGCCATGTGGCCGTTTAGAGGGGCCGTTCACATTCCGCCTCCTTCATTCCACTAGTCATCGTTTGGGCTCTCGTGTTTCTGACATTATTCAGGGTGATCAGTGGCGCTTCCCACAGGATATTGCTGAGCTGCTACCTATTCGGGATTCTGTCGACTTCAGGCCCCGGCCGGGGGTAGCTGGTAGTGTGCGGTGGATGGGTGACCTGTCAGGGGTCTTCTTCACTAGATCGGCTTGGGAGATGATCCGTAGCTGGAGGGAGGAGGACTCCATCCACCATCTCTTTTGGTTCTAGCTGCATATACCGAGACATTCCTTCATCCTTTGGCTTGCCTCCTATGAGCGGCTTTGGACCTTTGATAGACTGCTGAGACATAGAGTGCAAGATGTTTGGGCTATTGTGTGTTGTGTGGGTCGGATGATGAGTCACATAGTCATCTCTTCTTCAGCTGTGGCTTTTCTGCTGCGGTCTGGTCCAGGGTGTCTTCTCGCACCTCTTTCTCCTGGCCTTTGCTTCCTTGGCATGAGCTGGTTCAGTGGGCCGCTAGCAGGCTTCATGGTGGCGAGGTGGATTGGATCCTTGCCCGCCTTTGTCTTTCTGCGACGGTTTACATCCTCTGGTACTAGCGTAACCTGAGGATTCAGCGCTCCCAGTCTAGGCCTTCTGCAGTTGTCACTGAGGAGATCACAGGATTGGTTCGCAGCCGTCTCCTTGCAGCTCGCACGCTTCGCGGTGCTCATCGACACTCACAGCTCTTGCAGGAGTGGGAGATTGAGCATTAGCTTTGTTTGCTTTTTTCTGCTTTGTTCTTCTTTGTTGTTGGCCGTGTTGGCTTTGATTCTGATGTTTGTCTCTTTCTTCAGATTGATTCTTTGATGTAGGCCTAGGGCCTTGGCTTGGGGTATGCACCTCGTAGACTTGTACATATATTCTTTCATATATATGATATTTTCACACTGATTTACCAAAAAAAAACTTACAGAGTCGATAAGCCACTCGCGCAGGTACAAAAATTTGAAGTCTGCACAACTATTACAGCCATGCTCTGTCTCCACCAATGTCTCCCTACAAAATAATATTAAACATTAAAAAGACTATTTGGATATAAATTTGAATAGACAACGTCAAACATACATCTACTTACGAAGCAACCAACTTGCCGTCGAATACGTATTGGAATAAGAGCCGTTCGGAATGACCGATTTCTCTACATTATGACATCTATTGGAGACAGGGCTGCTCTCTTGACCCGTACCCCTGGGGGGTGGGATTGTATCGATGCTCTCGCTTCCCACTTCAACTACGTTTGGTTGTTGTACCCCCTTTTTATTTTTCCCAGCGTTCTTTCTCTGCCTCTTCTCCTCCATTGTATAAGGAGTACGTGTCAAACTCCCCCTTCTCCTTTTAGATGCCGCCCTCAATGACATATCATGTGATTTACTCACACGAGGTAGTTGTGTGGGGTCATCATTCAAAGACCATTGCAGGGTCAAAATCACTTGTAGTGGCTCTGGATCCAATTCCTTCTCAAACACTAGTTTCAACACCTTATTTGCAGCCTTTGAAATATCGGATGTAGAGGAACATGCCTCCGGGCTTAGCAGTAAATTTGTCTCACCTTTTTGTACACAGATACTATGTGAGGGGGCTAGGTAGCAATGAACATTTTTCGGGTTTAACAATGTTGTCCGCACTTGAAGACCTAAATTTATTGGGAAATTCAAAAGGGCAATCATCATTTTTATCGGTTCCTTTATTTGTTTTCTAAAACTCCCTCTATAACTCCTTTATATACAATTTTTGCCCATTTATTTGCGATGTCTTGTTCATGTCAATTATGAGGTTGAACCACGACTTCTTTGGGTTGGGTCTCGTAGTTGGACACATAAATGCAGTCAATGCGTAAAGTAACACCAACGCTTTGAATCGATCAGCAAAGTTACCGTGTGAGACTTGTGCTTCTTCCATTTGACTGCATGTCCAACCACCAAACTCTTTGTACAAGCTATTCAGCCTTGGTTCATCTCTGCAATCTTCAATCTCGATACCTTGGTTTTTGAATCCCAATAGTACCTCAACATCTAATTCGGTCAAAAAAATTTCTTATTTGAAACGGTCAAAATTCGTGACATTGGGTCAATATTGTCAACTACACTTGAACACATATCCATATTTGACACTTCATGTGCATCAAAGCGCCCAAGCCCAAAGCTTCGATGGCAGTCCTCTTGTCTTCGGACAATCGGTTCATCAATTCAATTACATGTTGCGGTGTGCAATGTGTATATACCTGAATATGAATAAGTGTAATTAGCTTCAAACATATAATAAAAGAACTAGTACAATTTTTCAACGTGTGTTACCCTAGGCTTGGACGAGTCTTCAATTTTTAGACTTTGATACAAACTTGAGTCATTCTTTGACTCAAGAATGTATGGTTCTTTCTCCTTGTTGGACAAAGGCTTCCATAAGTTGCTCATACTTCTTACCCATTGCAATAGTAAGCATAATCAATCAATTAACTATGACAGACGTCACATTATTTGGAGCTATACTAAATAGCCTTCGTTTTACATTTTTGTCGTTCGTCGCCCCTGTTTGATTATTATCCATCTTCTTGTTCTTTTCACTAAAATATACAATATGAACCATAAGTTTCATCTTATAGGTGTGATCCATGACACAAGATAAACTAATCCTTACCAAAATATAACGAATGCGTTTCTTGGCCTTTTATTGCCCATTTTATCTTCTAAGTTCTTTGTCTCTGAAACACTAGTTACCAATAAACTGTATTTTCATTAATAAACATATTTATCAAAAATAACTACAAATGAAGCTAAATACAAGCCAAACAAGCAAAACTCAACAACATCCGCTACAACACCAACAAGAAACCTATTACTTACCAAAATATTGGTTAAAGAAAAGAAATGACTTACTTATAAGACACAAAAGGGTGATCTGCATGCATTTTGTTGTACTGGAAGCCATATAACCACAAATGAAGCCAAATACAAGCCAAACAAGCAAAACTCAACAAAACTCACTACAACACCAGCAAGAATCCTATTACTTACAAGAATGTAGTTTAGAGAAAAGAAATGACTAACTCTAGCAAACAAACCCTAACTCTAGCAAAAACATCTAAATCAAGTAAAAAGTACAAAAATCTTAAGCTACATTCTTGGCTATAAAATGTAAAAACGAGTGTTAAATGAGGACATAGTAAGCAAACCCTAACAATAGAGTTGAAGTAGCCATAGATGAAAGCGGGTCTAACGCTGATAGGGTTCACCGTGGTGGCTGTACTGTGGAGGGACGGCCGCCGTTTGCTGGATTTGAGAGAGAGAGCAAGTGTGGTGAGAGAGAGAGAGAGAGAGAGAGAGAGAGAGAGAGTACAGGTGAGAGTGAGAGAAAGCACGCATTTGGGTACATTATGTTTGATTTCGAGTACCTTGATAGTGTGACGACACACACGCTATGTGTGTCGACACACATAATCCAAAACCAAACGTGGATCCCTGTGTGCCGAAACACATAAATGGTGTGTCGACACACAACCTTTGTACTCTAAATCACCACCATGTACTCAAATTCACAAATTATGTACTCAATATCACCAACGATGTACTCAAATTGACCAAAAATATACCACAAATCACCAACCATACACTCAAATCCGGAAGTAATACCATTGTGTGTCGACACACAAAATCCATGTGTCAACACACAGAATACGTACTCGAATTCACAATCTATGTTCTCAAACTCACAAATAATGTACTCAAATTCACCCACGTACTTGAACTCACTATGAGTCAAAATCAAGTGTGTGTCGACACATGTGGTATGAGTGTCAACACATATAGTCCATAATATGGGTACATGTACACAAAATCACAGGTGATATAGGTACTCAAAATCACCACCCATGCGCTCAAATTCACCATCCATGACATTTAAAATTGTATTACGATATTCCGTTAAGTTCGTAAAATATTAATGAATCTTATGATTCTACAAAATTGACATTCTACATAGGATATTATGGGTCAATAATTTTGTAGTCGTATAATGGTATGATTTTAAGCTTCGAATTGGGGTTTTTACTCCAAAATAATTAATTATTAGAATCATCATTCACTTTCATTCGTAGCATCGTTTTTAGTTTCTAATGCATCTAATATATTTATACACTTGTACATTATGTTAATAATATATCCAAAATGACCACCCATGTACTCAAATTCACTATTGCTACACATCACTGCTCATGTACTCACTCTTTTATTCAAATTCACCGTTTACTCAACATCTCTACTCATGTACTCGGAAATCACCATATTTGTACACAAAAACTTTATATAGTTATGTTTAGTGTTTTCATAAATGGTATTAGATATATAGTATTAGGTACATAGATTAATTAACATTTTTTTAATTTTAACCACTAAATTTCTTTCCGAATCAATAAATTTCTATTGCAAATTGATGCGTCTCATATTTACGCATCTTTTAATTGTTATTTTAATTATTTTGCACCTATTTAATTATAGTTCTACACTCATTTTAGCAATTTTTATGTTCAACAGGTTTGAAATAAAAGTTCCGAAAATTGTCAAATTTTGGTGCAACTAAGACAAATTCGACACGTAAACAATTAAATCAAGTCAATCGAGATTCAGGACAACAACGTATAAGCTTGGCCCAGCCCGACCCGTCAGACCCGCACCAGCATCACCTACCCATCGCACCTCTAGCCGCAGGCCCTTTTTCCACAGCCCAACCGACACCAGCCCAGCATCAGCGTCTTCATCCTCAGGCCCAGTTTCACCCGCGTCTGGCCCATCATCATCTCACTCCTCCAGTCCACACTGAAACCGCAACCACTAAGCCAAACACACACCACCAGACCACGGCCCGGATCCGGTAGGGCTTAGGGAGGAGGAAGAAGAGTCGGTTTGGGGGGGATTTAAATTCGCTAGTTTTTGCTTTTTTGGGGGCTTATTTTTTCGGTTTATCGTTTTGGAGATTCAGCAGCAGGTGACCTGAACTCCTCTCTTTCTATCTCAGCTTTATTTTCTTTTTTTTCATTAAATTGGAACAACAGCAAAATTAGCGTGAAGATCGATATGGGTTTCTACATCTCCTCCTTCACCGGTTCATCCTTGATGGAGAGCTAACTTGTTCTCTGGGGTTAGATGAAGTCTTAGTCTTTTTACTTTTGTATTACTTTTAATTTCGGGAAAATTTGTTTGTTACATGAATTGCTTGATTGTGAGAAATACTTTGAAGTATTGTGCGTTAATTGTTTATTCAATTAATATGATTATTGAGCTTGTAACCTTTAATTGTTGATATTGATATTTATAAATTAATTCTTTGTGCTTGTAGCCTTAGGATTAATTAATCAAGCAACAGTATTAACTGAATTGTTAATCAAAGCCTATCTTCCCGATGCTTTAGTTAGATAGGGTTAATACATAATAATTAACGATACATTAGGTCGAGCCTATCTTCCTTATGCTTTAGTTAGATAGGGTCAATACGCAATACTAACAACATTATCTTAGTAGGTTGAAGCTTGTAGCCTAAACCACTACTCCTGTGACAATTAATAATCCCAATTTAAAAGTTAACAAAAAAATAATTGGCTAATGATGGATTCAAAACCCTACGCTCCAATTTAATACACATTCCCGATTAGTAGTAGATTACTTTAGTTTAATTGTCATTTTCTAGATTAATTAACACAAAAATATCTCACTTTTCCTTAAATCAATTTAGGTCATAGATTAAATTCAAGCACTGTTAGTCCCTGTGGTTCGACACCCTGTCGCGCTACACTTCAATTTAGATGTGTTTAGTGGTTAGAGTTAAATATTAAATTTTGATAAACGTAGAAAAATTAGGCAATGTTCGTGATTTTATTTTTGTGATTTTCTTTGATTTTTAATCGTTATTGTCTCTTTCTTTAAAAAAATTAAAAATAAAAAATATTTTCTTTACTTATCTTAAAAAGGTTATTTATTTATATTTTTTATTTTTTATTTATTTATTTGTAAAGCATTATTTATCTTGTGATTTTCGTGTATAGGTTGATTTGGATAGTTTATTATTTGTTTTTGTTTTTAAGTGTTTGTTTTGTTTGTTTTACTAGTTTTAGTTTTTAGTTTTATTTGCTTCTTGTGATTGTTTATTTATGTATAGTCGCCGCTCTTTGTCTCTTGAACTTACTAGATTCGACCCTGAAATTGAAAGGACCTTAAAAGACTTTAGAGCCCAACACTGAGCAAAAACCGCAATAGCCGACGAACAACAACCACGTCCACTAATGGAGTATTTTACTCCCACCACATACACCTCACCTTCGTGCATTAGGTTGCCACCTGTAGCCCATCAGTTCGAGCTTAAGCCACATACCATACAAATGCTTCCTTCATTCTATGGCTTAGGCAATGAGAACCCATACACACATTTGGACAGTTTCATGGAGGTTTGCTCAACCTTCAGGATTCCTAAAGTTAGTGATAATACCATCTTACTTCGCCTTTTTCCTTTCTCTTTGAAGGATAAGGCTACGTATCAGTTAGGAACTTTACCTAGTGGGACGATTACTACTTGGACTCAAATGCAACAAGAATTTCTTGAGAAATTCTATCCCATTAGTAAGACTAACACTGCTAGGAGAGCCATTAACACCTTCGCCAAACTCCCTGCTGAGGAGTTTCACGAGAGTTGGGATAGGTTTTGCGAACTCTTACGCGCTTGCCCACATCATGCTATCCCTAAATGGCAGCTAGTTCAAAATTTCTATTATGGGTTAAATGAAAAGAGTCAACAAACTGTTGATGCCTCATGCAGTGGCAAGTTCCTTAGGAAGAATAAGGACGAGGCCTGGGAATTGTTTGAACATTTGAATGAGAACTCACAACAGAATGCCGCACATGCACGTTGAAATGCTGCTAGGTTAAATATAGGAGAGGTACACGAAATTGCTCACACTTCCATCTTAGATAAGAAAGTAGACTTTTTTGCCTCTTCTGTGGAGCAGCTTACTTCCTTATTTAAGATGACATTGACTCCCTCTACTATGCGCAATATTTCTAATGTTCAAAACATGCATAGTGTCTATTCTTCATGCGCTAGTGTCTCTCATTTTACACAAGATTGCCCCTCTGCTTCACCTTTTGTTGAGTGGTCGGAGGAACAGGTTAATGCAGCCCAAGGATTCTCAAGGAACGATCCGTACTCGAACACATACAATCTGGGCTGGAGAAACCATCCAAACTTCTCCTGGAAGTAAGGAGGAGAAGGACAATTCGTGCCACAGCAACACAATCCACGACCTCAATAATCTGGTATGCCACAACCTCTCGGTTTTCAACCGCAAGGGTATGCTTCTAACTACTCTCAACCTTCTAATTTGAGCTCCAATTCAAACTTCGAAGAGAAGGTCTTGAGTGCGCTGAAAGGTTTAGAAGCTAATTCCCAACTCCTCCACTCCCATACACAATTGATTTCAAAGCTAGAAACCCAACTAGGTCAACTAGCTAACACTTTGAGTAGGAGAGATAAGGGAAGACTCCCTAGCCAAACCGTAGAGAACCCTAGGAACTGTGTGAGGCAAGACAATTATCCTTCCCATCAAGAACAAACAAAGTCTATTACAATGTTAAGAAGTGGGAAGGAGGTTGACGATGGGGTGAGTGCTGATAGTGAAGTACCCATAAGGGGCGAGAGAGAAGAAAAGAGCGAGGAAAGACAGAAGGAGTCCGATGAGTTCATGCACCCTTCTCCCACTCCTAAGACCGCTGATCTTCCTTCCTCATATGTACCGAGAGTGCCCTTCCCCTAAGCTTTAGTTGCACCACATCCAAATGGGAAGGACAAGAAGTGGGAATACATTTTGGAGACTTTTAGGCAAGTAAAAATAAACATTCCCCTTCTTGATGCAATGAAACAGATCATGTTCTATGCAAAGTTTATTACGGACCTTCTGAACCAAAAGAGGAGATCTAGAGCACATCTGCCTAAAAAAAGTATTTTTAGTCGAGCAAGTGAGCTCTATTCTAAAGTGTGACACTCTAATTAAGTACAAAGAACATGGTGTCCCCACCATCACTTGTTCACTTGGAGACTACCCGATTGATAAAGCTTTACTAGACTTAGTAGCGAGTGTCAACATTATTCCTTACTCGGTTTATGAGAAGTTAGGCCTGGGAGAGTTGTAACCCACCACGGTGACCTTGCAATTAGCAGAGAGATCAATTAGGATCCTCCGTGGTGAGCTGACTAACGTGCTAGTGAAAGTAGATAAAGGCTTGTTTCCTGCTAATTTCCTTGTGCTTGATATGGAACCTTCTAGTGATTCGAAAAACCATGTCCCTGTCATTCTAGGTCGGCTTTTCTTAGCGATGGCAAATGCTACCATTAACTATAGATCTGGTGTAATGGACATTAGTTTTGCAAACATGACTATTAGGTTGAACATTTTTAAGGCTTCGTTGTCACCCACTAGTGAGGATGAGTTGGAGTGTTTTTGGGTGGATGTTATTGATGATCTGGTTGACCAAACACTCCCCTCTATCCTAGTTAGTGATTCCCTTGAGCGAGCACTAGTATACAATTGTTCTGATGATTTCGAGATTGAAAATGACATTAGAGAGATGAATGATTTGCTTGAGTTGTGTGCCCCTTTAGAGACTTGTTATTGGTTGTCAAAAGAAGAAGCTTTACCTAAGCTTTCGGATTCCCCTGCTTTGCCTTCCATAGTTTCACCACCCAAACTTGAACTTAAGTCGTTGCCATCTACTCTTAAGTACGCTTTCTTAGGACTCGATGAGACTTTACCTGTGATTATCTCTTCTCAGTTGTCTAGAGAACAACAGGATACATTGATGATAGTGCTTAGTGATCATAAGAGCACCATTGGGTGGTTTGTGGCTGATTTGAAGGGTATAGACCCTTCCATTTGCATGCATAGGATTTTTCTTAATGAGAGTGCTAGACCCACTAGAGAAATGCAAAGGAGGTTAAACCCTAACATGAAGGAAGTGGTAGAGAAAGAGATTATGAAATTGCTTGATGCGGGTATCATTGACCCAATTTCTGATAGTAGGTGGGTTAGCCCTATTTAGGTAGTCCCAAAGAAGTCGGGCGTTACTGTGGTTAGGAGTAGTGATGGAGAGTTAATGCCTACTAGAGAGACCACAGGCTGGAGAGTGTGTATTGACTATTGGAAGCTTAACTCTGCCACTAGGAATGACCATTTTCCTCTACCATTCATTGACCAGATTTTAGAAAGGCTAGCTGGCCAGAGCTTTTACTATTTTCTTGATGGACATTCAGATTATAACCAGGTAGCAGTCTACCCAGAGGATCAGGAAAAAATGACTTTTACATGCCCCTTTGGCACATTTGCCTACCGTAGGATGCCATTTGGTTTATGTAATGTACCCGCTACATTCCAGAGATCCATGATATCTATCTTCTTTGACATGGTAGACAGATTTCTTGAGGTTTTCATGGATGATTTCTCTGTTTTTAGACCTTTGTTTGATGAATGTTTGCAGAATTTAAGGCTTGTGCTAAAAATCTTGTTTTGAGTTAGGAGAAGAGTCACTTTATGGTTCAAGAGGGGATTGTATTGGGTCATAGAGTGTCCAAGAAGGGTATTGAGGTTGATAAGGCTAAGGTAGATCTGATGCAAACTTAACCCCTCCCTCAAATGTGAAGCAAGTTATATCCTTTCTAGGTTATGCAGGTTTCTATAGGAGATTCATTAAGGACTTTGGGAAGTTAGCCAGACCATTGACTAGCTTGCTAGTTAAGGAAATATCATTTGAGTATGATGAGTCTTGCTTAGAAGCTTTCCAAAAGCTTAGATCATTACTTGCGTTAGCCCCTATTATGCAGCCACCATATTATTCTCTCCCTTTTGAAATTATGTGTGATGCTTCTGATTTTGCTATAGGTGCCGTCCTAGGTCAAAGAGTGAACAAAGTGCCTCATGTCATTTACCATGCTAGTAAAACTCTTAATGATTCCCAACGCCATTACACCACCACTGAAAAGGAGTTGCTAGCTATTGTGTTTTCTCTTGACAAGTTTCGTTCCTATCTTTTGAGGTCAAAAGTCATTATCTATTCTGACCATGCTGCATTAAAATATTGGCTTGCAAAGAAAGAAACGAAACTAGGCTTATTAGATGGATTCTTCTACTTCAAGAGTTTGACATTGAGATTAGAGATAAGAAAGGTGCAGAGAATGTGGTAGCTGACTATCTTTCTAGGATTTTTTTTAGCATCATGATCCATCTATTTCAATGCATGACTCTTTTCCCGATGAGCAACTTTTTGTTGTCTCCCATTCACGTGGCCCTTGGTTTGCAGATATTGTTAACTTCCTCGCGGCAGGTGCAATTCCATCTACTTGGTTTAAGCAAGAAAAGGATAGGTTTTACTCCCAAGTAAAGCACTTTTACTAGGATGACCCTGTCTTGTTTAAACATTGTGTGGACCAAATAATTCGTAGATGTGTTCCAGAGTGTGAGTATCATAGCATTTTATCTTTTTGTCACTCATACGCATGTGGAGGACACTTTGGAGGTTGTAGGACTGCTGCAAAAGTCCTACAGTGTGGTTTTATTTGCCTACTCTGTTCAAGGATGCTCACAAGTTTTGTCTTGCATGTAAGCATTGTCAGCGCACAGGCGCAATGACTTGTCAAGACATGATGCCTTTGAACCCCATTTTAATTGTGGAAATATTTGATATTTGGGGTATTGACTTTATGGGACCATTTCCCCCATCTTTTGGGCTTATTTATATACTTTTAGGGGTCGATTATGTGTCTAAATGGGCTGAGGCTATACCTGCTAGGACCAATGACCACAAAGTGGTCATGCAATTTGTCTAGGATCACATTTTTAACCGTTTTGGTACCCCTAGAGCACTCATTAGTGATGGTGGTAGGCATTTCATTCATAGGTCATTTGAGGCACTTCTTAGGAAGTATTCAGTGCATCATAAGATTGCCACCCCCTATCATCCCCAAACTAGTGGTCAAGCAAAGCTTTCAAACAGTGAGATCAAGTCTGTACTTGAGAAAACGGTTCGTCCCGATCGGAAAGATTGGTCTGTTAGGTTGAATGATGCTCTTAGGGTTTACCGTACTGCCTATAAGATCCCACTTTGTATGTCACTCTATAGGTTGGTCTTTGGTAAGGCGTGCCATTCACCGGGTTGAGTTAGAACACCGTGCTTATTGGGCCACTAGGGCTTTGAATTTTGACTTAGGCCAAGCTGGATCTAACCGAATGCCAAGATTTATAAAGCTAAAACCAAGGCTTTTCATGATAAACATATTTTGAGAAAAGCTTATGCTCCTGATCAAAAGGTTTGGCTTTTTAATTCTAAATTGCTTCTTTTTCCTGGCAAGTTGAGGTTAAGGTGGGATGGTCCTTTTGTGGTTAAGCAGGTGTACCCCTCGGGTGCAATTGAGATATGGCACCCAAAAAATGGTCGTGCATTCACTGTAAACGGTCAAAGGCTTAAACCTGTAGTTGAGTTGGATGGCATTGTTGATCGACAGTTTATTGAAGTCATCTCTTTGGTGGACGCCATGATTGATACTTGATCTTTGCTGGATTCATTGCACCTGGCTGAAGGCGTAAAACTTAGCGCTCCTAGGAGGCAGCCTAGGTTTTGTTAATTCTTGTTTTTAGTTTAGTTTTTAAACTAATTAGTTTCTTGGAGACTTGTTTTATCTCTTTTCAGGTTCTTGTCCTTGGTTGAAGAAGTCATATATAAATGTTCACACCGCCTTGTCAGGCTGTATTGCTCTACCTCATCTATTTCTTGTGCTTTAATGATTTATGTTGTCGCATTGAGGACAATGCATGATTTAGGTGTAGGGGTGAGGCTCATTTGCATGTGCTCGTTGTTTGGTCAAATTTTTAAAATTTTGGCATCTTTTGTGCATTTTAAGCGTGCATTATAACTGTTTCACCAAGTTTTCCTTGATCGGCACGTATGTTATGATGGCAGTAGGATTAGTTGTTTATTTCGTTCTCTTAATTCCATGAAGTTAAATGATTCTACTTCATACTTGTTAATGAGTATTGTTGATCGTTGTTGATATTAACGGGTTCTACTCATGCCGCTCACATATTCACTAAGCTCAGGACTTTCATGTTATGGAAAATCTGAAAAATTTGAGTAAACAACCTTATATATCTTGAGTTTTGCAAGCATGCCCTATTGGCTTATCCTAATCCTTACCCTTGATGTTATGTAAAGTAGTGGTTGGTCAATGTCAATTGTAATGATGAAGTACGTGTCATAAAAAAAATTCCAAAAATGGACAGAAAAGAAAGAGGAAACAAAAAGAAAAAACATGAAACGGAAAAAAAGAAAAAAAAAATTGTTTCTTCCAAAAGAAAAGGGCAAAAGGTAAAAAAGAGAAAATTGGTATACATTCATGATAAAGATGTTCATCTTTTGTGCTATATCGAGGTCAAAATATTGTAAAATGGTTACTAATATGCCACTTAAAATTCTCCATGTATGGGCATGTGTTTAGTTGATTCAATGGTGTGGGTGTGGAAAACCTTGATATATTTGTTTGGAAGGGAGAATTTGAGGAGATTTTGTGACATGAAATCCTAATCACTTTTACATGTGCACTTAAATTGCTTGAGTAGTTCCTATTAGTTGATATAAGGTTAATAAAATTTTATGAAGGGTTTTGAAGTTTAATCATCTAAATTCATGGAATTGGAGAATGCTCTAGATAATTTAATCTTGTCTTGAATTATAATATAGGTGTTAATCTCGGAAACCTTGGTGAAGGTTGGGATAGTTGGGGTAGTTGGTCACTGTAGTCTTCATGTTAAATCATATACTTTGCTCGAGGACTAGCAAAGGTTAGGTGTGGGCGTGTTGATGCGTCTCAGATTTACGCATCTTTTAATTGTTATTTTAATTATTTTGCACCTATTTGATTATAGTTCTATACTCATTTTGGCAATTTTTATGTTTAACATGTTTGAAATTCAAGTTCCAAAAATTGTCAAATTTTGGTGCAAATAAGACAAATTCAACGCATAAACAATTAAATCAAGTCAATCGAGATTCAGGACAATAACGTATAAGCTTGGCCCAGCCCGACCCGTCAGACCCGCACCAGCATCACCTGCCCATCGCACCTCCAGCCGCAGGCCCGTTTTCCGCAGCCCAACCGACACCAGCCCAGCATCTGCGTCTTCATCCTCAGGCCTAGCTTCACCCGCGTCTGGCCCATCATCATCTCACTCCTCCACCCCACACCGACACCGCAACCACTAAGCCAAACACACACCACCAGACCACGGCCCAGATCCGGTAGGGCTTAGAGAGGAGGAAGAAGAGTCCGTTTGGGGGGGGGGGGGGGGGGGGGGGGGGGGGGGATGATGATTTAAATTCGCTAGTTTTTGCGTTTTGGGGGGCTCATTTTTTTGGTTTTTTGTTTTGGAGATTCAGCAGTGGGTGATGATAACCTTAAATTTGTATATATTTATCTATATCATTTTAAAACATTTTACTTCCAATTTTAGCACTTTTGCTCGTTTTTGCTCAGTTTTGACTATTTCACCCACTTTATTGTAAAAACTCCAATTTTGTATTAAATCTTGCTAGTTTTATTAATAAGTAAAAGCAAGATAAATAAAAAAAACTTACAAAATAATAACAAAAATTGTATAAAATTACCAAAAATACCTAATTTCCACCCTATTTTACAAGTTTTGCATCAATTTTTGGCTAAAATTCGAGCTTCTATCCTTATTATCCATCTTTTATATCTTGTATAATATAATTAAACATTACTTAAAGCTTGTTTAAGCATAAAAAATCAGAAAAAAAAATTGAAAATATAATTAAACATTACTTAAAGCAGGTGATGCACCTGCTGCAGCAAGCTTGCTTTACAGCCCCATATTTCTTGATTTTTCTACTAAAGTACATTAACCCAAAGCTTAAATAAGTTGTCTAACATCATATTAGCATGTTACTGGAGTATTAGCATATTAGCATATTACTGGAGTTTATGTTATTACTTTGTTGAAGTGTTTATCATTGTTCTTAAATGCTTGATCACCATTTAAGGCCCGTAATGATTCATAATGAAACCGAAAGGAGATTTATGATGATTGCTAAGGTGATAAGCACCACAAATTGAGCGAATGCTAGAAAAAGATTTACCCGATTTGTGTGGTTTTTCTAAGAAAATCATAGAGCTTTTACAACTCTTTTCTTATTTAAATTCATGCACGAAAGTGATGGGTTAATATGTTAAAGAGTACGCTAAATGTTGCTCGAGAGAGAATGTTTAGTAAATCAGGATTTTCAACCATCAACGCACAGTAGCAACTTGAATATCGAGAATAGAAAAGGCCTATTGATGCAACTAAAGTGAAATCGGATGCCTTAGACCTTATTAACTGATAAAAACAACTTAAATCGGCTCATTCTTGTCTAATTTTAGCTTTTACTTTTATTCCATTTTATTTTACTTTATTTCATATCAAAATCCCTAATTTTTTCGACTTTTCAAATAGTATTGAAAACTACTAATTTTGGTAATCACTTAGCAATCCTCGTGGGACGATACTCTATTCACTCTATATTACTTGAAGCGACTAGTGCACTTGCTAGTAAAAATACGCATCAAGTTTTTGGCGCTGTTGCCGGGGATTGTTCATATTTAAGCGATATCAATACCAACTGGTTTTTATACTAATTTGAAAATTGTTAATAATTTGTAAATTTTGTCAATTTTGAAATATAAATATCTTTTTTTTTGTAAGGGAAATTCTAAAAAAAATATATAATAATAATAATAATTTAATAAAAATTCGTATATAAATATTAAAAAAAAAGAAAATTTTTTTTCTTATATTTTGTCCTTAAGTTCATCTTTATTTTGATTTAAGTTTACTTTGTAAAATTTCAAAAGTTAGATTAGATATTTTTCAAAGTTAGGGTTGCTATTCCTAAGTTTTCAAACCTCTCGTAGTATTTTTTTTCTTTTAGAATTTTGCTTCGTTAAATTTTGTGTCATATTTTTTTTTTTCTCCTTTCTTTGTTCTTATCTATTTTCTTTAACTTTATAGTTGTTTATTTTTACTTTGTATGCAACATTTAATTGAAAAGGAAATAACCTATTTTGACCCTAAAATTGAAAAAACACTTCGATTAATTAGGAAAGAAAAAAGAGCTGAAAACATGGCCATTAATACTGAACATGAAGACGAAAGGACTTTGAAAGACTTTGTTGTACCTACTATTATACAAATGATTCAACAGACAATTCAATTTGGTGGTCTATCCAGTGAAGACCCAAACCTACATATCTGTAACTTCTTAGAGATCTGTGATACCTTTAAGCATAATGGTGTCAGTGATGACGATGTGCGCTTAAGGTTGTTTCCATTTTCACTACGAGACAAAGCCAAAGCTTGGTTGATGTCATTACCTCCTGGAACTATCACTACTTGGGATAATTTGGCTCAAAGATTTCTTGCAAAATACTTTCCACCAGCCAAATCTGCTAAAATGAGGAGTGACATCACCTCGTTTGTGCAATATGACTCTGAATCATTGTATGAAGCGTGGGAGCGTTTTAAAGAACTTTTGCATAGGTGCCCACATCACGATTTGCCTACTTGGATGCAAGTCCAAACATTTTATAACGGTTTGGCACCTAATAACCAGACAATGGTAGACGCGGCAGCTGGAGGATCGCTAAACCTCAAAACTCCAGAAGATGCATATGAATTGCTAGAAGTAATGGCTAGCAATAATTATGCAAGAGCAATTGAGCAGAAAAAACCTACGGGGATGTCCAAGCTTGATACAATAACAAAGTTAAATGCTGAGATTGCAATGCTCAAGAAACAGGTAAGTAACATGAACGTAAATGCTATAAATCCTCGTGTACTAACGTGTGAATTTTGTGCAGGGAATGGTTCCAGCATAGAGTGCCAAACAGGAAATCATTTCGCCCCATCAACCCATGAGTACGCTAATTTTATTTCAAATTTTCAAAAAAATAATCCCTATTCCAACACGTATAATCCTAGGTGGAGAAACCATCCAAATTTTTCATGGAATAACTAAGGGATACAAAAACAACTTTTTCAGTCACCTGAAAAAAAGACTGATCCTAAGGAATTGCTCAATAAGTTTATGCATGATACTAGAAGTTTCATGCAGAACACTGAAGCAACTCTTCGAAATCAAGAAGCGAGTATTAGAAAGCTTGAGACCCAAATTGGGCAAATTTCAAATCACCTTTTTGAAAGATCTCAAGGTTCCTCATCCAGTAACACTATCACTAACCCACGAGAGCAAGTAAAAGCAATAGAATTACGAAGTAGGAAAGTTTTGAAAAAACCAACTCAGAAAGACCAACCCATACCAGATGAACAACCCATAATTGACCTGTCCACTGAAACAAATCAGGAAATAGAAAATGAGGAAGGGACAAAAACCCATAACCAAAATGAACCAAAAAGGGCTGAACCTCAACCCTACAAACCAAAAGTCCCATTTCCTCAACGCTTGAAAAAGACAAAAGCAGATGAAGAATTTGCCAAATTTTTGGAAATTTTCAAAAAGTTACACATCAATGTCCCTTTTGCTGACATGTTAGAACAGATGCCCAAATATGCAAAATTCATGAAAGAAATTCTGTCTAACAAAAGGAAGTTGGGAGAATTCAAAACGGTAGCGCTTACTGAAGAATGCAGTGCCATATTACAAAAGAAGTTGCCGCCTAAGCTAAAAGACCCAGGAAGTTTTACGATACCTTGCACCATTGGTTCCATTAGTTTTGATAGAGTTTTATGTGATTTAGGTGCAAGTATAAATTTAATGCCTCTCTCTGTTTTCAGGAAGCTTGGATTGGGAGAAGTAAAGCTGACCACCGTATCTCTCCAACTTGCTGATAGATCAATCAAGTATCCGAGAGGTGTGATTGAAGATGTCCTTGTTAAGGTCGATAAATTCATCTTTCCCGCTGACTTCATAGTGCTTGACATGGAAGATGATCGTGAGATACCTCTTATTTTAGGCTGACCCTTCCTTGCTACAGGAAGGACCCTGATTGATGTACAACAAGGAAAGCTGATCCTAAGGGTACAAGATGAACAGGTAACCTTCAATGTCTTTAATGCCATTCAATTTCCCTCTAACATGGATTCTTGTTTTGAGGTTGATATTATAGATGAGTTGGTCACTGAGACATTCAGGGACACATTTCCCAAGTTGCCCCTTGAAGCGTGTCTAACAAAATCTGGAACCATAGACACAGAAGACCAGTTGATAAGGGAATGTGCCCAACACCTGGAAAGCTTCCAACCTCTTGATTCACACCGCAAAATCAGAGTGGAAGACATTCAAGCAATTGAAATTCAGCAAGGAATGGAAGAAGACGAGCCTCCAAAGCTTGAGCTCAAGCCACTGCCACCACATCTCAAATACGCCTATCTTGGTAGCTCTAGCTTTTATCCTGTTATTATTAATGCCTCATTGAGCAACATAGAACAGGAAAGGTTACTTAGAGTTTTAAGAGAGCATAAATCAGCAATATGATGGACCCTTTCTGATATTAAGGGAATTAGCCCTTCCATTTGCATGCACAAAATTCTCATGGAAGATAGCTTCAAACCTACTATTCAACCTCAACAGCGGTTAAACCCTGCCATGAAAGAAGTAGTAAGAAAAGAAGTTGCCAAACTATTAGATGTCGGGATAATTTATCCTATATCTGATAGCCCATGGATTAGTCCAGTACATGTAGTGCCGAAAAAAGGGGGAATAACTGTAATAGAAAATGGAAACAATGAGCTTATCCCCACTAGGACTGTCACCGGATGGAGGGTTTGCATAGATTATCGGAAGCTTAATGATGCCACTCGAAAGGACCATTTCCCCTTACCATTCATTGACCAAATATTGGAAAAATTGGCTGGCCATTCTTATTACTGTTTTCTTGACGGATAGTTTGGATACAATCAAATTGCCATAGCACCTGAGGATCAGGAAAAGACCACTTTTATATGCCCTTATGGTACATTTACCTATAGGAGAATGCCTTTTGGGTTATGTAATGCTCCTGCAACTTTTCAACGGTGTATGATGGCAATCTTTAGTGATATGGTGGAAAATTTCATTGAAGTTTTTATGGATAATTTTTCAGTCTTTGGGGATTCATTTGATGACTGTTTAGCTAATCTTTCTATGGTTTTGAAAAGGTGCACTGACACAAATCTTGTTTTGAATTGGGAGAAATGTTATTTTATGGTACAAGAAGGAATTGTGTTACGACACATGGTTTCAAAAAGAGGAATTGACGTTGATAGAGCAAAAACTGAAGTGATTGAGCGATTACCACCCCCTGCTAATGTTAAAGGCATTCAAAGTTTCTTAGGACATGTTGATTTCTACAGAAGGTTTATTAAGGACTTTTCTAAGATCGCTAAGCCTCTTTGCAATCTATTGATAAAAGATGTCCATTTTAACTTTGATAGTGACTGCATGAATGCTTTTGAAACCCTGAAAAGAAAATTAGTGACGGCACCTGTAATCATAGCACCTGATTGGACCTTACACTTCGAGCTTATGTGCGATGCTAGTAACTATGCGGTAGGGGCTATCTTGGGACAAAGAAGGAATAAAATTTTTCATGCCATTTACTATGCTAGTAGAACTTTGAATGAAGCACAAATTAACTATGCAACCGCCGAAAAAGAGCTACTAGCTATTGTTTTTGCGTTTGACAAATTTCGTTCCTACCTGCTTAACTCCAAGGTAGTTGTTCACACCGACCACGCTGCTCTGAAATATCTTTTTGCGAAACAGGATGCAAAACCAAGACTGATTAGATGGATTTTATTGCTTCAGGAATTTGACTTACAAATCCGGGATAAAAAGGGAACAGAAAATGTTGTGGCAGATCATCTGTCGCGTCTTGAACGAGAGGACGAAAGTCCATCTATCAACGAAAAATTCCCAGATGAAAGTCTTATGATGATAAGTGAAAATCCTAATTGTCCATGGTATGCTGACATTGTTAACTATTTGGTTGCACAGAAACTACCTAAGGATATGACTTACCAGCAAAAGAAGAAGTTCTTTGTTGACTTAAAGCACTATTTTTGGGAAGAACCTTTCTTGTACAGGCATTGTGCTGACCAGATTATCAGAAGATGTGTACCAGAGGAAGAAATAGAGGACATTCTGTACCACTGTCACTCCCTTGAAACCGGAGGTCATTATGGAGGAACTAGAACTGCAGCTAAGGTTTTACAATCTGGATTTTATTGACCAACACTTTTTAAGGATGCTTTTAAAATTGTTAGTAAATGCGATAGATGTCAAAGGACAGGAAATATTTCTAAAAAGCATGAAATGCCCCTAAACAACATTTTAGTTGTTGAATTATTTGATGTTTGGGGGATTGATTTCATGGGTCCTTTCCCTTCGTCATTTTCTAATAGATTTATTTTAGTTGCTGTAGATTATGTGTCAAAGTGGGTTGAAGCAGCTGCTTTTCCAACCAATGATACTAGAGTTGTAGTAAGCTTTGTGAGAAAGAATATCTTTTCTCGATTTGGAACTCCTTAAGCGATAATAAGTGACAGCGGAAAACATTTTCGTGACCACCAATTGAGAGTCCTATTGAGTAAATACGGAGTTACGCACTATGTGGGTGCTCCATACCATCCTCAGACAAGCGGACAAGTAGAAGTTTCAAATCGAGAACTGAAAACTATTCTGGAAAAAATAGTTAGTTCCTCTAGAAAAGATTGGTCGAAAAAGTTGGATGACGCACTTTGGGCATATAGAACAGCATTTAAGACACCAATTGGAATGTCTCCATATCGAATGGTTTATGGCAAAGCATGCCATTTACCAGTAGAGTTGGAACATAAAGCATACTGGGCCATGAAAACCATGAATTTCGACTCACAGGCTGCAGGAGATAAAAGGTTATTGCAAATAAATGAGATGGATGAGTTGAGAAATGAAGCTTATGAAAATGCTCGAATTTACAAAGACCGAACCAAAAGATGGCATGACAAGCACATTTTGAACAAAGAATTCGTAGTGGGGCCAAAAGTTTTGCTATTTAACTCCCGCTTACGACTTTTCCCAGGAAAGTTGCATTCTCGATGGTCAGGACCCTTTATTGTGACCCGTGTTTTTCCATATGGCACCGTTGAGATTCAGGATGAGAAAAAGTGCACTTTAAAAGTCAATGGGCAGCGACCGAAACCTTACATAGATGGAGATCTCGAAACACAGAAAACTTACATTCATCTCCACAACGTCGAATGATCCACTTAGGGAGTCGAGCTAACGACTATAACCAAAAGCACTTCTTGGGAGGCAACCCAAGTGTTTTTATTTTTGTTTATTTATTTTGTCTCACATTTTATTTTAACAGGTATTTCATAAGAAGTTTGGGGGTAGCACAATGTCCACATGCATCATCAATAAGCAATCCTCAAACCGGGGAAGTATCTCTCTCCCACCTGCTCTGTATATTCCTTTCAACATAAAAAAAAAATGTTAAATTCTATGTTTAGGAGTGGGAAAAGCGGTTTTTATGATTTTAAAACATTTTTCGAAAAGTTTTCCAGTCTTATGTTTAAGAGTCGGCTTAAGTGCCTCCCAGAGTTCGGAGCTTTTGTATGGGGATGTAGATAGGGTCGGCCAACATAAAGATTTCTATGCTTTAAGTTTTACTGCATTTTGAATAATAATAATACAATAAAAGCAATATATATATATATATATATATTATCATCATGCTTTTTAGACTATTTTACTACTCTTTCTTAGCTCGTTTACTATAATTTAATTGGAATAACCTAAGAATTGATTGTTTTTATGCTTTAATAGTGAAACAAAAATCTAAGGCATTATCTTGATAAAACTATGATATTTGAGTTCATTTGTTAGCATAGCTGTTTTACCTTTCTTTCTTATTAAAAGATATTCAAATTTGAATAGATTACATTAAGGATTATCATCTTATAATGAGCTTTGAAGGGTTATGCCTAAATCTAAAAGAAAAATATGATATATATATTAAAAAAAAAAAAAGGTAGACAAAATTAAATCTCTAGCACCACTATCTAGCATAAATAAAGATATGTGCTATCCAATATTGAGGGCGTCGCAGTGGTGGCTTCTCTTACTTATGGGTCATCGTCCAGGAGTCGGAGCTTGATTCTCACTGTAGATCAACTCAGGGAAGTCATAGAGAAGGAATCTCAGTGGTGGCTTCTCTTACTTATGGGTCATCGCCCAGGAGTCAGAGCTTGATTCTCGCTGAAGATATACTCACTCGGTAATATTGGAGATATCTCAGTGCTGGCTTCTCTTACTTATGGGTCATCGCCCAGGAGTCGGAGCTTGATTCTCGCTGAAGATAAACTCATGAGCCGAAAGTGACTTGAGCAAATAAGTTCCTCTAGAAAAAAAAATAATTATTTTAGTTTTGGGCATACTTGATAAGATTTGTTATGAGTGGTATGAATTTTTGTCCTCTATACTGTTTGAATGTCTTGAGATTTGAATGAACGGATAAACTTAATTTACTTTTCTAACTTTTGAATCTTGGCTACCTTGGTGATTGATAGATTTTTCCTCAGAAAGGATGATTTTACCTTTAGAGCCTTAAACGTCAACTTTCGGTTATTCATTTCTGAATTAAACTATACTTGCTTTAAACAGTAGAAAAATTCTTGAAAAACATGAGATATGGTGCTGAAATGTTCAGCATTGCTCAGGGACGAGGAAGATTTAAGTTTGGGGGTATTTTGATAACCTTAAATTTGTATATATTTATCTATATCATTTTAAAATATTTTACTTCTAATTTTAGCACTTTTGCTCGTTTTTGCTCAGTTTTGACTATTTCACCCACTTTATTGCAAAAACTCCAATTTTGTATTAAATCTTGCTAGTTTTATCAATAAGTAAAAGCAAGATAAATCAAAAAAACTTACAAAATAATAACAAAAATTGTATAAAATTACCAAAAATACCTAATTTCCACCCTATTTTATAAGTTTTGCATCAATTTTTGGCTAAAATTCGAGCTTCTATCCTTATTATCCATCTTTTATATCTTGTATAATATAATTAAACATTACTTAAAGCTTGTTTAAGCATAAAAAATCAGAAAAAAAAATCAAAAATATAAAAAAATCACAAGTTACAAAGTAGGTGATGCACCTGCTGCAGCAAGCTTGCTTTACAGCCCCATATTTCTTGATTTTTCTACTAAAATACATTAACCCAAAGCTTAAATAAGTTTTCTAACATCATCTTAGCATGTTAATGGAGTATTTGGGCGGTGGTATGAAGAGGAAAAGCAAGATAATTGGTTGAAAAGGTGGCTAGGAGGTCACAATGCAGCTGCTGCTGAAATTATCCAATAAAGATGAAGTTTGAGCTAATTTTGGGCGGTGCAGCTAAAAGGAAAATATAAAATAACTTCATTGATGCATCAACCTCAATTTCAACCAATTATGATCAAGATATGGGAGGTGATCAAGCTAAAAATAAAAAAATAATCAGATTTTGCGCAGCAGACTTGCAACTGCCACTGGAAGCTCCAATGGAGGTCGATTTTTGAGATTTTCTCTTAGTTTTTTATTCCAAACTCTACTTGTATAAATAGGGGAGGATTCAGGGAGTAGGATAATCAAGTTTTCAGATCAAAAAACACAAAAAAATCGAGCGAAAAATGGGTGAGAATTAGTCGGGGTTGTGCAGTTAGCACCCCGTTCTGTTTCTGGTATTTTGTTCTGTTTTTGTTATTTTTGTAAGTTTTATCATTTTTCTTCATTATTTCATGTATTTTGATGATTATAATGATTAATATTAAGTTTAACATGAACTAAATTTATTAATCTAAGGCTATAATGTAGCCTAAGTTGTAAAATACGCTCGTTTCTAATTCAAGATATTCAAAGTTTATGTTATTACTTTGTTGAAGTGTTTATCATTGTTCTTAAATGCTTGATCACCATTTAAGACCCGTAATGATTCATAATGAGACCCAAAGGAGATTTATGATGATTGCTGAGGCGATAAGCACCACAAATTGAGCGAACGCTCGAAAGAGATTTACCCGATTTGTGTGGTTTTTCTAAGAAAATCATAGAGCTTTTATAACTCTTTTCTTATTTAAATTCATGCACGAAAGTGATGGGTTAATATGTTAAAGAGTACGCTAAATGTTGCTCGAGAGAGAATGTTTAGTAAATCAGGATTTTCAACCATCAACGCACAGTAACAACTTGAATATCGAAAATAGAAAAGGCATATTGATGCAACTAAGGTGAAATCGGATGCCTTAGACCTTATTAACTGATAAAAACAACTTAAATCAGCTCATTCTTGCCTAATTTTAGCTTTTACTTTTATTGCATTTTATTTTACTTTATTTCATATCAAAATCCCTAATTTTTTCGACTTTTCAAATAGTATTGAAAACTACTAATTTTGGTAATCACTTAGCAATCCTCATGGGACGATACTCTATTCACTCTATATTACTTGAAGCGACTAGTGCACTTGCTAGTAAAAATACGCATCAGGTGACCTGAACTCCTCTCTCTCTCTCAGCTTTTATTTTCTTTTTTTCGTTAAATTGGAACAAGAGCAAAATTATCGTGAAGATCGACACGAGTTTCTACATCTCCTCCTTCACCGATTCATCTTGATGGAGAGCTAACTTGCTCTCTGGGGTTAGATGAAGTCTTAGCCTTTTTACTTTTGTAGTACTTTTAATTTCGGGATAATTTATTTGTTACATGAATTGCTTGATTGTGAGAAATACTTTGAAGTATTGTGCATTAATTGTTTATTCAATTGATATTATTATTGAGTTTGTAACCTTTAATTGTTGATATTGATATTTGTAAATTAATTCTTTGTGCTTGTAGCCTTAGGATTAATTAATCAAGCAATAGTATTAACCGAATTGTTAATTAAAGCCTATCTTCCCTATGCTTTAGTTAGATAGGGTCAACACATAATAATTAACAGTACGTCAGGTAGAGCCTATTTTCCTTAAGCTTTAGTTAGATAGGGTCAATACGTAATACTAACAATATTATCTTAGTAGGTTGAAGCTTGTAGCCTAAACCACTACCCGTGTGACAATAAATAATCTCATTTTAGGAGTTAACGCAAAAATAATTGGCTAATGATGGATTCGAAACCCTAAGCTCCAATGTAATACACGTTCCTGATTAGTAGTAGATTATTTAAGTTTAATTGTCGTTTTTTAGATTAATTAACACAAAATATCTCACTTTTCCTTAAATTAATTTAGGTCATAGATTAAATTCACGCACTCTTAGTCCCTGTGGTTCGACACCCTCTCGCCCGACACTTCAATTTAGATGTGTTTAGTAGATAGGGTTAAATATTAAATTTTGATAGACATAGAAAACACATCACAGGTCATCACCGGGCAATAATTTAGCTATTGTCTAGGCTCTATGTCAGAAAATCACGAATCCATGGAAGGTTGTGAACGCGATTTAGGCTGCTAAGAACTATCTTTCTTCCAACAAAGATTGTAATTTCGTCGCTCATGTCATGAATGTAATCAAACCAAGGCCTAACAAGCTAAACTGAGGGATCGACTTACATATTCCGTTGACAATTTGCTCCTCGCTTGAGCTTTAAATAATTATGACGATACATTAGGAAGTATTTCAAAGAACTCCTAACATTCTGCCTTACCTTTATTAAAAACTGTTAATAATAAAGAAGGAAAAAAAATACAATACAACAACAACAACAATAATAACAGTCCCAGTGCCTTGCGGCTCCCGCATAACGCAAGGTCTGGGGAGGTGATGTACGCAGCATTACCTCTTCCGGCAGGAAATGAGACTGTTTCCGGGGACCCCCAACTTGAGAAAAAAATACAATAGACAACCTAAATATTGGAATCAATCATCCATAAATATGAAAAAGTAAACAAATAAAATATAAACCAGAGTCCCATAAGAAATATGATTAAAATAATTCTTTAATAAGTAAAAAAGAGGATGAAATACAAACAAGGGTATATACTAATAGAAAAGAAGTTTTCCTTATTCAAAACCATCTAATTTTAGGTGCAGTTTCGAAAAAATTATCTAATTTTTTTAATTTTTTGATGTCATACCTAAACTGTCCAAAATTTTTCAATGTCACATATTAATGTTAATGCCATTAACATCTGTTTGCTGACGTGGCGTTTAAAAAATAATCTTTTAGATATTTAAAAACTTTTTAGGTATTTCCAATAGTTTTAAATATTAAAATATTTTAAACTTATTTTAGATGTAAATTTAAAATTTTTAAAATTATATTCTCTTTTTATCAAAAGATACATCAGCAAAAACTAATGGATATTAATGACATTAACATTAAAGTGTAACATTAAAAACTTTTAAAAATTTTAAGTATAATATTAAAAAATTAAAAAATACAGGCAATTTTGTTTTTTAAACTGCACCTAATTTTTATGTAATTTTTAGTTTAAAAAAAAAAAAAAACCAATAGAATATATAGATATCCATGTAGTGGCATGTGGAAGCCAGGCAGAGTCTATAAATAGGTCAAACCAAACATAATTGAGCCACAAGCTAACATTTTCTTAAAGAAGTCAATATAAAATGGCAAAGAAACAGTGAAAAGCATCGCCTACATTCACGCAAATACATAAAAGATCAGCAAAATTAAATGAACACAAAATGGTCACTAAATAAAGAGAGGGGGTGATTGCATTTAGCAAATTTTTCATCTCTCAAAACATTTTAATTTTTTCTGGTATTATCATTATTTACCAGTAAAACAATTGTATTTTCCAAATGCTTCTTCATATTCTGTTTTGCTATCTGTAATCCTTTTGTTTTAGGGAAATTATGAGCAGGGTTCGTGTGAATTCTTCTCCTGATCTTCTCCCTATGTCGAGTAGCAGTTCTGAAGATTTCAGCTTAGAAGGTAATCTTTCCTTTCGTTAATCGTAATCATTAATTTTTTTCCCTCGATAGTTCCCTTGGATCCCTGTTGTCAAAGAACAAACTATTCAAAAGTTTAATCTCATGGTGTAAGGCTTGAGAATAGTTTCATACTCTAATCTGCCCCCTCACACGAATACTCATTGGGCTTGCAACGTGAATAATGTAGCCACTCACCTCATACCTTGTGTTGAAATTATCTAATATTGATAACCCGGATGGTGGGATTCAAACATGAACCAGTGGCCTATGAGTCAACGCAATTCCGATGTTATGTCAAAATACCAACTACCTCAAAAGTTCTATTGACGGGTTAAGGCTCAAGAATGATTTTATACTCTAACACCTATGTATGTTAGATTTGCAACAATTTTGGTTCGGCTGGATCATGAAACTGGGTTAAGGAATAAGATTTTGACTTCTCAATTAACTTTTGTGTGATATCTTGTGTTGTTTTCTTTAGGTGTGTCCACAAATGTCAAGCTATTATTAAAGCTAATACAAGATCATCAAGAAGCAAGCCATAGAGTAAATGATGATAGGAAGGCCCAAAGGCTAGCTGGGATGATGACCATCCTTGATGATGTCAAAACAAGGCTAGAAAAATCACAATCAGCAGGAAAAAAGAAGAGCAGGGCAGAGCTAAGGCGGTGTCACACAGATCTAAAAGCGAGCCCAGTGCCTGTCGATCCACACAAGAAGAATGACACGACCCTTGTGGATGAGAAGGACAGGTTAAGGAGAGAGCTTAGCATTAGCTTTGCGGCTCAAAAGAGGCTCGGAGTCATGTGTGCAAGCTTGGGGAGAGAAAAGGAGATCATTGCTAGAGAATTGAGTAGGAAAGTGCAAGAGCTCAATGGCTTGGAGGAGCTTGTTAGTGACATTAGAGCTCAAAATGAGAAGTTGTCTAGAAAGGTATTGAAAGATAGGGTAAAAATGAGCCAATTTCAAGCCATAGTAAGCTGAGTTCAAGCCTAAATAAGTATAAATGAACCCAAGTTAAGCATAAATGAGCAAATAGGGTATAGTTTTTTTAGAGCTCAGTGGCCCGGTTCGAGCTCATTAGGATATGAGCCGAGACTCTCCATTTGGGGTGAGCTCCAAATCCAGCCTTAAGCTTGATGATGTCAAGCTCAGCTCAAGTCATTTTGTAACGCTATTGTGAGAATTTCTTATGGCCTTTAATTTAATGAGTATGTATATAAAGTTGAGGAATACGCTCCAATGGGTTTTAGTCAAACCTAGGGCACAACCAAAAGGAAGATGAGCGAAAGCTCTAAATGCCGGATTGAGGATAGAATAAAGGTCTCAATGTTAGATTGAGAATCGAACCAATTTAAAAGATTTACTTCTCTTAGACAAACTCATCCTGTTATTTTTAAGTTTTAGTCCATACAAATTTTTAGATTTTAAAAACATAATTACTCTAAATATGGATCGTAACTATAGTCTTGTAAAGAATTAAACCAGGGACCAAGAACTAGACTCAATAGCAATCGATCTCCTCCAAGACCAAATAACCCAATCTAGTCATATCTTTTTCTCCAAAATGATATTTGACTCCCTTGAGTACAATGTTCTCTTCTTGTCACAACTTCAATACAAGGATTTCTTTCTAGATTAATGTAGAAAATCCTTAACAGGTACAGACTTGTGCAACAGAGCATAGGGAGAGGAATAGTAGTGCAGACGGAGAAGCACATGTTAATTTTTCAGCTCTCCAAGACAGGAACTTGGTGCTCTCAGAACAACTGGTTAAGTCACTAGACAGTTGCAAGGCCTTGAAAAGAAGAGCAAAAGAGGCACAAGAAGAAAATGTAAGCCTATTAGAGACCATGGAGGAGTTAAGGATTGATGTTGAAGCTGGGATCAAATGTGCGTCTGGTTTAAAGCAACGCGTTGCAGCAGCACATACGGACACTGAAGGACTAGTGGGAATTGAAGAGGAGATTGAAGCATTGCAGAGTCACTTGGAGAGCCTTCATATGAAGGTTTCAAAGCACAAGAGAAAAGAAAGCAGATGAAGAATTTTGAGTGTTGAGAATACCATCTTGCAAATATTTTTTTATTTAAGTATTATTTTGAGAGGGTAAGAGCATGAAAGGTGTGTTCAGTGTTTTAAATATTTTCCGTTGATTGAAAAACAAAAAGAAAAAGGTTGAAAAAAAGATAGTTTCGGTGTGTAGATAGAGAATTAGTAAATTTTATGTATTCCTGTATACTTGTACAAAACCCAAATCATATTTGCCCTAGGGGTGTGTTCGGTTACGTTATAGTTTAATTTATTGGAATTTAGGCTCCGTCTATTTTGGCAGAAAAGTAGATTTTATGAAGTAATTTTCTCATTTTCTGTTTTTTGTCGCGCATTTAGTAACGGAAAATGTTTTCCGCCCATTAGGGGGAAAATGACTTCCCTTTTAAAACGAGGGAAGTCATGATTCTAAGTGGCACAAATACTTCATGGTAATCATTATGCGAACCTAGATTGAATTGAAATAAATCAGACTAGACCGTAGACATTTAGCATCACAACATCGGACAAGAATTGGACTGAATAATTAAACGACGCTTACATATTACTTGTTATGTTGCAAAAAAACAATTCTAATCAAGTTTAATTGCTATATAATATTATATAGGAAAATTATCAAGATGTCCTGATATTTTAGCATTTATTATATGATACTATGAAGTTTCAATAATATACAATGATGTATCTTGAAGTTTAAATTTTTTTCCCATAAATCAGGTATCTGTTGCCAAAATTTAGTGGATTTTAAATGAAAATTGTTAACGTGGAACATGAGTTCAACAGTTTATATGTGTCCTCTATAATAATACGATAATTTATTTTGTCCGAAAATGCTAACATGACACTTTTTTTATAATATATAATTAATTTTTGTCAAGACGCAGACAACCTTTTGGTAATATGGTCATAGACTCGTTTTTTATGTCACATCAGTTTTTTGGTAGAAATTAGCCGAATTTTAATGAAAATTCACCAGTTTTTAACATAGTGTACACGTATACTTATATTTTCCTATAATAAGATGTAAAATGATTGGTACAAAATATATATATATTTTAAACATATAGAAGACATCACAATGTGGAATTAAGTTTTTCTTTGAAACAAACAACGGACTACCTCACTCAGATTTTATATTTCCCAAGAAAACTTTTTTCAAATAAAAATTAATTCCTAGAATTTACTTTTCCATCAAAATAAATGGAGCCTTATTGATGAATTAGAAATTAAAAAAATATAAATTAATTTTTTGAGATGGAATTAAGACTTACAAGAATTTCATATTCTAGATCTTTTATTTAGATGTAGAAGTCAACAATATTTATTAAATATCAAAAAGACCCCTCCAACCAAAAATGCTCTATGTCAGCGTGAAAAAAAGCCACAAAAATTTTACGAGAACTAGGTGCTTAGGAACTAGTTTCTTGTTAACGACAAACTATACCCTAATCGTGGCATTTTCGTGCACCCCCTTCTCATGTCGTGTAGCATTACTCCCCCCGAACTATTGGTCAGTATCAAAGTGATCCCCCAACTTCTAATTTCATCAAACACACCCATGAACTATTGGTTAAAATTAGTGTGACCCCCAACTTCTAATTTCATCAAAAACACCCTCGAACTATTAACTAAAATCAAATTGACCCCCTAACTTCTAATTTTATCAAAGATACCCCAAACTATTAATTAAAATCAATTTGACCCCAATATTTATGTTTTTAAAATATTCAAAATAACTTATTTAAATATCTAATTTGTATACTCAATATCATGATAAAAAAATTATTAAATTCTAAAAAATGATATAAAATTATTTTTTTATAAACTAATTATTTTTATTATGTATATAATAAAAAAATAAATAAAAGACTATTTTAAACATTTGGGTTCCTTGGTACATCAGGATGGTGAAGTTGACAAAGATGTCGATAAACAAATCAAATAGGCTAACATAAATGAACGATGGTCTCTGCGATACTATGCGATAGAAAGTTCCCGTAAAAGTTAAAGGGAAAATACCAAAACAGCAGTGAGACTGGCTATGTCATACGGCGCTAAGTGTTGGCTAGCTAAACGGTACCATAGGCAAAAGCTAAAGGTGGTAGATATGAGGATGTTGCGATAGATGTGTGGATACACAAAGAAGGATAGAATTAGAAATGACGTTATAAGATAAATTGGGTGTGGCTCCAATAGAAGATAAGTTGAGGGAGCAAGGTTTACGGTGGTTTGGACACGTTAGGAGGAGACCAACCACTGCCCTTACTAGGAGATGCGAACAACTCCATACTACACACAGGAGGAGAGGGAGAGGAGACGATTCGATAGGACCTCAACCACCTATACCTGACTAAGGAGATGGCCTTAGATAGAGCTTAACAGAGGGCTAGCATAGGTTTAGACGATATAGTGGGTTACGGCTAGAGTAGAGGGGCACAACTAAGTTAGTCTTACCACCCTTAGGCTTGTATGTATGCCAGTTTGCTTATAGTTGCTACTTGCTACTTGTTTTTACTGTGCGCTGTTGATCGCTTGTGCTTAATGCTTGTACAGTGTTTTGTGCTTTGCAGTGCTATGTGCTTTTATGCCAGCTACTTGGTTCCTTATTGCTATTATTGCGTACTGCTCGGTGCCTACTATTGCCTATTTCCTATTGTTGCTCTATGCCTTTCCGTATTGTTGTTTGCATGCTTTCTAGGTCCGGGGTCCTCGAACACAGCCTCCTTTTAGAGTAGCACCCTGCAGGGGTAAGGCTGCATTCATCCCACCCTCCCAGATCTTGTAGAGGTGGGAGCCCTTGAGGCATTGGGTTTATTGTTTTTGTTGTTGTATAATATAAAAAATAAATATATTATTTAATAATTAAAATTTACTAAAAGAAATTTCAATAGTTAAATATATTTTTTAGTAGTTAAAATTTTTTAATATATTTTTGGGTTATTTACACGAAAGTTTCATGCACTTACCCATTGTGTCAATTTAGTACTTTTACTTTTAATTTTCAATTTGTCCTTGTATAATCAAATTGTGTCAACTTAGTTCTATAGTGGGAATTGAAGTTAAATTAACGGAATTTATCTAAAATGCAAATGACTTGATATAAATCCATCCACTAACTCAATTTAAACTCACCCATTATCTGAGCATTAAAAATGTCACCAACTCGATGCTAATTTTACTCTAGAGATTAAATTGACACAAAGTAAATAGTACGGGATTAAAGTGACGCAATTTAAAGTACAAGAACTAAATTAACACAATAGATAAAGTAAAGGGACGTTTCTTGTAAATAACCCAATATTTTTTATTACCCGATGCTGCACAAGGAGATGACAATTCAAATTTTTTTCTTTAGTAAAATTTTTATAAGCGGAAGTCTTTTCCAGAAACTCCACGTCCTCTTGGATTAAGCTTAATGCCCAAATAATTGAAATTGCGCTCCAAGGGTAATTACCTTCTCAGAATGCAGGGCTCGAGACGCCATTATCTCGTCCTGATAAACCCTCGAGCTCGAGTTCACTTCACCCCTCAACCATCTCGAGCCTCAAGTGGATGAACCCCTCGTCAAGGGTAACTACCTTCTCCAAATGCTGGACTCGAGATGCCATTAGATTAGTACTTAAAGGCTTGACTTCCCTCGAGAAGACCCTCACGTGCTGACCGTGTGGCCCTTTATCCAAAATGGCGTCATCTTAACTCCCTCGAAATTAGGGTGTAAGCAGCCACAAAACATCATTATAATGGGGCATAAAACATATAAAAATAAGACACGTCAGGTACCTTTCTTTCCTCAAAACTCACAAAACCTCAATTTAGTATTTATGGGGAAGTGTATTTTAGTCTTCCTTGATAATGAAAAAGGAAAAGGGGAAAAAAAATTTAAAAAGTAATTAACTATATGTTAAAGAAATTGTTTTTTTAATATTTTGCTCTTTATTTTAAAAAAAAAAAAGTATTGAACACTCATATAGAAATTAATTTAGATTTGAAAACCATACAAGAATTAATTTGGAATACAAACGAGAGGAATAAATTTGGCATTGCCAAGGAAAATAATAGTGTTAAAATATGGGGCTGTTTACTTTTCAGTACCTTGATATTTGTGAAAATAAAAAAAGGCACATAATCTGTCCATTTTATTTTTTTGTACTTTTGTTTGCATTAATCAATAAGACCTTCTGCGACGAGATGACATCATTTTTCTAGAGAAAGCAAACGTAGTAGGTCAGTTTATCTACCTAATAAGTAAGTTGACAAAAATACCCCTAACATTTTGCATTTTAAAATGAGTCATAAAAGGTTGTTGTTTGGTACAAATTGCATCCAAATTATATGTTTCATTGTCCTGGAGAATAGAAGAATAATCATGGCGTCAAAGTGCAAATAGCACCCTTTAAAGATAAGGCTATGTACATTTCACCTCCTTAGACTCTACCGTGGAGAGAGCCTTTATAAGACATTGGGTTGTTGTTATTTTTGTACTTTATTGGTTAGTTAAAGAGACATGTAAAGTGACATATCATGTCAGCTTTCTCTTAGAAAATAATGTCATATTACTGGAGAGAGCCTATTTATTAATACGAACAAACCTAAGGTATTTAAAAGATAAATAAAAAAGGCTAGGGATCTTTTTATTGTTTTTACATACGTCAAGGTACTAAAAATTGAATGACCCTAATTTTTAACGGTATCATTATCCTTGTTAATGCTAAATTTATTTCCTCAATTGTACAATTCTAAATTAATTCTTACATGAGTGTTCAATGCTTTTCTTTTACTATTAAATAGTTAAACACTAAAAAATTATTTGAGTTATAGTTCAATACTTTTTGAATTTTTCCTAACAAATAAGATGAAACTATAAAAACTTATAAAAATTATTATATTTGTGTATTTTCTAATTTTAAACTCAAACTATTTGAAAAAGTTTTTTTTAAAGAAAATTTCTCATGCTTTATATTTTGGAGTTTCTTTCAAATTTATTTGAAAAAGTAGCTTTCTTTAAAATTTTTATGAAAAGTAGTTTCTTGAACTTTTGTTTTCTTCAAAATTTCTTTTAAAACAAGTAATTTTTTCTATAGTATTTTTGTCCAAGCTGTTTTAGCTTCAAATATTTATTAATCTAATTTGAAATTTATTTCTGTTAAAAAATTATTCTGTTTTATGCTATATATATTTTTAAATTGTGAAAGATTTTCTATTTTTAAAATAAAAGAAAAAGAAAATTATACAATTCACCAATTATAATATATATATATTGTAAAACTAGGGACAAATTACACTCAAAATGAAGAGAATAAAAAATTAAAAAAAAACCAAATATGCTTGAAGAAAAGTATCAGAAACAGAGAAATATTATTTTTATTCCTTTTTCCTCTCAATTTTCCTCTCAGCTGTCTCTCCTTCATTTCCTTCTTTCAATTTTGTTTTCCCTTTTTTTGTGTTTACACATGTACATATATAGGACAGGGGGGTTTTGATTAGTCATCATTAAGATGACACGTGTCTCCAATACCCATTTATATATGTATATGTACAAATACGTAAATAGGTATTTTACATAATTTTTAATTTTCTATGATATTTAATAATATCCAAACTTGAACATAAAAATTATACCTAAAAAATATTCAATATTTACAACACTCCCCCTTTGGATATGTTCCGTTATAACAGGACATAACACTCTTGAAAGTGTATAGCGTCCAATTTAAATATGCCAGCGTCCTTAAAACCATGCCAGGAAAACCCAGGGGGGAAAAAACTATAGCAAAGGGAAAAAGAGTACAGCTCGTATTTAACCCCCCCCCCCCCCCCCCCCCCCCCCCCCTCATGTGAACATATTAATAAGGGGCGTTTCTGAGTCGATGCATACCAATCTTATGAACTAGTTTCTCAAATGTTGTTGTTGGTAATGCTTTCGTGAACAAATCTGCCAGGTTCTCACTTAAGCGAACTTATTGAACATTTATTTCACCCATCTCCCGAAGCTCATGTGTAAAGAAAAACTTTGGTGAAATATGTTTAGTTCTGTCGCCTTTATTGTACCCACCTTTGATTTGAGCAATACATGCAGCATTATCTTCATACAGTATCGTTGGACTCCCCTTGATCTTTGGAAGACCGCATTCCTCTTGAACGTATTGAATAAGGGATCTTAACCATAAACATTCCGTACTTGCTTCATGAAGTGCAAGTATTTCAACATGATTTGAAGAAGTTGCCATTGTTGTTTGCTTGGTAGATCGCCAAGATATAGCAGTGTCACCATAGGTAAATAAGTATCCTGTCTGTGAATGACTTTTATGTGGATCAGAAAAATATCCTGCATCTGCAAATCTAACCAATCTCGGATTTGATTGTCTCTGATAGTATAATCCCATATCAGATGTATCACAGAGATATCAAAAGATATGTTTAATTCCGTTCCACTGTCTCCGAATAGGCGTTGAGCTATATCTTGCTAATAAATTAACCGAAAAGGCTATATCTGGCCTCGTATAATTAGCAAGATACATCAGTGCACCTATTGCACTTAACTATGGCACTTCAGGGCCAATAATTTCTTCATCATCCCCTCGAGGTCGAAAAGGGTCCTTATTTACATCAAAGGACCGGACGACCATCAGGGTGCTCAACGGATGTGCCTTGTCCATATAAAAACGTTTAAGCGCTTTTTCTGTATAAGCAGATTGATGGACTAGAATTCTATCAAATAAGTGCTCTATTTGCAAGCTAAGACAATATTTTGTCTTTCTGGGATCTTTCATCTCAAACTCTTTATTTAGATATGCAATAGCTTATTTAATCACTTTAGGCATTCCTATGATGTTTAAATCATCATGCAATGATGGAAAATTCAAAATTTAATTTCTTAACAAAAACACATGGGCTAATGAGATTGTTAACATATCTTTCTTCCAGAAGGCACGTATTAAGATGATTGTACCACATTTGCTCTGATTGTTTCAATCCATACAATGATCTTTGTAATTTGATTGAACACAGCTCCCGAGGTTTGAATTATATGCTTTTGGCATTTGTAGCCCTTTGGGGACTTTCATATAGATTTTATTATCAAGTGATCCATACAGATAAGCCGTTACCACATCCATAAGATGCATGTGGAGTCTTTCAGAAACTACCAGGCTTATTAAAAATCTGAATGTAATTGCGTCCATTACAGGTGAATATGTCTCTTCATAGTCAATTCCCGACCTTTGTGAGAAGCCTTGAGCTACAAGTTGTACTTTATATCTTACCACTGCATTCTTTTCATTTCTTTTTCACACAAAACCCACTTGGAGCCTACAGGTTTCGTATTTTCAGGCGTTTGGACTACAGGTCCAAAAACTACATGTTTCGCAAGTGAGTTTAACTCCGCCTGTATTGCTTCTTTCCATTTTGGCCAGTCATTTCTTCTTTGGCATTCTTGAACAAATTTAAGCTCAAGATCTTCACCTTTTGTGGTTAAATTAGTAGCCACATTATATGCGAACATTTGATCAATAGTCATTTTATTTTGATTTCATCGTATGCCAGTAATAGCATAGTTTATCGAGATTTCTTCATTCTCGACATTTTCACAATTTTCAAGTATTTGATACCCTCGAGGAGCCATTTCACTCTCAGTTTCCTTTTCTTAGATTTGCATTTGTATCATTTCAGAGGGTTTTCTCTTCAGAAGTTTTAATAAAGGAGCCAACTTGTTTATGTTGCTCTCTTTTCTTTCTTGGGTTCTTATCTTTAGAACCAACAGGTCTATCATGCTTCTGGTGTGCATTAGATGTACTTGCCAATGTCATAGAAGACTGTTTGTTCGGAATATCAATTCGAACGGGGCATTCATAGCTGGGACACGTGACTTGGTCACTCTTTTCGTATCAACGAATGCATCTGGTAATTTGTTCGCAATATTTTGTAAATAAATAATCTTCTGGACTTTCATTTCACATTGATTCGTACGTGGATCAAAATGTGATGCGGATGATGCATTCTATACAATTTCACGCTTTTCCAGCTTTAGTTTTTTTTTTTCTCCCCAATTCTAGGAGCATTGTTTCGTCAAATTTGTAATTTGCAAACCATGCAGTAAAAATATCTCCAATCAATGGTTCAAGTTATTTAATAGTTGACGGGGATTCAAACCCAACGTAGATTCCCAGTCTTCTTCGTGGACCCATCTTTGTGCGCTGAGGTGGAGCAATTAGAACATACACCATGCAACCAAAATTTCGTAGATGGGATATATCTGGTTCTTAACCAAACACGAGTTGCAATAGGGAGTACTTATGATAAGCAGCTGGCCTAGCACGAATAAGTGCTGCAACATGCAATATAGCGTATCCCCATACAGAACTAGGCAGCTTCGTTTTCATGAGCAATGGTCTAGCAATTAGCTGCAGACGTTTAATCAGAGATTCTGCAAGACCATTTTGTGTATACTGGTGAGCCGCAGCATGCTTAACTGTAATTCCAATTGACATACAATAGTCATTAAAGACTTGGGATGTAAATTCTCCTGCATTATCAAGACGGATCTTCTAGATTGCGTAATCTGAAAATTGAGCCCGTAATCGGATTATTTGTGCAAGGAGTCTCGCAAATGCCATGTTGCAAGTAGATAATAGGCAAACATATGACCAACGTATTGAGGAGTCTATTAACACTATAAAATATCAAAATGGTCCACATGAATGAATAATAGGCCCACATATGGTTCCTTGTATTCTTTCCAAAAATGTGGGATATTCAATCCCTATTTTAGTTGGGGATGACCTAGTAATTATTTTGCCTTGAGCACAAGCGGCACATGAAATCTCATCAGGTAAAAGAATCTTCTGGTTCTTTAATGAGTACCCATGAGTACTTTCAATGATTTTTCTCATCATCATTCACCTGGATGGCCCAAACAGTCATGCCACAAGGTGAACGTTTTGTGATTTGTTAACTTCTGGTTAACCACTGTATTTGATTCAATCGGGTTAATATGAGTATAATATAACCCAGAAGAAAGTGCTGGCAATTTTTTTACTATTTTCTTTCTTCCTGAGGTAAGCGATGTAATATAAAGATATTCTTTATCACCCTCATTTATAGTTTCAATGTGATAACCATTGCGACCAATATCTTACAAATTGATCAAATTTCTTTATGATCTGCTGGAAAACAGAGCATTGCTTATGTTTAGTTTTGTTCTTTTAGGGAACATAGCATGTGCTCTTTCGGAGCCTTTAACCAAATTTGAAACACCCAATATTGTATTAATATTTGCTTTAGCTAATCGTAGCTGAGAAAAATATATTTTGCTTTTGAGGATAATGTGTGTTGTTGCACTGTCTGCTAGACATAAATCTCCATATTTGATCAAATCCATGTTTCTTCAAATATAAAATACATATGTATTAGTGTGTCTCTATTTAAAATTACAAAAGTGTAATGAATAAAGTATTTCAAAATAACTTGAATATAATAACACTTTTAATTAAACAAGTCTGGAAATAACTCATTAAGATAAAGTATTAAAACGTAATATTACATTAATTTACAGACACCATTATATTACAAGTAAACCAAACTTTAGTTTAAAAAAAAAAACATAACTGAAAGACAAAAACATTAGTCCAGTATAACATTTCCATTCGTCTATCAGATGATTAATTCTTCCACTAGCATCCTCAAAGAAATTAGAAATATCAAGATGCGTCACATCAAGTGGAGTATGATCTTCAGCGAAATTTGTTTCTGGGAGCTTTTCTTTTCCTTTCAATATGCTTGATATAGCTTTACCATATGGTCAAGCATACGACAGGTATGCGACCAGTGACATTTTGTGCTACAATGGTAACAATTCGTTTCAGCATCTTTTGACAAATTTTGCTTATAGGTCTTCTCCCCTTTATTTTTCTCTTCATTTTTGCCGGACCTCTTGAGTTTTGGTCCAAATTGATTACATTGTCCACAACTGCGACTGCGTCCACGACTACGGCCATGTCAGCGACCACGACCATGGCCACGGTTATATGTATCATTTTCATGGGATATAGCATTCACTTCAGGGAATGGCTCTGACCCAGTTGGTCGTGACTGATGATTTTGTATTGACAATTCATTGTTTTGTTCAACAACAAGAAGACATTAAATTAACTTTGAGTATTTTTTAAAATTTCTTTCTTAATATTACTGCTGCAGGAGTATGTTTGAGACATGAAAAGTCGAAAATGTTTTTTCCTACATATCCTCCTCAGTAATATTCTTACCGCATAATTGCAGTCGGGAGGTAACACTAAACACTATAGAGTTATACTTGCTTATAGTTTTAAAATCCTGCAACCGTAGATGAATTCATCTATAGCGAGCTTTAGGAAGGATCACATATTTCTAGTGATCAAACCTCTCCTTTAAATTAAACCAAAGGACAAGCGGGTCCTTTACAATAAGATACTCGGCTTTCAATCCTTCGTGGATATGATGCCTAAGAAATATCATTGCTTTTGTACAATCCTGTATATCCTTTTTAATTGTATCTCGGAGATTTACAGCATCATGGTTAATCTCAATGTCAAGGGTCTAGGGCAAATAATTCTTGCTACTTAGATCAAGAGCAGTAAACTCAAGCTTAGTTAGATTAACCATTAAAAATCACAAAGGTTAGAAAATAAAAATTTTACCTCAAGCTTTTGATAATCCTTAGCTTTGCTAGAGACTCGTGCTGATAACATGTTGTAAAAGTAGGGACAAATTATACTCAAAAGAAAGAGAATAAAAAAAAAATCCAAATATGCTTGAAGAAAAGTATCAGAACCAGGGAAATATTATTTGTATTCTTTTTTTTTCTCTCAATTTTCCTCTCAGCTCTCTCTCCTTCATTTCCTTCTTTCAATTTTGTTTTCCCATTTTGTGTGTTTACAAGAAGTGTGTGTACATGTATGCATATAGCACAAGAGGGTTTTGATTAGTCATCATTTAAGATGACATGTGTCCATTTATATATGTATATCTACAAATATGTAAATAGGTAATTTACATAATTTTTAATTTTTTATGATATTTAAAAATATCCAAACTCAAACATAAAAATTGTATCAGAAAAATATCCAATATTCACAGCAATATACTTTTTTACAGTAATACATCATTTATGACTTCAAACATCTACACAAGGCACGACTTGTGATATCATTAATAGGTAAACATGACTCACAATCTCATAAGAAAGAACTAGTAAATTAAATAAATAAAGACAAATACCAAAGAAACCCACTGAACTGTTGGTTAATATCAAAGTGATCCCCCAACTTTTAATTTCATCAAACAAATCCCTGAACTACTGGTCAAAATTAATGTGACCCATCAATATTTAGTTTCATCAAACACATCCCTGAATTATTAACTAAAATCAATTTGACCCCCTTAACTTCTAATTTCATCAAAGACACCCCCGAATTATTAATTAATATCAATTTGACCTCAACTTTTAAAGTCTTTGAGAGATTTAAAGTAACTTATTTAAATATCTAATTTATATATCTAATATCGTGATAAAATTTACTAAATTCTAAAAAATAATATAAATTTATTTTTTTATAAGCTAATTATTTTTATTTTATATATATATTTGGACGTGGACACCAAGGATTTCCCTCCAATACTGAATTCAGGGCATGTTCGTTGAAGATTTGTGCTCACAGAAGAAAGCATAGTGGCCAAATGTGGGTGGAGTTTTCGAGAAAGAAGGAGCAGCCATTAATTTTTGTTTTCTATAAATAAAGGACTCTATGTCAGTCCAAAGTAGTATATACACTCATAACAAAACTTCTTCAAGTTTTCTTTTACAGCACACTTGTGCTATTTCCTTAGAAGTAGCATAACCTAGCTAGGCATAGCGTAATGTAGATCTCTGTTGTACTTACCATCATAGTAATACAGTTCTCGGGCTTTAGATATGACTTTTCAGTTTTAATCTGTTCCCACAAATCAACGAGTTGAGATTTGAGACTTTAGTTTAACGTTTTGACGGCCAAGGCTTGTCCCTTGATTGAGTTGGTCTTAATATTACTGTCACTGCTTGATAAGTCGGGTGAACATAGGTTCATGCCATTGATTAGGGCTTTGATGACCAAGTCTTGTCCCTTGATTGCATTGGTCCTAACCGAGTGACCTGAATACGGTTTGCTCTATCTTAATCTTGTCAAACCTAAATTCATTTGAGTTATTATAAGTTATGGGTGCCAGGCTTCAAAACTTGATTGACTCGGGCTTATAATTGGATTGCTGAGATCTGGAGTTTGTCTCCACCCTAGTTTTTGACTTTTAAGTGTACAAGGAAAGGTGTCTGTGGGCCCTGCTCCGCCACTGTAACTGCTACTTGAGTTAAATCTATATCCTTTTAATTTTCAGTCATAAAATATGTAAAAAATCCACAAAAAACATTTAGCAAAGTCTTCTTAATGAAGCGTAAGAAAAACTCACAGTATAACCGAAGTCAGATACACCAATATATCACAACCTTTTCTCTGAAAACGGTGAGTAGTTGAGGTCAAAGATGTGTGCTTGGTAAATAGGCTCACTCCCTAGTCGCAGTGAGCCCCTTTTGCATGTTTGTTTTGTTTTCACATTTACGACAACCACACACACAAACTTGAAACAAAATATAGCAAACACGCATTTTTGCGACCACGGTGAGAGGCTTGAAACAAGACTTCATCGTCTTTAGCTCATAGTGGTACCAGAGCGTAATTGCTGGCCATTCGCCGATGATTAGGACCAGGAGGTCTAGTGTCCTCGAGTATGAGGAACCAGAAGGCTTAGCCTTCGTTGGATCCCTACTTAAGTGTCCTCTTGAGCAAAGTCCCATATCTCGAATGGATGAACCAGGTCACAGCTACAACAGTGAAAGTCGTGGTGATGATGACATCCCAGAATATGAATGTATTGGGTTCGATCTCGCAAGAATTTTAGGGCTATGCTCAAAAGTCGTTTAGAGATTGTGGACCAAAGAGTCCAACAAATAATATGGGAAGCCTTCGAGAGACAAAGTGCTGAAACAGAGCGCAATCTAGCAGCTCAACGTGAAAGCTCTACTGCCATGAGGGCCGTAATTAACGACGTTGGAACCTCTATGAATGAAAAGCTTCATAGAGAAACTGATAGAGTCTTAGTGGAAATGAACTCAACCTTGTCTTCTACTACTATCCTTTTCGCTAAGAACGTGGCTAGGCTGACAGTGGTTGAAGTTGAACCTATCTTGATTAGACAAGTTGAGACTCATAATGGCTTGGCCAAGCCATTAGGGAGGATATCAGGCAACTTAGGCCAATACCTCTTCCATTAGTACCAGCTAGTTACCCTCGCGAGGTATCCTCAAGTTCGCGGTTGCCAATTGCTTAGATTGACTACACGGTCCCTGAGAGAATGAAGAACCCAACTACAGCTAACCCATGTGTTATGCACTTGCAATCCAGTAGCAAAAGTGACAACATTCCCCTTGGGGCTGTTGGGCCTTCGAATCAGAGTTTCTCTCTGACCATGAGGAACCTCAACGCCAATGCGTAGGTGTTACCATCCTTCAGATAAGGAGGCATAACCGTTCATATCCTCCTCAAGTAGTAGAGGTTGCCCTGAGGCCCACTCAAAGCCTTGAAGTAAGAGTGCAAGGTAAGGTCCCACTTTTGGGAACCATATTCCTCATCCTAGACCTTTTCATGCTCGTACTACTAGGGGGCAAATTTATAACCCACTTCCTCAAGATCATGACTTGAGAATTGATCAGGTAAGGATGAACCAACAACCTGCTAACATGGGTGTGCTTTCAGGCATGCCATGTAATCCAGGTCTTGCTGGGACATACTTCATGGCCAATCAAATACATTGCTAGTATGATCAAGGGGTTTACCCAAGGTTTGGGGGGCAACAATTGTTCCCACACCCGATTGTGATGGGTGCTCAGGGGTATCCTGCAGATCCCCCTCGAGATCCTCACCCACTTGCGGGGCTATAGCAAGTGCATAATCATATGCCTAACCTACTCCTCCACAAATCAATTGCCTCCCTCATTGAGCAAATGTATGGGATGAGTCTCATAAGGATCAACAGACCCTTGTATAGTAAACCTTACCTTGACTATATGGACAGAGATTACGAGGATACAAGATCCCTGAGTTTACCCTCTTTTCAATGGTATATCAGCATGCTCCCTAATTCTATTTAATGTTGGGATGACATGGCTAGGCAATTCCCAGCCCAATTCTCGAGAATGGAATTAGAAACTTCCATGTCAAACTTGGCTCGGATGAGACAGAAGCTACTCAAGTTAGTGGTAGACTATATTAATTGGTTCAAGAGAGCCAAGTTAAAATGCATCGTAGCTCTTGAGTACACCAAGCTGGCCTTCAATGGCTCGGAAAGGAAGAAGTTCGAAGGCTCTAACTTTAGGATGCTTCTTTAGCTGGAAAAATGTGCTGCCAGATATGAGGCTATCTTAAAAGAAGAAAGCCTTAAGAAAAATAGCGTGTATGGAACTTACATACACGACTTAATAGAAGAGGAAGAAGATCCTTCATATGAGATTGACATTGTTGAATAAAATCAAAGGGCTTCCTTTGGTTTGTAATCCTTTGGTCGAGAAGGATATTAAAGCCAAGAAGTCTTATAAATCCCAAGCCTTGAGGAAATACTCGTTTGATCGCTCCAGAGCTGATGTAATATTCGATTGGCTTGAGGCATATAATAAACTCAAGATCAGAGGTAAACACAGCCTAGTTCTAACAAGGGGCAGGTATACTGTAAGTAGCACGATTCATTGACCCATTCAACGAGAAGCTCCATGGCTTTATAAACATGGTTTAGGATGCCATAGAGGCAAGGGAATTGATCTTCCTAGGAGAAGGACAAATAGGCACAGATAAAGACCCCGTCCCTAGTCCTCTTCAAGGTCAACGTTGAGATCTTTGATAAAGATAAGCTCCGTTGTGTCCAGACTAACCCTTTTTCCTTGTATAGGAGGAAAATGGTTCTCAGTGACAATCAACATGCATGAGTGGCTAACCACCTTTTCAAGTGGTTGGTCATCGAATTGAATTCCCAAGACTGGTTCGCACACTTGATGATGGATGTGCTGTTGGCATATCACTGAACTCCATCCTACCTACAGGTGTGCTGTTTTTAAGAATTTGTTGATCAAGCTCTGTAATAGCTCAGCCATTACGCTGAGAGTGGCAGAAGAGTTGTCTATGGAGATCAATAGCAACCACGGAACCTCATAAAGCCTAACCGGTCAAGAGAAAATATAGCACGATCTAGAAAGGATGTCATATATGGGGTGTTGGCAATGCCGTGGGAAAATACAAACTGCGATAAGGAAACTCAGGTCGCTTTCTTAGTATGTTTCCCCCACTAACCCTCTTTTGGAACTAAAAATGCCATCTGAGAGATCTCGAAGAAGTGACTTGGATAAAGATTCTCTCTCGAGAACTTAGGTCATCATGAGGACAGGGCACCCTAAGAGAAATCCAAAGTACACCTTAATAGATGTGGACACCAGTCTGGTACCACAACAGTCAGGATGTCAGCCTTCTGGTGTTAGGTTCGGCAACGTCTGGAGGAGGAATATCCTCAATCAAGGGGCAGTTAGTCCTGTCAACTTACTCAAACCAATAGAATAAGGTAGCTTTGCAAAAAGGTAGCTTAGCAGAGGAATTTGCTCGATACTTGCTTGGCTAAGCTTTCTCAAGTGTCCAGAATGGCAAGCAAATCGAGCATACAGATCTTGATGATCCAATAGTTGAGTCCAAATCTTTTAATACAAGAAAAGGGCCAGTTCGCAAGAAGCTTGAGAGATCGGCCAGTTCTTCATCATCTGAAGGGTGAGAATCTTGGTGGGACTAGCTTGCCAAGGACTCCCTAGTGTTGAAATCTATAGAGAATGAGAAGGACTAGTCCCCTCTCAGCGTTAACTTAATGGAACCTATGAACTGTGTCTGACATCGGGAATGACTTCTACGAAGAAGATTTTCCCCAACCTATTAAGGAGTCTCAAACACAAGAGGTTGATCTTAAGGATCAACCACAAGAGCAGGACATGCTAGTTAATGACAGTCCTCAACGGCAGAATCAAGATACATCCATGGTTGATAGCCCATAGAAGGAAGCAGATCAAGGGATCCAGATCCAATTCGGGACGCTTCCTGAAAAGGTTGAGGTCAGAATCGCCTTACTCCTTCCCTTGGAGTTCATGGAAGCTGATTCTTAAGAAGGTCTTGAGGGTGAAGTGATAGCATCAGACGAGGAGTCTTAAGTGGAGCTCGTGGTTGAAGCAGGGGCCACCCATGGTACATTCAACCCTTTGTCTTTTAAGTTTAATGCTACAACATTCAAATTGCCTAATGACGCACTTGAAATAATGAAGATGATGTTTGATGGGCCTAACTCCGCCAATAAACATCAAGCCCCTAGACATCAAATCCGAATTTGATGGCATCCTAGTGAACATGGTTTTGGGGATAATGGCGCAACTATCAACATATTGCCTTCGTATATGTTGGGGGTCATTGATAAGTCTCGAGAAGACTTAATTACTTCAGATGTGGCAACTTGTCACTGTTCTGGAGCTACTACCAAATCTGAAGGGGTCATCCCGATTGACTTAACTATTTGCGGCTTGAGCAAGCTGACAGATTTCTTTATGGTGGAGACTACCTCAAGCTATAATGCTTTGCCAGTAGAGATTGGCTGCATGCCAATTATTGTATTCCATCTTCACTTCATTAGTTGCTCATCTTCTGGAACCATGACAAGTATGAGGTTATTATGGCAGATATTAGGCCATTCATGTCTTGTTCCAACTGTGTGGAGGCAAAATTCTACGATGATGGCGTGGGACCTCTAGACGTCAAAAGGATCACTCCACAATCTGCTCAACAACATGACACAATAGTCGCCCTTAACAGCTCACTGACTGAAGCTAAGGTTGGTCAAGCGAACCCCGAATATGAAGACTCGGACTTCTGGGATGCATGAGAGCCCTTCTCAATGAAAGGGACTCCAGGGCACTCCAGAACCTCGATGTAGAGGCACCAAGACCTCATAGTAATGGCCCAGGAGGCCATTTCCTCAGTAGTAGCAAGGCTCGTGGACTAGCACGCTGAGGATCAGCTTTAAACTGAGCAGCCATTCAGTGGTTTCCATGTCCATACAACGCAATAAAAAGAGCTAGAGCTCTTCGACATAAGAGTAGCACCAGCCAAAAGGGAGGATTTAAGGGCCATTACTAAAAGCTAGGTTGATAGCCATGGTCCTAAGGAACTTAAGGACTGAGTTGGAAGAATTTGCGAAGAAAAACATGTTTAACCAAAACAAGTAGAAGCACACCTCCTCCTCTTTGTAACCTTGCCCAAAGTCATGGTTCTCTTTTACCAACACTTTAACAAAAGACTCATAACCTCCAGGCAGGTCTATGATAGAGAAAGAGGAGGCAAAAGATTCAGCTTCTGAAAAACTGAAAGAATCGAGGGGCAACTCTTCTCTCCCAGAGAAAAGACCCCATTAGGGCTGCTATGTTCTCTACAATGATTCTTAGAAAACCCCCAGGGAAGACAAAAGCGTTATAACAGGTATTCCAGTAGTAAGTTGGTGCTATTACAATGGGAAAATCATACCTGAGGGCGATGGTAGAAAGTCGAATGGCTTCATAGATGCGCAGCTGCTTCCATTTCCCGCTATAGGTCACCATCAGTCCATTTAGCCATTTAGACTATCACTTGGTCAGAAATGTCTATTCTTTGTAGGGCGTCGCTTCCTTGCAAATGCGCCTTCCCTCCCAAGAATGACCTGAAGAGACTGCACGAAGAAGAGAAGACGCGTCAGTATCTAGAAACAATCCCTCTAGACTGGGAATGTCTTGGGATGGGTCAAAGATTCGCCCTAGGGCACAAAATGGCAGGTTTCATAAAGAATCATCATCTGGCAACCAAGAAAGATCATCTTTGATAACATTAAGATTAGTAGGGCTCTGAAGAACATAAGAGATTATCAAAGGGTCAGATTGGACAAAGCATGTGGGTTGCTCAATAAGATTGTCTTCTTGAGGAGGGGGAGTAGGAATGGCGAATGAGATTTGTGCCATGGTTTAATCAGAAGAAAGTGAAAGAGAGAAAAAAAAAAGTTTTAGTCAAGAAATCAGTGATTCAAGAGGCAAGAATTCACAGAAGTGCTTGGTGGACAACAAAGAAGAGAGCACAGAGCAAGAAAGTGAGAATTTCCAGCCCTAACTGCCTTATTTATAGACATGCGGGAAGGAAAAGCAAGTGACGTACAGTGTTCTCTCGAGCTCCCTGTAGTCGTTGAAGGCCAAATCAAGCAAATTTTTACCCGTTGTAAATTGAAAATTACCAACAGCTAAAAGAGGGGCATTTGTTTACACCTTAATACCAAGGGAGTTGGGACGATGCCGTTTTGGATAAAGTGCCACGTGGTCAACACATGAGGGTCTTCTTGAGGGAAGTTAAGCCTTTAAGTACTAAAATAATGGTATTTCGAGCCCAGCATCTTGAGAAGGTAATTACCCTTGACGAGGAATTCAGCCACTCAAGGCTCAAGATGGTTGAGGGGTGAAGTGAACTTGAGCTTGAGGGGCTATCAAGAAAGCTACAAGATAGCTAGTTCTCAAGCTCAACGCAGTTACTTGGAACGTAATTTCAGTTACTTGGGCATTAAACTTAATCCAAGAGGAGGAGGGGTTTCTGAAAGGGACTTTGGCTAAGAATTTGGACATGGGCTCCAAGGATTTATCTTCAATACCAAATTCAGGACAAGTTCATTGAAGATTTGTGCTCATAGAAGAAAGCTTAGTGGCCAAATGCAAGTGGAGTTGCCGGTAAAGAGAAAGTAGCCATTATTTTTTGTTTTCTATAAATAAGCTTAGTGGCTAGATGCGGGTGGAGTTGCCGGAAAAGAAGAAGTAGTTTTTATTTTTTGTTTTTTAATAAATAAAGGACTCTGCGTTAGTCCAAAGTAGTACATACACTCATTATAAAACTTCTTCAAGTTTTCCTTTTCATCACACTTGTGTTTTTTCCTTGGGATTAGAGTAACTTAGCTAGGTATATTGTAACGTAGATCTTTGTTGTACTTACTTTCACAGTAATACAGTTCTCGAGCATTGGGTATGATCTTCTAGTTTTAATTTGTTCCCACAAATCGACGAGTTGAGATTTAAGGCTTTAGTTTAAGGCTTTGATGGCCAATGCTTGTCCCTTGATTGTGTTGGTCTTAATACTACTGTCACAGTTTGATAAGTCAGATGAACTTAGGTTCGCGCCATTGATTAGGGCTTTGACGGCCAAGGCTTATCCCTTGATTGCAATAGTCCTAACCCAGTGACCTGAATACAGTTTGCTCCATCTTAATCTTGTTAGACCTAAACTCATTCGAGTTATTATAAGTCAAGGGTGCTAGACTTTAAAACCTGTTTAACTTGGGCTAGTAAGTGAACTGTTGAGCTCTTGGGTTTGTCTCCATCCCAGTTCCTGACTTTTAAGTGTACCAAGAAAGGTGTCTCTGGGCTCGCTCCATCACTGTAACTGTTACTTGAGTTAGATCCACATCCTTTTAATTTTCTATCATAAAATACGTAAAAAAATTCACAAAAAACATTTAACAAAATCTTCTTAATTGCAGCATAAGTAGAACTCACGGTATAACCGAAGTTAGATACACCAACATATCACAACCTTTTCTCCGAAAACGTTGAGTGGTTGAGGTCAAAGGCATGCGGTTTTTAAATAGGCTCACTCCCTAGTCATGGTGAGTCTGTTTTGCATGTTTGTTTTGTTTTCACACTCAAGGTGGCCACGCACACAAACTTGAAATAAAATAAACAGTGGTGAATATACGTGTACTTTGATGCAATCAATGTATAATTTGGTTTGGAAAGTATTGGTGCGAGGACAAATCAAGAAACGGTGAAAAACAGGCGAAAATGGGCAAATTTGGAGATAGCATTGAGAAATTTGAACGTCTGACAAAAGGACCGTGGGGATCAAAATTCGGCCAACAAAAGTCTACTCTCGGTGCGTTGATTGCTCGACCAAGTGGCGGATTGATAAGGAAAACTATATTTGAGATCCTTTTTATCTGGCATTAACATGGAACAGCGTGCATCTAAAGAGGGGAATTGAAGTGGGGGATTTCTATAATGCTTGCACCTGTCTGCTGCCAAGTAAGCTTTCCAGACCTAGACTACGATTACCCAAACATTTTGGCAACTGATCAAGCCTAAAACTTGTAAAAGGTTAAAAAAAGAGTAGCCATGGCACAATAATAGCCAGTACCAGTGAGATACCACGAAAATCACATAAATCTCTTCAAGAGCTTTGTTTTGATATAAATAATTCTTTATGGATCAAAAATTACACACGTTTTAAGTTACATGGTCACTGGTTACTGGAGGCATTCGATCGACTAGATGCCTACACGAGAGACCTTAAGGCGTGCTGTAGGTATAATAGGCTTCAAAAGTTAAAAATGTATTAAAATATACCCAAGGAATTTTTTTGGTTATTTAAATCTTCAATGGAAAAGAAAAATATTGAACATGCATATAGAAATTAATTTCGAATTGTACAATTGAGGGGAATAAATTTAGTATTACCAATGAGAATAGTACTATTAAAACTTAGGGTTATTTACTTTTTAGTATCTTGACATTTATGAAAGTAGTAAAAGGCCTCTAACCTTTCTGATTTATTTTTGGAGTACCTACTTATTTTCGAAGGGACCTTGGCATTTTTGATTTTTTTAATACCTTAAGTTTTATTCATGTTATAAATAAGACCTTCTCGGGCAAAACCCAATATTAGAAACATAAAAAGACAAAACTGCCCATGACCAAAACAACATTGTTTTTATGCCTAACACAGAAACTTAGTACCATGATTATTCTTTTATTTTCCAAGACAACTAAACGTAGCATTTGGACGCAATTTACAATAAAACTGTAACATTTTGTAATCCATTTAAAATGCCCAAATATTATCAAAGTATATTTTTGTCTACATACTTTATTAGTTAGTTAAAATGACTAATAAGGTGGACTTTTTTTCAAAAAATGACATAATCTTGCCAAAGAGTATCCTAGTTATTAATAAGAACAAAACCTGAAGTACTAAAAATAAATCAGAAAGGGCATTGGACATTTTTATCATCTTCTCAAATTTAAGGTACAAAAAAATAAATAACCCTATATTTTAATAGTATTATTCTATTTAATGATGCTAGATTTATCATCCTCACTTATACAATTCTAAAATTAACTTTTATATTTCTTTAGTGAGAGGATATAGTGTTGTTTTAAGGCAAAAAGGTCCGGAATTTAATTTTCACTTGAACCTCTTTTTGAAGAATTACTGACTTAACTGGCTCTGTAGTGTGTAGGTCGCATCATAAGTCGGGGTTTACCAGATTCCTTGTTAAGGTGAAATTTTTTTTTTTTCTTTCGGCTAAAATTTAATATTTTTTTCCCCTATTGCTTATGGCCCTAAAATGGACGCAAAAAGCGGGGGCTTGCTAGTGTGATTTGCGAATGCTCTAACAGGCTGACTACTAATCTTGCCGTGAATAACCCACTTTCAATGGCAATGAGATTTACACTTGTGTTTGAATTCATTACTTCGAATTTAGGAGCCATCACGCATATCAAATCCCCCAAATTTCGCTGCCGCTAGCCATTTCAATGGCGGCAAGCTTGGATCCCACTACAACTGGTGCGTTGTTCATGCACTTGGCTTGCGGTTTAGGTCTAGCCATGGCTTTCTGGATGGCCCACAATGTCTACTCCATCAACCTCATCTCTGATCCTAATCGCACTCTTTTCTTGATTTGGGTAAGTCCACAATTCAATTTTAGCTTATCTTGTCTCATTTCATTGTTGCAATGTTCAGATTGTTAGGCAAAATAGCTCAGGGATAGGGTTCCATTTGGACGCCAAACTTATATCTAAACAGGAAATGAGAAGAAAAATGATGCTTGTTCAAATTAAGTATTTGGGCCTACAGTAATAAGGTAATGCAATAGATAGTACAATGGGTCCGTGCTAGGTCGGGGGGACATTCTATAAATAGGGTAGTCATTGTAATTGAAATCATCAATGAAAATGAAATGCCATCTTTAATCTCTTCTTCCCATCTCTTTAGTTTCCACATTTTACTGCCTTTTTTTAGTTTTCAATCATCATTGGTATTAGATAGAGATGATAATGGGGTGGGTAAAACTCGTTACCTGCAGGTATTTGTCCTGTTTGGGGCGGGTATGGGTATAAGTGAGGTTGGTAGCGGGTATGGGTATAGTGTTGTACCCGCCTCACCCATAACATACCTACCCTGTCCCGCCTTATACCCACCATACCTGCTCCATTTAATATTTAGTTAACTTTCAAATTTAAAAAAAACATGCTTCAATTCAATTACCTGAATTATTTATCAATGTTATAAAAAAAATATAATTGAATTTTCAAGAATAGTATTAAATAATTAATACGGGCGAGTATGGATAATCATTTTGTACTCATAGGGTGGGTAATGGATATCCGTTGGATACCGCGGGTAATAGGGCAGGTATGGGTATGGGTTTGTATCCAGTGGGGCGGGTATGTGTATCCACTTCATACCTGTGGCGGGTAATGGGGTCCCCGCCCCGCCCCGCCCCATCAGAGAAACAGAGAAACCAAGTTTTCTTGAAAAACCTCAGATGAGGGAAAAATCACTGGCGGAAGGATGAAAGCTTGACTACATTTGAGTTCGGAGGGTTACATGCATTTTTCTTCTCTCAAAAAGGCACAATTCTTTCTCTCTCTTGCTGAGGGCGAAAGCCGTACGCGAAGCATATATATGAGTGAAAAGAACGGCAAACCCTAAAACAAAACAGGTATACTAACCCGACCTGACAAATAGGGTCAGGTCCCTTTGCTTCACCACAGACTTCCGCTTGGACAATATTGAAAATTTGAGACACAACATAACACAACTTTTTACTATTTTGTTGCTTTTCCTAAGAAGATATGTTAAAGGGTTGATTAAAATTTGTTGTTTTTCAGGTGATTGAGTGTCCCATTGTAATCCTTCTTTACAGTCTTTTGCGACGAAATTCACAGCAATGCTCAGTAATCCACCGCCTTTCTCTCTCCATGTTGCTATAGCTTTTTTCTTTTCTTCTCATTGTGCTGTTTTTGTATATGTTCCCTTAATATTTTTGGCGCTTCTTATATTTCTATTCATTTATGGGAATTATCACCCATATACTCGAGGTATGGCCTTTTATTATGTAGTGCCATGACGTTTTATTATATATAATGAGGCACCTTGAGGTTTAAACATGCAATGATCTAAGTATCCTTTGGTGGAATCCAATAGATTTTCATTAGAAAGTGTTGAAATGGTACTTAATTCTTGCAATATACAGGTAAACTTTGTCAAAATCTAATGGACTTTTATCAGAGTTTGGCAAATTTTTGTTTGAAAATGCTGATGTGACACAAATATTGTTGAAACACGTGTCATGTTAGCATATTCTAACAACTTTCCTTCAGATTATAATAGAGATTCACCGGATTTTGGTGGAGGTATTTACATGATAAACACTCAAACTTTATGGTACTGAAGAGATAAATTCCACTTGGTTGATGCTACTGATTTAGGGTTTCCTGTGATTTGGTAGTATCTAAAAGCTGTGGCGCGTGGCATAGTGGGCTTTCCTGCTGGTGAGATATCTCTTTTTTCTCCTGCAATATAATTGTTTAAGCCCAGTGTATGTCTAAGCTCTCAGAGTATGTTTGAGATCACTAATGCCATGGACATCTTATGCTGCAGGGGCTGTAGCAATTGCATTGGCTGCTATTACACTAGGTGCACCTGTTGGCACAAAGTATGTGACATAATGGTCATTGGTTACATTGTTTTGTAATCAACGAAATAGTGTGCACCAAGTATGCGACATAATGGTCATTGGTTACATTGTGTTGTAATTAACGAAATCGATAAGTAGAAAATAATTGATACACGTTATCAAGCTATATAGGTAACCAGCAGTGTTGTCCTTTATATCTTGCTTGTTTGATAACTAGACTCTTTTAAGTACTACATTTCTTGAATACTGGAGCTCATAGGGACTAATTTTTCATTCTTAGCTCCGTTATTGAAGCATAAAGTGAACAGGAATTGATTATTTTACTTTGCTTGTTGGACCAGGAACCTGTTACGTACGTTAAATTGGTCACTGATGATGTCATTGTTTACAGTAAGTAATCGCTATGTTAGCATTGGAGTTGTACTCTATCCTTGTTGCTATAAGCTTTTTGAGAATCTCTCCCTGTGATATCCATGCTTATTTCATTTCTGCTCCCTTTCTCATGAGCTTTTTCTGCTGTTCTTTGATATTTGGTTAATAAACAACTAGGGGATACAGTATGTGCAATTCACTGTTATATTCTGTATAATCTTCAGAAAATCTATCTTGAATGCTATATGATTCTGATTTTCCACCTAATTTTAGTTATCTTGCTAAGAAATAGTAGAGTCATGTGGGGTATTTTTAAAACGAGAAGATTGCTAAATGACTCCAATGAATTGGATCACTGCATACCTGGCTCTAGCTTGCCAGTGGCTGTAAGAGTTGTGTTAAATTGAGGCATTTGGCCAATGAATTGGATTGGAATGCATGCCGAAGAAAGAGTGCTTTAAATACTTGGGTTCCATAGTGCAACAAGACGGTGAAGTTGACGCAGATGTCAACAATCAGATTAAAGTAGGCTAGCATAAATGGCGGATGGCTTCGGCGGTACTATGCGATAGGAAGTTCTTGTTAAAGTTAAAGAGAAAATATTATAAGACGGTAGTGAGACCGGCCATGTCTTAGGGGGTGAAGTGTCAGCCAATTAAACATCATCATGCGTAGAAGTTGAAGGTGGCATAGATGAGGATGTTGAGATGGATGTGTGGACACACATGGAAAGATAAGATCAGAAATGATGTTATAAGAAGTAAATTGGGTGTGGCTCCAATCGAGGATAAGTTGAGGGAGCAATATTGACCGTGGTTTGGGCATGTTAGGAGGAGATCGACCACTGCCCTGGTCAAAGAGATGCAAACAACTCTATATTTCAGACGGGAAGAGGGGGAGAGGCCGGCCAAGGAAGAGTTGGATGGAGACGATTCGACATGACCTCAACTACCTCTACCTAAATGAGGAGATGGCCTTAAATAGAGCTGAGTGGAGGGTTAACATAGGTGTAGCCGATGTAGCGGTTTAGGATCGAGGAGCACTTCTGAGCTAATACTAGTGCTCCGAGGCTTTTATGTATGCGTGTTTGATTATTTGCACTTTTGCTGTGTGTTGGTTGCTTATTGTTCTGTTCAATTGTTTTGTCGCTTTGTCGTTTTTATTGCCTATTCGTTATTGCCTATTTGCTGCTTTTGCTGCTTTTACTCTCTATGTGCTGTCGTTTTCATGCTCTTACACTTAGATGCTTGTATGTTTTTTTAATTTTATGCTTCTTAAGTTGGGGGTCTTCGGACATAGCCTCCCTTTAGGGTAGTACTTTGAAAGGGTAAGGCCGCGTACATCCCACCCCTCCTAGACCCTGCTTATGCGGGAGCCCTTGTGGCACTGGGTTTGTTCTTGTTGGCCATCATCAAATGTAGGCATAATTTACACGTTAGCATTTGAAAGGAAGCGTGAAATATGATTAAATTATTTACAAATATTTAGTCGGTTGCAAAATTACTTGAATTTGCAGCTGGGTGCTGACACTTGCATGTTTAGAGTTAATTACTATTGAGGTGGAAAAAGTAGACTGTGCCAGTGGAATTCCATTTTGGATGATGCTGCTTTATTTGCTTGATATAAGGCCACTTCTAACAATTCCAAAGGTTCTCTCTCCTTTTAGACACTCAATGCTTGAGTCTGCTATAAACAGTTATTTACAAAATATTATCCTAGATTGCTAGTCAGTGTGAAATTTGTCTGGTTGGTTTATACATCATGGAGCCTGGAAAGTCGTGAGTCCAACCATTTGTGCAATTTTGTAGCTTGCGGTTGGAACTGGTATGGTTCAACCCATTTCTGTCATCATCCAGACAACCTTTCGCCTAAGGAAGCTACACTCTTTGTCATCGAAAGAATTGTAGTTTGTGGCCACATACATAGTGTTCTAGATGTTGCATAACTGTTCATGATGATCGCGTTGGGTTTACCAAATGAAAATAAGTTGCCTTTTAGCCTTATATTTGCAAAATTTGGATGAATGTCCAATGACTAATTTTTATATCCCCTGGCTTTTAGTTTGTAAATACAATTGTAATTATGCTTTGATCAAGAGGAATATATGTGCATGATGGACATTATAGAAGCACCTTATGTAATGATAAATTGCATACTGCGTAGCTCAAATGTTACATAATGATCATTATGTTACCTAACAACTCTTTGGTAAGGAGTTACATGACCGTATACTTTAATTGCTTCTCTCTTTCTGCAGTTCACCTGTCTAGGCATTCATAACGATAGTTGATTGCTAAATAGATTTCTCGGGAATCAACTGTAGTGATATGAATCTGCTATTGTAATTCATTTAAAAGGTTTATGTGAATTATTTCTTGAAATTGATTAAACATGTAAGATAAGTGATTTTCTCACAGCAGATGAGCAAAAAACATTCCTAAGTAATGTAGAAAGGACAAATTGTGTTGGGTGGGAGAAAATCCATGAAGGGTTGCCTTAAGTGTTATTCTTCTTCGATTAGTGTTTCTTAATGCCAAGTCATAATTAATTATTGATGCAACCATGGAATCACTAATAGAGACGAACCTGTCTGCATCTCAGTCTTCAACTTCCCACTCTTGCAAGCTGGAAGTGTTGGATGGTTATTTGTTTCTAATTTTTTTTGGTGGAGGGGTTTCTGTTGCAAATAAAGACCTATGTGGCTGTCTATGGCAATAATCTGAACATTGCGAGACTGATTGATTATACTGTTGTCCCTTTTATTCGGTCTTTGCTCACTGTTTTGCTTTTTTTTTTTTTCCTTTTTTCTTTTCTATTGTTGTGTTCATTGTAGATATATCTGTGGTTTGCGTTGCCCTCTCTAATTTCACTTTTGTATCTTGGTGATTAATCTTTGTTTGTATGTTTGCAGTTTGCTCCTGCTGCTTCTGTTTTTGGTTCATCTTGGTCAGACTGGCAACGTATATTTGCACACACCAGGCAAGAATTTTTCATATAATGCATCTGCTCTAGGTTAAATTTTTGTTATTTAATTGCATGTGGTGTGTTACATGTTAGATGGAATGATGTTTTTGTTTTTGAATTCCAACTCCAACGCATATTGTGGTATCCAATCTTTGCCTCATGGGAAAATTTTGGGTTATGAATACATGGAAATGCATTACTCTGCTGTGGTGAGAAATGCTAGGGACAGGATAGTTACTCTGCATTGCTTAGTGCACCATCAGTGCGAACACCATTCCCTCTCTTTGCTGAAATCTTTAATCTTCTGCCCAAGCACAAGAGGAGGTTTTGATTTCTGGTTGCCACTTTGCTGCTTATGTTCCTAAAATTTCATTCATTTCTTTGCTCCTCTTTATCTCACTTAATTGGCCTTAAAGTTATGTTATTACCATTAAATAAGAAAATCCATTCTATAAGATAGACATAACAACCATAAAGCAAGGTTGATCAAACAGGACATCTGATCCATAGACATCACACCGGATTATTTGGATTCATGATGCCCGCCTTCGCAGTCTTAAAGGAAACTAGGCAAGGTTTGGTGAGCAAATAGTGCAGACATCCAGCCGAGCTACTTGATGAGGATGTTGGTTCTTTTTGGTGGGTAAACAGGTGATCATATCTTCAGGCATCATAATTATGCTGCTGCAACCATCAATTATGGGCCTGCATGCATATCTCCATCATAACTATTGTATGAAACATGGCTGTTTGAAGTATGCTTCCATCTCTTCTAGCTTTGGTGCTGCCTGGCCTTGTCTCACCACCTTGGCATCCTTCAGCATATGACCTGTCTCATATTCACATGTGCAATCTTCATTGTTCTCATTAATGTTCCTGTCATTTACTGGAAGTCCAAGCTCTTGCATCACCACTGGTGTGTTCCATTTCAGGCATTCATAAGCATAAGAACCATATTCATGTCGTTTAGAACATTGCTTTTTGATTGTTGCCTCTACCTGTGACACATTCTTCGAGCTTATATCTTCCTTTATCTTTGTGTCAGCCCTTTGCAATTACCATTGATTATTAGTGTTGGTTGCTGTGCTCACATGATTTCCTCTCTTTGCATTGGTTTTCTCGGCTTGATTTCCCAATTCTTGACTAGCCGTTGGAGGTACTGTTCAACCTTTAAGGCCATATGAAAAGGATCTTCAAAGCTGTAAAAGGTTCTTTGTGATTGAGTTCTTTCAAATGTCTGTCCACAATTCAAAAAATAACATTCCATTCCCTATTGTGGATCAACCAAATGCGTCAATTGCTGGATTTCTCAGTGTACTGGCTCTATTGGGTAACAGTCATTGCTCCCGTATGAAGAGTCATGAGGGAATCATAAAGATTATATAGGCCCCTCGCTAGATTTCTTTTGCAACTTCAACTTCATATCCTCCTAATTAACAATTGGTGGCTGTCCTACTCGACATAACAAATTCTCTTCGCTTCACCAAACCTTTGCATGCCAGTAAACTTCATCTTTGCAAAACGAACTGTCCTCTATTTGGATGTATCTGCCATTCAAAATAGTCAACTGATTTGGCATCAACCTCTGGTGATGGTGGGTTGTTCTGGATTCTCTGGCTGCCCTTATTGAGTGCACACTCTCCATTGTTAACCCTTGTTGTCCCTGGTAGCAGGGTTTCTATTAACCATGTTTTGTCCATGGCGAATTCCATAGTTGCTCAGATGAACCTTTAAACTGTCAAGCTTCCCCAGAATCCTTAAAAGCAATTTGTCGAGGTCACCATTGATGATATGTCACTCCACTGTGGGTAGCCATCGAGCCATGGCCAGAACCTCGATGAAGAAGACAAGGGGAAGATCCTAGGGAATTAAAATTAAGGTCTATGGTTTTAAAAATAACAGAGTTCTAAGTGAAAATTAGGATGTTGAAGGTGGCGGAGATGAGATTTTGAGGTGGATGTGTGGACGCACAAGGAAGGATAGGATCAAAGATGACGTTATAAGAAGCAAATTGGGCATGGCCTCAATCGAGGATAAGTTGAGGGAGCAAGGTCTACGGTGGTTTGGGCACGTTAGGAGACCAACCACTGCCCTTGTCACGGGATGCGAACAACTCTATACTACGCACGGGAGGAGAGGGAGAGGCAGGCCAAAGAAGAGTTGGATGGAGACGATTAGACATGACCTTACCCTCCTAAACCTAAATGAGGATCTTAGATAGAGTTGAGTGGAAATTTAGAATAGGTATATAGCAGTTTAGAATAGAGCAACACAACTAAGCTTGTCCATAGCGCCCTTAGGCTTATATGTTTGCTTGTTTGATTATGTTTGCTATTGCTATGTACTGTTTGTTGCTTGTTGCTTGTTGCTTGTTGCTTGTTGCTTGTTGCTTGTTGCTTGCCACTCGTGTGTTGTATTGTTGCTCCACAATGCTATGTGCTTTGCCTCTTGTGCTTTCCTGCTTATTGTTGCTTTATGCTTTCCTTGTCCCATTTGTTTTTATGCTTTTTAGGTTGCGTGTCTTTGGACACAACCTCCTTTTGGGGTAGCACCCTGAAGGGGTAAGGCTGCATACATCTCACCTTCCCAGACCCTGCATTGGCGGGACCTATTGTGGCATTGGGTTTGTTGTTCTTAGGTGAAAATTAGGGCTTCTGAAAGAAATTGGAGGAACAGCTGTGACTACTCACACTAGTAGGTTCTAGGAATCACTCCTAGGAGTAAGGATTCATGCTATCTTGGGCGTTGGAAAACCTTTGGACCGCTAATTCAGAGAATATAAATTGTCCCCAAGCCATATTGAGTTTACAATGTTCATAGAATAAGATTTTTTTGGGAACCAAGCAACCAGAATAAGGGCACAAATTAGAAGGATCTCTTGGGGGATACTGAAGTATTTAGCTGCTAGAAGATTTCTTTTGGTGACTTCTGTATCCCAAAAGAAAAAATTAAAGCAACTTAATTCTTTTTGTTTTGGTGAACTCAACTTAAATAATTAAAAAACATTTCTAGAAAATATAGTAGTTTTGGTAACTAAAGTGACTCCCAAGCAGACCTGCGCCATTATGCCAGCAAACCAGAGCTTGTTGCTGGTGGTTCTGCCCTTTTCCTAATTGCTTTTATAGACCTTTAGCTATTTCCTTTTTCCTAATTGTTTTTATAGACCTTAAACGATACCCCTTCACAGATGATTAAGCTAATTTCATTCATTCTACCAAAGAACTGCTGCCTTGTGTCCTGAAACGAGAAGGTCATTCTAAGTGACATAGTAATACTCTATTTGGATGTCTTAGACTGGTTTTGATACACTTGTATTAATATTCTGCCTAAGACATAAGGACCACTGACACTTTAAACTACAAGGAAAATATATATCCAGAATTTTGAACGTTTTTTGATTTCCAAAGAAGCTTGTACATTATCCCGACACATGGGAGGAGACACTAGAACCATCTTTGATGCTGAAAAGTGGTGATGAATGGCCATAGAGCGGTAAATTAACGTGCTTGAATGCGAGTGTGCGCTCTTTTCCTGCAAATGTGTTGGACTTGAGCATCATGCTTGGTTTTATGTGGTGGCAATAACAACTAGGTCACTGATAATGTAATCTGATAAGGTAGTTTGCATCATGGCATGTGATTCTCTGTTATCCTCTACAAATCTGTGACCTCGAGGCTTGAGCATCCTGCTTGATTTCATAATTTTTCTAAACCTTCAATTGTACTGCAATCAAGTCTACGAATAGCTTTTCACTTTGATTTCTCAATTTGTATAAACCTTGGAATGTGATTCAACTCTGATGAGCTTGGCATGGTTTATTATTAAGGCGAAATTTGGAGCATGGCTAATTTCACTTTAGCCAAATGGAAATGAGTTGTGCATATTAAGTGGTAATCATGGGCCAGTCATATGGCTTGGACTTATGGCCTCAATTTTACTGGTTGTGAATTGCTTACTTCACGGACATTTCATGCTCTTCAGTCATTTGAAAATCATGTATGCCCGAATCTTCCCTTTATAATAAATGACATGTTAATGTGTCGGCATAGTCTCATATTCATCTCACATGTCACCATGGTTTCAAGTCGCCTGATCATGGTTGCGTGGTTGGCAAAAGGGTCATTGTTGATGTAATAGGTCATGGTTTTGCTGGATGATTATGACACAAAAGTTAGGGTTATGTCCATTTCGTAACAGCCAGTGTTGATCCCATGTCAGTATCTGTACTTTCTTTTACCATCTATAATCACTTTGATTGAATCGAAGGACGGTGCAGGAAAATAAGAATCTGAAATAGGTCAAGTTTTAGATGTCTGATAGAAGATTTCAAATGTTCCATGATGCTCAAGTCAAAGGTATAAGACAACTCAAAACAAGATCTGAAATTTGTTCCGACTAAGCATATTTGCTCATAAATGGTTGACCAGATTGCACTTTTGCAATCTCATTTTGACCTATGTTTAGTTGTCAAAATGAAACTATCGTACTTGTTATGGAATGGAAAGAGGATAATCAAATAATACGAAGCAGCTGAAGAATTTTTTTTTTTTTTCTTTTTAAAGGAGCCTTATGTAGTGGCAATGAAAGATCTCATAGTTTCTTTTCTTGCTTTTTTCTCGAAGTCCCTGGTCCTTCTATTTCTTACTATATTAATAAACTCTCTCCTTTTCCATACAACAACAACAAATCCAGTGCCTCAAGGGCTCCTGCATATGCAGGGTCTGGGAGGGGTGGGATATACGTAGCCTTACCCCTTCAGGGTGCTACCCTAAAGGGAGGTTGTGTTACTAGGACTCAGGTTTGGGAATCGGATACATGTATGCATCCATGGCCAAACTTGTCTATTTTCTATGTTTTTGGCCTGATTTGAAGAGTTCAAGTGTCATTTCGTCATTCAAATTCCCCTATTACACTTTGGCTATTTTAGGACTTAATGGAGAATTGAAGTAACTATTAAGGAAAGAAATCGTCTAGGGGTGATTTCAACTTTATTTACTGCCCTAGTAACTTTAGTTGTAGTTTTCACTAGGGGTGTAAACGAGCCGAGCCGAGCCAAGCATCCCCTTGTTCAAACTCGGTTCGTTAAGATTTATCGAGCTCGAGTTCGAGCCGAGCTCTTATCGAGCTTTCCAACTCCTTGTTCGAGCTCGGTTCGTTAAGATTTTGTTGTGCTCGAAACTCGGCTCGGCTCGGCTCGTTAAGCTAATCGAACCAATTCGAGCTCCTTATCAAGCCGAGCCGAGCTTGTTATCGAATGAAATCGAGCTCATAACAAACACGAGCTTATTATCGAGTCGAGCTCCCTATTGAGCCGAGTTATTCGAGTTACTATCGAGCCATTATCAAACTATTTTGGAGTTAATATTAACTGCTAACGAGCCTTTAGCGAGCTCTTAACCAGTTTTTTAACGAGCTTTTAACGAGCTCTTATCGAACTGTTCACGAACATTAACGAGCCGAGTACCCCCTTGTTCGAACTTCGCTCGATAAGTTATCGAGCCCTAATTATGAACACGAATGAGCCATAATCGATTTCGAACACGAGTAGTTTATTGAACGCTCGGTTCGTTTACACCCCTAGTTTTCACCTTGAGGCAGTGAATCAATATGGAAAATTCTCCCTAGTCTCTTTAGAAGTTCCAAAGCATCAAGCAGAAGGCTAGACTTGAGAAAGTAAAAGAGCACCTTGTGATAGTGGTTACATGTCAAGGGATAAGTATGAATGGCTGGAGGACAACTATGGGTGATGTTGTATCCTAGATTGTCAAGACTTGGATTCGATGAAGGATCAATGAAGGTTCTTCTAGGGTGGGGTGGTTGAATCAAATTGAGAATCATAAGATTTTGATTGAAAAAAGAGAATATATAGGAGAGAAAGAATGGACAAAAGGTGAATGACAAGCTGTGCAGGAGAACTGTTCATATTGATAATTTGAGTAGTTAATTTCCAAGACATATCATTGGAAAACATTGAGAACTCCAAACAAAATTAATTATCTAATATTTAGGATATGATATGCTTACTGTAAATTGTTGGTGAAATTAGTTGTAGTTTTTCACAATGAGTTACAAGATGTTGTTTGCTCAAAGACTGAAGCTTCGCCGCTTGAACTTTCTACAAAATATCGGTTGTTTGACAGGAATGGTATGCTGCAGATACTGTCATGAAAGACTGGAAAAGATATTATCATGAAGAGTGTTTTGTGTAAAACATATGTTCCAGGGAGAGAGTGTGTGGGGTTTGTGATATCTTTCTGGCTGAGTTACTGTTTTGAACACTACATATGAAAGGAAAATGCTTCGTGTACTCGGTTCAAGTCTCCATTTGAGTATTGGATACATATAAGAAAATTTATTAGATCATATGAATATTATTATATGATTGTCTTCCCAGGATCCAGTGATTCTTTGCCATTTATCTTACAGTCTTACTTTTCTACAAGTAAATAGTCATCGATAATCTAACCTGAAGCTTATACTAGCTCATCTTGCATATCCAAACCGGGAAAATCCATTTGGATTTGCAAATTCTCTGTTGCTAAAGACGTCTCACATGTTTCATTGCCAGGCCTGTTGGATCAGTTGATTATATGGTTTGTCTTCCCGCACATGGTGCTGTGATTGGTTCCTGGTTTGGGGCATGGCCAATGCCACTTGACTGGGAAAGGCAATGGCAGGTACTTTTTTTCTTTTTCTTTTCCATTCACTGAATCTTCTACCTGTCTTTGATACTATAATAGAATAAAATCTTGGTTCATGCTCAAGTTGCAATCATAGTTGCGTTGCATAGGAAGCAAGGTGTCAGGGATGTCCCTCATCAGGTGGCGTCAAAACATATTAGGTTTTTAGGAAATATGAGTTCCCTTGAAGCCCTGTATTTGTAAAAATTTAAATGAAAGCTCATACAATAATTGATCTTAATATCCTTGCCATGTAAATATATCTGTATAACTATGCTTTCCTATTGAGAATGTGGTAAATATGTATTATACAGGATGTTACGAAACTAATATTACTCAACTAGTCACATAACCTTGAGTTCAAATTTTGTTACATTTAAAGGCCTACCTCATCAGAAACATCCGGGGGAAATCACGATATATGTATTATGTCAGTTCATCCATGTTTGCTCCAAGTTAACCGTGATAACGTCCGGGTTTAACATGTTCATTAGTATCTCAGGCCAAAAATAGAATTGGGCCCTGTTTGGCCCAGCTTTTTTGGAAAAAGAAAGTGTTCTCTTTTTCCTGCAAAAGAGCACTTTTTTCTAAGATTGGAAAATGTTTGGCTTAGTAAAAAAGGCTGTTCTAAAATACAAATAGAAACTATTTTTATGCTTTTTTCTTAAAAGTAGAAAAACAATGCTCTCTTTTAAAGTAGAAGTAGAAGCAAAAATTAAAATAAAAAATAAAAATAAAAATACTCCTACAGAAAATACATTTTACAAAAATGCTCTTCCAAAAAGTACTTCTAAAAAGGACAGTTTTTTCATAGTTTGGCCAAACTGGCCCTTAGACCGATCAAGATGACATTTCATGTTGTTTCTTGTCCTCATGTCTTTTCTGGTCCTGTGCTCGGGTGGTTGATGTGTCGTGTTTTGCGGAGAGCGTTTTGATCCTGTTTTCTTGTTTTGTTAGCTTTTTTGGTACCCGTTTTGTTGTGGGCGGACTCAGGCCTTGCCTAGCAAGTGGCCGGCTTGTTTAGCGACTTTGTCACAACTTATCGAAAAAAAAAAGATGACATTTCATGTCCTAGCTTTAGCTCATTATGGTTTGTGCAATTCCATTGACATGGTTTCTCCTTGGGTAACATATGTTTATAATCATTTGTAGTGACATTTATTTCTGAAAAACGTTGCAGGAATGGCCAATTTGTGTGACATATGGAGCAGTGGCCGGGTACTCAGTTGGCATGATAACATCTCTTGGCTTTGTTCTTTTTGGTGGCAGAAAGGACCATGTCAAAGCTGAATAAACTTGGAAGTTATTTGCTGCCCTTGTATTTAGTTTTTTCATTACATTGTATATTTGATAAGGGTCAAGGACTTTCCCTGTTTCAATTAGGAATGACAATTGCGTTCATAGGTTAAATTACATACTAACACCATAAGATTTCGTATATTAATTTTTTAATCCATAAATTTTGTGAAATAATTTGTCTTAAAATACAGTTTTGAATTGATTTGCGAAGTTGGGATCAACTTCACAAGTGGCTTCTGAATGGCCTCACCCTCCCAATTGTATTGAGGCTAGGCATATTCTCACTTGATTCCCTAGGAAGACCCTTTCTTCATAATGTTCCTTAAGACTTTTCCTATATATATATATGTATATATAACTTAACAAGAGGTATTTAAGTTTTTGAATAAAATTCGATCAATCCCCTACAAAATTTGAGATCAATATATTAAATGACGCTATAGTTCATTTCAAACTACAACGATGTGCCGCACAATAGACTTTTGTTAAAAAAATGCAATAGAGAAAATGATGCTAATTGTGAAAGCAAATTTGTAAATTGATTGGATTTGGTGCCAACTAATGCAGATCCATCTAAAGATCCGATATGTAGCCTCGAACCTCGATTACGCATGGTGGGAAGGACATGGTGTCTCCAACCTGTTGATCGTATCTAACGATATTGGATTGAGAGGGGTCGGATAAAACTTGTTGATTTTGTGAATACCCGAGCAATAACCTAAGAGGAGACATATGCAATTTTATTGAACTCTTTCAAAATAAAATTACAAAGATCAACTCATAACATAAAACTCATCAAAATAATTTAATAATCAAAAGCTTTCTAAAATGAACATCTAATAGCCAATTTATATGTATTCACCTAATTTTACTCTTAATTCAAATTGAATTCTAAAAACCAATTATATTGCAACTCTAACTAAACATAGAATAATCCTATCATAACTCAAACCCTAATCCTAATCACATAATTTAGTAAAATAAATCCTAATAAGTAAAATATTAATCAAGCAAAATGCTTAAACTTAACTAAGCTAAAAGATCCTAATTATATTCTAATTAAACAATAAAAGTATTCTTGTTGCTACGAAAACTAGTTACAATTTCAACACTTCTCAAGCTCTTTTTCTTCCTTTTTTTTTTATTTCAATCTAGTTATTTTCATCCATATTTGCATCAAAAAAATTAATGCTTCATGAGTATTACATTGCACAATATATTAAATCCACTTACTGCATCGCATAGGAAACAACTAGTATTATCTCAATTTTGAAAGCGACCCCCCAAAGTATTCCCAGCTACAAATATCAGCCTCCAATAATCATAAGGGCCTACTTATTTTTAGGGCTTTAAAAATTTAGGGGAGGTAAAAAAAAAAAAAGGGAGTAATTGCATAAGGAAATTAATAATGAGAAGTACACAAGGAAATAAAGTTGTTGCTTCTGCACTGATTCTCATATCAGTGTCACTATTGTTGCTGCAAGCTGAAGCCATATTGTGTTCTACTGATTATTCTCCCTCAGAAAAAGGTACTTCTATTTATGCGTTTGTTTAGTAGAAAAAACATATTTTTGGAATTAGTTTTCCTCTTTATTGTAGCTTTTTTCCTCAAAAAGGGGGAAGTGGCTTCTTTTTTTAAAGGGAAAAGTCATCATTCTAAACACACTAGAAAAATTTCGAAGGTATACATTAATCTAAATATATATCAGACCAAAATGAACTAGACGTGATCTTAGACTACTAGATGTAATAATGTGGGACAAAAACTAGATGAAAAATGATTAGTCAGCTCCAAATCTTGGAGTAAATTATGTGGTTCCACACTTCTGATCGTTAGGATTTATTTGTTTCAAAGGAAGTACTTTTCTAATTATTAGGCTCCACTATTTTTTTCAATTTTTTTTAAAATTTTTAGATTTTTGCTCCACAATTCTGATTATTGGCCTGCATTTGGGTCAGTTTTATAACAACTTAAAATTGTGAAAACCTCTACTTGACTGTTAAGGCTTGCATAGTTGATAGATTCGATTTTTTTTTTTTTTTTACATTGTTTTCATAGCTTAAATGGGAAGATGAAAAAGTAATTTTTACAACTAAATAGAAAAAGATGTAAAATTAGATATTTTTTATAGCTTATTTTAGAAAAATGTTTTTAAAAGACTATCTTAGCATTAAATATTTACTACCCTGACCCACTTTTACATTTATCACGACCTGTACCTACCATAACTTCTTGTTCCTCATGGATCACTACACTCACGCGCCTTCACTATTATGACCAACCATTATCTTGAGTTACTCATATCTAATATAATTAGTTGATTTATATTTTTTGTGATTATAACAGATGAATTCTTCTTTTTCAAACTTATTCTTGAATATTTTATTTTTTTGAAATGATTGTTTTGCACATAACCAAATAATTCATTGTAAAAAGATATAGTGTCATGAACCTACGTGATGGGGGAAGAATTAGAATTGAAGATGAGAGAGTAAGATAGAAAGAATTGGAGATGAGAAGAGAATTAGAAGAATTAGTCCTCACCCTCAGGTTGGAGGCACTCGGAAACAGTCTTTTTTCAGGGGTAATATCCTGAAGGGGGAAGGCTGCGTACATCCGCCCCCAGACCCTGCTTAGGCGGGAGCCCTTGGGGCACTGGGTATACTGCTTTAGGGATTTGAGAGAAATTTAGAGAGAGTAAGAGATGAGAAAATAAGAATGATTTTGATTAATTCTTGTATTGATGCTTACAAAGAAGACTTGCCTCCCTTTTTATACAAAATAACTACTCAAAATATCCTAATAAACTAGCCTAACAAACATAACTATTTTGCGTCTATGACAATGTGTGCCTCCCATGCTTGGATGCATGACATACAAATTTTAAATAAACAGATCTTATTGAAATTGATAAGTTGAAATAAAATGAATTAGTACTTGTTTTTGGTTAATCATGGATGCGTATATTTCGTGAGAAATATTCAAGTTTCTCTAGAGAGGTTTTTGAATTCTTGTATTTTCCTTTAAGATCGGCTTTAAAAGATCCACTTTCCAAATTATCTAAGAAAATATAATTTCTTTTTTTTGTTTTTTTTTCCGTTTTATTGAATTTAAGAACAATGCTTATCTTGGTTTTTAAATTTTTAAAATTTTTTAAATTTGGGGGCTTATCTTATCTATTTTCTTAACTTTTCATGACTTTTTACAATTTGTATTTTCTAGAAAATATTTGGAAAAATTATATGATAATTCAGTTTTTGTTCTGCTTTATAATCAAATAGAAAGTTTTCTAGAATAGTTTTACTTGTATTTAGACTCTACTATATACTGTCTTATCTTTATCATGTATTCTTTCACTATACTGTATTTTTCACACACACATGTTAGACTAACAACCCTTATTTTAAGGTTGCTTATTCTATATTTCTCCATTCTTAACACGGGAAAACCTTACTCCTAAAAGTAGTTTCTCCTAGGACACTAACCCTAGCCTAGCAGCCGTTGCCCTGCCTCTTGTTTAATCGCTACTGCGACGTTGTTGACTGTTGGAATTTGGGAGTAGTGTGCTTTCATTTTGTTCAACTTGTGTAAGTTCCTCAATCCCAAATAGGAAGAATAGAGGTGAGAAGTCCTCTTTATATACCACTTGTCATTGTCTTGACAAAGCCTTGTGGGTCTAGAGTGGACATGGTGGTCCATACCCACACGCGTTTGCACACCGCCTTGTAGCGGTGTAGACTTTTTCTAACCCGAACTTTTATTTTTATTGCCATCATATTTCTTTAAGTTGTAATGAATTCGAGTTGAGTTTTTATCTTTGGGTAGTGCTTGAGGCTACAAGTTCGAGCTCGAGATACTTGTTTTGACCGTTTTAACATCCACTCTTTACATAACCATTCTTTCTATAACCGAAGGCGCATTCTTCGGTCCTTCATGTCTTCCACTCTTCATATCAAGGCCGGATTTTTAACCCATGATCTTTTCCTTAATGGGCAAGTTTTTCATCTAGAAATACAACTCTCTTGTAGGTTGATGAGCACACATTAACACATTGAAACTTACCTAAGTATTTCTTCTCCACTCCCTTACTCCCTCTCTCAAATAAGATTCTCTCTTTTTTATTACAAAGCAAGTTGAAACGTGTTCCAGTCTATCTCCCCAGAGAACACTACTGAGGTGGATGTTGTGTTAACCTTAGGGGTCGGAGTGCCATTGGTCCCATTATACTGGTGTCGGGGCATAAATGACCTAGGGTAATGGAACTCTCCATAACACGACAATTCTTTAATTTATTCTCTCCCTTTTGTCGTTTTTTAATTTATTCTCTCCCTTTTGTCGTTTATACTTTTTGTTGTCTCCACTAACCATTTTGTAATCTTCGAGCTCCAATTAACTGACCTCAAGCTCACATTTGATTGTATTAAAGTTTTATTTTGATTTCTTATTAACATTATTTTTCCAACGATTGGCAACTATGAGCTGACCATAAATCAGTGACACTAGTTCGCGGCTACTTGTCTTAGGGTCCTTCTCCTCCTCGAGTCTCCTTGTGCCACTCAGCTTCGCTTTCCCGGATGCCTCTAAATTTGCGACATTCTTATCGGTTACTTTTTCTATCATTGTTGAGTTGTCCTCTCACTTGTCGGTCCTCCTTCGGCGTGCCCCTTGTTGTTGTTCCCTACTATATCAAGCCCGATGTTTCACTTTTCCCAGCTCAGTTCATCAAGCATGATGCCTCCACCAAACCCTCTCTGACCTATGTTGCCATTGGTGTTCTCCTCTCTCCCTAGTGGTCTAGTCTTGGTCTTTGTGTTTTCTCTGGTTGGCGCTCTTCTCCAACTATCAATCATCATAACCCCTAACTTGGAAAACATCTTCACTGTGAAGCTTCACATCATCATTTAGATGTTGCTTTTATTTTTCTTGTTACTGGTTATATGTATATAATGAACTTTGGGATTGGGCATAGGTATGAAAGATCTTTTAGAAGCATATATTCCTCTGGGGGGATGGGACTCCCCCTTCTTTGTTTGTTTGATTCATGGGGGAAGAGGGCCCCGTTTGTGGTGAGAGTAAATGCTCTCTCTTTTCATGGACTATGATCTTACTGGCTTAATTGAGGGCTCACTTACAGAAAGAAAGGAATTGTGGATTAATTGGATGCCCCTAGAATAGGAGCCATCTCATATATTTATAATGTTTACAGTGAATATTCCAGAGAATATTATAGAGAATATTAATTACAAATATGAAAAGTCCAAAGGCTTGATTTATATACAAATATAATTCACTATACAAATATATTCTAATATCCCCCCTCAGCCGAAGCGTGAGATAAACGAAGGCAAAGGTTGTGCCTTAATAGGAGGAAGAGTTGCCGCGGTAGATTCTTAGTAAAAATGTCAGCTATCTGTTGTGGCAAAGGAATGTGGAGAACCCGAACAAGACCCATGTGAACGCGCTCTCTTACGAAATGAATATCTATCTCAATATGCTTGGTGCGAACATGCTGCACTGGATTAGTAGACATGTACATAGCCGAGACATTATCACAATAAAGCAAGGTGGCACGTGGAAGAAGAAGACCGAGCTCACCAAGAAGCAAGCGAAGCCAACAACACTCAGAAACGGCATTTGCTACCGCCCTATACTTGGCCTCGTCACTGGAGCAAGAGACTGTAGGTTGGCATTTAGAAGACTAGGAAATAATGTTACCTCCTAGGAAAACACAAAACCCTGAGGTAGAACAACGAGTATCAGGACATCCGGTCCAGTCTGCATCAGAGTATGCCACAAGTTGATCCACACGAGAAGGAGAAACATTGAGCCCATAATCAATGGTGCCCTTGATGTACCGAAGAATAAGTTTAACTACCATCCAATGAGGTAAGCGCGAAGCATGCATAAACAAACATACTTGTTGCACAGCATAAGAGATATCGGGGCGAGTGAAAGTGAGATATTGAAGAGCACCAACTGTAGATCGATACAAGGTAGGGTCAGTCATAAGATCGCCGTCATCATTTGAAAGTTTGGGCTTGGAATCTGTAGGTGTAGGTACGGGCTTGCAAGAAAGCATGTTGGTCTTATCAAGCAAATTATGAGCATACTTGGACTGAGATAAGAAAAGACCATCTGAAGAGTGAGTAACCGAGATCCCAAGAAAATAATTAAGACGACCCAAATCTGTCATGTCGAATTCAGCGCGTAGAGAACGAAGTATAGCTTGAAGAAGCATGGTAGAAGATGCAGTAAGAACTATATCATCCACATAAACCAACAGTATAGCCATGTCACCACCACGGCATAAGACAAATAGGGATGAATCAGACTTACAACCAGTCAAGCCAAGTGTGTGGAGAAAGGTAGCGAAGCGAGTGTACCATTCCCGGGGTGGCTGCTTAAGACCATAGAGAGACTTGTTTAACTTGCAAACAACAACAACAACAACAGTCCCAGTGCCTCGCGGCTCCCGCCATAAGCTTGTTTAACTTGCAAACATGATCAGGAAATTGAGAGTTAATGAAACTTGGAGGTTGCTTCATATAGACTTCTTCATTAAGATATCCATTCAAAAAGGCATTCTTAACATCAAGTTGATGAATGGGCCACTGGCGTGAAGTGGCTAGAGCGCGAATCGTGCGAACTGTAGCGGGCTTAACAACGAGACTAAAGGTTTCACCATAGTCAATGCCATACCGCTGTGTGAAACCTTGTGCAACCAATCGAGCTTTATATCGTTAAATTTCAGCTGTAGAAGTTTGCTTAATGCGATAAACCCATTTAGAGCCAACAATGTTGCCATGAGCAGGTGGAGGAACAAGATCCCATGTGTGATTACGAATTAGGGCATTATATTCTTCAAGCATTGCGTTCTTCCAATTATCATCTGTAAGGGCCTGCTTATAAGAGAAGGGAACCTCGGGCAACATTTTATGAGCAAGCATAGAGGGTTTAAGAAGGGGCTTTACAATACCAGCTTTGGAGCGTGTCATCATAGGATGAAGGTTTCGGGAAGCATCCCGAGGTGGGCTCGGCGCATCCGTTATGAATGGAGCAGGAGGAGAACCGGGCACCGGTGTGGTGACCCGTGATGTAGCGGGCTCGGCTGGAGTAGGAGGTGAACCGGGCACCATTGTGGTGATCGGTGGCAGTACAACAGGCTGCAGGGAGGGTGGTGCGGTCGATGAAACGGGGGCGGCGCCGGCGAAAGGGGAAGAGGCAAGAGGTGATGAGAACACCTGATTGAGACATTTCATCGTGTCCTGAGAAAAGGTACCCAGCCGAGCGAAAGGAAAATCTGTTTCATCAAACACAACATGCCTCGAAATGATGACTTTGTTAGTAGAAAGGTCTAAACATTTGTACCCCTTATGATTTGGTGGATAGCCTAGTAAAACACATAAAGTAGGCCGAGGTGCAACTTTATGTGGAGCAGTAGCAGTTAAATTAGGATAGCAGGCACTTCTGAAAACACGAAGGTGAGTATAATCAACCTTTTGTTTATACATGCATTGATGTGGGACCTTTTTCCTAATAGCAGTCGAGGGTAATAAGTTGATAATATAAGTAGCAGTAGAGACAGCCTCAACCCAATACTCCAAAGGCATGCAAGCTTGAAAAAGAAGAGTTCGCATCATATTACCAATAGTTCTGTGCATACGTTCAGCTTTCCTGTTCTGTTGGGAGGTGTGAGGGCAGGAAACCCTACTGATAACGCCCCTTTGCAGAAAAAGACCATTAAAGTCACAGTTGATATATTCAGTGCCATTATCACATTGAAAATTTTTGATTTCCACACCAACTGATTCAAAACAAGATTACGAAACTGAACAAACAGATCAAAAACCTCAGATTTGGCGCGCATAGGATAAATCCACACAAAATGAGAATAATCATCTAGAAGTAACAAATAATACTTAAAACCACTGAAACTGATAACATGTGATGTCCATACATCAGAATGAACAATATCGAAAGGACGAGTAGTACTAGTTACAGACTTTTGAAAAGGTAAACGACTGTGCTTACCGAGTTGGCAAGCATGACACAAACTTGACTCAGAGAAACTCGAACAAGAAATAAAATTTTTTATAACTAAAGTGGACAAGACTGGCTCCCCGGGATGACCAAGTCGATGATGCTAGAGAGATTGTGTTTTTTTGGAAGCAGCTAGGGAAACATGTGGGGAGGATGCCACCGGTTGTCCGGGTTGACGGAGTCGACTGATTGAGTTTGGTTTGGGAACAGAGAAAAGAGGCCCCGAGCTAGCACAAACAATAATGAGGGACATCGTTTTAGCATTTTTAATGGAGAAACCACCCGTGTCAAAGTCTAAAAGGCAAGAATTATCTTTACAGAAATGACGAACAGAGATTAAATTAGTGGAAAGAACAGGGATATAGAAGATATTATGCAAATTGAAATGACCAACAGGTGTAATAAGAGTACCAGATCCAATCCCAGCAATCAATAAACAAGAGCCATTACCAACTAATATTTTATCATAACCATGATAAGGACGAAGAGACGTTAGCAAACTGGGGTTATTAGTCAAATGAGACGATGCACCACTATCCATTATCCAGGGTAAATCAATTGTAGGAGTAGAATGAGTAGTAAGAGATTGAAAAATAGTTTGAGAAGACGCAAATCCTGAATAAAAATTACATCTAGTGGCATAAGTATTAATTGCAAGATGAAAAAGTGGTGGATATAACATATGCTCACCATAAATAGGAGCACTGAAGAAAGGTAGCCCGGGTTGTGAAGTAGAACCAATCATTGGGTGGTGACGAGGGAAGAGTGTAAGACGAGCTTTGTGCTATTGTAATCGTCCCCGAAATTTCAACCTGAGGGCAACGTCACAGAGAAGTAGCGATGCTGGAATTTGGTGCTGGTAACGTCACAGAGAGGGAAAGAGAGGAGACGAAAGGCAAAGGAGGGCGGCACGGCTGGTGTGCAGCGGCGGCTGGGTGTTGGTGCGGCGGCTAGGGTTTGTTTAGGGTTTCGGTTCTCTCTTCTTCCTTTTTTTTTTGGAAAGGGAAAAAAAAGAATGAAAATTGAAAAGAAGGCTAGAGTTTGCCTTTACGAGAGGGCTCGGGAGAGCTCTGATACCATGAAAGAAAGGAATTGTGGAATAATTGGATGCCCTTAGAATATGAGTCTTCTCGTATATTTATAATGTTTACAGAGAATATTCCGGAGAATATTACAGAGAATATTAATTACAAATATAGAAAGTCCAAAGGCTTGATTTATATACAAATATAACTCACTATACAAATATACTCTAATACTTACACACCCTCCATAACTCATAATTTGTCTCGATGATCATATCTATGTTAACCCTTACTTCTCTACTAGACTTCGCATAAATAGGTATATTTGTAGTTGAAACAACTATATTAGATTGCCTCAATCTCAATGATGTCTACATCTGTCCCACTTCTCGAGCTATTAGATAACCTAACACACTGGGATTAAAGTTCAAGCTACCTTAAGCCAATCTTTATTAGGGAGAAAAGTGCCTCAAGTTTTAAGACATCTATGCACGACTCCAGCTGCAACCACAAACCAAGAGTTGAACACTGGTCATTGAGGACCTAGTCACCGCTGTAGGGCTCCAATAGCACTTCTTAGAACCACCAACAAAATACTGAAACCCAAAATTAAAATAACAAGCACACACAAAAGGGGATTGAGGAAAACATCAAAATTTACGTGGTTCAACCGAAGCCTATATCCACAGAGGAGATATAATAATTTTACTATTTCATTGAAAGTTTACATGAGATGTCTCATCTCTCAACTCTTTTATAATGAAAATATACAAAAATATTGTGTATATATAGAGCCACCATAATTAAAAAAAGAAGAAAAAACCTAGTGCATCATGGGCCTAAATAGGATTGGCCCAATCCTCTACTTCATAAGTAAAACCTAATATAACCGGGCTCCACACATAACCTAACAATTCTCTCCCACTTGGAGTCCGGTTGAATTATTTATCATTATCAAACTAAACCACCTAAGAATATTTTTTAATTTAGATCTTATAAAAATCTGAAGACCCAACCCAAATAATTTAATCAAAACAGGTCAAATAATAAAATGAAAACACTTACTTTCACCAAAAAAGAAAAGTAAAAATAAAAAAATTAGTGACCATTTCAACATCGTTCGCGTCTCTATCTCTGTTCTGTGGCTCTCCATCTCACCGGCTACCATGGCTAGTGTGTTACAGGAGAAAATGAGCGGGGACATGAATTAGTAGTATCGAGCTGTATCGGGTTCATGGGAAGTTCAGGAGAGGTTTAAAAAGTAGTTAAGACAGTTGGAAGGATGGTGGGAAGGGTCAGAGCATGCGCGGGTCACGTGCACATTGAGGGGCAGCTGGGATCACGTGCCGGGCACATGATATTTGCGCTAGAGTTAGTATTTTCAGATAATTAGTATTTTCTTCTGCTTTTTATGTGGTTTTTAGCTTAAGTTCCATGCTATAGATAGATTACGAGATGCAATTAGGATTTTTATGCTATGAATGAAATCAATCCCTTTCTCCCTCAACTATCTCCCTTCTGTTCTCCCTTCAAACTCTATCTTCTCCCCCTAATTATATTTCTTTTCTCCCTTAAAACTTGGATTGTGATCGGGGTTCTACTAATTTAGAATCCTGCATCATTAGTATCAGAGCATTGACCCTCTTGACTATGGGATCGAATTTGAGCTCAAAAAAAAAAAAAAAAATAGCATCATCATCTTCATTGCTGTTCATCTCGTTGCTGCCATCATCAACACCATCGTCAACAATCAATTGCCTCTGTTACAGCAAAATAGCAAGCAGAGCCCACCTTCCCACCAAAACCATCAGCAACACTGATCATTATCACCGCCACCGAAGTTCGAGGTCACATCCCAAATCTGCACACCAGGTGTTTGATGAAATGCTTCTCTGTTCTACTGAACCGATGTAAGCTTCTATGGATGGTAACACTCACTACTCATCTAGGTTGAGCCAATTAAGTTTTCCCTTGTTTTATGGAGATGATGTGGACGACTGGTTGTATTTGTGTGAGCAAATTTTCCTTGTTGTTCGAACCTCTAGAATGGATAGGGTTAAATTGGCTTCTAACCACAGGAGAGGGTTGGCCCTTCAATGGCATCAAAATTTCATGAGAATTAGGGGAAATATGGGTGGGTTTGATTGAAATGTGTATGTGAATGCCCTTAAGAAAATTTTTGAGAATGAAAATGAGGAACCTGTGTTTGAGTTGATGAATATGAGGCAAGATGGGTTGGTTAGAGACTATCAAGCGGAATTCTATGCTATCTCAGCCAAAACCAATTTGAGTGAACCTCAACTCATTAGCTACTTCATAAGTGGGTTGAGGGATGACATTGCATTGGAAGTAAGATTAATGCAACCCACAATCCTTTACCACGCTTTATGTTTAGCTAAATTAGCTGAAGCTAAGTTTGAGGCCTTAGCTAAACAACTTAATAACTCACCGCTCCCCCTTCTTCAAGCACCCAATACTCAAAAATCTATTGCCAATCCCTACAATTCACCATACTCCACTCAAAACCACCAACCCTTTACTGATGCAAACTCACGTAGACTCCAAGGGACCGTTACTGAAGCTGAATTGCAGATGATGGGTGCAAAAGATCCTAGTTGTCATTTTAAGGCAAGTGTTGAAGGGAGACATGGAAGTAAAGATGGGAATCATTGTCAAATTTAGGGGAATCGAGTAACAATGGCCAAGCAAATGGAGGCTGGTAAAGAATTAGTTCAACAAAACATAGAAGATGAGTATTTACTTTTAGATATGCATCTGAAGGTCAGCTGCAAATTTGATTTGCAAGCAAGTCAAGTAGTTGAGATTAGATAAGGGTGTGAGACCAACAGTCTAAGTAAGATTGACGGTAAGCAAGCTAGGAATTACAATTCTGATCAAGCAGTAAGTAGGGAGCAAATTGCAGCTGCTGAAACACTCTTTCAACCGGAAGGAAGACTTGAACCATTACTTTTAAAGTTGCCACTGCAAATCAATCAAAAATGGGGCCTCATCGATGACCTAATGGCTAAGATCAATCCTAACCCTATTTAGCCACACGACCAGCTTGTTATTCAACATGAAATTAACCAAGAGAAGGGACAAGATGATTCTAGAAATACTGGTGTTAGCAGGGATCTGGTGGCTGAGTTCAATGAAACAAGCATCAAACAAGCTATTGGTACTTCTAGAGACTTGGGGATCATTGTACTTCAAGTATTCAAGTCTAGCTATGCTTCCAGACTGTGATATGCTCTTCCCAAGTACTGAGTTGCTGCAATTCACATCAAATATTGCAGCAATTTAGCAGATTAGTAGGGTTGAAACACACCCCGAGAATCAGCAGTGGAGAAATCAACAAATATTGCATCAATTCAGCAGATCAGTAGCGTTGAAAAATACCCCAAGAGCATGAATTTGCGTTGGGAAGATCAGAAACCAGATTTGGTATAGTATGTCAGCACACTTGGTAGATACTTGGAGATCACATTTCTGGTGGGAAGGCCCTAAAGATCAGATCACTGTGTTTGTTGCAAGTTTAACAGAAAGGCTTGAGTGCTATCAATTCAGACTTGGAGTAGCAATTCACCTATTATGATAGCAGTATTCTTGGACCTTAGTGCATTTTAGTTGCTAGACTTTGATGTTGAACTTCCTTGGTTGCTACAATAAGATGATCATAAGAGCCATGGAAAGTTCTAGAGCTTGGCTAGTGTGGCTCGACAGAGGTACACCACTCGATACCACCCCTTCTACAATCGATTATATCCTTGAGGACAAGGATAAGTTTAAGGGGGAAGGAGTTGTTACATGAGAAAATGAGTGGGGAAGCGAATTGGTAGTATCGAGCTGTATCGGGTTCGTGGGAAGTTCAGGAGAGGTTTAAAAAGTAGTTAAAACAGTTGGAAGGATGGCGGGAAGGGTCAGAGCATGTGCGGGTCACGTGCACGTTGAGGGGCAGTTAGGATCACATGCCAGGCACGTGATATTTGTGCCAGAATTAGTATTTTCAGCTAATTAGTATTTTCTTCTGCTTTATGTGGTTTTTAACTTAATTTCCATGCTATAAATAGATTATGAGATGTAATTAGGGTTTTTATGTTATGAATGAAATCAATCACTTTCTCCCTCAACTATTTCCCTTCTCTTGTCCCTTCAAACTCTATCTTCTCCTCCTAATTCTATTTCTTTTCTCCCTTAAAACTCTATTTCTTGGTTTAGATTGTGATCGGGATTCTACTGATTTAGAATCTTGTATCATAGTGCCGCACACCGCATATCCATTGCGTCCTACCATCATCAGGAGACATCGACACCACCATAGGGGTCAGAATGAAACCACTGCCAGCTGAATCCACTTCAGCAAGAAAACCACCATCGCTACAACCATTCTCCTGCTCGCATTTCGGCCCTATTCTTTGCCTCATGAACCTAACCATGGTCTCCCTATGCAGCTTATAGCACCACTTCCAGTGCATGTTTGCCGATCTCTAACTAAATTAACACCAAGGCCTACTCACCGGTTTGGACTTAGCATAGAACCAAAGAGACTTGAAGTCGTCACTGCTCGAACCACCGCAGCCCTGGCCACCACGCTCCCGTTGTTCCGCGAGCCACCATGTTACATACTAAAGGAGGTTCCATCCCAAAACCAATTGGCAATAGGTGGAGTAGCCCCTCTAATATATATATTGGTCTAATTACTGGTCACCCACCTATGTGGGATACCCCTTTTTCATTTTTTCCTATAACACACCACTGTCGAGCTTTGCTCAAAGCTTCAGCAATGACCACCATCGTTTTCATGTTTTCCAGGTGCTCTCAAGGGCAATTGCCACCATCGGTTCTCTCACCGGCGTCCACATCGCCTTCTCTGACACCAATTTCATCCGAACCACCAAATCTAACACTTAGGTACACTGATCTAGTCTCACTTCTCTACTCAGACCAAATCACCACCACTAATGTTCATCCACCGCCTCTTTCATCGAGGCACACTTGCCATTCCAACTGACACCACTGTATTTTACACCTTCAGTTTACAGATTAAACCTGAGATCTACCTAAATCAACCACCACTGTGCCCTTTACATTTGAGTTGGGTCGGACCACCAGAGCCACTTCAGGATTTATCACCGCAGACTTGAGCAATTGGTTCTTATCTCCCACTAGCTATTAAACCTTCGATTTTGGGTTCAAATTTGGGATCTGAACTTGGCTACCAATTGTTGGGCTCTGATACCACTTGTTAGGACCACCTATAGAATACTGAAACCCTAAATTAAAATAACAATCACACATAAAAGGAGATTGGGGAGAACACTGGAATTGACGTGGTTTGGCCTCAACCCACATCCATGAAGGGGGTATAATAATTTTAGTATTTCATTAAAATTTACATGAGATGTCTCAATTGAGAACTCTTTCTTAAACCTAATGATAATATACACAAACCCTGTGTATATATAGAATCATTATATTAAAAACCTTAATATGTCATGAGCCTAAACAGGATTAGCCCAATCCTCTACCTCATAAATAAGGCCTAATACAACCAAACTTCACAGATGACCTAACAACCACCATGGCAACACAACAAGAAAAGATCTGACCTTTGGGCCATGTAGAAGCCCACAAGCAGACAACATGCGTTTGTCCCATCTACCGCCCCTTTTTTGGTAAGTTCTACTAGTAATGTCTATAATCTTGATGCTGGAATCCTTAATCCACCTCCCCTTCGTGTTATGCTAGATTTTCTAGTTGACTGGGCATGATGCTGGTGATTGTCGTAGTTGTTACAACTGTTTCAACACTGATCAATTACGTTAATCATTAGTCGCTTATCAACATGACTATTCCAAGAGCAACTCGTATCCTCACTTTGTTGTGAGTACACACATGCCTTTAGTGAGGTATGCTGACTTTCCCCTTCCTGTACATAACGGACTTCAAAACTAGGGTCGATATAGGCACACCTCTTCTATGGCACATGCCGGGTCAATTTGTGATTCCTACTTCCATTAGACCTCTTGTTCTTAAGATTTTCCTTCAAATTTTATGTCTAAAACCTGATGGTGTCCTAGTTAAGCAATTTTGTCATGATAATAAATGGTGTGCCCTTTATGATTGTGCGCTCCCTCCACTTGACCATCACTATACACATCTCATCCAATACATGGCATCAACGTCTTTATCATCCAGGTTGTCATGTCGTTTCTTTACTTATCAGTCTTAGTATTTTGTCGTGTAGTACAGTATCTCCCTTGTTATGTTGGTTGCCTCATCTAAGCAAGTCTAAGAGTCTTCCTTTTCTTGATGTTAAGCGTTGCACAATTGAGCCTCTTAAATTGATACATAATGATATTTGGCAATTGTAGATTGTTTCACATCTAGGCTTCCGTTACTACATATAGTTTATTGATGATTTCACTCACTTTATTTGGCTTTGTTCTTTACATTTTAAATCAAAAGCATTTGATGTTTTTCAAATGGTTAAAAGATTTTCCCTTGTGGCACTTGGTTTGTTGTTGTTGTTATTGTTGTTGAAATGGTTTAAAGATTTTGTTGAAGTACAATTGAACTATAACATCAATACTTTTCAAAGTGGCGAAGGCAATGAATATGACAACCTATATTTTTATTCCTTTTGTGCAACTCATGGAGTCCATTAGTGAATGTTGTGACCAAATACTCTAGAAAAGAATAGGGTTACGGGTATGGAGAACAAGCATCAACATATATTAGAAATAGCTTGCACTATGTTGCTTGAGGTGGACATGCTTGGTAATTAGATTGATGCCATGCTCGTTGACACATTTCTTATCATTTATATTCCCCGCCATAGCGGATTGTAGCCTTTTCAACTACTATGCTGTCGGCAACTCAATTATACCTTATTGCGTGTTTTTGGTGACGAGTATTACCCTTATCTGACCCTGATCTTATCTAACAAATTAACCCCTAGATTGATTATGTGCTTCTTCCAAGGTTATGCTCGACATTATAAGTACTATTGTAATTTAGACCCCCCGGACTAGGCACATCTGCATGAGTGATTATGTTATGTTTTTCGAGACCTCTTTCCTTACCGATGACTTAAGTTTGAGTGTTTTGTCCCCTCTTTCGATTGTTTCCTCACCTTTTCTTCTTCTCTTAAATGCAGCTAGTTGTTGGTCTTGAGGTAGTGTTGTCCCCCCAACAAACGTGTACGGGCTGTATTTTGCAGAAAATATGCCTTTTGCGCTTGGAGACTCTCTAACCGAAGCTTGGCCACCTTTACTCCCGTTTGTACCTCAACCACGAATGTCTCACCATTGACCCCGACACATGCTTTAGATTTCTGTTCCTAATCTAGTGCTCCTCAGGCATCATCTTGCTTGGTGTCAGCTTAGAGGTGGCTGGTCATACCCCTAGCTTGCCGCCCCACTCATGGATCCTCGTGGCATCGCGATGCCCGCCGCTCCATTGTGTTGCCTTGAGTTTTGCACCACTATTTGGTTTCCCCTAGCATCGTTAAGCTAATGCTAGTGGACTCAGGTTCTTTCACATGTATTGGCACATCTCTTGCTATATCATACACTACATGATCTATCGATCAAAAGTCGATGTTTACAAACTATGCTACCCCCACTATCGATCCTTAGCATGATTCCTGAGTGTTCCAATTTTTACAAAGTGACATGAGGCCATAACTGATGAGTTTAATGCCTTGATCCAAATTTGAACCTCATACCTTATAAGCCCTTAAAGAACCTAGTTGGCAAGGCCTATAATTATAAGATCAAGTATAAGACATATGGGTCAACTGAACACTATAAGGCTTGCCTTATGGCTTAGGGTTTCAACCAACAAGGGACACAGATTATCATAAGACATTTATCCCTTTCATCAAGCCAACCATAATGCGGCTGTTCCTCTCTCTTGCTTGTAGCCTTTCATCCATAATTTTGAAAGAGAGATGTTAAGAACACTTTATTATATGGTTTCCTTAATGAGAAAGTTTACATGAAGCAACTTCTTGGGTTCATTCACTCTACATTCTTGAGTCATATGTGTGGCCTATGCAAGGCCTTTTATGGCCTTTACATGAAGCAACTTCTTGGGTTCATTCACTCTACATTCTTGAGTCATATGTGTGGCCTATGCAAGGCCTTTTATGGCCTGAATTGGAACCTCAGGCTTTGTTTCAGTGGTTTAGTACTATTTTGCTTCCATTTGGCTCTTGATGCTCACTTGTCAATCGCTCTCTTTTACATTTATCAAACTCTTCGAGGCATTGTTTTGCTTCTATTATTCATTGATGACATTATAGGCACCGGTGACAAACTTAGCCGAATTACCACTCTAATAACTCTCATTTCCTTACAATTTGTCGTGAAAGATCCCCGATCAGCTTTATTGCTTCCTTTTAATTGAGGCTCGACATATCTCTACCTGTCTGGTTCTCTCTCAACATAAGTTTGACTCCAACCTCCTTACTGGTTTGACATATTTTAACCCAAACCTGTTAAGAACCCCTCCCTTCGTAGATTAGTCTCTCATTCCATGATAGACAACTTAACTCTACTGGACATACCATTTATATAACCTTGTGGTTAGTTCATATACTATCCCCAAGAACCACACTAGTAGGTGCTCAAACGGATTCTTCTCTATGTGAAGGACATAGTTGATCATGGCCTTTGTATTAACCCACTCGTGAGGCTCGTATCAAGGCATAATGTGGACCAGGGGTATGTTTTGAATGTATGTATCTAACATCTGCTTGAGTGATCTTATCGGGGCCAAATTTTGTCTCTTAAAGTAAGGCATCCTACGGTTTCTAAGTCCCCGGTAGGATAGGAGCATTGGGATTTGGCTTGTTGTGTCGCCAAATCCTATTGGATTCGACATCTCCTATGTGATATTGGAGTGTTTTTTAGCCATTTGGTTAATTGTCATTGTCATAACATCTTTGCTACTTACCTCTTGGCCCATCACATATAATCGCACCAAGCATGTTGATGTTGATGCATTAGCAGAAATAGGTTCGTGGTGATATCCAAGCATGGCATCTTCTGTCAAATTAGTTATTGGTGGACGACATTATAATGGGTCTCCCCCTTCTTAGTTAACGCATCTTCAAAACAACCTATATGCGGATTCCCCCAATTACAAATTAAGGTAGAGTATTATTAGATAGAAATTGCTCTAGGATAGTTTTAACTTTTTTATTTTTTATTTTATCAAATAGGATAGTTTTACTACTATCTAGACTCTATTTCTCTCTCTCTCTCTCACACACACACACATATGTGTATATATATATATATATATATATATATATATGGAAATCCTAATATTTAAGGTAGCTAATTCTATACCTATTTCTCTATTCTTAACATTCTTTTATTAAAATTTGGGAAACATAGTTCCTTTATCTGTATGTTTTGAAGGAGTGTTTAGCATCTTTTCTATATTTTGCTGCAATATATGATGGAAATCCTAATTTTAAGGTAGCTAATTCTTGATAGGATGGAAATCCTAATTTTGAGGTAGCTAATTCTGTACCAATTTCTCTATTCTTAACATTCTTTTATTAAAATTTAGAAAACATAGTTCCTTTACTTTTTGAGTTTTTTCCTGTAATCAAGATTTTTTCTGTATGTTTTGAAGGCCTTTTAAGTATCTTTTTTGTTTTTTGCTTCAAGTTTTTGATTTGTGACATGAAGCGGAAGTTAATTTTTTATTTTGATTTTAAATTTTGATTTCTCGATAGTCTACTATAATTGAAAATAGAGAACAAAAAGAAAGCCACAAAAAAAAAAAAAAAAAAAACCATTTCCATAACCTTGTTTTAAAATATAGAAACTATAAAAAGATGACATTGAACTGTCTTTTTCTTTAGTGGCTTTCAAATTTTTTATCTGTACAGAGTAGGCCTAAAAATGGTTGGGATAGAAAAAGCAGGAATTCTATGAATTACATGCAGGGGTAGTGATATTTATTTATGGCACTTTTAACAATAATTGATTTAACCACATGTCGAATACAGACATTCTAGTAGTTCGCCGGATGCTACGAGGGCCAGGAGCCATTCCACCAGATTACAGCTCACAAGGCCACAGCCCGCGGGCACCACGCTTGCCCTCCATGACCACTGTCAAGTCCTGATCCAAGCGTATCACATATAATGAGGCCGGATTAGTGATATATTGAAGCATGATTGGCACATTGATATAGCATTATATTATTATCTGACTTGGAAGTGTTGCAGCACAGATGCAACTTGTTATGTCTATGTTTTTTTGGATTTTTTGTTGAGCGTTGCTCTTGAATTTTCCTCTGTTAACCTTGTTGAACTTAATTACCTAGAAAAAAAAGGTTAACATTAAATGTTAAGGAAATAATAAATAATGGTGTCTAGTATACTATGAATTTCGGCTTAGATTTATAAGTTTGACGATTAATAATAATGAAAAAAAAGGTAAAGAAAACAACAAAAGCACGAAGATTCAAAAGACACCGATTTTACATGGTTTCCTAACATTGGAGCAGACTATCCATTGTTATGATGACCTAGTAAATACAAGGAAATCTTATTGGTTCCCAAAATTGGAACCTTTATAAATCAGCCAACGATGCTCGGATCTTCATAAAACGATAACACTAAAGAGGAAATGAGCAAGAGTGGCTTGTTTTCTAAGAAGACTTTGAGAGAATGGAGGAAAGGACAAAGTTGAAAGAAAGAGATGAATCAGAAAAAATGAATCCACTTCTCTCTCTTCAGTAAAAACACCCTTTATGAGTTAGTGGGACAACTATCCCTAGAAAAAAAGGGCATGCACCAATAGAGAACGCCAAAAATTTGCATTCATGAAGGGCCAAAATGGATAAAAGGGATAAAGTCTATTACTGAAGGGGCAATGGTGGATGTGTGTGCTAGTGGAAGAGAAAGCAGATTTAAAATATGATTTGGTTCAAGTTGTGAAAAAGAGCCAATTTTCTGTCTTTTTTTGTTTAATTGCTTTTTTTATATAGGTAAGAAGCACAGTGGGTGTGCTATTAGGAGATAGCAGATCCTAGAAACGCAGAACTCATTATCCATTTCATAGCCTATGGAATAACAACCTCTACTCTCTGCTAATTTTGTCACCTCATACCCATTATTGCTACTCTATGAGTCGCCTCATTGCTTTCCCAAAATTCATAAGAAACTTAGATCTCAACAAATTCGTCCAATAAGCCCCAGATATCTCGAATATGGGTAAGATTTGCCAAAGATATTGAAATTCCTCGTTATTTGTAGCCACCCAAGCTTTTGCTATATATGAGGATAGGAGCATTGCCAATGCCTGCAAAGTCGTGACAATGCAACCTCCCTTGGTAGTCTAATAATGGACCCTCTTGTAGCTTGGACAAACTTCATCATGACCCTAATCTTGGGTGACCCTTTTGTATCCTGTTGTGGCCCTTTCCTCGTATTTTTTCTATTTATTTATAAATAATTTTTTCATCTTTCTATCTTAGGTATGAAAAAAAAAAGAAAAAAAAAAAAAAGGATCATTTATGTCAATTGAACATGAACCTTATAATCAACTGGCCCTTTTTCACGATTTCAAGCTGTCGAAATTTAAACCAAACTCAATCTAGTAACAAAGAGAAAAAATCTAGCTACTATAAAAATATAGTAAATTACACTTTAGTACTCGGAGGCTTGGAGAAGTAATTTTTCAGTCCTAAAACTTTGTTTTTGAATTTTCAGTCCATGAGCTGAAATAACTTTTTAGTCTAGTCGTCAGTCTTGACAGGTTTGACAAAAAAAAGTGATGTCATACTATGGAAAGGTGATATTATACTTAAAAAGAGATACCATACAATGGGAACTCAGCGTTTACAATGAATAGTTGATGTCATATATCGGATTTTAGGCAAAACTATTGTTTCGCCCTTACTATCAGATTAAAAGATTTGAATACAAATTTTGTAAAAAAGAAAATTAATTCACCAAACTCTAGAAGTATTTATAGAACCGTCGTTATTTGAGATTTCGGTATTAAGAAGTTTTAATGGTTGTAATATTATCAAAGGCAGGAGTAAGTGGGTTGCGTGGGCTCCCCCTCCCTCTGGTTGGGTCAAGGCTAATTTCGATGAATCCCGAGGGCAGGGGGGGTGTTTTTGTGTTTGGGGTTAAGGAATATTATGTTGGGTGGGGACAATGAGGTTGCTATCAAAGCTCCTTGGCTCATTCTCAACTCGTGCATATGTTCTTTCTATTTTGGATGACATCAAGTTGCTAAGTGCCAATTTTGATCATGTTTCCTTTAATCATTGTTATAGGGAAGTTAATAGATCAGTAGATTGGTCAGCAAAGGTAGGTAATGGAAGGTTTAGGGTCGTGTTGTGGTATTTCAATCTTCTTAAGTATCTCCACCTATTTGTTCATACTAGTGTCTTAGGTATCCCTCTGATAAGAAGAAGTACCTCAGAGCTTCCTCCTTACCTCTTGAAAAAAACACAACTATCAGGCAAACAAAAAATAACTATAATATGCTTTTATTGACTCTGAAACAAATACTACTCAAGTCAAATTATGTGTTAATGGGAATGCCGATCCTGAGATTCCAGTGGCCAAAATTATGTTTGATTAGCTCTTTCTTTTGATAATCAAAGTATATAAGCTAACTTAAGCACGACTCAAATAATATATCTCATATTATAGTACTAGTCAAAATGCTTGTCCTTTTGTATTATTATACATATATATGTATGTGTTTATAGTATATCATAAAAAAGTTATTGTTGCTCCAACTATGAATGGATATTTTGAAAATGAAAATAAGTAAAGCGAATGCTTATGTTAGAAATCAAACCAAACATAACCAAAGTGATCAGAACTGAGCCAAAGAGGACAAAATAAAACCAACACAATCAGAGTTGAACCAAACAAAATCACACCAAACAGAATCAAATGTTATAAAGTTCAATAATGCCTTAATTTGCCCCACATTGGTACAAAATGGGACCTATCAACACTTTGACTTCCAGAGTTAACACTATAGCCACCACTTTAGTATATTCCAAAGTGGATGTGCAGAATATGCCATGATTTGGTCAGCAAGAAATTGAAAAGAAAAAAAAAAAAAAATGTAAGAATAGAACATGGGAAGGAGGTAGAGGAGGAGAGAAGAGTTGATGATTTTGAGTGATTCTTCCACAACCGAGAGGCGTTCAATATAAGCCAAAAGTTTCAGTCGTTAGGAGTAATGGGTAGCCAATAAGTGCATATAACATTAATAACCAAGATTGAATTGCAAGACGGAAATGGCGGAACTTAAAAGAAGCATGGACGGATTTTTAGCCATGTATCGAATGTTGAACGTTTTACTTTTTGACAATAAATATATGCTCTAACAGGCCAAAGAAAAGTTTGGGTAAAAAAAAAAAAAAACACACACACCATGACGCTCGGCCCGATAGGGCAACGTGGATGCACACATGTGATCCAATAGTTCTACTCAAGTCTCATTGATGCTTTACCAAGGGAAGTAATGGGGAGTATATAAAGTGACTTCTTTTTCCTAAAGCTCCTATGTGAAATAGAGTTCATCCGCCAGAATTGAAGCATTAATAATATGTTGGATATTAATTATGCTTTTAAAATTTATTATTTTATTTATGTCTTTTAATTTGCTTTATAAAAAAGAATAGATTAGAATACATTGAAATTAAACTAAATTGGCTTTAGTGGAGATAATATTTGCTATCGCTGCATTTAACTTGGCAAGTTAAAGAACTCTTGGGTAAATGTGATAATTATAGGCAATGGCTATGTGGCCAAATTTTATCTTTATAAATTGATTTTTTATCAAGGGAATTATGCACTGAGAACAGCGACAAACAAGCTCTTGAGAATTTTGTATTTGTCAGAGGAAAAAAGAATGGTTGTTTATCTTAGTTCTTTTGGCTAAGTAAAATCTTAGTTCTTTTGGCTAAGTAAAGGGTATTGGAGGCTCTATCTTTCAAGGAATGCAGACCTAAAAAGTGTCAACTATAGTTGGGCGTTGTATTCTGGAGGCAGCACATCGGTACCTGCTGCACTGGCTTATATCCGAGAGAGGCCCGAAACCATCTTAAAGAGAGCGTGATCCGCACATTGCTCAACTATTACATCATTGGTATTTCATTATCTCCAAAAATTATTGGTAATATCTTTCTTCATACTTTTTGTATAATATTTTTTGTGTTTAGTTCCAACAATTATAAGATAGTTAATCGCTCTCCAAGGTAAATCTAGTAAGGTCCCTACCAATGAATATAATCCTAAGGAGCAATTTGTTGCCATGATAATTGAAATGGACACTATTAACAATTACAATGGTTGGTAGGTAGATACTGGTGCCACTAGGCATGCGTGTTATGATAAAAATTAGTTTTTTTTTTTTTTTTTTTAACATTATAAAAAAAAAAAATTAGTTTAAGACTTAGAATATTGTTGAGAATGAAAAATGAAACTAAAACACGCCACCATTTCCCTTTTCCCCAAAAAACCCCAACGGTAAAGACACGCCACCTTCCCTCGGCGCATGTAGGCGCGTCGCGGCCCATTCAGAGGCCGGAGCTCTGGTGCCGGAGTCGCCAAGGCCCGTTGGTGCTGATTGTGTACCTTCCGAGGCTAATCACTGAACTCCAGAGGAACCAACCCTTCACCTACCTCCACCGCCGCCTCGCTGACAACGCCGGTTCCACCCCCCTCCACCGAGGCCCCTCCATTTTCGACCATCCTCCTCCAACCATGCTTCACCGGTAACCTCCCTTCACCGATTTCCCTAACCACCACCAGCCCTCCTCCTTCTCCACCGCCTAACTCTGTCCCCAAACATCACCTCCAATCATCAAACTCCCACACCCTTCTCTGATTCCAGTATCTCCTACCACCATCCACCTCCAAGCTTAACCACCATCTCCGACTCCCACCATCCTCCATCAACACATTCACACCTCAACCACCAGCCATCATCAACTCCACCAATATCCACCGTTACCAATACATCCTCCTCCCTTCGGCCACCAACTTCCCCCCGTTCGCTAGCCCCATCAGCATCGCTACTTCAAATGCCGAGTGCCAATGTTGGGGTGTCCATCTTCGTTGATGGACTACCTGAAAGAACAACTAATTCTTGGCTTAAAGCTGTATTTTGTGGCTTTAGGTCAATTTACGATACATTTGTGCCTCTTAAGAAAAGATTAAGGTCAAGATTGTCTTATGGTTTTGTCCGGTTCTCGGAGTACGGCGAAGCGGCGCGGGCGATTACATCCATGGATGGTAGATGGGTGATGGGGGCTAAATCAGAGTTCAATGGGCTAACCCAATCAGAAGTTCATTTGCTTCTACCGTGCGAAATCAGCCTCAACCTAGGGCTCCCACTCAGTTCAGGAACGCGGAAAACATTTAGTAGCAGGGGAGGGCTGAGGACTCTGCATCTGTTAACATTCCGAAGATTGTGGTATCAAATACCAATAAGTGCGTGGAGGCTTGGCTTGAGCGGGCTTTAATTGCTCATACGTCTAAGGAGGCCAGCCTTGATGATATTCTCACGTTTATCACCGAGAACAATCTCTACAAGTTAACCCCTAGAGGGTTAAGCACTTCCTCCTTTATCCTGGTATGTAATTCTGTGGACATCCTTGAGTCCTACAGTGGACCGTGCCTTGAGATTCTATTGAGGAAATTCAAAGAGGTCTATAAGTACAACGGTGAGACCCTTGGCTCTGTTGAAGGAAGGGTGTGGATTGAGGTTTATGGATTGCCTCTTCAATGTTGGTCTAAGGATTACTTCACTGATATCGCAAAATTGTGGGGTAAGTTCGTCAGAATGGATGCAAGGACGTCAGCTATGACGTGTGTTGATATTGCTAGGATCCTTATTGACACTTGCTCCACTTCATACATTCATCAAACAGTCCAAGTTCAGTCTAATGGGGGATCGCGTTTGGTTCTTATCAAGGAGGGTAATTCTGAGGTAATTCCCGACAATTCATCCAGAGTTGTTGCTTTAGCGGCTTCGGCAAGATTGGCTAGGGAACAGGCCTCATTTGCGACCCAGATCAATCGAGATAGTCATGACACAATAGTGACACGACAATACTCGCGGGCAGAATCTCCCCCTGTTCAAATGATGGATGCTGTAGAGCTTAATATAGCTCCACCTAGGGGCAGGAATGAGGGTATGTGGGTCTTGGAGCATCCGTTGGGACAGATCACTACCAATTGCAATGGTCAATTCTCTTGGAGGTCGGGTTTGAAGTGCTTTTTTCCGCACCTGTCAATTCTCCCTCCCGTTGTGCATCCTATATCCATATTCCCAAGCCAGGATGTCCAAGAAAACCAACATCCTCCTCTCCTCCTCCCTTGGGTCGAGGAGGATAACTCTGATGCTTTATAGCTTAAGGCTCAGATATCACCCCATAAGAGTGAAGTTCGAGGAATTACCAGCGATAATGACTCTTTAGACTCTGGTCCCGTTTTCCCTCCAGGCTTCAAGCCTCTGGAATTGCTTAGAGACCGCCATATAGAGGATAGTATACCGGAGAACTACCACATGCTAGTGCCGTCTGGGGAGGGACCTAGCTTAACTCGGGGGAAAAAAGGAAAATTACAAACGACAAAACAGGGGAGGTGAGCCCTTAAGCGTAAGGCGAAAGAGAAGGAGAAGCGGGAGCTTCAGGAATTCCTAAAGGACATGTCGCCCGGAAGCAATCTGCAGAAATGGACAGAGAACACTAGAAAGAAGAAGAAGAAGAATTTGGTGAATCGGGGCAAGCATGTCCCTCATGCGGGTCAAATCGAGGAAGCATACCAAGTTATAGAGATGGGAAAAAGATTAGTCTTGGGTTTTGAGGGTGTTGATCCGGCTTCGATGAGTGCTATTCTACAGAGAAGGCTGTGATGGGTTTCTGTGGATTCTTGGTGCCTTGCGTTCAGTTTTCGGTTGTGTGTGTCCTAGTCTCGAGCAAGTTCCTGTGCTTCCGCTTGCTCTTTGTTCCCGCTGTTTTGTTTGGGTTTTCTTGTTTTCTTTGTTTTTGTGTGTTCGTGTTTGTGATGCATTTTGTTTTCCCTATTTTTGTTTTTCTTTTCTTTCTTTTGGTTGTCTCTTGTTTCCCCTGCTCTTGTTCGGGTGGCTCTAGGTCGCCCTTTGTCGAGTGGCCTACTTGTTCCTCGATTTTATCGTTAATTATCAAAAAAATTTGTTGAGAATGACAGTAAAATTTTGCCAAGGGACTCTCAAACCACGGATGTCTCAGGCATTGGTGACTAGGAGTGTTCATCGGTCCAAACCCAAATCGGACCGGACTAGACCGGACCGGACCAAAGACCAAAATTGGCCTCGTTTGAAAACCAAAGACCGGACCAAATTGATCTGGTCTGCTCTGAGATAGGAGCAGTTGCTTCATGAACCGGACCGGACTAGACCGAAGTAGACCGATTATCACTTTTTTTTTTAATATAAGTCAAATTTACTACATTTTGCCAATTTTGGACAACTTTAAAGGGATTTAATAGAAAAATAAAAAATAAATAATAGAAATAATAAAAAATATAAAAATATTAAATGATCATCCACAAAATACAAGGCTCATAAAAACTTATATTTACTAAACCCGACCCCAATAATCTGCCTCCTTTTGATGTGATTCACATTTCTCTATTCTTCACTAATAACTAACGAAATTATTCATAAATTAACTAGAAATAATTATATATATAAGTCGTAGCAATATATAAAATGCAATAATTGCTAAAAAAACAAACAAGATAATTTAACATAAGTGTTTATGGGATATTTTAAAACTAATTTTAGGCCTAAATGTTGTACGTCTAAATTAATTTACCAATAATCTAATAAAATATATAGGAGGCCCAATAACATAATTCGGATTTTTGGTCCGGTCTCGGGTTTTTCAGGTTTGGACAGGATCGGACTGAAACCCGAAATAAAATCAATTTGTGGACCAAGGACTGGACCGAAACTGAATCGGTCCAGTCCAGTTTTTCGGTCCGGACAGATATTTGAACACCCCTATTGGTGACATAGGAATCAACTTTATGTCCGATAAGGTCGTAATGCTAAAAGATGTCCTTTATACTCCAAAAAATAGAAAAAAAACCTCATTTTGGGTTATCTCTTGAATAACTCAGGTCTCAACCAGATTTTTGAGTCAAACCAATACATTATTACTAAAGACAGCATCTTTGTAGGTTAAGGTTATGCTTGCAATGACATGTTTAAACTCAATGTTGAAGTCAATAAAATTATTCCTAGTTCTACTTATATTTTTTCTCTTTTATGAATCTTTGACATGCTAGGCTTTGTCAGGTGAATAGCAAATATTTGAGTAATATGAGTTATCTAGGCTTATTATCCAAATTCGGAAGTAACTTTGAAAAATATGAAATCTATAGTAAGACTAAAATTAGTAAAACGCCACATACAAAAGGAGAAAAAAAATACTGAGTTGCTAGAATTAATCCACTTGGACATGTGTGAGCTTGAAGGAATATTAACGAGAGGCGGAAAAATGTATTTTATAACCTTTACTATAAAAAAAGTGACCACTACCAACAACATGATTGTTGTTGGCAATGATGATTTTTCTGTTGGGAAAGGCTTTACCAACAGAAATTTGTCTGTTGCAAAGCTGTTGGCATAGCCTCTGTTGGTAAAGGCTTTAGCAGCAGAAATGTGAAGTTGTTGGTAATACCTTCACATTAGCTACAATTGTTTATTTGTTGGTAAAAGTTATACTAACAAAAGCTTTTTGTTGGTAAAGAGTATTACCAACAAAATATTTTCTATTGGTAAAGGGTATTACCAATAACAAATTCTTTATTGGTAAATAATATGCCAACAAAAAATTTCCTATTGGTAAAAGTTTTAACTACAAAACAGTGTCTATTGGCAAAAGGGATACTACCAAAGACTTATTGTGTTATTACCAACAACAATTTTATATTGCTACTCTCTTCATCAAAAGATAGTTTGTTGGTGGCATTACCTCATCACAACAATTTATCAATTCATATATTCTGACATACTAGAATTGAGAGCAAAACCAAACATGCAACAAAAAACAAATCTATCATTGCATCCAAAATATATAAAACTCCATCCATGTCTAATCCATAACAAAAAAACATCTAATACAAATCCACAACTCCATCCAAAATCTTATCTAACCAGTTCAAATAGCTAAAAAGACAAATCCATCATCTACCGAAAAGTTATAGGTAATATGTCTACAACAAGAACAACCAACATTATACATCTTCCTGCACATCATCTTTATCGGCAAATCTTCCTCTTCACATTCGTGATTAAGCTCATCATCCAATGATCTTCATTTTCCTATGACAATGACCTATAGATACATTAGACAACAACATAAGCTCGATCTTAATCTTTTAGCATAAAGTCAAATTCTAAATAATTAAGAAATTGCAGCAAAGCCAAACTTCCATGACATCCTACCCAAAAACTAAAAAAAACAACCTCATCTACATGTTAAAGTTTATTTCTATGGTACTAAGATTCATCACGAATATGAAAATGTTACCGAACTAGTCAACTCAGTTACCTCAAAAGGTCCAACATTTGTTTCCAATTGTTGTAAAGCAAATGACTCAAAGGAAGAAGCAGTTCTAGCTCCTTCATAAGGCGTTGAGCTATCTTGGTTAGCAACTAAACACCAAGATAGTAGGAAACCCTTGGACATTGAATCTGGTCATCAAAGACAATACAAAGCCCATGAGAATTTTGACAGTTAATAACATAAACTACAGAATGTCAAATACACAATAACTTTTTCAATGATAGTAAATTTCGATGGCAGAAAGCGCGTAGAATAGCTATCAATCATGCTTCAAATTTAAATGGGAAGTTCAATGCACAAGAATGTAGCAAAGCCACTATTTTAGAAGTATTTTAACTATCTACAAGCCTGTAGCATCAAAGACCGAAATTTCATCATGCACATTAAGCAACAAAAATGTCAATCTGTACTCGCCAAATGGAAGACAAGTAATCAATTTTAAGAGAAAAATAGCATGTCATTTATTTCCTCTATAGCTCAAGATTTCAAAATTTTCATCTTCCGTACAATGTATTATGCAATACAAAGAAAATAAGATAGTGCATTATGATCAGAAGTTACCTAGGGGCGAAATATTGCATTTACATATATATAAGCACAAACTTTAGTGTGCCTAAACTACCCATATAAACTAATGTTTATGTGGAGTGTAATCATACGGTAGAATTATTCGAAGCGTTAGTGGCTACGAACTTGCACCAGTTGAAGGGGATGAGTCTTGTGGTTGATAATGACACTAATTACTAAAAGTAATAACAAGAGATTGAATAAGAAGTTCAATGCAATGGCACTCCCTAAATCGTGCTAATTAGGCATCCCAAGCTTGATTATTACTTTAATGGCAAAGATTCTTTAAAATTCTCACAGAAAGCTTCAAAAAGAAAACTGGAAACATACCAAGGACCAAAGAAGTACTCCAAAAGCCATAGGTCCTTGCTTTTAATCACTAACTCATCATAGGTAGTGAACGACGGGAAACGGCTGGGAAAGAGCAGCGGTACCGACTTGGAGCTTGTGGGTCGTGCATGTTAGGGTTATTGTTGGGAAGGGCTTTTGCTTTTGCTTTTGCTTTGGAGGTGGTGAGTTTAAAATATTGTAAAAAGAAAATATGAAAATAAAGTAAGGTAATAAAATTAAAGAGTGTGAGGAAAATGAAGAGTGGAGAGAAAACTAAATATTAGTAAATATTATTATCATTTGAAAAAAATATTAAAATATGGGATAAATTATAACATATTTATACTATAAGGTTTAATATACTAATATTTTAGTTTATAAACTTTGTGAAATGATTCTTTAGTACAACAAGTTACACATATTTTATAAAATAATCCAAACAGCAATATAAAAGAATAAAATCAGTGCCTATTTTGTATCTCTACATACCGTCATTTAGACTATTTACTAGTTACATTTAACTTTTAGAATAAAAAGTTACTTCCTACAAAAATAATGTATCGAATGTCATGTATTAATATGTAGTTTATTCTAAAATAAAATATTCATAAGTAAATAAATTATTCATAAGTTTTACTAGTACCAACAAATTTTTGTATTAGAAAATACATATGTAGGCACTGATCTATATCCCGTCAAAATTTATTTATGTTGATTGATCTAATCGATACCAAATAAAATTTATTACTATTAGTATTGATCTAGTCAATACCAATGATATTTTTTTTGTTGGTATTGATCTAGTCAATACCAATAGAAATAAATATTGTTGGCATTAATTTGGGCAATACCAACAGAAATGAATGCTGTTGGTATTGATCTAGTCGGTACCAACAAAACTTATTTTTGTTGGTATTGATTTTGTCAATACCAACAGAAATGAATACAATTGGTATTGATCTAGTTAATACCAATAGAAATGAATACTGTTGGTATTAACTAGATTAATACCAACAAAAATTTATTCTTGTTGGGATTATGTCTTTTTTATTTTTCACTTTTTGGCCCCTCTGAGTGATTACCAATAGTAAAATTTTGTTGTTGGTAATGCATAACCATTGCCAACAGAACCCAAAATACTACTGTTGGTAAATTGCACTTTTTTGAAGTGTTTATTGATGACTTTTCAAAATACTCTTTTGCATATCTTATGGAAAATAAAAGCAAAGCTTTTGAGAAGTTGACGACTTTTATTAAAAAGGTAGAAAATCATTTTGATAAAAAAAATTAAAAGGTTTAGGATTGATAGAGGTAAAGAATATGACAGATGGCCTAAAAGATTATTTTCGATCCATTGATATAGTACATGAAGTTACCCCTTCCTATTCACCTCTATCAAATGGTGTATCAGAACGGAAAAATAGATCATTAATTAACTTGACGAATGCTAGGTTATTAGTTCAGGAGCCCCTAACAATCTATGCGAAGAAGTAATTCTCATCGCTAATTATATTTTTAATAGAGTGCCTCGTAAGAAAATTTTAAAAACACTCTATCGATTATGGAGAAATATTGAAAACCCAAATTGGTTTATTTAAGAGTATGAGATGTTTAGCCTGTGTGAGGAAAACGAATCCCAAAATTCCTAAGTTGGGAATAAGAGCAACAAGAAGTGCCGTGGTAGGTTATGCTTTGAATAGTAAAGCTTATAGATTTTTAGAACTTGAGAATAATGTGGTAGTAGAATTATTAGATGTAATATTCCATAAAGATAAATTTCAATTCAAATCCAAAAATAGTGGGGCTAATGAAAATGATAAAAGAATAATTGATAATGATGCTAATTCTTTCCAACCTAAAGAAGATGCTAATGATGAACACATTAGAATGAGTAAGAGGCAAAGAATAGAAAAGGACTTTGGTTTTGATTTTCTTTTATACCATGTTTAAGATCTTTGTATGTTTTTTTGAAAAATTTGTTTATATGGTGGATAATGAAACTAAGTCAATTAATAAAGCTTTATCATCAAGGGACTCAAAATTTTGGAGAGAAGTGATAAATGATGAAATGGACTCTTTAATGACCAACAAAACTTGGAATTAGTAGACTTACCTCCGGGATGCAAAACCATAGGTTGCAAGCAGGTACATTGTAGAAAACGTAAACCTGATGGTACTATAGACAAATTTAAAGCTAGATTAGTTGTTAAAAGTTTTAAACAAAAGAAAATATAGATTTTTTCGATACCTGCTCTCCAGTTACTAAAGTGATTTCAATAAGAGTTTTGGTTGCCATGGGCTCTTTACACAATCTGTTACTACATGAAATAGATGTAAAAACGGAATTTTTAAATAAAGACTTAGAAGATGAAATATATATGGATCAACCTAAAGGGTTTGTCCAACTAGGGAATGAGCATAAAGTTTGTAAATTAACAAAATCATTATATGGTCTTAAACAAGCCTCGAAACAGTGGCATGAAAAACTTGATCAATGCTTGATTTCTAATGGGTTTAAGTTGAATTAAGTTGACAAGTGCATATACTACAAATCTATGATTGACGCTCATATTATTATTTATCTATATGTTGATGATATATTAATTTTCGGAACCAATTAGTTATTATTAATTTGACAAAGAGTTTACTAAAAGGTGTTTTTGATATGAAAGACATGAGCGAAGCAAATGTCATATTAGGAATGAAAATCCCTAGAACTAGCGACGGCATTTTTCTTGATCAATCCCACTATATTGAAAAAATTTTGAGAAAATTCAATGTGTTTAAATGCTTGCTCGTTAGTACTCTTTTAGACCCACATGTCTATCTTTACCGAAATGATAATGATGCTGATGTTATAAATCGAAGTGAATATGCTAGTGTAATTGGCAGTCTAATATATGTAGCTAATACTACTAGACCTGATATTGCATATGGCGTTGGTGCACTTAGTCGATTTACTAGTAGACCTACATTTGATCATTAGACTGCCTTAAATCGTGTTATAAGATACTTGAAAAGAACTATAAGTAAGGGTTTATGTTATAAAAATCACCTTGCTTTTCTTGAAGGTTTTAGTGATGTAGATTGGAACTCCCTCTCTAGTATGCTATTTTTACAAGTGGTTACTTGTTTACACTTGGTGGTGGAGCTGTGAGTTGGAAATCAAAAAAACAAACGATTATTTCTAAATCAACCATGGAAGCTGACCTTGTAGCTCTAACCTCTCCTGGTGATGAGGCATCATGGTTAAGAGAACTATTGTTTGATATTCCTATGGGCAATGGACCAGTAGCACCCGTTCTCATATGCTATGATAGTACTACAGCTATTGGTAGGGTTCATAATAAATATTATGATGAAAAATCTAGATCTATAAGAAGGAAGTACAATATAGTGAGGTCACACCTCACGGATGACCCTAATAACTATTGATCATGTGAGAAGTGATGATAATATTGTGGATCCACTAACAAAGCCTCTAGCTGGGGAAAGATCTGGGTTGCATCGAGGGGGGATGGGACTTAAGCCCAAAGAAGAAATTATTCACCTATGAGAATACCCTAAAAAGGGACAAACGAATCATAGAGTGATTCTGTCAAAAATCATAGAGTGATCGGGGGGTTAGCATGCATTTTAATTGATTTAGTTCATCCTTATGGTGCAGCTTGCTTACTTGTGGTGATGTTGTGGTTGAGCTAGTTATGCTTTTAATGAGGTCTATAGTCCCTATGTCGGGGTAGAGTGGAAGGCCACAAGTACACTCCTGATTGACTCACGTACATGAGTGTGGAAGTAATGCCGCTTCCTATGAGAATTCGAGCTAACTCTTTAGAGCACTTATGAATCCAGGATGATGTCAGGGCCATGATGTGCACGATTAGAGAGCCTAGGTGGGACACCTTGGATACTATGTGTGTGAAATACTCTACATGCCTCAAGCAACCAAGGTTAAAAGGTTAAATCCACCATAATCCTAGTATGAGAATTGCTGAATCACTAAGTGAAAGTTTAAAGGCATTGTTACTCTCATGCTATATAGGATCCTCACTGAGCCAAAGTTCTGTTTTGGGGGGGAAGGGGGAAAGCTTTTTTATTTTTATTAAAATAAGTGGGAGAATATTTAATATTTTAATAAAAGATATATTTAATTGTGCTTTTAAAATTTATTATTTTGTTTATGTCTTTTAATTTGCTTTATAAAAAAAAAAAAGTTTAGAATACATTGAAACAAATATTAAATTGGTTTTAGGGGAGATAATATTTGGTACTATTGCATTTAACTTGGCAAGTTACAAAACCCTTGGATAAATGTGATAATTATGGGCAACAGCCATGTGGCCAATTTTTATCTTTATATATTGATTTTTTATCAAGGGAATTATGCATCGAGAACAACAACAAGAAGCCCTTGAGAATTTTGTATTTGTCGAAGGAAAAAAGAATGGTTCTTTATTTTAGTTATTTTGGCTAAATAAGATGTAGTAGAGGCTCTATCTTTTAAGATTGTGCATACTTAAAAAGTGTTAATTGTAGTTGGGTGTTTTATCTTGGAGGCGGTACACCAGTACTTACGGCACCAGCTTAGATCCGAGAGGGGCGCAAAATCATCTTAAAGAGATCGTGATCCGCGTCTCGCTTAGCTGTTATAGCATTGATATTTCGTCATCTCCATGACTTATAGAGGTAATATCTTTCTACTTTTTACTTTTTATATTATACTTTTTGTATTTAGTTCCATAATAATATGACTAATTTTTAAGAAAAAACCTTTATAGTATCTGCTCCCACCAACCATTTGGGCATATTATTTAAATGCCATAATTAAGGGAAGAAAACAAAGAAGCAGCATAATTACGTGTGGAAATTAAACTAATAATGAAAATTAGACAAGGAAATTAAATCTCGCAACAAGCAAAACTCGTCTGACATCTCATTAATGACCCTCGGGGGGGGGGGGGGGGGGGGGGGGGGGGCGCGGGGGGGTGCGCAAGGGGGCGGGTATGGGTATAGATGATGCGGATAACAGAAACTCGTAAGGTACAAATTTTAATACCCGTCACGGGTATGGGGCGGGTACGGGTATAGGCTTGTACCCGCCCCGCCCCGCCCCTCCCCACCCCGACCCGCCTCGTACCTGCATGTATCCACCCTGCTATTCCCCAAACCCGCATACCCCCGTTGTGTTATTTTACATAAAATAAATTTCTCAGACAATTTATAATTATGAAGTCATGGTTATTATTAAAGGAAAAAGGAAAAAAAATTTATGTGTAATAAGTTGGACAATGGATAGGTAACAAGGTGGGTACGGGCGGGTATGGGGCGGCTCATGGGTATGAGTTTGTACCTGCCGGGGCGGGTATGGGTACCCACTTCATACCCGTGGCAGGTAATGGGATGGGTACGGGTATAAAATTTGGGTGGCGGGGTACGGGTATGGAGGAGGCGCCCTCCGTACCCGCCCCGCCTCGCCCCATTGCCATCCCTGGGGGGACCCTTCGGCCCTCCCCCACTCTGCCCGTACTAGGGCGTCGCCGCCTTGAACCCCCCATGCCTCCCGTCCTTGGATGTCGTCGCCTCCAACCACCCACGCCGCTGCTGACCTCGGGGTCCTCGGGCTACCCTACCGTCTCCACCCCTCCGGACGTCATTCCAGTTGCCCTCGCGGCTGCCATTCCAGTCGCCGTCTGCCGTTCCAGGCATCGTCCGTCGCTCTTGGTCCCCTCCCAGAAGCGGTCGACCCCGCGCCGAGTCATTTCCGGCCTCCCCCCTACCTCGTTGTTCTAGTCCATTCCTGTGGCCGCGCCGCTTCTGTTCCCGCCATCGCCACCGCCTTGAACTACACACCCAGGGAGCTCTTTCCACCTTTGCCTCCTGTCCTTGCTGCCCTAGTCCATCCCAAGGCCGCGCCGTTCCTGTCCACCTCTTCTCCTCCGCCACCATCTCCACATCCTGGGTGATGCGTCCTGCCTTGCGGCTTGGGTCATTCGTGTCTTGGGGACCCTGGGTTGGTCTCCTCCGCTGTGTCTCCCTCCTGTTTAGGTGATGGGTGTTTAGTCCCTCGGGTGATGGTCGACCCACTCTCCTTCCTCTTCAATGCCGTCGAGTTTCCACCACCCCCGCCATCGCCCTGGTCCATCTTCAACTAATGTCCTTCTTCAGCGCCGAGTTCCACAAGTAGTCGTGTCTCCATCTCCACCGCCGATGTCCTTCAACTGCGACGAGGATTTTATTTTTCTTTCTTTGGCTGTTTTTGTTGTTGTCTTGGTCCGGTCAAAACACTCCTGTGTCAGCACCTCTCCTGTACCAGCATCAATTTTATTCTTAGGACTAATCTAGCAGGGTCTGGCTGTGTTTTCGTTGATATGAATCACCTGTTACACCTAGGTCTCTCTGACAATGTAATTCCTCCAGAGGCTTCCTGACTTTGCTTGCCATTCTGGAATTTCCTTCCCCTTGTGCTGTGGGTTCGGCACCCTCCCTGTCTGGCCCCATGTCTGGTACCGTGCTTGCAATGTGGGGGCGGGGGGATCTCCCTCTCCTGTTTTCCACCCTCTTGAGGTTGTTCGTCTCTGGCTGGGAAGTGTGCCTGTGTGTGTGCCTGTTACGAATTCATCTGGAGCCTTGTTAGCCTTTGGTCCGTTCCTGTTTACGTGATGTTGTCCTATTTTTCTTTGGTGCCTGATTTTTTCCGTTTTGATCTGGATTTTTATACCCATCTCTGTTTACGGTATGGTTGTGGTCTCACCACGTTGAGGCCCGGTATGTATTTCGACTTTGCCGATAATTATCCAAAAAAAAAAACAAGGAAATTAAATCGGTATATGTGCACTCCTGATGATATCATTGTCAGTGTTGCTGCTACATACTGAAGCCACATCCTACTCTCCTGACTATTCTGCCCGAGATAAAGGTCATTGTTTTACCCATTCATCTCTGTCTTTGTTATATATTCAACTATTTCATAAGTTTAAGGTGATAGGCAAAAGTTTATAAATAATAAATTTCGTACCAACATATCCTTTTAGGTTAATTGAAGCGTGGATATTGCAGTGGTTAGCCCATATCTTATCCACAATTTTAAGGCAATGGACAAAAGTTCATAAATAGTAAATTCAAGCACTCACATACCCTTTTTAGGCTTAAAGCATGGATACTATACTGGTCCACTCATATTATATGCTTGAAATATATTAACATTTGGGGTAGATGTTACTGAGATTTGAACTCGTAATGTCTCAATCAACAGGTCTCATACTAAGGAACCAATTATTGACATGGGAGAAGGTACATCGATGATCTTATGCTAACACTCTTCTTCCATTTCTAGAGTTGTATCCGTGAATTTCTTGATATATTTTTAAAATAAGTGTAATAAATAAAGTGTTAAAGATTATCCCAATACTTGTCTTTAAGTGTATATGGCTTGCATGGGGTGTGTGTTGACACACAGGGCCAGTGTGTCAACACATAATCCTACAGAACTGAAAAATGCATCCATGTGTCGACACACAGATCTTACAGAAGCGCAGGAAAGGCCCTGCGTGTTGATACACAGGCTTACAGTAAGGTGTGTGTTGAAGTATGTTTTGGCACACAACTTTATAGTGAGCTGAGTGTTGAAGCTGTGTGTCGACACACAGCTTTAACACACAGGACAATTTTGACTGTTATTTGCACGATTTGCATTCCTGTTTTGTTAAAGTTTAAGAAAAAGAATCCTTTGTTTTTTTTTTTGTTTTTTGGAGTTAATCCAGTAGGCTGCTTTTGTATTTTATATTTGGTATCTTCTCTATTTTCTATTTTAAGTTTTTTTATACGTGATAAATTAAAATTTGAGTCATAAAAATGAATATTTTTGTTTCTGATTTTAATTTTAAATTTTCGTGCAGGGTTTTCAAAATTCAAAATACAAAATTAAAATTCAGAAAAATTGTTTGTAAAGTCTTATTTTCAATTTCGTAAAAATAAAAAATTACAAAAACAATGGTGTCAAATGGTTCTTTTTTCAGAGTTCTTTTCAAAATAATGACCTTAATAGAATACACTTGTAAAAAGTAGGGATCGAAAAAAAAAAAAGCAACTTTTCACAAAATTAAACCCTAATTAAGGGTGTAACTGAGCCGAGCCAAGGCCGAGCGTGTCAGGCTCGAGGCTCGGCACATTAGCATTAAGGTCAGCTCGGGCTCGCCTTGAAGCTCGCCAAGCTCGAGAAGTTCGAGCTCAAGCACCGCTCTTCAAAAGCTCTGGCTCGGCTTGGCTCGGTCTAAACTCAGTTTGGTCATCTAGCGTGCTTTAGTTAATTTGTTGTTGACATATATGCTGTTTAGTTATTTTATGCCGCTCGTTATAATGCTCAGTTTCTCCATGGCGTCCTCTTACATGCCCTCAATAGTCTTTGAATAGTACTATCTATTAGAGCTGGCAATGAATCAAAGAAGGTACTTTAGGGCTTTGATTTTGATAGTACCTTAAGAGAACCACAACTTGAGTTTACATTCTAAAGGACCCATGAAGAAAAGAATTACTTTGTCATTGGGAGAGATTCAACCAACTCAGTAATAGTCTTTTGAAAAATAATATATTTGATGAGAACCATGAAAATTTATTTCCTTACGAAACTGCTATAGAGATTTTTTATGGCATTGATACCTTGTTGACTATGAAAAGTCAAAATGTAGTGAGCCTGTGAGTTAATTGATAGAGACATGATATTAATTAGTGAAAGAGATGTTGAGAAGCACTTAACCAATATACCCAAAATGAATGCCAAATTCTCATGCCAGGAAAATTGTTTCCCCATGGTTAATTCTCGTTCAACTAGCAATTGAGTCACTTCCTAAGTAGTTGAATATTTTTGAATAACCTTCCACAATATGTGAAAGGAAAATGTGAAGTTCTTTGAGTACATTTTTAAGTGTGTTTTAGAGGTGAAAAGTCTTAGAAGAGGTTCAATATGCTCATCTTGTCTCTAGTTCTAAAGCACCAATTCCAGGAGTCATAAAATCAAACTGGAATAATTTGGTGAAAAGAAGTTTCATAGTCTAGATATTTTTATATTAAAATCTAGATGAGGAGATCGTTAGATTCTTTTATTATGAGTTTCTGAGGCACATGAAAAATGTTTTTAGGATAAAGAAGGATAAATTTTATAAAAGATGGTTTATAGGAAAGATATAGTTTCCTCCAATTTTTGCTGTCTTCAATTAAATTTTGACAATTGTGGTCCCAACTCTTAGTACATTTATATGAACCATTGTACTTATTTACACTGGGAGATTCAAGAGAGCTAATTGAGGGAAAAAATAAAACTCTATGGTGAATGGAGAAATGGCAGATAGTAGGTTAATTGAAAGGAAAGTATCAAATATGATAGAGTTACTTCGATATAAGAAAACTTTTACTATGTTTATTCAATTAAAAGAAAATTAGTTTCGTTCCTAGATCTAAACGAGGACATTTATTATTGATTAATAAGATATATGATTTTTATGTAATGATTATGTTCCAGTTGGGTCTAGTTACCTTGTTGGTAGATTATATAAATTGTAAATCTGGATGATATGATGAATTTGGAGATTGGGAAAAGAAAGAGCAAGATTGGTTGTCTTCTCGCTCATGGTATAAATGTTTGTTATCTAGTTTTTATAGATATATGGAAAGGTTTAAGTAAAAGTGGCATCTATCCAAATTTGAATTTTAATGACCTTGGAGTTTATTCATATTACATAAGGGGTAAACTTGTTCAATCAAGGAAGAAACGTGCAATAAGAATAGCTAAGTTATTAGAAATTGCGCATATGGATATTTATGGTATCTTATACTATTGGTGGTGAAAGTTTCTTCATTACTTTGATTGATGGTCTTTTGCTCTATATTTATGCTTTCTTGGTCAAGAAAAATTTTGAAGCGTTGAATAATGCTAAAGTCTTTCAAGATGGAAGTTGAAGAATAGCTAAATTCCTCCAACTCAAAAAGCCACTTACGATAGAGGGATAGAGTATTATGAGTGTTATGAAACACTTAAATGGTTTCGGGTTTCATTACCTTGCTAAGGACCCTATATCATGAAAACTGGTATTACTACCTTTCTAAAGAGTGATGATCGTCTTTAAAATTGACCAAGCATTAATATTGAGTTTGTGGAAACTAGGGAATCCATGTCATTTGTATGAACCTCTTATGATATATTTCTCTCTTATCCCTTCATTGTTACTCAAAAATGCAATTGTTTCTCTACATCGTATTCAAATGAAGGACACATTGGCATGGGATAACCAGGATATGACACATCCCAAAAGTGAGGAGTAGTGTAACTCTATTGTATGTATCGACCAATCTCTAGTTTGGTGTTGGTAAGGTGCAATAACCCCTGAGACAGTCTTAAATGATAAGGCGGTTAACCCTAAAAAATGAGTATATCCATTTAGTTGATATTGATTTGACATAAGTTACGAAATTAATTTGCTAATATATCCAAAAAGTATACAGAGTTTACATGTTAAAAAAAAAAATGGAATGGTTCCATGTAATCTATGCTGATGATGACATTTGAGATTTAGTTGCACTCCCAAAAGAATACAATGTTCTTGAGTATAAGTGGGTATTTAAGATTAAGAGGAATTCCAAGAAAAAGTAGAACTATATAAAGCCATGTTGTCGGCTTATGGATTTTGTTGGAAAACTAATACAGGCTAACCTTTAGTTTTTTGGGAAGTTTTATCCCACATTGGAAAAACAGAGTAGACGATCCTTTACTTAACAGGTACAATTATTTTTTGAAAAATATTTTTTAAGACCCGTTACTAGCCGTTTACCCTTAATGATTTAACGTCATTAAATTTGTGATCGAATATAGCCATTAGAATTCATTGCAATTGATTTTAATACATGTTAACGTTGCTAGCCGTTTAGGGTCATTAAAATTGTGACTGTTGGGAATTTATTAACAATATATCCGTTGTAATTTATTACGTCCGTTATTTTACCATTGCAAATTAAAACCCACATTTATATGTTCCCCATTTTAAATCCTCTCTACTCTCTCCTCTCATTATTCAATTTTTTTCATTTTCTCTCTCTTTTTTCCTAGTTTTCCATTCCATTTTCCGGAGAAGGTTCCGATTGGAGATATGCATTGCGAGGATTACTTTTTTTGCATTTCTCCTCTTCAATTTAGATCTCCCTCTTGCGGCATGTCCTCAAATCAAAAGGTCTCTTGTGTCCTCTTCCCTCTTCTAAATTTGGGCAAAGTTCAAGGCTCTTCTACCCAGCAATTAACGAGTGTATATTAAGAGTTGGACGGTGTTAATCCTGGAGGACGGCCGCCGATATGACTGTTTGCACCAGAGCAGCGGTGAAATTGTCTTTTAGGACAGTGGTTCTTACCACGGCGCAGTATCTTCAGTATTCAAATCAATTTCTCCACTTTTCGGTATTATTTTTTTGATCGCTGTGTTCCAGTAATTTTCGCTGTTTTTTGCTACATTTTTCACTAAATTTTTACCAAATTATTACTGCTAATTTTTTAGTTATTTACTGAATGGTTTATTCCCCGCACTTTTCACTACCTTTTCACGGCTATTAGTCAATTTTCTAACAATCTAAAAGACGAATTTCAAGCATTTTGTACTTTGTTGTGAATTTGGTGTTTCGATTTCTGCATTGAAATCATTAATCGAGGATTGAGGTTCCCCTAGTTAGGGTTTGTGTTTTGGGTTGATTTTATCCTATTGGTGCTTTTGAATTTTAATCCATGATCTGAAGGGTGCTTGTTTTATAGGTTTGTTGATGAATGTTGAAAATTGAATAGATATATTTTATTATCTAACAATTATAAGCATGTAACCGCTAGCATGCATGCTGATTAGGACGATATTGTCCAATATCGTATACACTTTCACATCTTGGTATAAAGGCTCATCTCCACATACATAGTACGAAAATGTTGTATTTGATTGAGTTTTTTAGTCTTGTGTGGTGCACAAATTAAGCCAAGTCTATGGTTGGGATGAAGCCACACTTATATGACTTATACTATGAGCTATCAAAATGTGGGGGTACTGTCCTATAGGACAGTAATGGATAGAACTTGTGGAATGCGTTACTTTGGGTTTCTAAAAGCATAATATGAATTATGTTTATTTTTAATCTAGTTATCATGAAGTAATAATACTACACCATAGTAGAGGTATATGAAAGGTATGTTTGTGGAGTTATGTGTGCCCTCATGCTAGAATAAGACCCAAAAACATATGAAGAAACTATGAAAGAGGCTATTAACAATAAAATAAAGTCAATCCTCAATAATCAGGGAAGTAGTAGACATTCTTAATTAAAGGATAATAAGTATATCATCATAGCCAGTTTGTTCTCTGAAATTGTAATGTTATTTACCTAACTTTTATTGTAATCACTCTCTGTGTGAAGATTTTAAAAATTGGCATGGCTTTAATGGTCACGAATTTAAATTAATAGCAGAATACATGAGGTTAGGCATTTGTTACAATGAAATACATCAAGTATGATTTGGATACTAAATGGGTTATCCACTAGTGAATGATTGCTTATTATTTGAGGATATCATTAATGTACTATTATGGATGGTTTTCAGCTGATAGCCACCAGTGGCTACTATAAATAAATGACAATGATTGAGTAGAAAAATGATATTCTCCACACCCATCTAAATCAAGTTGTTCTATCTGATGTATCAGAGTAATTTTAGATAAATGTGTCCATGTAGATCTTCACATGGAAATCGTGTTCTATGAAGTTTCAATTTTAGCATTTTGTTTGAGCGTCGGATTGTGTGTAAAGCCCTAGTTTGTCTCCTACGTGGTGGTTAAGACGAGTTTAAGTGTCCTGATTTTTGGGCACTTGATTAGGTGGCCTAGATAGCATGGATTTCATACTTCCTTTGGTTTTTTCTTTGTGGAAAAGATGTTTATGCTTGAAATTAATGGTTTTCCTTGAAGTGAGAAAGCTCTAGGTACATTTGATTGGTGGAGCGGTTTGGTGTTAATCGCTTGTTCTGCCTTAGGCATGGTCGGTTGAGAATCTAGTGTAGATTCTTGTTTTGGTGGAGTGATTTCGGAGTGAAATTGCTCGAGCTTGACCAAGTAGGTGGTCGGAGGAGAGTCCTTGGTTTAGATTTTGTTTCGGTGTTGTTTTGAACACCTGTGCACGGTGTTGGTGCTATTGTTGTGTGGCTAACCATGCTGTACGGAAATTGAATTGTGCTTTTTCAATTTTCTATTTGATTGTTGTGGTTAATATGTGTTTAATGCTTGAGGTTGATTCTGAGCTTGTTCGAATGGAGTCTTGAACCTAGAATTGGCAACTTTTAGGTTAGGCATGTCTAGTTGCATAGTCTCCATGTTGATGTGTCTCACGTGTTTCCCATTACTATGTTTGAAGCAAGTTGGTATATTGTTACTTGTTGCTCGAAATAATGATAAACACGTTGTTTATGGATTGTTTTCAAGCTGAATATGCAGCTATGTATTGGTTTTGTGCTGTATGTTGTGTGCATATTACATATTATGATTGGTAGATGCCGTGAGTTTCTGTCAATATTGCTCATATACAGGTTACACGCTGTTTGTTGTTGTTTCTTGAACTGTACATGCTGAACTTGCTATGTCTTTGCTGAATTTCAGCTTGAAGTTGGGAAAAACATGACGTGTTTAAGTCATATATGGACTTTTATTATCTTTGGAGACTTGTATGCCCTTAGGATCATAATTTCATGCCTTCTTTTCTACTGAAAAGGGTAAAGTGTAGGTCATATGAAAACCTTGATTGACCTTAATGTTTGAGTTGGACGGTAGAAAATTTGAATGGCTTAGTAATGTAGTGTGAAACATTCCATTGTCGGAGTTTTGCAAGACCCAAGAGCTTATGATAAATTCTATTTGATCGGAATCTCTCGTGAATATTGTAGTTTCATTAATGTTTGCTAGTTATAGATAGTTTATAGAAATTAATTATGATGAAAATATTATTTTGATAACTGTCCAAAGTCAAAGTCAGTGTGAATAGCTTGATGATGCTAACACTTGGACTTGAGAGGCCTGTAGAGGCTTGGGTTGCCTTAAGTTGAATTTTGAAAGGCATCCTATGAATTACGATCTTCTGTACTTCTTTCTCTTGATATTACCAAAATCTGCTATAACATTGGTAATATAGGGACTACCCTTAATAGTAATAATGCATGTACTTTAAGTACAATGAGAATGGGTTGTAACCTAAACCGGTGGTGATCCAATTGATTTGAGATGATAATGTTTCACAATTGATTTGCGGCATATGTCTTCGTGCCAACTGCGTATATGATGTACGTACAATGTGTGTACTATTTGAGTACTTGGAGGGGAGATATGACTTTATTGATATGATATGTGCTCTATTATTGTGTAATACTAACTATTGTTGAAGTTGGCGGACGATGGAGCTAGTTGTTTAACAGCTCGTTGCAGATACCTCAATGTGGAGATAAGAGCAAATAGAGATTAATGTTGGGAGTGTCAACTCTAAAGTACTGCTTTGTTGCAATACAGTGTTGAAATGCCATGTATGATGGTTGAACTTGACGCTTTAACTTAACCCGTAGTCCAAAATGGGTAGTGTGGACACTGCATACTTGGTGGGTTTGGCAAAAAGAGACTTATTCATCTCAGGCATAAGGTCATAAACAATCTACTCGAAAGAAAGTGATATCACTAAATTGTGTAAGGTCTGAAAAGAACCTTATGGATCTACTGATAAAGTAACTATGTCAAAAAATGGTTATGAAAACATCGAGAGGGAAGGGACTAAAGTCTATATATTAATGAACTGTTATGTATCCAACCTAGTTTTAACGGGTTCAAATGGAAAAGTCATAGTTTTATTCAAGGAATTCACTGTATTTTATGTTGCCCCTCCCTATGGTGTGACAGTGCGGAGATGGGTCCATAGCTATATGTTTGGTGGTGTAAGCTAGGCTTGCACTTGATGGACATTGTCTGTATGTTACCAAGGGGGTGAGGTTGAGCTTTAACTCTTAATGGACCCATATCCATATATTTGGTGGTGTCCGGTAACACACACTTGATGGGATCTACCTATGTAGGTGTGCGAGTGTGGCTGCTCCCTATAAAAGTTTAAGACTTGCTTTCTAGAGCGCCTATGAATATCTAGGACGAGCGCATGGTCAATAAAACGCGCCAATCACAGGAGTTGCCGAGATCTGGAGTTTAGTATGTGTCCGAGTGGCAGACTATACAACCCCTTGTGAGGTTCAAAATGAAAGTCAGCTCGCAAGATGTTGGTCCTAAACTTGGGTTACACTAGGTGATGATTCAAGTCGCGAGGCATCGGCATTGAAAAACTCAACTCCCTTTACCCAATCTATTCTTCTTTGTTTTCATCTGCTTGTATCCTTTGTGGAGGATTGTTAAAAAAATGATACAAGCTAACTTTTTGTTTTTTGGAAAGTTGTATCCTACATTGGAAAAATAGGATGAATGATCCTTTATTTAAAGGGTACAATTATTTTTTGAAAAATATTTTTCAAGATCCGTTACTAGCCGTTTACCCTTAACGGTTTAAAGTCATTAAATTTGTGACTGAATATAGCTGTTGGAATTCATTACACCCGGTTTTAATACATGTTACCGTTGCTAGCCATTTGGGGTCATTAAAATTGTGACCGTTGGGAATTTATTAACAATATAGCCATTGCAATTTATTACATCCGTTATTTTACCATTGCAAATTAAAACCCACATTTATGCGTTCCCCATTTTAAATCCTCTCTACTCTCTTCTCTCATTATTCAAATTTTTTTTTTCAATTTCTATCTCTTTTTTCTTGGTTTTCCATTCCATTTTCTAGATAAGGTTCCCATTGGAGATCGGCATTACAAGGATTAGTTTTTTTGCATTTCTTCTCTTCAATTTAGATCTCTCTCTTTGCATGTCCTCTAATCAAAAGGTCTCTCATGTCCTCTTCCCCCTTCTAAATTTGGGCAAAATTCAAGGCTCTCCTTCCCGGCAATTCATGAGTGCATGTTAAGAGTCGGACCGTGTTAATCCTAGAGGACGGCCGCTGATACTATTGTTTGCACCAGAGCCATGGCAAAATCGTCTTTTAGGACAATATTCTTACCACGGTGTGATATCTTCAGTATTCTAATCAATTTCTCCACTTTTCGGTATTATTTTTTTGATTGCTGTGTTCGGGTAATTTTCGATGTTTTCCGCTAGATTTTTCGCTAGATTTTTACTGAATTATTACTGTTAATTTTTTAGTTATTTTACTAAATGTTTCATCGCAACACTTTTCACCGCCTTTTCACGGCTGTTAGTCAATTTCTAACAAATTTCACTCAAAGTGAAGTTTGTTACAAATAAATCTTTATAAAGATAAAAAGGTAATTTAGAAATCTATTTGATGTAACTACTTATTTAAATTGAAGTTGTAGAAAATAGATATTAAAACTGCTCTTTGAATGGTATTTAAGAAAAGAGAAACATGGTGTGTAAGCTTAATTAAGAGATCTATATATGGTCTTGAACAAGCTCTTAGATTACCGTATACAAAATTTCATGAGTTTTGTGACTTTTAATGATTATGAGATGGGCAAGTCAGATCAATTTGTAAATATTAAATTTGTGAATACCAAGTATATAGTCATAGTGTACATGTAGTAATATATACGGTTAGCTTCTAATGATCTTGGTTTAATGGCGAAAACCAAGAGTTTCCATCATGAAATTTTTTGGTAATAGCGTTGAGGTGGTGTATTTTTGTCCTAGATTTGTATAAAACACAATATGACTAAAGGTGTTTTGGGTTTGTGAGAAGTATCTATTAATAAGTTTTAAAATGTTGATATGTAGATAATAGAAAATTTGAAAATTAATAATAGAAAATTTGAAAATTAATAATAGAAACTTTGATTCTAATTTTGGAGGTCATGAATTATTTTTAGTGTTGGCATATTCTATCATGATGTTAAGGATTATAGATTGGATCACCCAACTGATAATCAAAATATTGTGATAATAGCCCAATGACCTTTTTTCTTTTAATAAAAAATAATAACTCATCATCTTCCACCAAATACATGAGATGTAGTACTATGAGTTAAAGATGGTCATATGGATGCAAAACATACACAAGGGAAGATATGCTAGCGCATTCCTCTCACTAAAAGGTTAGTTCCAATTGCTTTCAAACGACGTTCCATGGTTGCTTTTATTGTAAATGTCAAAAAAGTGTCTTAACTATTCCTTTCCTCTTTCTTAATTTGTTGTTTTTGTTAAGTTACTGGATAGTTTGACATTGAATATGATTGAGCTATTTATTTGAGTGATGCCAGTTTCGATACATGGCTAACTGTCAATGACATGTATTATACACACTGGTATGTGTTTTATGTGTGATTGTTTAAATAGATTTTGAGAGTTTGTGGGAATGGTTAACTAACATGGAGCCCTATGTTTCAAGCTTCAGTGGGAGCCCTAAGTATTTCATGTTCCATGCATAAGTTTCACTTGTGTGATCGGTTAACTAACATGGAGCCCTAAGTTTCAATCTCCAGTGGAGCCCTAAGTATTTTATGTTCCATGCATAAGTTTCAGATGTGTGATCGGTTAACTAACATGGAATCCTAAAGTTTTCAGCCCCAATGGGAGCCCTAAGTACTTTATGTTTCACGCACAAGTTTCAGTTGTGTGATTGGTTAACTAGCATGGAACCATAAGTTTCAAGCTCCAGGGGAGTATTTCATGTTCCATACACAAGTGTCCCTTGTATCTAAAGTTTACTTAGAAAACGTAATAGGACCATTATGTGCTCGATAAAAGCATGCAGATCAGAATGATCCATAAGTGTTTTTTTGTTTGACTCCTTAGTGGAAGGCATTTGGTCAACATCAGTTTGCACTTCATGATTCTTGAATGTATACACTTGTCACATAAGTGTACTGCCACTTGAGTCTGATGTAAATCTTTGTTGGATCTGCTGGATGAGCCCCAAGATGATGCTTGAAAAGCAACTATAAGTAATGTGGCACAATAAGTTTTCAAAATATGGCTTTTCAAATTTGAACCTTTCAAACTTGGTTGACACATTTGGTCCAAGTGGGAGAATGTTGGCAGGTTTTGGGATGTTAGGACCAATGTTTTAATTGCACCAAAAGTCTTGGTTTCCTAATTATAAGTGTGTTTCTTAAGTTGCTTAGTCAATGGCAAATTCTTAGATTCCTAGGAAGTGGGCCATCTTCGACTTATATAGTTGGATACAAGTTGGAGTCAAACTCTTTGAGCATTAGGAGTCTTTAATGGGCGGACTTTAGGTTTTTCTATTTAAAGGTTGTTGGTCCCTACTCATAAGATGCACAAGAAACATCTACCTTTTGAGATCCTCAATCCCACGAGTATAAGGCTTACATATCGCCATTCACCATCTTCTTGCTCTTGTTCAAAGTTCAATCAAATTTTAATCGACACGTGGATCGAGGTATGTATTATTTTATTTATAAAGTTATAAGTTGATAAGATGCATAATTTATTATCTAGGGTTTATTTTAATATCTGTGTTTTTTGATATTTGATTAGCAAAAATGAAAGAATGACATAATTTTAAAAATATTATAACAAAGTGGCTTAGATAGGTCGAATTGGGTTAGACCTCATTTGCACAACTAATCGAATCAATTTGAGTTTAACTGGTCAAATGGGTTAGAGATGAGTCATAGTGAATTCCAGATCAGAAGGCGGATCAATAAAGTCGAGTTCAAACAATATGTACATTATGCGGGAAAAACCTAGTTTTTATGGTAGTCCAATGAGGTTTGGCAGCTTTAATGTTCGCACTTGCACGTCGTTGAAGTCGTGTGCATCATAGTTTCTAGACTGATCGGAAGTGTCCAACTATCTTTTTTCTAGCAATAAAAGAAAATAGTCAACTTAATAAAATTAGGTAATGTGATTGATTTCCTAAAAGTGAAGAGGGAAAAAATCAGAATTTTTTATTTGACTTTTGAGCAAAAAGGGAGTTTCCCAAAATTAGATATAATTATCTATCAGGATTTTATTTATTTTAAAATTAATATTGATATGATATGATATAAATTTAATTTGGGATATTTGATATGATTTAGTTATCTAATCTAATTGAGATTTCATTGCGATTATGATTGGGAAACTTATTATAAATAGGGTGGTCGATTGATGTTTGATAAGTGTGAGGAAAAGTGAGGCAAGATGTGATGGATTTGCAGGTTTTGTAAAGGGGTGCTCCTAAGGGAGAGAGATGTTTGAGAGGTTTTGATTAAGTGATGTCTTGATGAGAGTTTTTGTAACTTCTTTTATCCAAAGCTAAGTTGTAAGAGGGTTGATGGCTTACCGTGCAGAAGGTACATTGAAAAGGGTTGGTGACTCGAATGTAGTAATTACATTGTGAGAGGGTTGCTGGCCCACTGTACAGAAGCTGCATTGTGAGAAGGTTTGTGACTTGTTATGCAGCAATTTGGGTTGGTGACTTACCGTGCAATAGTCATATTGATTATGATGATTGATGATGTTAATGATTGTATGGAGTTTGTGGTTACAATTAGAGAATTTAATCATTAATTTCATAGTGGATGGAGGTGCCCGTTTGGGTCCTATGGCTTTTACCTCTAGTTGAGAGAGGGTTTCCACGTAAATTTAGTGTATTACTATTTGTTGTGTTTTACACTTCAGCTTGTGCTTGATTGTGAGTTTTTCCACTATGATCTTAGTTTTGTGATTAGCCCGACTGGTTCCTATTCAAGTTAGACCCGAGTCAGAAGAGGTCATTTCAGGTTTCAGTTTTCTTGGAACTAGGACTATCAATTTAGATATTTCCAACTTTTAGTTAGGTCGGGAAAGATTCAAATTGGCTCATATTAATCCGAGTTCAAGTGTTAGAATATATTATGTATGGTAAATATGGTTGGAATATCTTGTAATATGATTAGAATATTTAGGATATGTTTCCATAATTTGTAATTATATGTTTTCATTATATATACGAGAGGGCACCAATCATTCCATAATTCCTTTCTTTCATTGTGTCAGAGCCTCGATGACCAAGGGGTCAGGAGTTCGAAAATCAATAGCCCCCACTTTCAATATTAAAATAATTAAGCACAAGATATGAGGTGGGCCTGTGCATTGTCCACGCTTCAAGCCCAAGCATGTATTTGCTTGAGGGGGCATGTTAGACTATAAAACCAATCCTGGGCCTTCACCCATCAGCTTAAGCTTTTGGGAAAGATGGTTCCTTGAGTGAAAGAAAGGAATTATGGAATGATTGGTGCCCCTAGAATGGGAGCCCTCTCGTATATATAATGAATACATATAATTACAATTCATGGAAACATATCCTAAATTTTCTAATCATATTACAATATATTCTAGCAATATATTCTAACCATATTTACCATATACAATATATTCTTACATCCCCCTCAACCGAAGCAGGAGGGAAACAAATGCGGAGGTTGTGTCTAAATAGAAGAAAGAGTTGCCGCGGTAGACTTTTTGTGAAGATGAAAGCTATTTGTTGTGACGAAGGAATATGGAGAACTTGACTAAGACCCATGTGGACGCGCTCTCAAACAAAATGAATGTTGATCTCAATATGCTTGGTTCGAACGTGCTGCACTGGATTAATGGACAAGTATATAGCAGAAATATTGTCACAATAAAGCAAGGTGGCACGGGGAAGAATAAGACCAAGCTCACCAAGAAGAGAGAGAAGCCAACAACACTCAGAGACGGCATTAGCTACTGCCCCATACTCGGCCTCAGCGCTGGATCGAGAAACTATAGGCTGACGTTTGGAGGACCAAGAAATAAGGTTACCTCCTAGAAAGACCCAAAACCCTGATGTGGACCGACGAGTATTAGGACATCCAGCCCAATCTGCATCAGAGTATGCGACAAGTTGATCCACACGAGAAGGAGAAATAGTCAATCCATAAGTAATAGTGCCCTTAATGTATCTGAGAATGCGTTTGAGGGCCATCCAATGAGGTAAACACAGAGCGTGCATAAACAAACATACTTGATGCACAGTGTAGGAGATATCAAGGTGAGTGAAAGTGAGATACTGAAGAGCACCAACTGTAGACCGATACAAGGTAGGGTTAGGCATGAGATCACCATCATCTATGGAAAGCTTAGACTTAGAATCTATACGTGTAGCAACAGGCTTACTGGAGAGCGTGTTGGTTTTATCAAGCAGATCATGAGCATACTTGGACTGAGATGAGAAAAGACCATCTGAAGAGTGTGAGACGGAGATGTCGAGAAAATAATTGAGCTGCCCCAAATCAGTCATATCAAATTCAGAACGTAGAGAACGAAGTAAAGCTTGAAGAAGCGCAGTGGACGATGCAGTAAGAACGATATCATCAACATAAACCAATAATATAGCCATGTCACCACCACGACGTAAAATAAATAGTGAAGAGTCAAACTTCCAACCCGTGAAATCGAGTGTGTATAAAAAGGAGGCGAAGCGATTATACCATGCCCGGGGCGCCTGTTTAAGACCATAAAGGGACTTGTCTAACTTGCACACATGATCTGGAAATCAAGAGTTGAGAAAACCTGGAGGTTGCTTCATATAAACTTCTTTATTGAGATAACCATTCAAAAAGGCATTTCAACATCGAGCTGATGAATAGGCCATTGACGAGAAGTAGCCAGAGCGAGAACTGTGCAAACTGTAGCTGGCTTGACAACAGGACTGAAAGTTTCATCATAATCAATGCCGTATCTTTTTGTGAAACCTTGTGCAACCAAACGAGCTTTATATCGTTCAACTTCACCTGTTGGAGTTTGCTTAATGCAAAAACCCATTTAGAACCTACAACGTTACCATGAGAAGGTGGAGGAACAAGATCCCACGTCTGATTTCGAATAAGAGCATTATACTCATCTTGCACAGCATTCTTCAAATTCTCATATGTAAGAGCCTGCTTATAGGAGAGAGGAACCTCGAACAAAATATTATGAGCAAGCATAGAAGGTCGAATAAGAGGTTTTACAATACCATCTTTGGAACGTGTGAGCACAGAATGATGAGATGGAGTCGAGGGACCGCGAGGCTCACAGGTCACGGTGGGCTCAACCGTGGTAGCTGGTGAACTGGGCAGTGATGGTGGATAAGGCAGTGGCGAAGATGTAGGTAGCGGTGCAAGCACGGGTGCCCGTGGCGGTGCACCCGCGGCCGGGGAACCCAGCTGCGGTTGAATTGTCTCAGGTAGCGGGGCTGGCATGCTACCAGCGAAAGGAGAGAAAGTGAGAGGTGATGCGAACACCTGATGAAGACGACTCATCGTGGCTTGAGAGAAAGTACCCAACCGAGCGAAAGGAGAATCTGTTTCGTCAAACACAACATGCCTCGAAATAATGACTTTGTTAGTAGAAAGATCTAAGCACTTGCATCCCTTATGGTTAGGTGGATAGCCTAGGAAAACACACAAAGTAGAACAAGGAGCAAGTTTATGTGCAGCAGTAGCACTCAAGTTGGGATAGCAGGCACTTCCGAAAACACAAAGGTGATCATAATCGATCTTTTGTTTATCCAAACGTTAATATGGAATCTTTTTCTTAATAGCAGTAGAGGGCAATAAATTGATAATGTGAGTAGCAGTAGAAACAGCTTCAACCTAATATTCCAAAGGCATACAGGATTGAAAAAGCAAAGAGCACATCATATTACCAATAGTACTGTGCATACGTTTAGCCTTTCCATTTTGTTGGGATGTGTGAGGGCATGAGACGCTACTCAGAATACCCCGTTGCTTAAGAAGTCCATTAAAGTCACGATTAATGTATTCCGTCCCATTCTCACACTAAAATTGTTTGATTTCCATTCCAGACTGATTTAAAATAAGAGCATGGAATGCAAGAAACAGATCAAACACCTCAAATTTAGAGCGCATCGGTAAATCCACTCAAAGTGAGAAAAATCATCCAAAAATAACAAATAATATTTATAACCACTGAAACTAAGGACAAGTGCTGTCCATATATCGGAATGAACAATATCAAAAGGACGCTTAGTACTAGAAATCGACTTCTGAAAAGGTAAACGACTATGCTTTCCTAGTTGGCAAGCATAGCACAGACCGGACTCTAAAGGACCTGAAAAGAAAATAAACTTTTGTTTGACTAACGATGATAAAACAGGCTCTCCTGGGTGACCTAGCGACGGTGCCAAAGAGAAGAGGAGACTTGTGAAGCAAAGAACAAGGTATTGATGGTAGGTGATCCTGGTACCGTAAAGAGAGGCCCCGGACTGACACAGCGGATGATAGTTGACATCAATTTAGGATCCTTGACAGAAAAACAAAAACAGTTAAATTCAAGAATGCAATTGTTATTGGAATAGAATTGACGCACATAAAGTAAATTTTTGGAGAGCCCAGGAACAAATAAAACTTTGTTTAAAGTAAAGCGACCTGCAGGAGTAGATATGAAACAGGACCCAATACCAGTAATAGAGAGACAAACACCATTACCAACAAGAATTTTTTTAGACCCAGTATATGGAGATAAGGATGTTAGGATACCTGGATTATTTGTCATGTGAAAGGAGGCCCCACTATCCATGACCCAAGAGAGGTCAAGGGTAGGGGTGGAATAATATTGTGGAGAGAACTGATTTGTATCAAAACTTGAATAGAAGCCATAGCAAGTGGTATAAACATTATTTGCTGGATGAAATTGTGGATTAGAAATGTTACCACCCGATGGAGTAAATGGAGCAGGCCAAAATTGCATGTTGAATGGTGGCATGTACAGCATATACGACATCCTATAATTCGAGCCCCACATATTTGGCATCCACTGATTGCCATAGCCTCGGCCATTTTTACCGTGGCCACGACCATTACCACGACCTCCACGACCACGGCCGTTACTACGACCATTACCATACTGATGTCCAAAACCGGACTGCTGCTGTTGGCCGGGAAAAGCGAATGGTTGCTCAGGGGCAGCCGGTGCTAGTGGTGCCAGCATGGTTGGCGCAGCTGTGACCGGTGGAGGAGCCGTGTGGCCGTTAGTGTTCCCGGTTGCGAGAAGAACAGATGAAGTACCTGCATTAACATTCTTAAGATGACTTTCTTCATTCATCATCATATATCGAGCCTCAATTAAAGATGGAAAAGGAACACGAGATGTAATAGATGTACACACAATATTGAAATCTTTTTCAATAGAAAGACAATTCACAGCAGTCAGAACCATATCAACATCAGTAACAGCGGCATTAACAGACTTGAGATTATCGGCTAGGGATTTAATTTTTGTGAGATAGCTTAACATAGAGAGATTGCCTTTTTTAATATTAGTCAATTCACGCTTGAATTGCAACTGACGTGATTGGGCAAAATCAGTAAAAAGGCAAGTGATAGAACTCCAAAGTGATGCAGCAGTGACATCATCATCATTACCACATACAACACTACCAAGATCGGGAGAAATAGTACCGAGTATCCAGGAAATTAGAAGGTTATCCCCCGGTCCCCAATAGCGATAGTGGGGATCTGACGTAGTAGGTTGAGACGAAGTGCCATCAAGATGATTATCCACAGCATACCCTCTACAGGCAGAGAGAAAAGATCTGTGCCAAACTAGATACGTGGATGGATCGTTTAGATCTAATGTTGAAGAAATCTGATGTCGAGTATTGGATACACTAAACGGTGTGGGAAGAGAGAGACCACCGGCAGGAGGGGACGACCTCGCATCAGGAGGAGCCGTGGTGGAAAAGGTTTCGTCTGCCATGAGAGAGAGAAGAAGACGACGGTGAAGTTGGGTGGCGGCTAGGGTTTGCTTGGTGGCGGCGCCTCCTTTTTTTGTGGAAGGAAGGGAAAGACGGCTAGGGTTTGCCTTTGTTTAAGAGAGAGCTAGGGTTAGCTCTGAGACCATGTCAAGGAACCATCTTTCCCAAAAGCTTAAGCTGATGGGTGAAGGCCCAGGATTGGTTTTATACTCGAACATCAAGTTCCTTAAGTAGGATTTGAGTTTTCGACCAAGTTTAGGGGTTAGGGTATTTCAATTTCAACTTATCTTGGCTCGTGAGTTAATTGAGTTGAATCATTTTGAGCTTTAGTTTTATGAAGTTAATATGAAAATTATAAATTGTGATTCCTTCTTTCCACCCAAAGAATCGCAATGTATTATTTTCAATTAAATCCCAATGCAATAAAATTGGGCAATACCTTGATAATTTCTTCCAATTTCAACATGTGAAAGCAACAATAGAATTAAAATTTTTTTTGGAAACAATCTCACAATAAACACAAGCGGAAGCGGAAACAGACAAAACAACAAAAATTAACACATCGAAATTTACGTAGAAACCCTCTTTCAACTAGAGGGAAAACCATAAGACTCAAGTGGTGTCTTATCTACTATGAAATTTGGAATTATCGCTTCCAATTGAAACCCCCAAACCTCATCTTATAATCATGAACATTAATGTAACCATTGTATAGTAAGTCACCGATCCTTTTGCAATGTAATTACTGTATGGAATGTGATTCGCTGGTCAAATTAATGAGTCTTCATCCCTCCTTAGTGTAGCCTTGAAAAAAAAAAAAGCTACAAATTTTTATAAATATCTCAATTAAATCACATCTCTTACATTCTCTCTACCTAGGGCACCCCTTTAAAAATCACTCAAGCCCCACACATTTTCCCTTTATTATTCTCTTTGTTTTTCTTCTCCACCAACCATCAACCTTAATCTTTTTTATAATCAAGTTACCTAAATCTAATTATATTTACAATACTAATTCAAATCAAACTCTTTTAGATAGCCCAATACAGTTGAATATATCTTTTCAAACCTCAACTAAATCAAATAAATATCTAATTTTGAGACGAATAATATCCTAACAATTTTATACACCAATTTCAATCTCAATTCCAACTTTTAATTCCACTAAGTCAAATAATACCTTAGTTATCTAAACTGCGCCTATAAATAATATTCTTGTAGTGACCGGAAACAAATACTATTGGTAAAATCTGATTTCTAATTTTAAATTTTCAAGCAAGTATTTTTGTTTTAAAATAGAAACCAAAATAAGACAAAATCATTGGTAAAATGTTACTTTCAATTTTCTAAAAAATAAAAAAGCTACAATATATATATATATATATATATATATATATATATAAACACTCGTTTTATTCTGATTTTAATAGCAAATTGATTTGATCATATAATTAATATAGACATTATTATAGCAGTTCCTGATTTGTTTATGCGGAGAGGAGCCATCCCACCAGACTACCCAGCGCCAAGCCCCATTCAACCCCTCTAGGATGACTAGGGTCGGCTTTGATCAAAGCATATCAAATACAATCAAGCCGAGTTAATGATGGATTCAATCATGATGATGGCAATGTTTGATTATTATGTTTTTGTTTTTGTCGGAGTTTATATTGAGTGTGGCTCTCCTATTTTATGCTCTATTTGTGTTAAATATTGAAAAATGAATAAATAGGAAAATTATCAATTAGATATCCATAATGTTTGGATTTATCATCTAAATGTTTTGATGATTCAATATATACACCTAGGTACTTGGAGATTTATAATTATTATCACCTATGTATCCTTAGTGAGAATCGATTGAATTTTCACTGGAATTACTTATGTTGGAAATGCACTCCGAATACATGAGTGTCATTCATAGGAATCTAATAAAATTTTAGCGAAGTTTGACTGAAGTGCTGATGCGGTACGTGCATATCATTGTTCCAATCATGTGGCATGAAAGCACTTTTCACTAGGCTTTTATCATATTCTAATGGTGCTCCTGGTTTCTAAAACTTTGATAACTTATTGTATATATAAAGGTTTTTTATATTTTACCATCTAGGTTTTATACTATCTAACTTTTAACAACCTAAATTTTCTTTATTGCTTTTAATCACTTAAAAAACTTTTTTGAATGCAAATGACCACCGGATGGAATATTCCGTTAGAAAAACGGAATATTCCATCCAATTTTGAAATATTATGTGTTCATTTTTTATTTTAGTATTGTTTACAGATAACTACCTGTATTTTATGATATATAGCTTCTTACTACCTATACTTTATAATGTATAGCTTTTGACCACTTGATTATTTTTTTCATCATTCAACTAAAAGCTTTTAACCACATTTTATAGAAACATTCTTGGGAAGCAGAATATGTGTGTCGAAGCATAGTTTTACAGAACCCATAGCCTACATCTCTGTGTCGACACTAGGGGTGGCAAACTTGACGTGTTGTGTTGTGTTCATGTTATATGAGGGGTTCTAGAAATGGCGTCAACCCGAACATGACCCGTTTATTGTATGGGTTAGGAGCACTCAACCCTAATCGAACCCGATTATTAAACAGAATATTCCATCTAGTAGTCATTTGCAACTAAAAAAGTTTTTTAGGAGGTTAAAGGTGAAAAAACAGAAAATTTAGGTGGTTAAAGGCAAAAAAAGAAAATTTAGATATCTATGTTTGTTGATATTTGATTAAAAAATAGAAAAAAGAAATGACATAATTTAAAAATGTTACAATAAAGCGGCTTACATAGGTCGAATCTGGTCCGACCCGTTTGTACAACCAATCGAATCAATTTAAGTTTAACCGGTCAAATGGGTTAATCATGAGTTGTAACGAATTCTGAATTAAAAGTCGGGGGAATAAGGTCAAGTTCAAACAGTACATTGCGTGGCAAAAACCTAGTTTTTATGATAGTCCAACAAGGTTTGCCAGCTGTAATGTTCGCAAATGCACGTCGTTGGAGTCGTGTGCCTCATAGTTTCTAGACTAATGGGAAATGGCCAACTATCTTTTTAAAAAGGCAGAGTCAAACACTTTTACCCATTATTTTTGAAGAGTAAAAGGATTATAAAAACTTACAAAAAGAGTCAACCTACAAAAACACTTTTGTGTTGTTTTTTATGTTTCCATTTGTGCTTGATTGTGAATTTTTCTAACATTATTTTGGTTTTGTGATTAGCCCGGCTGGGTCCTATTCAAGTTAGACCCCAGTCAGAAGTGGTTATTTTAGGTTTTAGTCATCTTGGATTTTGGACTATCAATTTAGATATTTCAAATTTGAGTTAGGTTGGGAGGGGTTCAGATCAGATCAAATTAATCCGAGTTTGATTCAAGCAGGACATTTTGAGTTTTTGATCAAGTTTAGGTTGGTTCGGTTATTCTAATGTCAAGTTATCTTAGCTTTTGAGTTAATTGTGTTAAATCATTTTGAGTTTTAGGTCTATATAGTTAATATGAAAATTATAAATTATAATTCCTTCCTTCTAATTATCAAAAAAAAAAAAAAAAAAATTCCTTCCTTCCACCCAAAGAATCACAATGTATTATTTTCCATTAAATGCTAATTCAATAAAATTAGGCAATACCTTGATAATTTCAATTTCAACATGTGAAAGAAACAAAAGAATTAAAATTTTTGTTGGAAACAATCACACAATAAATATAAGCGGAAGCGAAAACAGACAAAACAATGAAATTTAGCGCAAAGAAATTTACGGGAAACACTCTCTCAACTAGAGAGAAAAATTAAGAGACCCAAATGGGTGTCTCATCCACTATGAAGTTTGAAATTACAATTTTCAATTGAAACCCCGCAACGTCATCTTACAATCAACATTAATGTAACTATTACATAGTAAGTCATCAATCATTTCACAATGTAATTACTATACAACGAGACACCAATCCTCCTTAGCGTATCTTTAAAAAGAGAAAGCTATAAACTTTTATGAATATCTCAAGTAAATCACCTCTCAAACAAATCTTTCACACGCTTTAAAAATCACTCAAGCCCCACACATTTTTCCTCTCGTCTTCTCTTTGTTTTTCTTCTCTACCAACCATCAACCTTAATCCTTTTTATAATTAAATTACCTAAATCTAATTAGATTTACAATACTAATTCAAATCAAACTTATTTGGATAACCCAATACAATCAAATGTATCTTTTCGAAATCTCAAGTAAATATCTAATTTTGAGACAAATGGAATCCTAACAATTTTATACACCAATTTCATTCTCAATTTCAACTTTCAGTTCCACTAAGTTAAATAATGCCTTATTTATCTAACTGTGTCTTTAAATAATATTCTTGTATTGACTAGAAACAAATACTATTCAAAGTCCAAGTACGTGTTAATGGGTTTATTTACATTACCAGCTTAGCCTCACTTAACCCCACTAATTTTGGGAAGAAATTTAAGGCGCACATGTTGCATTGCCTTTGAAAATTAGTTACTTACTACAGAGAAATGTAGGAAAATAAACATGAAAGCGATGAACAAATATCGAGAAAAAAGTCCGGAAGACATTTTTCAAAATGCTGTTAAAAATTTCTAACAATCATGAAAAACGGAGATGAAAAATCTATTGAACATGTTAAAATCGAAAATAAGCTAGAAATCCATCAAAGAAAAGAGGAAATTAGGGTTTATATTTCTTTAAATTTGGAGAATGAAGAATACAACTATCTATAGTTACTATTTATAGACCCAAAAAGAGAAACCCTGATATGCAAAATTATAAAAATACCCTAAAATACGAAATTACGAAAAATGCCCTCAACTACGCGGAAAATATAAAAGTGGCTCGGAAGCGCTTTAGAGGCCGAATTTGGAAAAAATAGGTTGGCCAAGATGCAAAGCAATTGGGATTGCATAGTTCAATTCGATAGCCTTATTTTGATAGGTTAAGGTCCCGTAACTACTTAGAGGTCAAAAGTTATGATTGTTTGAAATAAGTCGTACAAATTAGTGCTTTTGGCCTGCCTATTTGGATTTCTAACTGTCCATTGGGTTTAAAATGGGGTGGCTGAGTAGGTTTGGAGGCCAAAAACCGAGTACAAAATGAAGCTTTTTTAATTATAGAAAATTTTCATTTAACTTTTATTTTTCTAGTTATTTGAGAGACAAAATTGTTAATTAAAACCTTTATAATGAAGTTTTTCTAACATTTCTTTTTTAATTAATAATGTAGTCAATCTAATCAATTTTTCTTGAGACATTGTTGCTCTAAGGTATGATTTTTTTAAAAATTTTACATTCGAAAAATCTTTTTGCTGAAACAACAGTTACTAGAATTGTTTAGATTATTCTGTAAACAACACATGCATTTAGAAAAGGATCTAGTTTTCTTATATGATTGACTATGTCAATAAAAGTACTATATTTTCCATGTGTAGAGTCTCTTTTAGAACTTTTAATTTTGAAAATGAATCTAACCATCAATATGAGAGCAGCTATCATTATCTACCGACGCCAAATTTTCATTTTAGAGGGAAAAATTAAATATATTTATTAGCAGTTAGTGAGATAGGTGAGATATTTACAAATAAAAGTTATGTAGGTGAGACAATAACTGAGACCTTTTAAGGTTGTTTATGTATATTTTTTTTTTATTATAAATCCAGCACAAATTATTATTATTATTATTATTATTATTATTATTATTATTTTTCTTTTTTTTAAAACTTATAAATCCTGACTAATATCAAAATATAAGGCTTAAAAATTTTGGGACCTAAAACCCATGCTTTATGAGCTTTCCCTTGAACTACCCCTGTGTTAAGAAACTAATTTTAAGATGGTGTCTATGTGGATATCTGCATAAACCACATTACTTTCCGGGGCATTTGGTTTTAAGAAAGTCACTACAACATACAAGTTAAATGGCCAGTATTTGGGTTACACATCCGCTCCTTCGTGGGGTTCGATTCCATAGTAGTTGCAGCATTGTTCTAAGGTAGGAGGAAGTCATAGCCGCTGCTCAACGACTTCACCTTAGAGTCAGACATAACCTTAAGTTACTATAGCAACCACTTGATTACCCTGAGTTGTAGAGGTCTTAAATGTGGTTGTGAATAAGTCTACTTGATATATATATATATATGTATATGTATGTATGTATTTTGTAGTGATGTTTACATTTCAGTAAATGGGGTAAAAAGGGGCAAAGAGGGGAAGAGTAGTAAAGTATTATCCTATCCATGTTTTGATATGCTAAATAAAGAAGGTTAATGGAAAACAAAAGTAAATGAGTAACCATTATTTGGCAATTAAGTAACTGGGTAATGATAAATAGAATTATAGTTATAATAAGAGCAAAATTATCCATTTAAAAAAAAAAAAAATTACCCTCTCCCTCTTTAACCCAATTTGGAGAGTTAAAGAAAATGAGGGTAAAACCTACATTACCCTCCATTACCTCTCATTAAGACTTGCCAAAAAAAGGATAAGATTTTACTCTCATTCCCCTTATCCCTCTTTACCCCATTGGTAAACAAAGGTTTAACCATCAAATACTAATAAGCTTTAGGATTAAGTTTTTAAAATTTACTTTATCAGTGTTTATATTGTTAAAAGAAACGTTACAATATATAAAGGGCCTCATCTAAAATGATTGTTTCTAGCCTTAAAAATGCCAGGACCGGCCTTGCTTCACTTTAATTAGTCACTGTTGCTGTTAGTGACATTATGAAGACACGTTCATGTGACCTAAAATGAATAGGGATGGCAATGAGATGGTAAAACCCATTATCCACGATGTTCTGTTTGGGGTATGTATGGATGCAACTAATACAAATAAAGGAAAGCAAGTACTAGAGGACAACATTGCCTTAGTGGGATAAGGGCTCAAGCTTGAGGTAATTACTTGGGAGCTAAAACAAACATGTGCATCAACGACAGTTAAATAGAAAATGAAGACATGGAGAAGAATGATGCTTACCCAAAATGAACTCATTCTTTGGTGGAGCTCACGACCCGCATTATGCTTGCTTGAATCTCAGAGGAGCAGTTTGATTTTATATCTATGAATAAGGGAGCCAAAAGCTTACTTAACGATTCCACAACCACACTGGAACTTCTTTTGTTTTCCAATGTACACTTATGCTATGGAGTAATTCTACTTGAGCTTGAATTTGCATTGGCAAATACAATGGGAGTGCAGTGATGGTGTTCAAGAAGGTCTATTTCTTGTGCCTTCTACCATAGTCTCTTGCATTCACCCTTATGGTGAATTTAACTTAGGTAAATGGTCCGATGCTTTGACCTAAGCGTGAATAAGGTGATCTTGGATTCGTGACCCAAATTGGTCCACTCCATCCTAATCCTATTAAGTTTGATCTAAATAAGGTTATCTTGAGTCAAGGTTGTCAGTCCTTGCACATGAACTAACCAAGCTCAAGATAAGATATCAAGCTCTCAAACATATCTTCACCCTAGTTCTCAACTCTTAACCATTTGAGGTAACGTGTTCGAGGAGTACTTTACACTGCTCTACCCTAACTGCCACTTGAGCTAGGCTTATATTGTTTTTTTGCATAAATATATTAAAATTGTGGAAGTCTCCTTTAATAGGGAACTAGTAGAATCCATCTTAATTACAAATTAAAGTCATGCACACCAAATATACCACAAATAATTGGTTAAGGTTAGTCATGCATGGTTCTAACCTAATTCACCCCGTAGCCAGGGATAAATCCATTTCCTTATTTACCCCTAAAACAACTAACAAGAAAATATATTGTTTGGAAACCACATTGGAGATGGCGAACTGTAAAGAATTAAAACAACCACTCTTTAGTGTGAGGAAGTCAAGGAATTGGCTCTTCCTGAGTTGTTGAATCCTGAACACCAATTTCAGCATGTTTAAGCCTCTCAAAAGGAAAAAAAAAAAAAAAAAAAGTCATAACCATGGTTTTCAGAGTAGTGGTGTTAATAAACCTTGCTGGTTATTCTTGAAAGAGTTTTATGGCCATGCTAAAAAATAGATTTAAAGTTATGAAAGATAAAATTGAAGGGAAAAAAAAAGGACTTTTCCAAGAGGTACCTTGTCGAAAATTGAACACCTTACTTGGCCAACACAAAACCACGACCATCTTTAGGGATGCCATGGAAGCTTTCGTTAGTGAGAGAATGCACAAAGAGGCCAATAGGGTTCAAGTCCTAAACTCGACATTAGCCTTAATTGCGTGAATCTTCACGAAGGATGTTGTAAAAGAAACCATAGTAGGAGTTGAACTTATTATTTTGAGGCAATATAAGGTTCATAAATTGCTTAGCTAAATTTATAAGAGAAGAGGTAAGAAAAATAGGGTTGAACTTGCCTGTCATTATAAACAAACCTTCAAATGGGTATCGTTGTGCAAACACTACGAAGAAGGGGAAAGCCAATTTGTTTGATGTTGATATACCAATTCAATCTGAGATCTCTTATTGTCCAGTAAAAAAAAAAAAAGTGGCATGAGAGTAGTTGCTGCTCTAGTCACCCAAAACCTATGCACTGGGGAACATGAGAATGCTTCTAGTTCTACCCTTGTCTCCACAAGAAACTTGACCATGATCCTTCCACTTAAGACATTTTTTATGATAGGCGATTTGTAAAACTCGTTTAGACCTAGAGACTAGTGATCAACACTAACTAGGGATTTAACCTGGGAACAAACATGAATCCTAGTTTGTATGGATAAGGGATAACATTGCCCAAACCACAAGAGGTGCTTAGCCGTATCCCAGAGATCTTATAAGGACGGAAAAATTGAACGCCAGACATACCCCATGAGAAGTTCAAGGGTATCAACTAGACTACTGAGCTTCATGGGTTTAAGTCAAGTTCACATAATAGGGGACAAGCACCATTTGCCACTCAGGTAGTCATAGGTGCTTAAGCCTACCTACTAGAGCACTTTAGATATTGATAACCATGCTTGGGGCAGCTACCATTAGCGAACTAGGGTGTGGATCTAACCCCTCAAGATCCGTTGGCCAACATTTATAATGAGTAAATATATAGCCCTGGCATATAGAGGGTGAATATACTTAGTCATAGTAAGTCTTACCTAGATTATATGGACTGAGACTATCTTTTCCCCAAGATTCAGGATATTTGTACACCTAGTCATGTTTGGTTATAAATGTAGGAAATTAGCTCAGAATCAATGCCTCAAAATGAGGCCTTTCTATAGTTTGTTAAATGGAACTTCTTTCTAGTGGTATATTAGTTTATCACCAACTTCAATTTGCACTTAGAATGAGATGGCGAGGTAATTGCAATACTAGTTCCCAAGACTGGAATTAGGAACATCCATGTATGACCTAACTTGATAAAGACAAAAGTCAAGCCAGGCTATAGAAGACTTTATGAGCCGGTCAAGACAGATACGTTATGGTCCAAGGCAGCTTTACATGAGGTACAATATGCTAAGCTAGCTACCCAAACATGGACTTCAGGGAGAAGTTAAGGGAACGAACTTCTCTAGTCTTTTTTAACTAGAAGAAAAGATGAACCTTTTTATGAAATTGGTGTAGCTGAATATATCAAGGGATGTCCTACAATTTTATGGTGCCTTAGGAAAAAGGATCACGGAAGTTAGGAAGTCTATCCAAACTTAAGAGCTGGCAAAGTACTTTTTTACTTGTCTTGAGCAGACTTAATACTCGATTGGCTAGAGAAAATAAATTAGACTTAAATGGAAAATACGAGATGCTTGACCCCAAAATGCTGTAAGTGCAAAGTATATTATATGTAGCACAATATAACACTCACTCTACCAAGAATTGTATGACATTTAGGAACATAATTCATGATGGTACTAGGTTTGGGAAATTGGTCTTTTCTTAATGGAAACCTGTTGAGGGTAGACAAATACCTCTTCCTAAAATAAGTCCCAGTTAATGTAGTTGATGCAACTACACTTAAAAATGGAATTTTGATGAAATCTAATGATAGGTCTTTCGTGGGTGTTTGCACCCTAATTTTGAGGGAACTGGGATGACGCCGATTTGAGAAGAGTGCTACGTGCTTATCACATGAGGTCCTCCTTGAGGAGACGTAGACCTCTAGGCACAAAGATACTAGCGTCTCGAGCCCAACATCTTGAAAAGTTTATGACCCTACTAAGGGTATTAGCTACTCGAGACTTGAGATGATTGAAGGGCGAATGGAACTCAAGCACAAGGGACTACCAAGAAGGCTGCAAGACATGTGATTTCCAAGCTCGAAAAAATTGTTTGGAGCACATTTTTTAGGTGCGTGGGAACCAATCTTAATCCTAGAGAACATGGAGCATCAAGAAAAAAACTTCAGTAAAAAAGTGGGCATGGGCTTCAAGGGATACACTTGAGCACCAAATCAAGGGCATGTTTATTTATCATTCACGTGGTTAAGGAGCTTTGTGGCCTAACCCAAGAAGAAAATGCTGCAAAATAGGGGGGCAACCATTATTTAGTTTTTCTATAAATAAGCGACTCTGTTGTAGTCCAAATCAATACACACACTGAATACAAAACTTCTTCAAGTTCTTTTGTTTTTTTTAATTTAAATTTTATAGCACACTTCTACTTTTTACCTAAGAGTTGCGTAACCTAACTTAGTTTAGCGTAGGGTAGATCTTGTTGTACTTGCTTCTTTAGTAATATAGCACTTTTGGCTTCAGGTATAGTCGAAATTAGTACAAACACTGATACAAAACTTCTTCAAGTTTTCTTTATAGCACACTTATTCTTTTTTACTTAGGAGTAGTGTAACTTAACTTAGTTTTAGCATAGTTTAGATCTCGATGTACTTGTTTTTTCAGTGATATAGTGCTTGAGGTTTCATGTATCAACTCTTTCTTTTAATTTGTTCCCAAAATCAACAAGTTAAGATTTGAGGCTTTAGTTCAAGGCTTTAATGGGGAGCCCTTCGAGGCACTGGGTTTGTTGTTGTTGTTGTTGTTGTTGTAGTTCAAGGCTTTAATGGCCCAAACTTGACCTTGATTGCCTTTGTTTTAACACTACCGTCACTGCTTAATAAGTAAAGTGAATTTAGGTTTGCGCCATTGTTTAGTGCTTTGATGGCCAAGGCATTGACCATGTTGCGTTGGTCTTAATCTAGTGGCCAAAATACGGTTTGCTCCATCTAAATCTTGCTGGACCTTAACTCATTTGAGTTATTATAAGTTAAGGGTGTCAGGTCTAAAAATTTATAGACTCCGGCTTATAAGAGGACTATTGAGCTCTTGGGTTTGTCTTCACCGCAGTTCCTGACTTTTAAGTGTACGAAGAACGGTGTTTGTGGCCACACACCATCACTATGACTGCCACTTAAGTCAAGTCCATATCCCTTTAATTTTTTGTGAAAAAATATACTAAAAAAAGTCTTTTTAATTGAAGCATTAGCAGAACTCGCAAAAAAACTGAAGTTAGATATACCAAAATAGCACCTTCTTTTCTATGAAGATGGTGCGTGGTTGAGGTAAAAAATGTGAGGTCCAAAATTAGGCTTGCTCCCTAGTCGCGATAAGTCCTTTTTGCACATTTGCTTGCATTTGTATTTACGCCGACCACATCACACTTAATAACAAACAAATATCGCAAACGCACCTTTTAGCGTCCACTGTGGGATGCTTAGAGCAAATCTTCATTGTCTTCAGCCCTTTCATGGATTACCAGAACGTAATTTCATACCATTTGCCAATGGTCAGAACCAGGAGGTCTAGTGCTCTTGAACATGAGGAACCAAAAGGCCTAGCCTTATTTGGGTCCCCACATGAGCACCCTCTTGAACACAACCCCGCATCACGAGGGGATGAAATAATTGGGGCAATGAATGCGGTGGTGATGAAGACATCCTAGAAAAGGAGCGTATTAAGCTTGATGTCTATTCTTGATAGAATTTTATGGCCATGCTCAAGCATCACATAGAAATCATGGACCAACAAGTTCAACAAGCCATGAAACAGGCCTTTGAGAAACAACATGTTGAAACGGAGCATACTCTTGTGGCTGAGCGTGAAAACTTTGCTGCCATGAGGGCCGTGATCAATGACGTTGGAACCTCAATGAATGAAAGGCTTCATAGCGAAACTGAAAGTGTCTTAGTTGAGATGAACTCAAATTTATCCTCTACTGCTACCCTTATTGCTAAGGACGTGGCAAGACAGATAAGTTGAGGTCGAGCCTATCTTAGTTAGGCAGGCTAAAGCTCATAATGGCTTAGTCCAAGCCGTTAGAGAGGACATCAGGTAACTCAGACCTGTACCTCCTCCATCAGTTCCAACTTGATACCACGTGATGCTATCTTGAATGGTTACCAGTTGCTCATGTTGACTACATAGTCCCTGAAAGAATGGGATACCAAATAGTGGCTAACCCAAGTGTCACACACTTAGAACCCAACCATAGGATTGACAATGTGTCCCTTAGGGTTGGAGGACCTTCAAATCAAGGATTTTCTTTCGCCTCGAGGGATCTCAATGTTAATGTGCCAATGTCACCTATCCTCGAGACAAGGGGCATAACTGTTCATACCCTTCTCAAGTTGAAGAGGTTGCCTCAAGTCCCACTCAAGGCCTTGAAATTAGAGTACAAGGACAAGTACCCACTTCAGGGGACTAGGCCTTTCCTCCTAGATCTCTTCTTACTTATCAAATTGGGAGACAAGGAAACCACTCACGTCTTCTAGATTAAGATTTAGGGATTAATCAAGCTAGGATGAACCAACAGCCTGCTAATGTAGGTGTGTCCTTAGGCATATGCCATAAAACCAAGGGTCCTCTAAAACATACTTCCTGGCAAACAAAACACATAACCAAAATGATCAAAGGGGTTACCTAGGGTATGGGGGGTAACAACCGGTCCAACATTCGATTATAATGGGAGCTCAGGGGTATCATGTTGATCCCCCTTAAGGCCCTCAACCACTTGGGGGGCAATGGCAGGTGCACAACCACGTGGCTACCCTTTCCCTCCTAGACCAATTGGCCGTCCTTATCGAATAAAGGCATGGGCTAGGCCTCACGAGGGTCACTAGACCCTTGCATAGTAAAACCTACCCTTACTATATTGATAGGGGTTACCCTTTTCTTCGAGGATACAAAATCCTCGACACCCTTTTCTCAGAAGAAGGTAGTGTATCTACCCTTGAGTATTTGACAAGATTCAATAGCCAACGTAGACAAGTGGCTGACAATCAGTTTCTTAAACTTAAGTTGTTCCCCAGTTCCTTAACATGGATTGCCTTTCAGTGGTAAATTAGCCTACCACCTAATTCCATTTACTGTTGGGATGACATGGCTAGATACCCAATTCCCAAGAATGGAGCTAGAAGCTTTCATAACTGACTTGGCTCTAATGAAATAAAAATCTGGAGAATCTATGGGAGATTAAATTAACTGGTTCAAGGGAGCCAGGTTAAAATGCATTATAGCTCTTCCTGAAGCTGAATACACCAAGGTAGCCTTGAATGACTTGGATATTAAATTTAGAAAGAAGTTTGAGGGCTCAAACTTTACGACGCTTCTACAGCTTGTAGAATGTGTTGCTAGATACAAGGCTATTTTAAAGGAAGAAATCCTCAAGAAAAATAGCGTGTATGGAACCTATGTAAACGACTTGATTGAAGAAGATGACGATCCTCCCTATGAAATTGACGTTGTTGAGTACCTCAAAGGACCTTCTATGGTTTGCAATCCTTTGGTCAAAAAGTATATGAAAGCCAGGAAGTCATATAAATCCTAAGGCCTGAGGAAGTACTCATTTGACCTCTTAAGAAATGATGTCATATTTGTTTGGCTTGAGGCAAATAACAAACTCAAGACTACAGACAAACAAAGAAAATCTGACCCCAATTCAAGAAAGGGAAAGGTATATTGTAAATGGCATGATTCATTAACTCATTCAACAAAGAACTACGTGATCTTTAGAAACATGGTCTAAGATGCCATTGAGGCAAAGGAACCAATATTCTTTGGGGAAGGACAAATGGGTGTTGATAAAGGCTCCTTCCCCAATCCTCTTCAAGTAAACGTTATTGACACTTTTGCTAAAAATGATTGTTGTAGGGTCTAAACTAATCCTTTCCCCCTTTACAAGAGAAAGATGGTTTTGAATGAAACCCAAAAGGCAAGGGTGATGAACAACCTATTTGAAAGGTTGGTCGTTGAGGGAATATTAAGGTTTCCAGTGTTTGTACACACTTCTTGATGGAATTCGCCGTTGGCACATTATTGAACTCCATCCCACGAACGAATATTCGATTTTCAAGAACTTGAAGATCAAGCTCCACAAAAATTCACCCATTGTGCTAACAGTGGCTAAGGGGTTGGCTATGGAAATTAGTAGTGATCATGGGCACACTCAGAGCCCTAAAAATCGAGTGAGAATATCTCGAGATCCAGAGAGGGCATCCTACAAGGCATGCCTAGTGAGGAAACTCAAGTTGATTCCTCATACATTCCCCCTGCTGATCCTCTTTCGGAGTCAAACATGCCCTTTGAGAAGTCTGACATTTATGACCCTGCTGAAGATCCCCCTTCAAAGGCCCAAATCATAATGAAGACTTGGCACCTCAAGAGAAATTCAAAATACCACATGCTCAATGTGGACACCAGTAAAGGACCATGATAGTCAGGACACTAGCCTTCTGAGGTCAATTTTGGTAATGTTTAGAGAAGGAATCACCTCGAGTAATAGGACATAGGTCCCTCCAACCTTACTCGAACTCAAAAGAGAAGACAAGTGCAAAAGAAAGTAGCACAATGAGGAGCTCTACTTGATACTTGCTTGACTAGGCTCTCTGAAGAGGAAGCCAGAGTTCGCAAGGGTAGCCAATCTGAGCCTATGGATCTCTAGGATCCAATTAACACTGGTCTCTCATCTTTTGAAGGAAACAAATCTTGGAGGGATTAGGCTGCCAAGAATTCATTGCCTCAAAGGTCATCAGATGAGGAGGAGAAGTACAACCCCCTTGGCATGAATTTAGTCAAACCTCTGGACCGCGTTGAGCTGACATGGTATGACATAGAGAGTGATTTCCACGAAAAAGATCTCCCCTAACCTATGGAGGAATCTCAGACTACAGGGGTTGAGCCAAAGGAGTAACCTCTAGATCAGGACATGCTAACTAATGGTACTCCTCAAAAGTAGGATTAGGATATGCCAATGACAGCAATCTTAAGAAGGAAACAAATCAAGGGGTCCAAATTTAGTTTGGAATGCTCCTAAGAAGATTAATTTTAGAACTGCCCTACTACTTCCCTTAAGGTTCATGGCAACTAATGCTTAAGAAGGCCTTAAGGGAGACGTGATAGCTTCAGAAGAAGATCCCCAGGTGGAGCTTGTAGCTGAAGTAGCAGTTTCCCAAGGTAACCCTGATCCTTTATCTTTTAAAATTACAACCCCAACATCCAAGTCAACTGATGATATACATGGCATAATGAAGATGATGTTTGATAGGTCCAATACAGCCAATAAAAACATTAAGCCTCTATACATCAAAGCCAAATTTGATGTAATCTTGGTGAATAGGGTCTTGGTGGACAATGGCGCTGCCGTAAACTTCTAGCCTTCATATATGTTGAGGGTTGACTTCAGATGTTGCAATTTGTGGCTTTTCTGGAGACACCACTAAGTCTGAAGAGGTTATCTCGATTGAGGTAACTGTCGGCAGTTTAAGTAAGTTAACAGCCTTCTTTGTAGTGGATATTACCTCATGCTACAACGCTTTGCTTGGGAGAGATTAGCTACATGAAAATTATTGTATCCTTTCTTCACTCCACCAGCCGTTAATCTTCTAGAACCATGACAAATATGAGGTTATTATGGCAATGGCTTGCTCTAATTATGTTGAGGCAAAGTTCTACGAAGATGGCATGGGACCACTTGATGTCAAAAGGACCACTCCTCAATCTGCCCAACACTAAGAAACGATAGCAATCCTTGACAACCCACTTCCTAAAGCTGAGGTTGATCAAGTGGATGTGGAATCAGAAGACTCTGACTTTTAGAGAGGCATAAGATCCCTTCTTGATGAAGGATACCTCCAAGGCAAACCAAAAGCCTTATGCGGAGGAGCCAAGACCTCGTAATAATGGCCTAGAGGGTCATTTTCTCAGCCGTAGCAAAGCTTGTGGCTTGGCATACGTAGGACGAACTATGGGATGAGCATCCATTTAAGGGCATCGAAGTCCAAATGGGACAAGAAAGAGAGCCAGAGCTATCTGACTTAAGAGCAGTGACAGCTAAGATGGAGGATTTTAGGGCTGAAGTTCAAGACCCCCTCCTCGAGGTTAACTAGGGCTCAATAGAAGATCCAGGACCTACCTATTTGAGTACTCTGCTTTCTGAGGAGCAGAGGAAGCAGTATTTGACCTTGCCTCATGTGTTCAAAGACTGCTTTGCTTGGAATCACCATGAGATGCCTGGCCTAGACAGAAAGGTGGTTGAGCATAGGCTATCAAGCTAGGTTCGAGTGCCATCATTTAGACCTAGAAAAGGATGTCCCAAGAAATAATTGATTTGGTTAAAGAAAAGATTGAAAGACTCTGTTAAAGGGCCAATTCGTCAGCATTGCCAGGCATGTTAAATGGTTAGCAAACATTGTTCCTGTCATTAAAAAAATGGCAAAATCAGAGTCTATATTGACTTCAGGGATTTGAATATGCTCACCCCGAAGGATTAATACCTAATGCCAATAATTGATGTGCTAATTGATTCAGCCGCAAAGCATGAGGTCTTATCCTTTATGTATGGCTATTATGGATACTACCAAGTTATGACTGCTTTGGAGGATATCTATAAAACAGCATTCAGATGTCCTGAATCGATAAGGACCTTTGAGTGGGTGGTTATGCCATTTAGTTTAAAAATGCGGGTGCCACCTACCAGAGAACCATGAACATGATCTTTCGCGTTCTCATTGGCAAGAGCATGAAAGTCTATAGAGATGACATCATGGTCTAATCAACGCCCTAAGTCAAACACTTGGAAGACTTGAGAGGAGCATTCCTAGAATTAGGAGCCATAACCTCAAAATGAACCCATTAAAATTGGCTTTTGGCATGAGCGCTTGAAACTTCCTTGGTTTTTTGGTACACTAGAGGGGAATTGAGGTCGGCATAAATAAGACTGAGGCCATTCAGGAGGCCAAATCGCCTTTAAGCAAAAAGAAGCCTAAACACTTCTTGGGGCAGGTCAATTTCTTGAGATGCATCACTTCAAATGTTGAAGGGAAAACCAAAGTCATCTCTCCAATGCTGAGACCCAAGTGTGAGAAGACTTCGAGTGGGAGGAGCCACACCAAGGAGCTTTTGAGGCCATTAAGAAGTACTTGATCAGGCCACCTGTGTTGATTCCACCAAAGTAACGGAAACCTTTGAAGATTTATGCCTCTACTTCTAATGAATCAATTGGATGTTTTCTTGTACAAGACAATGAGCAAGGATTTGAACAAGCTATGTTCTACATAAGCTAGCATTTGAACAAATGTGAATTAAAATATTCCTCTATTGACAAATTTTGTCTATCTCCATTTTATGCATTTGTGAAATTGAGACATTGCTTCTTAGCATTTACTATATACGTGGTTGCTCAAATAGATGTCCTTAATAACATGCTAGATAGACCTTTGATGAGAGGAAGATTAAACAATTGGAGTATTGCTCTACTTCAGTTTGAATTAGTTAAAGACCAATTCAAGCACTAGAGTTGGGATTGTGATTGAATCCCCTGCTAGGTCATCACCAAGTTTGTTGTTACCTTGGTGGGCAAGTGCTCCAACAACATGGCATAGTATGAGCCACTAATAGACTCTCCTAGAAATGCAAGTGCCTAATGTTATCATAAGAGGGGATTCGCAATTGGTCATTTGCCAAGTAAACGGATAATTTTAGTGTTTAAAAGATACCTTGAACAAGTAAATCTCAATGGTGCAAAAAATATTGAGTAAGTTTGATGGTGGTTAGTTTGAACACATTCCTCGAGAACAAACAAAGCAGCCAATGACTTAACTTAGTTCTCCTCAGGGTACAAGCTACTCGGGACTTGGTGAGAAGAAACCATGGTCATTAAGACTAAAGTTTTAGACCATGACATTTAATTGATTGAGTCCTTCAACTCTGAGAGAATAGTCATTCCAAGTAAACACTTCGGTTTCTTTGACATACATCAATCTGTTACATGTCAACGTGAGGATTTCAAGAACCTTCGAGTCTACTATAAGGATAGAAAAGTGAAAATAAGAACTCATAGATTCCATCTAGATGATGAATCTGGAGAGTTATACAAAAGGGACACCAGTGGAGTGCCTCTCAAATGCCTAGGCTTAGACGAAGCAATGCTAGTAATGGTAGGAGCCCACGAGGGTATCCGTGGATCTGATTTGGTTGACAATAAGGTATAATGGCTCATCAAGCGCTATGGCTATTATTGGCCATCAATGATGGATGACTGCATTAAGTATGGTAAAGGGTGTAGAGCATACCAAAGACATGGTCATATGTACCAAGAGTCCCTACAATTGAGATGCATGCTACTGTCCCATGGCCCTTTAGAGCATGGTAAATGGACATCATAAGGGAGATTAACCCTCCCTCTAGTAAGCAACATTCTTATATTCTTGTGACAACTAATTACTTCACAAAACAAGAGGAGTTTAAACAATATTGGAACATCAATCAGTAAGATGTGATTGATTTTATCAAAGAATACATCCTATGTGGGTTTGGAGTCCCGAAACCATTACTGTGGACCAAGATAAAGTATTCAATAGGGCTAAGGTGAAGGAGTTCACCAAGAGTTTGGATACTGAAATCTTGAACTCAACCCCATATTATGCTTAAGCTAATGGCCAAGCAGAGTCGACCAACAAGATTTTAAAGGCCAACATTGAGAAAATGATTGAGGATAATCCCTGAAGGTGGTATTGATTGCTACTTAATGCCCTTTGGGCTTACATAAAACCAAAAGTGATGCAACTAAGAAAACCCCCTTCCATTTAACTTATGGCCATGACGTTGTACTCTTAATGGAAGTCACAGTTCAGCCTATTAGGCTAGCTCATCAAGGGAGGTTTTCTAAACTTGAGTATGAGTAAGCTATGATGGATGAGCCTATAACAAAAAGAAGAGGTGGCCAAAGCCTATAACAAAAAGGTTAAAACTAGGTCCTTAGACTTGGGGGACTTAGTCTGGAAAGTGGTTATACCCATTGGCTAGAAAGATTGTGCCATTGGTAAATGGTCCCCAAACTGGGAGGGTTCATTCAGAGTCATAGAGGTATTTGGAGAAAATGCTTACTTACTTCAAGACCTAGATGGAAGAACTCACCCAAGGGAAATCAAATGAAAGGTTCCTAAAGAAATATGTGCCATCTATTTGGGATTATAATAAGGAAGTCCTTAAATTTAGATTCCCTAAATTATGGGCCCAGTTTCCATATTAATGTCCTAAGGATTAACTCCATATTCATTGAGTTTAAAGAATAAAAGAAAAGGAATTGCCAAACTGAGAGACGTATTTGACAAATATGCGTATTTCATTGATAATGTTGAGAAGTATATGGGTTACACAAAACAATACAAGTAAGTTGCTTGTATGACCAACAACTTCTTTAGAAGAGAAAAATTAAAATAGTTGAGTTCTAATTCTAAGGATTCCTATATAGCTGATAGTTAGCAGTTTACTTCATTTAGCTACTAGTCCAAGGAGAGTGCTTCTTTTTGAAGGACTTGATTGGTTCTTTGAGCCTCTACAGTAGCATGCTCGAGCTTTCCTACTATTGAGCCTTGAGAGATATGGTGCTACTTGAGAGAAGATAGTTGTCCCTTGAAATGGCTCAATCTCTCTTCTAAATAATAAATTGAATCCTATAAGCCTTTGATATCTGGGCCAGTTGACTCTGGACTCTTTTGGCCGCTTCGAGTTCTTTAAACAAAAAATGTAGGACTCCTAGGTCAGTTGAATGCCTCAGGTCTCCGATGGCATCTTGACAATGCTGCTTATGGGACCTCTTGACTCACTTTCATAATTAACTTCTCCAGAGCCTCGAGTTCTCTGGCAATGATCGGAGCCACCATAGGATCTTCTTTTAAGGCCTTCACCTTCACCAAAAAAGTGGCCTCTTGGTAGGTGGCTCTCTCAGTCAGAGCAAGGATAGGGAGTTGTGCTATTTCCCTCAGTTTGTGAAGCCTGGAAGATACTTTATCCAACCGCTGGATGGCCATGTTGCGATGGTATTTAGGAAATTTTCTCTAGATCGGCTAGAGCAGGTGCAGTGGAAAACAAATTTAAAATTCTTAATTTTAAATCTAAAGACCTAACCTAATTAATTAGATCTAGATCTTATTATAATAGGTTCATAATATGAAAAACCAAAAAAATATCGAATAAAACAAATATAAATCATAGTATGTCGAATAAACAAAATAAAGGAAAACAAATTAAATATTAAATAATTAGTTTAGGCTTACCTCAAGCGTGAATCCCGATTCCGACTTGAGGATCTGAAAATAGAAGAACTTCTTGATGCCTCAAGCTCTTATTTGCAATGACCTCTTCTTGCACTGGGAGTGTGAGCTCGTAAAATATTTTCTAGGAGAAATTTCAAAGAAAAATTCCTCTTTTTTTAATTTTCTAAAAAAATCATATTTTTCAAAGAATCATTCAGATGACCTCTATTTATAAGAGGCCTTGGCTAGAAAATACTTTAAAGACGTCGATGTGGGACTTTGGGAAAACAAAAAAAAGCATTTAAACTTGCAAAATGTCATTGTATCATTTAGAAAAGAATCCAGTGTACCATGTCAAAGCTACCACGTGTCAAGACTCTATTGGATATTGTGTGTGAACACGGATTGCCAAGCCCCAGCGCAAGGCGTGTTGCCACGTGTCATTATATCATTGGTCCGCGAAGGATGCCACGGTTACCAATACAAGTTGATCCAAGAGCAATACGTGTCACTATATCATTTGGTTAGCTTACGCGCATGTGGATTGTGCCCTATTTAGAACGTGATTTTTTCCTTTTTTTGTTTTAAATTCTCACATATATAAAATACATCTCATGAATATTTATTTGGTATGAAGTTATAAATAAATAGTTCAACTCATGAATTAATTTTTTAATATTTTCAAACGATACTTAAGTTGGAGCTTGTGAATGGTTCTCATGGACAATCTAACTCTATCTCCAAATGGGCCAAATCTAATTATCATCTCATGATAACAACGGATTCCCATTTAGTAAAACTTATTCCACTAAATAATTTTTATTGCACTCTAGAATTCATTATATATTCTCTCAAGAAATTCCTAAATAACTTTTTTTATGACAATTAACCACTCTATTAGATATCTGCGAGCAAAAGTAATTTTAACTACTAAAGTTACTTTTCTCATATCTCTCGCTGTATTTTCCAATTCCCTCTTCTCAAACAATTCAATATACAGAATTAATTTTCATATTAATTCCAAAAGTCAAATATATGGGATACTTAGGCCAAAGATTCTAGAATTTGTTCGTATATTCGCGAATAAACTAAGGGGATATTTTTAATCTCATTAGAGACTATGGACTCCACATAAAACAATACAAGTAAGATTCACGCCATTACCCAACGCACGTAAGATTCAAGTCAATGTACTTTGATTAATCCTTTTTGTACATCAATTAACGAACAATCCATGCATGAGTTCAGACTATTTCCTGGATTTAGAGTTATCGTCTTACAGAATTAATTATTTCTAATAGCAATTTAGAAACAAACAATTTTGGTGGTCCTGTTCAGTGTTCCAATCATGTAGACAACACTAATATAGTACTTCTGGATTCTAATCCACATGACTAAGACAAGCCATCTTGAGTATTATATTACAGTCTTATCAGACAAGTTATCTAAACTCATCACTGACTACAAGCATATACTTTCACAACATATCGTTTATTTGATTTAAGTCTATCTGTGGCTTAATTTTATTGACCACTTAAACCAAATCCGACATGTCACCTTGGACTACGTCCATTTCATGAAACGTTTTAGAAAAAAATCACACGCGTGTTTGACTTGTAAAACTTAATTAGATAATAAATAAATAAAATATTTTATTTATTTAATATTTAAAACTAACTAATTGAATTTTCCAGGACACCAATTATAACAATCTCCCGCTTGTCCTAAATCCAATTAGCTCTGCATTGCATAACTGTCCCGTAGGAATCTATCAACTCATTGATTATAAACTTTATCAATACCAATCTGTCACTATCCCATTCTTTTGCTCACATGCTTTCATGTTTTAAGAACCTTCTGAGTCAACTAGTCTATGCAAAAACTCCATAGTTGTCAAGTACCTGACTTCCCGTGCAAGACTGCTTCGCTCTTCACCATCTAATGACTTCCACCAAAAGGGTAAGCATGGATTTCAGACATCTAATGTCTAAACTCCCTTTTAAAACAAACGATGTATGATAAACTCACATTCTTTCTTTTGAACCTCGCTAAAGCTTGACTCTAAGAACATAGTGTGCTCGTCTTGGTTCTTTCATTTTAAACCAACTGGAAAATCAAACCTCAACATCTTAAAATAATTCTACACCGTTCTTAATAAGTGGAATCTCATCTATATACAACACTTAGAAAGTCACTGCTTTCTTGTTATGTCACTCGTACACTGATGGTTTACTAACCATTGATTCTAATCACTAGTACTTGATAACCATCATCTAATCTACTATCCATTGAATAAGATGCTTATCTTAATTCTACAAATAGATTTTCTCAGTTTGTATACTGTATACTCCTGACTCTTGGCAATAAACTTTTCTGGTGTATTATACACATAATCGTTTCGAGATGACCGTTCAGAAAATGTTGTCCTGACTTCCATTTCCCATATCTTGTCACAATGAGATACAATGGATGAGAGTATCCTTATGGGCTTAGGCATAGCATCCAGATTGAAGGTCTCATCAAAGATGATTCCTTACTTTAGAGTATAACCCACTGCCATCAATCTAGCATTAAAGGTCCCTATCTTCTCGTTAAATGAACTCTTTATTCTTGTAGATCTATTTAGATCCAATCTAATGGACTTAATGTCTCTTGACACCTCTACAAGTTCTAGACTTAGTTAAAATACATTTACTTTAACTTAACTTTTATTTCTCGGACCAATTAGTCTGCATCTTTATACTTAAGAGTTTTATTGTAGTCTAAAGGATCAGAATCACCATCATCCTTAACCGTTAAGATTGAAAAATTGAATCCGTCAGGTTACTCTGACCACCCTCCCACTACACCAAAAGTCTCATGTACTTGGAGTGAAAATAATCTGGTTGAAGATATATCTAATACATCATCTATACTATAAGTTGTATCAAGTTGTAGGGACACAATATCTTGTACTGTTAATCTATCCAACATAAGCTAACTGTTGAACTTTTAGAACACTTTTTAAAACCTCTTCATAACAAACCTTTTGATATGTAGATGTGACCCATTATACGAATCTTATCATATTCAATAACACATTATTGATCATTTTCACAACTCTTTGTAATAAGGAAAAATAAGAATTCTCCTGCAATCACAAAGTGACTTGATAGAATTACCTAATTGATCCCAACTTCATTCTTTAATTCTTTAAACCTTTCAAAGGATTCAAGACTTTAGTTTTTGTAGGTATATCCATATATCAATTAATTGAGTAGTTATTCATAAAAATTTTATGAAATACCATTCGCTTTCACTCACTTGAACTTTCAGCGGCCCATAAAAATATTTTTTAAACAAGTTCTAGCGGCTTAGTGGCTGTATCACCTTTACTCTTAAAGAATCTTTCAGTCACCATTATTTTGAACAAGATTCACATACCAGTTATTATTTTAGTACTTAATGATCCCATAAGACAAATCAAACTGGTTTTGAATCATGTTAAATTAACATGAACTAAAATCAGGTGCTACTTAAAAGCTATATGGTTTTCAAGAAAATTTTCTTTTATATGGTTACATAGCTTAGCACATATTAGACTAATAAATTGCCATTAACATAGCCTTAATCAAAATAAGTCAAATATCTAACAATGTACCTTTTAAATAAACACTTTACTTATAACTAGCAGTTTATTTTTCTGAAAAATAACTAAAAAACTATTTAAAAATAAATAATGGGTAAAAATCAAATTTCTAAAGTATATTAAGATATTTTCTCAAATATAAAACTACATTTTTTTAACTTAAATTACTATCTCTTGATGCTCTTACTGAAAGCTCATTCACCAGAACACTAGTTAACTATATACAAGTCACAACTACAGGAGGCAAGATATCTTGTACCTTGTCATGCCGGATTTGGTCTTGGAAACAATGGTGTCTAAGTACCTAAGAAATTCCTTTTAAATATAGATGTCCATAATTTTTATAAAAGAGACAAAACTATTTTGACCCATGTTTATCTTACCCTTTAAAGGTTTTTAATCTCTAAGATAAATGTTTACACTAAGTGGACTTTTCCCTTTATTCTTATGACACCTTTTCTTTTAAACTATACTTTCATCAGTTTAGACAATGAGGAATCTCTATTACTCAATGTATCTAGTCTAAATTGATTGAAAGACCATGATAGGCAAGTTAAGATCATAACCTATTGATATTGGCTATCAATATTTACATTAAGAATTCCAGTTCAATTAAATGAACCATCATCATATGACGCGCTCTTGAACTGAACTTTCCTGACGGAATTTTGTGTCTGTATCTATCTCCTTAGCTATTCTCATGCTACTAGTTCTCTAGTCAAACACTTTTTTCAAATATCTAATCATCTCCACTATAGTTGACAATTCAAGTATCTAACACTAGAATAAGTTCCACATCTAATGTCCAAATCTTGGAATTGACTAACTCTTTAGTGTATTATAATGTTGTAAACATTGTTTTCAACTTAAAAGAGATACTAGCAGCAACCTAGAAAACTCTGAGCATCTCCTAGTGCTCTACAATGTAGAAAGACATATCATATCGTAGTAAGCATAACAGAATAGACAAGTAACATATATACCAGTATTGATCGTTGTGCATAAGATACAACTAGTATGAAATCAAAACTATAAACAAGTCATATGATATCATTGTTTGGCTCATAGATCCATGTAACATACATACCATCTCATGGAAAGTTTTAGAAAACGATCAAATATATGTTTGACATATAAAATATAATCAGACAATAAGTAATTAAAATAATTTTATTTATTTAGTATTTAAAACTAACTATTTTGGGTTTTGCAGGATAGCTAATAGGCCAATCTCCCACTTTCCCCTAGCTTCTCCAAAGGGGATTCCATCCTCTCTAAGATTGGAGGAGGAACAACTCTTGGTGGTGTAACCTAAAAGGGACAACATTAGAAAGAGTTAGATCAAGTCCTAACTTTAGAAATGAACCAGAGTGTGAAAGGACTATTTTTACCTTTGGATCTTTAGTTGAAGGGATAGGAGGAACCTCTACTGGCACTTCAGCCACTACAATACCTTCCTCGATAGTGAAAAGTAATGCTTGGATCTATGAGCCAAAGAATGAGATCATACCTTCATGGATCTCTTCAATAGCTAAGGAGGACGCTCCTGGAGGGAGGTATGAAGCCTGAACAAGACCCTGGTTGAAAAGGGCTGGGAGTGAAGCTTCTTTCGGGGCTTCACTTATAATTGGCTCTAGAACTAAAGTGGTGATGTCTCCTCCTTCCACAGTGCTTGAGCTCAATGATTCAGTTTCTTGAGGAAGCTCTGGCATAGGTTGCTATGATGGAGAATCTAGAATCTCCACTATAACTGAGGTTGTTCTTTCCTGTGGCTGTACAAAGCCAAGTTAGAAACAGTTCAGCAAAAGATGAGCGAAAGAAACACCAACTAACAAAAGCCAATACCTCTGATTCAAGAAGTCTAGCTCTCCACTTTCTCACTAACTGTGAGATGGGTACTTCTTTATCATCATCTTCTTCTTCCTCTACTGCCTGCTTGGCTTTATTTGGGAGAGCAGAGGAAACATCTCTCCTTTTTCTTTTCTATTTGCCACCAACTTCAAGGGCAGGTGGAGAGATTCTTGGAGGGGACTCCTCTAGCAATATCCTAGTTGAGCTCCTGGCCTTAGCACTCCTAAAATTTTCCTAGATAGTTGTTGCTGCAAAAAGGAGCAAGGATCAGTCTTCGTTTAAGTCATTTAAGAGATAGACTTGAAGTATGCTTTAGGGATGTTTGTTTACCTAACAATGCCTTATGCAGAATCTGTCTTATGCTGGTTGGCTGACCTCCTCTCGAGCTAGGACCTGCAAGCTTAAGTGAAGGCATAAAATATTGCTTGGTGCCTTTAGCCTCTAAAGTGGACCAATAGACTTGGAACCAAGCTATGAAACGGGGTGTGGCATAAAGGGAGTACCTACAAACAACTGGGTACCTATAAAGTGATTTAACCTCTTGGTTGGATTCACGAAGCTCTTGATATTGGGAGAGCTGGATGGGGATTCTTTTAGCCCACTAAAGGTTTTTGGTCCTCAGACTTGGAAAAGGGACATAATAGACCATTCCAAACCACCTGGCAAATAATCCAGGCCTGTAAGTCTCTATATTAGGATGAGTTTGGTGACAGAAGATAAGATCTTGAGGGCACAGGATTCCCTACTAGGTCTGAGAGTTAATTCCATAGAGACATCATGGTGAAGGTCTAGCTTCCTGAACCAACGAGGGCCAAGGTTCCTTTCTTTGAAGGGAGTTCATTTAATCCCTTTCCTACCTCAAAGAGACATGAGTATCTCAAGGCATTGGTCAAAGGACCATCACAGGGGTAAAAGGATCTTACATCAAGCAACTGCTCTCTATAGCAAGAAACCCCCTCACCTGTGGGGACTTAAGGGCCCCTATGGCAGAGGTTAGGAAAGTAGGCTTGGGTTCGAAGTTGGACCAGAACAAGGGTCCTCCTATATCGACAACATAGCTCTTGACACGTGCTAAAGGCCAGGTCAATCGCCATTGTCTTAATGGACTTAAGGACTAAATTGAAGGAGTTAACGAAGGAAAACTGGTTTAACTAAAGCAAGTAAAAGTAGACCTCTTCTTCCCTAGAACCTTGCCCAAAGGCATTTGACCTTGTGAAAAAAGTCTCGACAAAGGAATCATAGCCACACAGCAAGTTAGTAGAGAAAAAAGTGGCAAAGGCTTCAGCCTCTTTAGAAATGAAAGAATCAAAAGGCAGCTCTTCTCCTCCTAGAGAAAGACCAGTCAAGGCCGCTGTGTCCTCTAGACTATTACCAGGAAACCCCTCTGGAAAGACAAAAGCGTTATGAAAGATGTTCTAACAGCAAGTAAGTGCCATCATAATGGGGTAGTTATACCTAAGTGCAATCTTGGAAAGCTTGATGGCCTCATAGTGCAAAGGTTCTGCCATTTCTCTCCATGGGTAAGAATCCATTTTTTTATCCATTCGACATACCGCTTAGTTAGGAACGTCCATCCTTTAAAGGCAGTCGTTTCTCTGCAAATGCACCTTCCTCTCCATGATTGACCTACGGAAGCTGTACAAAGCAAAAGAGATTTGTTAGTATTTGGAAACACGTGTCAAGGCTAGGGAGGTCATGAGAAGGGTCAAAGATGGGCCCTGGGGCATAAGGTTCAAAGGTTGAAGAAGGATCATTCTCTATCATCCAAGAAATATTTTTTTTGATGTCATTAAGATCAATAGGGCTCTAAAGCCTATCAGAGACCATTGAAGTGTCTGATTGTCCAAGATGCACCAACTGCTTGATAGGGCTGTCAGCTTGAGGAATGGGGGCGAAGATGGTGTAAGAGATTTGAGCCATCATTTCTTGATTCGAAGAGATGGAAAAAGATAGGAAGCAGATTAGCAATGACGATCAGAGATTCAAGAACAAAGAGCAAGTGTTTTCGAAGAGCTTGGTCACAGCAAACAGAGAGCGCAGACCAGAAAAAGTGAAGATTTGAAGTCCTAACAATCATACTTATAGACACATGGGAAAGAAAATCAAACGTCAACCAGTATTCTCTCGAGCTCCCTATAGCTGTTGAGGGATCAAGCAGATTTTTACCCATTGTAAATTTGAATTTACCAATGGTTAAAAGGTGGGCATTCATTTACACCCTATTTTCAAGGGGACATGGGATGCTACCATTTTGGGTAGACTACCACATGCTTATCACGTGAGGTCCTCCTTGAGGAGAGTCAGTCCTTTAGATACTAAGATAATAGCATCTCAAGCCCAGCATCTTGAAAACTTTATCACCCTAACAAGCGTATCATCCACTAGAGGCTCGAGCTGGTTAAATGGTAACGGGAGATTGAGCTCAGGGGACTACCAAGAAGGTTGCAAGATAGGTAGTTTCCAAGCTTGAGACAATTATTTGAAGCGCAATTTTAAATGCATGGGCACTAAGCTTAATCCAAGAGAACGTAGGGCATCTAGAAGAGACTTTAGTTGAAAAAGTGGACATGGGCTTCAAGAGATACGCACTAGTACCAAAGCAAGGGCACGCGCATTGATCATTTACGTGCTTAAGGAGCTTGGTGACGTGATAAGAAAATACCGCGAAAATATGGGGCATCCGTTGCTTAGTTGTTCTATAAATAAGAGGCTACGTTGTAGTCCAAGACAATACACGCACTCATACAAAAGTTATTCAAGTTTTCTTTAAAGCATATTTGTGCTTTTTACTTATGAGTAGCGTAACTTAACTTAGTCTAGCATAGTGTAGATCTTGCTGTACTTGCCTCTTCAGTAATACTATGCTTTGAGCTTCAGGTACGAACTCCTTGTTCTAATCTGTTCTCAAAATCGACAAGTTAAGATTGAAGGCTCTAGTTTAAGACTTTGATGGCCTAGGCTTGACCTTGTTTGCGTTAGTTTTAACACTACTATCATTGTTTAATAAGTCAGGTGAACTTAGGTATTGCGTTGTTGTTTAGGGTTTTGATGGCCAAGGCATGACCTTGATTACGTTGATTCTAATCCAGTGACCCAAATATGGTTTGTTACATGTAAATCTTGTCAGACCTTTACTCGTTCGAGTTATTATAAGTCAAGGGTGCCAGGCCTAAAAATCTGTACACTTAGGCTTGTAAGTGGATTATTGAGCTCTTGGATTTGTCTCCACTCCAATTCTTGACTTTTAAGTGTATGAGGAAAGGTGTCTATGGACCCTGCTCCCTCAATGTAACTGTCACTTGAGTTAAGTTCATATCCCTTTAATTTTCTTTAAAAATATAAAAATCAATGGAAAAATTTTAAAATTAGTCTTCTTAATTGAAGCATAAGCTAAACTCGCGAAATAACCAAAGTTAGATGCACCAAAATATCATCTCTTTTTCTTTGAAAATGATGAATGGATCAGGTCAAGGACGTGCAGTCCAAATTTATGCTCACTCCCTAGTCACTGTGAGTCCCTTGACACGCTTGTTTGCATTTGTATTTGGGGCAATCACATCGCACTTAATAACAACTAGATATAGCAAATAATAGGTCAAGGATGGAGTACATGTCTCGAGATACAATGAAACGAAATCTAAAAATCATAATGTATGTAGTGAAGATGGATTTCAAGATGAATGAAGGGAAAGAATGATTTTTCTCAAGTATTTCAAGTTATTTTCAGGATTTTATAGTTTCGAAAATGGGGCCAAACTTTTATAGAAAACAACATGTCCTTCAAAGGGACGGTTGCTGTCTTGAAAACCAAACAAACTCTATAAAAGTTTTATGTAAAACTGGTCCTATGTGTTGACACACAACTATGTGTCGATGCTATGTGTTCCACAACTATATCTAAAGCTATGTGTCAACACATAGAGTTTGTATGTCTACAAACAACACTATTTTATAGGCATTGGGGCTTCTGTAAGTAGTGTGTTCACACATAGTTGCTGTGTTTCGATACACATCATCTAATGTGCCTTTCTAAAACATGCGTGTTGACACACACCATATACTCAAGCTAGAATACTTCCAAAATACAACCAAAATACTTTATTTTGAAAGTCAGCCAACAATTTTGGATGCATATCAATAGTCGAGGCCTGATTTAGGCATATATCAAACAACGAATAATTTTTCGACTAGTAAACAACATTAGCAAAACCAAATTCAGTAATTTGGTACTTAATGTGATACTATACCAAATATGCCTTTTGGCCAATGTTGGTACAAGTACCCCAAGGCTCTGTTTGGCACATGAAATTGGAATTAAACTATGGCATTGCAATTCTAATTCTAATTCTTATGGAGTTGCAATTCTGATGGAATTGAAAATTTATTGTTCGGCTCATCAACGGAATTGGAGGTTGGAATTATAATTACATAATGATTTGAATGACCAAAGGTTTTTGGTCAATTGAGGTTGAGTATTTCGAGTTTAAACCAACTATGATTGGATTTTAGTCAGAGCGGTTCACGTTGCTTTCAACTTATTGTGTTCGAGCGATTCATTTTGAGTTCTAGTTATTTGAGTTTTGAGTCAAATCGGGTCGAGCACTGCGTCATATCATTTTGGGTACGGGTTGTATTAAGTTTTGGGTCAATTTGGTCAGGTTGTTTCCACTTTGTTTCAACTTGTTTACATCACATTCAAGTCGAATAGTTTCATTTTCTGGATTTGAGCCATCTCGAGTTTCGGGTCAATTGGGTTGGGTCCCTTTGGACTTTGAGCTAAGATGATTTCAGTCATTCGAGTTGGATGATTTTGAGGCTCGTCCAATTTTAGGTTTTTTCTAAGTCTTTAGATTTTGAGTCATTTTGGATTTGGGTTAATCAAGTGGGATCATATTGGGTTTTAAGTCAATTGAGTTGATATGGTACTGCAATTCCTTGCCCCCACCCCAAGGAATTGAAAATTAAGATTTTCAGTTAAAATTTAATTACATGGAATTAGGTAGTGGAATTATATTCCAATTCCAGCAGATAAATCAAACAACAGAATTGGAATTCAGGCCCCCAAATCTAGCCTCAAACCTAATTTGGGGCTCCAATTTCATGCTCTAAGCACAGCTAAAAGATAATAATTGATAATTTACCTGGTTATCAAGGATTTACTTCAATAACCCGATACTCAGTATGTTGATATATTGATATTATTTCGAATAATTTTTGTTTTTGTTTTTGGACGGAGATATTGTTACCAATTATTTAACTATTTTAAGTCATTAACTCTAAAAAATTAGCTACAATATTGACAATGAAATCTAACCAAATAATATTCTTTCATTAACTCTGAAAGGAATACTATTGATGTCCCTTGGCCTCCAGGCCGGTTTACGATTGTGATGTTGAAATTGTGAGGTCCTAATTAAGTTCAGTATAAGTGGGCCTATTTTTTTATTGTGTTTGGTTTAGCATCTCGACAATTTAAAATTGGGAAAAACTCTATAGTTGACTGTTAGACTTGCATTTGGTTAACAGAAAAGGGTTTTACACTTTTTTCACAGCTTAGAAAATTGAACAAATTATTTTATAACTAAGCGGAAAAAAATAAAAAAATTGGATCTTTCAAAACTTGTTTTAAAAAAATTATATTAATATAAAATCTTTATTACCATGACTAACTTTTACCTGTTATCATCACCACCGTCTAACACGACCCTTTTTTATGCCCATGAGTCGTTACACTCATCACTCTCTGTTAATATTAGCAACTGTTATCATGATTTTCTTCTACCTACTATTATTAGTTAATTTATATTATTAAGTCATTTTTCTAATTATAATAGATAAGTTTCTTTTAGAACTTGTATCTAAACACTTACTTTGTAGAAAAGACCTTTCTGTACTACATAATCAAACACTTCACTGTAAAAAGATATATATCTTAAATAGACAGATCTTATTCAAAAAATAAACTTAAAAAAGATAAGCTGAATCAAGCGCTTCCTCAAGTGTTCATGTCAATATTATCAACTAATATGTGAGTTCTTTATAATATTATGTATCTATATTGATTATGTTTCATATATGTATCTATATTGATTTTTTTATAAAGATTTCAATAAATTACAGCCCCAAACAATTATTCTAGTCATTTGGCGTCTTGACCGGGCGCATGGGTTTACTTTATTAGCTAGTCCTTACAATAAAAGGCTTCAATTTTGGGAAGAAAATAAAGAAGTGGGTGCAATTGAGTGTGGAAAATGGTAATGAGAAGAAGGCAAAGCAATGAAGGCACTTGTGCAATCATTCTCCTATCAATCCCGCTATTGCTTCAGCTCATTCTTGTACAAAGTCGGACATTATCCCAAGCAACTCAATCAATCACTGCGCCTCCTCAAATAGTAGAGGTTTCCAAAGATGATTACATGTAAGTTTAGTTATTTTATTTCATAGGTATTTTTAAGCATTACTTGTTAATAAAATTAAAAAGCTTTATGATTAAATTTTTTATAATTTATTTATTAGTGTTTGTACCAAAGAGGGTACCAACACACAGTCCCCAGATCCCAATAGAACTCCAAAGTTCAGCGTGCTTGGGCGAGAGCAGTATCAGGATGGGTGACCGCCTGGGAAGTCCTCACTCTCAGGTTAGAGGTACTCGAAAACAACCTCTCTTTTGGGGGTAATACCCTGAAGGGGGAAGGCTGCGCACATCCGCCTCCCTAGATCTTGCTTAGGCGGGAGCCCTTAGGACACTGGGTATATTGCGTTTATTCATTAGTGTTTGTGTTGTTAAAGAAAGGTTATATTTAAATTGTCTCATTTAAATTTTTTGTTACATGCCTTGAAAATATCAGGATTGACCGTAGTCTCACATCAAAGTCACCAGTGCTACAAGAAACTGATGCCATGCTGTATTTTTCTGATTATTCGGGCCCTGGAAAAGGTAATTTTGTTTACCCACTTGTCCTTCCTTTTTCAAATTTTTTTTTTTTAAACTGTGTTTCTTGGACTTTTTTCCCTATTTCGGATCATTAATAATTATTATTGGTTGATATAGGACATGTTTAATTTAAGAGAATATTTAAGTTTTTGTATAAAGTTCTTTAAATCCTCTATTTTTTATTAAAAATTTTCTTTAAAGGATTCATTTTTTAATTTTTTTTTAATATTAAGCGCACAACTTCACCCTTAAGAATATCAGCTTTAGATGGCAAGAAAGTATGCATGGAGTGGTGGTCTAAACACTGTGAAAAATTCATTAGTTTCTGCTTTTTAAATTATCTAAGAAAATATTGGTTTTTCAACCTTTTTTTCCCTACTATTAAAATTTTATAGAAGTACTTCCCTACCTTTTTAAGATCTTTGTTCTGAAGATTGCCTTTTCTTTTCTTGATTTTTGAAGTTTCCTAGAAAACACCAATTTTTTCAAATTATTTGGGAAAATATAATAGTTCATTTTTATCCTGTTTTTTCTTGTTAAAATTATAAAAAATATATACATACGTATATATATATATGTATGACTTAATTCTTATGAGGGGGTGAGAGTGTAAAAAGTATGAAACTTGGCTGTCTATTAAAGGACAGTCAAGCTTCGCCCTTTTTTAGGCCAAATTATGGAAAGATCCCCTTAAATTTATAATTCAACATAATACATTCCTTGAACTTTCAATTTCATAAAATAGGCTTTTGAATTTTCTAATTAAATACAACATACCCCCTACACTTTTAATTTTAAAAAATAAAGCCCTAAACTTTGTTATTACTCATAAACACCCTCTAAACTTTGCAATTAAAAACAATACACCCCTATACTTTCAATTTTAAAAAAGCCATTGAACTTGGGAAATGTACACAACTAAACTTCTGAACATTGTTCATAAACGTAATTTAGCCCTTGGATATTAATAAACTTAAAATTAAAATAATTTAAAACAAATTATGAAAAAAATTTGGAAAAAGTTTTGAAAAACTATAACAATATTCTTTAACTTGGGAAAAAAATTAGATTAATAAATTTAAAATTTAGAAAAAGTATCAAATTAAAATCATAAATTTTTTACTTTTGTACAAAAAATATGGATTTTCTATTTTTAGGGAAAGAGAGGAGCTTTGTGTGTTTAAGGAAAAAGATAAGATAATAAAGTTTATACAAAATAATTTTGTAATAAATATAGTAATAATATTATAAATTTAAAATATAATAAAATATTTTTTAAAATGTCTATGAAAAATATTATTAAAAAAAATATAAAATTTTTTAAAATATAATTTGAAAATTAGGTTATTTAATTTAAAATTAAAAAATTGTGCAAAATTTAAAAATAAATTTTGAAAAATAATTATTTAAAATATTGAAAAATCACAGTTAAAAATATTATTATATTTTTTTAAACTTTTTTAAAAATAATTATTTTCTTATATTTTGTTTCAAAATTTTTAATTTTAAATTTATTACTGTCTAAGGGGTGTATTACGTTTAGTAACAAAGTTCATGGAGTAAGTTTTTCACAATAACAAAGTTCAAGGGCTAAACTGAAAGTGTAGGGGTGTATTTTATTTATTTATAATGTTTAGGTGGTTATTATATGAAAATGAAAGTGCAGGGGGGGGGGGGGGGGGGGGGGGGGGGGGGGGGGGGGGGGGGGGGGGGGGGGGGGTGTTGTGTCTACTTGTTAGGCTCAGGGGTCTATTTTATGAAATTAAAAGTATAATGTGTTGTGTTTAATTATAAAGTTCAGGGAGTCTTTTCATAATTTAGTCTTTTTTTCTATGGAAATCCCCAAAAAAAAAAAAAACATTTTATCCCGAACCCTTCTTTTCTCTCTCTCTCACCTCCACCACCCACTACCACCATCGGTTAACACTGCAGCTGCCACCTGCCCGCCCGCTACCCATCCACCTTGCTGCCATCGCTTGCCCACCTGCCCTCCGCGGCCCTTCCATCTTGCCGCCCCTCTTTTTTCTCTCTTTTCCAATACCCCATGTTCTCTGCCCCTATCCCTTCGCCCCCTGCCTTCTCTCCTTTTCTCTTTCTTTCCGTACCCCTTTCTCTCTCCTCCATATCCCTTCACCCTAGTAGGTAGGTGGTGGAAGGGGCGGCGGGGATGAAGGGATATGGGGAAAAGAGAAAGGGGTATTGGAAGATATAGAAACCAGAGGGGCAGCAGCTGGTGGCGCTGGTGAAGGGACGTAGGGTGGGAGAGAGAAGAAAAGGAGGGCCGGCGGTCAACAATGTTAGCGGCAGGCTGCGGCGGCTGGCGGTGGTTTGAGAGAGAGAAAGGAAAGGTTGCGGGGGAGAGAGGGAGGGAGGGAAGGGGGAGGTGAGTTGGGGAGAACTTTTTTTTTTTTTGGGTGCCCCATAAAAAGGATCAATTTTAGCCGTCCACTGCAATGGACGACCAAGATTCGCTCATCTCACCCTCTCATAAGAATTATACCATATATATATGCGTGTCTGTATATAGTGAGAACATGAGAAAATTAAATCTACACCGTTGGATTTTAAATAAGATTGATCAATGGTTCTAAGAGCCTCATCGTGTCCGGAGCCTTAACCCCACCGAAAGGCCACCACCACCGCCACCCACTGCCGCCGCCGCCGCTCTTCTTTGCCATCCCCACCACCACCCATCTCTCTCTCTCTCTCTCCATCCCATCTTAGATCCCTAAGATCACCACCACTACCACCCAACACCACAGCCATCGCTCACTGCCACCCCTGCCACCAGTACCCATATCTCTCTCTCTCTCTTTCCATCCCATCTCAAATTCCAACAGTCACCACAATCGCCTCCCACCACCACGGCCACCGCCACCCTCCACCACTGCCCTCAGTGGTGGTGGGAGGCTATGGTGGTGACTATAAGGATTTAAGATGGGATGGATAGAGAAAGATGAGTAGCAGGGTGTCGGAGAGGAGTGGTGGCGGCGCTGGTGGTTGGTGATAGGGCTTTGCATATGATGAGCCTCTTAGAATCCTTGATCAATCTTATTTAGAATTCAACAGTGTAGATTTCATTTTCTCACATTCTCATTAAACTTTCATTCTCATTTTCGCCGCTCCATATATATATATATATATATATATATATTAGAAAGAGGGTTAATACCAGAAAACTACAAATGAAAGGAGGAGGCAGCATTGTTAATAATTGTTAATAAGAAAGGGAAACCAAGTAGGATAGTTGTCCGCCTCTTTTAACTGAGTATGAAATAACCACCGAGTCAGGCATAATGCAAATCCTAAAAGCACCTATGCCTCTCTCATGAAGGAAGCCATATAACTACCCTATCTCGGTGCTAGAGAGGTGAAGTTTTTCCAGGGACCCCTACTCTCATATTTCCACTTCCTATAACTAAAAAGAGATTGAATTCAATTCTCCTTCCTAAAAAACCAACACAAAAACAATTTGTCGTCCCATGTGGAAAGAGAAACAGTTTCAGGGCAGGATCATCGCTACAATCCAAATTCCCTCATCATCCTCTTAAGCTCGAGTATGCTACAAGGACTTGGTTCTAGGAGATTTAGTACATGATAAATCATCTAATGTCAAGAACCACGAAGAATGCCTCACAAGTCAAAGAAACCTATGAGCGAATAACCTTGGAACCAATAAAGGAATGTTGGATAAAATGGAAAAGATTGAGATACAACAGTTCAATGAAACTTCTCATCACAAATAGTCTCAGATTAGGACATGTCAGTATGGGGCAGAAAAGGGCCACTATTATCAATCAAGTTCACTAAATATTAAAAGAAAATCAACGTCAAGTAAAAATAACAAACGTACATCCCACCACAATGTAAGTCAATCTCCAATCGGAAGGAAGGTATTAATGTCTGAAGTGTTGGATATACACTCTTCTGTTCCTTGCAAGTCTTATTTGGCCTAGGGCAACCTAAAAGTACATAATGATAGACCTATTCCACTAGACTCAAGTTCTCAAGGATCACTTTATCCTTGTGTATAGCCAAAATGAATATACAAGATGCGTCTAAGGATGTGTGGCGCAAATATTTTCTAGCCGCATTATGAAAGGCATAACATGAGCACGGTTCGCTTCACCTCAGAGTGGATTAATAAATAGTTTCGCTAAGCTTTTAGAACACTTTATCTATCATTTTTTTAGTAAAACGCGCTGGAAGAAAACCACGTCATAGTTGAACCAACCACAACAATGTGAGAATGAACCTTTATGTTTCTTTTTGAGATGATTTACCTAGGCAAGTTCATACTCGTAGATTATCAGATGAAACCTCAATCTTTATCAGTTGACTACAAAATTCAGATTTCAAGCTTGCTTTAGCAAAAAGTCAACCACAGAATATTGATGAGCTATGAACAAAGCAAATAAATATTTCCAACTAGGACGTCATGTATTCTAATGAAAGAAATGAAGACCAAAAACCAATAGTAGCAAAAAATAATAAGCAACAACTAATGCAATCAATAATAAGCAACAACTAATGCAATCAATTAGAGAACAACCTCAAACTACAGAGAATATTATTCAAAGTCAAGAAAAGTGGAGACCTAAAGTTCCTAACAAGATGAAGCTTGAACCCCCTAGGTGAGTTGAGTCCAAGTGGTGAGAATTCCACAATGACAGTGCTATCAATGAATGTTAGGCATTGAAAATGCAAATCGGTTAGAAGGAAAAGGATGAGAAATAGACAAAGTATGTTGATAACAAAAAATAAAGATAGAAACATCAGGCTAGAGAACCTTTTTCTTCAAAGGGATACTAAATTCATCTAAAAAGGAGCTTCCATTATTTCGGAGATACCGTTTTCCGCTCAACTCATGTAACTCAAACTAACATTCCACAAGTAAACAATTTAGAGGGGAAAAAAAGCAAAAACAACCTGGCCCTCTCTAAACAACTTAAACCTCTCTTAGCATTGCCTTTTCTATAAAGGACACCAAGGATATTTGCATGACATAAGACGCAAAGGTAACTTGGGTTGATGTCTGAGAATACATCGTTAACTAAGTATTTATCAACCAACGGAGTTCGGTAGATATTATGTCCTACCATTATTTTGAGAAATAGGAATAACCGAAGATGAACTGGTGCATGTACCTAGTAAAGTCATTCGATTTACTAGTGAACCCGTGAAGCCAATTGGTAAATTTTGCTAGAAAACTATCTTTTGAAGTAAAGGTCTCCATTTGTGATTGAATACCTCATTGTAGACACACCATTTTCCTATAGTATGATAATTGGAAGACCCACTCCATAGCAATTACAACTGGTGGTTAATGCAGCACGTAGATGGAAATTTAGAGAACTGGAAGATTCAACAACCTTGCCGTAATTCTTACTATGAAAATAATAAAGAACAAAAGGAAAATAAAGTCTATTCTAATTCTCACAACCCAAGAATAGAAAGAACTAACAAATTATGAAAATTAATCTAGATATTGAATGCTTAAAAACCTAGATCTCCTCTTGCTTAAATAGATGAACTAATTGACTTATATTGAAACTCTAAAACTCAAAGACAAATAGAAATTAAACCTAATAATTTAAATTAGGCTTCCTAATTACTGTAGAGCCTTAATTCAGGCCCTCTCTAATCACGTATCCTTGATCTCGCCAACTAGAGCAACTCGCCAATTGATCCCTACAAATGAACCCACGAAGTTTGGAAGCAGCACTGCATCATCCTCTCTGGGTTAGACAGAATTCACCCTGGAGTTTGTCAGTGGATCCTCCGCATTATTCTTTCCAAAGTATGGGACAAAATGCTTGACGTTGAATACGTCTGAAGTTCTCATTCCACTCAGAAATTGTAGACAGTAGGTGTTGTCGTTCATCTTTTCTAAAATCCACAAAGGACCAATCTTTCGTGCGATCAATTTGTTATACTCCCATGCCGGAAAGTGCTCTCTTGTTGGAATTGCCCAAATTTGATCGTCAACATGCAGTTGGACTGCCCTGTGCCGCTTATCACTTACCAACTCATACTTGGCGCTTGCTTCTAGTAACTGTGCTCTGGTCTGCCCATGGATGTCCTGCAAGTTGGATATGAAGTCTTTCACCTTGCCATTAGGATGAGTGAGCTCTGGAATAGGAGCCAAATCTATCAGAGACCTTAGTACAAAGCCATAGACAATTTTGAATGGTACAAAACCCGTGCTCCTATAAACTAAACTATTATAGATGAACTCAGCTTGGTAACCTTTGTTTGCCAACCCTTAATGTTGTCGACAATAAGACATCGGAGTAAGTTGCCCAACAATCGGTTCGTTACCTCCGTTTGACCATCCGTTTATGGATGATGAACTGCGCTAAAGGCGAAGGAGGTATTCGCCATAATGTCTTCCAGAAATAGTTAACGAACCTCGGGTCTCTATCCAAGACTATGCTAGCCGGGAATCCATGAAGCTTGTACACTTCTCGGAAATACAACCCACATGTACAGTGTCAGCGATCTTCTTCCACCCTACGAAGTGTGCCTTCTTTGAGAACTAATCTACCACCGTGAATAATGAAACAATACCTCCCTGTGTCCATGGTAGTTCCAATATAAAGTCCATGCTAATATCCGCCAAAGGCCGACTTGGAATTGGCAACGGTAGGTATAGACTTGCATTTTTCACTTCGTGTTTCGAGACTTTACAAATGCAACAACGTTTGACAAATCTCTCCACCTCCTTTAGCAACAAAGGCCAAAAATAGTTGGCACTAACCAGCTGCAACGTCTTGTCTCAGCCCATATGCCCTTCATTGTGCTTCTCCTCAATTGTCTTGAGCCGTAGACTTGAATCCAGAATGCAAAGTTGGTTTCCTTTAAAAAGGAACCCGTCATGTATGGAATATTTGGGAATAGAGTCGGGTTGAGCCTCCCGCCAAATCTGTTTAAAGATCATCGGCATATTATTTCGCCAACTGCTCGAAGTTGGTAATGGTGACTTTGCTCTGGGAAAAAAGAAAAGTACACCTGCTCAAGGCATTCGCCAACTTGTTCAATGCTCCTGACTTATGCTTAATCACAAAGTGAAAGAGTTGAATGTAAGTCACCCACTTGGCATGCCGATCCGATAATTTGTCTTGGTTGTTGATATACTTCAAGGCCACATTGTTGGAATACAAGTAAAACTCTCTACTGACGAGGTAAGACTTCCAATTCCGTAAAGCCCTTACCACCATGTAGAATTCAATCTCGTAAGTAGAATAATTCAACTTACGTCCATCGAGTTTCTCACTAAAATAAGCAGTCGGTCTCCCTTCTTGGCTGAGTACTTCGCCAATGCCAATCTCGGAAGAGTTTATGTGTAGCTCAAAGGTCTTCCTGAAATCCAACAAAGCTAATACCAGTGCCGTAGTCAATCTTCTCTTGATCTTAGCAAAAGCATCAGCTGCTTTTGGAGTCCAAGAGAAGGAACGCCCCTTCATATAATCTGTAATAGGCACCATAATAAAACTAAAGTTTGGTACAAACCTCTGATCAAATGATGCCAACCCATGGAAAATCTAGACTTAGTCAACTATTTTTGGCTATGGCCAATCACAAATGGCAGCAGTTTTCCCTTTGTCTATAGTTATGCTATCCTTGGGCATAATAAATCCAAGGGCGGTTACCCAATTTTTAACGAACTCACACTTCTTTAAAGCAGCAAACAAGTGTTGATCTTTCAAGGTACCCATCACTTCCTTGAGATGCGTCATATGCTCAACTTGATGTCGGCTATAAATCAAAATATCATCAAAGTAGATGACAACGAACTTCCCAATAAAAAGGATGTAGAACCTGATTCATAAACCTCATGAAGGTACTCGGCCCATTGGACAAACTGAATGGCATGACAAGCAACTCATAAAACCCTTCATGCATCTGGAAGGATGTCTTCGACTCATCTCTTGGAGAAATGCGGATCTAATAATGTCTGCTCTTTAGATCTATCTTAATAAACACCTTTGAGTTCTATAAGTGTATTGTGATCTTTTTGATGGATCTACTGCCTACGCACATCTGCTAACTACCATCCTTCTTTGGCATTTATAGAGCGGGCACCGCACAATGACTTAAGATCCCCCAAATGAATCCGTTGGTGGGAAACCCCTCAACTTGGCGTCTCAACTCCTCATGCTCAACTGGACTCATTCAGTAGTGGGGCCTATTTGGGAAGGTAGCCCCCAGCATCAGATCAATGCGGTGTTGTATGTCCCTTGACTGTGGTAATGTATCTGGTAACTCCTCCGGAAAGACATTCACGATCTCTTGAAACAAGTCACCAATCTCACTCGGTATCTCCCTTGGATCAACCTTACTCTCTTTCTTGATCAAGACGAAGTCAATCTTGCTTTTGGGAACTTCCTTCGCGAACGTAGCCCTACCTTGCATACTCGAATGTTGAGCTACTAATGCTTGTGGTGCCTCATCCTTCTTGGGCCACAGGATAATCATTGGTCCCTCTAAGACGAAACTGTAGGTGTTCTTCCTCCCATCATGGATTGCTCTCCTATCAAATTGCCATGGGTGCCCCAACAATGGGTGGCAAGCCTCCATGGTGACCACATCACACCACAGCCAATCCCTATACTTCGAGCCAATTGAGAAATCGACCAAGCAATGTTTCAACGTAGTTACCTAGTTGCCTTTCTTGAGCCATGACAGCTTGTATGGACTTTGGTGTGCTTCTGTCTTTAAGCCTAACTTGGCGACAACCACTTCAGAAATCACATTTTCACAGCTCCTCGAATCAATCACCATTTGACACACTCTTCTGCCAATGGTGTAGGTAGTTTGGAAGATGTTGTTCCTTAGACAACCATCTCTTTCTTCTTCTCTTGGTGCAAAACAAGCGCGCCTAATCACAAGTAGGTGACCCTCATCATCCTCAACGACGTCCTCCTATAGTGGCGCCAACTCGTCCTGTGCATCCTCCTCATTTACCACTTCATTTTTGTCATGTAGCTCTTCGATGTATAGACCCTTGTTTGGTCTCTCACATTTCCGACAGTCAATGGCATGGTCAATCTCTCCACGCTTGAAGCAAGGGCTTCTTGAAGTACCCGCCAAGTCCTGAGCAACCAGCTTAACAGTATTGGTGACCACTAGTCTGATCTGTACGCCTTGGTTTGACGTTGCTCTCACTTGGTCACATCCACTAGCCTGTGTCCCCTCGGCTCCGCAAACTTGGCAATGCCTTTGCTGCCTTTCAACGTTCATGACCGTCTGGTTTGCCTCCAAGACGTAAAAGATGTCAAACTTGTTCAACACCTCTTGTATAGACTCCTTCAACCCGCCAACATAGCGATCCGCCAGTTGCTCCTCTGTCTTTGCCAAGTCATTCCTGGCGACCAACGAGTAGAACTCCACCGTGTACTCCTCCATGGACTTAGAGCCCTAACGCAAATCTTGCAAATGCTAGTACATCACCTTGGCGTGATTGTGAGGCAGGAAGGCGCCTCTTATATGTCTATTCATCTTCTCCCATGTCTCTGTCTTTGCCTTACCCTGCCATAGCCAGATATGCTTTAATTGTTGCCACCTGGCCGCGGCCCTACCCCTCAGCCAGGTAGCCACCAATGGTGCCTATTTCCGCTCTGAAACCTTCTTAAACTCAAGGACTTCCTCAACCGAAACCAACCAATCCCATAAGTCACTCGAAATCTCAATCTGGGGACCGGATTCCCATCTTCAATCTTCCACGTCTGTGTTCCTGGTATTTGGCCAATCCGTCCTAAGCGCCGATCCGCTAAATCAACTTTCTGGAAATGGATTGCGGAAGCTTTTGTCCATTTCGTCCTTGCCACCCCCTGCCGGCAGGTTTTGAGGTTGAGCGTTGGGTGCCTGCTAGGGATTTGCTCCCAATTGAATCAAACACCGCTCAATTTGCCAAAATCTCTCTTCCTTATCCTCAAACCTCCTCTCGGTCTGCCATTGAAAGTCTCACTTATATACGTCTCCGACGGTGGCGTACCTTTCTCACCCATAGGCCATCTCAGAAACCGTTCTGAGCTCTGATACCAACTGATGTAGTGCGTAGATGGAAATTTAGAGAACGGAAAGGTTCAACAAGAGGAAAATAAAGTCTATTCTAATTTTCACAACCTGAGAATTGAAGAAATAACAAATTATTAAAATTAATCTAGAAATTGAATGCTTAAAAACATAGATCTCTTCTTGCTTAAATAGATGAGCTAATAACTTATAATGAAACTCTGAAAACTAAAGGATAAATACAAATTAAAACTGATAATTTAAATTAAGCTTCCTAAGCCCTCTTTATCCGCGCGTCCTTGATCCCGCCAACTGGAGCAACTCGCCAATTGATCCCTACCAATCAACTGGCCAAGTCTGGCAGTGGGTTGCATCAGTGGTATGTACTCATCGATTCACTATGAGGTTTGAGCCAAAAAAAGTAACATTATGTAAATTAAGACAAATCTAAGCTCAGACATACTATTGTGCTTCATTAAAGTATGTTGCCAAACTCACTATAGAGAAAAAATAAAGTTATAATAATGGAATTAGCATTGAGATTACTAGAGCAAACTATACCATCGTTGCTGAAGGAAAATTAAGAGAGTTGGGAAGAACAAAGGAGTTCAAAATCTAAGCAGGGTTGCATAGTACCTATAAATAGGTATCTGGTTATTATAAAAACAAAATATTTAACTCCATCAAGAACTAGTATAGTGTAAATACATCTTTACCTTTCCTACTTAGAAAATGTTGGGAATCAGTAGGAAAATAATCTTCCAAAAGCTCAATATCATGTCAGATAATAAGAAATGAAGCTATCAAGGCAGAAATCTAGTTACTAAAGTCGCAGTTTATTTAGGAGGTAGAATGATGCAGCAGCCATGGGTTAGCACCAGGCGAGAGGATATCTTGGCGGGACGAAGGGGTTCAATGTGGGAAAAATCAGTCGAGATTGACAAGCATGATTCACTCCTAGATTTTAGGGTGGATTTTATTGCCTTTTCGTTTTCTGTTTTATTTCCTTCTTTAATTGTTGCAAATTTGAATTCTTTCCTTGTAACACCTCCCTTATATAAAGGTGGTAGATCTAGGGTTCTAGAGTTAGTCTAATTTTGAGAACTTTCATTCATACTTGTTCCTCGTTTCTCGGGTTGTGAGAAATCGAGTTATCTTTCCCCTTTAATTTTTATCAACAATTAATAAAAGTTAAGGGAATACCGTTGAACCATCCCGTACCCCTATTTTCCCATTCATGCGCTGCATCAATTGGTATCAGAGCTCAGAAAGTTTTTTAAGATGGCCCGTAAACATCAAAGGAAAGCCGCTGTAGAAGAAATTATTAACCGTGATCATCAATAGCAAACTGAGAGGAAGGTAGAGGAATTGGAGGAGAAATTCCGGCGAGTCGAGCGCTGCTTGATTCAACTAGAGGTAAATCCTGATCTTACACCGGGAGCTTGGCCCCAACGCCCATTAACACCGGGCACAATGGTAGAGAAGGCGGATGAACGATTTCCGAACCTATTTCAAGAAGAAGATTTACCGGAGCCTAGGTTGAGACGCTAACGACATAATGTCGACGACTTTAACAATCATGATGATCAGAGATGGGAGTTCGGCCTTCGGATAGGGATTCCGGAATATAATGGAGGAAGACATCCGTAAGAGTTCTTGGATTGGCTTGTCGCCGTTGAAGAGGTTCTTGAATTCAGAGAAGTCCCAGAAAGGAAATAAGCACCGCTGGTTGCTACTCAGTTGCGGGGTACAGCAACTGCCTGATGGCATCAATTGAAGCAGATTTGATTTCGCCAAGGAAAGACGAAGATAGATTCATGGGAGAAGATGAAGAAACACATGAGAGGCGTCTTCTTGCCTCAGAACCACGCCAGAATCATGTACCAGCGCCTACAGGGGTTGCGTTAGGGCTTGAGGTCCGTGAAGGAGTACACGGCAGAGTTTTATTCTCTAGTCGCTAGAAACGACTTGGCAGAGTTAGGGGAGCATTTGGCGATTGCTATATTGGCAGTTTGAGGGAGTCTATACAAGAAGTGCTGAATACGTTCGATATCCTCCCCGTATTCGAAGCAAGTCAGAGAGTCGTGAACGTGGAATGGTAGCAAAAGCATCGTGAAGTTGGCGGAACCTGGGGCACACAGCTTGGTGGGAGAGACTAAGCACGAGCACCGCCAACTCATAGTGCACCAAATAGAATACCCCCTGCCAACACTGGAAGATAGTTTACTCAAGACTTGGAGGATTCATCAAGGACGCGTTTCTTCAAGTGTGGGAAGATTGGTCACCATGTTGCTAATTGGTTTAAGGGTGACAAGCCTGGTAAGGCCCTTTTCATTGATGAGCTAAGGGGAGAAGAAGGCGAGGCCATTAAAGAAGACAGTCAAGACAAATTAGCAGAACTAGAAGAAGATGCCGTGACTGGTGATGAGGGGCGTCTATTGGTTGTTAGGCGTGTGTGCTTAGCACTTAGAGAAAAGTAGGGGGATGGTTGGCTGAGGAACAAATCTTCCAAAACACATGCACTAGTGGCGGTAGGGTATGCCACACGGTTATTGGTTCAGGCAGCTGCGAGAACGTGATATATGAGAAGGTAGTCGCCAAACTGGGGTTGAAAACGGAAGCGAATCCCAATCTTTACAAGTTATCATAGCTAAAGAAAGGAAACCAGGTGACCATTTCAAAATGTTGCTTGGTTAATTTTTTGATCGGAGCTAAGTACAAGGACGGGATTTGGTGCGACGTCGTTGCTATGGACGCCTGTCACTTGCTTTGGGGACGCCTTGGCAATATGATAGAAGTTCCATTCATGACAGGAGGATAAAAACATACACTTTCATCTTTGAGGGGACAGAAATCGTTTTATTGCCCAAAAATGAGGAGTCACCGAGGGCTCTGGAAGCCTGGCACCCCAACATCCAGGGACGCGCCATGTTCGCCAAAGTGGTTGGCGAGACCAAAGTTGTGTTAGTGTTGATTGGAAAGGAAAGTACTGTCTGTTCAAGGGAATTACCAAGTGAAGTCACTGCCTTAGTGGAGAAATACACTTATGTATTTCCAGAAGAGTTGCCTACTACACTGCTGCCATAGAGGGACATCCAGCACTGCATTGATCTAGTTCCAAGTGCTTCATTACCGAATAGGCCTCATTACCGAACAAGCCTAGCTGAGCATGAGGAGCTAAGAAGCCAAGTGGGGGAGCTACTCGCTAGAGGGTTTATCCGGGAGAGCTTGAGTCGTTGCGCTGTTCCAGCATTGCTAATGCCAAAGAAGGATGGGAGCTGGAAAATGTTTGTTGACAGTAAGGCAATCCACAAAATCACGGTGCATTATTGTTTCCCTATTCCAAGGTTAGATGACTTGTTTAGATCAGCCGCAAAGTGCAAAGGTATTCATGAAGTTAGATCTCAAAAGTGGGTACCACCAGATTTGCATTTTGCCAGGAGATGAGTAGAAGACGGCTTTCAAAACAAGAGAAGGGCTTGACGAGTGGATGGTCATGCCATTCGGGTTGTCCAAACCGCCAAGTACGTTCATGAGGTTTATGAATCAGGTTTTGTTCCCTTTCATTAGAAATTTTGTCGTCATTTATTTTGATGATATCTTAATGTATAACCAACGCCATGTTGAACATATTTGTCATTTGGAGGAAGTGCTTCGTACCTTAAGAATCCAAAGTCTGTTTGCTACCGTTTAGAAGTGTAATTTCATGAGGGACAAGGTAACCTTCCTTGGGTTCGTTGTATCCAAGGATGGTACATTAGCTTATGACGGTAAGATTGCTACAATTTCTAACTAGCCTCAACTGAGAATGATTGGCGAGGTTCGTAGCTTCCACAGGTTGGCGTCATTTTACAGGCTCTTTGTTCCAGGCTTCAGTTCAATCATGGCACCTATCACTGACTATTTGACGACGAATTCCTTCCTTTGGATGCCTCAAGCAGACTCAGTACAATCAAGGAAAGGTTGATCACATCACCGGTTCTAGCCCTTCTTGATTTTTAAAAGACGTTTGAGTTGCACAAGGATGCCTCCAAGATTGGCATTGGCACTGTGGTCAGCCAAGATGGGAAGCTAAGTGCGTATTTCAGTGAGAAGCTTGATGGGAGTAAGTTAAATTTCTCAACTTACAATCTAGAGTTCTATGCATTGGTGAGGGCACTGAGGCACCAGAAGTCATATTTAGCCAACCGAGAGTTCATTTTGTATTCTAATAATGCTGCTCTCAAATTCATCAAAAGCTAAGACAAGCTCTCGGATAGACATGCCAAGTGGGCCAGCTACTTACAACTCTTCCACTTCGCCATCAAGCACAACTCAAGCGTGATGAACAAAGTGGTGGATGCACTGAGTCGTCGAAACCATGTCCTAGTGCAGAGCAGAGTGGAGGTTACCAGGTTTGATCAGTTGGCAGAGCTGTACCGTGATAATCCCACTTTTGGTGAGATATGGCGGGAAGCACATTCCGGGTCTGTTCCTGATTACTCTATTCGTGGCAAGCACTTGTTCAAGGGGAATCAACTTTGCATCCCTAGTTCAAGTTAGCGGCTTAAGATCATAGAGAAGAAGCTTAACGCAGGGCATGTGGGCCTAGACAAACCGCTCAAACTCTTTACCGCCAACTATTACTGGCCTACCATTCACAAGGAAGTTCAATGGTATGTCAAGCGTGGCCATGTTTTTCAAATCCGGAAGGGTCGGATGACCAACGTAGGACTTTACATGCTGTTATCGGTTCCAAGTCTGCCGTGGACAAATGTGAGCATGGGCTTTGTGTTTGCTTTACCGAGGACCACTGGCGGGATTGACTCCATCTTCGTCGTCGTAGACCATTTCTCCAAGATGGCGCACTTGATCAGGTGCAAGAAGGCTACTGACGTCATACATGTGGCGGGACTCTACTTCTGAGAAGTGCACAAGTTGCATGGGTTGCCACCTGGCATTGTGTCTAATCGGGATGTTCGGTTCGTGAATCACCTCTGGAGAACCTTATGGAAAATTGTGAATACATGTCACGCCTTTAGCACCGTCCGTCACCCTGAAATGGATGGACAAATCGAAGTCAGTAGCCGGTCCTCGGGTAATCTTCTCCAATGCCTTGTTGCAGAAAACACCAAGGGATGGACAATGAAGCTCTATCAAGACGAATTCGCCTACAACAACTCATAAACAAGAGTATGGGATTCGTGCCGCTCCATGTTGTCTACGGTTTTGTCCCTCGTTCTCTGATTGATCTGACGCCAGTATCGGATTTGACATGCCCACATGGAAAAGCGGGGGACTTTATCTTGTCACTCAAGGATGTCCATGAACAAACCAGAGCTCGGTTATTGGAGGCTACCGCCAAATACAAGACGGCTAGTGGCAAGAAATTGCTAGAAGTTCAGTTCTAGATTGGTTACAAGGTTGGGCAATCTTGACGCGAGAACGATTTTCAGCTTGGGAGTACAATAAGCTCACAGCCAGTAAGATTGGCCCATTGGGGGTTCTGGAGAAAGTCTATAACACCGCTTACCATCTTCAGCTTCCATCCGGTATGAGGACTTTCGGTGTCTTCGACGTCAAGCACTTTACTCCCTATTTCAGTGAAAACTACAGTATTGACCCTCAAGAGAATTCGAGGGCGAATTCTCTCCAACCCAGGGAGGATGAGGTAGCAGCCATAGATTAGCGTTAGGCGAGAAGATATCTTGGCAGGACGAAGGGGTTCAATGCGGAACAAATTAGCCGAGATTGACAAGCATGATTCTCTCCAAGATTTTAGGGCGGATTTTATTGGCTTTCCGTTTTCAATTTTATTTCCTTCCTTAATTGCGTGCTGCATCATAGAATACCCATATTAGCTGGCAAATGTTGTTCTAGTTAAGAAGTTAAATGGAAGTTAGTGCTTATGTGTCAATTTGACTGATATGAACAAAGTGCTCTAAGAAACCCTTTTCCAAAAAGTTGCCAACCAGTGGACTCGATAATTGGAAACGACATATTTACTTTGTGTGCACCTTTTTCGGGTACCACCGGATCCAAGTGAATTAAAACAATGAAAAGGTGTCTTTTATAACTAAACATGCATATATAACATGTTATTCAGATGGAAAAATGCATTGGAGACTTGCCATCTTATGATAAATAAGGTTTTTGTTCACAAATTGGATAGAACATGGAAAATTATGCAGATGATATGGTAGTCAAATCCCGAAAAAGCGGAAACATGTGACTGACGTTAGGTAGGCATTGGAAGCTCTAAAGAAATATCAGCTAAGACTCAATTTGAATAAATGTACATTCAATATTTTAGAAGAAAAATGTCTTGGCTTTATTATCATTATATGTGGGGTTGAGGCAAATTTGGCAAAGGTAAAAGGAATACTAAAGATGAAAACTTTCAAGATGGCTAAGGACATTCAAAAACTTTTCTAATGTCTAATGTCTCTCAACAAGTTTATTGATAAATATCGCAAAAAATGCCTTCCTTCTTTGAAGCCTTGAAAAAGAGATAAATGTTTCATTGGAATGAAGAATATGAATAGGCATTCAACCAGCTAAAAGATCATTTGGTCCAACCTCCTGCAATGGCCAAACCCGGGTTAAATGAGAAATTATTCTTACACATAGCAACAACAGAGAAAACGATAAGCGCGGTTCAGATCATCAAGAGATTAAGAATAATGCCCTTTGTTTTTAGGTAATTAGGCAGTAAAAGATGCTGACCTTAGGCACTTGAAGATTGAGAAGTTAGCATTTGCTAAAGTAGTGGCTTGAAGAAAGCTGCGGTCACATTTTCACATTTGTAAATGTTTTAATTGATCAACCAGTCGAGAAATTATTGTCGAGGTCGAATTGTTTGGGAAAGATGTATCATGAGTGATGGAACATTTCTTGAGCACATAATTTGCTATCTATGTCATCCAGCGACTGAAGCCGAGGTGTTAGCAAACTTTTTTGTTGAATGTACTTTCAATATTGAGAAAGATGCCAAAAATGCGGAAGCAATCTATAGCAAACTTGACCTTTTGGATAGTCTTCGTAGACAAATCTTCAAATATAAAAGGTTGTAGGGCTAGAATACTTCTTGAAATCCCAGAAGAAATGTTCTTCGGGTATGTATTGAAATTCAAGTTTTAACAGCTAAGGAAGTGGAATATGAAGGCTTGATACACAAAATAAGTTCAGCTCATGATACAGGGACCCAAAGGATTATTGTCTTCAATGATTCACGACTAAAAGTAAAATTGTTGTGGTGAAAATCTATGAGGTTCGACTTATTTATAAAAGAAAAAAATCAAAAGGTTGACGAAGTGAGCAAGTTCCTTGCAGTTATAGGACGAGTGGGACAAAAAAGTTGTCCCGAAAGAAATCAACTCTGAATGCACACGTTAATTACAGGGAAGTGGATATGATAATGCAATTACAACACTAGAATGGGTGGATGAAGCCGGTTATTGAGTACATCAAACACTAGATATTACCTTAAGATCATGTTGAAGCTCGAAAGCTTACGTGAAAAACATTTTGTTTATTAAGACGGTTGTTGTATAAGAGATCATATCCGCATTGAAAAGGGGACGTAGATTATGTACTCAGGGATAACATGAAGGAATTTGTGGAGGACATATGCCGGAGACATGCAATAACTACGTAAACCAAAAGCTCTTCTTATCAAAGCACCCAACGCAGAAGTTTCCTTTGCATTTTGTGTTTTACTCAATAATCGAGGTTTATTTGTATTTTCTAAGGGGTCATTTAGTATATGTTCTATTTTCAATTTTACATTTGTTTATTTATGATAAATAAAAAACGAGAATTATAAAAATGAATTTTTCTTATATCTGATTTCTAATTTTAAATTTTCAAGTCAGTATTTATGTTTTAAAATAGAAACCAAAATAAGACAAAATCATTGGTAAAATCTTACTTTCAATTTTCTAAAAAATAAAAAAGTTACAATATATATATATATATATATATATATATATCAAACACTCGTTTTATTGTGATTTTAACAGCAAATTGATTTGATCATATAGTTAATATAAATATTATTCTAGCAGTTCCTGATCTGTTTATGCGGAGAGGAGCTATCCCACCAGACTACCCAGCGCCAAGCCCCATTGAAGCCCTCTAGGATGACTAGGGTCGGCTTTGATCAAAGCATATCAAATACAATAAAGCCGAGTTAATGATGGATTCAATCATGGTGATGATAATGTTCGATTATTTGAGTAAGAAATGTGACACAGTACATCATTTTCTTATGTTTTTGTTTTTGTTGGAGTTTATATTGAGTGTGGCTCTCATATTTTACGTTCTATTTGGGTTAATTATTGAAAAATAAATAAATAGGAAAATTATCAATTAGATATCCATAATGTTTGGATTTATCATCTAGATGTTTTGACGATTCAATAAATACACCTACGTACTCTGAGATTTATAATTATTATCACCTATGTATCCTTAGTGAGAATTGATTGAATTTTCACTGGAATTACTTATGTAGGAAATGCACTCCGAATACATGAGCGTCATTCATAGGAATCTAATAAAATTTTAGTGAAGTTTAACTGAAGTGCTAATGCGGTACGTGCATATCATTGTTCGAATCATGTGGCATAAAAGCACTTTTCACAAGACTTTTATCATATTCTAATGGTGCTCCTGGTTTCTAAAACTTTGATAACTTATTGTATATATATAAGGGTTGTTTTGTATTTTACCACCTAGGTTTTATACTATCTACCTTTTAACAACCTAAATTTTCTTTTTTGTTTTCAACCACCTAAAAACTTTTTTGGTTGCAAATGACCACCGGATGGAATATTCCGTTAGAAAAACGGAATATTCATCCAATTTTAAAATATTATGTGTTCATTTTTTATTTTAGTATTGTTTGTTGATAACTGTCTGTATTTTATGATATATAGCTTTTAACTACCTGTATTTTATAATGTACAGCTTTTGACCACTTGATTATTTTTTTCATCGTCAAACTAAAAAGCTTTTAACCACATTTTACAGAAACATTCTTGGGAAGCAGAATATGTGTATCGATACACAGAATATGTGTGTCGAAGCATAGTTTTACAGAACCCATAGCCTACGTCTGTGTGTCGACACTAGGGGTGGCAAACGTGACGTGTTGTGTTGTGTTCGTGTTATACGATGGGTCCTAGAAATGGCGTCAACCCGAACTTGACCCATTTATTGTACGGGTTAGGAACACTCAACCCTAATCCAACCCGATTATTAAACGGAATATTCCATCCAGTGGTCATTTGCAACAAAAAAATTTTTTAGGTGGTTAAAGGTAAAAAAAGAAAATTTAGGCGGTTAAAGGCAAAAAAAGAAAATTTAGATATCTATGTTTGTTGATATTTGATTAAAAAGAAAAGGAAGAAATGACATAATTTAAAAATGTTATAATAAAGCGGCTTAGATAGGTCAAATCGGGTCAAACCCGTTTGTACAACCAATCGAATCAATTTGAGTTTAACCAGTCAAATGGGTAGATCATGAGTCGTAGTGAATTCTGAATTAGAAGACAGGTCGATGGAGTTGAGTTCAAACAGTACATTGCATAGTCCAACAAGGTTTGCCAGCCGTAATGTTCGCCAATGCAAGTCGTTGGAGTCGTGTGCCTCATAGTTTCTAGACCGATGGGAAGTGGCCAACTATCTTTTTTCTAGCAGCAAAAGAACTTTTATAAAACTCAAAGTCAAACACTTTTACCCATTATTTTTGAAGAGTAAAAGGATTATAAAAAATTAGTCAACCTCATAAAATTAGGCAATGTGATTGATTTTCTAAAAGTGAAGAGGAAAAACACGTGAAATTTTTATACGACTTTTGAGGAAAAAAAAAATGGGAGTTTCCCAAAATTAGGTAGAATTGTCTAATTAGAATTTTATTTATCTTAAGATTAATATTGATTTGACATGATTTAAATTTGATTTGGGAATATTTGACATAATTTAGTTATCTAATCTAATTGAGATTTGATTGCGATTATGATTGGAGAACTTATTATAAATAGGGTATAGGATTGATATTTGATGAGTGTGAAGAAAAATGAGGCAAGATGTGCGGGGTTTACGAGTTCTGTAAAGGGGTGCCCCGGGAAGAGAGATGTTTGAGAGGTTTTGATTAAGCGATGTCTTGAAAAGAGTTTTTATGACTTCCTTTATCTAAAGCTACGTTGTGAGAGGGTTGATGGTTCACCGTGCAGAAGCTACATTGAAAAGGGTTGGTGACCGACCATGTAGTATATAAATTGTGAGAGGGTTGCCAGCTCGCTATGCAGAAGCAACATTATGAGAGGGTTGGTGACTTGCCGGGCAACAGTTACTCTTTGAGAAGATTGGTAACTCACCGTACAATAGTCACATTGATTATGATGATTCATGAAGTTAATGATTGTATGGGGTTGGAGGTTATAATTAGAGATTGTAATCCTTAATTTCATAGTGGATTAAGGTACCTATTTGGTTACCGTGGTTTTTCGCATAAGTTGAGAGAGGGTTTCCACGTAAATTTGATGTGTTTCTTTTTGTTGTTATTTACGTTTCCACTTGTGCTTGATTGTGAATTTTTCCAATATTATCTTGGTTTTGTGATTAGCCCGGCAGGGTCCTATTCAAGTTAAACCACAGTCAGAAGAGGTTATTTTAGGTTTTAGTCATCTTGGATTTCGGATTATCAATTTAGTAATTTTCAGCTTTGAGATAGGTCGGGAGGGGTTCAGATTATATCAAATTAATCCAAGTTTGATTTAAGTAGGACTTTTTGAGTTTTTGATCAAGTTTAGGTTGGTTCGGGTATTCTAATGTCAAGTTATCTTGGCTTTTGAGTTAATTGTGTTGAATCATTTTGAGTTTTAGGTCTATACAGTTGATATGAAAACTATAAATTATAATTCCTTCCTTCCACCCAAAGAATCACAATGTATTATTTTCCATTAAATCTCAATTCAACAAAATTAGGCAATACCTTGATAATTCCAATTCCAACATGTGAAAGAAACAAAAGAATTAAAATTTTTGTTGGAAACAATCACACAATAAATACAAGCGGAAGCGAAAACAGACAAAACAACGAAATTCAACGCAATGAAATATACATAGAAACCTTCTCTCAACTAGAGGGAAAAACTACGAGACCCAAATGGGTATCTCATCCACTATGAAATTTGGAATTACAATTTCCAATTGAAACCCCGCAACCTCATCTTACAGTCAACATTAATGTAACTATTACATAGTAAGTCGTCAATCATTTCACAATGTAACTACTATACAACAAGCCACCAACCCTCCTTAGCGTAGCTTTAGAAAGAGAAAGCTACAGACTTTTATGAATATCTCAATTAAATCACCTCTCAAATAAATCTTTTGCACCCTTCAAAAATCACTCAAGCCCCACACATTTTTCCTCTCGTCTTCACTTTGTTTTTCTTCTCCACCAACCATCAACCTTAATCCTTTTATAATTAAATTACCTAAATCTAATTAGATTTACAATACTAATTCAAATCAAACTCATTTGGATAACCCAATATAATCAAATATATCTTTTCGAAATCTCAACTAAATCAAATAAATACCTAATTTTGAGACAAATAGAATCCTAACAATTTTATACACCAATTTCAGTCTCAATTTCAACTTTTAGTTCCACTAAGTTAAATAATTCCTTATTTATCTAAACTATGTCTTTAAATAATATGCTTGTATTGACTAGAAACAAATACTATTCAAAGTCCAAGAACGTGTTAATGGGTTTATTTACATTACCAGCTTAGCCTCACTTAACCCCAATAATTTTGGGAAGAAATTTAAGGCGCACATGTTGCATTGCCTTTGAAAATTAGTTACTTACTACAGAGAAATATAGGAGAATAAACATGAAAGCGATGAACAAATATCAACAAAAAAGTCCCGAAGACATTTTTCAAAATGTTGTTAAAAATTTCTAATTATTAGTAGCAACTAATATTAGGGTTTTCATAATTTACTTGTTTACCCTTTCGTCTCCTTGTAACTAGGAAGGGTACTTTTGTTCTTACTCATTGTACCTGGCTCTGTGTAAAGAGCATGTATTCACTCATTCATTATCAAGTCAAAGAATCATATTATTCCTCTCACAAGGTATCAAGAGCCTCTTAAGAGACTCTCCACTTCCTCCTCTTTCCTAGTTAATTCTTTCTCCCTTCTCTTCTAGTTCTTTGTCGGCAATTGTATTTTTCCAATACTTTATATTTATTATGGCAACCAATACCACAATATCCCCCATCCCCCACCCACACCCCCCCCCCCCCCCCCGGTACAATAACATCCCGACACCCACCCCCCTCTGATCACTGTGCCCGGCTCACCACCATGCTGGTGCCTTGGCTGAACCACAAGCGGTGGAGCCTTCCCCAGCTATAACCGATCTCCCTCATATTGGATCCATGTCCTCGGGTCTATTTCTCAATGGCTTAATGAATATCGATGTCGCCATCGCCAGCAATCCATTAGGACTTACGAGGCCACAAAGTTCTCGATTTCTTGACTTAGGCATCTCCTCTCCCTTCCCCCCTTCCCTCTCTTGTCAGCTACTGCCGCCGGTGGCTAGCGACACACCACCGGAACACCCTTACCGGAATTTTCCACCAGGTTCTTGCCGCCGATGACCAACCACAGTGGTAGTGTCTTTGCAGCTGGTGGGGCCCCGGTTACCCGCGCTGGTGGTGGGCTGGTCCAGCCTCCTAGCTGTGGCGGTGCCACCCCATGCCCCAACCTTCACCCTAACCCTAACCCTAATTTCACCCATATGACTACTACTCCACTATTACTCCCTCTCTCAAGTATTTCCAATATAATCACTATTAAACTAGAAAATATAATTGATTATACAGCCTAGCAAGAGCAATTTTATATACTCCTAATTTCTCATCAACTCATGGGTTATATTGATGGCTCCTACCCCTATCCCCCTATTTCCGAACACTCCTAAATGATATTGTTGGGTTTCCCACATCTAAAGCCATGTGGGATGCCCTTGTCAAGCGATTCCGAGACCATTTACTGGCCAAGGAATTCGACCTGAGATCCCAAATAATAAACCCTCGAAAGATGGCAAGACTATGGAAAAATATCTCTCTCAACTAAAATCCATTGCTGATGATCTAGCTGCCATAAACTCTCTTATTTCCACTAGAGAACTAGTCTACTATGTCCTTTATGGGCTCCCAATTGAATTTTTCACTTTCGCTACTCTCACTCACAATACTTCCCCCACTCCCTCTTTTGAAAAATTAAAAACAAACCTTTTAAATGAGGAAAGCTCCCAAACTCGGTATCACGAATGTACCTCTACTGATCAAAATCATGCATTAGTTGCTTCAAGTGCAGGCTCCCAAAATTCAAACTCGGGTCATGGTGGCCATGGTCGAGGTAAAGGACGTGACAATGGTCGTTGTGACAATTGAGGGGGCCGTCCTAGGGGACACTATCAACAGCAGCAATCGGGATCACATGTTCCTCACCCCAAACCAAATCCCACATGCCCACTACCCCCGTTCGACTCACCTGGAATTCTCGGACCTGGACTACAGCACTGTCAAATCTACACCCAAATGGGCCATAATGCCCTCACCTGTCCTTAAGGTACTACCAGGCTTCTTACTGGAATCCGTCTCACTCTCTTGTCACCATGTCCATCAATAACTCACAAGATTACAGCTGGTACCTCGACCCCGATGCCTCCAATCATATGACACCAAACCCAGGTATGCTTTGCACTCTCCTTCCCTATTGTGGTCATAAACAAGTTCTAGATGGGGATTGGTCTTTACTACCTACAAGTCATGTCGGTTCAGCTAATTTACAAACGAAAAATCGAAAACTTAAACTCAACAGTGTCATGTTAGCTCCAAAATAAACTTATGATCTCCTATCTATAAAGAAACTCTGCCAAGATAATGCATGAACGATTGAGTTTGACTATGACTTTTTTTTTTTTTTGTTAAGGACAAGCGTATAGGGATCCCTTTGCTTTGAGTTCACAGTAATGGACCACTTTACCTCGCCTCACACCATCGGCCTCATAGCTCAAACAATGTCCGGAGACCTCTGGCACCATCGACTAGGACACTTAGGTAGACCCATGTTGGACGTCCTACGCTCACGCAATCTCATACCTAGCACTAGATTTACTGCTTTTTGTCAAGCATGTACTTTGGGAAAGTCGCATCGATTTCCTTCCCAACGTGCCTTGCCTTTTGTTAGCTCTCCTTTACATTTAATTCATTCTGATGTATGGCAGTTACCAGTTTCATCAAATTCCTGTCATAAATATTATGTCAATGTCATTGATGACTTTACTCGTTTCACTTGGCTTATCCTATGAAAAACAAATCTAAGGTGTTCGAAATTTTTGAAACCTTCAAAACCTTTGTTGAAAATCAGTTTCCCACAAAAATCAAAAATTTTCAAAGTGACAAAGGCCATGAATTTAACCACCGTCGAATGCATGCTCTATGTCGGCAACATGTCATTCACTTTCATCTTTCGTGTCCTGATACTCCACAACAAAATGGAGTAGGGGAACGAAAGAGCCAACATATCATCGAAATGGCCCAAACGCTTCTAATCCAATCATGTTTACCTTTTACTTTCTGGGATGATGCTGCATGTACAACGTGTTTTATTATAAATTGCCTCCCCACCCCCATTCTCAAAAACTTATCCCCCTTTGAAAAACTCTTCCAACGTAATCCAGGCTATCATAATTTTTGCGTCTTTGGGTGTATTTGTTATCCCAATGTCACACCTCGTGCCTCTCATAAACTTGTCCCACGATCCATTCCATGCATTTTTCTAGGATACATTGCACGCTACAAGGGATACCGTTGTCTTGACCCTCAAACAGGCAAAATCCTTGTAAGTTGACACGTTAAGTTCAATGAAACTAGCTTCCCATACACGGAATGGGCTAACCAAGCTACGACACCCCGACCTTGCACTACCTTAACTATCATTGACCTCTCGCTCCCCATCACGTTGACTTCAACATTGGGCCACCCATTCTTGAATGGACAACCCGTCACTCCCCTTGGCCCCTCGCCCCTAAGCCTTACCAACGAGCCCTCCCCCACCCACGGCTGTTTACACAGCCCCGCACCCCTTGCGCCTAGGGTCTTCACTTAGACCCCCTCACCTATAATGCCCGCGGCTGCCTCCACCATCCCACTTGACCGAGTGCCTGAGAACCTCACCAAGGTCCCTCCCCTTGCTGCTCACTACCGCAACCCCCTGCCCCACTTCGATCCCATACTTGAGGCCCTCTCCGAGGACCCTTCACCTGCAGCCCCCTGTCCCACTGTTGTGGCAGTCACCCCAACCAAGCCCACTGAACCCCAATCTCCTACACACCCAATACAACTCCCCACTAACGTCCATCCAACGCGAACTCGACTCAAGGATGGAATCCGAAAGGTTAAATATCCTCTCTCCCTCTCCTCCATAACATTCATTCAGGAACCCACGAGTTTTTCACAAGCAGTTAAGAATCCTAAATGGCAAGATGCTTTGGCAGATGAATTTAACGCACTAATCCTAAACAACACCTGGGAACTGGTTCCTCCCAACTCAATGTATAACATTATAGGCAGTACTTGGAAATACCGAGTTAAATATAAAGCGGATGGCTCCGAAGACCACTTCAAAGCACATCTTGTGGCCCAAGGCTTCCATCAACGTGAAGGTATTGACTTCAAGGAAACTTTTAGCCCTATTGTCAAACCTAACACCATCCGCTTCATACTTAGTCTCGCTATCACCAACAACTAGCTTATAAAACAATCGGATGTTAAAAATGCTTTTCTACATGGCTACCTTAAGGAAGAAGTGTACATGAAGCAACCCAAGGCTTTGTCTATCCTAAATTTCCAAACCAAGTCTACAAACTCCGCAAAGCCCTCTATGGACTTAAACAGGCCCCTTGTGCCTGGATTTATTGCTTTAGTACTTTTCTCTACAGCCTAGGATTTACCTGTTGTCGTGCAGACCCTTTCCGTCTTCCTCTTCCACAAAGACCAAGCCATCATTTTCCTCCTCTTATACGTCAACGACATAATTCTCCCTGGATCAAATCCACGGTCTCTTGACACCTTAGTCCACAACCTCTCGACCCAATTAGCCATGAAAGACCTCGGCCCTCTACACTACTTCTTAGGCATTGAGGCCAGTTGCAACAAAACTAGTCTTTTTCTCTCCTAACATCTACACCATAGACCGACTTACCAAACTCAACATGCATAAAGCCAAACCCATACAAACCCCCCTCCCATCCCGTGCCCACCTATCACTAGATGAGAGTGACCTCTTACCGCACTCCATTGAATAAAGGAGTGCAGTTGGGGCCCTTCAATCCCACATGATGACACGTCCCGATATTTGCCACTGTGTTAATCTTGTCTCCCAATTAATGCATGCCCTCAGGATTAGTCATTGGTAGGTTGTCAAGTGGATCCTTGGATACCTCAAGGGCACCTCAAATCACGGTCTCAGGCTTCTCCTAAAAACATGAACATCTATGGTGGTCTATGCTCATGGTGATTTCGGAGGCTACCCTAACAAGCGACGTTCAACCACTGGTTATGCACTTTTCCTTGGACGCAACCTCATCTCTTGGCATTCCAAGAAATGTGCCACTATGTCCAAATCCTCCACCGAATCTGAATGTTGAGCTGTGGCCCAAGCCGTAGCTGAGGCCTTCACGCCAGCTTGCTCTCTCATACCTCCCACCTTTGCCTATACTTATGCTTCTATTCTCTCCACTGGTTGATGTTCAGTTTACTTTTTTGTTTGTTTTGGAACTATTAGTCGAGCTGAAGGTGGGATCATTTTTTTGTTCGAGGTTCAAGCCCATGGTACTCCCCCGGCCCCCTAACAACAGAACTCCTAGGCTAGCTACAGCAGTTCTGGCATCAGCTTCTCTGACTAGGTACGCTACCTCATGCGTGACATAGGACACAGACACATTGGACCCATCATCATCTACTGTGACAACGTCTCCTCCTCATACCTTACCGCTAATGATGTATCCAACGACCGTAGAAAACACGTCGATGTTGAATTCCACTATGTTCGGGTCAAAGTATAAAAGGTGATCTCCAAGTTTGATATACTCCCACAACTCATCAGATTACAGACATATTCACTAAAGGACTCAAAAACAACCTTTTTCAATACCACAAGTCCAATCTTCATGATACAGCTCCATGCTCAGATTGGGGGGCCTATTAGAGGCAAGTAATATTATGGTTTTCATAATTTACTTGTTTACCCTTTAGTCTCCTTGCAAGTAGGAAGGGTACTTTTGTCCTTACTCATAGTACTTAGCTCTATATAAAGAGCATGTCTTCACTCATTCGTCATAAAGTCAAGGAATCATATTATTCTTCTCGCACTAATAATGATAACCAAAGTGGAGCTGGTGAAGCTCATAACTCAAATGTTAATGGCGGTGTTGATTTGTAATCAGCAGTGTTCTTGCAAAGAGCCCATGAGCTAAAAAAAGAAGGGAATAAGAGGTTCCAGGCTAAGGATATGTGGGTGCACTTGAGCAGCATGAAAATGCCAATGAACTTACTCCGAAATCGTATCCTGATGGGGCTATTTTTCATAGGAATAGGGCAGCTTGTTTGATGCAGATGAGACCAATTGATTATGAAAGTGTCATTTCTGAGTGTACTTTGGCCCTTCATGTTCGACCTCGATTCATTCAAGCTCTTTTGAGAAGAGCTAGGGAATATGAGGCGATAGGGAAGTTTGATATGGCTGTGTAGGATGTTCAGGATTTGCTAGGTGCGAACCCAAACCATGGGGACGCGTTAGAGGTTTCGCGGAGGTTAAGGACGGCCTTGAGGCCGCATTAGGATGCTCAGCAGGATCTCCAGAGTTACCCTTCACATGCTACTCTTGGGGCTTCTGCTGTAAGGGGTGCGCCGATTGCTGGGCTTAGACCATGTTTGCTTGCCGGGCATGTGCCCAAGAAGGGTGCTGGTTCAGTTGCAGGGAACAATGTGTCGTTGAACAATAGCAAAAATGAAAAATCGATCGAACACGTCGAAATCGAAAGATAAGCTCGAAATCCATCAACGAGAAGAGAAAATTAGGATTTGTATTTCATAAAAATTGGAGAATGCGGAATACAACCATCCATGGTTACTATTTAGAGGCAAACCAAGAGAACCCTTAATATGCAAATTAGAAAAATACCTAAAATACGAAACAACAAAAATGCCTTAAACGATGCGGAAAACATAAAAGTGGCCCTAAAACACATTTGGAGGCCGAATTTGGAAGGGGGAAAAAACAGCGGGCTAGAGGCAAAGCGTTTGGGGTTGCATAATTCAATCCGATATGTCAAAAATTATAAAATTGAAAATACAATAACTCAAGAATATCTTGAGTAAAACTTTAGACAAAACACAAAATAAAATAATTCAATAATATTTTGAATTAAACAAAGATAAGAACCAACAAAATAAAGAGTGACTTGGATCAAAAATTCACAAGACTTGGATAAACATATTAAAACTAGGGTAAATATTTCTTTTGATCCAAAAACGCTTGGATAATTTTCATTCATCAATTTACATCCTATTTATAATGTAAGATTAGAATACAAAAGGTTTAACTTCTTACAAAAGAATCCTAAGTGAAGCTAATAAACATCACTATTAAACATGAAAATCAAGGCAAAATTCATTGGTGTCCCAAACGCCCATAACCGGCCATAATGAAAGAAAATAAGGGGAGTGGGATTTACTAGTAATTAACTCTAAGAATTATGACACTAAATACCTAACACTAAATACAATATATAAAATAAATAAATAAAATATAAGAAATACACTAATACAAATACAAGGAAAATATTTATCTTCAACACGACAGTTTCACTTTGACAGGTTACGGGCCCCGTTACTTGTTACGGATCAAAAGTTATGACCGTTTGAAATTGGTCGCACAAATTAGTGCTTCCGGCCCATCGGTTTGGATTTCTGATGGTCCGTTGTTCTAGAAACTCTTCTGCTACTCGTACTACATCAAATAATAGGGTTTAACATAGGGTGACTCCGTAGGTTTGGAGACCCAAAACCAAGTACAAAACGAGGCTCTTTTTAATTATAGGAATTTTTTTATTAAATTATATTTTTCTAGTTTTTTGAGAAACAAAATTGATAATTAAATGTTTTATAATCAAGTTTTTTGAACATTTCTTTTCAATTGATAATATAGTCAATCCACTCAATTTTTTTTGAGACATTGTTGATCTAAAATCCACTTTAAAAAAAAAAAAAAAGATTTGAAACATCTTTCTGCCAAAACAACAGCCGCCAGAATTGTTTAGGTTATTCTATGAGCTACATATGCATTTCGAAAAAAATCTAGTTTTTTTGTATGATTGACTATGTCAATTAAAGTGCTATATTTTTCACGTGTAGAGTCTCATTTAGAACTTTTAGTTCTGAAAATGAATCTAAACCATAAATATGAGAACAACTATCATGTTTTAATGAATATTCAAGATTATGGTAATGTTCTTTAAAATTATCATTATCTACCGACTTCAATTTTTTACTTTGGAGGGAAAAATTAAAGAAATATCAGCATTTAGTTAGAGGCATGTGAGATACGTACAAAATAAAAGTTATGTACTTAAGAAAATATCTGAGACCTTTTATTGTTATTTATAAGAGAAAATATCTGAGATCTTTTATTGTTATGTATACTAACTTTAATTTTTTTATGTGTAATTCCTCTTTTTTATTTTTTATAATAAATCTAACACATAGTAATTTTTTACTAATAAATCCTAACTCATATTAAATAATGATGCCTAAAAATTTTAGGGCCTATGACCCTTCGCGTGTTTTGCCCCTGAACTGCCCCTAGAGTTAAAAAACTATTTTTAAGATAATGTCCATGTGGACATTGCATAGACCATTACTTGCTGATAGAGGTGGCCAGTGGACCGAGTCCGCTACTGTATTGGGCCGGGCCCCGGGCCCTTGGTGCCCCAATATGGGGGAGGCCCGGGCCTGTTGGGGGGGAGAAGGCCCCCAACGCCTATATCAAAGAGCCGTTGCCCCCCGTTAAATGAAAAAAAAAATTCTAGTTTGTTTCCTACAAATACTAACTTCATTTTCTCATTTCACTATACAACAATCTCTCCAATTCTCTCTTCTCTACTTACTTTACTTACGACTTGCTCTAAATTTCTCAAGTTCGAAGTTGCAACTGTGTTCTGTTCATAGAATCTTGGAGAAGTTCAACTTTCAATTTTCGCTTTGGTAAATTTAGTATCGAAATTTTTTTTTGTTTATCTTTTTTATTTACCTAACTTGCACTCTTATTTACATTTTAATTAACAATATCATGGCTTATAATTCATCTTCATCTGGAGCTTGTGGATCTAGTTCTAGTTATTATCGACCGCCTAAAGCTCCTAGAATAGTTGAGTTTAAGAACTAGGAACGGGAATTTTTATAACCCGGTCCTTCACCTCCCTGCACAGGCCCCTTAAGTTGGGAACAAGAGCCGCACTCCGAGCAGGATTATCCTCAATCGAATGGTGCGGGATGTTCTCAAAGCGAACCCACACCCACCACCAATGAAACTGAAACCCGCACCGCTAGGAGACATAATACTAGTGATGTATGGAAGTACTTCACGCTAGATCGCAAACATAATAAAGCATATTGTAAATTACGGGATCCCCTGAAAGTTTTTAGTCATGCACGTGGTGGTGGGACAGGCACATTAAAAAGACACCGTATAAAAAGCCACTCTGAATTAAACGCAGATAAGACCCAACAAACTCTAGTACAGCAAGCGACTAGTGCGCTTGTTAACTTTAGGTTTTCACAGGAACATAATAGATGTGAATTAGTACGATATTTCATTGGGGATGAAAAGCCATTTAACACCGACGAAGACCCTAGATTCATCCAGTACTATCAAAACATGTTAAACCCCACCACTGTAAGGGTTCCTTGGAACACTATCAAGCGGGACGTATTTAAAGAATTTGTAAATATGAAGAATGAGCTACAAGATATTTTAAGGACGAACACAAGTATATTCTCGTTGACGTCCGACACGTGAAAGTCGAAACCCGGTGCGTCTTTCTTGTGCCTAATAGCACATTGGATTGAGTCTTCCTTTGTCATGCAAAAATGAATAATTGCTTTTACAAAATTTGAATATCCCCACACTGGATAGACAATCACGGGTGCTATTATGGAGGCATGCCATCAGTGGGGGATATAGCACAAAATTTTTAGCATTACTTTTGATAATGCTTCAAACAACGACGCTTTTATAAAACAATTAATTAGGCTTGTGAGACCCATGTTAGATGGAAAATGTTTCCATTTACGTTGCATATATCATATTCTGCATTTAATGGTAATAGATGGTTTGGAACTTATAGATGCTTCTCTTGCGCCTTTAAAAGAAATACCCATGGCAATTAAATTATCTGGAATAAGGAAAAGAAAATTTAAACTTCTTTGTTAGACGCACGGTATTCCTTTCACACTATTTAAATTAAATACAAAAACTAGGTGGTCATCCACGGTTGAGATGTTAGAAAGAATATTACCGTATAAAGATGTTTTAATTGAATATGTGCAGGACAGTCGTTCAGATCTGAAGAGTTTTAATTTGCTTAACGTCGATTAGAAAACAGTTAATGAAATCTGTAATTTTTTTTGTAATTTTTAAAGAAGCTACAACTTTTTTTGGGTGTTATTATCCTACCATTCTACAAGTAATATCTAAACTTGTAGATATTGCTGCTTGGATGGCAGAGAACGAATCCAACGCCGTGTTGATGATCTCTATTGCCGCTATGCAGCTAAAATTTTATAAATATTATTTTAAATTACCACTAACATATTATTTTGCCACAATTTTTTTTCTTGCTGTAAACTTACAGGTTTACAATAATTTGCACAATTTTTTTAGGACAAACTAAATCTAACTTTTAACGTACAATCTTTTATTTTGGGAGTTGGTACAGATTTACGTGATTTATTTTCCTCGTATTCTCAAAGATTATTATCTGATAATCCACATGTTTCTTGTACATCATCCTTTACATCCTCTGCTAAAGGAAAATCATATGTGTGGGATTTGTTGGACCGATTGAAGCCCAAACAAAATCCCACGTCATATGACGAGCTAAATTTTTACTTGCGTTCGCCTATGCTCGAACTCTACCCGACGCAGGCAACTTCGCATTTTGATATTTTGCAATGGTGGTGTTCTAATCAAATCCAATATCCCATGCTTTCCACCATGGCACATGATATACTAACGTGTCTCATGTTTTCAGTAGCATGGGAGTGTGCTTTTAGTGCAGGTGAAAGGTTGATTGGGTCCAAAAGAACGAAGCTAGCACCGTCCAACTTAGAAATGTCAGTGTGCTTGAAGGACCGGTTGCATGAAGCAGATAGAGAGCAAGACCGACTAAAGTTGCATCCATCGAGCGACGAAGAAGATGACCATACCACCGATACAGCAAATCCCGCACCAACAGCTGCTAGTATAGACTAAGATATTTATATCATTGTAATTGTATTTCTTTATAATATATTTTCTTTTATAAAATATATTTTCAATTTATGATACATTTTATTTTATTAAATATATTTATGATTATGATTGTGTTATATAGTATTTGTATTTATATTATTCATCAATAAATTATAATTATTTTTTGGTCAAAATGAATGTATATTTTTATAATTTACAAGGCACTGTTATAATTATCTTGTATGTTATATTATATGATGTAATGCATAATATATATAATACATATATAAAATTTAAAACAAAAAGAGGGAGGGGGAGCCGGGCCAGCCGAACCCGTGCCTGTGCCGGGTTCGCAGAGCATGGGTGAAAACCAGGCCCGGTCCCCAGGTTCGCAGGGCATGGGTGAAACCCAAGCCCAAGGCTCGGTCAATAACCGGGCTTGGCCCGGCCTATGGCCGCCTCTATTTTTTGGGGCATTTCATTTTATTAAATTCACAAAGAACGTCATGGTCGAGTTAAGCATCCTTCATGAACTGAAGTCACTACAGCATATAATGAGTTAAATTGCCGCCACCTTTGTTACATGTCATCGCCTTCTTGGGATTTGAATCCCAATAGTTGTAGCTTTGTTCTAGGGGGAAGTCATAGTTGGAGCACAATGACTTCACTTTGGAGTCGGATGTAATCTTAAACAACCGTTTGGGTCCATAAAGTTGTAGAGGCCCCAAATGTGGTTATATATATGTCTATTTGGTTTATTTTTATAGTGATTTTTTTGACAAATTGCAACAAAGTCGCTAAACAAGCCGGCCACTCACTAGGCAAGGCCTAAGTCCGCCCACAACAAAACGGGGACCAAAAAAAGTTAACACAAAACAAGAAAATAGGGACAAAAATGCTCTCCGCAAAATACGACACAACAACCAGTGAGCACAGGACTAGAATAGACACGAGGACAAGAAACACAAGCAGGCACAAGCCCATCACACACAGGGAACCTAGATGAAGAAGAACCAGAAGGCTAGCACAAGAACAAGGAAAGCGACTGAAGCCACAACTCTAACACCCAACCCAAATCATTGGGCGAGAATGTCAGCCACCATAGCAGGGTTGAAACCATCAAAATTGAGACCCACCTTTTCTCCTATCTCTATTACCCGTTCCGCTTTCGAGATCCTGTCATCATATTCTTCTTCCGTGATTTTCTGGGTTTGATTTCCCCTATTCCATTTTTTCCTCTTTCCAGCTGTCTTAGACGATTTTCCAACATTATTTATGGGAGACATATCTTTCAGGAAGTCCTGCAACTCCCGCTTTTCTCTTTCCTTTATCTTGCGCTTGATTGCTTTTCTCTCTCTTTTTGTTGGAATTTTTCCTTTTTCCTCCTGCCCGTGCTAGGCCCTTCCATGGATGGAGCTGAAACTTGCTGATTTTGTGGCAAGCTATCCTCAGCTTGAGAGTTACCGATTGTTGTTATAGGCTCGAATCCTGGAGGGAATTCAGGCCCAGATGTTGTTGACTCATTATCACTATTACTTCCTCAAGTATCGGTATTAGATGTGGTTATCTGAGTATGATGTTGATTAGCTGGAGCTTCACCATTCTTAACCCAAGGTAATAGTCGGGGAGGATGACCCACCTGCTGTGGAGCGTAAGGCACGGCATGCAAGAGCGATCACTACAGAGCCCATCTCCCAATGATTCGGCCGTCGAGATGGAGGGAAACATGTCACTACAGAGCGATCACTACAGAGCCCATCTCCTAGTGTTGCCAACCGTGGGGTAGGATTTCTAACCTCCTCACTAATAAACGAGCGTTCTGGTACCAGATGTATAGAAGGTTGAACCTGTGGAGGATGTCTTGCCACAGTAATGCATTCGTTTCCTTGGGGGGAATGCGATGGGAAATAGGCCTGCTCCCTAGCCAATCTAACAAATGCTGCTCTGGAAACAACACTGGAAGAGTAGTCTGGTATCAAAATAGAGCTCCCTCCTTTAACGAAGATCAAACGGGTTCCCCCACTGTGGTGAACCTGGACCATCTGGTAGATACTTGTTGTGCGGCAAGTGTCAATTAGAATCCTTGCAACGTTAATGCACCTCATAGTGGATGTTCTGGGATCCACCCTAATGAACTTCCCCCAGATTTTGGCGAAATCGGCAAAGCATTCATTTGACCAGCACTAGACTGGCAATCCATGGATTTCGAGCCAAACCCTTCAGTTAAGGGATCCAAGTGTCTGTCCAGAGTACTTATATACTTCTCCGAACATTCATAGGAGAATCGCCTTATGGGGCCCAAGGTAGGCATCCATAGTGTCAATCGAATCATAGACCAAAATAACAGAGTTGTTGCTTAAGCCTTTAGGTGTAAGCCTGTAAAGGTCATTTTTGGTGATAAATGTAAGAACATCATCGAGACTGGCCTCACCAGATGAATGGGCAATTATTGAACGCTTAAGCCATGCCTCAACACTCTTGTTAGAATTTGACACTACAATCCTCAGAATATCTGTGTTAGCTTGTGCTTCACTCCGATTAGTTGATGCGCTCCCAAAGTCCTGAGTCCTACATGCGGTATTGACCTGCTGTGCCGTGCTCTATTGTGGTTGCCCTCGAGTGGATGTAGGACGTACACTTCTGACTGGATTTGCCCATTGCACCCTGACCTTTACTCCCGCAACCCATCTTCCGTTCATAGAATTGACAGCCCGTGTAGCTTCATCCAAGTCATGAAACCTAACAAAACCATAAGACCATGTAGTTCTCAGTCTTCTTTTCACAGGGACGAATGTGTCATATATTGATCTGAAGGCACGGAAAACCACCCTAAGCCACGAATTTTTCGTTCTTACAGGTAGACCATCAACGAAGATGGATGCCCCTGTACCGCCGTGCGGCATTTTCGATGGTTGAAGAAGGATCTTGAGAGCAGCACCAAAACTGCCCGCCCCCTGTAAAACTCAACAGAGGAAGAAGAGGTCTAGTGAATATGGTGGTGGTTGGTGGTGAACTCTGATGTTGTAGATGGTGATGGTGGTGTTTGGTGATGAAAATGGAGCTTTGGTAGAGATAATGGTGGACGGTGGTGGAAGTCGGTGCTGCATTGGTGGGGGGTTTGATCTGGTGGTGGATGGTAGAATTTGGAGGTGGACAGAGTTGGTGGAGATGGTGGTTGAGATTGGAGGTGGAAGATGGTAGGGGAATCTAATGATTTGGGATGATGGGAGATGGTGTACGAGGGGAGGGCCGGTGGTGGTAGGGGACGACCGGTGCTGGCAATTTTGGAAGAGGACGAAGGGGACGACCGGTGCAAACGGTGGTCCCTCAGGAGGTCAGCAAACGGCCTCGAAAGTTGTATGACCTGAAAGATTGGCCCCTGTCGACGCCCGTACTGGTGCTCCGGCCTGTGAACGAGTGTCCACTCGCCCGGATGCATCAGTTGGGGTGGCGCGTGGGTGAGGGAGTTAGCTGTTGAGGAAGGAGAGAGAATAGAGAGAACAGAGTGTGTTAATATATTTTGTACTTTGTTTGACAATTGAGTAAACAGGGATAATGAGGGGAGGGTAAGTATTCTCCTACTAATGTTTGGATATGTTAGTAAAGAAAGGTAATGTTAAAAAAAAGTAAGTGAATTGCTGTTGTTTGACAACTGAGTAATGGGATAAAATAAATAGAGTTATAGGTATAATAAGAGCAAAATCGGCAAAACATTTTGAAAAATTACTCTCCTCGTCTTTAACCTAAAGAGGGTGCTAACACAAAAGCACCGGATCCCATTAAAACTATGAAGTTAAGCGTGCTTGAACGAGAGTAGTAACAAGATAAGTGACCTCCTCGGACGTCCTCGTGTTGCGCCCCTCAGGTTGGGTGTTCTCAGAAATAGTAGGGGAAGGCTGCGTACATTTTGCTGCATTTCGCTCAAAGGATTGAAGGATACCTACTACGAAATCTATAAGCAATGCAAGGCATTATCAGTTGTTGAGTAGCCAGGTTCACCCACCCAATGCCAATTAGACGAAGAGCTAGGTTTGCTACCCTAGCTTAGAGAAAAGTCTACTTGCTTACTATAGAGGACATCCACCCGGCCCAGACCCTGCTCAAACAGGAGCTCTTGTTGTTAGTGTTAAAGAAATTGGGGTTAAAGAAAATGGGGTCAAGCCCCCATTACTCTCCACTGCCCCTCGTTAAGACTTCCCAAACAAGGATAAAATTTTACCCCTCATTACCCTTATCGCTCTTTACCCCGTTGGTAAATAGAGGTTTAACCATCAAATACTGATAAGCTTTTGGATTAAGTGTTTAAAATTTACTTTATTAGTGTTTATATTCTTAAAAGAAACATTACAATGTATAAAGGACTCCATTTGAAATGATTGTTTTGGGCCTTAAAAATTCCAGGAACAACCTTTCTTCACCTTAATTAGTCATTGTTGTTGTTAGTGACATTACGAAGGCATGTCAGTGAGACCTAAAATGACCAGGGATGGCAATGAGATGATAGAACCCTTTATCGGTGATGTTCTGCTTGGTATAGGTATGGATGCAACTAAGACAGATATTAGGTATGGGGAGGGTACAAAAAAAATTACCCGCCATGTCTATGACACGGGTATGGGTATAATATTGTAGCCTCCATGTTTACTTGAAAAAATAACAGGTTAAGAAAATACATTGTTTTAATTAATTGATGTACGTGCCTAGCACATGATTAAGGACATAATTTAAGGAAAGCAGGCATTGGAGGACAGAGAGTAGTACCAGGATGGGTGACCTCCTGAGAAGTCGTCACCCTCAAGTTGGGGACACTGGGAAACGGCCTCTCTTCAGGTTTAACACTCTCAAGGAGGAAGGCTGCGTACATCTGCCCCCCAGACCCTGCGTAGGCAGGAGCCCTTTAGGCACTGAGTATATTCCTTTAGGCATTGGAGGACAGCATTTCCTTGGTAGGATAAGGGCTCCAGCTCAAGGCGATTACCTGGGAGCTAAAAGAAACATGTGCATCATTGATAGTTATATAGAAGATGAAGATGCAAAGAAGAATGATGCTTACCCAAAATGAATTCCATCTTTGGTGGAGTTCTAACATATCATAGAGAGCTCACGAACCTCGTCATGCTTGCTTGAATCTCGGAGGAGCAGCTCGATTCCATATCTATAAATAAGGGAGCAGAAAGCATAGTTAACAATTTCACAACAATTTAGAAATTCTCTTGTTTTCCAATTTACACTTATGCTCTAGAGTAATTCTAGTGGAGCTTGAATTTGCCTTCGCAAATACAATAAGAGTGTCAATTATGGTGTTCAAGAAGGTCTATTTCTTGTGCCTTTTACCCATTGTCTCTTACATTCACCCTTATGGTAAATTTAACTTGGGTAAATGGTCCAACGCTGTATCCTAAGCATGAATGAGGTGATCTTGCTAACACACGAATTAACCGGGTTCAAGATAAGCTATCAAGCTCTCAAACATATCTTCACTCTAGTTCTCAACTCTTGCAGTTTGAGGTAAGGTATTCGAGGAGTGATTTACACTGCACTATCCTAACTGCCACTTGAACTGGGCCTATATTTTGCTTTTTGCATAAATATATTAAAATTACGGAAGTCTTCTTTAATAGGAAACTGGTAGAATCCATGTTAATTGCAAACCGAAGTCATACACACCAAAAACACCACAAATATACACAAATAATTAGTTAAGGTTAATCATGTATGGTTCTGACCTAATTTACCACTTAGCCAGGGTATATCTATTTCCTTGTTTGCCCATAAAACGACTAACAAGAAAATATATTGTTTGTAAACCACAGTAGATGGCCAACTGGAAAGAACTAGAAAACCAACCATTCTCTAGGGTGAATAAGTCAAAGAATTAGCTCTTCTTGAGTTGTTGAATTCTGAACACCAATTTGAGCACGTTTAAGCCTCTTAAAAGAAAAAAGAATAAAAAAGCAGTTGCAACCATGGCTTTGAGATCACTAGTGCTAACAAAGCTTGGTGATTATTCTAGAAAGAGTTTTATGACCATGCTAAAAAATAGATTTAATGTCGTGAAATATAAAATTGAGGGGAAAAAAGGACTTCTCCAAGAGATAACTTGTCGAAAATAAAAAAGCTTACATGGCCAACACAAAATCATGACCATCTTTAGGGATATCATGAATAACATGGAAGCTTCCGTGAATGAGAGAACATACAAATAAGCCGATAAGGTTCTATTCCTGAACCCGACATTGGCCGTAACTGTGTGCATCTTTCCAAAGGATGTTGCAAAAGAAACCATAGTGGGAGTTAAGCCTGGTATTTTGAGGCAATATGAGGTTCAAGAATTGCTTAACTAAATCTATAAGAGAAGAGGTAAGAAAAATAAGGTTGAACTTGCCCGCCATTACAAACAAACCATCAAAATGAGTAAGCTTTCACAAACTCGACAAAGAAGGGGAAAGCCAATTGTGTTCTATTTAGGGTAGTGGAAAATCTAGATAGCCAATAGAGCCTATTTGTGAGAGGTTCATATACCGATTCAATCCGAAATCTGTTATTGGCCTGTAGGGAAAAAAAAAAAAAAATGTGGCACGAGAGTAATTGCTGGTCTAGTCACCTAAAGCACTGGGGAACATAAGAATGCTTCTAGTTCTACACTTGTCTCCACAAGAAACTTGACCATGATCCTTCCACTTAAGACATTTTTTATGATTGGTTGTAGGTAAAACTCGCTTAGACCTAGAAACTAGTAATCAGCACTAACTATGGAATTAAACTAGGAACAAACTTTAATTCTAGTTTGTATGGATAAGGGATAAACATGGCCGAAATCACAATAGGCACCCAGCCATGTGCCATAGATCCTATAAGAATGGAAAAATTGAGTGCCAGACATATCCCACTAGAAGTTCAATGGTATCAAGTAGACAACTCAGCTTCATGGGCTTTAAGCATAGTCTTACATGACAGAGGACAAGCACCATTTGCCAATCAGGTAGACATGAGTGCTGAAGCCTACCTATTAGGCCACTTGAGATACTGATAGCCATGCTTGGAGCAGCTACCATTAGCGAACTAGGGTACAAATCTAACCCCTCAAGATCAGTTGGCCAACAAATATAATTGAGCAGATATATAGCCCTAGCATATAGAGGGTGAATAGGCTTATTCATGGTAAGACTTATCCAGATTATATAGACTAAGACTATCTTTTTCCCCAGGGTTCAAGATATTTGAACACCTAATCATATTTGGTTTAGGAAAGCAGCTAACAATCAGTGCCTCAAAATGAGGTTGTTCTCTAGTTTCTTAATTGGAATTGCTTTTAAGTGGTAGTTTACCACCAACTTCAATTTGCACTTAGGATGAGATGGCGAGGTAATTGCAATACTAGTTCCCTAGGTGGAATTAGGAACATCTATGTATGACCTAGCTTGAATAAGACAAACATTAAGCCAGACAATAGAAGACTCTATCAACCGGTTCAAGACAGCTAAGTTATGGTCCAAAGCAGCTTGACTTAAGGTAGAGGACGCTAAGCTAGCTACCTAAACATGGAGTTTAGGGAGAAGTTAACGGAACGAACTTTCCTAGTCTTCTTTGACTAGTTCAGTGTGCTATTGAGTAGGCGTTAGTCTTGAAGGAGGAAACTTTAAGAAGAATAGTGTGCATGTAACATATGTGTATGAAGTCATAGAAGAAAAGAATGAGCCCATTTATGAAATTGTTGTAGCGGAATATGTTAAGGAACCTCCTATAATTTCATAATCCCTTAGCGAAAAAGCTCACGAAAGTTAAGAATTCTATCCAAAGTTAGGAGCTGTAAAAGTACTCTTTTACTTGTCTTAAGCATTTTTAATATTAAATAGGCTCGAGACAAAAAAGAAATCGAACTTAAATGGAAAACACAAGGTGCTTGACGCCCAAATGTTGAAGTGCAAAAGTATATTGTAATCAGTACAATACAACACTCACTTGGCCGAGAATTGCATGATATTCAGGAACATATTTCATGATGCTACTGAGTCTAGGAAATCGGACTTTCCTCAATGGAGACCTATAAAGGGTAGACAAATACCCCTTCTAAAATAAGTACTAATTAATGTTATTGATGCAACTACATTTAAAAAGGGAATTTCGAAGGAACGTAATGAAAGAATTCTTTATAGGTCAAGGATGGAGTACATGCCTCCGGATACAATCAAACCAAACCAAACTACAAAGTGAGAATGTATGTAGTGGGGATGGATTTCAAGATGGAAGAAGAAGAGACTAAATATTTTTTCTGAAGTATTTCGAGTTATTTTTAGGATGTCATCCTTTCAAAATGGAGGCAAACTTTTATAGAAAATCATGATCCTTCAAAGGGATACGCTTACTGTCTCGAAAAAGACACAAAAACGAGCTCTAACGGCTAAACTGCTCCTGTGTTTTGACATATAGTTATGTGATGAAGTTGTGTGTTGCCCCACAACTTTATATAAAGCTGTGTGTCAACACATAAAGTCTGTATATCAACACACAACCCTATTTTATGGGCATTGAGGCACTTGTAAGTAGTTTATTGACACACAATTCCTATGTTTTGGTACATACCATTCAACGAGCATATCTAAAACATATGTGTTGATACATACCAAGTATGTGTCGACACATACCATACACCCGAGTTATAATACTTCCAAAACACTTTATTTTGAATGTCTATCAACACTTATGGCTCTAAGCCCTACCTATGCTATGTTGGAAGCTCATGGATGCATATCAATAGGCCAGGCCTGATTTGGTCATGTATCAAAGAGCAAATAATATTTCGACCAGTAAACAACATTAGCAAAAAAAAAAAAATTAGTAGTTCTGTACATAATGTGATACTACACCAAAGATGCCTTTTGGGCAATGTTGGTACAAATACCGTAAAAGATAATAATAGACAATTTACCTAGTTATCACAGATTTACTTCAATAACCCGATACTCAGTATTTCGATATATTAATATTATTTTGAATATTTATTTTGGACGAAGATATTATTACATTTATTTAACTATTTTAAGGGTGCATTTGCTTCAATTTGTTTCAATTTATCCTTTTTTAGCTTATATGTTTCGATAAGATCTGTCCATTTAAGATTTGTATCATTTTACAGTGAAGTGTTTGGATATGCAGGGCAAAAAGATCTTTTTTATATAATAAAGTGTTTGGATATAAGTTTTAAAAAGAAATTTATCTGTTAGAATCATAAAAATAACGTAATAATATAAATGAATTAATAATAAGAAGTAAATTATAATAATAGTTGGTCATGGTAGTAAAAGGGTTGAGTATAGCGACCCATAGGCATTAAAAGGCTGGTGGTAGGTGGGGGTGGTGGCAACAAGTAAAACTAGGTCATGGTGATAAAAATTTAATACAATATAGCCTTTTTGAATTATATTTTTGGAATAAGTTGAGAAAAAGATCCAGTTTTGCGTCTTTTCTACCGAATTATAAAATAGTTTTTCATCTTTCTATATAAGTTGTGAAAAATATGTAAAAAGATCTTTTCTATCAATCAAACACAAGCCTTACAGTCAATTAAATCTTTTTCACAGCTTTAAGCTGTTAAAAATATTAGACTATGTTCTAGAATATTTTTAGGGTTTTTCATATTCTCCTTTATTTCATTTGATTTATATAACTATTAGAAGTATTATAGTCTTAGGCCGAACCAAAAGCAGCCTAAGTCATTATTTATACAATAAGCTGCAAAATTATTCGGTACATTCGCTTAATACCAATAGATCTTCCCTAAATGTGATAGTCAAGCTGCACTAACTGGACGCAAACCAATGGAAAATTAGGTACGATATTGACAATGAAAAATAATATTCTTTTATTAACTCTGAAAGGAATAATATTCAAGTCCATTGGCCTCTTAGCTGGTCTACGATGGTAATGTTGAAATTGTGAGGTCCTAATTAAGTTTAATAAGTGGGCCTTTTTTTTTTTTTTTTTTTCCCCTCACCTTATGATTGAAGTTGTGTTTGGTTTAGCTTCTTAACAGTTTAAAGTTGGGAAAAAATATGATAGAAAAAGATTTTTATACGTTTTTCACAGCTTGAATAGAGAATTAAAAAAATTTATTTTATAACAAAGCAGAAAAAGATAAAAAATTTGATCTTTCAAAAACTTGTTTTAAAATCACTATATTAACATTAAATCTTTACCAACATAACTAACTTTTACCTATTATCATCACCCCTCGGCTACCGCCACCTTTTTTTACGCCTATGGATCGTTACACTCATCACTCTCCTCTACCAGTGTCAATTGTGATCATGATTCCCTTCTACCTACTATTATTAGTTAATTTATATTATTAAGTCAATTTTGTGATGATAATAGATAAGTTTCTTTTAAAACTTGTATCTAAACACTTCTGTGAAAAAGACCTTTTAGTACGACACAATCAAACACTTCACTATAAAAAGATACAGATTTTAAATATATACATATTATTGAAATAAATAAGTTGAAAAAAGATAAGTTGAACCAAATGCATTCTAAAGTGTTCATGTCAATGTTATCAACTAATATGTGAATTCTTTATAATATTATGTATCTATATTTATTATGTTTCACATATAAATTATCATTTTTTTCAATTATAAATAGTTTTAACAAATAAAGAAAATTGATAATATAACTAATTTTTAAATAAAGATTTCAATAAATTACAGCCCCAAACACTTATTCTAGTCATTTGGCGTCTTGTCCGGGCGCATGGGTTTACTTTATTAGCTAGTCCTTACAATAAAAGGCTTCAATTTTGGGAAGAAAGTAAAGAAGTGGGTGCAATTGAGTGTGGAAAATGGTAATGAGAAGAAGGCAAAGCAATGAAGGCACTTGTGCAATCATTCTCCTATCAATCCCGCTATTGCTTCAGCTCATTCCTGTACAGAGTCGGACATTATCCCAAGCAACTCAATCAATCGCTGCGCCTCCTCAAATAGTAGAGGTTTCCAAAGATGATTACTTGTAAGTTTAGTAATTTTATTTTGTAATAACATTTAAGCGTTACTTGTTTATTAACATTAATAAGTTTTACGATTAAAGTTTTTATTATTTATTGTATTAGTGTTTATGTTGTTAAAGAAAGATTATATTTAAAGGGGGTAGTTTTCTAAACTAATACGTTTGGTAATTTTTATTTCCAAAATACCACGGAAAAATTCAAAATTACCAAAATATCACGCGTAAATACGAAATTATCAAAATGGCAAGCCTAGTCATCATGGCACTACCACTTCAGTAGAGGCATTTTGGTCATTTTTTTGTCTATAAAAATTAAAAAAAAGGGAAATTAGGTTTATTTTTTTACACGCTTGCAGCAACTTTTCATGAAAATATAAAAAAAAGGTAATTCCCTAAATTTTTTGTATCATTTTATATAGATATTATTATTTTTTATACACATAAATTTATCAAATTTTTAAAAAGTATTTTTCAAAAAATATATATTTACTATTAATATTTTTTGTTATATATCGAAGTTTATGTGTTATATAAAATAAAATATTTTTTTGAACACCATAAAAATAATTATAATTATGTTAAGAAAAAACCGTTATAGATGCATATTGAAGACATTAGTGTAACATGATCCCATAATTATTGAAAAATGACGTAAAAATTAAAGATTTCTTCATTTATAACTATATGATACAAGCTAGGAGAATTTTTTGATACATTTAGTTAAAAGTTGCAGTACATTTCTAAAACTCATTCCAAATGTGTTCAAACTAAATTAGGGTGCCATTTAAACCCATTAGAGATCCTTAATGAAGTCACTAGTATAGCATAATCTCATTAGTTTAAAGTAGAGGTACATTTAGTTAAATCATAGTACATTTATAAACTAACTCCAAATAGGCCCAGAATAAGTTGGGGTAAATTTAGGATCACTACAGATGCTTAATAAGTTATTAGTGCAACATAATCTAATACTTATAGGAAAAATGGTGCAAGAATTAGAGGTTCTTTCAATTATAACTATATAGTAAAAGCTAGTAGGATCTTTTGGTACATTTACTCAAAACTTATGGTACATTTGGAAATATCAGGATTGACCGTAGTCTCATATCAGCGTCACCAGTGCTTCTAGGAACTGAAGCCATGCCGTATTTTTCTAATTATTCTAACCCTGGAAAAGGCAATTTTATTTACCCACTCGTCCTTCTTTTTTCACTTTTTCCCTACTTCGGATCATTAATAATTGTTATTGGTTGATGTAGGACATGTTTAATTTAAGAGAATATTCAAGTTTTTTTATAAAGGTTTTTAAATCCTCTATTGTTATTAAAAATTTTCTTTAAAGGATCCACTTTTCGATTTTTTTAAATATTAAGGGCACGACTTCACCCTAAAAATATCAGCATTAGATGCCAAGAAATTTATGCATGGAGTGGTGGTCTAAACACTTCGAAGAATTAACTAGTTTGTATTTTTCAAATTATCTAAGAAAATATTGGTTTTTCAACGTTTTTTTTCCCTACGTTTTTAAGTTTTTTGTCATGAAGATTGCTTTCTCTTCTTGATTTTGGATGTTTCCTAGAAAACACCAATTTTTTTCCAAATTATTTCGAAAAATATAATAGTTCCTTTTTGCTCTTGTTAAAATTATGAAAACATAATTTCCCATATATATATGTGTGTATATATAAGCAAAGAATAATAATTTAGAAAGAGGATTAATACCTACAAACCACGGGTGGAAAGGAGGGTAGCATTGTCAATAAGAAAGGGAAACCAAGTGGGATAGTTGTCAACCCCTATTGACTGGGTACGATATAACCACCCAATAAGGCATAATGCAAATCCTAAAACACCACGTGCCTCTTGCAAAAAGGAAGCCATATAACTACCCTATCCCAGTGCTAGAGAGGCAAAATTTTTTCAGAGACCCTACTCTCGTATTTCATCTCCCAATAACTAAAAAGAGATTGACTTTAATCCTCCTTCCTAAAAAACCAACTCAAAAACAATTTGTTGTCTTCTATGGGAAGAGAAAAATTCTCATGGCAAGATCATCATAATAATCCAAATTCTCTCATAATCTAATACAAGCAAATCTAATCCTAAATCGGTGGATTAGTAAATAGAGTGCCAATTTATATACTAAAGGAGTTACCCCACCCTGTTACAAATTGGTTTTGGGATGGAACCTCCATTGGTCTATATCATTGGTACTAGAGTTGTCGATCTTACGCCATGGATTGCTCTTATGGGAGGCTGATGTTGTTCACGGTCATATAATGGGCTGACATCGTTCAGTGATCTAGTATGTGTGATGCGTTGCAAAGTCGATAGCTACATTTCAAGGAGCTCATTCTCGGTCTCATCAGAGTCCCTATGTCTGCTCTGGAGTTGATCTCGGCCTGGTAAAGCCTTGGGCCCTGGTTAACATGTTGTTCAGTCTCTCATCCTAAATCTCAAATGCCAACCCTAGTATTGCAGTGTTTGCTCGAGACTATAATAACTCTGGGGCAAAGCCATGTCCATTGCGTGGTGGTGACGCCATAATTGCAGTGTTCAACCGGGACTAGAAATCTAGAACAAAGCCAACACTTATGGAAACGAGATGCGAAGCATGATGGTTTGATAAAGGCAAATCTAATCCTACATCGGTGGGTTAGTGAATAGAGTGTCATTATATACCAAAAGAGTTACCCACCCATTGACAAGTGGTTTTGAGATGGAAACTTCTTTGGTCTGCATCATAATCCTCCTAAGCTCGAGTATGCTATAAGGACTTGATTCCAAGAGATCTAGTCCATGATAAATCATCTAATGTCAAGAGCCACGAAGAATGCCTCACAAGTCAAAGAAACCTATGAGTAGATAACCTTGGAACCAACAAAGGAATGGCTGATCAAATGGAAAAGATTGTGACATTGAAACTTCTCATCAAAAATAGTCTTAGGTTAGGACGGGGTTAGTATGGAGTAGAAACGGGTCACTATTATCAATCAAGTTCACAAGACATTAAAAGAAAATCAACATCTAGTAAAAATAACAAACGTACATCCCACCACAATCTAAGTCAATCTCCAATCGAAAGGAAGGTATTAATGTTTGAAGTGCTACATATACACTCCTTTTTCCTTGCGGATCTTGTTTGGCCTACGGCAACATAAATGTTTTGTGGCCACATTGAAAGGCATAGTGCAAGCATGGTTCACTTCATCCTCGAGTGGTTTAACAAATAGTTTCCCTCAATTTTTAGAACAATTTCTCCATCATTTTTAGAGTAACAAGAGCTGGAAGAAGACCACATCATAGTTGAACCAACTACTATAATTTGAGGATGAACCTTTACATTGCTTTCTGAGAAGATTCACCCAAGCATGTTCATATTCTTAGACTATCAGATGAAACCTCAATCTTTATTAATTGACTGCCAAATTTGGATTTCAAGTCTGCTCTGCCAAAAAGTCAACCAGAGAATATTGATGAGTTATGAAAAAGGCAAATAAATATCTCCAACTAGGATGTGATGTATTCTAATTAAAGAAATGAAAACCAAAAACCAACAATAGCCAAAAACAATAAGCAAGAACTAATGCAACCAATTTGAGAACAACCACGAACTACCAAAAATTTTATTCAAAGTCGAGAAAAGGGGAGACATCAAGTTCCTAAGAAGATGAAACTTGAACACCTAGGTGGGATGAGTCCAAGTGGTGGGAATTCCACAGTGATAGTGCTACCAATAAATGCTAGGCATTGAAAAGGCAAATTAGTTAGAAGGATTATGTTCATATCAAAAAATTACGATAGAAGCATCAGGCTAAGAAACCTATTTTTCAAAAAGAGTATCAAAATCGCATAAAACGTAATTTCTATTATTTCAGTGGGGATACCTTTTTCCCCTCAACTCATGTAATTCAAGTTAGCATTCCACAAGTAAACAATTTAGAGCAAAAAAAAAAAAAAAAAAAAAAAAAAAAAAAAAAGTAAAAACAACCTAACCCTTAGCATTGCCTTTTCTAAAAAAAGACGCCAAGGACATCTGCACGACACAAGATGACCCAATGGTAATTTCAATTGATGTCTAAGACTACACCATGAATTAAGTATTTATCAACGAAGGGAGTTGGGTGGGAATTATGGCCTAGCATTATTTTTAGTAACAGGAATAACCAAAGATGAATCAGTGAATGTACCTTGTAAAATCATTCGATTCACTAATGAATCCATGAAATCAATTGGTAAAATTTTCTAGGAAACTATCTTTTGAAGTAAAGGTCTCAAAAACATTAGTTGCTTAGTGCTTCTAGGATGTATTACCTTGGGGTATAGTGATACTGCTGACACGCCCATACTCTCTCTCTCTCTCTCTCTCTCTCTCTCTCTCTCTCTCTTTTTCCCTCTCTCTCTCTCTCTCTCCCCCTCGTTGCCTATACGCTCCAGGCGCTCTACACACCCTCTCTACACTCTCTACTCTCTCTACATGCTTCTTGCTTTTACCTTTTATCTTTTACATTCTGCTTTAGCTCCTATGTCTCTATGCTTCTATGCTTCTTTGCTCCCATGGTTCCACACCTCCATGTGTACTTGCTAACTTACTTGTTTATTTGTTTACTTGCTTATATGCTTCCATGCATACTTACCTAGCATGATATCTATACTTCACATGCTCTTCATATAAGCGCTTCATATCTATAATGACTATCATAACCATTAAATATCAGGTTGGGGGTCCTCAGAAACAGTTTCTCGTCTGGGTCTCACCCTGATGGGGTAAGGCGGCGTACATCCTACCTCTCCCAGACCCTGCGTACGCGAGAGCCCTTGAGGCACTGGCTATATTGATAATTGTGGGCACACCATTTTTCTATAATATGATAATTAGAAGACCCACTCTAAAGCAGTCAAAAGTGGTGATTTCTACTTATCATCTCACAATGAAAGTTGAGTCGAGAATTGTTGGGATCTAGACATCTAAAATCGATTTAATTCGACCAGTCAAGTCAATATTAATGATAGATATAAATCACGAGGCACACCAATATCACCAAATATCAACAATAAAATAAATATGCGGAAATTAAATCAATGCTGGATATAACGTGGAAAACCCTCCAGCATAGAGGAAAAAACCATGGGGCAAACCAATAGCAAGTCCACTACAGAAAATAGCAATTATGACGTTTATGGTTTCAAAATGTTTTCTCTAACTTGAAATCTTCAAACAAATTGAGCAATACAAGGATTACCTCCCTAAACTCGAGAATAATTGATTCACCCGATCAATTCACTCTGATCAATGCCTAGAAAGCCCGCTCCAAATTGCTCCAAGATCGATCTCGGATCTCCACCAAAAAAATTGGAATTTCTCACATTGAGCGTTTTTGTGGCTTGCTTAAGCTGCTCGTTGTGCTACTGTGTGCCTGTTTTTCTCTACAACTAAAAACTTTCAACTTAGAATTTAAATATATTATAATATTATAATATAAAATACCCTTTAGGCTTAATTAAACATATGGGCCACACACCCTTAGCTCATCAACGCTATTTTTATTTTAACCTAAAACTATTTATAATTTTGGGGCTGGCCCACAATACATATTATGTACCCTACAAATCTTCCCTTCCAGCCCACCACAAGGAGGAGAGAACTCAACATTAGTTTATTTGGAGTCTACACTGGCCATCCTAATGTAGAAGTCCAACTTGCCATCAAGTACCACCTTGGTCAACATATTAGCCATGTTTTTGTTAGTGTGAATCTTTTTCAGCATCATCAGCTTTTCTTCAATAATAGAACTCAACCAGTGATATATCACATCAATCTACTTTGTGTGGGGATGGTACATGGAATTCTTAATCAGGTCCATCACACTCTGACTATAACAAAATACCACATACACTTTCTACTTCAGGCCCAACTCTTGAAGAAACCTCTTCATCCACAACATTTCCTTTCTTGCTTCAACAGTAGTAATGTATTCAGCTTTAGTAGCAGAGAGGGCAATACACTTTTGCAACCTGGACCGCCAAGACACAGCTTCCCTTGGAAAAGTGAACAAATACCCTGAAGTAGATTTCGTACTATCGAGACATCCTGCCATATCAGAATCAGTATACCCTTCAAGAATCGATCCCGAGCTTCCAAAACTCAAGCACTGTTTCGAAGTACCCTGCAAATATCTGAAGATCCACTTCATTACTTCCCATGAACTTTCCCCGTATTTTATAGATGCTCACAACACCAACAGCATAAGTAATATCTGGCTTGGTGCAAACCATGGCATACATCAAAGACCCAACAGCAGAGGAGTAAGGAACATATGACATCTTTTCTTTCTCTTTCTTGTTCATAAGGCAAGACTGTTTACATAATTTGAAATGTGAGGCATGAGGTGTGCTAATTGGTTTAGCACTCTTCATGTTGAACCTATCAAGCACATGTTCAAAATACTTTTCTTGTGACAACCATGACTTTCTAGCCTCTCTATCGGAGTTAATCTCCATACCCAAAATCTGCTTCGCTAGACTCAAGTCTTTCATTTCAAAAGACTTTGACAACTCATCTTTAAGCCTTCGAATAATATTTACATCTTGACCAACAATTAGTATCATCAACATAATGCAGTAAAATGATGAAATTACTTTCAGTGAATTTTTCTTATGTACACATAATAATTTGCAGCTATTCTCTTGTACCCTTGACCTACCATAAAGGAGTCAAAATTTTTATACCACTGCCTAGGAGCCTTTTTCAAACCATACAAGCTCATTTTTAGCCTGCAAACCAAGTGCTCTTTACCACGTACTTCATATCCTTCAGGCTGCTTCATGTAGATTTCTTCTTACAACTCACCATGGAGAAAAGTAGTCCGCACATCTAACTGTTCAAGCTCAAGATTCATACTAGCTGCCATATCTAATATCACCCGAATAGAACTTATCTTCACACTAAAGCGAAGATCTCATTAAAGTCAATCCCTTTCTTCTGATGAAGCCTTTCACCACCAAACGAGCTTTATGTTTCACAACTTGTTCACCATTGTTCCACTTATTCGGAAGTGCTTTTTTACGTTAAGGAAGATCAACTAACTCATAAGTACCATTCTTCTCTACAGAATTCATCTCTTCATTAATGGTTTTCACCCAATTATCTTTGTCTTCATAAGTCTGCACTTCTTCAAAATTTTCTGGCTCCCCCTCATCAGTAAGACAAATATAATAAGAACTAAAATATCTCGTAGATGGTCGGCACTCTCTATCAGACCTTTTATACTGAGGCTCAGCAGTCACTAGTGCAAGGACTGGCTCCCCCTACTTAATACCATCTATACTTGGAGTATCATCAACTACAACTAGCTTAGTGTCATTCCTGTGTTATGTCCCATCATAAACCTACTCTTCATCTGTGGATGAAGATGAAATTAGTGTAGTATGAGCAACACCACTGGGAGCACATACAGTCTTCTCTGACTTGTCCATGTTTTAATGTTCATGAAACACGACATCTTTGCTTCAAACGGTCCTTTTCTTCATAGAGTCCCATAATCTGTAACTGAGCTCCTCATCACCTTATCCTACAAATATGCACGAAGTGGTGTTACTGTCAAGCTTGGCTCTGTTCCTTTGGAACATGCATGAAGGCTTTGCATCCAAACACTTTCAAGTGAGAATAAGAAACATCTTTCCCAATCCACTCTCTCTGGAATGTCAAAATTCAAAGGAGGTAATGGACCTCTGTTGATGATGTATACAGCAGTATTTGCAACTTCACCCTAAAATGCCTTAGGCAGCTTTGACATTCTGAGCAAACATATAGTTTTCCCTATAATGGTTCTATTCGTCCTTTCTGCGACACCATTGTGATGAGGAGTACCTACTTCTGTTCTTTCATGGAAAATCCGATGTTTCTTATACTAGCTTCAAAAATCTTAATTAATGTACTCTCTCCCGTTGTTTGTTCAGAGACACTTTAGCAACATCCCTGTCTATCCCTCCGCCATGCGTGAAACAGCTATAAGACTTCAAATACCTGGCTTTTGGATCTCAACAAAAACACCCAAGTTTTTTGTGAAGCATCATTAATAAAAGTAACAAAATATCGATTTCCTCCTAGAGACTTCATCTTAATAGGACCACATACATCATAATGCATCAATTCAAACTTATTCTTTTTTACATTTCAGCTATTCATGAAAACTAACTCTATTTTGCTTTCTTGACAAACAATCATCATAAGGGTCTAGTGACTTACCTTCAAGTGAAGGAATGGGGGATTCTTTAGCCAACATCTGCAACCCTTCTCACTAGCATGAGTTAGCAGTTTTTGCCACAAATTTGGTGAAGTATCACCCTCAACTGCATTCAATTCACCACCGCACACTGTCACATGTGTCTTGTATAAAGAACAACAAAGCTTTCCTCTGGCTACTATCAATGACCCCTTGGTGAGCTTCCATTTTCCATCACCAAGATGATGAGTACAACCTTCCTTGTCTAGAACATTCACAAAAATCAGATTAAGGCGCAATTCAGGAATATGTCGCACATTCTTCAAGGTAACAGTGCAACCAGTACTAATCTATATGCGGATATTCCTAATTCTAATGATTTAGCAACACTGCTGTTGCCCAGCTTCGTAGTACCAAAGTCACCTGCTTTATATGTAGAAAAATATCCTCCCTTGGGAACATAATGATAAGAAGCACTAGAATCAACAATCTATTCAACATTATGATCACTTATATGATTGCACTCATCCTGAGCACAAAACAATGTTACCTGGCCATCATCAGTCACCGCAGCTACAATCTTCTTATCATTTGCCTTGTTCTGACTTGTTTCACCTTTCTGTTTCTTCTTCAGAAGAAAACAATATCTCTTGAAGTGTCCCGTCTTACGACAATGCTAGCACTATGGTTTTTATCCTCTAGACATAGACCTGTGCCTGGACTTACTAGGCCCTTTAGGCTATCTACTCTTGCTTCTACCTTTGTTCCTAGTAATAACTACCTGCACATCAGCACCCATCTCTTTTCTTCTCATCTCCTCATTAAACAAGCAATCTTTTACAGAACACAAAGCAAACTTTCCATTAGGAGCTAAGTTACTAACAGTTACAACCATGGTCTCCCAACAGTCAGGTAGAGAACATAAAAGGGACAAAGCCTGCAACTCATCATAAACAGTAATTTTTATAACAGTCAATTGGTTAATAACATCATGAAATTCATTTAAGTGTTCGCCATGGATCGTCCCTCTTTCAATTTCAAGTTGACCAACTTTATAATAAAAAAAGCCTTATTTTAGGGAGTCTTTCTTTGATACCAACTCTCTAAACTTTTTCATAATGTCTCCATATTAGTCTCCTATGTTATATGGTGAAAGACACTAAAATGTACCCACTGTCTAGTTGTCCCAACAGTTTTTCTATTTAGTTTCCCCCATTCTTTATCTGACATTTTTCAAGCCTACCACTAATACCCTCAATATCGTCATGTAAATCTTTAAAATAAAGTAGGTCCTCCATCAGTGGCTTCCAACTTGAATAATGTTCACCGGTCAATTTTATCATTGTATTACCACTAGTACCATCCATTATTATTGATCCTAATAATGAACTTTAGATCTGATACCACTTTGTTAGGGACTAGACTAGGGATGGCAATGGGTCGGTTTTGGGTTAGATTCGCCTTCATCTAGATCCAACCCAGAAAAAACTGGACCCAACCCAAATCTTTAAAAAAAATTCATTTATTCCATAAAATTTCAATCCATATCCAAATCCATCAGGTGGAACAAATATCCGACCGAAATCTATAACTCATTTGAGTCCTAGAAAAAATTATAATATTATATTATAATATATATATATAACAATAATAATGCAATAGAAGTACCATGAAAGTCAATATTTGGACAAATTATTACATATTTTTCCTTTTTATTTTGTATGCATAGTAACATTAGTATTGATAATATTGATATAATATTAGACAATCATTCAAAAGCTTTTGAATAAATAATTTTGATATATGAATTTATTACATTGTGATTTTTACAAACAACATTATAACCTCAAAACAAACTTTGAATGTTGGCACACAAAAAAAAAACTACTGGAATCTACTTTGGCATGTTAAATACTCAAAATTTACGAAGCTCAAAATTTTATAATACAATAAAAAAAATTTTGGGTCAGATTTGGGTCGAGTTTGGGGTCATCTAAACCCGATCTGACCCAAAATCCATTTATTAACATCCAAATCTGATCCGACCCAAAATTCATTTATTAACATCCAAATCCAAATTCATATAAAGCCCTTTTTTTAAATCCAAATCTATTATAAATGGATCGGATTGGATGGATATCCGACGGATACGGGTTTAATTGTCATTCCTAGTCTAGACACCTAAACCAGATTCAAATCGACCACTCAAGCCAATATTAATGACAAATATAAATCATAAGGCACAACAATATCACCAAATATCAACAACTAAATGAATATGCGAAAATTGAACTAACACCAGATATAACGTGGAAAACCCTCTAGAATAGAGGGAAAAACTATGGGGCAAACCGACAGCACTATAGAAAATAGCAAATACAATGTTTATGGTTACAAGATGTTTGCCCTAACTTGAAACCTACAAGCAAATTGGGCGATACAAGGATTACATCTGTAGGCCTGAGAACAATTGATTCACCTGATTAATTCACTCCAATCAATGCCTAAAAAACCCGCTCTAAATTGCTCCAAGATTGATCTCCGATCTCCACCAAAAAAATAAGAATTTCTCATGTCGAGCATTTCGTTCTTACTCAAGCAGCTTGTTGTGCTGCTGTGCGCCTCTTTTCTCTACAACTAAAACTCTCAACTTAGAGTTTAAATATGTTACTATCATAAAATTAGTGATATATTATACTCAAAAGGAAGAGAATAAAAAAACAAACCCAAATATGATTAGAGAAAAATGGCAAATATTTTATTTAAGAACTCAGAAACCAAAGAAGTTTTTCATCTATGCAAATAATCTTCTCAATATTTTATTATTTTTAATTTCCCTCATTCTCACTTTCTTCCCTTTGAAATTCACTGCTGCGCACTTTCTATTTGATTTTCTCACTTTCCTTCCCTATGATGCCTATTTATGTTGTACTGAGGCGGTGAAACTTTGCTTACATTGGAAGGAAATAAGGGGGGATATACATATTATACGTATATGTATATGTGTATATAAAGATCTTTTACATGATTTTTAATTTTCTAGGATATTTAATAATATCCGAATTTGACCATAAAAATTGCACCCAAAAAATATCTAATATTTACGACACTCCCTCTTTTGATATTTTCCTTAAAAATATTGCGGGACATAAACTCTTGAAAATGTATAGTGTCCGAGTGATATACGCTTGCCTCATTAAAAACCTTGCCAATAAAAAATCCAATGGGAAAAACCATAGTGAAGGGAAAAAGAGTACAACACATATTTAACTCCCCTTCATTGGCGCACATTAGCCAAGGATGTCTCGGAATGGGTGAATGCCAATCTTGTGCCAATTTCTCGAAATTTTGTTGTGGATGCTTTCTTGTATAACTCTTCCATGTTCTTGAGCAACTTTATTAACATTTACTTCATCCTTCTTCTGAAACTTCAGAGTGGTAAGAACTTCATTGAAATTTGCTTGGTGCTATGAACTTTCTTTAGCTTGAACAATGCAAACTTATCTTCATATGATACTATCGGCCCTTGATCGTTTAAAGCTTATAAAATAAGTTGGATCACGGGCCTTAGCGTTACCAATTCTCTACTTGCTCATAAAGCGCTAATGTCTCAGTAGTAGCTGCAAATTGTTAGCAGATAGCCAAAACATAGCAGTATAGCTATATAAAGGTAGCATATGCTTGTCATTTACCTGATGCCGGTCAACTAAATAACCAGCACTCGCAAACAAAATTAATTGCGAGTTTGACATAATGAAATAGTGCTATATTGGTTGTTCCCTTAGGATAAACATTTAACCACATTCGCATATTTTTCATATAGGTGTCATACTCTATATAGGTGACAAGTTAATCAAAGAGGCATATACTTGGTTGTTTATGATGAATTTGGTCAGTATGCTTATTCCTAACTTTGAAGTTTTGTATGAGGTGGGGCTCGTTAGGATGAGCTGAACTCAATCTTTAGCTGCACGCCTGACTTGATATTCCCTGCAAGATCAAATGAACGGTTAGAGGGGCCTATGTAGCAACCAGGGGGGACCCCTCCAACGTTCAATTTAGTATCAATATTATAAAATAGTAAATAAGGGCAAGTAATAATTGAAATAATAGATATAAAATACTTAGCTAGAGGAGACTAAGGCGCCTAACGATTATTGCTCCAGGGAGATGATCGTAGGAATGGGTGAAGGTGAAGGAGGCGTGTAGTCCTTTTATAGAGGAAGCCTATTTCTGGATGAGCATGGCTTTACTTAAATAGGAAGGATATTTATGGATGGGTATGACTTTACTTAAAGAAGAAGGATACTTGTAGATGGGTATGACTTTACTTAAAGAGGAAGGATATTTGGGTACATTTGATTCTATCTTTTGTACTTGTGCATAAATGTGTTTTAGAGGGATAAAATACGTGAATTGTGCTAAGTCGGTTAAAGTGGGTGAATTGTGTTGATTTTACCTCTACTGGACAAATTGTGTTGCTTTTGCCTCTACTAGGCGAATTGTGTTGATTTTGCCCCTACTGGGCCAATTGTGTTGATTTTACCCCTACTTGGGCGAATTGTGTTAACTTTGCTCCCACTAGGTGAATTGTTTTGATTTTGCCCCTACTAGGCGAATTGTGTTGATTTTACCTCTACTGGGCGAATTGCGTTGATTTTACCGCTACTGGGCGAATTGCGTTGATTTTACCTCTACTGGGTGGATTGTGTTGATATTGCTTCTACTGGGCGAATTGTGTTAATTTTTCCTCTGCTGGGCGAATTGTGTTGATTTTACCTTTACTGGGCGAACTGTGTTGATTTTGCGCTCACTGGGCGAATTGTGTTGTTTTTGCCCCTACTGGTCATATTGTGTTGTTTTAAATTTTTGTCTAAATAATTGTCTATATAACCTACTTGCCAATCTACAGTAGTAAGCTGCTCAATTATAATTTACCCACATATTAGTCCCCCTATTTCATGAGCGAACCTCGGTCATTCCAAGTTCGATCACGAAGTAATAAACCTGTTTGGCTCTGAGCTTGCTACTGTACATTATTTTCTTGAGTGATGGAGGTATTCAATGACCTATTTTGGCCCTTCATAACTGTCATTCATATGTATTTTAATTTTTACTCAAAATTAATAGAGGGTATGATCTGACTAAGATGTCTGATGAGGTATTTGACACTCAATAGGATGTTTAAGCCATTATGACCTGTAACTACATGCATGACCCATCATGAACTTTAATGGGGCGTTTAGCGTAATCATGGATATTGGCAGAGTATTTTATGCCGCAACTCTTATTTGTGTAAGAATGTTTAGAAGAGTCTGGGCCTCTAAGGTTTTTTTAAACTTAGACTACTCAAGCATTTGCCCCTTTATATCAGTAAGCGTTCATGGCAATTCAAACTCTATGTGATAAACACGTAAGGATATCACTATCATGATTAGCCTCGAGGTATATTCGCATTTGGCTAGTAACATTCATAAAGCGATGAGTGTGATGCGTCAAGTTCATGTTACTTTTATAGGCAAAGGAACCTCTGGATAGAGCCAAAGTTGGTTAAATTCATACACCCGGTCGGTATACTGATGATTGGGATAGCCTATCTAGACAAGATTAATGTGCCAAATATATTGTGTTGTTTGTTTACTGCCTAAGTAAACATTTTGTAATATACCGTAATGTAGTTAACATGATGAGTCCCTGAGGAGCGTTGCACTCGTTGTGGGTGATAGTACTGGAGTGAACCACAATGAGGAATGTTGCACCCATTGCGGGTGATTGCACCAGGGTGGACCATGGTGATGAATGATGCACCCGTTGCAGATGATTGCACTAGGGAGGACCATGGTAAGGAATGTTGCACCCGTTGCGGGTCATTACACCAGGGCGGACCATGGTAATGAATGTTGCACACTTTGCGGGTGATTGCATCAGGGTGGACCATGGCGAGGAATGTTGCACCCGTTGCGGGTGATTACGCCAAGGTGGACCACGGTTGCGGGTGATTGCGCTAGGGCGGACCACAGTGAGGAATGTTGCACCCGTTGCGAGTGATTGCGCCAGGGCGGACCGCGGTGAGGAATGTTGCACTCGTTGCGGGTGATTGCACCAAGGCAGACCACGGTGATACGTACGCACTTGGTGAATGTTAAGTGGCATGTACAGAATATCAAGATAAAGTCAAGGTAGTAAGCGTAATCGAAGTAGTGAAACCACACAGGTTAGTACTCTTATCTGATGATTAGTATATAAAGGACATATATCAAAGTAAAAACAGGTTGCTAGAATTAACACACCTTGAGAGCCAGTACATGCTAAGCAAGAAGTAAATCAAGCATATGGTATATGATTTGCAAAGGATGTCTTTGACTAGCATTGGTTTACCTCTAGCATTCATCTATGCACTGATGAACTTGGTATGTCTCTAGTTTAATGGCTGCAAATAAACAATCACACGAATAGTGATTAGCAGTATTCACATAAAACACTTTGCATCAGAATATTAACCAAAACGATGTGATTCATCATAATAAAAAAGGAACATAAGGAACATACCCAGTGCCTCAAGGGCTCCCGCCTAGGCAGGGTCTGGGGGCCGCTGATGTACGCAGCCTTCCCCCTTCAGGGTGTTAACCTAAAGAGAGGCTGTTTCCCTACGCACCCAACTTGATGGTGAGGACTTCCCAGGAGGTCACCCATCCTGGTACTAATCTTGCCCAAGCACGCTCAACTTCGGAGTTCTAATGGGATCCGGTGACGGCGTGTTGGTGCATCATAATGACTATTGTAAACTTTTGAAGCACTTATGTCTAATAAGCGGCTTAGTAATGACTAGTCCTCAATATCTTCTTATCATGACACTTATTGCTAAACAGTACCTATTGCTCAATTGAATAAGCTCTGGCAGGAGTTTAAAGTAGACTACAAGAAAGTCTAAGACCATCTTGAAGTGGGTCATTGTGGATATTGAACTAGTTCATCTCATTCCTAGGATTTTGCTCATACTTCCACACTCTGAAGGGTTTTTTCTATTAGGTTATCATTTATGTTCATACGTCACTAACTAGTGACTCTTCTTTTTGGGCGGGTGGTTAATAAGTGCCTACAGTTACGCAAACAAAATCGACCACTTGTATTATTTTTCTTAAGTTATTGACCAATAGTAGTGCCCAACTAACAAAGAGCTAATTGAGGTGTGGGTTATTCGGGCATAGTAATAGGTGTGGTCCATGTTGGACCTTCCTACTAGAAATAGCTTATCGGGCTGTGATGAGCCTCTGAGTTTTATAATCATAGTTCGACTCCTTATGAGTAATAAAGCCTTATAGATATGTCATTGTTTTGAATAACGTGGTTTGAAATTATCGATTACGTGCCACCACAGTATGTGTAGCATTATAAAGGTGGCTAAGAAGATAAAGATAATACCTTACATTGCCTTTATTAAGTTGTTGACCAGTTATGGTATTAGATAGCTTAGTAAAAGATTGGTGGGAGTGTAAGTTGCTCAGACGAAATAAGAAACGTGGCTTATTTCGGATTCTCTTATTGAAAATATTTTGTCCAGTTGTGATAAGCAACCAAGTTTGACAGTTGTAATTCAATTTATGACAACTAGCGAAGTCTTCTGGATATTGCCATAATGTTGTATAACGTAGCATGATGGAGGACGAAGTTCATTAGCTTCGAAAGGGATTGCCTCTTATGGATGGGCAATTCCTGACTTGTAATTGTTTTTACCTGCTTTGCATTGTGCGAAAAGAATGTACTTTCAATCACTGCTAATTGTGAAGCTTCCTAATTTTGGAGTCATTTACCCTTTATGATGGAGGTAATGCCTAGCCTGTGACTTAGGGATGAAGTCCCATAGTCATGATGAATGATTTGCCCCATCAAGGTGAAGAAGTTGGAGTTGTGAATCGAGACGAAGTTTCCCAATCCTAAAATGATTTGCATCACTTAAAATAAGGAAATGGATGAGGTCAAGTCTCCTAGTATGAAAGTGATTTGTCACTAAAATAAGGAATGACCAAGGTGAAGTCCCCCAGTCTTAAAATGATTTATACTATCATTGAAATGAAGTTCGGACTATGAATAGGGACGAAGTTCTCCAGTCCTAAAATGATTTGTACTATCATTGAAATAAAGTTCGGATTGTGAATTGGGATGAAGTCCCCCAGTCCTAAAATGATTTGTACCATTGTGGAAATGAAGTTCGGACTGTGAATAGGGGCGAAGTCCCCAAGTCCTAAAATGATTTCTACTATCTTTGAAATAAAGTTCGGATTGTGAATAGGGACGAAGTCCCCCAGTCCTAAAATAATTTCTACTATCGCTGAAATGAAGTTCAGACTGTGAATAGGGACGAGGTGCCCGAGTCCTAAAATGATTTGTACTATCGTTGAAATAGATTTTGGATTGTGAATAGGGACAAAGTCCCCCAGTCCTAAAATGATTTGTACTATTGTTGAAATGAAGTTCGGACTATGAATAGGGACGAAGTCCCCCAATCCTAAAATGATTTGTACTATTGTTGAAATGAAGTTGGGACCGTGAATAAGGATGAAGTCCTCGAGTCCTAAAATGATTTGCTATCATTGAAATGAAGTTCGGGCTGTGAATAGGGAAGAAGTCCCCCAGTCCTAAAATAATTTGTACCACCTTTGAAATGAAGTTCAGATTGTGAATAGGGCCGAAGTCCCCCAGTGATAAAATGATTTGTACATCGAGATGAGGAACCATGAATGAAGGCAAGGTCTTCTAGCTCCCACCGCTTATGAAATCATTTTTAATGCTGACGTATTTTGAAATTTGATCATACTAGATTTAGCCAGGCCAAACAGTATTTTCCAAAAGGTACTTCGCTCACAATCGCGTCTGATTTCGGGAGAAGGTGATATTGCGCAGCTTATGAAGCAAGTCGAATGTGGTGAGATTCCATCTTTTTTTACTAAATAACCCTTGCCAGTGTTTTGTAGGTGAATAATTGCCACGCTGGCACTGTAGCTTGTGCCATAATAGCAAATTGAGTTCCCCTTGGATGGATTGTTTGTTTCAGGGTTTTCTTCTTAGGGTGTATACAATATGCCAATAAGATATTCATGGAATAATTGGATTGGTCATAGAAGGAGAGGGAGACAGCAGACATGCCTTGTGAATTTCAAGGGAGTTATGAGGTCTCTTATGTGCCCAAACAAGATCCTTGGAATGAATCGTATAACCTAGCCGTTTTCTTGGAAGTACCCTTACTATTCTAGAACTCAGCACTTATATGTGCTCTTTTATTTGCATTCGTGTTTTGGCGTTGGATAATGTGCATTTTCTATTTCAAAATCATTAAGGATCAAGTCGATGATGATGTTCCTTTAATTCCCTTAATTTAGAATTGTCGTTTCTAATTGTTAACTTGACGATTTGTGGGTAAGGATCGAACGAAGTATAACTTAGTTGAACTAGAAGGTCATAGAAAGAGTGTGTTGAAGTACAATTTTTCTAGACTAGAAATCTTAGTAAAGGTCTATTTAGCTTAAAATCCACCAGAGTGGAATTGTGACGAAAATTGATTTCCTTAGAAGCTGATTGAATAGAAATTGACATAATCAAGATTTGAGCAGGCTTAAACTCCCGCAAGAAGTGATTCGGTTGGGATTGAAATGAACCTATAATGTAACAAGGATTAGTTCAATCAGAATTTGATTTAATATGAAGATTGAACCAGAATTATAAAAAATTTGCTTAACTAGAGTTGACCTGAAGTAGGATCATGATGCAAATTGATCCAATTAGGATTTCATTTGAACGAGAATTGGAACAAATTAAGATTGGATCAAACTAGAATTTTAACGACAATTTTAACGAGAATTAGAATTTTATGGTTGATTCGAACAAGGATTGTAACAAAAAGTGGCTCATTTAGCATTGAAGTACACCAAGATGAAAGCAAAAATTGACCCATTTGGGGTTAAATTGAATTAAGACAGTAAGGAAAATGAATCTTTCAAAGTCGAATTAGACTAAGATTGTAATAAAAATTGACCCAAATTCGGGCTTGAAGGAGAGAGCAAGGGTTTGACCATGGTGGGTGGCGAATGACTAGTGATGACCGAAGTGCCAGTGGCAGTTGTTGTGCAACCGAGGGCAGCGGTAGATATGGGTGTTATGCCAGTGCCAACATGTGACGAGAATATTGATAGTGGTGGTAGAAGATGAAGCTTCACACACAGTGAACGAAGCATCACGCAGTGGAAACTTTGTAGAGGATGGTGGTTGAAGTCCCAGGCATTGCGGAAGTGACAGCCGTTAGTGAGAATGACGATGGCAGCTTGGGATGGTTATTGTTGTGTTGTAAGTGAAGCATCGGGGATAGCGCCAGGTTTTAGGGATGATGCCTGGTTGTGGGTAACGTCGAGTTGTGGAATTCACTGTGTTGTGGAAAACATCAGGTAGGGAATTCGTCGCATGGTGGAATTCGCGGGGCTACGTAACTTGACCTTGTGAATTAAGACGGGCACAACTTTTAATACGTGAGGAGTTACAGATTGAATTACCTATCAAATTGAAGCTCTTGAAGCGTTTTATGTAACTATGATGATTCATAAAGCTTTTGATCAAAGAGAATGTAAAAAAGAGGTGAAAAGATGAAGTGGGTGTTTTTTCCTTGTAATAGTTATATAGCTCGAACCCTTTGAATTAAAATGAGCATAACTTTCGATCCGCGAGCAGTTATGGACTGACTCAGCTGTCAAAATGAAGCTCAGGAAGAATTTTAGGTAACTATAATGAGGTTTTAAGTATTGGATCAAAAAGAATATGAAAAAAAAGGTCAAAATATGAACAGGGTGAATTTCGATTGTGATTATTGCATAACGTACTTCGTAACTTAAAACAAGGATAAATTTTAACCCGTGAAGAGCTACGGATTGAGTTATGTATAAAAACGAAGCTCTTGAACAGTTCTATGTAAATATAATGATTTTTAAGACTTTGGATCAAACAGAATATGAAAAGGATGTGAAAAGATGAACCGGGAGAATTCCAATAGTATTGGTCACATAACTTACCTTGTAATTTAAAACAAGGACCACTTTTAATATGTGAAGAGTTACAAATTGAGTTACATATCAAAACTAAGTTCTTGATGGGTTCTACATAACTATAATAATTTTTAAGGTTTTGGATCAAAGATAATATGAAAAGGATGTGAAAAGATGAACAGGGGGAATTCAGATAGTATTGGTTACATAACTTGTAATTTAAAACAAGAATAACTTGTAACCTGTGAAGAGTTTTGGATTGAATTATATATCAAAATGAAGCTCTTGAAGGCATATATGTAACTATAACGGGGTTTTGAGTTATTGATCAAATAAAAAATGAAAGAGAGGTGAAAAGATGAACCGGGTGAATTCCATTGGTGGTAGTTGTATAACATACCTTGTAAATTAAAACGAACTTAACTTTCAATCCGTAAAGAGTTAGGGATTGAATTATATATTAAAATGAATCTCTTGAAGATTTATATGTAACTATAAGGAGTTTTTGAGTTTTTGGCAATAGAAAATATGAAAGAGAGGTGAAAAGATGAACTGGGCGAATTCCGTTGGGCGTTAGTTATATAACATACCTTGTAAATTAAAATGAACATAACTTTCAATTTGTGAAGAGCTATGGATTGAATTATATATCAAAATGAAGCTCTTGAAGTATAATAAGTTTTTTTATCAAAGAAAATAAGCAAGAGATGTGAAAAGATGAACCCAGAAAATTCTGTTGGTGGTTATTGCATAACATACCTTGTAAATTAAAATGAACATAACTTTCATGGATTGAATTATATATCTAAATGAAGCTCTTGAAGATTTATATGTAACTATAATAAGTTTTTGAGTTTTTGATCAAAGAAAATATGAAAGAGAGGTGAAAACATGAACCGGGCAAATTCCGTTGGTGGCAATTGTATAACATATCTTGTAAATTAAAACAAACATAACTTTCCATCCGTGAAAAGTTATGGATTAAATTATATATCAAAATGAAGCTATCGAAGAGTTTTATTTAGTTATAATATTATTATTTTTTTTGAATTTTTGATCAAAGAAAAGATAAGAAAGAAATAAAAATTATGTCACAATACTTGACTGACTCAAACATACCTCTTTGTATGTATAAATATGCTTAAAAGTGCTCAAAGGAATAGTAGGGAGCTTTTTTGGACTTACTTTGCCTGAATAAGCTCATTTTTATATAAAAATAAGATAAAAACTCAAAAAATGATGAAATTACCTCGAATGGCAATAAAAATACTTGAATCTACAAGAAACACCAAGCCAGGCGTGAGCTTATGATCCTTCTCACAGACAACACCATTATGTTTGTGATGAATTTGGTTAGTTTGCTCATTTATCACTTTGGAGTTCTGTACGAGGTGGGGCTTGTTAAGATGAGCTCAACTCAAGCTCTAGCTGCACACTCGACTCGACGTTCCCCGCAAGATCAAACGAATGGTTAGAGGGACCCGTGGAACAACCCACAGGGGCCCCCTCCGACATTCAAGACATTATCAATATTATGAAATAGTAAATAAAGACAAGTAATAAATGATATAATAGAGATAAAATACTTAGCCTGAGGAGAGTATGACATTTGAATGATTATTGCTCCGGGGAGATGACCGTAAGAATGGGTAAAGGTGAAGGAGACGTGTAGTCCTTTTACACAGGAAGCCTAGTTGTGGATGCGTATAACTTTACTTAAAGAGGAAGGATATTTGTGGATGGGTATGACATTACTTATAGAGGAAAGATATTTATGGATGAGTATAAGTTTACTTAAAGAGGAAGGATATTTGTGTATATTTGATTCTATCTTTTGTACTTGTGCGTAAATGTGTTTTGGAGGTATAAAATAGGCGAATTGTATTAAGTTGGTTAAAGTGGGCGAATTGTGCTGATTTTACTTCTACTGGGCGAATTGTGTTGCGTTTGCTTCTACTTGGCGAATTGTGTTGATTTTACCTCTACTAGGCAACTTGTTTTCATTTTTCCCCTACTAGACGAATTATGTTAATTTTGCCCCTACTGGGCAAATTGTGTTTATTTTGCCCTCACTGGGCGAATTTTGTTGATTTTACTTATGCTGGGTGAATTGTGTTGCTTTTGCCTCTACTGGGTGAATTGTGTTGATTTTGCCCCTACTGGGCAAATTGTGTTGATTTTACCTCTACTGGGCGAATTGTGTTGATTTTACCTCTACTTTGTGTGTTGCTTTTGCCTCTACTAGGCGAATTGTGCTAATTTTGCCTCTACTGGGCAATTGTGTTGATTTTTCCTGTACGGGGCAAATTGTGTTGATTTTACCCTTATTGGGCAAATTGTGTTGATTTTGCCTCTATTGGGCAAATTTTGTTGTTTCAAATTTTTGTCTAAATAATAGCCTACGTAACCTACTTGCCCATTTACATAGCAAGTTGCTCATTTATAGTTTACCAACACTGGTCTTTTAACAGCCATATTAATGCAACAATTACACCAAGATATGGTACTTTAAGACTAAGAATTCATTCATTACCTCATTGAGGACCGAAATAGGTCTTTATCTTTGTGAAGGAATTAAACAAAAATTGAGGCCCTAAACGACATATTGAAACACTTAAATACTATACTTGTATAAGTTGACCAATAGAGTAATACTCTATCACAATAATGCTCGATCAACCGGTTGAGACAAAATCTTTCCTTTTCCGAGATCCTCAATCTCGATTTCTTGGTTTAGGTGTATAACAGTTTCTTTAAACTCTTTAGGAGTTATGATGATACTAACATATCCTTCTTTTAGTAGATATGTACCGCGGTTTTGAACTATATACTTTTTGCATCTTTGGTCCTTTAGAGACTTTCGTATAAATATCATTGTAAGTAATAAATACAAATAAGTTGTTATCACATCCATAAGATGCATATAGAGATCATCAGATTAATTGCATCCATTCGTCCCATCAATTTCTAATCTCTATAATAAACCTAGGGCTACAAATCATATTTTGGATCAAACCACCTCATTTTCTTTCACTAATATTCACAAGCGGCCTACAAGTTTTATTCTTGAGATATTTGGACTTTAGGTCCAAAAATTACATATAATTTAGCCTGAATTGCGTCTTTCTCTTTTAGCCAATCATTTCTTTGTTGTCATTCTTGAACGAACTCGTGTTCAAGATTTTCAATTTCTTTGATCACATCAGTAGCTACTATATATACAAATGTTTGATCAATTTTTGTTTCGGTTCCAATTACATCCCATAATTCATAGAGATCTCTTTATCATCAGAATTTCAATAGTTTCATTATTTTCAGATACCTGATAATCTTGAGGAATTTTATTCATATAAATTCTCCTTGTACTATTATCTCTACAGATTTTTTCTCCTCAAGAGTTTCATAATAGAGGGACCAATGTTTTCTATTACTCTATTTTCTTTCTTAGATTATGTATTCGGAACCAATATGTCTAGTGCCCTTCTAGCGTGCAGTGCATGCATTTTTCAATATGTTAGAATTTTGCTCAATTGGGATATTAATTCGAGCAGGATTATCTATAGTGGGGACATGTGATTTCGTCACCCTCTTTCCATTAGTGAATATATCTGAGAATTGGCTTGTAACATTTTATAACAGAACAATTCTTTGAACTTGTAGTTCGATGATACATTTCACGTAAATTCTAATTTTTCAACTTTTGTTTTTCTCCCTCTTGTTTTGTCAAATTGTAAATCAGCAAATTATGCTATAAAGTATTTCCAGTTAATACTTCCAGATATTTTGTACATGATGGGAATTCAAACCCAATATAAATTCCAAGTCCCCGTGTTGGACCCATCTTTCAGCATTTAGGTGGAGTAATTGGGACATATGTTATGCAACCTAAATCTTTAGATGGGATATATATCTAGTTCTTATCAGAGACAAGTTATGTTGGGGAGATCCAAGTTAATAAGTTGGTCTAATATAGATAAATGCTGCAACCTGTATCATAACATATACCCATATAAAAATAGGCAATAATTATGGTCTTGCCATTCGCTACATGTGTTTAATCAGAAAATCTGCAAGACCATTTGTGTCAATATGTGGGCTATATGTTAGTCATGTGCAATCCCAATTGACATACAATAACCGTTAAATTCTTGAGATGTAAGTTCTCCTGCATTTTCATGTAATATAATCTACAACTTGAGCTCATAGTTGAATCATTTATGCAAAATGTTTCACAAATAACCCATAACAAGTGGATTATTCACAAATATGTAACCAATGGTTAGAGGCCTCTATTAAAATCATAAAATATCAAATTGGTCCATGTGCTGAAATAATTGGCCCACGCATATCTCATTTGTATTCCTTTAAATATATGGGACACAAACCCAATTTCAATTGAGTATGACATAGTAATCACTTTGTCTTAAATACAAGCATCACATGATATTTTATCTGATATAAAAATCTTATGGTTCTTTAATAGGCATGAGAATTTTCAACAATTCTCTTAATCATCTTTATACTTAGATGACTCAAATAGTCATGTCATGAAATAGAAACCTTTGGGTCTGTTAAATTCTAGTTAATCATCCCAAAATGTATCTTGAAATTAAATAAATAGCTTTACTTATAAAAAATATTATTTTTTCAGGAAACGTGATATCTGCTCTTTTGGAGCCTTTAATTAAGTTTCAAACACCCATTGTTGTTGTAATGCCTGCCAGATATTAATTTCCACCATCCATATTCAAACGCAAAGTATATATAAGCACTAACAAAAATATAAGTATGATATTATAAAGTAATTTAAATAACTGTAGTACGTTAGTGAGCTTTATAGTCTTCACAAATTGAAACTTTAACTTTACGTATATAAGAAGAGTCATCATATCTATGTTGAATATCTCCGAAAAATTGTTCAAATTTCGTAGTCAGATTAATGTTCGAATGGATAAACAAAAATATATTTAAATTATGGTTAATCCCATCCAATCCTTAGTAATATGATATACAAAATAATTAACACATATAACTAGGCATATGTCTTATAAAATATAATGTGAATAATACTACTCTAGTTTATACATAGTGAGAGATCATTATTTTACTAATGTTAAATGTAGCTCAGTACAAAAGACAAAACACAAAAACATAAATATTAGTCAATTTGAACATTTCCATCACCTATCAGATGATCAATTCTCCCACCAGGATCTTCGAAAAAAATCAGAAACATCTAATCTGTATCATTAAGTAGAGAATAATCTTTAGTAAAACTGCTTTCTGGGAGATTTCCTTTCTCTTTCAACAATGCCTATTAAAGGTCCACCAGGTGTTGGGCAATATAATAGGTACACATCCAAGACCTTTCATACCACATTGGTAACAATCTGTTTCTAGATCATTTGACAAATCTTGTTTCGGAGATTTTTCTTCTTTATTTTTCTCCTCGCTACTTGTGGACTTCTTAAATTTTGGTCCATTCTGAGTACAATAGTACCAATTATTATGACCGCGACTATAACCTTGTCTATGGCCAAGACCGCATTTACGACTTTGACCACGTCGCTAATGGTCATATGTTGAAACTTTCACTTCAGGGAATGATTCTATCCAAGTTGGTCGTGATTGATGATTTTTCATCAACAATTCATTGTTTTGTTCAGCAACGAGGGGACATGATGTTAACTCTAAGTATTTTTTGAAATTCGGATCTCGATATTGCTGTTGTAGGAGCATATTCGAGACATGAAAAGTAGAGAATGTTTTCTCTAACATATCCTCCTTAGTAATATTTGCTCCACATAATTTCAATTGGGAGGTAATACTGAACACTCTAGAGTTATACTCGCTTACAGTTTTAAAATTCTGCAATCACAGGTGAATCCATTTTAGCAAACTTTAGAGAGGAGATAGACTTTTGATGATCAAACGTCTCCTTTAAATTCAACCAAAGGACATACAACCATTTTCAGTAATATAATCAGCTTTCAATCCTATAGGGATATGATGCCTGGGAGATGTCATTGCTTTGCCGCGATCCTGCAGGGATGTGTTATTTTCCCTTTTAATTATATCTGCTAGATTCATGACATCAAGGTGAATCTCAACATCAAGGGTCCATGGCAAATAAGTTTTTTCAGATACATCAAGAGCAGTAAACTCAAGCATAGTTAGATTAGGCATTATAAATCACAAAGATTAGGGAATGAAACCTTACCTCAAGTATATAACTATCCTCATCTAGCTAGAAACTCGTGCAAATAACTTGTTATAAAACTAGGGACGTATTATACTCAAAAAGAAGAGAATAAAAATACAAACCCAAATATGACTAGAGAAAAATAGCAAATATTTTATTCCAGAACACAAGAACCAAGGAAGTTTTTCTTCTATTTGATTAATTCCGTCACCATTTTATTATTTTCAATTTTCCTCATTCTCACCTTCTTCCCTTTGCAATTCACTAACGCGCACTTTCTATTTGATTTTCTCACTTTCCTTCTCTGCACTACCTATTTATATTGTACAGAGGCAGTGAAAGTTTATTTACCTAGGAAGGAAATAAGGGGAGATATACATATTATATGTATATGTAGATGTGCATATAAAGGTCTTTTACATAATTTCGAATTTTCTAGAATATTTAATAAAATTCGAATTTAACCATAAAAATTGTATCCGAAAAATATTCAAGATTTACAACGGTTATAATATTATAATATAAAAGACTCTTTAGGCTTAGTTAAACACATGGGCCAAACAAACTTAGCCCATCAAAACTATTTTTACTTTAACCTAAAACGATCTATAATTTTGGGGATAGACCACAGTACATATAATGTACCCCACAAGAACAACAATATTATGTTAATTAAGACAAATCTATTTTTTTTTCAATAGTTAGCGACAAAGCCACAATACAAGCACACCACATGCCAAGCGAGGCCTGAATGCAACCGTCAAAGACGGGGAACAAACAACCAACTCAAAAGTAAGGAGACAGAACAACAGGCAAAAACGTAGCCCCGAACACGACAAACAGGACACCAAAAACACAGCCAACCTAGACACAGAGAAACAGAACAAACAAACGCAAAAACAAAAGAAACAAGGAGCTAAGCTACAGAGGATCAACAAAACAGAGCACGAGACGAAGCAAGGGCTGACCTTGGACCTATGCCTCGACATAAGACCTCTCAGACCAAACTTCAGCAGTGAGCTTCTCTCCCCATCTTCATCATCTATCAAGCATGGCTTTCACCATATGTGGATCAAACCCATCAAAATTCAGGCCAAGCCTTTTTCTCATTTCTATTACTCTCTTCGATTCCAGATCTTCTCAGCATCAGAAGCACTGCCTCCCCGATTTCCCCGATTTCTCTTTTTCTTTTTTCCAGTGGTCATTACCGAATTCCCTGCATTACTCCTGGGAGACATGTCCTTCAAGAATTCCTGTAGCTCCCAGTTTTTTATTTCCTTCATCTTATGTTTCAACGCTCTCCTACCCCTTTTTGTTGTTCGCAGCTTTTCCTTTTTCCACGGATCTGTACTAGGTCCTTCCATAAACGGTATTATCATGTTTTGGTTCTCGGGCATATTAACTTTTGTATGCGAATGTCTGATCAAAGCAGGGGGCTCAAAGCCTGGTAGGAATTCCGGACCAGAGGTGGCGAAGTCATTATCACTAGTGTTTCTCGGAGCTTCGTTATCCTGGATTGTTACCTGGGCATGATGTTGTGCTGCTACTGCTTCATCACTCTCACCTCATGGAAGTAGAAGAGGAGGATATTGGTTTTCTCGATCGTCCTAACGTGGTAATTGTGCCTCAGGCTGTGGAATGTAAGGGACCATTGCGGCGCTCAGGTTAAAACATTCCAAGGCCTATCTCCCAAGGACCTGACCATTGAAAAGGATAGAAACTTGTCCCAACATCTGTCAAGTATCATCCATCCCTTCATTCACTGACCTTGAAGTAGGATTTTTAGGATCCTCACAAATAATCGAGACATCCGTTATCTGCTCTAGGCAAGGATGAATCCGTGATGTATGCCGTGCTACTGTGGTACAATAACTTCCTTGATAGGACTGCGTCGAAAAGGATGCCTGCTCCCTAGCCAATCTAGCTGAGGCCGCTAGAGCATCGGATCTGGGAGAGTAATCTGGGATCAACTCAGAGCTACCTTCTATAATTAGGACCAAATGCGATTTTCCCGTTATACTAAACCTGGACCACCTGATGAATGCAAGTTATGTAGCATGTGTTAATCAGGATCCTGGCAACATTAGCACACCTCCACAGCGGACTTTCTTAAATCCACCCTTATGATCTTTCCCCATACTTTGGCAATGTCAGTAAAACAATCATAAGACCAACATTGGACAAGCAGTCCATGAACCTCAATCCATACTCTTTTATTAATGGATTCAGGGGTCTCGCCAGAGTACCTGTACACCTCTCATAATTTCTGTAGGAAAGTCTCCTTATGGAGGCTAAGGTAGGAGTCCATGGTGTCAACGGAGTCACATACCAGGATAAAGGTGGTGTTGTTTAAACCTTTAGGGGGTTAACTCGTAAAGATCGTTTTTCGTGATAAAAATAAGGATATCATTGAGACTAACCTCATCTGGTGAGTGCGCAATGATTGACCGCTTAAGCCATGCCTTCACACTCTAACTAGTATTCGACACCACAATCCTTGGAATATTTGCATTTACATCGTCCCCACCCCAATTAGGTGGTGTGTTCCCGTGTTCATGGATACCACTTGCCCTTCTAGACTACTGGACCTCCCTTTGTTGCATCCGGCTTCGTGGGGATGGAGGTATTGTTCTTCTGTCTGGGTTAGCCATTGAACTCCAAGCTTGATATCCACCACCCATTTTCCATTCATGGATGTAACTGCCTTGTAGCTTCGCTTAAGTCATAAAATCGATTAAAGCCATAAGACCATCTAGAACTCAACCTTTTCTTCAATGGGACAAAAGTGTCGTAGATTGACTTGAAATACCAGAATACAGCTCTGAGCCATAAGCTTGTCGCTCTTTATGGTAGGCCATCAACGAAGATGGACACCCCTTCATAGTCAATCGGCATTTCAAAAACAGGAAAGAGAGAAGATGAGGGAGGTAGAGGGTTGTAGATGCGGTGGTCGGGTCTTGAAAAAGAGAACGTGCGTTGTGAGACTGGGGGTCAGGATTTCTTCGGTGGTTCGAGAATGGAGGCCGGCAGTGGTGGAAAAGTAAGGTTTGAAGGGAGAAGGAGGCGGTGGTGGAGGTGGGTAGAGGCGGGGTTGCAGGTGGCTGGTGTACGAGGTGGGGGTGATTGGCGGCCGGTGATGGAGATGGAGGTGCGGTTTAGGTGGTGGAGGTGGACACTGGTTATGGGCAGTGAAAATTGGCGGTGGGGGTGGAGTCTGGAGGTGGGTGGTGGTTTCCCAATGGTTTTTGGGACGGTGGTGGAGGTTGGAGGCAGTGGAGGTGCAGTGGTGGGTAAATGTTCGATTTGGCCACCCAAGAGCCAACGAACGGCGACGAAGCACCCATGACTGGAGTGGCAAGACGTTGACGAGTCCGCCAATGTTCCTCCGGCCCCTGGACAGCCAGTCACGTGCCTACTAACGTTAGGTATTGTTTTAGTTTTAATTAAGACAAATGTCAGGACAGCTCAGACATGTTTTTGTGCTTCACTGACGTATGTAGCCAAACTCACTCTGGAGAAAAAACAAAGTTATAATAATGGAATTAGCAGCAGAAAACTATACTTGGGTTGTTGAAGGAAAAAATTAGAGTCGGGGAGAACAAAGGAGTTCGAAATCTAAGCAATGTTGCATAGTACGTATAAAATAGGTGTCTAGTTGTGGTAGGAGCAAAATATTAGAACTCCATCAAGAACTGGTATAGTATAAATAAGTCTACATTTCCTACTTAGAAAGTGTCAGGATCAGAAGGAAAATGATCTTCCACAAGCTCAACATCATGTCAAATAAAGCTTTGATAAACTTAGGAAGTAGAATTTTTGTGCTATAAGAAATGAAGCTGTCAAGGCAGAAATCATCTAGTTATTGAAGTTGCAATTCATTTAGGTGGTAGAATGCCCATATTAGTTGGAAATGTTGTTCAAGTTAAGGAGTCAAATGGAAGTTAGTGCTTATGTATCAATTTTACTGTTGTGAACAAAGCATGCTCTAAGGAACCTTACCCTTTTCCAAAACTTCACTGAAATTTTAAAATTGGACACACCAAATGAGGTGCTGCCCTCTTGTATTTGTAAAGAATATACAAGATTACAATATACTCAAATATATCTATTAATCCTATACAATATATTCTAGCCATTTATTCTAACATCCTCAGTCAATTGAAACAGGAGGTAAACCGAATGCAAAGATTGTGTTTGAAAAATAAAAACAACTTTCTAGGAAGACTCTTAGTAAAAATATTAACAAGCTATTGTTAAGAGGGCACATGAAGGACACGAACAAGACCCATGGGATCTCTTTCACGCACAAAATGAATGAATTTTCTCAATGTGTTTAGTGTGAACATGCCGAATGGGATTGGTGGAGAGATAATTTCCTGAAATGCTGTCAGAGTTGCTTTGAGAATAGTGATTCCAAGCTCACCAAGGAGAGACTGCAGCTATCAACACTCCGAAACAACATTGGCAACGGTGTGATATTCTGCTTCAATAATGGAGCGTTAGAAAGTAGGCTTTCGTTTGGAAGATCAAGAAACAAGGTTACCACAAAAAATCACACAAAAGCCTGAGGTGGAACGACGATTGTCATGACAATCGGCCCAGTCGGCATTAGAATAGGCCTCAAGCTGATCAAAGGTACCAGGAGAAATAACAAGGCCATGATCCATAGTACCTCGAACATAACAAAGAATACGTTTGACAACAATCCAATGAGGAAGACGAGGAGCATGCGTATAAAGAGACACACCTGTTGCATTGCATAAGAAATATCTGGACGAGTAAAGGTTAGATATCATAATGCACCGACAACCGATCGATACAAGATGACATCGGTCATAAGCTCCCCATCAAAAGCAAAGAGCTTGGATTTGGAATCTGTGGGAGTGGCTACTGGCTTACGGGCCAAGATTTCAGTCTTCTTGAGCAAATCATGAACATACTTGGACTGAGATAAGTATAAACCATCAGAAAGATGAGAAACAGAGATTCTAAGAAAGTAGTTGAGACATCCAAAATCGGTCGTATCAAATTCATGCTGAAGAAAGTGTAGTAAAGTTTAAAGAAATGCTGTAGAAGAAGCAATAAGAACAATATCATCCACATAAGCAACAAAATAGCCATATCAGACCCACATCATAGAATGAACATGGAAGAATCAGATATGCAACTGTGGAAGCCGAGGCGATGGAGAAAGGAAGCAAAATGAGTGTACCATGCCTAAGGTGCTTGTTTCAACCCATACAACGATTTAATAAGCTTGCAAACATAATCTAGAAAATCAAGATTCACAAAAACCTATGGTTGCTTCATATACACTTCTTCATTCAATGTGCCATTTATAAAGGCATTTTGAAAATCAAGGTGATGATTGGACCATTTTCATGATGTCGCGATGGTTAAGACAGTACGAACAGTGGGAGGTTTGACAACAAGACTAAAGGTCTCATCATAATTAATACAATACTGTTGCGTATACCCCTGAGCAACTAAGCACGCCTTATAGCCCTCAATTTGACCTATGGAAGTCCGTTTGACATGAAATAAACCCATTTAGAGCCAACAACATTAGCAATACTTGGTTTTGGAACAAGTATCCAAGTGTGATTATGTCGAAGTGCATTATATTCATCAAGCATGACATTTTTCCAGTTATCATCAGTAAGTGCTTGCTTGTAGGAGTAAGGTAAATCAGGTATAGTAGAAAGAGCAACCATAGAGAGTTTGGGAAGAGGCTTAACAGTACTAGCCTTAGATCGAGTAACCATTGGATGAACTAACCGAGAAGAAGCAGGCGGCACAGGCGGCTGTGACATTCCGCAGCTGCGATTGCGGTGGAAGCATAAGCCCCGATAAGCGAGTATCAAAAGAAGGCAATAGAGGAGGCAAGTGAGCCGTGGGAGCGAAGGGTCTAGGAGGTGGAACCGGTAGGCGTAATGTGCCAAAGAATGGTGACGCATCAAGTGGTGGTCTGAACACATGCTGAAGACGATGCATAGTGTGATGCGAAGCAGCCCCCAATCGGGCTCGAGGGAAATCTGTTTCATCAAAAACAACATGTTTCAAAATAACAATTTTATTAGTCATGAGATTCAAACACTTGAAGCCCTTATGGTTCAGCGAGTATCCCAAAACGACACATAATGAGGACCGTGGTACTAGTTTATGCGGCACAATAGCACTTAAGTTGGGGTAACAAGCACAACTAAAGACCCTGAGATGATCATATGAAGCCTTTTCTTGTAAAGACATTGAAAGGGTATTTTCTTCTTGATAGAGGTAGAGGGCAAAAAATTTATTATATGTGTAGCGGCAAGAACAGCCTCCACCCAATACTGTAAAGGCATACAAGCTTGGATCAACAAAGCACACATTATCTTTCCAACAGTTTTATGCATTTGTTCAGCTTTTCCATTTTGTTGGGACGTATGTGGACATGAAATTTGACTAAGAATGCCCTAATAAGCGAAAACCTTATTAAAATCCCAATTAATGTATTCGGTGCCATTATCACACTAAAATTGTTTGACCTCCATCCCAAATTGGTTAAGCATGAGATTCCGAAATTGAAAAAATAAATCAAACACCTCAGATTTAGCATGCATAGGGTAAATCCACAAAAAATGAGAATAGTCATCCAAAAATAGCAAATAATACTTATAACCACTGAAGCGAATAATAGGTGATGTCCATACATAAGAATGAACAATATCAAAAGGACGAGACGTAAAGGAAATAGACTTTTGAAAAGGTTAATGACTATGCTTGCCTAATTGGCAAGCATGATAAAAACTGGACTTTGACGAAGTGCACGAAATAAACTTTTGTTTGACTAAGGACAAAATTGGTGCTCTGAGATGACCTAGGCGCTGATGCCATAGCAGGGAAGACATTTGTGATGCAACGCGTGAGACAGGGATGGACAGTACTGTGAAGAGTGGGCTCAGGCTAAAACATCTGAGGATGGTGGACTTCAATTTAGGTTACTTGACAGAAATACCAAAAGAGTCATATTTAAGATGACAATTATTATCCAGACAAAATTGATGAACTGAGAGTAAGTTTTTGGCTAGACCAGGAACAAGTGAGACATTTCGTAAAGTAAAACACCTAGCAGGAGTAGAGAGATGACATGACCTAACCTCAGCAATAGACAGTAATGCACCATTACCAACCAGAATTTTATTGATACCATAATAAAGGGATAAAGAGGTTAAAATACTTGGATTGTTTTTCATGTGATAAGACACACTGCTGTCCATGACCCAAAAGGAGTCAAGAGCAGGAGTACAGTATGTTTGTGGAGGGTAGAAGGAAGCATCAAAACTTAGATAATAGCCATAACAAGTGGAAAAAGAATTTTTAGCAAGATGAAATTGTGGAGATAAGGGAATATTACCACCCTGATGCATATTAAACTGAGGTGCATTGTATGGTTGTTCAAAAGAAGGCATGAACCATGGCCCCCCTATGTAGTGTTGTCCCGACATGTTATGGCTCCACCAGTTACAATTGTTGTGGTTACTTTGACCTCGTCCTCGGCCATTACCACGGCCACCGCGACCACGACCATTACCCTAATCGTTACTATGAAATTACCAAGACCTGACTACATGTAACCCTGAGCCGCCAAGGTAGCCAGCGGTCTGGTAGAAGCCGCCAATGGCTAAGGTTGTTGGTCGTTGCCGGTAGGTGCATTAGGGTCTTGAGTAATGTTACGACTTTCTGAAGAAGTGCCTGTAGCAACCAATACGATGGAACTATGGGGATTATCATTTACAAGACAGAATTCTTCTCCCATGAGAAGAGATTGCGCGTCAAGAAACGATGGGAAGGGGACACGGGTAGTAATGGAAGTACATATGGCATTGTAGTATTTATTATCAAAGACACCGTCAACAATAGGTAGGACTATATCAACATAAGAAATAGCATTAACAAAATGAAGAGTATCCACCAAGGACTTACTCTTAGTGAGACAAGCAAGCATGGTAAGATTCCCTTTCTTAATATTAGCTAATTCACATTTAAATTATAGTTGTCATGATTGAGCAAAATCAGTGAATAAACGAGAGATAGTTCCCCAAAGTGATGCAGCAGTCATGTTATCATCATCACCACAAACAGCATTAGCAATATCAGAAGAGATAGTACAGAGTATCCAAAAGATTAGAAGATTGTCTATTTGGGGCTAGTACCCATGCGTGGGGTCGGTTGTAGCTGGCCAAACGGAGGTCCCATCGAGATGTCCATCAACACCATATCCACGGCAAGCAAAGAGAAAGGAGCAACGCCATACCATATACGATGATGGGTTAGGTAGATCGAGAGTTGCCAAGATTTGACTTCGTATGTTAGAGACATTGAAAGGAATGGGCAAAGTCAAGGGTACACAGCCTGAGTGAGTGGATATCGGAGATGGAAGTGGGGCACCACCATGTTGTGGAGATGTGGTAGATGATGATTCAGCCATGAAAAATTGTATTTATTTAATTTCTTTTTTTTATTTGATTATGGAAGAGGGAGAGGGAGTGTCTTTGCATGTGGAGAGAGAGCGGCTAGGGTTTAGGGCAGCGACTGATTGCTAGGGTTAGGAGTGTGGCTAGGGCTTGCCTTGGAGGGAGAGACAGCTTTTGGAGCAATTAGTTGTGAGTCCCAACCAAATGCTAATCGCTCAGCCTCAAGACCCACCGGAAAATGGGTGAAGAGGACAAAACCGAGTAGAGCCACCTATTAATGGTCTGACAGGTTAGCTTCACCCCTAAGGAAACACAAGCAGCTTATTGGCATCGAGACAACACCTTCCAAACGACATGTACAATTGGCGAGAGGGTACGCCGCCTAGTCATTAACTCTGAGAGTTGTGAGAATGGCATCCCGACGAAGCAGTCTAAAAGCTAGGGTTGAAAACGGAGGAGCATCCGCAACCTTATAACTAATCATAGCTAGAGAGACGAGATCCGGTAATAGTATCTAATTGTTTTCTAGTTATTTCTCGATTGGGTCAAAGTACCTGATGGGGTATGGTGTGATGTCGTTGCCGTGGTTGAGTGCCACTTATTGCTTGGACGCCCATGGCAATTCGACAAAGGCGCAATACCTACAACTTCATGTTTGAAGGCGCAAGGATAGTCTTGTTGCCCAAAAAGGGTGAGGCTCTACGACCTGAGAAGATCGAGGATCAGAAGTCCCCGGTTAGCACCTTGCTCGTCAAGGAAGTTGGCGAAGACAAAAAGATAGATTTGCCAATTAAAGAGGAGATTGTTCAAGGTGTGAATTTTTAGGAGAGAGCTATAATGAACCAACCTATCTTGATCTATCTTCTCCACCTATCTTTGATGAGCCCATATATGATGAGAGGGAGTGTAGGATGAGGTGGAGTCTTTATCAAAGGAGGATTATCCAGAAGGGTTGGCTTATTTCTTACCGCCAACAAGGGGGATTCTCAAAGGAGGATTATCTAGAAGGATTGGCTTATTTCTTACAGCAAATAAGGGGGATTCTATACCGGCTGGATTGGGCTCCTAAAGCTGCCTTACCAAGGAGGCCACATTACCGAGTAAGTCTTCAGAGCATAAGGATGTTAAACGCCAAGTTTGGAAGTTGTTCACCAAGAGTTACACCCGAGAGAACCTAAAGGATAGATCAGCTATCTTGATGCCAACAAAGGACGGGACTTGGCAGGTATTCCTTGATGACATAACAATCAGTAACATCACGAGTCAAATTTCTCCAGAAGGTGAGTGGAAGACTAAGTTAGATATCTGAGGAGGGGTACTTGAGGGATACTTGAGGGATATAAGCATGGAAACCCCGCAAACATTATGATGGATGGGGATGTGCACTTTATCGATGTCTTTGGATGCCGTTGTGGAAGATAGCAAATAATCGAGACATTAGCGAGAGTGATGTAGCCCTTGACTTGGCGAGAATGATCAAGCATCATTGGCGAATTCGTGGGTGAGTTCTCTCTAACCTGGGGAGGATGATGCAGTCAACACCTTAGCAAGACAAACTGTAACCCATATCTTGGCAGAGTGGGTTAACAATCCACATCCGGACAAGCACGGTGGAATGGAGTTTGGAGAGAGTGAAGCAATCCTCGACTTGGTAAGAATGATCTGGAAGCATCCTTGGAAAATTCAAGGACGAATTTTCTCCTACCGGGAGAGAATGATGTAGTCCATATTTTGGCAGATTAGGTTACGACCCGCATCTTGGCAGAGTAGGTTAACAACCCACATCTGAGCAACTGTGGTAAGTTAGAGCTTGGCAAGATGGGGAACTGATGCGTAGGAGCACAGCTTGGCGAAAATGAACCACACGATCAGTGGGCAAATTCGAGGACGAATTTCTCCAACCCAGGGAAAATGATGCAGCCGCACTTTAGTTTTTGGCGGTTTATGGGTCAAATGGGTCTAGGTGCGTTCACATTGGCAAGATGGAAAGCTTGGCAATGGGAATAGGCGAGATGGTTAGCTTAGCAAGTTGGCGAGATACGTGCGGCAAGGAACGAGCTTTGAGAAGCTAACATTAATTAGGAGACTTAGATTAGATTAGTAGATTTTTATTTAATTTTGTTTATCTTTTTAATTTTTAGTCTTTATTTTAGGATGATCACACGGATTGCTAGATGAGCACACGGATAGCTAATATTCGCCGTTGATCTTTAGATAGAGATTTAATTTAAAATTCGTATTAGTTTGAGTCTAGTTAGGAAAAGATCCTTTATTTAAAAAGAGGACTAGTTAGGGTCTTAAGCATTCAATTTCATATATTTTCTCATTATTTTCTAGAGTTTTCTCCTACTCTTGGGTTATGAGAATTTGAGCTACTATTTACACCTTATTTTTATTATTTTTGTAATAAGAATTAAAGAAAGACTGCTAAATCTTCTCGTTCCCTAAATTTCCATATGCGTGCTGCATCATAAATACTCCTTTTATTCCAAATTTTTTTAAACTTTGATAATCATATTACTGAAAATAGAGGGGGGATACGAATTATTATCTTTTTAATTTCTTCTACATTTTAACAACAATTTGATTTGATCATATAATCAATATAGACATTATTCTAGCAGTTCCTCGGCGGTTTATGATGCGAGGAGCCATCCCACCAGACTACCCAGCACCAAGCCCCATAGAAGCCCTCCATGATGGCCTGGGTCGGCTTTGATCAAAGCACATGTCAAATACAATCAAGCCAAGTTAATGATGGATTCAGTCATGATGATGATAAAGTTTGATTATTTGAGTTACAAATGTGGTACAACACATAATTTTCTTATGTTTTTTTTCTTGTTGGAGTTTATATTGAGTGTGGCTCTCCTATTTTATGTTCTATTTGTTGAATTAAAATATAAAATTTATTTGTATTAAATGTTGAAAAATGAATAAATAGGAAAATTATCAATTAGATATCTATAATGTTTGGATTTATCATCTAGATGTTTTGACGATTCAATATATACTCTTAGGTACTCTAAGATTTATAATTATTATCACCTATGTATCCTTAGTGAGAATCGATTGAATTTTCACTAGAATTGCTTATGTAAGAAATGCACTCTCAATACATAAGTGTCATTCGTAGGCACCTAATAAAATTTTAGCGAAGCTTGGGTGAAATGCTAATGTGGCACACGCATATTAATGTTGAAATCAATCGGCACGTAACTTTTTAGGAAACTTTTATCATATTCTATTGCGTTCCTGGTTCTTAAAACTTTGATAACTTATTGAATATATAAAAACATAATTATGTCTAGACGATCAATTCCCTAATTAATACACTGTGTATATAAACTTTAAGAAATACAAGGACCCATATTATTATGTTGCAAAATATTGATAAATTAATTCTTCTTCATTGTCAAAAAACTAATTATCAGATATCTATGTCCCCCTCATATGAGTGAATTGTTGGAAATATTTCATAATATTCATTGAATAATGCATTATTAACATGAAATATATATATATATATATATATATATATATATATATATATATATATATATATATATATATATTAAGTTATATCAACCAAGAAATAGTACCAATATATCAATAGACTTAGAACTAGAAATTATAATATAGCTACGTCAAAATTTCTTTAGATCATGAATCGACAACTTAATACAAACAACAATTATATATACAGAAAATAAACTAAACAGAGAAAGGGTTTTATAAAACATATCTTGATGGGTTGAGGCACGTAAGAACGCTCTCCTTAGGAAGGAAATGCCCCTCCTGCACGAGTATTGCTATTAAGTTTAAACGCGCTCCTTTCCCAGAATTCAACAATCCGTTGGACCTCTATCAGTGCAGCAATGAAACATCCCCGAACTACAACTACCAAGCTCACTAATTTCACAAGAATAGAGGGGATTGAGAGAATATAATATTTTGATCTTATACGTATATATCTCAAAATAAGCTCACATTTATTTATATACAAATTTATATATGCTCACTTTACCCTTATAATAAAGATGGGTCAAAGCACATTATTGTGCATGCTAATTGCTACAGGCAAAATGTCAGGAAACGGCTAATGGTATAAAACTCTTTAAATGATTTAATCTTGAGTATTAAATATTTTATATAAAGTAAATAATATAAAAATAATAATTTTTAAATCACTAAAGTAAAATACATCTTTTTTCCAACAATCCCCCACATGATTTAAAAACTATAAAGCTTCGTGAGCTTTGTATTCTGTTAATACATGAAGGTACCTTTTGGGTTTGAACCAACACTTAGTGCAATAGAGCTTCAACCAGAAGAAACCATAGTAGCGTAAATGCTTTGAACTATGTCCCTTTTAGTCCAGTTTAGACCCACCACACACAGAGAATACTGGTATTCGAAAAGTTCTATCAGTGGGGCGCGTTACGATCATGCGCACAAAATCCCGTCTCATGAGTGTCATTAGGGAATAGCCCATTTCCCACAGTGGCGACCCCACCGCCACACTAACGTAGGTGAACCCTCCAAGGGTAATCTGTGATCAACATCCTACTAATAACATGCCTTTGGGTTCATTTAGAGTTTAAAAACTCTGCCTTAAACATCATAGTAAAGAGCACCTCACCTTAGGAATGGGACCTGGGAATACTCCGCTAAAAATAAAATAAATTGTGCTCTTTCACTACCCATCAGTTTCGTTTTTACCCGTTGAACCTCATTCATGGGATCGCCATAACTTTGAGGACGGGTTTCCACTATGGTGATTATTTTTATGGGGCTTTAGTCCCACTCCCCTCGATGATAAACAACTTATAGGCACATCTACCCTTTTGTAAGTGGATCCAAAATTTTTCTTTCCTTCTTCTTCTGATATTAGATGCTCATCATCGTTGCTTGTTGCCTCCAACTCAATCAACCTTGACTTTATAATGGAGCAAGTTTTTCATCTTTCCACTCAGTGGAATTCCATTGCATAGCATATCTAATAGTGAATATAATAATCTTAGTTCACCTGGATCAAAAATCAATTACAATGCTAAGCTTTTCTCAACACAATAAACACCAAGTATAAGTCATTCGTAACGCCTTTCAAATATTCAAACAATCCATTCACAGAACCTTGTGAAGAATGGCTTTATGCATAACTCTTAAAGAAATACCAATTTACATTTCTCAAGGCATTTTATTATTGTAATATAGAGTATTTATTTTGTGCAAAACACTAACATATGAAGTGTTTTACTTCCTCTTATTGCTTTCTATTTCGCCCATCAATGCATCTTTCAAAATTATCCGTGCATTTTGTGAGTAGATATTTTGAGCAAAATTCATAAAGATATGCAAATAAGTATTACTCAAAGTTGATCACGTCAATTCCCATCTATATAAAATCAAGTTGAGTTCACAACCTTAACTCGGTTATCAATCTATCGAGCAACTTTAAAATATATAACCACAATTTTTGGTTTGTATACTAGATAAACAATTGCCCAACATTTTGTTCAACGAACCGAAATTTGAGCAAAACTAGTTTTTTTCAACACAATACAATTGGTTTCAAGTATGATATCTTTAGAAAATACTATATATATTTTATTTTCATTAAACAGACTACCCCCACATTTTGATAGTCATGTCAAGATCTACATAAATAACAAACTTGCTATGTATATACTTACTAATTCCCAAACTTTTTTTATTTTGAATTTCTAGTATACAGATCCAACATTTCATATTAAACAATCTATCGAAATGGTGTTTTATTCGCTCATAAATTTTATTTTATTTATGGATATATGTGACACACAAGACAAATTAATAATTTTCGTACTTCCAAAATGCATTAAGAAATGCACCAGTCTAGATTACCTACATTAATACATATAATTATTTTGGATAAAGTATAAAAGATCATCTTTCCAATACTTGCCAAGTAATAGAGGTTGTCCCTTCTTGTGTTTTCCCCTTACGCTGTCCAAGCAGTTAATGTAATCCAAAGTCACCCTATTTTATGGGAATAAAACGAAAAATAGCTTAATAATGTAATCTAAATTTTAGTAACAAATTTAGAACTATAGAATAACACAACACTTGATTATTCGAATTTATCAAATAACTACTGGTCAAGTACATAATACATTTATTCAGATTGACCCACAACTAGTTGATATATACATTCCTCCCAACATGTCAAATATTTAGTCAATCACTTTTTTTTCATACATGATATACACATAATTTAGACCAGTGGGAGAACACCACCAACACATAATTTTTGAGCACAACTCTTCATAATGGATAACATAACACGTCATTGTTAGACAATATCAATGTATTGAGCTTGACTCATAAACAACACTAATAACTCCAAGTATATATTACTAACTCAATACATGTCTTACACAACAATAGAAGAACATTTCACTCAAACAACATAAACAAAATGTAGTGAATTTTATTTAAGAATATAATATAATTACCAAACTACTGTTTTATTTTTATATTCAAACTACATTTTTTAAGACAACCTCAACAGATAGCCAAATATAAGCATTTAGAATGTCATTTAAGAATTATTTTTTTTCCGTAAAATTTTCTATAAACGCATGTTTAAATAATAAACAACATGCCTCTTGGACCAACTCGTGAAGTAATTAACTTCTTTACAAAATTTCTCCAAATGTTTTTGAACTACGTGCTAGGTCATAATTTTTGATGTATCCATTAATCCAAAGAAGTCACATTGTAGCTATTTATATCGTGATTGACATTTTCACTTACTTTTGCTTTTACTCAGTTTGGTTGTCCAAGAACCATAACCCCCCATATTTGGCTTGCCAAAGCCAAATTTGTATCAATTAAAGCAAACATGGGAAAAATATACAAAAATGTGGCTAAGTAATACACATGTAAGCATTTGCTAAAGAAGTAAATATATCATCATAATACAATTATACTTCCTTTCTAAGACTGTTGGAAATATTTTATAATATTCATCGAATAATACATTATTAATATGAACTATATATATATATATATATATATATATATATATATATATATATATATATATATATATATATTAACTTATATCAACCAAGAAATAGTACCAATACATCAATAGTCATAGAACTAGAAAGTAAAATATAGCTACGTCAAAATTTCATCAATACCTGAATCAACAACTTAATACAAACAATAATTATATATACGGAAAATAAACTAAACAGAGAAAGGGTTTTATAAAACATATCTTGATTGGGTTGAGGCACGTAAGAACGCTCTCCTTAGAAAGGAAACGCCCATCCTGCACGAGTATTGCTACTAAGCTTAAACGCGCTCCTTTCTCGTGATTCAACAACCCGTCGGACCTCTATCACTGCAGCAATGAAAGATCCCTGAACTACAATTACCAAGCTCACTAATTTCACAAGAATAGAGGGGATTGAGAGAATAAAATATTTTGATCTTATATGCATATATCTCAAAATAAGCTCACATTTATTTATATACAAAAGTATATATGCTCACTTTTCCCTTACAGTAAAGATGGGTCAAAGACCATTATTGTGCATGTTAATTGCTGCAGGCAAAACGTCTGGAAACGGCTAATGGCATAAAACTCTTTAAATAATTTAAATAATGATTTAATCTTGAATATTAAATATTTTTATATAAATTAATTAATATAAAAATAATACTTTTTAAATCCCTAAAGTAAAGTACATCTTTTTTCCAACATGAATATATAGGATAGATTTTATGCTAACAGTAATAGATTGCATTGCACGTAATTAGATTATATTTATTATAGTGGTGAACGTTCTTGTTTTTGGTTGTCATTTGACATATTAGTTATAACTAACCAGATTTAGTTGTAATTAATAATTCCTAGTAGATATTTTAAGCCATTTGTCATATTAGCTATAAATAATCCATTTTGCTTCACTTAAATTAATTCATTTTACAACAGTGTCAGGTGATGGTGCTAGTATAGTGGTTTATCTCCCAACTTCAAAGGAAGACAACTTAAATTTTGAGCTCATCTTTGTAAAAAATCAGCAATGCTAAAACGAATAAATGGAAGAACACTTAAAAAATAATGTGACAATTGAAACGACAACAACAACAACATGCCCAGTGCCACAAGGGCTCCCGCTTGAGCGGGGTCTAGGGGGCTAGGATGTACGCAGCCTTACTCCATCAGAGTAAGACTTTGACGAAAGACTATTTCTAAGGACCCCCAACCTGATTGTTGAAAGGTTGTACTGGACCTGTATAAAGAGCATGAGAATGGGGAAGTATGGAGCATTAGGGAAGCATAAAGGAGCAAGCAAGGAAGCAAAGAAGCATGTAGGGCCTAGATGTCATGCGTGGCATGTATGATTACAGATAATTAGTCATATAAGCATATAAGCAAGTACTCATGCAAGCATGTTAGTATATGGCATGTACACACGGGCATAGCAGCAGAAGCAAAAGGAAAAAGCACAAGACAAAAGCCAACACATAAAGCGTCCATAAAGTATAGGGAGAGAGGGGAGAGGGGGGGAGAGGGGGAGAGAGATAGTAAAGGGATAGAGCGAGAAGTGGAGAGAGAGAGAGAGGGAGGGAAAGAATATACAAAGTACTAAGCGGACAACATACATCAGTACTACGGATGTACAAATGAGCATACAAGCAGCGCCGTGGTACTAGAACTAGTTTGCAGGAGCTCGAAGCTCCTGCTCTGCTCCATCGATTATCCCTAAAACTACTCTCCCCTAAGCTCTAGCTAGGGCCATCTCTTAAATTAGGTCTATGTAGGTGAGTTCCTGATTGATTGTCCTCTAATCATACTCACAATTTACACAAGGGAAAACCCGAAAGACTAGCCTAACACTTGCAAGGAAATAATCCTAAGCAAATAATTACATGACATAAAAGCAAAATTCACAACCCCCAAATCATGCACTGTTACAAGGCAAGTAAATCAAGCATTTACATGTATATCTTGCTCAAAGATGGAAATTAAATGTACAAAAATGCCAAAATAAAATATGAGAAGATTATATTTTCAACACTCCCCCTCAAGTTGGAGCATGTAAATTTACAATACCCAACTTGCGAAGAAATGAAGAAAATAAAGGCGAGCCAAGCGCTTTAGTCAAGATGTCGGGCACTCATTCTGAACAGCGCACAAATGAACTCGATATTTCTTTAGCTAATAATTTCTCCCGAATGAAATGATAATCAATCTCTATACGCTTCATGCATTCAAGAAAAACTGGGTTGTTTGCTATGTGAAGAGCAGCTTGGTTATCACGGAATAAAATAGTCGGTTGCTTCACACTGACTGCAAGACCAACCAACAAACGTATTAACCAAACCAGCTCGCTAGTAAAAGTGGCCATGGTACGATATTTTGCTTCCGCCGAGGACCGAGAAATGATAGATTGTTTCTTAGAATGCTAAGAAATAGGAGCTTCTCCAAGAAAAACGACCAACCCTGTAGTGGAATGTCTACTAATAGGACAACCTGCCCAGTCAACATCACAATAGGCACTAAGGTTAAAATCAGAGTCATGCAGAAGAAAAATTCCCTAACCTAATGTCCTCTTTATATACCGAAGGACACGAAAAGCTGCTTCCAAATGCAGTATCCATGGATTATGCATGAATTGACTAAGAATACACACTGCATAACGTATGTCAGGATGAGCAATCGTAAGCTAAAGGAGCTTCCCTACAAGCCATCTATATTCACTTAGATCATCAATTGGATCCCCTATCTCATTACTCAGGTGATGGTACTCAATAATTGGAGTAGAACCAAGTTTAGCTCCTAGAAGACCGGTTTCACTCAGAATATCAAGAGCATATTTTCATCGATTCAAGGCCAAACCAATAGACTGTGCCACTTCTAGTCTAAGAAAATATTTAATGGGACCTAGATTTTTAATGCCAAACTTGACATTTAATCTAGATTTTACCTCCTCAATGTGACTCAAGTTACTTCCTGTAATAATCACGTCATCAACATATACTAAAATTGCGGTAAACAATGCTCCCTTTCTAAAGGTGAACAATGAATAATCCGACTTAAATTGTACAGAACCCATACCAACAAGAAAATTTGTGAATTTTTTATTCCAATTACGAGAGGCCTGTTTAAGTCCATAAAGTAACTTACGAAGACAACAGACCTTACCCGCATGCTTTCTTTCAAAACCATGAGGCAATTTCATATAATCCTCTTCATCTAAATCACCATGGAGAAAAGCGTTATTTACATCTAACCGATGTATTGTCCAATTTCTAGCTGCTGTAACTACAAGAACACGACGAACTATCACTAGCTTAGCAACGGGAGCAAAGGTATCATGATAATCTATACCTTCCACTTAATTATAACCTTTGGCAACTAGTCTTGTCTTGTATCATTCTATAGTACCATCTGACTTGTACTTGATTTTGTATACCCATTTTGAGTCAATGACACGTTTTCGGGGCGGCACCTCTTCTAGAGTCCACGTTTTGCTTTGTTCCATTGTTGAAATTTCTTTTTCCATTGCTTTTCTCTAATGCTGTGACCCTACAGCTTGAGCAAAATTTCATGGCTCATCACTAGAAGTAATGGCTTGACGCAAATCCAAATGAGAGTTAGTAAATCATGCATTAGACACATAATTTGACAAAGGATATATAGTACCTGAGTCAACTAATGAAAGGGGTGTCACGAGGATGGGCTATAGAGGACTGAACATCAACCACATAATCTTGATATTTTGCAGGCATAGAACGAACTCGACTTGGTCTCCCAGACCCACCACGCACCTGTCCTTCCACTTCACTATTCTAACCAAACATTATTTAGTCAATATTTTGCGTCTTGCAAAAACTCTACATTCCGAGCTTGTAAACACCCCCATCCTTAACATAGCGTATTAAAACAAAAAGTCTCATTACTTTGCTCCTTCACTTTAAGGTACGGAAACATCCAAATCATAAACTTTATATCTCTTCTTCCCGTGAAAATAACGAACAAAAATACAACGATTGGCTCTGCTACCAAATTTATTTCTACCGTGATCTTTACTATGAACATAACACAAAGACCCGAAAACGCGTAAATGCTTGTATGAAGGAGTCTTACCAAGAAAAATTTCGTAAGGACTCTTATTTTCCAGTCGTGGCGTCAGAATGAGATTAATCAAATACGCAGCTGTTAACACACTCTCTCCTTAAAACTGGATAGGAAGACCAGCATGAAACCTAATTGCCCAAGCAACTTCAAGAAGATGACGGTGCTTTCTTTCAACAATCCTATTTTGTTGGGGCATGTCATTGCATGAATTTTGTACATGTATGCCTTTTCCTGCTTTGAGATCAAGCAACAGCCCAAAAAGAAACTATGCACCATTATCACTTCTAACTTGTTTAACACGCAAATTGTACTAAGTTTGTACCAATTCACAAAAATCCACAAGAATTCTATGAGACTGAGATTTGTCTCGCATCAAGTACACCCAAGTACACCTATTAAAGTCATTAACAATAGTGAGAAAAAACAATGTGCTTTTGTCATCGATAAAGTACAGTACGGACCCCAAATGTCACAATGTAGCAATTCAAAAATAGCAATAGTTCTACTGATAGAAATAGGAAAGGGAAATCGTGTCTTTTAGCCTGATTACATGAATCGTGAATAACATCAAAATTAGTACCAACATCCAAACTGGTAAAACTAGGAAGTTTAGTAAACGAGACATGCCCCAATCTATGATGCCACAAAATACCCTTATCAGTGTTGCTTCCAACATGAGCGGTCTTTGGAACAGTAGAGCTCTCCAGCACATATAGCCCATCTCGTTCTTTACCCACTCTAATCAGCCGCCTTGGTGGAGATTCTTGTATAACACAAAATTTTGGATAAAATGTCAATGCACAATTTATATCTCTAATTAATTTGCTTATGGACAATAAATTGCAATGAATTCACGAAATCTGTAACACATTTTCGAGGACGATGTCATTCGTGACCCACCCACGCCCGATATGTGAAACAGACAAACAAGTGCCAATTGGCAACCTAACTGGTTTGACTTTAGTATTAACTCGAACATCATGCAAAACAAACTCCAACGAAACCATATGATCTGTAACACTCATGTCAACAACCCAAAAATTATTTCCAAACAACCCTTGACTTGTCAGATTTACACAAGGAGCATTATTTTCCAGGTTGAGAAGAGCCAACAATTGTTAATATTGGGAAGCGGAAGGACCAGCAAGGGGACTCCCATTCTGTTGTCCAGTTGACGGACCTCCGGGTACCGGCAGTAGCAATGGCTGCCGGCACTACTCGTGTTGTGGCTGCTGCGCAGCAGCCACAATAGCCCTTTTGCTGCCGCTCATGTTACGTTGCTTCCACCCAACGGGATACCTGATCAATTCATAACAATGGTCTCTTAAGTGTCCTTGCTTCTTACACAAAGAACAACTTAAACGGTTATTGCATTTGGGTGGTGGTCCACTGGAAACTGATGAACCACCCCCTACATCAAAGCTACTCCCCTTAGCAACAAGGGCTGTAGCCTCTGGATTAACGACGCTACCCGATGCAACATTTTGTTTCTTTTCTTCCTAACAAAGCGTTGAATAAGCACTAGAAACAGAAGGGAGTGGTTTAGTATTCATCAATTGTGATCAGACCGTGGAAAAGGACAGGTCTAAACCCCTTAGAAAATCAAGAAACCTTTCCTAATCATGTATGGCCGCAGATGCTTGAGCGGAACCACATGTACATGGAGGTATGGCCACTAGGTTGTACAAACAAAGAGCCCTCAATTTGGTGAAGTAGTCAAAAATTGGCATGTTTTCTTGTTTTGAATGTGAAATTTTGCGTTTAATTTCATAAACACGGGGAACATTTCCTTGAGAAAACCGCTCATTTAAATCTTGCCAAATGTTGCGCGATGTTTCAAAATACACTATGCTAGCGTTAATTTCTTTAGAGATTGAATTAGTGAGCCATGATGAGACCATGGAATCACAAGCATTCAAGTTTTCAAAATTCGGCAAATCTTCGTCCGTTCTCTTAATAGTTCCATCAAGGAATCTTTCTTTTAGCCTTAAAAACTTTGAAAATTGATCGCCTCCAAGCTGGAAAGTTGGGGCCAGTTAAAAAGTCTTGAGCAAACACAAGCCCTGGATGATCTGAGGGGTGCAAGTAGTAAGGGGAATTCACATCAGGCACTCCCCTTGAAACAGCAACCGGCACAATAATTTGGTTAGTGTTTTCTTCTTCATTATGAAACAAACACAAAAATACACAAACAAAACAAGAATAACACGAGGGAAAGGCTTACAAAGGGGCGACCGAACAAGAAGCAACTCTGGATTCAAGTTTGCTCTGATACCATTTAAAAATCAACAATGCTAAAACAAACAAATGGAATAACACTTAAAAATAATATGAGAATTGGATTTGTATTATTCTCTAATCATACTCACAATTTATACAAGGGCAAACCCAAAAGACTATACCTAACACTTACAAGGAAAGAATCCAAGGCAAATAATTACATGACATAAAAGCAAAAATCAAAACCCCCAAATCATGCACGGTTACAAGGCAAGTAAATCAAGCATTTACATGTATATCTTGCTCAAAGATGGAAATTAAATGTACAAAAATGACAAAATAAAATATGAGAAGATTATATTAACAACACTCTTCCCCTTCTCCATGTCTTAATTTCCCATTTTAAAAATATTTTGTACTCTCCTTACCAATATAAACAGAAAAAGTTTTACTGTCGGGACACACTAATTGGCAACCACTTCCTTCCCTGCCTTTTTCTTCCATCTCTTCATCAATTCCTAGTTCTTTTTTTAAGCTTCGAGCTCAGATCATTAGTTTGCTTCTCCAGCATTTGCAAAGTTTTAAGATCTAATATGGCATAAGAGTAACTTATTTTTTTCTTCTTATTGGGTCCAACCCATATTTTATTGTTTAGTCTATTCTATTTTGTAAAGTCAAAATAGAAAACGAAAATAAAAGAGAGATATTAGTGAGATATGCTTGTTTGATATTTTGGGTAAGATTTAGAATATTAGATTAGATAGGATTTGATTTGCAGTGATTTTTGCTTGTTTTTAGCTTAATTGAATTTTAAATATGGGTAGGTTATTTTTTGTAAAAAGGGTTTAGAAAAGCTTGGTTAAGCAGAGAGAGCTGGGGATTTGGGGAGTATTGGGTTTTGGATTCAATTAGAGATTGTAATTCCAAAATTTAAAGAGAGGGTTTGATACTTGATTGGATCACGGTTTTTTCCTGTAGTGAGAGACGGTTTCCATGTAAAAAGTTTGTGCATTGTTTCATTGATTTTGTTTGATTTTTCACTTCCGCTTTTTCAATTTGTGAATTTCCCGAACTAGTGGTACCGAAGTGTGGTTCGATTTTCAAGCCCACAATTTGCAAGGATGTGAAAGACTAGGAGTTTTTCAAAGGTACAAAGTTCAAGATTAAATTGTTCTATTGTAAGAACAATTTTGCTTTGCGGCAAAGCATGGTGAAAGACCTCCTTGTTAAACAAGGACTACACAAAGTACTATTGGACAAGAGGCTCGAAAAAATGAGTGATGATGATTGGGAGGAGCTGCAAATGATAATGGTAAGTACAATTCGTTTTGCTCTTGCCCTAGATATTAAATATACCATGTAGATGAAAAATCATCCAAGTCTTTGTGGGAGAGGTTAGAAAACATTTATAGGTCAAAATCTCTCACAAACAAGTTGTATTTGAAGGGGGACTTATACCGATTGTAGGATGAAAGAGGGTAGCGATTTGAGGGATCATCTTAACACATTTAATAGATTAATCTCTCAATTGGTTAGCTTGGATAAAAAATTCAATGAGGAATTTGCTAGCTTCTCTCCTTAAATTTTATAAGGCGGTTATGACCTTGAAATTGGATGAAACTAAGGAAGACTTGTTAGAAAACAAAAAAATTGGTAAAATGAGATAAGCTTAGAAATGATGGAGTCACGTTGGTGGCGAGTTCGGATAGAGGGAGGAGTTACAGTCGTGGACATAGAGGTAGAGATTATTCAAGGTCAAATTTTACACTTAGAAGAAGCGATTATAGTGCCAAAAATGTTATTATTTTCATGAGATGGGTCATATTCAAGTTTTTAACAAGAAACTAAAACCGTACCTAGAAGAGTTTAAGAAGACCCGTGAGAAGGGGGAGACGAGCAAGGGGAGAAAGTCGAGACCTCCACCGATGTAGCCTTCGATAGTGGCGATGACCTTGTTGTATCCTAGTTAGTACCCATATATCCCGAACCATGCCTTCAAATAAAATTAGGGCCAAACCCTAAGTGTAGAATGAGCTTAGACAAAAATAAGATTATTACAATACGGAACCGCATCACTTAGTTTAAGACATAGACTCAAAACGCTATGTTTAAGAAATCTGCGTAAATAATGCAAGTTTGGTAAATAAGTAGAAATATAAGGATAATTCCATTCTGAAATTGGATTTTGGCCACGTTTGGTCATTGTTTGTATTGCTCCTGCCTATTCATACTATTTCTCTGACCATTCCTCTACTTGTTACCCATGCCATTCCCGTTTCCCGTTACACGCGTGACACACTTCCATCATCGCGGCTGTATCTTAAATGACCGTGAATACCAATGATGCAGTGAGGATTTAATGGCTTGGGTGGACCCACGCAAGCAGCAACACGAATTGAAGTGCTTGAGTATATAAAGGGTCCATTTTAGGGTTTCTCATATGGGGCTTCATTTATTCCCCTTTTCTCTTTCATTTTCCCTGATGAAACCCTAATCCCGTTTCTCCCTAAATGCACTCTGGTTCCTCTTTCTTTTTTTTCAATAATTTGCGCCAAAAACGAGATACAAGCAAGCCACTCACTAGGCGAGGCCAAAGTCCAACTGCAACAAAAAGGGGACTAGGAACAAAACAGTACAAAAACAATAGAGCAAAAACAAAACAGACACCTAAGCAAGACCAGGCAAACCACCAGTAACCAAGACAAAGCAACAAGACAAAACACACAGAAACAACTAGGACAAGGAACTCATCAGAAAAAGAAGCAGAAGATCAACGCACAGAGGAAGAGTAGGGCTGAAGCTGACCAAATGCCTCGAAACAACCCATCAGAATCATTTAGCAAGAATGTCTGCCACCATGGGTGGGTCGAACCCCTCAAAATTAAAACCCACCCATTTTCCTATCTCAATAACTCGCTCCGCTTCCAAAATCTTTTCATCATACTCATCTTCCATAATCTTCTCATCGGACTTGGCGCTATTGCCCCGATTCCTATTCTCCTTTTTTCTTTGTCTTTGACGGTTTTCCTGCACTACTCCTCGATGACTTGTCCTTTAGGATTTCCTAAAGTTCCCTCTTCTCCTTCTCCCTCATCTTTCGCTTTATTGCTCTCTTGCCCCTCTTTGTTGTCGTCAATTTTTCCTTCCTCCACCTATCTGTGTTATGATCTTACATAGCCGACCCCCTCGAACAATGATTCCTGGGCATATTATCCTTAATATGCAAGTGTCTGATCAATGCTGGGGGCTCAAAACTTGGAAGGAATACTGGATCAGCGGCTGCAGAATTTATGGTGATTCAAGCAAGAACTGGTTGTATCCTGTGTATATGAGGGTTTGATATTAGGTTTATGTCTTAGAAGTCGTTAAATAAGTCTATAATTTGTGTCTAGCATTGTAATTGGTTTGTATATTTTGTAATAATCATCGATATAGCAGAAGTCTCTCTAAAAATTGGGAGTCAAGGACTAGGGCCATTCTTTTTAGGTCTAAACCTCGTAAAAATTCTTGGTGTTCACTTGTTTCATTGTTCTAGTTTGAAATCTCGTGTCTGTGTTCATTCTTTATGCTTTTCACATAATAATTCCAACAAGTGGTATCAAAGCCATTGCTAGTATTAAAAATCCATGAAAGGGCTTCTACTAAACACGACACAGAAACATTCAACAGTAGAAATGACTTTGAGTTGTGGAAAGTCAAGTTCAAGTTGTTGCTGATGTCTCTTGGGGCTAGTTCAACACTCTTACCAGAGAAGGACAGCCAACAGGGCTAACAGATAAGGATATTGTAAATATTGAGAGAGTGGCACATGATAATCTCTTACTCTGTTTACAAGTCTATTCTTTCTAAAGTTTGTGGTGAAACTAGTTATGCTGCTGTGTGGACTAAGTTAGAAGAACTATATGCCTCTAAATTGTAGGCCAATAGAGTATTACACATGAAATGGTCTTATATTTTTAAAATGGATGAAAATAGCCACTCAAGTACAATTTTGATGATTTACATGGGTTTTAAATCATCTAACAAACTTAAAAGTATGAGTTCCTAATGAAGTATAGGCAATTATTCTATTAGGCTCATTACATAAGTACTTAAGAGCATTTAAAGACACCTTGAGGTCCCGACAAAAAATCATCACTTAGTGAAATTGAAGATGCCCTTAGGTCTAAAATTGTAAACTGAAAAGGGATGGTAAATACTTTACAAACAATAACAACAATGGGGAAGGGCTAACAGCTAGAGGTAGAACAAAAACTAGAGATGACCAAAATAATAAAAAGAGAGGAAAGAGTAAAAACAGATCTCAATATAGGGGTAGGAAAGATCTGTCATGTGTTAAGGGTTATGAATGTGGTCAGATGGTCATATTAAAGGTTACTGCCTTGATAAGAATAAGAACCAAGCTTCTGGTGATAACGCTGTGTTTATTAATTGTTACAAACATGGTGAAGGCATGCTGCATCTTCTAACATTACAACGCATGAATGGGTGTTGGACTCTGGATTTAGTTTTCACATGACATTTGATAGATCTTATTTTGCTTATTACAAGACTATTAATCGAGGAAGGTCATATTGGGAATAACTATAGTTGTAAGGTAGTGGGTATTGATATAGTTAGAGTCAAGATTACTGATGGTACTAAAATTGTCTTAAAAGGCGTTAGGCATGCCCTATAACTTAAAAGATACACGATATCCCTTGGAATATTTGTCCTTTGTGGGTTTGCCCTAAAGGCATGTAAGGGTGAGATGACAATCATGAGAGGAGCCCTAGTAGTCCATAAGGGGGTGGTCAAGAACGGGTTGAATGTCCTTAGAGGGGAGGTGGTTTGAGAACCGAAACACGGCCAAGAAAGACAATCTTAATACCACTAACCCATAGGAGCCTTGGACATATATTAGATGAGGCTGTTAGAATTGAATAAATAGGGTGTATTTGGGTCAGACACTATGTCTAAACTTGACTTATGTGATTTATGAGAAGCATCATAGGCTTTCATTTAGTACTGGTTCACATACAACTTACGGAATTGTTGATTACCTTTTTTTGATCTATGAGGCCCCTCTAGGGTGCACATAATGTGTGGAACATACTATTTCTTATCTGTCGTGAATGATTTCTCATGAAAAATATGGATTTTCTTGTTGAAAAACAAGAATGATGCATTTGAAACATTTGTCAAGTGGAAAACTTTAACTGAGAACCAAATAGAAAGAAAGATTAAAGTGTTAAGAATAGATAATGGCCTAGAGTTTATGAATAAAGAGTTTGATGCTCTATTAATGAACATGGAATAAAAAGACACAACACAGTTAGGAAAACCCCATAACAAAATGGCGTGGCTGAAAGGATAAATAGGAATTTGCTAGATCGTTTGAGACGTATGTTGTTTTGAACAAGTTTAAATAAACAATTTTAGTGTGAAACTATAAATACAATGACTTATTTGATAAATAGATCACCCAATTCTTCTTTAAAAATGAAAACTCCTAAGTAGGTGTGGTCTAGTAAACAACTATGATAATTTTCATGTTTTTAGCTATTTAGCCTTTGCCCACCAAAGGGAAAACTTGAACCTAGGGCCATTAAAGGCATTTTCTTAGGTTATCCTTCAGGGGTTAAAGGTTACAAATAAGGAGTCAAAGAATGCAATAGGACTCCTTTAATGAAGATGAAATGCCTTGCTTAAAGGAATAGTTAACTAGTAGCCCTACTGTTGTTATCACCTTTTATCCTGAACTATATGAATTTCAGATAAACCCACCTAACCCAACCTTCCTTAGGACTGAAATAGAGGATAACCCAATAAAAATGACCCAGATGAGATTGACCCATAATAAAACAGACTTGAAACGAACCAAAATAGACATGGCACGAGAGACCAAAACCAAACCAAGGCAGTACAAAACCTAGAATAATAACGGCTGCCAGGGATAGGGTCAGAAGGGAGATTAGGGCCCCATATTGGTTTGGATACACAGATTGTATAGCCTATGCCCTAAACACTATCCTAGAATATGTAGAGTCTATAGTCTTGACTTATAAAGAGGCCATTAGCAGCAAGTATTTAGCAGAATGGCTGAGTGCCATGGTTATAGAAGTAGAAAGTTTGAGGAAAAACAAAACTTGGATCCTTGTCCCTAGGCCTAAAAGTAAAAACTTGATAGATTCTAAATGGATCTTTAAGGTTAAAGAACCTGAAACTCCTAAAGGAAAGCCTAGGTTTAAGGCTTGATTAGTAGCCAAAAGTTTCACTCACAAAGAGGGTGTCAACTGCACTGAAATGTTTGCCCTTTTTATGAAACGTACTACCATTCGTCCTTTGATGTGTTTGACTACCAAGTGTGATATGTACCCTGAGCAAATGGATGTAACTACATCATTTTTGCATGGTGAGCTTGAGGAAGAGATCCTCATGGTTCAACCTGAGAAATTTTAGGAACCCAATTATGTTGACTACGTATGTTTGCTGAAAAAGACCATTTATGGATGGATATAGTCTCCTAGATAGTGGTGTAGGTGCTTTGTTTTGTTATGATTAATAATGGTTTTACTAGATTAGTTCATGACACATGCTTTTATTTCAAAGATGTGGATGATGACCATGCTATGTACCTACTGATCTATGTTGATGATATGCTCTTAACCAACAAGTCAAAACAACATATTTTAGACTTAAAAATGAGGTTAAATAACTCATTTGACATGAAGGACCTGAGAGAGGTTAAGTGGATTTCGGGAATGGACATTATGAGAAACAAAACTTTAAAAAATGTCCACTTATCACAAAACCACTATCTAATCAAAGTGTTAAAATGTTTTAATATGTATAACTCAAAAATAGTAAGATTGCCATGGCAACCCAGTATAAATTTTCAGCAACATAGTGCCCAGAAAGAGACCAAGAAAAATAGAAAATGGCTAATGTACTATATGCAAATGCAATAAGTTCATTGATGTATGTAATGACATGTATTAGACCAGATCTAGCTTACCCAATAAGTGTATTCTCTAGGTTTATGGCAAATCCTGGCAAAATATACTAGGTTGGGGTTAAGCGGCTACTTAGATATGCAAGTGGAACCTTAGATTTAGCTCTGACCTCTGGAAGGGACCAAAGTGACCTAAAACTGGTAGGATATGTAGACATTGACTTTGCTGGTGACTTAAATAGGAGGAGGTCTACCTCAGCCTATGTGTTTACCTTAACGAGTGGAGCCATTAGTTGGAGGTAAGAGCTTCAATCTTTGACAATACTTTCAACTACAGAGTCAAAGTTTCTGGCTTTAGTTGATGCCATTAAGGAGGGAACTTGGCTTAGAGGTTTACTATCTAAGATTAACTTGAACTTAGAACCACCTAAGATTTATTTAGATAGTCAATCTGCCCTTGCATTTTGTAGGAACCCAATTTACCATGATAGGACCAAACACTTAGCTATTAGGAGAAACATTATCATGGACTAGATAGAGGCAACCCATATAGAGTTGCTGAAAATTGATGCTGATGAGAACTCGGCAGACATGGGTACTAAATCAATTCCTTTGGAGAAGTTTGTAAAGTGTATCAAACTTGTCCAAATGGATTGGAATCCAGGACCATCTATTTCCGAAACTGCTTCTTATTATCTGAGAGAATCTAATGGTTAGTATATATGGTTACTAAGGTGGAAATTGTTATATCCTACATTAGTATATATGGTTACTAAGATGGAGATTGTTATATCCTAGTTGGTGCCCATATATCCTAGACCGTGCCTTTAAATGGAATTAGGGCTTAAAACTAAGCTTAAAATGAGCTCAAACCTAAATAGAATTTTTAAAATACCAAAATGTATCACTTAGTTTAAGACACAGACTCAAAGCGTCACGTTTAAGAAATCTATGCAAGTAATGGCCATTGGTAAATAAGTGGAAGTACAAGGTTAATTCCGTTCTGAAATGGAATTTTTGGCATGCCCAGTCATTGTCCAAATTGCCTCTGCCCATTTATACTATTTACCTGACCGTGCCCCAACCCGTTGCCCGTGTCATACCCATTTCCCATTATATGCATGACACGCGTACCTCATCCTCGGCTGCATCTTAAATGACTGTGAATTTTGAAGCGTAGGATATGTGTTTCTTTTGGCGTTTTGTGGCCATTGATGTGATGATATTTAGTGGCTTGGAACCACGCAGACAGCGACATAGATCGAAGTACATGGGTATACAAAGGGTCCATTTTATGATTTCTCATATGGTGCTTCATTCCCCCCCCCTCCCTCTTCTTCCATTTTGTTTTGCGAAACCCTAAATCCTATTTCTCCCTAAATGCTCTCTGGCTCTTGCATGTTGATGGTGATTCAAGCTCTAATCGGAGCATTCCTTAGAGGATTGAAGTAAGAACTAGTGGTATCTTGTGTATATTAGGGTTTGATGTGAGGTTTCTATCTTAAAAGCATTGATGAGTTTGTAATTTGAGTCATTATGTAACTGGTCTATAAATTTGTAATAATCATCAGTAAAGTGGAGATCTCTCTAAAAATAGGGAGCTGGGGACTAGGACATCTTCTTTGCATCTGAACCTCGTAACAATTCCATGTGTTCACTTGTTTCGTTGTTCAAGTTTGAGTGCTCGTGTCTGTATTTATTCTTTTTGCTTTTCGGGACATGTAAATTGTTTAACAAAACTATTTCACATAATAACGCCAACAAACCTTTTCTTAGTTCAAGATTGAAAGACGAGTGAAGATTCATGGATCCTTAATTCGGGTGCTCATATCACGTATGTATAAAAAGGGATATGTTTGTTTTTTTTGAGGAATGTGATGAGACTGTTATTTTGGCTAATGGTGAAGAGCAACATAGTAGGTATTGGGAACGTTCAAATTAAGATGCATGTTGGCAAGTTGAGGATGTTATCCAAAGTTATATATGTGCCATGACTCTGAAAGAATTTGATCTCATTACAAAGGCTTGTTGAGTTGGGTTGTGGCTACTCTACTCGAGGTGGGAGAAAAACGGCCATAAAGGGGCAATTGGTAGTGATGAAAGCGAGTGAGAATTCGAAAACTTTATATGTACTTGAAGAAAATGGTTATGTGAAAGAAAAGGGTCAAAGATCAAATTCCAGAAGGGTTCCATTTGCAGATGCTGGATGAGCATCGATTTTGCACTAATGTATTGCGAATTTTTTAATATGGGTTGGAGGGGGAGAATTGTTAGGTCTAGCCTATATTTTATTGTTTAGTCATATTTTATTTGGTTAAGTCAAAATAGATACAGAAACAAGGGGTTAGAAAAGCTTGGTTAAGTAGAGAGAGTTGGGCAACTTGGAGAGTATTAGGCTTTGAGTTCAATTAAATATTGTAATTCCAAAATGCAAATATAGATTTTGATGCTTGATTTAATCATGGTTTTTTCCTCTAGTGAGAGAGGGTTTCCACGTAAAAATTGTGTTGTTTCGTTAATTTTGATTGATTTTCACTTCTAGCTGTGTTCGATCTGTGAATTTTTCCAACACTTCTTCTGTCTTTTGAACATATCAAAATGTGATTCGTTTTGCTTGTCGTTCGCCTAAGGTTTCTATGCTCCAAAGTTCTTTCATTAAGAAATTTCTAGTAAAATTCTTGCTTCAAATGGCTCAATCAAGTGGTTCAGTTGCATAATAGCTCACTGATTCAAGTCAAGCGCGAAATGCTGTGGTTCCGATTGCTAAAGACTCTAATTTTGATATTATCCCAGTTGAAGTAGCAATCCATGCAACATTTTGGTGATGTACCTTCTATCAGGCACTGAGAAGATGAGAATCGCACCCAAAATTCGTTGGATGTCCATTCAACCTGATCTATTTATGATAGATTTGGATTAAAAAATGAATTTAAAATGGATTTGAATTTGGATGTTGATAAATAGTTTTGGGTGGGTTGGATTTGGATGACATCAGACCTAACCCAAACCCGACCTAAATCCAACCCAAAATTATGTTTGGCTTAGAATAAAATTTTTAAATTACTAAAATTTGAGCATGTAACATGCCAAACTATATTGTAATAATTTGTTTATCGTGCCAACATATTTGGAGTTTGTTCTAGTACTATAATATTTTTTTTGTAAAAGCCATAATATAACAAATCTATATATAAAGATCACTGGTTAAGAGGTTTTTAAACAATTACTTAATATTTGCATAATTATTGTATACATATTAAACGAAAAAGAGGGGAAAAAAGTGTATTGATGTCCAAATATTGCTTTTTAAGGTGTTATTATTACATTATTATTGTTATATATATCAATACCAGTTGTTAATGTCATAACTTGTTCTAGGATTCAAATGGTTACAAATTTGAGTCGAATATCCGTTCCACCCAATGAATTTAGATATGGACTGAGTTTTAATGTAATAAATAGATTTTCTGTAGATTTGGATTTAGTCGGATTTTTTCTGAGTTGGATCTGGATGTGGATAAACCCGACCCAAACCTGAGATTATAATAGTTGGAGTATGTCAATGACCATAGGCCTTAGCGCCAAGAATAAGCTAGATTTTGTGTCAGGCGAACTTCCTCATCCTAAGGAGTTGGGTTAAATGCGCTTGAAGTGGAAGTATCGTTACATCATTAATATTCTCATGGTTGATAAACGCCGCATCACATTGGAAATTTCTACTGGCATCATGACATTGGCGAAAGATATAGTCATACTTATCTACTTCTCATTTTTCAGCTTGAATGAAAATTTTATGCTTAGAGCATGAGAATTGATATCATGAAAGAGAACAAGATCTTCAATGAAACGAGAAAGCTGATATGAGAGAAGGTTCTCAATGTGTATTTACATAGACCTCATTTGGTATGCGGAAAGTAGATACGGAAAGTAGAAATTCATAAGACGTACGGATTTTGGCTCTTGTGTGGTTGGCAAGAAGTTGGCAAAATGATAGCAATTTCCAATTCCTTCAGAGCACATGAAGTAACTTACCTAATCTCACTAGGTAAGCTCCAATTAATTTGTTTAGAACTAGCCTCTTGAAGGAACTTCTATTTCCCATCCTGGCAACCAAACTTGTTTTACCTACTTCTTGAAAATATAACATATGAATCAAATTTCCAAAAAATACAACTTTCCGTAGGAATTCAATTTATGTGGCAACCAAACAAGATAATATAGTGAAGCCCCTATGTAAAAAGAAAATACTACAAGACTAATGAGAGGGATTAAACTAACAACAAGAAATTATCTGCTACCAACTACAAAATGTCCTCTGACTAATCTAACCACTAAATAATTACAAAAAGCATATGACTAATAAATAATCTCTAATATGCCCCCCAGTTGGAGTGTATATATTTAATACGCCCAACTTGTGAAGGACAAGGAGCAAAGTAGTGGCCGAAAGATCAACCTTCATTGTTCGGTGCACTGATGATAAACTAGATTTTAACGCATACATATGGTAGCCCGATTGTCACAAAACAAGAGGGTTGGACGACTATAAACAACGGGAAACATAGACAAAAATCCTGTTAACCAATGCAATGCTATGGTACTCAACCTCAGGCGAATGAGCAAGAAATCATCAGTTGCTTCTTGGATTTTTGTGAAATAAGAAATAATCCAAAAAATACAATGAAACCTCTCATGGATCAGCAAGAATCATGGCATCCAGCCAAATCAGCTGCTGCAAAGGCGATCAAATTCAACTTGAAGGAAGCGCGAAAGAATAAACCTTGTCTAAGAGAGGATTTATCGTAGTGTAAGACCCAATAAGAAGCATGAGAATGGGAAGGCAAGGCGTGGCCAAATATTGGCAAAGAGTATTAACCATGAGTGAGGGATACATAAAGGAGCCTGCATATTAATTTTCGATAATGAGTGGGATTAGGAAGCAGAGCACCCTCACCCTAATAAGAAGTAAGTTTTGTATTGGGATCTATAGAACAATTAATGAGATTAGTACAGAGGTGGCCAAAAATCTAGAGGATTTGAGGGGCATAATATCATTAGCAAAGGAGAATGTCAAAGAAGGAACAAGCGACCTTAAGCCCGAGGAAGTACTTAAGGTGTCCAATGTCGTTTAAATGAAAATGATCAATTGAAGGATTGATTGAGCTATTTAGAGGCATGAAGAGAATTACTAGGCATGATAATGTCATCGACATGGATGAAAAGGGTAGTCCCATAAGATGTGAATAAAGAGGCTATAGTCATATCTAGACAGAGTCAACAACTAATATGGCTTGTGCCATGGGACACTGTAAACAACTAATTTTTCTCCTTAACCACAGCTTGCTTGTCAAGGAATTGTCACAGATATTTTTTTTGACTGCCTGTTCACTCAGCCTAACACGCACTCAAGCACATAAAAATGCAGCGAAAATAAACATCAACAATCATAAACACAAGATATTGAACACAAGGGACAAATTTTATTATTGAGCACTCTTTGAATTACAATGGAAACCCTCACAAACGTGTACAACCCTTAACTTTTACATAAGAACTGAATGTATGCAACTCTGGGCAAAATAGCCCCTTTTATAGACAATCCAAATAGTTTCCCATAATCAAGTAGCAAGGTAACAGCCCTGGACAACTGGCAGTACCGTGGTTCTTCCTGATTTCCCAATTCCCTTAAGAGGCGCCTCTTCCAAGAATAGTTACCGGGTCAAATTCCAATCAATAACTACTCCTTGCTGCTTTTCCCGCCCAAAGGAGTAGTTATCATGTCAAGGTGTGCTCCTGTGCCAAGTAAACTCCCTCTCCAACTGTGCAACAATTACTTGGCCAAGTTGTGGGTCAAGGCTTTCTATCAAGCTCATGGTCAAGGGTTCATCAAGATTCCACGTCTCCTGCTCAATAACCGTCAAGTCATGTGATCTCGTGCCAAGCACCTTTCCGTATGTACAAGGCTTCCCAAGTGTTCTAGTGCCACGGAGCAAATGCCCAACGCCATGCCCAGACAAGGCGTGCCCATGCATCGCCATGGTTGCGCATGCTGTGCGCTCCATGTGCACTACTAGTGCCACACTCACACACTGCGCTAGCTACTTCGTGTGTACGATGCAAGCTCCTACATTTGCGCTGCGCGGCGCACCCTATGCGCAAGCTTACACACCTAATCCTGTTGCTTGCGCACCGCTGCTCCCTTGTGCCACGTGCCTTGGGGTCCAGTGCGCCTAGAGCCTAGGCCGTGGCGAGCAGCACCTAGGCCCTGCTCGTTGGTGCTGAGCGTCGCATGCATGGGCCTTAGACCCATCCATAGGTTAAGGCCTTAACCTAAGAATGTTCATGGGCTCAACCTAAGGTAACGTCAACGCTTTAGCACACTCAAGGTCCTTCTTGAGATGGTGCCACGTCACGTCTAGCCGAGGGTCCGTTATTTGCTAGCGTTGCACATCAAACATGCGATGGACTTAGCTTTACATGCTTTGTCCTTGCTTATACACATAATGCACCTGACTTGCGTCTCACGCTTCGGGCCAACGCTATGCAACAAGCGGAAGGCTCTTAGCCTATTGATGCCATGCTCAGGGTCATTTCCGTTTGGCCCGGTTCATCCATACAAAGGATGCGCACTGCTGGTATATTTGTACCTAATCGATGTCCATCACGTATCAGCACAGCGCGTGCGTTGCACCTAGTCAAGAGTCCATTCTTAACTAGTGGTATGCAACTAATGTGCGCACGCTTGAGCATCATCGTGCACTTGACCAGTGCCTCTTAACTAAGTCCATGCGCTACTATAATCACTACAAAAAAAGTGGCCAATAGCAACAAAGCAGTTTCTGTTGCTATTGGCTATTTATTTGTTACTATAGCTTTTAGCAACAGAATTTTGTCTATTGCTACGTTGTTGCTATTGCCGCTGTCACTAAAAGTTATAGCAATAGAAAATACGAGTTGTTGCTATTGCACCCCAATAGCAACAAACTGGTCATTGTTGCTAGATTTGTTACTATTTCCTTTTGCAACAACATGACAACTGTTGCTATTGGTTATAGCAACAAAGTGCCTTCTGTTGTTATTGGTTACAGCAACAAAGTGCCTTCTGTTGCTATTGGTTACAGCAGCAACAAAGTTACACCAACGTCATTATAGTTCTTTCACTATTGCTATTAATAATAGCATTGTACCTTTGTTTCTAAATTTTGTATTTTTCAACCAATTAGAACACATAATTGAAAATAACAAAACCTAAAGCCCTACATCATCATCATACCAACAGACAAATTTGTCATGCATTACATACAACTAGAATCATCCATAAATCTAAACAAAAAAAACACATAGTTAAGCAAAACAGAACATTCAATACAATTCTTCCCATCATTTGCAGGTTTAGCAAAAACACATAATAAACTTCATTCCCCATCTTCTATTGCATCATCCTCGTCTTCTACGACATCATCCCCATCTTGTTCCTCATAATAAACTTCATCATCACGAGATGAACTAGCTTCCTGTAAAACAAAGATAAACAAACCAAAACTTTTGTAAGGGTGGAGATCACTTGCCTTTAGAGTAGGTAGCCGCATGTCAAAAGTGAATAGAGTGTTTTAAGTTAAAAAATAGTCATGTTGCAACCGCTAACAAAGCAAACTTTAAAAGAGAGCAATGCAAATCCAAATCAATTAAAGAAACGATATCCAACCAAGCCTAAAGAAAAGGTTAAATTAATTAAGTAGTCTACAAATTCATCACAAACAACCCAATCTTCTTAGTTATCTAATTTAGATACCAAATATACATAATATAAAATCACAAGCTTATAGAACTATAATTATTTGAACAGTATTTCTCAAGACCTGGAGCTACATCATCATCAGTTATAGTAGCAACCACTTCCCTATTCACCAATTTCAGGGGAATGAAGCGTAGTGTACCACCCGGTGGTGACGAACCAGCTACAGCGACCCAAGAACACCTTGGGTCACCCGAATCATTCATGGGACTGAAAAAAAACAAGGAAAAACAAAATCAAGAAGTGTAACAACTTGTAACAACCATCAAGAATCTCTAACAACTTGCAACAAACAAAACAAGGATGATGAGGACGGTGATGGGGACCACCTCAACCATACGGCCACCAACAGCACCAGCACACCACCCGCACCAGAAGACACCATGCGCAACACCAGCACAGCCACACACAGCCACCTCACACCACCACCGCCGGTGCAAAAAACCACACAAAGACCAGCAGCAAACAATAAATAATAGGGGCAATAAAACTCAATCTAACAGATCAAGAGCCGATCAAGAATCAATCAAGCAAGGCCCAAAAAAACCAATCCCTGTTTTCCAGAAAAACAAGGGCAGAGAATTCGCAGCGCAGCGAGCCAAACATGATCCAAGAACCACTCAATCATCCATGGAAACAACAAGGAAGCAGTGAAAGATAGGGGACATACCAAGATTTGCTCCACAATATAAGAAAACCAATACTATTGGTCAATCAATTGTAACAGAAAATTTTCTAGTTTGTTACTATTGGTCACTTTTTTTGTAGTGATTGATAGAAAAACCAATACTTTGTTACCATCAAGCAAAAGAGCTGCATCATGATTAGGTCCCAAGTACACACGGAAAATAAAAAACTCTCCCTTGCGCCCAGTGAGTACTCTTTTTTTTTTTGGCCAATGTACAAGCGCTAATTCTCATTAATTTCGACCAATGAATACTCTTTTTCCAGGGAACTTGAAAAAAAAATTCAAGCAACTAACAATTTAGAAAGAATGAAAATGATTGGTCAAGTTACATCGCCGCGAAATAAGGTGAATCAATAAATCACTTGCTCCTTGACTACAAGTGAGAACACTACCAAAATTGAAACTCTATGATAAAAAGTCCTAGCTTATGGTAATTTGTCTAGATATAGGGTTAAAGAAAAATTTGCATGTCCCCATTGTAACATAGATACATGTTCTCATTACTTGAAAAGGAGTAGGAAATTATGTTATCAGGAACATCGACGCTTTCTTAGCGATGATCATAAATATCTGCGCAATAGGAAATCATTTAATGGAACCAGTGACAGGAGGCATGCTCCGAATTTAAGATCATGGTCAAAGTTGTTGGAACAGATGGTAGGGTTAAATGTGACTCTAGGCAAGGGTCGTATATCTCAACAAAAGAACAAGAGAAGGGCAAATGAAGTTGGACCCTGGAAGAAGAAGAGCATATTCTTCCAGCTCCCATATTGGAAACATCTTCTAATATGTCATAATTTGGATGTTATGCATATTGAGAAAAATATCTCTGAAAGTTTGATCGGGACTCTTTTTGATATTGAAGGAAAAACAAAAGATACATTGCAATCACGCCTTGACCTTCAGGATATGAATATTCGGAAGCATCTTCACCCAAAAGCAGAAAGAGAAAGGATAGTTTTACCTCCATCATGCTTTACATTAAGCGGTGAAGAGAAGAAGGAACTTATGAATGTGTTGACTAGGATTAAGGTCCCTGATGAATATGCATCCAACATTGCACGATGTGTTCACATGAAGGAACGTAAGATATATGGATTGAAAAGCCATGATCATCATATTTTGATGCAACAATTGTTGCCATTAGCAGTTCGAAAAAGGAAAAATAAGGAGGTGAGTTGGATAATAATTGAGCTATGCAATTGTTTAAGAGAGTTATGCTCAAAAGTGGCGACACAACATGAGTTTGAGTGCTTAGAAGAACGCATGAAGATAGTTCTTTGCGATCTTGAACAAATATTACCCCCTTCCTTCTTTGATATAATGGTGCACCTAGCCATTCATTTGGCATATGAGGCAAAGGTTGCTAGCATGGTACATTTTCGCTGGATGTATCCAATAGAGAGGTATGTCTGTTTGATTTTGTAGCGTTTAATATAATCAACGCTTACTTTTCTAATAATGTATTGTTAATTACTTAGTATATGTTGTTCTAGGTTCCTACATAGGCTTAAAGATTATGTGGGTAATAGAAGTCGTCCCGAAGGATCTATTGCCGAAGGATACCTTGCAGAAGAGTGTTTAAGTTTTTGCTCAAGGTACTTACAAAGTGTTGAGACAAGAGAGACTCGTTCTAAGAGAAATAAAGACTTAGATGATGGTGAAGTGCGTAAAGGATTATCAATATTCTCCCTCAAAAGTCGTTACACATCAAAGAAGAATGTAGTTGCTTCCGACGAATTGAGAGAAGAAGCACATAGGTTTGTTTTGTTCAATTGTGATGAAATCCACATCTACATCGAGTAAGTCATTTCCATGACTCATAATATTTGAATCCTCTTATCATATTAATTCAATCATCCGTTTTGATTATGTTATGTTAGTTTTTTTACAGAGAGCATAAACAACTGCTTTCAATTGAAAATCCGCAGATGAGTCAATTAGATATCGAAGAAATTCACAAAAAAGACTTTTGTACTTGGTTTGAATCTAATGTAAGTTCTAAGACGGTATAATATTGGGCACCAAAATTATCAAGTGACTCCAACGTTTTAAATACATGTATTAGTCTAATTTATATTTAATTTTTTAGGTAAAGCTTCATCTGCCTGCGGAGACTGTTGTAGTAGAAGACCTACAGTGGTTGAGTAAATGGCCTAGCATGCAGATAAAGACAATGACACGAATCACTTGCAATGATTTTAGATTTCGTGTCAAAAGTATAGACACCAAAGCCGTAACTCAAAATTCCGGTGTTGTTGTCACTGCTAGTACACATACAAGTGGTTTGGTGACATGTTATGGTGTGCTAACAGAAATATTGGAATTAAACTATCATCAAGGAAGGAAGGTCATTCTTTTTAGATGTGATTGGGTTGATCCTAATAAGGGTGTCAAGAAAGATCGAATTGGATTTACTCTTGTCAACCTAAAAGCATTGTGGAAAACAGATGAACCTTTTGTGCTAGCTTCCCATTCATTGCAAGTGTTCTACACTCCTGATGATGAGAGAAAAGAATGGCATGTTGTCACTAAGACAAAACCAAGAGACTTATTTGACATGGGAGAGGAAAACATACCTGAAATAGATTGTATTCCGTCTACAGCAATGATGGCTATTAATGTTGATGATATTGACATTGTTAGAGAAGATATTGAAGGGGCAATGGTTGACATACCTATAAATGACGCTAATTTACTTGACGAAAATAATGAGGAGTACTTGTACTATAGTGATAGTGAAGAAGATGATACCCTATATGATTATGATTGACACTAAAGTTTGAGGAGATATGTTATCAATATCTTTATATGCTTATGACAAACTTTTTGTATTTGAATGATTAAACGATTTCAACGTTTTCCGTTTTCTTCATTCTCTAATTTCCTTATTGTTTGTTTAAATGTTGTGATATTTGGTTTAGTTGTGTCATTGAGCTTTGGAATGGTGAATTCTATCGTTGCATGTATACTATTATGTTGCATCATTTTCTAACTCTAAATTGTGAAGGACGCCATGGCACCCACTGAGAGTAACAAGGGTAAGAGAAAGATGGTAACGGCATCTGATTTAAAGGTATGACTCATATCTTAAAATTATTTTTCTATTTTGTTGTTGTAACATTATATTTTGAAACTAAGATGATATCTTTATGCAGCGTATTCAAACTTCAACAATCTTCTCTACAAATGAGGCGTAGTCCTAGGTTGGTTTCTTCCACTTTACCTAGGAATCAAAGAGATTTTGAGCCTCCTATTAAGAATCTACCACAACATGAAAATGCTGTAGAGACGACCCAGAATATACCAAAAAACCTGCTACCACAACATCCAAGTGGATCGGAACCTGTTACCCAAGCTCGACATGCCCTCCTTCAAACTTCTACTCTTAGAAGAAGCCCTAGGAAATTTCAACAAGTGCAAGAAGATATTAGGCGAGATTCAGAAGTCCAAGTGACTCCAAATGGTGAGCTTATCCATTCTATTTGTTGGCTGTATTCATCTTGGTCAATTTATAATTTAATCATGCTTTCTAACTATATTATAATATTTTTTATCTTTAAGCTTTTGAATGCGGTGGTACCGTTTGTCCTCAAGGAGAGGGACATGTTGGGAGTTCCCATGGAACAGGTTAAACAATCTTATTTGTGTAGTTTCTTGTTTAATATACATATTATTTTACAATTCATTTATGTTCTCTACTTATTAGCCTTTTTCTCATTTGAAAAGGATTTTGACTTTTATGATGATTTTATCATTTATATAGGTTCTGAAAGTCATGTTCGCACTTCATCCCGAGAGGAAACACAAGTGACTAATGATGGTCAAGATACAGGTTATGTTACACAATTGTATGGGAAATGAGTAATTAATATACACAACTAAAGTAAATGTATAAAGTCTCTAACATGTTAATGATTTTATCATTTATGCTTTTTAAGCTTGATGGGTTAATGATCTTTTACTTGGGTTTAAAAATATACTAAAAAATCTACATTGAATTTGTAGGATCACAAACAAGTGAAAAGAGGAGGGGAAGAAACAAAGTCCACACCCCTCAGGAGCCCATTTTTGTTGATGTTAACGAATATGGCCAGCCCTGCTCAGATACACAAGGGAAAATGTCTTTTTTAATAGGATTTTACACACATGATCCTAGAACATTGCCGATCGATGTTAAGGAATGGAAGAGTATGCCAGAATGGAGGATTACCCATGCATGGGATATAGTGAAGGTAATGCATTTTCTATTTATCATGTAAATTTGAAGGACTTAGCAACATCGGTTTGAATATTATAATAACTGTGGAACGAAAAGATATGCCAATAAAATGTACATGTTGATTGTTCCTTGTTTGTATATAGGAATCATACTACTTCCCATAAGGGAAAGAGCCGTATGAATGGGTGAAATCAAAGCTAGATCAATCATGGAGAAGTAACAAATGTCGTTGGAGAAACAACCTCGTTGAAGGAAAGACGAAGGACCAAGCTATAAAGAATAGGCCTACTCTTACACCTGTTCAATAATGGAAGAATTTTGTTGAATTTTGCTTTTCTGAAGAAGGACGGGTATATTAATATGTTTCCATAAGTATAGTATCGCAGTACATTCTATTATATATTATTCACTTGTCATGTTTTTGGGTTTAGAAACGCCGCGAGAGAGGCATCGAAAACCAAAAAAGATCAAAACTAAGGCATTATTGTGGCACAAAGACTCTTGCTAGACGACGCAATGAGAAGGTTGATTTAGTCTTTTAGTTTGCTTTGAACCATGGGGTTTGATTTTGAGGAATTTTTATTGAAAAGTGTATGTTCCATATGTGTATAGATGATAACTGATGGGAAAGAACCAGATGAGCTCACAATATTTCAACAAACCCATATGCCAAAGTCTTCATTCAAACATGATGCAGGAACTGTCGCTGCTATGATATGGTTTACCTATAGTTATTTTGTATTTCAATTTTTTTCCATGACACTTCTAAAAATTATGGTTATCATTTCTTAATATGATATCAGGCGGAGATTGATAGAAGATTGGAAGAGCTGCCACAGGATCTTGATGAGACAGCAAGAATAGAGGAACGAAAAAAAATATATGTAGCAGTTACGGGAGAGGACAAGAATGGATACGCGAAAACCTATGGGTTAGGCGTAAAAGTCCCTCGATCTGGCGTGAAACGCTCTCTCCTAGCTCAAGAGCAGGAGAAAAACAGGAAGTTGGAGGCCGAGCTTAAAGACGTAAAAGAAAGCTTGAAATCTGTATCTGAGAGGGTAGATTTTTTAATGGCAAATATGACGAAAAGGGAAAGAAAGGTTAGTTTGCTTTTGCATTGCTTTAAAATTCCACATAATACAAAATTGTGATTATCAGGGCAATGATATGACTTACAAATAATGAGAGTTCTTGTGATTAGGAAGTAAAGGGCTTAGAAAATTTATGAGCTTTTGTGAAAATCACTGTGTGATGATTTTATATATTTGTCTCTATATTGATGTGTCATATATTTCCCATAGCTATGTTTGAAGCAAGATGAATATATTGCTACATGTTGCTTGAAGTGATGATAAACATGTTTTTATGGAATGATTGCTGCTGTGAGTTGCTGTCCATATTGCTTTTATGCATATTATGGCTATTAGCTATTGTAAGTTGCTGTCAATAATAATTTTACTTCAGGTTTTGGACTGTATGTTGCTGAAATTATTGCAATTTGCTGTGTTTTGTTGAATTCCAACATGTGGTTAGGAAAAAAAATGATATGTTTAATTCATATGTGGACTTGTTGTTGTCTTTGGAGGCTATTATGTCCTTAGGATCACTGTTTCATGCCTTCTTTTTTTATTTTTTGGAAAAGGGTAAGGTATAGGTCTAATATGAGAAACTTTATTGACCATAAGATTGGTATTTAGCTTGTGTCTAAATACCTTATTTGGGTTGTGGTCATAAGTTGTATGCTCATGATGGGTTGTTACGGATGTTGTTTATGGTAGAGTCTTTTGATGCAATGTATGAGTTGATTTGGCCACTATGAATGCTAAATGAATTGCATGTTTAGCTTGAATTTTATGTTTATATTTGTTTTACAGGAAGCTAGTTCGTCTTGTGACAATGAAGTTTATTATGAGGAACAAGACGGGGATGATGGCTTTGAAGATGAGGATATATGATGCAGTGGAAGATGAGCCATATGAATGATTGTTCATCGTACATTTGCCAAGAAACTTATTTTGAACTGCTTTCTACCGACTCTCCCATTTGTTGGACATTATGTATTTTGGCTAAACTTGCAAATGATGGGAAGAATTATTTTTGACTATTTTGGGCGTGTATTTTTTTTTTTTAATTTATGGATGACTGTCCCTGGATGTAATGCATGACAAAGTTGTTGGTATGATAATGATGTGTAAAGTCCTTATCGACTTATAATCATTGTCACGTTCAATTATGTGTTTTATTTGGTTGAAAATATGAAATTTAGCTAGTTAGGACATGCAAGTATATGTTTGTAATAAAAGCAATGGCAACATAATGGATTGTTGCTATAAGTAAAAGGAACAAAAGTATGATGTTATTATTAATAACAATAGTGACAGAACCATGAGGGCGTTGCTAAAAATAATAACAAAACAAACCCAATTGCAACAGAAAGCGCTTTGTTGTTATAGGTAATAGCGACAGAAAGCGCTTTGTTGTTATAGGTAATAGCAACAAATTCTTATGTTGTTACAAAAGGCAATAGAAACAAAACTAGCAACAAACAGGTGTTTGTTGCTATTGGGGCACAGTTGCAACAACACTCATTTGCTGTTACTATAACCTTTAGTGACAGCTGCAACAGAAACAGCGTAGCAACAGACAAAATTCTGTTGCTAAAAGTTATAGTAACAAAAGAACAGCCAATAGCAACAGAATTTATCCTGTTACTATTGGTCACTTTTTTTGTAGTGTAGGTTTAAGTCATTTCACTCACAGCTCAGCGTACCTACCAAAATAAATATTTTGGATATGGGACATATGAAAATGACTATAGTGCACTTGTTAGATGTGCTCTCAGCATGAAGCAATAGGGTGATATCTCCTCGGATTTTTCAAGGACAACATAGAGAACAAAGTTGAGAGCTTAGAAACCCTTGTGTTCTCTAAAACATTTATTAAAAGACCCACAAACAGAGAGGAAAACAGTAACAATTATTCCAACGGGAATGGAAGTTGATAGAATAGGACTTACAGTTCAAGCAAGCTATTGATCCCTCCAAGTGATGCAAGTATTGTACTACTAAACCAGTTGTCTGCCAAATCCCTTCAAAGAAAAACAGCAATATCATTAGTTATGTACAATACGTAAGTGCCTTGTTAAAATCCAAGTCGATCCACAGTAATATTATATATATTGTTGGTATTTAAGTACCCATAATCAAGAATGTACTTCATGCCATGAGTCCATCTTTTTCAGAATGTGCAAGCTAATGCCCTATATGCAAAAGGCAGTTACTTAAAGATGATGATATCATAACAAAAGAGATGTTAAGTGCTTACAACTTCCGTGGGTAATTCAATGCACCAAGACCAGGAGGTATGCGACCATATAACTGTTGCTTCCAAGAACTCTGTCAAAAGCATGGAGGACTAGTTAATCAACAAGCATTCTCCAATAATTTAATTAGGAAGATCATGATCAAATCTGATTACCTACACGGTATTTAGTGTTATCAACTTAGCAATGGCAGGAGATAAGGATCCCGTAAGACTCATATTCATGAGGTTACTGGTAACAAGAGGAAAATGTCAGAGCCCTCTGTGGTATATATAGTCAAGCTAATTACAACAAACGACGTTCTCATTACTGGACTTACATAGCAATTATGCGAATCCGATTTCCAGTGGAGCAAGTAATCCCAGTCCATGGGTACCCAGCTGGCTGACATGGGTCACCCTCCCAATCAGCTGGAGGGTTTTTGAGGCTAATCTTAACATTTTCCAAAGCAACAACTACAGAATGAAAATGGATTTATTGCTAAGACAAGATATCTTTATCAAGCATTAACTCTATCTGCTTGCTACTATCTTTTGTAGAGGAATATGCAGTATGCCATTAAAGCTAAGGAAAAGGAAAGAAAGGGAGTAGCATAGAACCGTTTACTGATCAGTGGACATCACTTTTTTCCTAAAAAGCGGGCTGATAAATGAATGTTGACTTAATTTACTCACTCAATGAGAAATGCCACGCCAGGAGTTCAATGAGATAAACTATAGGCATATCCTTAGCATGGATAAAAGTAAAACATGTTGTTGTATGTTGTATGTAGAGAAAGAAAAAGGGCCCAAGCTATTAGCTTGCAAATTTTTATGACATATAATTTTAGGAGAATCGACGAAGACCTCAATGGAACAATCAATACCGCTCTCTTTTCTCTCTCTCTCTTCCGCCTTTCTTGATTCATGAATTTCTGCGGTGGCAAGCAATCAGAAAATTAATGAATTTCTGTCTCAATTTCTGTTGCAGTTAGTTTATACATTTTTATTTACCATACTAAAACTTTAAAAAAAATTTAAAAAAAAAAAAAAACAAGACTAAGAAGAGGAGATGACTAAACCTAGCCCAAAAACCACAAAATTTCAAAAAACTCTAAATCAAGACAAAAGCGGGAAATCGAAACCCTAAGCTACGTTCTCTAGTATGGGAAGTATAAATTTACCAATAATAAGAAAGAACAAGAGAGGAGAGAGAAAGAAGGCAAACCCTAAGTATAAATCGAAACTCTAACTATGTCGACTGTCTCAGAGTGGGGCCGGTAGCAGCGCGGTGGTCGGCGAAGAAGCTGTTGTGCTAGAAGCTGTCTTTAAGATTTATAATACTTTCAAACAGTCTAAACCTAGCATAATCGCTCAATTCACGGCAACTAAACTACATTACGGAGGGAAAATGAAACACAAAATTGACACCTTCGCAACAAAGCCAATGTCACAACGTAAACCCTTTTCTCTTTACCAAACCTGCACTTGAGACACAAAAAACGAATTAAAGGCAAAAGATGAACGGGGAAGAGAGTGCAAAGAGTCGAGACTAAGAGAGCGAGGGTGAGACTGAGAGAGTGACAGGGCGAGTGAAGAGAGCTAAGAGGCGAACACTGAGAGAGAGAGAGACAAGCGAGAGAGAGAGAGAGAACATTTAGGGTAAAGTAAATGTTAGCAATTTTTTTTTCCGTTTTTATTAAATAGAGAGTAAATAGTGTGGGTCAAATTTTGGCGGGCATTTTTTACCCAAAATTTTATGAATTTGACATAAGATTTTTAATTCTTGTTAATATTAAAGTTTATTAAAATAATATTACCAACAAACCAAAGTGTACTGTTGGTAATGCTATATACAATACTAACAGATTAGTTTTTTTGTTACAAAAGGGGTCAGCCCTACATGGCTTGTGTATGAGAATTTGCATTTGCAACAAAATAAAATTATTGTTGCTATTGGTAAATCAATTGTAGCATAATTTTTTTCTAGTTTGTTACTATTGCTCACTTTTTTTGTAGAGAATGCTCGGGTCAAGGTCCATCATGTCCCATGTCGCAGCCAAATCTAGGCTCTGACAGCCAATCATACACTAGAGGTTTGCACACTACGTGACAATGTCTGCGCAATGGTTAAAGCATGATGCGCCTAACGCTAGGCATCATCCTGCACGCAGCATCCCACTGTCAAGGGTTTTACACTTATCTATCATAGTGACCCTAAAATACTTTGCCATCTTGCAATGGTCAGTCTCAATGCGTGAAAATATAAACCCTCTGCTGCTCTTCCTTTGCAATGAAACGTATGTAATCTTACCCAACAAACAAAAGCTCCTTGTTCATTTTATTGGGTTTGTCGTCCTATTACCAAATATTGCACTTCTTGTATTTTACCTAGTTTTTAGTTTAACTTGATTTTCATTGGTTGCCTTGCAGCTAACTTGCACTTATGATGTTATCCAAGACACTACTAGCTTAAGCAGCATTGTCAGTTGCTAGGTGGATAGCCTATACATTATTTCCAGCGATCATGATATATGTGGCTTTGTTTGTACAAGCTATCCGTTTTAAACTGCGACCTTGTCGCTAATTATGGAAAAAAAATCCTAAAAGTCCTTCGCATTTTACTTATGCATAACTCAATCCAGTGCCACACGTGCGCTTCCTCGTAATATCTTTCATACAATGGGTAAAATAAACTTTGTATTTTCATCTTGGATAACTCTTTGAGAGTATTTCAAGCATACCAAGGTGAAGCGAAAGGGTTGAACTCACCAAGATGAAACTTCCTAAGGAGACTCTTTGTAGGATTGCTTACCTTTGTTGGAAAATTTAGAAGGCTTGGAATTTGTTCGTTTTCAATAGAAGATAGTGTGACCCTAGGGAGCATCATTAGATGCTTCCATGATGCTTCACGCCCCCAACCCCCAAAAAAAAAAAGAGTTTTCAACCTAGATGCCCATAGCATCTCACTGGTCCCCCCACACCTCATGGCTCCATCAAGATCAACTCGGACATGGCTTGGATTTTATTGGACATGAAGTCCACTATTGCGGTTGTCACCATAAACTTAGGTGGATCGATTGGTTGGTGGTTGGTGTGGCTCTATCCTTGCTTTCTCAACCTTGATGGCAGATGCCTTGGGTTTAAGAGCTGCTTGTTCCCTCTCCTGCGCTTATGTTTGCCCCAAGGTGATCTTCGAGTCCAATTCTGAGAGCCTGATTGATTCCCTTCATGGGACTACTGCCTTAGGAAATGAAGGGCATCATGGATGATGTTAAGTCCACGGTCTCTCCCCTCGAGTCATTTTCTTTTATTTGGGCCCCTAAAAGTTATAATAGGGTGGCTCACTTGACTACTAAAACTACATTGTTCATCTTCTTGTAATCATGCTTGGTGGAGAATTGGTCCTTCGAACAGAATTGTATAATTTGATGCTCATGAAATTTAATTTCGGCCTTCGGGCATTTTACTGTTCCAAAAAAAAAAAAAAAAAAACCATTTTCTGAATTTTCATATCTTCTAGATGTTGACTAAATATTTTACATTCCAAGAAAATGTTTGAGAAAATAAAGTAGAAAAGCTAAGGAAAATTTTCTCCCTCGTTTCCAACAAGTCCACAAGGTATTGGATTCCATATGGTTATTAGACTACTCCCCCTAAGTATATATCAACAGGGTCTTAAAGATGGTAAAATATATATAGCTTTACACATATAAAGTACTACCTCGTAGAAAGGTTGTTTCTAAAGAATCTCCAGTCCTAAGGAAAGAAGGAACAATATTCTTAACATCTACGTCAAACAAGCAATAACCTCAAGTACAAAGTTTTGAATTTGAAGCTCATTGCCTCACCGTCAAATGGTTGCGACTAGGGGTGTAATTAAGCCGAGCCGAGCCGAGCCGAGCCGAGCCGAGCCGAGTATCTTAATACTCAATTCGAACTCGATTAACTACTCGAGTACTCGAACTCATACTCGAACTTGATTTGAGTAGTTAATTTTGCTTGAACTCAAACTCGAATTCGACTAACTATTCGAGTACTCATCTCGACTCGAGTACTTGTTTATTGTGCATATGAAGGTTCAACAAATTAGTTCCATTATAATATTATGTCATACACTCAAACATTAATTATATTTAATTTGAATGCTCAATTATTAACCACACTATATTTTAACATATACAACCGTAAATCATCGATATATAATAGCAAATATGCATCAAAACCTAAGTTTCAAAAAATAAAAGCAAATCAAATACACGTTTTTTCACTCCACAATAAATGTAACATGTTATCTATTATAAGGAACTCAATTTTCTTTCTTTCATTCTACTATTAATGTCACAAGCCATCCTTTTCAAAATACAATAATACACAAGAACTTCATACGAGTCGAGTATCGAATCGAATACCAATACGACTATCAAGTTGAATATTTAATCAAGTATCCAATCGAGAATTTAGTCAAATACAGAGTTGAGTATTTAGTCGAGTATCGAGTCGAGTAGTTAATCGAGTATCAAGTCGAGTATTTAATCGAGTATCGAGTCGAGTAGTTCACTGCTCTCCTCGTACTCGTTTATTAATCAAGTATCTTTTGATATCGAACTCAAACTCGGTTAATTCGAGTTCGAGTCAAGTTTTATTTGAGCTACTCACGAGCTACTTACAAGCGGCTCAAATCGTTTACAGCCCTAGTTGCGACTCTTATCTGGACAATGTAATATCTCCTTACCTTTGTTTAAAAGAGCCAAAAAACCAAGTTCAAAAACCATCAACCCAGTCAAGCATACACTTCATTACATAAAAGAAACGGCAAAGTCACAAGAAAACCCATCTCCAATTACTACTACAAGCACCCACCAACACACAATCCACATACACTCCACTCCTACTCAAATCTAAATCATCCCCTTTAGACAATGAAAACCACAAGAAAACCACTCTCACTTGCTCAAACAGACCCACAACATTCACATGTTCAACAAAAATTAATAAAAATAGAAACTTTTTCATCACGCCATCTCCTCCTCTTCTTCCTCTTCGTACTCCTCGTCGTCAGCAGTTGCATCCTGATACTGCTGGTACTCTGCAACGAGATCGTTCATGTTACTCTCAGCTTCTGTGAACTCCATCTCGTCCATTCCTTCACCTGTGTACCAGTGCAAGAAAGCCTTCCTCCTGAACATAGCGGTGAACTGCTCACTGACACGTCTGAACATTTCTTGAATCGAGGTCGAGTTTCCTATAAAAGTCGACGCCATTTTCAACCCCTTTGGAGGGATGTCACAGACACTAGACTTGACATTGTTGGGGATCCACTCAACGAAGTATGAAGAGTTCTTGTTCTGGACATTGATCATCTGTTCGTCGACCTCTTTGGTGCTCATTTTGCCACGGAACATGGCGGAAGCAGTGAGGTAACGGCCATGTCGAGGGTCAGCAGCGCACATCATGTTCTTAGCATCCCACATCTGCTGGGTGAGCTCGGGGACTGTCAGGGCTCGGTACTGCTGAGAGCCTCTAGATGTCAAGGGGGCGAACCCGACCATGAAGAAGTGGAGACGAGGGAAGGGAATTAGGTTCACGGCGAGCTTCCTGAGGTCGGAGTTTAATTGACCAGGGAACCTGAGGCAGCAGGTTACACCGCTCATTGTAGCTGAGATGAGATGGTTAAGATCTCCAACTGCAAGGAAGGAAAAGACGAGCAACCCCATATATAAAATATAGATAATCATTTAAAGCAAGAACTTTTAAGAACATATGACAGAGAATGCAGGCGGAAACATGCCAAGCCTATATACTTCCCTGGCACACGATTGACTGTATCGTAGCAATACTTTCATATTGGTCCACCTAATGCATATATAACATATTGTATCTATTGAAACCTAATCGTAAATGCATTTGAATTACATGTTAAAACTATTGAAGGAATATAAAAATATAATATGACAATTTATTCAAAATTTTGGAAACATAAAGATATAAAACTTGTATTGTTTAAAAACTCAACAGTCACCACACCTCATAATACTACGTCCGGGATGCAATCTAGAACATCATTGATCCCATTGTTAGCATGATACGAAGCAGCACAAGAAGTATCCCTATATAATATACATGTATATAAAGATAAGTAACTACATTATATAACTATATTCATTTTGAATAAATACAGATCATTTAAGCCTGCTTAGACGTCAGATCATTATAATTCAGATGTACAAGATGACTCTGCTTGAGCAACCAAATGAAGCTATCATAGACAAGGTTACATATAATAAAGTCCAGAATGAGGAAATTATACTCACAAGTCGGCGTAGCAAGCTTGAGAGTACGAAAGCATATGTCATAGAGAGCCTCATTATCGAGAACCATGCATTCATCAGCATTTTCAACAAGCTGGTGAACAGAGAGGGTTGCATTATAAGGCTCAACAACTGTGTCAGACACCTTAGGAGAAGGAAAGACAGAAAATGTCAACATCATCCGGTCTGGGTACTCCTCCCTGATCTTCGAAATAAGAAGAGTGCCCATTCCAGAGCCCGTACCTCCACCAAGAGAGTGGCAAACTTGGAATCCTGTTCAGAAACAATTGAAACATTAAAAGACAGGTGTTATTAGAAAAGCAGCACCAGATAAGAGCAGCCTAAATACAACCAAACAAGAAATAGTGAAACATCCATTTAATGAGAAAAGAACTTCTGTCATCAACAAATGCTAGATAGAAGTACATAACTAATTAGCTACTACTACTACGACAGGAGTCCAAAAGGTATTTGCCGGGGAAAACAAAATCGATAATGACAGCTGAAAAACAAACGTGTCAACAACAAAAGCAAACAAAGGATCATAGGCCATGAAAGCTCTAGAACCCAAAACATCATTCTATAGAACTATGGACTGGAATCATCTTGAATTACCCACAATGGGGTGATAAGATCCAAGCATACATCCACCCCTCCACACCACCCCCCCCCCCCCCCCCCCCCCCCCCCCCGAGACCCTGCTTAGGCGGGAGCACTTGGGGCACTGGGTATGTTGCTATGTTGGGGTGATAAGATCCAAGAGAACAGATCTTATGGCAACAAAAGAAAATCAAGTGTGCAAGAACAGGTAGCTGAGATATCATTGAACTTAAGAATACAAAGGCATCAAGTTAGCTAAAACAGGATTAGATGCAATTGAACAGTATGCTATCCAAGAGGCCGAAGATACAAAAGAAAAGCAGATAATTCCCTAAGAAAAAATGAGAAATAGGAAGTGCAATGAATGCCTCAGTCAAGTAATCACTCCCAAAAACCAGACCGTGCTATGCAGACCAATGTAGTAAGAACACAGATGAGGCTCAATCATAAAGTATACAAGCAAATTGAGAGCTGAATACATTAATATCATGGAATAATCTCACCTATATGACAGATATCCATTATACCTGACCTGAATCATCATTTAACCCATGATAATTCCAAAAAGCATTTTAAAACTTCAAATCTCATCTGTACACTGAGGCTAAAAGCCACATTATTGTAAAAAAATAATGAATCGTGATAGTATTATCTTAACAAGACATCTTCTGCAGGACAACATTCAGCTTTCATTAAAATGTTCATCTATTAGTGCAGAAAAACTATGGCAGCATACAACAGGAAGAGATGTCATCAAAACCATACCCAGAATATAGCGAGAACAAAAGGGCATCAAAAATGGCAAACACAAATCAGACCAAAAATGCCATCCTATAGAGCTACGGAGAGGAACCATCTTGAAATACCCGCAATGGGTTGATTATATTTAAGACCACATATCTTACAGTAAGAAAAGAAAATCAGGTGTGCAAGAACAAGGAGCTGAGATATCATTGAACTTGTGAATAGAAAGGTTTCAAGTTAGCTACATTTGGATTAGATGCGATGAAACAGTATGCTATCAAACTCATTTGCAGGCTTTCCCTACGATAAAATGAGAAAGAAGAAACGCAATGAATGCAGCGCAACAAAAATGTAGGGAAAACACAGATCAAGCTCAATCATAATAGTATATACGGAAATTGAGAGCTGAATGAATTTATTTCATGAGATAATTTCATCTGACACATATTCCCTTTAGACCCCAACAGAATTATCATACAAACCATGAGAATTCCACAAAAACATTTTCAAACCTCAAATTTCATCTGCACAATGATTTAAAAGCCACATCATTGTAAAAGAACAATGAATCGTGATGGTATTATCTTAACATTACATCACGTGCACGACAACATTCAATTTTCACTAAATGTTCATCGATTACAACAATTAATCGTTGCAGAAAAAAGTATGACTGTACACAACAGGAATAGATCTCATCAAACCCGTACCCAGAATATAGCACTATCAACATTCAACTTAGAGCATTGGGAAAGGCAATCGGAAAAAATGCTATATCTATCAGCAGAAACAATAAGGAAAATCGCAGATCTCAGGCCCTTTTATTTTAGGTAATATTATTGTTATAGCAGAATTTGTAATGTTAGAGCAACTTTGTAAACAATTACTCAAACAACACCCACATGAAAGGGGAAAAGAAAGTAAGATCACATAAAACCCAAATCATAATCCCAAGGAAAACTTCCATCCCGTGAACCCCACATAACAATATCAACAAAATGAAAGATTCCACCCAAACATCCAAAAATCAGAAGAAAATAAACTTAAACAGCAATCAACAACAGTAACCCGCAAAGCAAAATCACCAAACAGAAACAAAAACAATAACAAAACGAGCCTAAAAAACCAGAAAACAAAACAAACGAGAGCACATAACAAAAATGTTAACAATAGAACACATAAAACCCACATCATAATCCCTTAAAAACTTTCATCCCATGAATCCCACATACCAAAGCAACAATCTCACAAACCCCACAAACCTAAATCATATCTAAACATCAGATTCCACCCAGACACCCACAGATCCGCAAAACCAAACCCAAACCCATTTCAAATGACAAACACACGAACAAGAACAACACCAAAACAAGCCCAAAACCAGACGAGAACAAAGAAACGAGAGAAACCCAAATTACCCTGCAAGCAATCACAGTTCTCAGCCTCCTTCCTAACAACATCAAGAACAGAATCAATCAACTCAGCCCCTTCCGTATAATGCCCTTTAGCCCAGTTATTCCCAGCCCCAGATTGACCAAACACAAAGTTATCAGGCCGAAAGATCTGCCCAAATGGCCCAGATCTGACGGAGTCCATGGTGCCCGGCTCAAGATCCATGAGCACCGCGCGCGGCACGTACCTGCCACCGCTGGCCTCGTTGTAGTAGACATTGATGCGCTCAAGCTGGAGATCGGAGTCGCCGCTGTACTTGCCGGTGGGGTCAATGCCGTGCTCGTCACAGATGACTTCCCAGAACTTGGCACCGATTTGGTTCCCGCATTGACCGCCTTGAATGTGGAGGATTTCTCTCATTTCTGAAAGGGAGAGTAAATGGGGATTGTGGGGGGTGGATGGTAGAGTTTGGATTTGGGATTTGGGTTGTGGAGGGAGAGAGACTTGAAGAGGGGAAGAGAGAGAAAGCAGAGGAGAAGGAGGAGGACTTTTTTGCAAATTGGCTACTTTTAAAAAATATTTAAAAATTTAGCCCTATTTTAAAAATATTTAAAAAAATGGCCAATTTTACTGTAACTATATTAGATGCACGACATATGGAGCGTCGTGTAGCAGTGTTGCACGACGTTCCGTACATCGTGCAACCGATCTGTGCCGTTGCACGCCGTTCCGTATGACGTGGAATAGTAATTTTTTTTTTTTACTTTAACCTCTTTAAAATTAAAAAAGTTTAAAAATTTTCTTTTAAATTTAAATTGTTTTAATTTTTAAAAAAAAATATCCCAGGGGGCGCACTTATCGGTTAGTTTATTTGCTTAGATTCAATCAGATACTATTGACCTTTAACTATTAGCTTATTATGTGCCTTGTACTATTTGATGTGCCCGTGCTTATGCTTTCAGGATGCCTGCTCCCATGACGACACGATATTCAGGTTGGGGGTCCTCGAAAATAGCCTCTCTTTCACCCGAAAAGGGGAAGGCTGCGTACAATAGTTAATGTATATTAATTTTGAAAATATATTTTATAAACATGTATCTAATAAAATAGTTCAAATAATAATGTACAAATACGTAAACTCGTGATTTTTTGTTGGAAACATCAACATCTCTCCATTTAAATGTGTCCCTCATTTATATCCTCCTTGTTAATAGTATTATAATACTGTAGTTTATGTATGAAGTAGTTTAAATAATAATATACATATTATCATCTCCTCATTTAAACGTGTCCCTCATTTATATCTTTCTTATTAATCGCTCAAATAATAATATACATATACCTTTTAATTTAAAATGTATACGTATTTAGTAATTTAAATTATAAAATTAAGAATTAAAATAATTTAACAACAATAACAGTCCATGTGCCAAAGGCTCCCCCGAAAGCCTTCCCCCTTATTAAAATAATTATAAAATATATTTTCAAAATTCATATATATTAACTATTGTACGCAGCCTTTCCCCTTTCGGGTGGAAGAGAGGCTGTTTCCAAGGACCTCCAACCTAAATATAGTGTCGTAATGGGAGCAAGCATCCTGAAAGCATAAGTACGGGCACATCAAATAGTACAAGGCACATAATAAGCAAATAGTACAAGGTCAATAGTATATGATTGAACTTCAGCAAATAAACCAATCGATAAGTGCGCCCCCTGTGATATTTTTATTTTAAAAATTAAAATAATTTAAATTAAAAAGAAATTTTTTTAATTTTTTAATTTTAAAGAGGTTAAAGTAAAAAAAAAAAAATTATTGTTGCACGCCATACGGAAAGCCGTGCAACGGCGGAGATTGGTTCCACGACGTTCCGTACATCGTGCACCAATATAGCTACAGTAAAATGGGTTATTTTTCTAAATATTTTTGAAACAGACTAAATTTTTAAATTTTTTTTAAAAGTAGGCCAATTTATAAAAAAATTCGGAGGAGAGGGTGGGGGGTTGTCTGGGGTTATGTTGGAGTGAGTTGGACACTATGTCTAATTTTAGAATGCTCGGCTAATATATTTCTTTATTTTTTTATTTAAATTTTTTGTTTTCCCCCTGAGCACTAAATTTTGAATATATTTAATTATTAAATATACGGTTATTTTAGGATTTATTTTGTATCTAATATTTATAAAAATAATAAAAAGATATATATTCTTTTTAAATTAATAAAAAGGCTGCTAAATTTTTATCGTATTAATAAAAAGGCCTCTCTGACGTAATGATATCAATTTTTGTAGATAGAACTAAGGTGGCAACTATTTTTTATTAATGATGTAGTTGAACGATAAAAATAGCTTTCAATAACTATATTTTTAAACAAATTAAATGAAAACATATAATACATATGTAATACAAATCTCAACGTTTGTACCTATAAAGCAAGAATAGGGATACTTCTATCAATTTACTGTAATATTAATAAAAAAGGAGTTGTCGAGTCAGTTGAAATCATCGTGTTGGAGGAGGGCATTTTTATTAATATTACAAAAAATTCGGAACATTTTTATTGATTAAAAAAGGTTATAGTACTTTTTATTATTTAAAAAAATGTTGAGGTATTAAAATGAGAATAACCCTTATTTTTTACTTTCTATACTTTTAATTTTAGGTAAATTACATTTTAGTACAATGTGGTTTGGTGTACGTACTAATTTTTAGTTCACAAAAAAATAAATTTTTAGTTCAAGTGTTACAAGTATTTCATAAAACATTTTTTTTACGGGTGTCCAAAAGGCACTTCATTATGCATAATACCTGCAAACATGTCTACTTTATCATAATAATAATGTTATTATCACACTTTTTTAATATATATTGAATACCCTTTAATCAAAATATATTATATTAATTGTGAGGTACAATACCCAATAATAATGGGGTAATTTATCAAGAAAAATAATTAATTAATTCACATTATGGGCACCTATTGAAGAATCGTTGATAAAATAGTTTAAATAAGAGTATAACAAGAAGTAAAACTTGTTGTTAGTAATTCCACCATCTCCTCGCTAATCCCCTCATCCTAAGCACGAAAAACAATGTAGTGGCACTTCTAATGAACTACGGTTTGGACTCTCTTATTAAATGCATGTAACTGTTGAACTAAAAAATATTTCATAAATTTTGTGAATTAAAAAATTAATATGTCAAATTTTATGGTACTAATTTGTAACGTACCCTTAATTTTAATCAACTTGGGATTTTAATTTTATTAACTTAGTTCTTATATGATTATGTTATATTAACTTACTTCTAAGTAAAATAATAAATTGATAATATAATTTTTAACACTTGGATCAGTGTTAGATCAATACAAGCAATCTAATATAAACTATTGAATGACCCAATTTAAACACATTGGTTACTTCGTATTAAGAGTTTTGTCACCTGATTAATGCTAATTTTACTATATAACCAAATTGACACAATATATATTATACACAAACTAAATTGATACATTAAAAGTATTGTACAAGATCTTTGACCCAAAAAAATAAAAGTATTACACAAGATCCACAAATTGGATAAAGTGAAGAAATTTATGATCTGAATAATATTTAAAATATATTATATAAGATTATAATTCATTCAAAATAATTTTAAATATTTTATTAACTAATGTATTTACGTTTTATTACATTATTTAATAAAGAAATTCAGCTTAAAAAATTTGGTATATCAAATTAATAATTGCAATGTTGCTCTTTCTAGAATGCTCCATCAATCTCTCTCCTCCATCTGGTCTTTTTATAATAATATTAGATCTAATTCGAAAAATTATTAGTTCATCACAAGCTTCGAAATTGAAAAGTCTCCTGTGAAAAATCAAAAATTTTAGTGCTGTTTAGTAAAAAGGCCTTTCCAATTTTATTTTCATGTCTTTTTATAATCTCCAATTTCCCTTTTCTATTTTTAATGTGAAAACATATTTACAATAAAAAATCGTCAATAAAAAGCAACATTCTCAATGCCCCAAGGGCTCCCGCCTAAGCAGGGTCCGGGGGGGTAGATGTATGCAGCCTCCCCCCTTCGGGATGCTTCCCTAAAAGGAGGCTGTTTCTGAAAACCTCCAACTTGAGAGGTACAATATGAGGATTTCCCAGGAGGTCACTTATCTTGGTACTATTCTCGCCCAAGCAAGCTTAACTTCAGAGTTTGAATGGAATTCGATGCTTGCGTGTTTGTACTCTTTTAGGTATAAGTACTATCCAAAAGATTGATGGAAAATTCTAAAATGAAGAACATTGCAATTATTAATTAACTAGGTTTTTCCCATACGATACACAGGTGGCGTTTGCTTTGTAATCGATTTTTCAATTTCGGATTGACAAAGCTAATGAATCAGTTTTGTTATATGTAGTTTAAATTAATGTTTGACATACGTAAATGACACTTCTCTAAATTACAAAAGTGTGGGACTAAGAATGATGTAGTGTTTGGCTCCATGGTTCCCTATAGGAAATTTGGTTGAGTTGCCTAACGATTGTACCTGTTTTGCTGACTTGGTGGTCATTCTTGTCTGTTGTTGATGCTTCTTGGGGTATTAGTGGACTTGATGTTGGTTGACTTAGGTTTGGTGCTTGGTACGTGTGGTGTTTAATTTGGATTCTGCACATATCCTATTGATGTCTTTTTGAAATGTTTTATCCACATTGGTGCGTTTTCTGACTTCTTTCCAAGTATACATGAGTGTCGATCTATTGTCAACATACAAGGTCTTTGTGTTGTGTGTCGACACATAGCTTTGACACACGAGGTAGTTTTGAAAGTTAATCGTACGATTTTTTTCCTGTTTTTTGGCGGTTCATAGGGATGTGTTTTGGAACATCTTTCTTCACTCATTAACATAGATATTCCCCTCTCTTGCTTCTTTGAATATTACATGATTTGATACATAGAAATAGTTTGCAAGAACACTTGTGTTAAATTGTAAAGAAGTGTTGTGAAAAGTTTTAAAACATCATTCTCATTCATCTCTTCTATCTCTTCCCTTACACATCTTCACTTCATCATTTTGATGTTGTATCCCCGAGACTATTTCTTATGCTGAAATAAGTCTTAAAGAAAGTGATCACATGGCTTCAACGCCTGAGATCTTTTGGTTACCCTTTTTGTGAGATTTGCAAGAGTTTGCACCAACAATCTTAAGTCTTAATTTTTGATTCGTGATCCAATTTGATATGGCTTCATCATTAAGAGAAATGACAGCCAATTTCGTGAAGTTGGACCATTTTGATGGTGATAAAGGAAGATGTACTTCCTAATCACTACCCTGAATGTTGTGTATGTCCTGAATACAACATTCCCTGCACCCTCTACTAAGGAGGAGGAGACGCAGGCTGTGCAACGAGCACGGTAGAAATGGGAGAATGATGACTACATCTGTAGAGGGCACATATTGAACGGCATGACCAATGCCCTCTTTGATATCTACTATACCATGCCTATCGGAAAGGAATTATGGGACACTCTAGAGGCACGCTACATGGCAGAGGACGCCACAAGTAAGAGATTTTAGTTAGTCAATTTAATAATTACAAGATGGTTGATGATCATCCGGTCATGGAACAATTCCATGAAATTGAAAGAATCTTGAATAATTTTAAACAATATAATATGAATATGGACAATACCATAGTTGTGTCTTCTTTGATTGACGAACTTCCACCAATGTGGAGAGACCTTAAGAAAAGTTTCAAACACAAGAATAAAGACAAGTCAATCAAAGAATTGGCTAATCACTTGCGTATTGAGGAAGGTTATAGGTTATAGGATGACAACAAAGACTGTCCCGATGACATTGGAAAGATCAATGTTACAAAAGAAGGCCAATCAAGTCATGGACCTAAGAGAACCGAACACTACCAAAAGAAATGGAATGACAAAAGGCCAAAACCAATCTGTTGGGAGTGTCAGAAGCCCGATCACCTAAGGAGGGATTGTTTTCACCTAAAGAACAAAAAAGGCAAGGGGCTTGATCATCGCGCCAAAAATTTGAACGTTAGATTCATGGCGATGATATCGGAGATCAACCTAATCAAGAGTGATGACTCTTGGTGGGTTGACTTAGGGGCCACAAAGCATGTTTGTAAAGAGGAAGGGTTCTTCAAAGATTTTGAATCCATAAACAACAGAACTGTGTTGTTTATGGGCAATGGAGCGAGTGTACCGGTTAAGGGTAAGGGAAAAGTTGACTTACTTTTCACTTCGGGGAAAACCCTTACCTTAACCGATGTGTGCTATGCCCCGGATGTTAAAAAGAACCTCATGTCTGGTGGCCTACTGAATAGGTTCGGGTTCAAGTTGGTCTTCGATGTCGACAAGTTCGTTTTATTGAAGGGGGTCTTTGTTGGTAAGGGATACCTGTGTAATGGAATGTTTAAATTAAACGTTGATAACAAAATTGCTAGTTCGGTATATATGCTTGACTCTTCATTTTTATGGCATCAAAGATTAGGGTATGTGAACTTTTGTAGGATGCATGAAATGGCTAACTCTTCGTTGATTCCGCATATTGATAAAGTGGATAATAAGTGCAAAACGTGTATGTTAACGAAAATAACTAGGTTACCATTTCCATCGTCTCAAAGAGAAACCAACTTACTAGACTTAGTATATAGTGATTTATGTGACTTTAAGAGTACTCTGACCATAGGAGGAAAAAGATACTTTATAACTTTTATTGATGATTGTTCGAGGCTTTGCTATGTGTATCTAAATAATCATAAAGACGATTCACTAGAGAGGTTTAAGGCATATAAAGCAAAAACTGAAATATACTGTGAGACCTTCCTCAAACGGCTTAGATCGGACCGTGGTGGGGAATACTATGATCCCAAGTATTCTGAAACCACAGGTATAGTGCATGAGGTCACAACACCTTACACTCCACAACAGAATGGCATGGTTGAGTGGAAAAATTGGACTCTAACCGAGATGGTAAAGTCCATGTTTTCTTATTGTGGTGTTCCAAACAAGAAAAGTAAAATAACCTCGTATGAACATTGGACACAAATAAGCCCCAAATTTGGACTGTCTAAAAGTGTAGGGGTGTAGGGTAGTGGTTAAAGTCCCTGAACCTAAACGTAAAAAGTTAGGTGAGAGAGGCATTGATTGTATAGTTGTTGAATATGCGCCACAAAGTAAAGCGTATCAGTTATCTGTAATTGAGTCAAATGACTATATCATTGTTAATACAATAATAGAATTGAGAGATGCCATTTTTTATGAGAATTAGTTTACCTCTACTCCTACACCAAAGGATTATGTACTAGTTAAGAATGACATTTCAATGTCATATGATGATGATCATCATGAAAGGGAAGAAGTCCCTAAGAATGCTCTAGAACTACGAAGGAGTCAGAGAGCAAGGAAAGAGAAATCTTTTGGATCAGACTTCTACACGTTTTTAGTAGAAGGTTCGAGTAATAATATGGACCTTGTACTTCCATATTGTTGTATCATGGAGGTGGATCCCATGAAGTTTAATGAGGCTATGAGGTCTCATGATACCTCCTTTTGGTGAGAGGCTATAAATGATGAGATGGATTCCATCATTGGTAATAATACCTGGATATTGGTGGATCTTCCACGATGCAATAACCCTATCAGGTGCCCTATCAGGTGTAAATGGATCTTCAAAAAGAAGATGAAAGTCAATGGAACTATATATAAGTTCAAAGCCTGATTGGTGGTTAAAAGGGTTTATCCAAAAATATGGGTTAGACTACTTTGACACATATTCCCCTGTGGCAAGAATATCGACTATAAGAGTTCTAATAGCTCTTGCCTCAATTTATAAGCTAGTGATTCACCAAAATGGATGTCAAAATAGAATTCCTAAATGGTGAGCTAGAAGAGGAGATGTATATAGAACAACCGGAAGGATTTGTTGTTCTGGGCTAAGAGAGAAAAGTATGTAAACTCATACATTCTCTGTATGGGCTAAAGCAAGTAATGGCATCATAAATTTGATCAAGTAATTCTAAACAACGGATTCATTATTAATGAATCGGATAAATGTGTTTATAGCAAGTTCGATAATGGCAAAGGGATCATTATATGTTTGTATGCCGATGACATGATGATATTCGATACTGATATGGAACAAGTAGAGAAAATAAAATAGTTTCTCTCTATAAAATTTGCCATGAAAAACATGGGTGAGGCTGAGATTATCCTTGGTATAAGGATTGTAAGGAATGGAGATGCGATATTCTTGACACAGTCCTGCTACATTGAAAACGTGTTGTATAGATTCAACGATGGTGCTTGTGCACCAATATCCACTCCAATGGACCCTAGTGTGAAGCTAGTATAGAATGTGGGAGCTCCAGTATCACAATTAGAGTATGCCCAAGTCATTGGATGTCTCATATATGCTATGACTAGCACAAGGCCTGATATAGCCCTTGTTGTTGGAAAGCTAAATGGATATACTAGCAATCCAAGTACGCTACATTGGCATGTGATATATCGAGTACTGAAGTACCTTAAGAGAATCATGGACTATAGTATATCTTATGTAAGGTATCCTCCCATTTTAGAAGAGTACTTTGATGCTAACTGGATCTCTGATGTGGGAGATCATGCATTCACAAGCAGAGGGGTGTTCTTGCTTGGTGAGGGTACATTTTCTTGGGGTTCCAATTAACAGACGTGTATATCTGATTCCACGATGGCGGCAGAGTTTATAGCTCTTGTGTCTGCGGCTAAAGAAGCCGAGTGGTTGAAGGATTTCTTGTATGAGGTTCCTTTATGGCCAAAACCAATCTGACCGATATCTATCCACTGTGATAGTCAGGCTACGCTTTCAAAAGCGTACAGTGAGGTGTACAATGGAAAGTCTAGACACATAGGTGTAAGATATAGTATTGTGAGACAACTTATTGGAGAAGGTGTCATCACTGTGGACTTTGTGAGAACAAGTTAGAATCTAGTAGATCTGTTTACAAAAGGCCTAGATAGAGACTTGGTTCTGAAAACTAGTGAAGGGATGGGGTTGAAACCTGCCACTAATAGTCACTCGTGATAAGCCCTCAACTCGACGCCTGGTATGACGTCAGGTCTTGGGTTCAATGAGAGAGACTTGTCATCTGTGTGAATATAAGCACTAAAAGAGAAGTTTATATCCTATGTGTGAAGTGCTTGGTAACTTGCGTCAAAGATTCTTAGAGGATGAGCGTATGCTCTTAATAAACCCGAGTTTATATTATTACTGAATGTCGAGCCACAGGGACATGATCAGTGGGGTCCACCTTAGTGAGTCTGAAGTTTGGCCACATCAAGGAGTGATTTTTGAATAAGGGTTTGGTTCTAAAATACTCATGAAGGGTACAGGACACAAGGCTACATATGTGTCAATTTGGGAGTTGTAGGGTGTGTACGGAGAGTACCTCTTGTGCGTGTAGATGTGTTCAGTTAATCAAATGGGTTGTATGGTTCAAAGCATAGTCTATCATTTTTGATCCGATTAACTATAAACGTGTCTTCATTAGCCGGGGGTTCAATTGAGAGATACCCTCACTGATGCACAATAAAGCCTCCTTTATTTTTAAGATGTAAGTGAGAATGATTATATTTTGAAAATGGTGGAAGAATGTTGATGTATTTTCAAAATAAGTTTTGTTAATAAAGTGTTTAAGATTTGTCCCAAAGTTGTATGAAGTGTATTTGACTTGTATGGGATGTGTGTCGGCACACAGGGCTCGTGTGTTGACACACAATCCTGTATAACCAAAGTTAAGCAGCTGCGTGTTGACACACAGAGCCCGTGTGTCGACACATAGGTTTTACTAAAACTAAGGGAAGGCCTCTGTGTGTTGTCACATAGGATTTGTGTGTTGACACACAGTCTTACAATAAGGTATGTGTTGAAGTGAGTGTCGACACTCACCTCGACACATAGAATTATAGTAACATGAATGTCAATCTGTGTGTCAACACACAAGATCTTTGTGTCGACACACAGGGCAGTTTTGACCGTTATTCGCGCGATTTTTTCCCCATTTTTTGGCAATTCATAGGGAAGCGTTTTGGGACGTCTTTCTTTACTCATTAACATATATATTCCCCTCTCTGGCTTCTTTGAATATTACATGATGTGGTACATAGAAAGAGCTTGTGTTAAATTGTAAAGAAGTGTTGTGAAAAGTTCTTAAAAACATCATTCTCATTCATCTCTTATGTCTCTCCTCTTACACATCTTCACTTCATCGTTTTGGTTGTTGTTGTATCCTCGAGACTATTTCCTATGCTGAAAAAGTCTTAATAAAAGTGATCACACGGCCTCGACACCTGAGATCATTTGGTTACCCGTTTTGCTAGATTTGTAAGAGTTTGCACCAACAATACATTCATTCATCTTCTTTATTACATCCTTTTTCGTAAGAAACATATGATTTATTCCCTGTGTCTTTAATTTCTAATTTGTATTAGGGCTTTTATCCAAGGACTGAGGTTACGGATATATTTACTCTTCTATCATTTTTCACTTCCATAAAAAAGAGTCGGTTCCCAAAATAATGCTAAAAAATAAAAAAATAAAAAAATAATGCTGGAAAAAAAATAATTCCAAATCTACTGTTGAACCGCGTTTCCAAAGCGCGGCTATACTGAACCGCGTCAAGGTGATGCGTTTAATATGTATAAAAACCGCGTCTACAAAAAGCGTTTTATATGTACATAAAATGCATAAAATAAACGCGGTTCACAATGGGATAAACCGCTTTCTAAGAACGCGGTTTAACCGTAAACCGCGTTCACTAAACGCGGTTTATTTAATAACCGGGTTCACTAAACGCGGTTTATTAGCAGTACGCACAAACACTCATCGCTTATAGTCGCCATTATGCCGCAATTCGTGATGATCGTCACATTGATCCCATGTTCCTCTCAATGAAGCTCCAACATTATAAGTGGAGGTGGTAAGAAATCAGGAAAAGTTATCAGTAAAAGGCTATTAATTCAGTAGTGATCAAATAGCTACGACAATGATAGTTACAGATATCCGGCGTATAAAGCAAAAGAAGGGCGACAGCGGATAACATGACCGGCGGTGAGTAGGGGTGTAAACGAACTGAGCGTTCAATGAACTACTCGTGCTCAAAATCGATTAGAGCTCGTTCGTGTTCATTAGGAGAGCTCGATAGCTTAACGAGCCAAGTTCGAACAGGGGGTGCTTGGCTCGCTATCGAACAGTTCGACAAGGGCTCAATAAGAGCTCGTTAAGGGGCTCGATACGAGCTTGTTAAGGGCTCGGCTCGACTCATTGCGTTTGACCATATTAAACCGCGTTCATATGACGCGGTTTTTATTAATATGAACCGCTTTATCAAAACCGGGTTATTATTAATGTAAACCGCATTACTAAGACGCTGTTTTTATTAAGGTAAACCGCATTATATAGACGCGGTTTTTATCAAAGTTAACCGCTTTACTAAGACGCGGTTATTATTTTGGTAAACCGAAACGCGGTTTTTATTCATATGAAACGCATTTTTTTAACGCGGTTTAGTATAACCGCATTTTGTAAACGCGGTTCAACAGTAGATTTGGAATTTTTTTTTTTGGCATTATTTTTTTTATTTTTTTATTTTTCAGCATTATTTCCGGAACCGACTCCATAAAAAAGGCACTACTTTCATGTGTTCTTGTTTCCATTATTTGACTTCTATTGATACTTCAATTCTTTTCTATAATTTATGTGGTAATCCCCTTTACTTGATATTTTGATAGCAAATAAAGAATTTAGTCAAGTTTAGAGATTTATATACAGAGATTTCATTTTAATTTTTATATTTCTTGTGCGATGAGTATTGTATGCTTAATAATGAATTTTAGTGCCTAGAGTCATTTTGGAGGCATGATGCTCTAGACTAGATTTATATTATTAATGGAAACCAAAATAACATAGTTGTAATAATATAAAGTACATTGTACGTTAGATATTTATATTCGAATAACTTTAAGCCATGTTTTCTTCTTTTTATTAAAATTGAGGATGATGTAACTGTGATAACTTAAAATATATTGCACACTGAACCATTTGTTGTGGTGTACATCATCATTTTTTTAGTGCAACAATTAATCCAAAAGTAATCCAATTATATGTTAATATACCAAAAAGTAATCCAACTCTATTTTCTAACAAAAAATAACTCAAATCTAACTTTTCTATCAAAGTAACCCAACTTTAACTTTTCTACCAAAAAATAACCCAACTCTAAAAATTTTATTTAAAAAGTACTGAATTGTAATGCTCCGACAGTATATTTTATTTTTCTTCTATGTATTTTTGGTTTGGCTTGTTCTCTATAGGCGGTCTTATTTAGTAATCGAGTTGAGCGAGCACAGATATGAAGTTCAGTTAGATAAATGATACCAATATCGAGCTGGTCTCATTTAGTTAACAAGCCGAGCCAAGCCGATCAAGCTGCGGTTCGGCTCGGCTCATTTGCAGTCTTAGTTCTCCGGTAGTATTCCTTAGTTGTTTTGCTTATTATTTGTCCCAAGATGCTGCCTTTTGTGGGGTTACACACAATTATCAGAAAAATGTATAGCTTTGTTAGGTGAGAAAAGAAATCAAGCCAAACCAAAAATACATAGAAAAAAATATATTATTGGAGCGTCATATTACACGCTATGCTTAGCCATCAATTCAGTAAATTTTCAAATTAATTTTCAAGTTTAGTTATTTTTTGGCACAAAAGTTAGAGTTGGGTTATTTTTGGTTAGAAAATAGAGTTAGATTATTTTTTTGGTAGAAAAATTAGGGTTGGGTTATATTTTGGTAAGAAAATAGAGTTGGGTTATTTGTTGGTATATTGATATATAATTAGGTTATTGTTAGATTAATTATTATTTTTTAGGGTGGGGTTCAAAAAAAAAATTTTGTGTGTAGCTTGTATAATCAATTTCTCCTGGCGTCTTATATATAATAAATCAGATTTATTCCAATTTGAACCAGAAGTTTGGGTTACCGACAAAAAATGACTGGCTCAAATATGGGCGTACATAATATATACTATAGTCCAACCCACATAATATAAAGTTATTTTGGGTTAAAAGCTTTAGTGGGTCATGAATTATAGCCCATAGATATTTATGCTATATATTAACCCCTTAAAAGGGTTTTAGTGAGGGTTGTTATATATATACCAAAAGGTTGCGGCAGCCGCTAATGCACATAAAAATAACGTGAAAAGTGAGAGGCGCACAAAAAATTAACGAGAGAAACCGAGTTGCGGCTCCGGCAATATATGGACCAAATTTTGAATTTTTTCGGCAAAGATTGGGAATTGATCTTAGAGTAATTTAGAGCGGATTTTTTAAGCATTAATTGGAGTTAATTGATTGAGAGAAACAATTGTTCTCGGGCCTGGGGAGGTAATCTTTGTATCACTCAATTTGTTTGTTGGTTTCAAATTAGGGCAAACATCTTGAAACCATAAACATTATAATTGCTATTTTCTATAATGAATTTTACTGTCAGTTTGCCCTGTGGTTTTTCTCTCTACCCTAGAAGGTTTTCCATATTATATTTGGTGTTGATTTAATTTTCGTTATTTATTTTCTCGTTGATATTTGGTGATATTGGTGTGTCTTGTAATTTATATTTGTCATTATTATTGGCTTGAGTGATTGATTGGAATCAGTTTTAGGTGTCTAGATCTTAACAAAGTGGTATCAGAGCAAAGGTTCATTATTAGGCATTTATCAACAAAAAAAAAAAAAAAAAAAAAAATCATTATTAGGTTAAAGAATAATGGATGGTACTGGCACTAGTAATAGTACGATGATAAAATTAACCGGTAAAATTTATTCAATTTGGAAGCCAATGATGGAGGATCTATTTTATTGTAAAGACTTACATGACCCAATTGAGGGTGTTAGTGGTAGGCCGAAAAAAATGTCAGATAAAGAATGTGAGAAACTAAATAGAAAAACTGTTGGAATAAAAACAGTGGGTAGATTTCCTTTCATCATATATCACAGGAGACTAATGTGGAGACATTATGAAAAAGTTTAGAGAGTCACTATCAAAGACAAACTCCACGAAATAAAGCTTTTCTAATTAAGAAGTTAGTTAACTTGAAATTGAAAGAGGGACGATTAATGGCAGAATACTTGAATGAATTTCAGAATGTAATAACTAGTTGACTATTAATGAAAATTACTCTTTATTATGAGTTGCAAGCTTTGTTCCTTTTGAGCTCTCTACCTGATAGTTAGGGGACCTTGGTGGTAACTATTAGTAACTCCACTTCTGAAGAAAAGTTGGCTTTGAATGCCATAAAAGATTGCATGTTTAATGAGAAGATAAGGAGAAGAGAGCTGGGTGCTAATGCACAGGCACTTGTTACCAAGAACCGAGTCAATTGTAATCTATTTATTTGTATAAAAAAAAAAAGTTAAATTGCATTATGATAGTTTAGAATTACATTAGGTCATAGTCAATTCTGCTCGCACTTAAGATTATTATATATTTGTGAAGATCATCATATCCTCACAAAAAAAAAAAAAAAAAGAAAAGTTTTTCCATTTGATATTTAATCTATACACCAAATAATATAATACTATATCATTAAATTATAAAAATGATATTGGCATAATTATTTTTATAAATTTGTATTTTTATAATATATAGTAAACAAACGAATTAGAATTTTAAATTGAATGAATAAATATAACTAGGATGAAGAATGCTCGTTATTCATGTTTAGGTTTTTTTGGTTTAGATTAGTGTGGTTCTCTTGGCATTTTCGTTTCCCAAGAGCTGGTGTAGATGTGCTTTTAAGCATCTTTGGGTTTTTGAGTCTTTTTTGTTTTGCTTTTTTCTAGCTTTCGTAATTCTTTTAGGGCTCCGTTTTAATAAGTGCATTACTTTATACTAAAAGTTTTCTCTCTAATTGTTATATATATATATATATATAACCAAGATGGATGCTTAGATAAGGTCACGTGAAAAGCTGGCAAACACAAGGGAAGACCGGTAAAAGCCAGCGTGCTGTATCACATGCCGTCAGTGGGTGGGGGATAATGGATCACTTGTCTTTGTCTCTCTCTCTCTCTCTCTCTTTCCTTTTTTTTTTATTAACACATTTCTTTACTAGTAGGAAGTGGACTTTTGCCTTTGTTGTATAATTCCTATATATTGATGCCGTACATAAATAAAAAATTAAAAAATTAAAAAAAATTTAACGGTCTTTTCTTGAACTTTATTAATAGTTAATAAACTAAAGAGGAAACATAAAATTCAATTATAATTCTCATACTTGAGAATAGAAAGAGCCAAATAATTCGTAAAAATAATCTAAGAAATTGGATGATTTACATCCTAATTTTCTCTTGTATTTATAGAGGAACTAGTTGACTTGAATTAAAACATTAAGAGATAATTTAAATGACAAAGGATAAACATAGAAAAAACTAAATAACAAATATGAATAAAATAACTAATCTAATCCCAATCTAAGTTAAACTCTATCTTCACAGCGTCCCAGCCATGCCGCCAACCCATACAGTGTCGTGTATCCATACCTGCCAAGCTATCCACCAAACTTAAGCATGGGGCTGCATCAACCCGTATATTCTACCCAGCCAAATCTCCTACCATGGCATCACCGTCCATCCTGTATTAGCTCTCCAGTAGTGGGATGGCAGTTGCATCATCCTCTTCGGGTTGGATAGAATTTGCCCTCAAATTTGCCAAGGGATCTTCTTGGTTACTCTTGCCAAGTAGAGCTTCCTCCCTCCATCCGCCAAGCTTGTCGAGCTACACTCTGCCTTGCTTCTTTGGGTGTGGGCTGTTGGCCCATTCTGCAATAGTGTGGGCTGTACCCTGCTTGCCATGTTGTAGCCGTCATCATTCTCTCCTGATTGAAGAGAATTCATCCACGAATTCGCCACAGAATCAGTTGAACTATGCTCACCAATGTACCAGAAATCCATATTCGTATCCTCTTATGCCTGGCGTGAACTTCGAGCAGTATTCTTTAAGGCCGCCAACATCCTACCACCATGTCTTGTCCTTCTTTGGTGACAAAGGTGCCATGAACCCTTGAAGCCTGGATTCCGGAAGCTTCTTAAGGTTCACTTGGTGTTTCATCCTACCTGGTAACTCAACTCCCAGTATCTGACTCTTCCCCCATGAATTTTCCCCTATCACCAACACAGCTCTCGGTAATTCTTCCGGCACTTCACCCTTCTTTACCTCGCCATCAAGATATCCCTGCCAAGTTCCACCTTTGTTGGAGTCAATATAGCCGATTCGCCCTTCTGATTTGCTCGGATGTAACTCCTAGCAAGTAGTCTCCACACTTGGTGCCTAGCATCCTCATACAACTCAAGGCTTACTCAGTATTGCCCCCGTCTATTTGGTCAGGCATCTTCGGGAACCCAATCTAACCGGCATTGTTCCTCCCTTGTTAGCAGCAAGCCATACGCCAACCCTTCTGAACGAACCTCCTTGGATAGTCTCCTACCTTAACCGACTCCTCCTCATCATATATAGGATAATTAAATATGGGTGGAGAAACCAAATCAAGATGTGTCGGTCCATCAAAGATTGGCCCTCTCTTGTTGTCGCCTATTGGTGTAAACGCGAACTCTAAATCACGAATTGCGTTGGTGAACATGGCTCGCTCTTCCAGTCTTGTGTCTTCAGTTTTTGACACAAATGGTGCCTCAACTTTCTTGGGCAACAAGATGGTCCTTGTTCCCTCGAAGATGAAACTATAGGTGTTCTTTCTCCCGTCATTCATGTCACTCCTATCGTATTTCCATGGACGCCCCAACAATAGATGGCAAGTGTCCGTGGTGATGACATCACACCACATGCCATCCCTATACTTCGAACCACTTGCAAAATTCACCAAGCAACATTTAGACACAGTTACCTGGCCTCCTTTCTCTAACCATGACATCTTGTAAGGGTTTGGATGCTCCTTCGTCTTCAACCCTGGCTTCTAGATGGCTTCTTCGGAGATGGCTTTTTCACAACTTCCGGAGTCGATGACTAGGCGGTATACCCTCTCACCAATTGTGCATGTGGTCTGAAAGATGTTGTGTCGAAGCCATACATCCCCTTCTGCTTCCTCAGGCGTGAGCCCAACTTGCCTGAGCAATAGCAAGCGACCCTCGTCACTCCCTGGCTCTTCTTCACCTAGTGACACCAACGTGTCCTGAGTCTCTTCCACCACTATGATGCCTTATTCTTCAAGCTCCAGAAATTCATAGAGTTTACCGGATTCCCACCTCTGTTCATCAATGTTGGTGTCGCCAGTATTGGACCGATGTCGCCTCGACCTAGGGTCTGGTAGCTCAACATCTGGGAGTGGATTCTGGAAGCTTTCATTCGTCTCCTCTTCTTCATTACCCAGTGTTGGTAGGCGTTGGGGTAGGATTCCCGGTTCCAAGTCAGGATTTGCCTCTAGTTGAATCACGCAACTCTTAATTCGTCAGAATCTCTCTTCCAAGTCCTCTAATCCCCACTTGGTCTTCCCTTGATGGTCACAATCATAAACGTGTCCGACAATGGCGTATCTTTGTCGCCCACGAGCCATCTCAGAAATCGTTCTGTGCTCTGATACTAATTGATGTAGCGCGCAAGTGAGAAATTGGAGAAAAGGGTAGGATTCAACAGCCTTCCCTTTAATTTTATTAATAATCAATAAAATAAAGAGGAAACATAGAATTCAATTCTATTTTGCACACTTGAGAATAGAAATAAGCAAATAACTCATAAAAATAATTTAAGAAATTGAATGATTCACATCCTAATTTCTTCTTGTATATATAGAGGAGATAATTGACTAGAACTAAAACACTAAGGGAGAATTTAAATAACAAAGGATAAATATAGAAAAACTAAATAACAAATCTGAATAAAATAACTAATTTAATCCTAATCTAAGCCAAACTCTATCTTCACCGTGTATCCGTACCTACCAGGCTATCCACCAATCTTGAGCGTGGGGCTGCGTCAACCTGTATATCCTAGCCAGCTAAATCTCCTGCCATGGCGTCACCATCCAGCCTGTATTAACTCACCAGTAGTGAGATGGTGGCTGCATCATATATGTTAACCATGTCTTAAATAATACTTAGGGCTTAAAATAAGATTAGAATAATTGTTAGGATTTAAACAAGCATTAAAACACATAACTTGATGTATGCACAGGAGTAAAAAAAAAAGGTTTAGGTTTTTAATGCAAGCGATGGCAATTTTGTAAATAAGTGAAACTTTAGGGGCAATTCCAATATGAAAGTTGAAGTTTTGCCTTAAGAGACAATGTCTTCTTTTCCCCTGCCCATACGTACTTTTTCTTGCCCATGCCACTGACCGTTGCCTGCATCATTCACCGTTTTGTTATCCGTTTGCCACATGTCTTTCATTCATCGCTTCCCCTGGGACACGTTTCCTCCCTCCGTGAACCTTATTCGTGTTTCTTTTGGGTGATCTGGTTCGTCTGTTTTCATGGTAATTAATAGCTAAGATTCGGGCTTGAATGGGTGATATGGATTGAGGTGGTGGAGTATTTAAGAGGGTTGTTAGTGAGAGAAATGAGCTGACATTTTATTTGCTTGATTTTCTTTCTCTTTCTTCTTCATTTTCCCCCTCTTTTCCCCCCAGCTGTCTAGAAATTAAATCCCTAATCCTAATTTCTCACATGTTCTTCCATGGTGTTTTAAGGTTTTTGGTGAGAAGACTTTGTAGATTAGGGTTTGTATAAGGTTTTTTCTTAGAAACATAGAGTTTATGCATGTAATTCGTTCTTGCATTGTAATATTGGCTTTTAACTTGTATAATCTCTAACATAATGGATAGACTTCTCTAGGTATAGGGAGCCATGTATTAGAACCATCTTTTTGGGTCTGAATCATATAAAAATATGGTGTTCTTGTTGTTCTTAGTGTTTTTCGTTTTTTTTTGTACTCAAATCTTGATTCGTAGTGAGTTTGGGTTGTTAAATACTTGACAAAAGCTATTTCTAATAACACCAACAAGTGATATTAGAGCCATTTGACAGTGTAAAGATCCTTAAAAATGTCTTCTGCTAAGCATGATATTGAGAAGTTCAACCTGAGGAATGACTTTGAGTTATGGAAGGGCAAGGTTAGGGCTCTCTTGATGTCTATTGGTGCCAGTACAGTGCTTCTTGAGGAAAAAGACAAGCCTGAAGACTTGACTGACAAGGAAAAGGTACAGATCGAGTAACTATCACATGGTAACCTCTTATCTTGTCTTGATAACTCTGTTTTGACTAAAGTTAGTTCTTAGAAAATTTGTGTTGCTATATGGGCCAAACTAGAGGAGCTTTATGCCACAAAATCCTTAGCTAGCAGGATATTGTACATAGAAAAGTTCTATACCTTTATGATGGATAAAAATAGACCCTTAGAAGACAACTTAGATGATTTCAATAGAGCACTGAAGGATCTAACCAAGGTTAAGGTCATGGTGCTTGATGAAGTCAAGGATGTGATTCTTTTAGGATCTCTACCTAAATATTTGAGGGCCTTTAAAGATACCTTAGGTATGGTCGCAAGACCATAACTCTTGATGAAGTATAAGATGCCCTTAGGTCCAAAATAGTAGAACTCAAGTATGATGGTAAATACCCTGGGACCAGTAGCAATAATGGAGAAGGACTTTCTATTAGCGGTAGATCCAAGATAAGAGACAATAATAATAATAACAAGAAAAGAAGTAAAAGCAGGAACAATCCCAATCAAGAGCTAGATGAGATATCTCTAACATGAAGTATTATGACTGTGGTAACATGGGAAGTATAAAATGCTAATGTCTTGAAAAGAGTAACAAGAATTAATCCACTACATATAACATTGTGTCTTCTGATAATTATGAGCCTATTGAAGTCTTAGTGGCTTACCATACAAGAATGGGTTATGGATTCTGGTTGTAGCTTTCATATGTCTTCTGAACGTGCATACTTTACTAATTCCATATCTGTGAATGAGGGGAACGTTTTGTTGGGCAATAACCATGGTTGCAGGATTGTTGGCGTCGGCTCTTTGAGAATCAGGGTGTCAGGAGGGTTTAACTTGTCTTAGAAGGTGTTAGACATGTCCTTGAACTGAGAAAAAAACCTTATATCACTAGGACAACTAGATGTGAGAGGTTTGACCTTGAGAGCAGGATAGGGTGAGATGAAAGTCTTAAAAGGAGCCTTAGTAGTCCTCAAAGATGTGGTTAAGAATAGTTTCTATGTCCTTAAGGGTGAGGTAGTTTCTGAGGAGTCTTGCTTAGGTCATATTTCAGAGAGAGATTTGGTTTAGTTGAGTTAGCAGGGGTTATTAGGTCCTCATCGTGTGTCAAAGCTTGATTTCTGTTATCATTGCATATTCAAATTGTATCGGAGACTTGCATTTTCTACTTGTTTACATACTTCTTCAGGTCCAGTTGAGTATGCCCACTCTGATTTGTGTACCTACAACGGGTGGAGTACATTATTTCTTTTAGCTGCTGTTGATTATTTTTCAGGAAAAGTATGGGTTTATCTGTTAAAAAATAAGGATGACTGTTTTGAAACCTTTGTTAAATAAAAAAATATGGTTGAAAACCAAACTCGTAGGAAGATAAAGGTTTTAAGAACATATAATGGACTTGAGTTTGTAAACAATGAGTTTGATGCGTATTGTGATAAATATGGGATTGAAAGACACCACACTATTAGGAAAACATCCCAACAAAATGGTGTACCTGAAAGGATGAACAGAAAAACTTTTTGATAGGGCTAGATGCATGCTGTTTGAATAAGCAATTTTGGGGTAAGGTTGTTAATATTGCTGCATACTTAATAAACATATAACCATCCATTGGTATTAATTTGAAAACCCCAGAACATATATGGTATGGAAAGCCTGCAACACTATGCTGATTTATGAGTGTTTAGTTGTTTTGCCTTTGCTCACCAAATGAGGGAAATTGGAATCGAAGGCAGTCAAGGGGTGCTTCTTTGGCTACCCAACTAGTGTTAAGGGTTATAAAATTGGGGTTAAAAATGGGAATAGAACCATAACACTTATTAGTAGAGATGTAACCTTTAATAAAAATAAGATGCCCTATCTAACACAACAATCCATTGATGGTTCTAAATAGAATTGTAGGAAATTTGACATTGAGATTAAAGGGTCTGAAGTTAACCCACCCAGTCTAGCTTATCAAAACACAGAATAAGAATGAAATAGAAACAAAACAAACTGAAAATGAACTAGGAACCGACCAGAACACAACTAATAGGGGAGTTAATACCTAAATTGAGGTTGGACAGAACCTAAGTAACTACCAGTTAGCTAGGGATAGGGTTAAGAGGGAAGTTAGGGCACCTGAGAGATATGGGTAATGCCGATTGTATAGCATATGCCCTAACACTGCCGTTGAGTATGTGGAGTCTGAACCATGGTTCTACGGGGAGGCTCTGGACAGTAAGCACTCAGCAGAGTGGCTGAATGTTATGGCTTCGAAGATGAAGTGCCTTAGGAAAAATCAGACTTGGACCCTAGGAAACTAGTGGGTTTTAAGTGGGTGTTTAAGATTAAGGAACCTTAAACACCAAATGGATAGCCTTGATTTAAGGCTAGACTTACGGCCAAGGGTTTCACCCAAAAAAAGGATGTGGAGAGCTTGAGGAAGAAATCCTCATGGCTCAACGAAGGGGTTCATTGTACCCCATATAGACGATCTTGCCTGATTACTAAAAAAGTCCCCGCATGGACTCAAACAATTGCTTAGACAATGATACAGGCACTTTAACAACTTTATGACAGAAAATAACTTTAATAAGTCAGTGCATGATGCTTGTTTCTACTTTAAGAATACTGATGATAACCATGCCATATATCTGTTAACCTATAAGTGTTCTTTCTCGATTCATGAGGAATCCTGGGAAGACACATTAGGATGTGGTAAAATGACTTATAAGGTACATTAGGGGAAACACCAACAATCTTTTATTTAGTTACGAGGAAATTGATAGAATATGAAAAGTACAAATTTTTGAAAATTTTCAATTCCTTTATTACGCAAGATTTAACTTATAGTGCGATTGCTTCAACTTATTTCAAATTATCTTTTTTCAGCTTATTTGTTTCAATAAGATATGTCCATTCAAGATTTGTATTTTTTTACACTGAAGTGCTTGGTTGTACTGTGCAGAAAGATTTTTTTTTTTACAAAATAAAGTGTTTGGATACAAGTTTAAATAATAACTTATATATTATAATCACAAAAGTGACTTAATAATATAAATTAATTAATAATAGTAGGAGAAAAAAAATTATTATAATAGTTGATTATAGTAATAAAGAGTGATACGTGTAACGAGTCATTGGTGTAAAAAGGGTGGTGGTAGATGGGCGTGGTGATAACAAGTAAAAGTAGGTCATAGTGGTGAACATTTAATGTTAATATAGTCTTTTTAAAGCATTTTTCTGAAATAAGCAGTGAAAAAGATCTTTTTTTTTTTGATAAATCAGTGAATATATATTAAAAAACCGCATCGATGTACGTCCATACATGAGTATGAGGGGCATACCCCAAGACACGGTCGAAGCCTACAATTAGGGATGCCAATGGAGCGGGGCGAGTACGGGGGGTATCTCCTCCATACCCGTATCCGCCACCCAAATCCTATACAAACTCATACCCGTATCTGCCCCATTACCCGTGGGTATCTAACAGGTATGCATTACCCGCCCGGTACCCTCTCTAATGTGCGTAGAAAATGATTATCTATACCGGGTCGTATTAATTATTTAATATTACTTTTAAAAATCAATTATATTTTTTTATAACATCGATAAATAATTTGGGTTATTAAATTTAAACATGTATTTTTTTAATTTGAAGGTTAATTATGTACAAAATAAAGCGGGTATGATGGGTATGAGGTGGAGCGGGGTGGGACGGGTACAAAACTATGCCCATACCCGCCCCATACCCGTGACGGGTACGGGGCGGGTACACCGAACCCGTACCCACTACCCGCCCACTTATACCCGTACCCGCCCCATTGCCATCCCTACCTACAATGCAATCCAACGAAAAGGAAGCAAAAACACGCAAAGCAAACAAAGGAAATACAAAGGAACGTCAAAAGAAACTTCTAAGTACAACCTCAATGAAAACAAAGGAAATACAATGAGAACATTAATGCGTCAAAGTAGAACCTAACCAACAGAGCCAAAGACAATCAGGATTTCTTCTTGCCCTTCGATTTCTTGTTGTTAACTTGGGCTTGCTTCTTTGAAGTCTCTCTAGTCATCCGATAGTCAATCTCAGGCTGAACCACTGAAATCTCTTCAGACCAAATAGAAGCAGCAGTGTCCATGGTGTCAGAAGAGATGCCACGATCACTGGAACTTATGGTGCAGTTACTCGGAACACTGGCTTCCATGTTCATGCTAGAAAAATAGGCTCCATGAGCCCAATTAAGTCAAGCTATGCGTCAATAATTTCAACCGGAACCGTAGCACAACTCAAATCCTCTGCATGGGTAGACGAATCTGCATCCAACCGAAAATCCGAGAGGCCAAAAGGGCCCCAAGCCGATTTGAAAAACCGGGCTGGGGAGACGGAGCCGTGGCCCAAATGGGCCCGGCATGAGAGCCCGAAGCCCAAGTGGCTTCTCTCGCTGGGCTACCCTTGGTTCTGGGCTTACTAGAAGAAGGCCCACTAGAAGACGGCAACGCAGGCCAAGTTGTCGATGGTAGACTAGCAACATGCGGCCCAACCCAATCAACCCTGAACCCCAAACCATTATCCGCTGGGCCAATCGAAGGCTCGGACTGATCCAAAATAGCTAAAGGCCCAGCTGGCCCATGATGAACACCACCCTCACCAACTTGCAGCCCAACCCTAAGTTGAACCCTAGATTCCTCCCTAGGCCCAATAGTAGGCCCAGGGCCCTCCTCATGTGCCGGCCCTAGGGTGGGCACCACGCCACCCGGCGGTGGCTGCCCCATGGTCCACCTCCGGACCTGTAGCTGCGACACCCTGCCCGGCCGCCTTCTTCCGGCAACGGTTCCTTTTCAGGTGGTTTTTTCCGATCCTCCTAGCTGGCTGATCAGTGGGGGCCGGAGCATGCGAGTCCTGGCACGAGTGACCCCAAACGCCACATGTGTGACAACGTTTAGGGAGAGCTTCATACCATATCTCTAAACGGATGAACTGACCCTCATGGATCTCAAGGTTCACTTCCTTGGCTAGTTCAATATCATCACCAATGAGCATATTAACCATAGCATAATCGACCCTCGTACCATCAAAAGTGACATGTCCATGTGGATAGGAGTACCAATAGCACTAACAATAGTACTTAGGGATTCTCTCGACCATCGCCATGCTTTCATGCCATAGATTCGTGCCCAAATAGGTATGACATATGGATCATGCCTAGGAAGGTGTGCAGAAGACCAACGCTGAAGATTGACGCTATGGCCTTGAATGTCCCAAGGCCCCTCACGTAAGACCCTCTCAGATGCCTCCTTAGCATTGAATCTAAAGAAATAAACATCTCCTTCAGATATAACACATTCTACACCTTTGGATCCCCAAAGCATTTTTGCTGTAGCTATACATCGGGAATAAGTGACCCATAAGAGTATGGTTCCATTTTTCCTCAGCCACGCTCATATCAAGACCAGCGATTGAAGCAAAAACTCTCCCGTCTCAAAGATTCGCGGGCGGGGGGGGGGGGGGGGGGGGGGGGGGGGGGGGGGGGACAAAGAGAAAGGAAAGGTCTTTAGAAGTAGAAGTAGAGACCCCACAACCATTAATAGCAATGAGACCCGCGCCTTCAGCCATGAACAAGCTTAAAACTGGTCGGAAAAAACAAATTCGCTTGACTTCACCGGAAACCACCCAACAACCGTCCAAAGACCACCAAGACAATCCAAACCACCAGCAAATCACAAAAAAAAAAAAAAAAAAACAAATCGTAGCCAAATAAGGAAGGAGACGTGAGGTGAGGAAAGAATCCCAACCAACGATCTTTCCAAATCTTGCTAAAAAAACTTAAAAATATTAGGGGTTCACTAGGGCACAAAATCATGCGCCGCCAGCTACCACCCACTAGCAACCATTCCGGCCAAAATGACCTCCAGACACCGGCGAACACCAAGGAAGAGGAGGACTAAGGAGACTTACAAGAAAAGCATCCAAATCTGGAGAGAGAGAGAGAGAACTCGAAGGACCCTATAATGTCAGGAGAGAGAAAATGGGCCGTGCACCCCTGCTATGCCACCAACAACCACCGGACCACCACCAAAAGGTCGAGCAAGGAGGGGCGAGTCACGCCTGAGCAGTTAACGGTGATGGGCTTGCCGAAAAAGGAAGCACCGAACGTCCCACGTCACAATCACCACAGCCGCAACCCTACCCTCTCTCACTTTTTCCACCCTCGACGGCCACCGGAACCACTAGCGGACACCACCACCAGGAAGTGGAGATGCTGGCGAACACATAGCCGCTGACCCCGACCCTGTACTCCCACACACGCGCCCACATGCGTGTGCCCTAGTTGCAGGCGAAAAAATCGCCACGTTGCCCTTGTATCGCCCCCCACGCTGCCAGTGAAAAAGATCCATTTTGCATATTTTTCTATTTAGTCATAAAACAGTTTTTTTATCTTTCTATTTAAGTTGTGAAAAAGATGTAAAAAGATCTTTTCTGCCAACCAAACATAAGCCCTGCAGTCAACTAGATCTTTTTCATAGCTTTAAGTTATTAAAAAGCTAAACCAAACGTAGCATTAATAGACAAGCCTTAATGTAAAGTTCATAATTTTGTATGGCTCCACTTGAAAAGAGTAATGAGCTCCATAAATTGAGTCGAACCTACAAGCTTGAATGAGCTTAATTATTAATGAAAAATATTTTTCAAAAGCCTAAGCTGATAATCTCGCTTCATAAGTATCGGTGAACCCAAGATAAATTTGAGGCCTGGACTTTTGAATTTTGTGATTATGTGTAAGGAAATTGATATATACATTCAATTTGATTGCATAATTTGGTTAAATAATTAAGTAACCAAATATTATTCAGATCATCAAAAGATCATTTTTAAATAATTATAGTTTCTTAGTCTATTCTATTTTACTCTCAAGGCCATTCTTTTAACTATCAAGCCCATGTAATTTTACTTAATAATTTTAAATTTTTCTTAAAAACAATGAAACTCATCCAATATTTGTAATATATTCTTTTGGTTCAAAAAACCATTTAATCAGTGTTTGTTTCTCTGTTGTGACAACATATAAGAGTATTATGTTATCTTTTATGTCATAAATTAAGGTGTAAGAATTTCCCGACATTCTAATTATCAGTGCAATTGCATTTGTTTCTTATTATTTTAACTTTACAAGCAATGTCTTTTTTTTTTTTTTTTGATAATTAACCTATAGTGGGATTTTATTAAAAAGGAAGAAGGGTACAATTTACACTCATATCAAGAGATTCAAAGTAACAAATGATCCCGACACACAAACACGAAAAAACACACAAACATCCCAAACCAAAACACCCAAAAACACTAACAACACACCAACAAAACACCGAAACACCCAAAAACACCCACAAAACACCAACAAAACGCCTAAAAAAATACCCCAAAACACGAATGTGCAAACAATCTCAAGACTAAGAAGGAAAAAAGATACCAATCAAATCCAAGAGGAAACCTCAACCCAATCTAGTCCATTCTAACGGGATCTTTTATAGGTAAGAGCACCGCAAGGCCGCGGATGCACAGAAGGCGATCAGTGGCAGGGGGCAACCGGAGGCATGATCAAGCAATAGAGACACAGGGACCCAAGGCAAAAGGATTGAGGGGGACGGGACCTCGACAGTAGAGACACACCCCGAAGCACGACCAAACCAACACGAAACCGAAGAGGCCCCACCCCCAAGACCCAACACCCAATTAACACCAAGCCTACGACCCGAAGTCCAGACAACACCAACCCGGATTTACGAACCCAGACCCCAAACCACGAAAGCCCATCATCAACTGCGACCAGAAATGCAGAGGCAACAGACAGGGAAGCAACATCAGAAATGGGCGAGGGAGCAAAATGGAAACCCGAACCTGACTCCAAAGCTCAACAATCCATCCCCTGAGGAGGACCACAACAGGGGGGAGAATGGAAAGCATTAACCTAAACAAATGTGGTCCTGAGCGGGTCGGAGAGAAACCCAAAGAGAGCGAAGACTCAAGAATCGGACCTTGTCTCATCCCACAAACATCAACGTACGAACGCTTCCGAGACCTCAAGGCAAAGCATCAGCGGGGAAAGCCGGCGGCGCAAGAAGTAGAGCGGCGACGAAGCAGGGACTCGGTGGAGGAGAGTCAAGCAACTGGGAGGCACGGCAGTGAAGGTCCACTGCGAAAGGACACGGCGTGATCACGAGTGAGAACCCTCACATGACACGGTCCATCACCCAAATCACCATACCCGACCCAACACTCAACACTCGAACCCAAACCCCACAACAATCGAACAACCACCGCCAAGCACGACCCGTGTTGCGCCCGAAGGGTTCACCAACTACGGGCCTGAAAAAAAGTGGAAGAAACCTCCGGCAGAAGCAACCAGCAGCGAGAGAGGGGGAGGGGGGACGGAGGGTCTCCCCCCCACGGCGACTTGAGGCAAAGGTTCGAAGGAAGGGGAGATGTTTGTCAGGGGGTGGTTGATTCTCCTTTTGTCAGAGGAAAAATTTTGCCTTGAATTGTCAAATAGTTTACAAACAATGTCTTATCTGTGATACCTCGTTTTGTTGACTAAATTTGAGTCTAATTCATTAATTTTAATCAATTTAATTCTATTATTTAACTTTTAAAAAAATTGAATATTTTGTTATATAGTTAAAAATAGATTTAAAAACTTACAAAATTTATAAAGCAGGTATTGTCCTATAACTTTTTTTAAACTACATTATTTAAAGTGAGTTCAAATGCACGAGTGAAGTAAACGTATAAATACTCAACCCAACATTTGCAACCAAAAGGAGAAGATTGGATGAAAAATTGTAGCAAAAATTATTTGCAATTCAAGCCCATTCTCAACTAAAATTCTACATCTGTTATTGTTCATACTTCTTTCTCATAGAATTTGTGATCTTGTAATTAAAAAGCCAGGCCAAGCCAAGCAATTAGAGATTAAACAAGCCAAGTTTTGCGAGCCAAGCTAGAGCCATGGTTTATAGAATTCGCAAACATCGAGGCTTAGCTCATGCCTAGTAAAATGATTATGAAATTAACTCTTTAGGCTAGTAGCTCAACTCATTTATGTTTCTACTAATTACTTTAGAGAATACAGGAACAAGAACATGTGATACATGCAAAGCATAACCAATACTGAATATCCACGAAAATTTAAACGAAACTTTATATTATAAAGCTATTTGCCAAAATTTCATCGAGCCTTAGGCTCGACCCACTGAATCGGATATGATTTAGCTTTTTGCAAAGATGGAGTAAGGCTTTGACCAGTTCCCCTGGCATTTTCTCTCCTACACTGTTGGTTCGTCGTCTCCCCCTGCTCCGAGCCCATCGTTTTCAGTGCTGTTTTAGCCATGTGGTGCCAGATTTTGTTCTTTTATGCTTGTTCTTTTGATTTTGCCCTGCTTTCTTGTTTCGTGTTTCTATTTTTCAATTTATTCGGGTTTTCTTAGACCTCCCTTGCTCGAGTCGCCTATTCTGTATCGCGACTATGTCACTGATTACCAAAAAAAATCTTGAAACTTTAACATTAAGTTGAGTAGCCTACTAGGCCCATATATTGATCTCTTCTCTTTTGCAATTCTTATGTGGGATTATTATTAGAATCACATGTGAAGGTTTTAATACTTCATTTAATGTCAATTAATTTTATGATGAAATCTTTTTCAAAACATATTAGTAGGTGTGTGGAGTTGGTTGGATCCAGTGGAATGATGAACACTTAAGAACAGAAGGAACTAAAAGTAAGCAAGAGATGGGCTTTTGTTTTCTTGGGCAAAATGCGTTAAGCGGCGGTTAGGCTGTGGGGTCCTTATTGCTTAATCATTTTATTCTCCTACCTAAAATATCATTGGCTTTTTGATATCCATGCAAATATTGATAAATTATTGGGTTAGTTTTGTCATTAGTGTTTATATCTTACTTATTATGTTAATTAAATCTTTAAATTTTTAACTATATTAAGTTTGTTCATGTATACTTAAATTATAGGTTATACTATTGGCACATGTTAACACAATAAAATCAATAGAAAAGGAAAAAATAAGGAAAGAGAAATGATAAAATTAAGGAAAGGGAATTAGTGATTTAATGAAATGATTTTTGTAAATTAACAAAAATAAAACCTTTTTATTTTAATATATTTATAAAGGAGGTAATATTCATCTTTTTAGTTTAATTATATTTCTTTATAACAATTAATTTAAAAACAACTGAACCATATGTCAATATTCTAAAAAATAACCAAACTCTAATTTCTAACCCAAAAATAACCTAACTCTAACTTTTCTTCTAAAAAATAACTCAACCTTAACTTTTTTTTAAACAAAAAATAACCCAACTCTAAATTTTCCACTAAAAAATAACCAAACTTTAAAATTAATTTAAAAATAACCCAACTCTAAAAATTTGATTTAAAAAATACTGAATTGTGGTGCATGGTATGATGCTCCGACAATATGTTTTTCTTCTATGTAATTTTGTTTTGGCTTATTCTCTGTAGGGCTGCAAATGAGCCAAGCTAGCTCCCGAGCCGGTTTGACTCGGCTCGTTAAGGGCTTGGCTTGGGTTCGTCTAAGAAAACTCAAGAGCCTGATTAACTTGTGTAAGGGAAACTCGTTTAAATAAACAAGCCAAGTCAAATCGAGGCCGACTCGACTCGAAAGGCTCACGGGCTAGTTCGTTTATGGGCTCATGAGCCAGCTCGATTATTGGCTCGCATTTCTATATTGCGGAATTGAGTTACATTATGGTTTTTTATTTTATTTCCAATTTCCAAACATGATTTATATTGTTACCCTTTTCTGGAAATCCAAGTAATAATAATCATAAATGAGTATAATAAGCATAATAAATGAGCTTAACAAGCATAGTAAATGGGTGCAATGAGTCGGAAAAACTTAACGAGCCAGGGCTCATTTGCAGCCCTAGTTCTCTGGTTGTATTCCTCTATTGTTTTGCTTGTTCTATGCCCAAGATATATATATTTTTTTTTTGGTGGGATTACCCTCGATTATTGAAAAAAAGGCATTTTTAATTTGGTTAGGCGGGAAAAGAAATCAAGTCAAACAAAAAATAAATAGAAAAAAATATATTGTTGGAGCGTCATGCCACATGCCATACTTAGCCACCAATTCCGTATTTTTTTAAAATTAATTTTAGATTCTAGTTATTTTTTAGTAAAAAAGTTAGAGTTGAGTTATTTTTTGGTAGAAAAATTAGAGTTATTATTTTTTGGTTAGAAAGTAAAGTTGGGTTATTTTTTAGTAAATAAGTTAACGTTGGATTATTTTTTGGTTGGAAAACAGAATTGGGTTATTTTTTGGTTTATTGACATATAGTTGGGTTATTTTTATATTAATTATTCTATTTTTTAAGATAACAATTAGATCATTTTTGTTGTATAAAACTATAATTAAGAGAAAATAAGTAAGGAACCAAACCTCAACATCACAGGGAGAACAATCTAATCACTTTCTTATGCTCGCCATAATTTTTCTAACAGTTGTTTGAGGTTATCTATATTATTTCTTTTCTCTCAATTATAGTTTTGTATAAGAAAGGTGATCTAATTTGTTATTCTACAAAAATATAATTAAACTAAAGAAAGTATACATTATCATTTTTTTTAAGGTTATCTCTAAAACTAATTTTTTTTTATTTTACTAAATAAATGCATCCTTTTTAAATCACTATTTTTCCTTAATTGACTACAACCATCCTTTCCGTACTCTCTCCCCTCCCCCTTAATTTTGTTACATTCTCCCGTAAAGCATAACCCTTAAATTATTCCAGTCACATTCAATATTGAAATTAACGTTAATTTTTTGCTGAAATGATGCACTTAAATATATTTTTCATGTCAAGAAATTAAGATATGCTTATCTTTTGATTAATTTCTAACCAAAATTATAACATCAATCAAACATAAATCAACCTTAATTCTAGAACTAGATATGCATAGAATGGTGTTCAAAAACAAATCTTGGTCAGGTGATGAAGTGTTTTGGTGTACCTCAAAAGGGATAGGCATTGGGATTGTGGCGTGGGCAAATGACTTTCTTTATAAACCAAATAAGGTGGGCAATTGTCTAGAGTATGTGAAGCTTTGGTCAGGAACATACAAGGGGTCGAGTTCGTTGATCAGGTGTCGTCTAGTCATGAGCTGGATACCTAGTTCACTTTTTATGTGTTTCTGAATGATTTCTGTTGTTTTTTGAACAATTGATGCATTTGTAGTTTTGTCTGTTTGTTAGTTTTTGTGCTCATATTTGGGGGGTTGCTTCCTTCGTTGCATTAGTACCTGGCACCATTTTGTTACTTATCAAAAAAAATTCTAAAATTAGACTTGATTGGAATATTTTTAGCTGTATAGAGACTAAATTCACTCAATTAAATTTCATGGATTAATTTGACCTAATGGGTAGTGTTGGGACTAATGGCGTAAAATAAAATTTAAAATATTAAATGAAAGTATTTGATGTCCCTCTTTTTTTTGATGTTACTTGAACTCCTTAAAAAAAAAATTGAAAGAGAGAAATTATGAAAAAAAGAAAATGAAAGGAAAAATTTGAAGAAATTCTATTTTCTTTACTTTGTTAGGGGTAATTGAGAGTTCAGTGGGGGAAAAAAGTTATGACTTGAATTTTATAAAAGGAAAGAGAGTTACGGTGTGGAGATTGTTGAAAATTGCAAGTTATAGGGTAATATTGAAAAGAAAGAATTATGAAAAAAGAAAAATGAAAGGAAAAAATTGAAGAAATTCTATTTTCTTTACTTTGTTCAGGGTAATGGAGAGTTCAATCATAAAAAAGAGTTATGACTTGAATTTTATGAAAAAAAAGAAAATTACTGTGTGGAGATTGTTGAAAATTGCAAGTTATAGGTGAATATTGAGAAGAAAGAATTAGGGCTGCACAAATTTTTTTTTTTTTTTGATGATGGATTAGGGTTGCACATAAGAGGGGTCAACTAATATTTTGGATTGAATAATCATATTAGAAAATGTTATTCAATACAGTCTTTGAGGTTATTATTGGTTTTTGGTCCAGTGTGGTCTTATTTAAGGCAATAAGCATAATTAAAATGATAATGAGTTTGAATCAAATTGTAAAAGGTTTAAGGCTAAATCACTCTACCCTTAGGGATATAGCCTGGTGGCGATATTCTCCAGTTTCCAACGACATGACCTGGGTTCGATCCCAACAAGGCTCATATTGTGTTCCCCTTTATGGGGTCCCCTCGCGCAGCATTCTCATTGTTTAAAAAAAAAAAAAAAAAAAAAAGAAAAACTCTATTATTTTTCTATTCAATTCTCACTTATTGATATGGACTTTTATTATTCTTTGCTATGGTTTGATCTAAATTTAACTAATAAAATATTTAGATGTCAAAAAATGTGTCTGGATATGTCGAAAGATTTGATTTATGATTAGACTTGATCGACTGTTGTTCTATCCGATTCTTGGTCCTTGTTTTGTACCTTCATCAATTTTCAGTTAGGATTAAATTTGAAATTCAATCTAATATTGAACTGAACCAGTTTGGCTATTGCATGCTCTCGTCTTTAGTTCTTGATTTAGATCTATACTACCCCTTAGTATAAATTGAAATGGAAATTCAATCCAAGACATTATCAGAAACGATTAATTACGATTGGATCCAATCTTTAGTCCTTGATTTCGGTTTTTATCCATTTTTGGTTCTGTCCATCTCGGTTTGGGATGATAGATATATTAATGGTTTAAGCCTGATTGGAACCGTCATTTGGAAATCGGATCGGCTATTATTCAGTCCAATTCTAGGTCAATTTAGTCTTTGGTTCTTATTGGGTTGCTTTCACATGCCTTCCTTTGGTTCCTAGTTAGACATGGATTTTTCTTAAATTTTGCTCTCTTATTGAAGTGGAAAATAGAATTCTCAGAATTAATTGTAAGAATTTAGGATGGACACTCAAGATGGTGTTTATTTTTAGCGATTTTGCTCTCTGTTGTTCTACCTTATCTCACTTCAGAAAAATTATACATTCCTTGAAATGAGCATTTGGGATCGACTTTCATGGAGATGAGCATTTAATTGGCAAAGGAACTTCTTACCTCAAGACTGCAACCAAGTGGAGGGGTTTTCGGACCTATTGGCTTTTGTTAGGTTATGTCTCAAATTATGTCTTTTAATTTTATGGGGTTGCCGTAAGGTCACCGATCCATCGGGAGGGAATCCGATCGATCGGGTGATTTAAGGAAAGATTCATGAGTTTTTAGGAAATTAGAGGGCCGATCGATCGCCCCATTCCGACCGATCAGGTGTTTCCCGATCGATCGGGCCCTCCCAGGCTCTGCTTTATTTAAAGGACGTAGGGTTTACGTCATTCTGTATTCAATTAAAGATTGTGAGGCGTCGCCATTAACAGTGAGGTGATTTCGTAATTTCTCCAAGATATTCAATTGCTACGAGAGTTCAGAGGGAGTGATTGTAATTCTTCCATATATCTCGTTCTGGGAAGTGTCGTTGTAATTCTTCCGTTCAGTTAATAAAGAATCTTCATCTCCGCTCGTGGTTTTTTCCCTTCTCGATTGTAGAGGGGTTTTTACGTAAATATTGTGTATTCTTGTTTGTTCTTTCTTTCTCCATATTTGTTTACTTTTCGTTTTGCGTGAGTCATGTTATTTGAATCGAATCAAGTTACCAGGGTCCACGCTTCCACATTAAGTTTTCCCTAATAAATTGGTATCATATTATATCAGATTGGTTTAAGATTTTCCGCACAAATTGGTATTAGAGCCCTGTTTATTTCGATTTGATAATATGATGTCCGCAATTAGATCCGAAGTTGAGAAGTTTGGTGGTCAAGGGAGCTTCAGTTTATGGCAGGTTCGCGTTAAGGGCCTCTTCACTCAGAATGGCTTGAAGAAAGCTTTAGATGGGAAAGAGAAGAAATCAGAGAATCTTGCAGAAGCATAATGTGAGGAGTTAGATGAGAAGGCACTCATAGCAATTCAGATGTGTCTGACTGATGACATTTTGACAGAAGTTCTGGAAGTGAAGACTGCTAAGGAATTGTGGGAGAATACGCTGGAAATGTTATGTTTCAAGTTTGTCTCCAACAAACTCGTAGTTAAGCGCCGGTTGTTCACGTTTCATATGTCAGAAGGTACGTCACTTAAGAATCACGTCAGTGAATTTAATTCAATTATTCAAGATTTGAAAGAATTGGATGATGTTCCTAAGGATGAAGATCAGGCAATGTTGTTGTTATGTTCTTTCTCTGCTTCATATAATGGTTTTGTCGAAAGTATGATTTATGGTGGTAGACAAACTATATCTGTTGATGAAGTTAAGAGAAACCTACTGAGTAAAGAACGAGTAGATAAAGAATTATCTGATTCTGTGTATAACTCAGGTAGTGGTTTATTTGTGAGGGGGAGAACTGAGTATGATTATAGTGGAAACAAGTCTAAGTCTAGGTATCAAGACCTAACCTGTAACTACTGTCATAAGAAAGGGCACATTAAGAAAGACTGTTACAAGCTTAAGAGAAAATTAGAAGCAGATAACAGGTCTGACCAGAGATCCACAGCGGCTAGTGTTGTAGATGGTGAGAATGAAGATCTTCTATTGTCTGTGTCTGAACCTCAGTCCAATTTGAAAGATAGTTGGGTTTTGGATTCGGGTTGGTCCTATCACGTTTGTCCCAACTGGGATTGGTTTTCCACGTACGAGTCTGTTTAAGGTAGAGCTGCTTTGATGGGTAATGATAATCCATGCAAAGTTCTGGGTATAGAACAATTCGTTTTAGGATGTTCGATGGCACTATCAGGGTTTTGGGTGATGTTCGTCATGTTTCTGATTTGAAGAAGAATCTCATCTCTTTATGTACTCTTGAGTCTAAAGGGTACAGGTACATAGTTGAAGGTGGAGTTTTGAGGGTCGTTAAGGGTGCATTGATAGTTATGAAGGGCAGAAGGTTAGGTACGCTGTATGAGCTTGTCGGTTCTACAGTTGTTAGATCTGTTGCAGTATCTTCATCATCCTTGTTGTTAACAGAGATCACAAATTTAGGACGTTTGAGATTGGATCATTCAGGTGATAGGGGTTTGTCTGAGCACAGTGTGAGGCGCTCTTTGTGTGGTCAGTCCTATGTGATCAAGGGCTTTATGGGAAGCAGAAAGGTTTTCGCTCCAAACAATTCCTGACGAGTAGACGTGTCACGTTTGGTGGGTCTTCTTTATTGTCTCCACAGAAGATGTCATCAGTTGTTTGTGATTCAGGTCAGGTGAGTAAGCCAGAGGGAGTTCAGCTAAGTAACACGATTCAACAGTAGGTACCTGTTTCAGTTAATATGTCAAGAGCCAATTCAGAGAAGAAGAAGATTGGCATTGCTGATAACTTCTCACATATGTTCACTCAGTTTCCACCTAGCAGGAAGTTCAAGCTTCGCTCGGACTCGATTAGGTTTCGTGTTTCGTTGTGATAACCCCGTGTGTGGGGGGTTTAGTGGAGAAGGTGGAGGAAATTCTTTTATGTATGTAATTTGAGCCAAGGTAGAGATTTGTTAGGTTATGTCTCAAATTACTTGTTTTAATTTTATGGGGTTGCCATAGGGTCACCGATCAATTGGGAGGGAATCTGATCGATCGGGTGATTTAAGAAAAAATTCGGGAGTTTTTAAGAAATTAGAGGACCGATCGATCGCCCCGTTACAATCGATCGGGTGTTTCCCGATCCATTGGGCCCTCCCAGGCTCGGCTTTATTTAAAGGAATTAGGGTTTACGTCATTCTGTATCCAATTAAAGGTTGTGAGGAGCCGCCATTAAGAGTGAGGTGATTTCATAATTCCTCCAAGATATTCGAGTGCTATGAGAGTTCAGAGGGAGTGATTGTAATTTTTCCATATATCTCCTTCTGGGAAGTGTCGTTGTAATTCTTCTGTTCAGTTAATGAAGAATCTCCATCTCCGCCCTTTTTTTTCCTTCTCGATTGTAGAGGGGTTTCCACGTAAATATTGTGTGTTCTTGTTTGTTCTTTCTTTCTCGTTATTTGTTTACTTCTCATTTTGCGTGAGTCATATTATTTGGATCGAATCAAGTTACCAGGGTCCACGCTTGCGCATTAAGTTTTCCCTAACAAATTGGTATAGTATATCAGATTTGTTTAAGATTTTTCGCACAGCTTTGGTTCAACCAAGGCTCCTTGAGAGTGATAGCTGGTTTTGGAAATTTAGTAAAGATGACTTTTTCTCTGTCAAATTGCCAACTAAAAGGTATGCTCTAATAATTTTCAGTTCACTTATGTGGATAATTTGGCATGCGGTGTCTAGAAAGGTCTAGCTTCCCTAAAGTCGAGTTACTTGAATGGTTTGCTCTCCTTTGAAGATTGAGTATGAAAGATAATCATTGGTTTTGAAAGCATAAGTTGTGTTTTTTGTGTGATTGAGCTCGAGGATGCCTAAGGAAGTTGCAAAAAATGTTGACTCTATTCTAAAATGGTCTAACTAGGTATGACCTCCCCCCCCGGGCGGTTGTATGATTGTCCGTGTTGTATGGAGCCTATAGGTTAGTGCTGAGTTGGGGAGGCTTTAAATTGCTCCTCCCAGGATCGTTTTAAGATCTCTATGACCTATGGACCTCGATATTCTTAGCCAGAAAATTCTAGAATAAAGTTTGGATGTCACTTTTCTTTATTACCACTTTGGTTATTTGAAGTATGAGAAACAAGATGGTCTTCGATAACGAGATGTGGATAAAAGATGATCTGTTTTGGAGCATCTTGATGTGGATTGGGTTCTTGGCCTCTACTTGGTCTAGATCTCCCTTACAAGTTGAAGGAAGTTGCGAGAAATATGTTGACTCTTCCCGGCCATCTGCGCCGGGTTGTATAGTTAACGTGACATATGGAGCCTCTAGGCTTTTACTATCTGTTTTCGTTTTTGCTTTGCTTTTGTGGCCCATGTGCTTTGTACCATTTGTCTTTTGGCTTGTGCAATTAACAAAAAAACACTTTTCCTTTGAATTTTCTATACTATACAAACACAAAGAGCATCTTTTCCCTTGAATTTTTCATACAATACAAACACAAAGACTGATAAAATTAAAAAAAAAGAAAAACACAAAGAGCCTTTTTCTTTGCTGTTTTTTTTTCCTCAGCATTCTCCAAATACCAAATAGTGCCTATATATATATTGAAGTTGTTTTGATCTTCTTTGACAAGGTTTAGAGGTGACTCAACCAACAGAAATTGAGATGGGATAAGTAAAGTAGACGAAAACAAAAGAGTAGAAGAATCAAGGAGAAAACTAATAAGAACTAAGCCTGCCTCGTACTGTGGCTTATCATAATTATCAGGAAAAAAAAGAGAGAGAAAAGAGTACAAAATAAGGCCTTTATCGAAGCATGCACACAAAAGACAAACAAAATAACTTCGAAGGCAATATTGGTAGAAATAATAGTTTGACAATATGTGACCAATTGGCCCTGCATGGGTTGTGGCCAACTAGGCCCTTAGCCACCATGGGTAGAGGTGGCAATTGGGTAAATCGGGACGGGTTCGGGTGAACCTATACGGATTTGGTCATCTTCGACTTTCGACTATGCTCGGGTCGGGTTGGGTTAGGGTCAAGTTATTTCGGGTTTTGGTCAACTCAATTTCAGGTCATCTCGGGTATGGGCCAATTTTGGGTCGGGTTATACAGGTCTAGGGTAATTATGGGTTGACCCACCAGGTTGTTTATTTTTGCTTAATATGTATATTTTATGAATTATAATGGTATCTAATTTTTTTAACATATATATATATATATATATATTTATCTCTATTATATTATAAAATACAATATTTATTATTTTTTTTGTTTTTCATCCCCTACCACCACTTCAATGTAAGTGGAGAATATAGATATCATGCCAGTTACGTAAATTTAATATCTTTAGTAGTGGATGATATCCATATTCTCCCGAATATCGTTCCTTCTTTATATATGTCTTTTTCAATCTCAACTTAATTAAGCGTACCCTATATAAATTCATAAAATAAAATAATTTTCACATAATAAAATAATTTTCTTTAACTGGATAAACTAAAAAAAAATGAAATTTTGATTGAAAATATTTATGAAAAACTGACACTTTTCTTCATTTTGGAAAAAAAACATCTTTCGCTGAATTCTCACATTATATATGTCTCGTTTTTTTTTTTTTTTTTAATTTCAACTTAATTAAACAAGAACTCCCTATAAATTCATAGAATGAAATAATTTTCTTTAGCCAGAGAAACTAAAACAATATAATTTTAATTGAAAATATTTACGAAAAGTATTTTATATACAGAGTTATTTTAAATATGAATAACAGGGCAAGTGATAAATTATGTTTGCGAGGTTACCGATCAAGTAATGGGAAACCAGCCATGTCTCCCCACTCTCCCTTCTAACAAAATAATGAGTGTAGTGTAGTTACGGTAAATATTTTGAAGTTAAAATTCATGTGATATTTGGAACTTTTGTTTTGGGTTTTGAAAAATTTTGGGAGATGAGACAACTTATATTTAAATATTGTTAAATTAAATATAAAGATAGATTTTTGAACCAAACATATCCTTACTAATTGATATTCAGGTCAAAATATTACTCTTATGTTTGTTGGTGTGTTGTATCAAAATAATAACTTCGGTTAATTCGGGTCAAAATAATAACTCTTTAATCGTAATTCTCCATAGTAATAACGGTTAAATTTCACCGGGCCTTTAGGCCCGACCCACGGAGTTGGAACACATGAGATCCACATATAAGCCCAAGCGGGGTTCCATCCTAAAACCAATTAGCTATAGGTGGAGTAACCCACTAGGCTTATAAGGTGATCTCTTCTTTCTCTCAACTCCGATGTAGGATTCTACAAGACTCACATGTGGAGTTTTCAACACTCTCCCTTGCATGTGAGTCTGTGACAAACGTACCCCTCGCCTTTTCCGATCCAATTGGATCCAACATACTGGAGAGGCCCTTGGCCCACCAAACACAAATGCACCTCCTCTTCATGAGGACAAGGTGCGACAAACACGAAATCGGGATCAACAACCTGCTCTGATACCATGTTAAATTTCACCGGGCCTTTAGGCCCGACCCACGGAGTTGGAACACATGAGATCCACATATAAGCCCAAGCGGGGTTCCATCCTAAAACCAATTGGCTATAGGTGGAGTAACCCACTAGGCTTATAAGGTGATCTCTTCTTTCTCTCAACTCCGATGTGGGATTCGACAAGACTCACATGTGGAGTTTTCAACAATAACAATAATTTTCAAGTTTGAAGGCCTTAGGGTTAACTCGGGTTGCAGGTCGGGTTGGGTTTTTGCTCGGGTTTAGATGGATTCGGGTCTACTTGGTTCTAGGTCATTTTGGGTCGGGTTACATCGGGTCATCGGTCGGTCGGGTAGGGTCAGTATTCTTATCGGGCCTTTTCGGGTTGGATTAAGGCTGGGTCGGATGAGTCTCAGGTCGGGTCATTCTAAGTTTTGGTCAAGTTATTTACATTGGATCCTCCGGTCAAATCAGGTCGGATCATTGATTTTTCAGATCTGTCTAACAGGTCGGGTTGTCTTTGCTACCTCTGACCATGGGTATTGGTGAACCAATGGACTGATTAAAGTCAATCAATCAGCCCGCTTGTCGTGGACCTCGGGACTACGTAATTCCTCCTAACCCTAGGGTTTGGTAGATCCTACCCTAACTTTTACCCCTTTGCCTCCAGTCGCAAGAGATTAAAAGAGACTGTGAAGGCCAATGGGCAAGAGAAGGGTGGAATTAGGGGGAGTAGAGAAAGGAATTGTGGCAAAATTGAGCAAAAGAGTTGACATCTTAATATATTTTTCTTTTCTTGTTCTTTTTTGTTTCAAACTTTTGAAAATCTTGTTCTTTTTGTACTTGCGAAATTGTTAAGATGGTATTGGCCTGTAAATTTGTCCAACCCCAAGCATTGCAAGGTACAAGAAGATCAAGGTAATATCATTAGAAGATTTCTGGCACATATTATTGGAACTAAACACAAAAATTAACCAAAAAGAAGCAGAAGGATATTACCAATAACCCGTGGAGATAAAGAAATACCAATAAAGTCACAGTTGAGCGAGGCGCGGATCCCGCTCTCTTTAAGACGGTTTCGCTCCCCTCTCGGATTTTAGCCGGTGCAGCAGGTACCGGTATGCCATCTCCAGGATACAACGCCCAACTATAGTCGACACTTTCTTAATCTACATAACTTCGAAAGGCAAGCCTTACCAACACCTTTACTTAGCCAAAAAATACATATAAAAATTAGATTTGTTCTCGTAAAGATGTATATTTTTCCACCATAAAATATACCTAGTTAAATACCCACAATATGGCAGAGACATGCAACGATCCATTTTTTCACTTCTCCTATTATGTAACTGACCATTAAAAATGGTCAATAATGCTAACGGTCAAAGTTTAAAAATGTAAGTATTATTACTTTATTTTTAATACATAAAATACTCTTAAAACTGATTATCTTTGAATATCATGATTACATGAAGGATGATATAAATTTTAGCGTAAAATTTTACTACTAAATTGAAACACATAAATGACATTATCAAAACCATAATAAATTTTAAAATTACAATTAAAATAATTTTATTAAAATATTCAACATTCCCTCACTTATTTTAATAAAATTAAAAGAATCTTTTTAATTTTAAACTTTTGGCTAAGTGAGGACCCCATGTATTATAAGAGTGGTAATGCCTTTAAAACCTCACTTAGTGTTTCAGCAACTCCCATACTAGAATCACGGCAAACTTAGCCTTTAAACCTTGGTTGCTTGAGGGAATGTAGGGTACTTCACACATATTGTATCTAAGGTGCCCCACAGGCTATCTAAGCGTGCACATTATGGCCTTGTGCTACGCCCTGGTTTCATGAGCGCTCTAGAGAATTAGTCCAAATTCTCATAGGAAGTGGCCTTACTTCCACACTTACATAGGTGGATCTATCAGGAGGATACTCGTGGCCATACACCCCACCCCAACATAGGGGCTATAGACCTTATTAAGAGCATAACTAACTCAACCTTAACATCACCACAAGTAGGCATGCCGCACCATAGGGATGGACTTAAATAAAGTATAAAACGCATGCTAACCCCCCGATCACTCCACCTCACAGGTGAACAATTTCTTCTTTGGGGTTAAGTCCCATCCCCCTCGATGCAACCCAAATCTTTCCTCTGGCTAGAGGTTTTGTTAGCAGATACGCAATTTTATCATCACTTCTCACATGATCAATAGTTATGGCGCCATTTGTGAGGTGTGACCTCACTATATTATGCTTCCTTCTTATAGATCTGAATTTTCTATTATAGTATTTATTATGCACCCTGCCAATAGCTATAGTGCTATCACAGTGTATGAGAACAGGTGGTACTAGTCTATCCCACATAAAAATATCAAATAATAGTTCTCTCAACCACAATGCCTCCTCACTAGCAGTGGCTAGAGCTACAAGCTCAGTCTCCATGGTGGATTTAGCAATAATTTTTTGTTTTTTTGATTTCCAACTCACTGCTCCACTACCAAGTGTAAACAAGTAACCACTTTTAGAAACAACATCACCAGAATGAGAGTTCCAGTCTGCATTACTAAAACCTTCAAGAACAGCATGGTGGTTTTTATAACATAAACCATAACTTATAGTTCTTTTCAAGTATTTCATAACACGATTCAGAGCAGTCCAATGATCAAACTTAGCCTGCTAGTAAATCGACTAAGTGCACCAACGGCATAAGCAATATCAGGTCTAGTAGTGTTAGCAACATATCTTAGACTACCAATTACACTAGCATACTCGCTTTGATTGATAACATTAGCATCATTATCATTCAGATAGAGATAGACATGTGGGTCTAACAGTGTACTAATGGGTAAGCTATCAAACATATTGAATTTCCTCTATATCTTTTCAATATAGTGGGATTGATCAAGAAAAATGCCATCATTAGTTCTAGTGATTTTCATCCCTAATATGACATTTGCTTCACCCATGTCTTTCATATCAAAGACACTCTTTACTAAAATCTTTGTTGAATTGATAATGCTTATATTGGTTCCAAAAATTAACAAATCATTAACATACAGACAAATAATAACATTAGAATCAATCACAGATTTATAGTATATGCAGTTGTCAGTTTCATTCAACTTAAACCAATTAGAAATTAAACATTGATCAAAATTTTCATGCCATTGCTTTTGTTCTTGTTTAAGACCATACAATGATTTTGTCAATTTACAAATTTTATGCTCATTCCCTAGTTGGACAAACCCTTCGGGTTGATCCATAAATATTTCTTCTTCTAAGTCTTCATTTAAGAATGCTGTTTTTACATCCATCTGATGGATTAATAGATTATGTAAAGTTGCTTTAGCAACCAAAATTCTTATAGAAGTCACTTTAGTTACTGGAGAATAGGTATCGAAAAATCTATATTTTCCTTTTGTTTAAAACCTTTGGTGATCAATCTAGCTTCAAATTTGTCTATGGTACCATCAGGTTTACGCTTTCTACAAAGTACCCACTTAGAGGTGACCAACGGGCGGGGCCGGCCAGGCCCGGAAACCGTGTGGGCCTGGCCTTGGGCCTATTTTTATTTTCGGCCGAACCCGGCCCTGGCCTAGGGTCCAACGGCTCTAAAAGAGCCGTTGGGCTCGTTTTACACACCCGTTCAACGGCTCTTTTATTATAAAAAAAAATTTATATTTTTTTCCCTATAAATACTTAAACCTTCCCAACTCATTTTCTCACCAATTCTTCAATCCTCTCTTCTCTCTCTATACATTCATCATCTCCCTTCTTCTCTAACTTTGCTAATTGCAAAAATTGTGCTCTAAAGTTCGAAGTTCGTAAAGTATTTGGCTGAAGTTTGAATTTCATTGTTCTCTCGTTTCGGTAATTTTAGTATCGCAATTTTATTTGATTTGCATTTTTAGTTATTTAATTTGCATTACTACTTGCATTTTATAAATACTAATCACTTATACTAATATGGCACACAACTCTTCATCATCCTCTGGAGCCGGTCGTGCTAGTTCTAGCTCTTCTCGGCCACCCAGAATCCCTAAAAGGAGTAGAATTGTCTTACTTAATACTGAAGAACGAGCTTTTATACAACCAGACCCATCACCCCCATACACTGATGATAGCATATATTATGACTTTTCACAACAACAAGATTATCATGAGTCAGGTGGTGGTGGTGGGGTTGGAGACTCACAAACTGATGAGGAACCCACCCCCACCACCGAAGCCCAGCCTGAAACTAGTACCTCTACTAGTAGGCGTACAACTAGTGGGGTATGGAAGCACTTTACCCTTAATAAGATAACTAATAAAGCAACTTGTAAATTATGTGACCCACCTAAGGATTTTAGCCATCAACCTAGTAGTGCGACGGGCACATTAAACAGACATATACTTAGGTGCCACCCCGAGCAATTTCCAGAAAAGAGTCAACAACGTCTAGTACAGCAAGTGACTAGTGCACTTGCTAATTTTAGGTTCTCTCAGGAAAGCAATCGAAAGGGGCTAGCTAAATATATAATTATGAGTGAAAGGCCTTTTAATATTGGCGAAGACCCAAATTTCGTCAACTACCTCCAACGAAATGTTAATCCCACCATTGTGAGGATTCCTCGGAACACCGTAAAGTGGGACGCTTTTACGTTATACCACGGGATGAAAACTGGGGTCTTCACACATTTTGCGACGAACACGAGCATGTTCTCTTTGACGTCGGACATATGGACGTCGAAACTCGGCCAACCTTATATGTGCATAACAGCACACTAGACCGATGAATCCTTCATCATGCAAAAGCGGATAATTCATTTTGGACTTTTAGATTGCCCCCACAATGCCGAGGTAATTACGGGTGTGATTATGTCGGCAGTCCGCGACTGGGGCATAAAGCGACGTATCTTCAGTATTACATTCGACAATGCTACCAATAACACTGCAGCCATTACACATTTAATTAGGCAAATGAGACACATGTTAGGTGGGAAGTGTTTCCATATTCGTTGCGTTTGTCATATTTTGCATTTAATGGTAATGGATGGTTTAGATCTCATAAAAGCATCCCTTATCACATTAAGATCGGTAATAATATCTGTAAAATCATCCAGCACTCGAAAAAGAAAATTTAAAAATTTATGTAGGTTGCATAACATAGAATATAAACAATTCAAATTGGACTCCCAAAATCTACGGTAGAAATGTTAGAGCGCCTTCTACCATTCAAAAACGTTCTAATGGAATACGCCCAGGAAAATCGTGCAGAATGGAGCGATTACAACCTGGCCGGTATAAATTGGAAGATAATAGATCAAATTTGTAACTTTTTTAGCATGTTTAAAGAGGCAACAACATTTTTTTCGGGTTGCTACTGTTCAACCATGCCTCAAGCAATATCAAGATTGCTTGATATTGTCAATTGGATTGTGGGTAATGAATCCAACCCTATTTTGTTTGCATCGATTCAGGCAATGAAAGAAAAGTTTGCCAAATATTATTTTGAACTACCTCTTACATACTGCTTTGCAACTATTTTAGACCCTCGTTATAAACGCTCGGGTTTCAACTTGTTTTGCCAACATTTTTTCGTGTATTTGAATCCTTCTCTTAATATCGACACTTTCATTGCCGATGTCGATAACGACTTGCATAGTTTATTTTCTCAATATTCCCGTCAATTAGCGTCCAATAATCCTAGTACTGCTGCAGTAGGATCTTCCACATCTAGTGGAAGTAGTTCACACACGTCATATTCGTGGAAGCTGTTGGAGCAATTTACGCCCACAGCAGCCCCCACATCATGTGACGAGTTAGATTATTATTTGCGGATACCGATGGTCCATATTTTCGGGCCGCCGGCCAACCCGAATTTTGACCTGTTACAATGGTGGAACACAAACCAAACCTAGTACCCCGTGCTTTCCACCATGGCACGTGAGATACTAAGTTATCCGGTGTCTTCAGTAGCATCGGAGTGTGCTTTCAGTCTTGGTGGAAGGTTGCTTGGAACGAAGAGGGCGAAGCTATCGCCGTCAAGCTTGGAGATGTCCGTGTGCTTGAAGGAATGGCTGCCAGCAGAGGCAAGAGAACAACAGAGAATGAAGCTGAATTCATCGAGCGATGAGGAAGACGACCGTACAACCGATACCTCAAATGATGGCCTAGATACCCCCCAAGACGACTGATATCAACACTTTTATATTTCAATTATTAACTTTTAAATATTGACGTCAAAATACGACCGCACCCCCCATATGTCAAACTTTGTATTTATACTTATATTTGTTACGTTATTTATGTACCATTATTTTTTTTGATAAGATATTTACCATTACTTATTGTGTATTTTATTTTATTACATATATTTAATGTATATTTAGCATTATTAGTGCTTAAAAAAAATGTATTTTCATCTCATATTATTTATCAGTGAATTACAATAATTTTAGTACAAAACGACTTTGCATTATTAAATTTTTTTCCCCCTTTAAAAAGCCGGCACTGTAGCGGGCCCGGGCCTGGTTCCCAGCAGGGCCTCTGCCTGGCCCGGCCCGCTACAGTGCGGGTCGACCGGGCTTCGGCCCAGGCCCGGCCCGGCCCGCCCTTTGGCCACCTATATACCCACTTGTAACCTATGGTTTTGCATCCCGAAGGTAAGTCTACTAACTTCCATGATTTGCTAGTTATTAAAGAGTCTATTTTTCATTTATCACTTCTCTCCAAAAATCTGAGTCCAGTGATGATAAGGCTTCATGAATTGTCTTAGGTTCATTGTCCACCATATAAACAAAGTTCTCAACAAATATACAAGGATCTTGAACATGGTATAAAAGAAAATTAGGACCAAAGTCCTTTTTTATTCTTTGTCTTTGACTCCTAGTTGGTTCAAGATTATCCTCTTCGCTAAGCTGGAAAGAATTAGCATAATTATTAATTATTCTTTTATCATTTTCATCACCCCCACTATTTTTGGATTTAAAAGGGAATTTATTTTCATGAAGTATTGCATCTAATGATTCTATTACCACATTATTCTCAAGTTCTAAAAATCTATAGGCTTTACTATTCAAAGCATAACTTATAAAGACACTTGTTGTTGCTCTTATTCCTAACTTTAGAATTTTAGGATCAATTTTTCTCACATAGGCTAGACAACCCCATACCCTTAGATGACTCAAATTAGATTTTTTATTCCTCCATTATTTGTAGGGTGCTTTTAAAATTTTATTACAAGGCACTCTATTAAATATATAATTAGTGACAATTGCCTCTTCCCGTAGATTGTTAGGGGCTCCGGAGCTGACTAACATGGTATTCACCAAGTTAATTAGCAAGGCACTCTATTTTTTCGTTCCGCTACACCATTAGAGGGAGGTGAATAGGGAGGGGTAACTTCATGTACTATACCGATGGATTGAATATAATCTTTCAAGCCATATGTGTCATACTCTCTACCTCTATCGGTTCTAAACCTTTTATTTTTTTTTTATCAAAACGATTTTCTACCTCTTTGATAGAAGTTGTTAATTTCTCAAAAGCTTTACTTTTATTTTCATAAGGTACATGTAATAGTATTTTGAAAAATCGTCAATAAAGGTTATAAAATACCTTTTCCACCCCTCGTTAATATTCCTTCAAATTCACACACATCTGAGTGGATTAATTCTAGCAACTTGGTATTTCTTTCTACTTTTGTATGTGGTGCTTTAGTAATTTTAGTCATACTACAAACTTTACATTTTTCAAAGTTATTTCTGAGTTTGGGTAGTAAGCTTAGATAACTCATATTACTCAAATATTTGCTATTTACATGACAAAGCCTTGCATGCCAAAGATTCACACAAGAAACAATATAAACAGAAATAGGAGCAATTTTATCGAGTTTAAATATACCATTGCAAGTGTAGCCTTTACCAATAAAGACACCATTTTTAGTAATAATATATTGGTTAGATTTAAAAATTTGCTTAAAGCCTGCCTTTTTAAGGAGATAACTAGAAACGAGTTTTTTTTTCTAATTTCAAGAGTATAAAGGACATCTTTTAAAGTAACAACCTTCTCGAAGATAAATTTGATTTCTATGTCACCGATGCCTAGGACATTTGCGGTTTGATAGTCCCCTAGCAATATTTTATGGTCGCCCTCAACCCTACTGTAAGTCTTAAACAAATTTTTATCATAAACACACATGCCTAAAGGCACCGGTGTCTACCCACCAACTGTCAAGATTTTCAATAGTGCTTAGTTCAGTTATCATGGCTACAAAATACTCCATTGCATTATACTCACTAGTAGAAATCTGACTAGATTTATCATGGAGAGCCATGAAACCGTCTTAAAATTGTTGGAACTAAACACAAAAATTAACCAAAAAGAAGTAGAAGGATATTACCAATAACTCGTGGAGATGAAGAAATATCAATAAAGTCATAGTTCAGCAAGGCACGAATTGCGGTCTCTTTAAGAGGGTTTCGCGCCCTCTCGGATCTTAGCCAGTGTAGCAGGTGCAGGCGCGCCACCTCCAGGATACAACGCCTAACTATAGTTGACGCTTTCTTAGTCTACACAACCTCGAAAACCAAGCCTTACCAATACCTTTACTTAGCCAAAAAATACATATAAAAATTACATTTGTTCTTGTAAAACTGTATATTTTTCCACCATGAAATATACCTAGTTAAATACTCACAATATAGCAGAGATGCAACGGTCCATTTTTTCATTTCTCCTATTATGTAACTGACCATTAAAAATGGTCAATAATGCTAACGGTCACAGTTTAAAAATATAAGTATTATTATTTTATTTTTAATACATAAAATACTCTTAAAAATGATTATCTTTGAATATCATGAATACATTGAGGATGACATAAATTTTAGCATAAAATTTTACTACTAATTTGAAAGACATAAATGGCATCAGTAAAACCATAATAAATTATAAAATCACAATTAAAATATTTTTATTAAAATATTCATCACATATTTTCATATTTTCTACATATATTAAAATCCTTAATTATCAAGAATGATACTTCATAATATTTTTCCTTTTACTGTGAGTACTTCGTACTCTGCCTTTAATGTTTTTTGACATTATTAAGCAATTATGCTGCTCTGTAAATCAATAATGTTTCTTTTCATACTAATCATTATTAATCTATCCAATTAGAAATAAAATTTATCTGTCATCCCTTTTATTACAATTATTTAAAGGCGAGACTTCAAAAATTATTTAAATAAAATTTAGAAATTGTTCGTACAATATTGCATAGGGATAAGGAATGCCAATCTTTTGTCGTCATCTGATTGTTTTCCCTACTTAAGAATACAAAGGTCACATTTGGATATTGCTGTGACATTTTGGTGAAAAAGGCTATGAGGGTGTAGGTTTATGAAAGAAAAAGTGTAGCCATTAACAATGCCCATACTTCAATTTTCAAAATGTACACAATAGCCGCGTATCATACCGGAAAAACAAGTGGGTTTTTTTTTTTCCCCGATGAGTGGGGGAAAACCCAAAGCTACAAGCAAGAAACCAAAAAAAAAAAAAAAAAAAAAATCATCATCCAAAAGGAAAATAAAACAAATTAAAGGATAAAAAAATCAAGACCAAAAGCAGGCATCCAAGAAACAAACTAGACCAAACTAAATAAAATAAACTCGTAAACCAAACCAAAATAGTAGCATGGACATGCAGAAACAACAGAGGATGTAGGCCACCATGTGTTACTCCTAACTGAAACTCAACCAGTCCAAATTTGTGTCCTTTCATCCCTCAGAACCAGCTGACATCATCTTCCCAAGACTCACTCTCGAAGCTAATCTTGTTCCTCTTATTCCATAAAGCCCAACCGGTTGCAAAAACTAGGTGAACCAAACCTTCTTCTAAAATCTTCCACCCACCCCACACACAAGCCGTTGTTCAAATATCATCCTAACGGATAAGTGCTTTAATCAGAAAAACTAGTGGTATTTTATTAAAGCAAATGAAAAGCATGAAAATATAACAATTCTAATTGAAATAAACTCCATAAAGAAAGATTGTTTTTATTACTAGGAATATAATTATTATTATTAGAGTATTAATATGATGTATAGTGAATAACAACATAAAATTACGCTGACATTAATAATTTTGTCCTATTAATAATATTATCCTAAACAAAAAGCACTAATTTAGGGGCCAAAATTCTTTGGTGGCACATCTTCAAAGTCCCAAAGCTCTTCCACACTTTTTATTGGCCCGTCCTTTTTGTTCAGGATTGGGACTTCTCCATCAATAACTCGTTTCTGCAACCACATGTTAGTTAGGCTTGATGCATGACTAGATATGATGCACCTCATACCTTATACTGTATTTATATTAACAATAAGATTGTAAGCTCTTAGGATTTGAAATCAAGACCTCTTGGTTAATGAATCTCTAATATTACAAGAAAGAATTACGTATTCTGTAAATTTAAGACGCTACTTATAAACATATGAACAATTTCATACTTTAAAAACATTAAGACATAATAATATGCTTATTTATGCAATGATTTTGTATTCAGATAATGTGAATATAATCTAGAGACCAACTATTGATGGGTCTAAGGATATTTCAATACTGATCTACAACAAAAACTCAACTAGTATCATTTGATACACAGTTGGATGAATTGGTTGCTATTTGGTCCTTTGTTTTATACCTTTTTTCAACCCCCACTAACACAATTCGAGTTAGAAAGTGTAAAGATGCTAGAAGTTTTCAAACAACGTAGTCCGCACTGAATCCAAACTAAATTGTAACACTCTTTGAAAACAAAGCTCAATTGGTCATCATTAGATCCGAGCCTCAACCCAAGATTTAGGCTTTTGTCCTAATTCTATCCAATTCAGACACTGTCTAACTAATGTCCTACGTTGATCTCAATACTTGCAAAAAGTAAATCGCTTGATTAGCACATTTATTGATGTTAGGAATATATCTCAAATTTACGTAGTTAGGATTTATGGGCTACCGAGGGATCACCGATCGATCGGGGGATGTCCTATCAATCGGGGGATTTAAGGAGAAAAATAAAAAAAAGCAGCAGATGAGGGGCCGATCGATCAGCACTGGCCAATCGATCGAGAGTCAATTTCCTTGTACCCTAGCCATTTAGTATAAATATGGGTTTAGGGTTTCTGTTTTAGGAATCCAATCAACCAATCAAAGTGAGCCGCCGTCATCATTAAGTTTGAGAGCGCATTACGAGAGTTTAGAGGGAGTTATTTAGTAATTCTCCATAGATCTCGTTCAGAGGAAGTGTCGTTATACTTCTTCCATTATTCATACTCAATAAAGAATCTCTATCTCCGCTGTGGCTTTCTCTCCTCTCGATGAAGAAGGGTTTTCACGTAAATCTCTGTGTTCTTCGTTTGTGTTCTCTTTTATCCTGTTGTTGACTTCTCTTGTTTGTTATAGTATTTGAATCGAATCCAGTTCTGGGGTGTTAAGTTCCACATTAAGGAGGTATTAGTTTCATAACAAATTGATATCTGAATATATCAAGTTTATTCAAGATTTTTCCTCACAAATTGGTATCATAGTATATCAAATTTGTCCAGATTACCTCAACAATTGGTATCAGAGCTCTATTTATTTCAATTTGATACTATGATGTCTACAGTTAAATATGAATTTTAGAAGTTTGGTGGCCGAGGAAGTTTCAGTTTATGGCAGGTTCGTGTTAAGGGCTTCTTTGCAATTTCTCCAACAAACTTGCAGTTAAGCGTCGGTTGTTCATGTTTAGTATGTCAAAAGGTACGTCACTTAAGAATCGTGTTAATGAATTTAATTCGTTAATTTAAGAATTAAAGGAGCTTGATGATGCTCCTAAGCATGAAGATCAAGCTATGTTATTGTTATGTTCACTCTCTACTTCATATAAAGGCTTTATAGAAAGCATGATTTATGGTGGTAGGTCAACTATCACAGTTGATGAAATTAAGAGAAACCTACTGAGTAAAGATAGAGTAGATAATGAGTTGCCAGACTCCGTTCAGAACTTAGGTTGTTGTTTATTTGTGAGAGAAAGAGCTAAGAATAAAGAATCTGATCATGATAGAAATAAGTTTAGGTCTAAGTCTAGACATCAAGACCTATCCTATAATTACTGTCACAAGAAAGGGCATATTAGGAGAGACTATTACAAACTTAAGAGGAAACTAGAAGTAGATAGCAGATCTGACCAGAGATCTGCAGCAGCTCGTGTTGTAGTTGTAGATGAGATTGATGGTGATATACTATCTGTGTCTGAACCTCAGTCCAGTTTGAGAAAAAGTTGGATTTTGGATTTGGGTTGCTCTATCATGTTTGTCCCAATCGAGATTGATTTTCCACGTACGAGTTAATTCAAAGTGGAGTTGCTTTAATGGGCAATGATGCTACATGCAAAGTTTTGGGTATAGGAACAATTCGTATTAAGATGTTAGATGGCACTATCAGGACTTTAAGCGATGTTCGTCATATTCTTGATTTGAAGAAGAATCTCATCTCTTTAGATACCCTTGAATCACATGGGTATAGGTACACAGCTAAGAGTACATTAGTAAAAGTTATACCAACGACTACATTCATATTGTTGGAATTGATATGCAATACCAACAGAACATTACCAACAACTTGACTTTGTCAGTAATGGTTATACCACGACCACACTTGTTGGTATACATATGTACATCCAACTTACTCAAATATTTTACTAACAACGTCCATTCATTGGTATAACTTTAACCAACGACTTTCTTTTGCTGGTATTGCTATTATTATGCATACTTGTATCTATTCTAACAATTTTCTCCCGTTGGTATTGTTGTTATTACGATGTTGGAAAATAACCAATAATATTATAAAAGCTCATTACCAACAACATATATAAAAAATAACTTACATTTCATTTCCAAACATCCACAATATGACAATAGTGCTAAAGGATGTCAATCTTTTATATATAATAACATATTTTACATAGCCAAGATGTTCGAAACAAGTCTTAAAGTCTAAAATGACTTAAAGTAAATGTATATCCATATTCAAAATCACATAACAAGATATTATAATTGCATTTAGTTTCCAAACATCCACAAAATGACAATAGTTCCACAAGATGTCAATCCTTCACATGATGTCAACCGATATGTTCGAAATAAGTCTAAACATTGAAAATAACCAAAACTCAATATATATCCATATTCATAATGAAATAGCAAGAAATTAGAATTGCAGTTGCCACTATTTTAGTAATATTCCTCCTCTTCTCCAACGTCCTCTTTTGCTCCCTCTTCTACTTCCTCATCATCTTCATTGTCTACCCCATCTTCATAGTCCTCATAGCGAAATGGTCTCTATTATTGTGCAAATGTATATAATAAGTTAACTTTTAGAGCAAAACAAAACTGGAATCAAAATCACATATAAAGATAGTGAATCTATTACTTACCTTTCCCGTGAGTTCGTATGTAGCATCCACCAAGCAAGAAATCTGCCCTTGAGCATTTTTTAATCCAACAGTCAAGCGTATAACATCCTCCTCTAATCTAACCCATTTGCTCCGCTCTTCAATGAGTGCACACCTTTTCGTCCTTGAACGAGGTACCTTAGCGCCTATACCATAGGTCTTTGCATATCCATTTTTGTTTTCCCCCATAACTTCTTCAAATATCTTTTTTCGAGCATAATTCATCTCATCCAAGCCATATTCATTTGGCATCTCCCGAAGTTTGGTATGTATATTTTCTTTCAAGAAACACAAGTTAATTAACTTGTCGAAACTTAATTCACTATGAAGGAAAAGAACACTCTTAAGAAATAGTGGTAGCATCCTACTAATGCAGTAGCAGAATGACGATCAAGCTTAGTTTTGGGGGCTGAATTGTGAGTTAACATCAAAATATCAATCTCGTCAATTGGGTGGCCTTTCACTTGCTATATTAACAAACATGTGTCAATAAGGGGAAATGTATGTAAAAAACCCACACAATATGCATAAAAATATATTATACAATACCTCATCCTGGCGAACTCTAGCAAAACTCTTAGTACCTGCATAATGTGGCATAACCCCTTTCTTACGATTAATCTTATTCCTTGCACTCCGAGCCTAAATTTTAGAAAGGTACAAAGATGAAATTATATAAGAATTCTTACAACTCACCACAACACCCCCCCCCCCCCCCCCCCCAAAACAAAAAAAAAAAAAAGACAATCCAAAGAAAAATAAATCAATTATATATCAACAATGAAAAAAATTTTCGATACCTTCATTTCATCTAATTGACAATGGACTATGAAATTTTTCCACTGCCTCTCAGGCATAAACTCAGGCCTCATTTCTAGTGCATCTTCATATGTGTATTCATCCACAAGGTTTGTTTTCATGTAACATTTCCACCATCTCCAACAAGCCAACAACTTCTCCACAAACTAAGAATTAGGCTCCAATCCTTCAGGGAACTTGCATGAATCCTACAAGATATATACAATCACTTGGTTATTTTGATACTAAGTCCAACTATTAAGTAATAAGTAGTTAGAATATGCTTATACCTTTATAATGTCCCATATATGTTTGATTTTCTCTTCGGGGCCATTTCAATACATCAATCGGTAACTTTCTTGCATCTCTTGCATAACACCCAATCATGGATGACATTTATCTTGCCGGACCATTATCTGGCTGCATATAATCATTAATGGTAATGGATACCAGATTCTTCGGCTTTCTAACCTTATTTGGTCCTCTTGTCTTGTCAACCTTAGGACCATGTAAATAGCTTCTCTTTTTCTGAAGTACTGGATTACACTTCCTGGAACATTGTCAGCACCACCTATATGTTTCAACGTAAACATTAAATATTTTAACTACTTCCCAAACCTGTACTTGAAATTGAAAGTCATATGAGACGAATTAACATGCTTGAGTTATAAGACTTTCATGGACTTCCCTTTGTGATAAATTGGCAGTAACGTTTCTAGGAGTTGCTGTTAATTTCATGTGTTAGAACCCATAAGAAAAACAATACAAAACTAGAAAAATGTGATAAAGATTTCAATCTATAGAGATACCACCTTGTATACCCTCTGCTTGCATGGATTGTAGAGCCTCTAAGTTCTTACCATCTGATCGTGGAGGAAACAAGCTATGCTGAGCTTTTGTACATTGAGAATTCGTCTCAACATTAGCACGTGCGATATTGTGAACTAATATGGGGCTATGACGCCTCTTATTTTGTTGTGCCATGACACTCTACATGAAAATGAATATAGATCATTTAAAATGATAAATGCATAAGAAACTAATCAAAATTATCTTTGTATGGAGATGATATTATACCTTTAGTTTGTTTCTCTTAACAAATAATATCTTTCTCTGAGTTGATCCCATTTGATCCTTCACATAGTAAGGCACATAAGAAATGAAATATAACAGATATACTTCCACATATCACCCTTTCTAATAAGGATATAGCCAATAAAGTAAAACTTAATACTTCACCAAAGTATAAATTTCATTTCATAATAACAAACAAAAAAATCACACATTCTCAGTGACAATGACATTTAGTTGCAATCATAATTGTAATCATAGTCATAGAGAGTACCATCTTCCTACTATCGTCACTATAGTAAAGATATTTACTATCATCCTCTTCAGCTACAGCTTCAATTAATGGTTGATTAACCAAATTCCCTTCAAGATAATCTCTTATATTGTCAATGTCATCTATGTTGATAGCCTTTAGCATCTCATGGTCATGTTGGCAATCAACTTCAGGTATGATTTCTTCAGCCATGTCAAAAAGATCTCTTGGCTTTGTAGTGGTAACCAAATGCCAATTCTTTCCCTTAGACTCAGGTGTGTAGAACACTTGAAGTGCTTGCTTAGCTAAAACATAATGTTCAGTAGTTTTTAATTGCGATTTCGAATTAACAAGAGTGAAACCAAACCGATCTTTCTTAACACCATTGGTAGGATGAACCCAGTCACATCGAAATACGATGACCTTCCTTCCTTGATGATAATCCAACTCAAGAATCTCTGTTAAAACACCATAATAGTGTACATTAATCCAATCCCATAAGTTCAATATACTTTTATCATCTAATTCTTGTCATCTAAACCTATCTTCTTCTCATCAAACTCTATTGATTTCTCTCCTATCTCTCTTCTAGTTCTCTTCTATTCTCATCTGAACCTATCTTCTTCTCATCAAATTCTTGTCAATTCTTATCTAATTCACTTCTTATCACAATTTAAAGCCTTAAAACCCTAGGTTATGATTCAAGTTTAGCTTGAATCATGACAGTGGTCCAAAGCATTTTCTTTAATTTCCAACTTAGTTGTAAGGATTGTATCAAAAATCAAACCAAATTCACACTAAAATATGAAAGTTGTAAACAAAACTTATGACTAAAAACCTGAAATATGCACGAAAAATATATTAAAATAAAAAAAAAACTGATGTACCACCACAATCTAAACCCAAGAGTTGATAGAACCTCCTCAATATCCAAACCTAACAACCTCCCACCACAAATCTACTCAACAACTTGCACGACCAAGATAAATTTTAGCAAATTCATGTCTCATATAATAAATTCACATGTTTTAAACAAAATAAAATGTAAAATGTACATAAAACATTCATGTTTAATACCCGAAATTAAGGGCGTAGAGCTCGGGGTGAGAATGGACAACAGAGCAGAGGTGGCCAGCGTGGTGGCTCTTGAGTCAAAGGGTGAGAACGGACGACCGAACGGCAGAGCAGCGGTGGCGGGCGTGGTGGTTGTCGAGTCGGAGGGTGGGGTGTTGGAGCGAAAAGAGTGAAGCCACACGCGCAGGTTTTGTTTTGTTTTGGTTTTTTTTTTTTTTTTGATGTTAGGGTTTATTTAGTATTAAATTATAAGTATTGGGGGGAAAATTTTAGGTTAAAATTGTAAGTATTGGCGAGAAATTTTGAGAGGGGAAATATAATTTTGAGAAGAAAGAAGAAAAATTAACGGGGGGAAATATAAATTAAGGGGAAAAATGAAAATTGAGTAAAAAAAAAAAAATTAAATACTTTTAATTTTTTAATTTAAAACTAATAACTTTGTTTGTTGGTAATGATTCTTTAATGTTGTAAAAATAATATTAGCAATAAATTTATTTGTTGTTAAATGTCTCTATTAGTATTAGTTCAATACTAAGAATTTATTTGCTAGTAATATAATTTTGCCTGTTGGTGATAGCTATTGGACAAAACTAACGGGCTTGTTTGTTAGTAATGACTCTGTTAGTAATTCAAATATATTATTACCAACAAATTTGTTTATTGGTAAATAACTTTGCTGGCATTGATTTAATTAATACCAACGGACATTTTTTTTTGGTTGGAAAATATATTTTTCCCACTATAGAAAATAAATTAAATATTTATTATCATCAACTCCCATGACTGTTGGTATTGATCACCCAATTCCAACAGAATATTTTAATTTTTATTAATATTGGTCATATTTTTTGTAGTGATTCCTGACGAGTAGAGATGTCACGTTTGATGAGTCTTCATTGCTATCTCCACAAAAGATGTCATCGGTTAGTTGCGATTCAGGTTGGGCGAATAAGCCAGAGGAAGTTTAGTTTCAGTTAAATAACACAGTTCGGTAGCAAGTGGTTGTTACAAAAGATGTGTCAAGAGTCAATTCAGAGAAGAAGAAGATTATCATTTCTGATAACCTCATAGATATGTTCACTCAGTTGCTACCTAACAGAAAGTTCAAGTATCGCTTGGACTCGGTTAGGTTTTTTGTTTTGTTTACATAACCCCGTGTGTGGGGTGTTTTGTGGAGCAGGTGGAGAAATTTTGCTTAGATGTAAATTTGAGTCAAGGTGGAGATTTGTTAGGAATATGCCTCAAATTTATGTATTTAGGATTTATGGATTGATAAGGGGGATGTCTGATCAATCGGGTGATTTAATGAGAAAAATCAAGAAAAGTAATAGATGAGGGGCCGATCGATTGGAACTCACCGATCGATCGGGAATCGATTTACACGTACCATTGCCGTTTTGTATAAATATGGGTTTATGGCTTCTATTTTAGGAATCCAATCATCCAATCAAAGTGAGCCGCCGTCATCATTAAGTTAGAGAGCACATTACGAGAGTCTAGAGAGAGTGATTTAGTAATTCTCCATAGATCTCGTTCAGAGGAAGTGTCGTTGTAATTCTTCAATTATTCATACTCAATAAAGAATCTCTATCTCCGCTCGTGGTTTTTTTCCCTCTCGATTGAAGTGGGCTTTCTATGTAAATCTCTGTGTCCTTTGTTTGTGTTCTCTTTTATCCTGTTGTTTACTTCTCTTGTTTGTTATAGTATTTGAATAGAATCCAGTTCTGGGGTGTTAAGTTCTGCATTAAGGAGGTATTAATTTCCTAACAAATTGATATCTGGGCATATCAAGTTTGTTCAAGATTTTTTCTCACAAATTGGTATCATAGTATATCAGATTTGTCTAGATTACCTCAACAATTGGTACCAAAGCCTAACAACTGAGGTTTTCACAATGGAGCAATCTAAAACCAGCTTTCATTAGTGGTTCAAGTTTTTTAGCGTAGTTGGTTTTTCTAATAGGCTATGAGAGTCTCCATGATCAGGAGATCATTGCTTTATATTAATACTATTTTAATTTAAACACGAGGCATTAGATTAGTTTGTCAATTGTCTCAGTTTAAAAATTGATGGACATTTTTCGCATGCTAATGTATAACCTTTCTTTATGTTTTAATCGAACACTTTAAACTTTTGTTACGACTATTCCCTTGACAACCCACTTGAGATCAAACAATGTGACTAATGAGCCATATTTATTCCTACATGAGGCCAGATCAATTGTCATTCAATCTAATCCTCCATTTTCCATTTCAATCTTGTAAAAATTAGAACAACTCAAAACAAAAATAAAACTTGAACACACAAACATGGAGAACATTTGAGATGGAAAAATTGAATGTCGTATTCACAAAATGGGAACCCAATTTATAATACAAGTCAAGAAAACCAAAAGACTAGAAAAACCTAGAAAACCAAGAATCTGATATAAACTTAAATCAAATCTAGCTCAATCAGTGGAATGTAACACTCACACAAGTTATAATTGAAGCTACGGGGCAGTGAACGGCTACCTCGTTCTATATTTGTATGTATATATGATAAGTATATCTACTAAATGGAGTAATTACGTAGACAAAAGGGAGAAGACGTAGAGAAAATTTGAGGGCGAAGAAGAGGGGGTTATATCACACATAAACCCTAAAATAACTAACCCTTACTACTTATAGAGAAAGTACAAAATATCTAAGGTGATGTGGCAGCTCAAAATATCTAAGGTGACATAGTAGAGAGAGTAAGTGCCAATAACGGCTGCTGGGGCTGATGCTGAGGCTGGTAGGCGAATTGCTGTGGACTTGGCATTCGAAAGTGGGGTCTTGGCAGGACTGAGGCGCCGGGACTGTATATTGAGGCGCCAGGTTTGTATCAATGCCGCCCTCTTGAGAGAATCCTCGTCCTCGAGGATTGAAGTCGGGGAAGCAAAGTTAGAAGTCATAAAGAAACTCCCAAGTTGCATCAGAAACACTTTGACCCACCAATTGTGTGGCAGCAACTCGGAGGCATTTGCACGGCGATCGAGTATAGTAGCTAGCTGAGGAGGAGAAGGGGCAGGTGGCCACGTATTGGTAACATAGTACTATTGGCTTCAATAAAGAAACATCGTTTCAATAGAGAAACATGAACAGTATGGTGGATGGCAGCATGAGCTGGTAAAGCAAATCGGTATGCGATAGGACCTACCCTGTCAAGAATCCGAAAGGGTAGAGAGGTGCTAGTTTATGGAATCGTCTAACATCCACACTCTGCTGATGGTAAGGCTGCAGCTTGAGCCAGACGTAGTCGTCAATTTGATACTCACACTCCGCATGATGGCGATTAGCCAACTGCTTTATGTGGTTTTGAGCACGGAATAAATGGTGGCCAAGGCATGCAATAGCTTCTTCACGAGCTATGAGGTTGCAATCAATAGCGTCGACTAATGACTCGCCAAGTAGATAGGGAAGATGGACTGGTGTGGTTGACCATAGAGGAGCTCAAAAGGCATAGTATGGGTGAACAATTGAAAAGTTGTGTTGTATTGCCATTCCGCCAGAGGTAGTCAACAAGTCCATCGACGTGGTTGTTCACTGACCATACAATGTAAATAGGTTTTCAAACATCGGTTGGGGACCTCTGTTTGTCCATTAGATTGCGAATGATAGGATGAGGAGAGTTTGAGGTGGGTGCCCAAACGGGAAAAGAGCTCTCGCCAAAAGATGCTGGTCAATAACGAATCTCTATCGCTTATGATGGTTTCAGGAAGTCTATGAAGGCGGTAGATCTGATCCAAGATTATATGAGCAATGCTAATAACTGTGTACGCATGGGCGAGAGACATAAAATGAGCGTACTTGGTGAGGAGGTCGATCACCCCTAAAATAACTGAATGTCCCTGTGATTGCAGTAAGCCCTCAATGAAGTCAAGGAATATGCGGTTCCACACAGATGTAGGAACTGGAAGGGGTTGGAGGAGACCAGATAATGTCGATGTCCCGCATTGGTTTCTCTAACAAACGGAGCATCAGTGGATGTAAGTGGTGATATCCCGGCGAAGCCCCCTCCAATAGAATAGTGGTCGAATACAGCGGTAAGTAGCATCAATTTCGGAATGTCCCCCTTGAGTGGAATCATGTCTTGACATAGGTTGGCGTCGTTTCCAATGACGAGTCAGCCATTGTATCGCAAATGGCCTTGGCCCGAAGAAAAGCGGGGATGAGAAAGGGGTTCCGCCAACTCATCAAAAATGATGCATGACAAAACGGGGTCCTTGGACCAATAGTCTGTCAGCCTTTTAAGGAAGTCGGAAGATATAGAGGATAATGCCATGCATAGGACTTCTATTCTAGAAAGGGGAGAGAAAGAGAGTGTCAGCTGCCCTGTTCTTTAACCCCCTTTTGTAAATAACATCATAATCAAGACCGATCAGGCAAGAAAGCCACAAACATTGAAGGGTAGAGTCAAGTGCTACTCAAGGAGAATTTTGAGACTTCGCTGATCTATGCAAATGATGAAATGGTGACTTGTGACGTATTGTTCCCATTTGACCACCACAAAGGCCATGACAAGTAGTTCGTGCTTGTAAACCGACATACCCTGATGGTGTGGTGCAAGAGTGCGACTGATAAAAGCCAAGGGTCGATCATCTTACATGAGAACAGCGCCAATGGCAGTACCGGAAGCATCAGTCTCAATACTGAACATCTTAGTAAAGTCAGGAAGGGCAAGCACTAGTGCTGATGTTAAGGCATGTTCAGGCGGTTGAAAGCATTCTCGGCATCCGAGTTCTAGATGAAGTTATCCTTCCGAAGAAGGTCGGTCAGTGGCCAAGCAATGACGCCATACTGAGCTTTAAACTGGCAATAGTAACCAGATAGCCCTAAAAACCCCTGAAGTTGCTTCAAGGTCTAAGGACATGGCAAGTTGGTGACATCATTGATTTTTTGAGGATCGGGGAAACCCCATCACCAGGGCCAAAGTGTCTCAAATATTCGATGCGCCGAGTACCAAATGTGCACTTGGCGCGATTGGCTATTAGATGATCGGCATGGAGGATGCTCAAAACTATTTCAAGATTAGAAATATGAGCGGACCAAGTACTGTTATATACCAGTATATCGTCGAAGGAGAAGAGGAAGAATTGCCGAAGATATGGGCAGAAGATATCATTCATTAAACTCTGAAAGGTAGACGGAGCATTCGAAAATACAAAAGGCATCAAGGTAAATTTATAATGACCTGAGTGTGTGCTGAAAGCGGTCTTGGGGATGTCATCAACTGACATCCGAATCTGCCAATAGCCGGATTCAAGGTCAATTTTTGAGAAGAAAGAGGCGCCACTCAACTCGTTAAGTAATTTATCAACAATGGGTATAGGGAACTTATCTTTAATAGTCATTTTGTTAAGGGCCCGATAGTCAACATAGGGATGCCAAGTCCCATCCTTCTTCATAACTAGCACCACAAGGGAAGCGAAAGGCTAGGTGCTGTTTTGTATGACACCAACCTGTGACATATCTTTGATCAAAGAATTGATGATGTCCTTCTCAGAAAGAGGATAGCAATAAGGTCGGAGGTCGATGGGGTTGCGGCCATCTTTTAGCAAAATCCTGTGATAAAAAAACTGGCGAGATGGAGGGAGTTCGATCGAAGCGTTAAAAACATCATCATAGTCATTTAGAAGCTTCTATAAGGCAAACAATTCTGATTTAGCTGTTCGATCTGTAAGTACTGAGAACAGAGATGGTGAATCGATGGTAGTTGTGACTGATAAAGCGAAGAAGGATGTGGGTGTGGACAAGAGTGAAGATAACTTGCTATCATTAATGGCCCTCAGAGATGGAAAGCCAACACCGTGAAGTGTATAACTACGCCTGTGAAGGTTGAATTCCATCAACAGCTCAGAAAAATCCCATGTAACCTTACCAAGGGTGCGAAGCCATTGAATTCTCAGGACCATGTCACAACCGGACAATGGAATAAGGAGCATGTCATAATAAATTGGCGCATCCCATAGCGGCACAGAACACCTGTTTGTCTTTAGCTAGAGTGAATGTGGGTGATTGGTGGAATCAATCAAATAACCCAACAGCGGTGCAAGATTGGCGTCAAGGAAATTGTGTGTGCTGCCGCTATCGATTAGAATACTTAGGGAGCGTTTACGGAACTGCCCCATGACCCGCATTGTCTAGCATTAGGTAATACCCTCCAACGCATGTTTAAAGATATGGGGGATCCGAATCTGGATCTAGATCTGGCGTCATCGGTCTGTTAAGGTGTCTTCATTATCCGCTTCTAGCCAAAATGCAATTACAATATTCCGCATGGGGCATTGATGACCTGGCATGAAACAATCGTGACAATAAAAGCAAATGTTCCTAGCACGGAGGTCATCTAGCTCTACTAGAGTTAAGCGAAGCTGGCCCCAAGGTGGTGGTCGGGTGAGTTACCAGTTGGCACAATAGATGCTGGGGAGGACGAGGATGTGAAGTGGCGGGAAAGGCCCTCAAAAGGCTTGGCGTGGTTAGAATTGGTGCTGATTTCAATGAGCTCTTGCTAGTTACCCTTTTAAGGTAAGTGCAATTATGCTCCTGCTGTTTAGCTAATATAACTACATCATGTAACAATTGTGGTTTAAACATGAGAATACCTGCTGATATGTGCACACTCAGGCCTCCCAAAATATATTGATCTTCTGTTCCTTAGTTAACCCACATTTGTTCACTAACGACTCAAATTTGCTTAAGTTCAGCCAATGCATCCCGTTTGGCACAGCGTCATGAATTATGTGAGGGAGTTATCTACTAATTCTGCGAACCTAGCTTGAATTCATTGAGAATAAACAACCTAAGGGACTGCAACATCCTAAGGGCATGATTCCTCAAAAGAATCATGCCACTCTTAGGCATCCCCTTCCACTAGCAAGCATTACTTTCAACTCGTCCGGAGTTCTGTCGATAATGAAGTACCTCTCACAACGATGCAACCAATCATCCACACCTCTACCATTCAATCTTAATGAATCAAGTTGGGGCATGATAGTTACCTCTTCCATTAGACAAAAAGACCATCCCAGCATCTCCCACTCAAGGAGCAGGCAGAGCTTTAGGTGCGGGAGCTGGTGTTAGAACCGATCATTTACTAGATGAGCAAGACCTGCTACTTATACTGATATTCCATTGACGACTTCCCAAAGCTCTTCCTGGAGATCATGAAATGATCTCTCCAGTGCGGTATGGCCCCAATCATTACATTCCTCGATTTCCTTGAGGGTCACTTGCGATCTCACTGCTTCAGCCATGGCTACTCGCCGATCAAACCAGCAAATCTGGGCCGAGCAAGGAGTGCTATGATACCAATTGATACAAACTTCGATCAAAACTAGCTCAATCATTGGAATCTACCACTCACAAAAGCTATAATCGAAGCAATGGGGCAGTAAATGGCTGCGCATGTATATTTGTATGCATATATGATAAGTATATCTCCTAAATGGAGTAATTACATAAAGAAAGGGGAGAAGACAGAGAAAATTTGAGGGAGAAGAAGAAGGGGTTACATCACACATAAACCCTAAAATAACTAACCCTCACTATTTTTAGAGAAAGTACAAAATATCTAAGGTGACTGCTCGAAATATCTACGGTCATGTGGCAGGAAGAGTAAGTGCAAATGACGTCTGCTAGGGCTAATATTGAGGCTAGTAGAAAAATTGCTGTGGACTTGGCGTCGGAGAGTGGGGTCTTGGTGGGCATTGAGGCACCTAAATTGTATACTGAGGGGCCAGATTTGTATCCGAATCCTAAGTTAGAAATTAGGGGTGTTCATGGGTATGGTATACACATGATCCACCCAACCCTAGGAGATTGAATTGGGTTGGTTTTGGTTCTTTTTAGCAATTGTTTCCTAATGGGTCTAGTGATGAATACCCATGGGTGCTTGGGTCAATTTTGGGTTACTTATAGGTAAACCTTAATCATTTTATTTTTAAGCTTTAAAGAAGAGTGTTTTGAAACATAGCCTTCTAATTTCCCTAGTGTAAAATACTCTAAAGTAGAATTTTAAGAATGAAAATTATCACTTGGATACCTTTAAGTTTGAGCATTTATTACTTAAATACCGTACATTTCAAAATATATAATGAAATACCTTGCGGTTTGAATATTTTATCACTTAGGTACCCTGTTGCTAGAATTTAGTGATTTTGGTAAGAATCTGACCAATTTTATAAAGAAAATGACGATATAGTACATAATTAAAATAACATATAAGTAATATCAAATTTTAAGCAAAAATTTAGCAAATTGAAATAAAAAATTCACCGAATGTTGATATAAAATTACCTAAATATTGTCAAAATTATGTGTCATGCTAGCATTTTTGACAAAATATCATCAAATTTTAATAAAGATACTAATATATTGTTGGAATCATGTTTCATTGTTGCATTTTCCAAAGAAAATTTATCAAGTTTTGATAATATGGTACTTGATTGATAAAATTTTAAGCATTAAGGTACCTAAGTGATAAATTTTTGAAACCTCAAGGTAGCACGTTGTATATATTGAAATGTTAGAATACAGCGAAACCTCAAGATACGTAATTGATAATTTATCTTTTAAAAATTTAGAAGTACTCTTGTTTCTTAATTTGGTTCAGAGTGTTTGAACATGAGTTAGAACAATAACTGAAGTTAGTAGTGGATGAAAAATTTTCCTGTTAACCACACTTCTTATCACAAAACAAAATTTGTGACCAACTCACCCTATATATGAACCTATGCAAACTAGTCGTGAATTTGTGAAAATGTTAGCTGTGTTTCCACGCTTTCAAAAAATTTTGTGCTCTAATCTAACTAGAATCGGTACATCATGTCCGCTCTGGGATTGGCCGACATGAGTATGACCATGATGGCATATCGATTAAGCTCAATTACAAGTTGAATTTTTTTGGTCCATAAAATCCTAAAATAGATCGTATTTAATTTAAATTCGTAGGAAAACAAATATGATATGTTAAATATTTGAATTAAAAAACTCGGATCCGAATCACATAATTATAGCATGTTTTGTGATCTATAGCATTTTAAAACCAACTCAATAACATGCCGAAGTTAAATAAGTCTTATTGATTATTAATTTATGGGTTGCCCCAACAAGACTCAAAACCAACCCAACCAAAACCCTGAGTGCAATTCGTTAGTGGGTCTAGGTTCAGTATTAAATTGGTCTCATGGATTATTACCAAAACCTAGGCGGTCCCACCCAATGTTCACCCCCTACTAGAAACTAAATAGATGAACAAAGCAATCAAAACCATCGTAGTCTTCCTCTGTTGCTTGAATGACCGTGATGCATCGCACATATGAAAATTATGGAAAAGGACGGTTCAAAAGCCTTCATTTAAATTCTTATTGCGAAAACAATTATGAACAAAGGGGGAAAAGGTCTGGCTAAATTCTCACAAGAGAACTAGAAAGAACACACAAAATAGGGATAAAAAGTTTAAACAATTGAATGATTAAAAAATCCTAGGTCTACTCTCTCTCTTAAATAGATGAGTTAATTCATCTAGACTAAAAGACTTAAAAATTAAAAGGATAAATTCAAAAATAGCTCTTAGTTATCTGAAATAACTAATAATTATCTTCTAGTCTAATCTAGCTAAAGCCTCCTAATTAATGTAAATCTTGCCAAGCTTGCCCAGATGTGGACTACTGACCAATCTGCCAAGATGTGTGGCGATAGCCTGTCTCATTGAGATGTGGACTGCATCATTCTCCCTGGATTGGAGAGAATTCATCCACGAATTCACCACAGGTTCCTCTGAGCCACTCTATCCAATGTGAAGGATATGTTGGAAATCCTTATTTACAACTTCTTGTATTTGGCGTGTGCTTCAAGTGGCGACCCTCGAATCCGCTCATGTCCTGCCCAATGATTGGAAATGAAGTCTTTTGCGCTCTCATATGGATGAACAAAACCTAATACTGGCGCATGCACTACTACAAAATTGGCCTATGGCAATGGTTATTTTGCAATGGTTCCTAAACCGTTGCAAAATATAAATTTATGCAACGCTTTTGCAACGGTTCTAAAACCGTTGCATAAGATCCTCTATTGCAACGGTTTTTGTAACGAAAAAAGAACCGTTGAGTGCAATTATGTACGACAACGGTTTTTTGCAACAATTTTTTTTATGACACTTTTTGCAACAATTTACATCCTTTATGTAATGTCATGGTGCTAATGTCAAAATTTTGTAAAAGTTAGAAGCTCATTTTTTTGGTTAAAATTTGTTGAGTCGGTGCTGAAAATAATGCGAAAAAATAAAAAAATAATGCTGAAAAACAAATATTTTCATATCTACTGTTGAATTGTATTTACAAAATGCGGTTATAACAAACCGCGTCAAATCAATGCGTTTCAACAAAAACAAATCCGGGTTGTACTTTTTTAAGGATATATATGAGCCTCTATTCCCCTTCCCAGACCATTTGCTCATACGTACACTTCTCCCCGACCCTTACTGTCTCTCTGCCTCTTTCTCGTTAATCCACCGCCGGTAACGTCATCCGCTGCCACCCTTCTTCTGCTTTATACGTAGGAGATCTTTCAAGTACCATTGTAGGAGCAATTTGATCACTACTGAATTAATAGCCTTTTTTGATAACTTTGCCTAATTTCTTACCACCTGTACTTATGATGTTGGAGATTCATCGAGAGGGACATGGGATCAATGTGATTATCATCACAAATTGCGGCGTAATGGTAACTGTAGGCGACGTAAATGCTGTTGGCTTTCACTGAGGGTAAACCGCGTTTATACAACGCGGTTTATATTTTATTTTATAAACTGCATTTATACATTTCTATCTTCACTCTTCCCGCTCGATCCCCGCTCTCTGCTCTCCGCTCTCCTCTTCCCGCTCGCTCTTCCCGCTTCTTCGCTTCGTCTCAGTGGCCTTCAACTTCTTCTTCTTCACACTTTCATTCTCTATTTTTAAGGTAAATGATATAATATCTTCTCCATTTCAAGTGTTGCGATTCAGGTTTGTTTGAGTTTGCCCTAATCCCATTTCATGTATGTTTTCATGGCAAATGACTAAAAATTGACATGAATAGCTTCTCCATTTTCGTGGTTTGCAGTTTAAGTTATTTTGATTTTGCCCTAATTTGATTTTGAGTGTATTTTCATGGTAAATAATGTAAAATTGACATGAATAGCTTTGTGAATTTTGTCTATTACCGTTTAAGTTCATTTGACATTGCCATAATTTGATTTTGGGCATATTTTCGGGTAAATAAATTAAAATGGACATAAATAGCTTGTGTTGCGGCTTAAGTTTATTTGAGTTTGCCCTAGTTTCATTTCGTGTGTATTTTCATGGTAAATAACCTAAAATTGATATGAATAAGTTTGTAATTTTCATGTGTTGTGGTTTAAGTTCAGTTAGGTTTGCCCTAATTTGATTTCGCTTGTACTTTTAATGGTAAATCACTTAAAATGGAAGTAAATAACTTCTCTAGTGTTGTGTGTTGCGGCTTAAGTTCATTTAAATTTGCCTTAATTTGAGTTCATGTGTATTTTCATGGTAAATAAGCTAAAATTGACATGAATAGCTTTGTATTTTTCTTGTGTTTTGGTTTAAGTTCATTTTAGTTCGCCCTAATTTGAGTTCATGCATATTTCCTTGGTAAATAACGTAAAATAGACATAAATATGTTATCCTTTGTTGTGTGTTGCTGCTTAAGTTCATTTTGGTTTGCCCTAATTTGATTTTGTGTGTATTTTCATGGTACATACCCTAAAATTAACATGAATAACTTCTCCCTTGCTGTGTGTTGCGGCTTATGTTCATTTGAGTTGGCCCTAATTTGAATTCGTGTGTATTTTCATGGTAAATAACTTAAAATGGATATAAATAGGAGTCGGTTCCGAAAACAATGCTTAAAAATAAATAAATAAAAAAAATAATGCTGAAAAAAAAAAAATTCCAAATCTACTGTTGAACCGCGTTTATAAAATGCGGTTATAGTAAACCGCATCAAAGAAACACGTTTCAACTAAAACAAGTGCCGTTTTTTACACTAAACCGCATCATAAAGACGCGGTTATACCTCAATGAAGCCGCGTCTTCACCATGCTTTTTACCGTAAAGTAAACCGCGTTCTTGGGACGTGGTTTATGGGCCTTCCCCCTCCCGGTGTTCCCCTCTCCTCAGCTCTCACTGCCTCTCTGCCTCCTTCTCGTTAATCACCGCCGGTCACGTCGTCCGCCGCCGCCCTTCCTCTAATTTATATGCCGAAGATTTTTAAGTACCATTGTTGTAGCTATTTGACCACTACTGAATTAATAGCCTTTTGTTGATAATTTTTTCTGATTTCTTACCACCTCCACTTTTGATTTTGGAGCTTCATTGAGAGGAACATGAAATCAATGTGACGATCATCACGAATTGCGGCATAATGGCGACTACAAGCGATGAAAACGGTGTACTGCGGATAAACCGCGTTTTTGTAACGCGGTTCACTATAAAACCATGTTTTATTAATGCTGTTTATTCATGTAAACCGCATTTTGGGAATGCGGTTTATTTCATTGTGAACCGCGTTTTGTGAATGCGGTTTATTCAAATATAAACCGTGTTTTGTAAACGTGGTTTTCTGTTATTTTAAACGCCTCACGTTGACGCGGTTTAGTATAGCCGCATTTTGTAAACGCGGTTCAACAGTAGATTTGGAATTATTTTTTTTCAGCATTATTTTTTTATTTTTTTATTTTTCAGCATTATTTTTGGAACCGACTCTATAAATAGCTTCTCAATTTTGTGTGTTGCGGTTTAAGTTTATTTGAGTTTCCCTTAATTTGATTTCGTGTGTATTTTCATAGTAAATAACCTAAAATTGACATGAACAGCTCTGTAAATTTTGTATGTTGCGGTTTGAATTCATTTGGGTTTGTCTTAATTTGATTTCGTGCATATTTTTATTGTAAATAAATTAAAATGGATATAAATAACTTCTCCATTTTCTTGTGTTGCGGCTTAAGTTCATTTGAGTTTGCCCTAATTTGATTTCGTGGGTATATTCATGGTAATTAACTTACAATGGACGAAAATACAACTCCTTTTTTTGCGCGTTATAGCTTAATTTCGTTTGAGTTTTCCTTAAATATATATATTTATGATATTTCCATGGATATATGCTTAGTTGAACCATGTAAATTTGGGTTTCTTTTGTTTTTCTTCCAATCACCTTTGTTTGTGCTTGTTGTTTTGATTTGTGAGGATACTTTTATTTTTACTTCTCCCCCTGCTGGTAGGATGATGTGGCCTGAAATTTTTAGAAATTCTATCATTCATAGATGACTTAGAGCCTTCTTTACAGCATGAATCTAAGTACCTGTTTACTGTGTAATTTGATCAAATGCTCTGAGAGTGATTGGGTTGAGCTTTTGTTTTTCTGGTGATCTAAGAGCATGAATCCAATCTGTGTGCTAGCTTTTATGTTGCAGTAGCAGTTGGGTTTTGCATCTGGACTAAGTGTGGAGTGAGGGTTTTGGAGTGTGCTTATTCTTTGAGCTCAATACATGGTAACATCAAAACGCAAACGATTTGGTTATGTAGATGTCACATGCATGTTTGATGGACTTGAGGCCTGAGGTTTCAGTACTTTAGATTATTTTAGGTCAAAAATTACTTTGAAGATTTTAACTTTTAACTAATTTTTTGGATATTTTTCACTTGTATACGATATATATTGATTTGACTTTGTATAATCATTAGATTGTTCATCTTTCAAGTATTAAGTCACAACTACTATCTCCTTTTTGCCCCAAATGTGGGTGATAGCCAATAGTGCATAACGTTTTTACTATTAATGAAAATTTTATTCGTGAGAAGGCATTACAATACCTGACCAGAGTTTGAGGGGAAAAATAGCAGTTATATATTGTTAGTAAAGAGTTAAGACTGATGTGGAGTATGTAGATATTGCAAGATTAAGATTGTGTATGAGCTTGGACCAGTTAAGCTCGGACCTGCTCAGCAAACTCCAAGCTGAGCTCGCCTTAGTTAGGCTCGTTTAGCCTTGTTTAGGCTTGATCACGGCTCATTCAGTCTCAAATTTAGCTTGATTAGGCATATAGAACTTAGTAAATTGTATAAAGATAGGCTTGTTTAACTGTGTATACATTTGTTATATTTTGAATTACCTTTTGTATTTAGTTTTCTTCTTCTTGCGTGTGATGAAAGTCTCATGGCAGTTGAATTGACGGTTGAGGTGACAAACATAGAGGTGTTATGGGATTGGTAGTAAACGCTTGGGGCCTCCATATTTGATGTGCATTTGGCGATGACAATTTAATTTTATATGATGTTATGTTTTGCCTAGGTGGATAATTGCGTTTTTTAAATTGTGTTTTGTGTTAGACTTTAGTGGTGAATATTAATGTAAGGACGGAATTTGTCCTTTACTAAATGTTGCTCTTCACTTTGCACTCATGATTTAATGTTTATTCATGGCAGGTAGATGATGACGATGATGTTGAAGGTGATGACGAAGATGATGTTGATCATGTTTTCTGATTATTGTATAGTTTACCTCAAAAACTAGTTCATGCATAATTTTGTAAGCAATAATGGATTGATTAGGCTATTTTGTGCTTTGGTAGGTTATCCTTATAAACTAATTGAGCATTATGTTAGATTTGATGGATGCTATTTTGTTGACAATTGGTATGTAGTAATTTTGATGTCAATGGATGAAGTTGGATATTCCTTATTTAGACAATCAAGTTGGCTATATTTGTTGTTTGAAACAGGTGTACTGGACTATGAATTTTATTGCAACACATGATTATAAACGTATATCAAACGGTTTTTATAGGTAACAAACTGTTGCAATAGGTTTCTTAAATTGTTGGCTTATTTGCTAGAAAACTGTTGCTATAGGAGGAAAAAATCGTTGTAATAGATTTCTAAACTGTTGTGTTTAATAGTAAAAAGCGGTGCCATAGAATATTATACATGAGAATGGTTGCCATAAGGGACAAAAAATATTGTAAAAGGTATCTAAAACCGCAGTAGTCCATGAAAAACCATTGTTATAAACAAAACTGAAGCATAACAATTGTTGCCATTATTAAAAAAACCGCTGCAATATATACCTAAATACTGATGTTAATTCATGAAAAACCATTGCTATAGGAATTACTATACAATAAAGACTGTTGCCTTAAATAAATATAACTGTTGCCATATATCAGCTAAAAACCATTGCTATTGATAGCTTTGATGTAACGGTTTACAATTCGTTGTTGTTGTTATTAAAACCGTTGCTATAGGGTACGACAACGGCCACGTATACAGCGGTTAAGAAACCGTTGCCATAGACCTATAACAACGGTTTTCAGCCTACAACAACACTTTCCAACCGTTGCCATAGGCTTGTTTTGTAGTAGTGATGGTCTGTCGGCGTGTGAAGGACAATGCCATTGACAATCCTGAATAGTGGAGATCCTATGCTTCGATTCATTGAGTTCTCACAAGTCAACTCAGTATGATATGTTCCCAGCCTTCGGCATTTTTGGCAATAAAACATCGGATGAGGGTACCCAATATTCTTCTCGCCATCTCTATCCATGGAACAAAAAACCTAAAATATACCATGATCCTGTTGATGGTTCTACTGTCAATGCACTTCCGCCAAGTTCCACCATTCTTTAGCTTCAAGAGAACTAGAACCATCTGACGACTCGGGTTTTCCTAAATAGTATTCCTGGCGAATAGCTTTTCAACTGGAAGTCTAAGCTTTGCACACTCCACAGGGCTCATTCGATAGTGTACTCTTCTCGGTGAGGCAGCTTCCGTTGCCAACCTCTCCGATCTTGAGCCTTCCCCAATGGCAGTATATGACTCGATTCTTCTTCCAATACATTGCCTTGTATCTCTCACCACTCTTTGCTCTTCGGCACAAATACCTCCCTATTCTCGCCAACTTCCTTGGCTAGAATGGCTCTTGTTTTGAGGTTCAAATTTTCGAGTGCCTCCGGATGTCGAGCTTCCTTCTTCTTATACAACAAAACTATCTTTGTGCCCTCAAACAAGAAGCTATGGGTATTTCATATTCCATCATGAATGGTGCCTCTGTCAAATTTCCACGGGGGTCCAAGCAACAAGTGGCATGCATCCATGGTAACCGCATCACACCAATCCTCATTCCGGTACTTTGGCCCAATTGAGAAATTGACCAGACAACGTTTAGATACCACTACCTGATTTTCTTTCTCGAGCCATGACAAGTAGTAAGGGTTCAGATGCTCCTCCGTTTTCAACCCTAGCTTCTAGATTGCTTCCTCGGAGATACTGTTCTCACAACTTTCGGCGTCAATGACTAGGCGGCACACCCTCTCGCCAATCGTGCATGTCGTCTAGAAGATGTTATTTCCAAGCCGATCATCTCCTTCTACTTCTTAGGCATGAAGCCAACTCGTTTGATCAATAATAAGCAGCCCTTGTTACCCGTTACTTCCTCTTCATCTAGTGATGCCAGCTCGTCCTTAGCCTCTTCCGTCACTACCACGCCATCATCAACAAACTCCGGAATTTCATTCCGAAGCCTGGACTCCCACCTTTGATCACCTAAACTATTAGAAGCTCCTGTAATTAGTAGAGCTCCTCGCATGCTCCGCCCAGGGTCTTCAACTTCCAGAAACGGATTATGGAAAGTCTTGTCCATTTCTTCCTCGCCACCTCCTAGCTTGGTTGGGACACACTCCAATTGAACCAAACACAGCTCCTCCAAATCCTTAATTCTTTTTTCGAATTGTCGTTGAGAATCTCACTCATAGACGTCTCCAACAACGGCTTACCTCTATCACCCACGGGTTATCTTAGAAAACGCTTTGAGCTCTAATACCAACTGATGCAGCAAGAGTATGAAAATTATGGAAATGGAAGGTTCAATAGCCTTCCTTTAAATTCTTATTGAGAAACAATTAAGAACAATGGGAAAAAAGATCTAACTAAATTCTTGCAACTAGAGAATAAGAACACATAAAATAGGGATAGAAAGTCTAAACAATTGAATGATTAAAAACCGTAGGTCTACTATTTCTTAAATAGAGAAGCTAATTCATCTAAACTAAAAGACTTAAAAAGTAAAAGGATAAATACAAAAATTACTCTTAATTATCTAAACTAACTAATAGTTTATCTTCTAATGTAATTTAAGCTAAAGCTTCCTAATTAATGTAAAACTCTCTACCGCGTACCGCCAACTCGCCAAGCCAGGCATCTTGCTTACTCCAACCCGCCAAGCTGTCCATCTTGGTGGCGCCGACCCACTTGGATCCATCCGATATATAAGCCGCCAAAAGCTGAAGTGCGGCTGCATCAGGCCAGTTATGGAAGCACTACCATTGAAGACCCTCTTCAATACTTAATCAAATACTACTAATTGCTATAAGGACTAGGATGGTACAAGAAACAAATTCTAAATACAAAAATACAATGTAAATACAAGAATATTAGAATTCATATTTCAACAAATTTTTTTGTTGTTCTATTCAGTTTAGTCTTATTCACGTATTGAATGATAAATACATTAAAACTGTATAAGCAATGATATGGGTGGAAGCAAAATCTGGACTACTTCATTGGTCATATGGTTATCAAAATCGCGATTCAAATCTTAGAATTTTACTATTTTATGATTTCACAATTGCCACCCGAATCTGAAACCTTACTATAATCTTAATTTTATGGAATCTTGCGATTCAATATGGTTATTAATATCTCGATCTGAATTTTAGAATATTACGATTCTAAGATTTCAACAATCTTAAGTAAAATCTTAATTTTATAGAATCTTAGGATCCATTGATATTACACGAAATTAACAAATATAATCGCAATACGATTTTACGATTCTACTTATGTGACCTCGATTCTACCCTTGGTGGGTTGAGGAGGGAGGAGAGGTGAAAGGAGAGCAAACAGTTGGAAAAATTAGGTCCTCCTCCTTTTTTTATAGGTATGGCGTTCTCTAGGTATGCCTGTGCAGGTGGCGGATCGATTGGCAAAATGGAAGATCGATCGACCACTATTTTGGCAGCTTGTGCAGTTAATTTAAAACATGCATAAAGTTTGATTCGTAAGGCATTACGGGACAAACTTTATATCAAAACGAAGCTCCTGAAGAGATATACATGATCCTAGTGGTACCATATGTGGGATTGGATATTATTATTAGGTCATGAATTCTCTTTAACCTTTTACTCATTTTAAGCTTAACAGAATATTGCGCAAATGCTTGGTCGATCCGTACACCAAAGGGAAGACTTTTATCAACTAAATCTTGACCCGATGGGCTCGTTTTTCACACGGTGTCAAATTTCTCAACGCAGTCTTTGAGTTTGTCCATTTCAGCTCGTTCTTCAATGCTTTTCAAAATGTCCTTGCTTTGAAACGTATCAAGCTTAAACATATAAAGATTATTCCATAACACACGTGCAATAACCTAAAATTTCATAGACATGGGGTATAAAAGATATAAAATATAAGACATATCATATCCCCAAACCTAATCCTTGCTTGTCCTCAATCAAGTTTCAGTCCAAACTATCTAAAGATTGAGAAAATTCAATCAAGCATGTGGTAGCAGGAATCACTAGTGAAAATATTTTTGAACATGTATGAGGCAGTACTCAATTTCATTAGGCATAAGGACTGCTCTTTACTTGGTACCTTGAGTCCTAGAACTTGATGCAGTTTTGGAAGTGTGTTTAAAACCATGTACTTGCAAGCACACGAGTTCGTGGTAGCTAATTTGGGTATACAGATGTCATATCCACAGTGAATCAAAATAAAGTTAGATTTAATAATTATCAAGCAGATAAAATGGGATTTTCGTTTGAAACGTGGTTGGTTAACTAAATTAATGAAATTGAAAACTAAATTAAACTATCAATAGATCAGGGATAGTTTAGGGCATGGATTTAGGTTAGCCTAAATTGGATCCTTTCATCATATTTCATCACAATAATGACTTTTTAAGGTCTAGGCTTCAAGCTTTAAACATATATTAATATTAAACTAGGAATTAGGGTAATGAACTAGTTTGAGGGCATAACCCATCTTATTACTCTAAGTGTAGCACGAATTATCTCAATAGTACAACTAAATTCCTTTACCATGCCTAATTTCATGTTGAACCTGGATTAATACTTAAGTCAGGGCTTTGGATAATTAACTAGTCTAGGGCATAACCCATCTTATGACTCTTGGTGTGGTTTGGATTAGTTCAATAGCATTAACAAATTCATTTATCACTCCTAATTAAATATTAATTTATATGAAAGATTAACCTCAGCCCTGACTACTCACGAAGAACATATTATACTGCAATCTAGACTACGAGCACAAGCAACATGCGAATAAATTGGTAAATCAAATCATGGCTATAAGCACATAAAAGAAAAACAAATCTAAAATATAAAACTCCCACATGACTGCAGAAGTAGTATAACAAAAATCATTATCGCACATAAAACATAAATCTGGGATTGGCTACCTGTCCTCCATACCCAAACTACTAGTTTACTCCTCCGTAGGAGTTTTACAAATCACTAATTCCAAAGGAAAGAGGGGAAAAAATCTCCTAGATTGATAAATTCCCTTGATCGTTGTTGATTTGACTCTTGCTTAAATTACTCCGTACTCCATCCACTTGTTCTTCGCCCTTCGAGAGAATCAGGTCTCTTTTGGCGGCTTGAGGAGGGAGGAGAAGTGAATGGAGAGCCTCAAGTGGGAAAACTTAGGTCTTCCTGCCCTTTATATAGGTACAAATTGCCTTAGGTTACGCCTATGTAGGTGGCCAATCGATTGGAAAAAGGGCCGATCAATCGGTCGATATTTTGGCGGCGTGCAAAGTTAACTTAAAATGCGCATAAATTTTGATTTGTGAGGAGTTGTGAGTCAAATGTTATATAAAAAAAAAGCTCTCAAAGAGGTCTACATGATCCCAATGGTATCATAAGTGGGATTGGATATTATTTGGTCATGAATTCTCTTCTTTTAACCTTTTGCTCGTTTTAAGCTTAACCGATTGCACAAATGCTTGGCTGATCAATCTCGGCACCAAGGGAAGACTTTTCTGAGCCAATTCTTGACCCGATGGGTCCTTTTTCCACTCGTGGTCGGGTTTCTCAACGTAGTCTTTGAATTTGTCCATTTGAGCTCATTCTTCACCGCTTTTAAGGATGTCGTTGCTTTAACACCTATCAGACCTAAACATATAAAGATTATATCATAAACATTTTATAGAAATGGGGTATAAAAGATATAAAATATAAAACACATCATCTAGACACTCTAACATTTCAATGTGTACAATAAGGTACTCTAGAGTTTGAATTTTTTGTCATCTGGGTAGATTATATCGGATTTTGATTAATTTTTGCTCGAATCTCACTAATTTCATATAACAATGCCAATTTAGTACATAATTATAATAATACATCAAAGTACTGTCAATATTTTTGGTGAAATTCAAAGAATTATGACAAAATGTTCACCAAATGTTTACGTAAATGACCTATATATTGTTAAAATCATCTGTCATGTTAGCATTGTTTGGTAAAAGTTCATCAAATTCTAATGAAAATATTTATATATTGTCGGAATTATGTTCAACTTTAGTATTTTTCAAAGAAAATCTATCAAAATTTGGAAGAAGGTATGTAATTTATAAAATTATAAAACTTCAGGATATCTAAATGATAACCAAATCAAGCTCAGGATCCTCAGGGAAACAGGAAGATCTAGGATAGGCAACCAACCTCCTAGAGAAAGCAATTTGCATAGACCAGGTGACAGGATGCAGCTCCATGGACCACTTAATGAAGATATCCCATTGTGTATGTTGAACCTCGTGGGGAATGGTATGGTTAGCGGCCTCGACATTTCTAAGTTCACTGTCACGAAGCATACCAAGCTCATCCACCTCGCTCTCATTCCTCCTTCAGTTTGCCAGGCTATTCATTTTCTTCATTCAGTGCTAGATTTTTTTTTAAAATACTTGGTGATGTTTGTGAAACTAAAATTTAGATTTTAGAAAGAATTTTCTATTTGTTTTCAATTTCCGGTTTTAAGTCAAATGGAAACAATTGAAAAGAACTAGTAAACCCATGTAACATGAGGGCAAATCCAATTGAGCCTTTCAAGTCAACTTAACGTATTATGATAACCATTTAATTCTTTTAAATTATTACTTTTTATAACTAGTATATAGATATAACTGACAAAGTTTTATGACATTGTTAGTTGACACATGTATTAAATTTGTATAAAAAGTTATATTTTTTAGAAATTTAATTCATGTTTTAATTTTTCAAAAAATAGGTACAAGTGTTGCGTAATTCAATATTGTATGGTTGTTATAGATGGAAATGCATCCATGATGGAGAACGAGAAATTGCTGGAGGCTTGCTGGTAACATGGCATCCATGTTGCGGTAGTAACACTTTCTTAACTTCTATTCGTGCCCTTCTCAGATACATACTCCAAGTAATAATGAATTTCTTTGAGTATATTAATTGATATTATAATACTTCACCCTGAAAAAATTAAAGAAATAGTTATTTTTTTGAAATATTTTGATTTTTTTTTTGTCACAATTCCAATTCAAGGTATTTGATTTTAATTTATTTTAGTATAATTTTAAAGGCGTCATTATGCCAAGAACTTGAAATAAAGTTGATAGATTGTACAAGGTGTTTGAACCAGTTAAGTTGGTGCGATGGCTAGTAATATAGCAGGAAATGCTTGGCTTGTTTCAAGTTTGAGTGTGATAAAGCTCGAGCACAGAACCTAAGCCTAAATAAGAGAAAGCGAGAACAAATTGAGCTGATTGTTGTGTTTAAGAGCTAAATATGGCCTGATGCTTGCCAAATAGTGTTATCAACTAAGCTGAGTCGAGCCATTCAGTATAAAATTAATAGGCCAAAAAATTTTCAAGCTCAGCTCAAAATGTGTAAAATGTTGGCTCGTTGAGTTGTTATTATTGCAATCTCGGTTGGCTTTAGTTGTTTAGACCTCCAATTCAAATGAAATGATATATCTATTCAATTTAGACATTCATTTAATGTATCTAATAATATATATGACAATATATTATTGGTGTATAAAAATTAGGTCATGTTATAAATGTACATATTTGCATATTCAATATTCAAAATAAGAACTAAATTTTTATCAAAAAATTAAAAACTATTTTTATAAGATTTTTCTTACGGAAAACCACCTTATATAGCAGTCATAATTTATGTCCGTTTTAGCTCAGTTGATATATAAATGTATTGTTAAGTTTGCTTTATGCGTGGTTTCAAGTTTTTATATACACAAGTATGTAGTGGGAATTTTTTGCATGGTTCAAAGTTTGTACATACATAAGCATGATGCTTGTGCATATAAAAACTTGAAATCGCGCATAAAGCAAATTGAGCAGTACATTTACATACCAACTGAGCTAAAACCAACATCAATTATGGTTTATTTTATTTTATATTATTTTTTCAAGTAAGGTCCTAGCAAAATATGGATTTATCTCCTTTTTTAAAGAGAAAAATAAAATTACACGTGCATTCTCCGCAAAAAAATAATGAATGACATCAATATAAGAAAATAATAATTTGGTATTTTTTCTAATATGTGCCCAAAAATATATAATAATATCAATTAAACGTACATATTTTATATTCTTTTGTGATAATAATAAAGAATATAAATATACTTTTATAAAATATATATTTTTTAATAAAAATGCGTAATATTAATTATGAAACACAATCTTAAAAAAAAGGTGAGTTAGACAAACCCAATAAATAAATTAATAAATACTGCATTGCACTGAAGCACGAATTTTGTATTTTTTATTTTGGGTGAAGGCGTAGTAGCCGTTTCGATCAGGCGGCCGAGAGATCTGATGAAGGATCCAACGGTGGTGAGGATAGCAAAGCAGTTGAAGAAGATACCTTCAGAAATCTTAATTATAAAAGGGGCCAATCAGAGTGGGACAAGTGTCATCCCCAAATCTGTTGACCCTAACCGTATCCATGAGAACATTCATGTGTTTGGTTGGGATTTAACCTGAGGATGACTTCAACGCCGTCTCCACCTTCACTAAAATATAAATGGCCTAACTCAACCGTTAAAAAGCGTTGCATATTCATAAATAATCGTCACATTATATCTAAGGCGACAATTGCATGACCGTTGTATTAGGAAGTGTCACCTATTCAATAGGCAACGCTTTTTCAACAATAGGCAACAGTTTCAAATTTTACCAAATAGGCAACGGTTCTATCAAAGGCAACCGTTTTAGGCAATAGTTCTAGGCAACAATTAGAAAACTGTTATCTATATTTGGTAACACACAAAAACTGTTGCCTATATTATATAGCACACAAAAATTGTTGCCTTCAATAGGCAATACCTTACAAACCATTGTCTTTCTAAAGCAACGAATTACAAACCGTTGCCCATAACATATTAGGCAATGGTAACAAACCATTGCCTTTCATGTACAACGAAACCAAAGCATTGCCGATGTCGTATCAAAGATAAGAATTGTTGCATAACAAAAAATCCAAACCGCAAATACAACCAATCAAATCTATATGAATTGCATAAACTGATTTTCACAAATAATCAACACTAGTTGATAAGTGACAAAATACATGTCTCGTGTTCCAAAAAGTAACAAATTAGAATTGAAATATGAGCAATAACCATACTTGAATATTCAAAATACAAATGATCTAGGAGACAAATTTCAAATTTAACATTGTACTCAAAAGCTAAATCTCTTCATCTATTTATTCATCATCTTCTTCTTCGTCCTCTTCTTCCATAGATTGCATCCCCTACAGTATAACACATATTTCAGAATAAACAGTTTTAAACATGTATTCAAAGCATAACATAATACCACAATCAATAATTATTATAGTAGTTACATGATTCATGATATCACTTAATTTAAAATGCGTATATATTTAAGTTACATGGAAAGATTGCTATGAGATCTTTCTAAAAGATGAGCAATCTAAATTATTTGACATTAATAACAGGATGTCAAGGTTTGGATTTAAGTCATAGTATTAGTAGAGCAATGCTTGTCATGAATACTATATGTACTCAACTCATTAGTATTAGCTAAGATAGTTAGAATGTATTAGATTGTGTAAAAAGCCTAAGTACTTGTAGTTGTCACCTTGAAAAGAGTGTGAGTTAGTTAGTTAGGTTGGTTAGAGCTTTGTGTTAGATATTTTAGTTAGATACCGTAATACTTTAACCACCTCTTGTGATTAGGAAGTAGTATAAGTACATGATCCTACACTTGTAATATGCATTAAAATGATAAGACAAGCTCTACTTTTCCCTCTATTCTCTCTAATTCTCATCTGTTTCTCAATTCTTCCTCACTCCAAGCTATAACTCTTTCTAATTCTCTATGTTATGATCCAAGATCTACCTTGGGTCATGACTATTGGTATCAGAGCTCGATCTTGAGCACAAATTTTTATTGATTCGATATGATTGTTGACTCTTCTGCGGTAGAGTTGCATTTACTTTTATGTTGCAATCCTTACATTAGCATCAAGCTGTATTATGACTAGTTTTTCTACAATTTTGGAGCACCTGTCACCGAACATATCAAGACTTGGGCTGGAAGGTTCCGATCCTGCTGCACATATGACGGGTTGATCAAATGCTACACTTAGGTGTTCAAGAATTTAACCGAATTGCATAGATCTGGACTTAAAGCCAGCTGTTGCTGCTCTTGTGATTGTCTAGCTGAATTACTTACACAAAATCAAGACAAATGGAAGCCACAACTACACTCTTGGTAAAGATTTTGAATGCTCTTTATCCTATTACCAAGGATATCCTTTACCAAGTCTTTTATCCCTGTGGTTACATCGAACGAATTGAAGTTAATTCAACATCAACCTTGGAGGTTGAGGCCTATGTAATCTATTCTTTCAGGAAACAAGCTGCGTTAGCATTTATTAAGCTACATGGAAGGCATATACATGACAAATGTTGTGTTTTTGATATTTAATTTTTAAATCCTTGTAAAGAGATTGAAGAGACCAAAGGAAGTCATTCTCCGAAATGGCCAATGCATCTTGATGTTTATGTTGAAAAGAATGGAAAAATGTGTGCAAAGGTGTTTGAGGATTTAGTAATGAATCAGCACTTCAACAAAATGCAACATATGGAGCCGTTGATGGCCAGAATCAGAAAATTGCAGCAAAAAAACAGGTTAATGGTGCAACATTTCGACTTGAGCTGGATAAGATGAAGCAAATGCAAGTTCTCGAATTGAATTCGAAGTTTGCAGCAATAACATTGGTACAACAAAATGCCAACATCATTAGTATTAGCTAAGATAGTTATAATGTATTAGATGGTGTAAGAAGCCTAAGTACTTGTAGTTGTCACCTTGAAAAGAGTGTGAGTTAGTTAGTTAGGTTGGTTAGAGCTTTGTGTTAGATATTTTAGTTAGAAACCTCAACACTTTAACCACCTCTTGTGATTAGGAAGTAGCATAAGTACATGATCCTACACTTGTAATATGCATTAAAATGATAAGACAAACTCTACTTTTCTCCCATAATCCTCTCTACTTCTCCCTCAATTCTCTCTAATTCTCATTTGTTTCTCAATTCTTCCTCACCCCAAAGTCATACTTCTTTCTAGTTCTCTAAGTCATGATCCAAGATCCACCTCGGATCATGACATTGCTATAATTTCAAACTCTAAACTCTTGTGTATCATTTTCTATGATCTCAGTTATCAATCTCAATTTTTCCCTCATAAGAAACTAAAAATGCAATTGCCACAATTCCAAACTCCAAACTCCAAAGCTGCAACATATAACCATAAAGGCAACAAGTTTAATTAGACAGAGTTTCTATAGAATTTCTATTCCATACATACAACCAAAAGTGCTACGGACTAGGCACTAGTCCAATATCTAGGTATTCTGACAGCAACTAAACTAAAAAAAGTAAGAGAAATCATGCAAGCAAATAGTTATCAATGATGTATACTAAGATACCTCCAAAAGCAACACTTAAAGGGTCATTGTGACCTCCACCAAAAGTTTCTAGAGCACTTACAAAAGCAACATCCCCATCATAAGCATCAACAAGTTTTGAGTAACAAGATAAAAATAAGTGATTTGGATTATTTAAAGTAATATCTCACTTGCTCCTTGTTGAAATAGAAATGGTTGATGTGCGATTGCAGAAGATTGCAAATGTACTGACTGCACTGCATTGCATTAGAAGCACTAGAAGCATAAGCAATGGGGGAAGGCTGCGTGCATCCACCCCCCCCCCCCCCCCCCCAACCCTGCTTATGTGGGAGCCCTTAGAGGCACTGAGTTTGTTGTTGTTGTTGTAGAAGCATGAGCAATGGATCCTCGATCATTCAATAAATCACCAAAAATTGATACATCAAAGGTGACACTAGGGCAAGCTTGCTGAATCTATCCTAAAATTATTTGTAAACCTTGTGCAATCATAGTTTTATTTTTTTTCAGACTATGCTGCATATTTGGCTTCAGTCGCATTTATTTCTTCTGTTTGAGTTTTTTCTAACTCTTCCGCAATTATCTTTTGCTTCAATATAGAACTAGTAACACCTCTGCCATTGCGACTTTTGCTACCACGCTTTCTGTTGTTGTTATCCAAAAGTTTAGAAATTACACTTTCTTTCTCACAGCTCTCTCCCTGTTGATTTTGTAATTTTTGAAGGTCCACCTGTTATAAAAGTTGTGAAATTAGAATGGAAGAGGTCCTTCAATTATAAGAATACAACTATAAATCAATTTCATAATGTGAAACAAAAATTTAATCCTTACAATGATTTTATCTCGCTTATCTCCATCACTACATTTCTTTATTTTTGGCTTGCGTGTCTCAATCCACATTTCTACTTCCGTGGGATCTTCACTAGTTTTCTTTTTTCTTGTCTAGAAGTCATAAGAAAATTAATAAAAAAATGAAAGATATTATCAATACACACCAAATATATAAAAGTGATCTATTAACAAGTTACGACATACACATACCAATTCATCCCGCATCACAGCATAGCTATATGGGTCAGTCGTGTGCATTGTGTTGTTCTTCTTTGCCACGTCACGATTTTTTGAATTAGTCTCAGAAATTTCTTGAGTGGTTTAATATTTCGCTTGGTAATCATAAATTTGTATCATTCTTCGGTGTCAATTCATCCTATAAAATTATAAAAAGATCGATAAATAAATACATAATACCTGATCTTCCTTGGAGTTCCATTTAATAATTCTTTAAATTGTGAGATGGTATCATCCTAGGCCAATGTTTCAACCTATCTGCATCTTTTTTATATCTTTTGAAGTGAACATTCTTTATTCGACATTTGTATCTTCTCCACGATGCAGCTATAGTGTGCAAAACCCATTTCTTGGCGCGGTGAGGAGTGACATATTTTTGCCACAAAATTCAATGTAAGTGTACAACACATAAAGTTTGCAAGTAAATAATTAAATGTAAAAAAGGAAAGAAAGTAATACAAGAACATATCCCCACAGCTCTTCCTTGATCTGAGCCTTGAAAACATGCCAGCTCTTAACAGTCAATGGCAAAACCGTTGTATTGCGACCAAGTGATCCCAAAAAGTTGCTGAATTTGATCACTGATTCACGATCAGGACCCACAGGCTGGTTAAATTTGTTTAATGTAATGTGTGTTCGATCATGCAGCTATCATTCATGAATAGCATTGCACATCGTGGGCCCTCTTCTTCTTGTTTCTGAAGAAAAAATGTTGAACAAATTCCAAAAAATAAGTCGATGTGACATTGATTATCGTATGGGATTAGAAATAAATGTAATTATAGCGTTATGAAAAAAGATCTTTGTAAAATATGAGGTGCATTGACCTTACCATACACCTTCCGTTCTAGTTTCTTCGATTTGTTGTATGTACACCTCACTTTCGTTTGAAGTTCCAAGGCCCACTTCTTGTTGTCAACGCTTAAAAGCCTTACTCATGGCTAAAGCACGATTTCTTCGTTCTTTACTCGCACACTTCTGTACCAAAAGTAAGAAGAAATTGTCATTCAACATATAGGCATTCACCATAAAGTCTCACATATATAGAATTTTTTTTATCTATTATGTACATACCATTACATCTTCTATCAGTCCGTGGCCATCGACATCACCTATTTGCACTGATTTCTTTTTCTTTTCCCCTCCAAAACTTTTTGATTTACTCATAATTTTTTGCTGAAGGTTAAACATTTCAATAAATAAATCATATGTAAATAAATAGTTAGAAAATACAAGGAAATAACAAAATATCAATGATAAATAAAAAGTTAGACTAATAATGAAAATCAAATAAACATTGATCATGTGTGCATTGTTAACAAATATGCATATGCACTTACAAGATTCTCCATTTCAAAATGCAAAATGTTTGGTTTAAGAAGTTGCATCCATATAATCCCAATCAGTATCTCTACAATCTCATCATCATCCGACTCATCTAGTTTCGGCTGTGAATTTAGAATATGTAAAGGAATTTCAATAGTCGAGACAGGTAGGTCAGGCCTTGACCAATTCAAGATATGATCATTCGTGGGGGTTCCATAATTAGATCCAATATCAACAGTCTCGCTCCAATACGACTCTCCAAAGGTTGCATCTGATTCTTCATTGACGTCAAATAAGTCTATGGGAACAGCTTTCATCACATAATTCCAATTTTCATCAGTAAAATCTTGCACATAGAAAACTTGATTCACCTGGGAAGCCATCACAAACGGATCATTTGAGTAGCGTGTTCTACCAAAATTTACACGTGTCAAATCATAGTCATCTTGCTGATCATCAAACCAGTCACACTGAAACAACACAACTTTAAATTGCCCAAAATAATCCAACTCAATGATATCCTTCACAACTCCATAGTAGTTAACATTTCCCATTATAGGATTTTTATCTTTAGAACTCATAAAACTTTGAGTTAGTGCAGTCACGGTGACTCCACTACGTTGAGTTTTCAATTTAGAATCACGTGCTTCTATATGCAACCTGTAACCATTGATCAGATACCCAGTGAATCTTCTTGCACTGTAATTGGGGCCTCTTGACAGTGCTTTAACTTGTGCAGATACATTCTAATTCTCTAGACGATGCCCAATCTAATAAATCAAACCTTCACTATGATCTCGTGCCCTTGCAAATATTGTTCTTTTACCTTGGTTATTGCTTAGATCTTGATGCTCACTATTTGAGAAAAATGATAGGTTATTAGACATTTAGCTTCGAATTTCAAGTGTAATTTGATTGCAATTGAATAACACATATTTATGTGCTCGGGTCCAAGTGCAGTCTTCGAAATTAAATCTTTTACCTCAACTATGCTTCTTTCCACCAATAGGACGACCTTGATAAGCAAAAATAGATGACGAAGTAGACGAAGAACCACAATCAATAGTATGTCAATTTTTGGAAGGTTGATCGCTCTTTGCATGCACATCATGACTGAGATGTCTTGTACAAAATGTAAAGCATTCCTCAGCCAAGTACCCCTCTGCAATGGAACCCTTCGGCCGACATTTATTTTTGACATAGGACTTTAATTTTCCTAGCTATCTCTCCCGAGAAAACATCTATCGATACTGCACAGGGCCTCCAAGCTGTACTTCATTCACCAAGTGAATGGGCAAATGCACCATTATGTCAAGGGAACTTGGAACAAAAGTCTTCTCAATCATACACAATACATCTACAATTTCAGATAGTAAATGCTCGAGTTCTTGACTGCTAATGACTTTGCTACATAACCCTTTAAAAAAGGCACTAAATTTAATCATCGTTAGAGCCAAAGGCTTTGGCAAGAATCTTCAGACTGCAACTGGAAGTAAATAATGAAGTAAGTAGTGAGCATCATGACTCTTATACCCATAAATTTTCCTTCCTTCAGAGTTCACACGTCTACAGATGTTCGCTGCACAACCATCTGAAAACTTAGCACTTTTTATGACATCACAAAACAAACTTTTCTTTTCACTTGAAAGTGCAAAGCATGCTATTAGTAGAGCAACGCGTCTCTGATCATCTAACCATTTTGGGTGAAGCTCTTTTCTAATGCCCATGTCTTGCAAATCAAAACGAGCATTGACGTGATTTTTTGTCTTCCCTGGAATATCAAGAAGTGTTTGTAATATATTATCACGTATATTCTTTTCTATATGCATTACATTAAGATTATGGCGATATGGCAATTGAAAGAATATGGACTTCTTCTTCCATGGGCTGTCTCTATTATTATTCTTTATTTGCTTCTTCCCAAACTCGTCCACAAAACCCCCCAAATTTTCAAAAATGTCAACTCCAAACATACTAGAAGGTGCAGGCCTCAACTCTACACTACCATCAAAGGAACCTTTGTTACGGCGCCAAGGATTTGTCTAGAAACCTTCTAGCCCCTGGATAACAAGTCTTTCTACTATATTTCAAATATTGAGAGCATGTATCATAATTACAACAAGGGCATGCCATCTTCCCCTTTGTGCTCCACCCAGACAACATGGCATATGCAGGAAAATCATTAATTGTCCATAGCAAAGCTGCACGCATAGTAAAAGACTCATCCATTGAAGCATCATAAGTATCTAAGCCAACCTCCCATAGCTTATTTAACTCTTCAATCAAGGGTTGCAAGTAAACATCAATGTCATATCCCGGAGAATAAGGCCCAGGTATAAGCATGGACATCATAAAAAACTCAGCTTTATTGCACAACCACGGTGGCAAGTTGTAAATTGATAACACAACTGGCCATATACTGTGAGCAACATTTATCATCCTAAAAGGATTAAAGCCATCACTCATAAATCCTAGCCTCACATTGAGCGGATCAGCTGCAAAATCATGATGCACAGAATCAAAATCTTTCCCTGCTTGTCCATCTGTTCTCTATCATGCCAGGTCATGGAACTTGCTGTTTGGGAAGAGATGAACAATCTTTAGGATCGATCTTGCAAAGGAAAATATCTCAAAACCTTGGCCGGAATATTATAGCCAGAAGCAATACTATGATTAGCTTGTTGATTATCACCCAAATTCTACCTAGAAGCAGCACATATACAACACGAAGTATCTTTTTCATGTTCTTTCCAAAAGAGCATGCAATCATTTGGGCATGCATCTATCCTTTTATTATCTAATCCTAGGTCTTTAATCATTTTTCTAGCCTTGTTAAAAATTTGGAGAAATTGTGCAAAAGGAAAAACCTCCTTTATTATCTCCAATAACTCAGTAAATGAAGAATTACTCCACCCATGTTTGCACTTCAAATGATAAAGTCGGATGATGAAAGACAGCACTGAAAAATTCTCACAGCTAGGATATAGCTTTTGTTGTGCATCTTCTACCAATCTAAAGAACTTTTTAGTATTTACATCATGACCTTTTCTAGCTTCTCCTGCTTTGAAGCTAGTGGTTTCTTGTACCATTCCTCTAAAAATTTCATGTACCATCTTATTCACAAAATCACAATCATCTTGCATAATAACACGTCTGTGTTGTTAAGGCAGTACATATAATGCAACACAAATTTTGGTCAGAATTATAACAAAAACGAATAAATATAAAATTAAACTAATTCATATAAGATAGTAATGAAAATGAAAAAAACCAATGCATTAGTACTTACATATACATAAAGATCATGAAAAGATAAAGAGGGACTACCTTCACGCAGTAAGAATTCTCAGTTCTTCTTCTTCTAGAAATCTTGTTCCCAACTCTGCTTGCGTAATTTAAGTTCTTGTCTTCGACATCATCATTAGGTGTATAGTCCTTGTCTTGATCAACATTGGCCTTGGGATTTTCTAGCCTTATTTTTTTTCCGTTTCTTCTCCACCCCATTTTTCAAGGCATTAGCCTTTTCAACAAGGCCTACCAATTTCCATATTTTGTTCTATTCGTGTCATCCTTTGCTTTTCATACTCATTCATTTGGGTAGAAATTTCCACCTCTTGGGAATTTAAGCAGTTATCAGTTTGTATTGGAGTGCATTTCTTTTTTGCCATTGTTTTCTACTATAGAAATACGATTAGCGGGTTAAACAAACTGAAAGCTTAACAAAAAAAAAATCAGTAAATTAAAAGTACTTTATTAACTAAGACATAGTCAATCAAACTCATCTACCAATTTAAGGGCTCTAATGTTCCAACCTCGTAACCAATTTAAGCTGACCAATTACAACCTAGTACTGCAAACTGAGGCTCTTTGGCCTTGTTTTTTTGTTGCTATTTTTGGTTTTTGCAAAAAATAAACAGATGTTAATAACGACTTCTTTTATTCTTCATTTTCTATTTTCAAAATTCATTTAGAAAAAAAAACCCTAAGAACACAAAAGAGAAATTGTTCACAGAATTCCAATTTTTTTTTATAAAAGCCAAGAACAACAAATAGAAAACGATACCAAATAGGCCCTAACAAAATCCATATTCATTCATGTATAAAAGACTATTCTTCACATTCTCTTCACTTCATTGCGATGATAATAGGTAGAACAACCACAGCACGCAAACAGTTTGTTTGTTTTTAATTAAAAATCAACTAATTAAAACAGAAAAATTTAGAAAGAGTTAAAACACAAGGTATCCTCAAAATTACAAAATGCAACAATAACAAACTATCATGATCCCAGATATTAGAGGGGTTAAGTATATTAAGCCTTGATCGATTTTGGTTGTAGTCAGATTGGATTTAGCAGGTTGCAACTATTTCCATTGTAGTTTAATTGAAAAGCATTTGATCAAGTTAAATTGATATCCAATTCTTGATCGAGATCTTGGCTATTCTTGGATGTATTCTGGATATCAATAGTTGCTTAGACAAATTCAGTAAGCAAAGTTATGCTGAAGTTGGTGAACTCGCTATAGACTTGATCCAATTTGATCTGCTCGATAGCAACATCTGGCAGTAAAATATCAAGTGAAGCTTATGCTAATCAAGTATTCAAGCATCAGTTGCATAGAATTGAGCATTAAAGTGTTTGAATAACTTCAAGGTAAAGATGGATTTAAATTCAGCATTGGAATGGGAAGTTGTACAACAGCAAATTGAACAAGAAATGGAGTATAAAAGGGAGCAAGGAATCGTTACCACAATTGATGGAGTTGAACCTAAGAAGCCTCTGCTTGGGCTTGCATATCTTAAGAGCATCACTCCCGATACAAAGCAATTACAACAGCAAATACTTCATAAATATAATCAAAATCTGGCTACAATACACTCCAATATAGCAAAAAAAGTGGAAGGACATCGAGCTCTTAATCAAGAAATTCAAAAAAATCAGATTATTGTTGCTGCGCAAGAGACTTTAGATGCTTTGCATTTGATTTAGTTGAATCTACTTCAACTAGATTGAGTTTGTATTGTGTCAAGCTTTGGTGTTGGCTGCAATTGATCAACAAAAATAGGTTCTACGGCAATTGATGTGGTGGTGAAGTGATCGGATGATGCATTTTTGCAGCAATTTTCAGTTCTGTTGCATTTAATCAAGTTTAATCAATTGAACCTCGATTTAGCTGGTGAATTGATCAATAACGCAAGTACTCGTGCACAATTGATGATTCTAGTGATGAGCTGATGCTACGCTATTGATTTGTGGTGATGAATTTTATTTCATTCCAGCTGATCGAAGTGCGAGAACAACTACAAGATCAACCGGATCAAAATTCAGCTCAAATCTAGTAGTTCAGGTATTGTTTTATTGATGTTCCATTGAAAATTTGCAAGATCTGCTGCGGTTTGGTGTTTTGCTGCCATTAAGTTGCTTGATTAGATTGAAGTTGATCAAGAACATCTCAAGGACATCTAGTTTTTAAGTTGATCTGAAGTGAACCTGAGAGGTGCTCGATTATTTGCTGAGGTAACATAGTATGCATCAATTAAGCTTAGAGTTCAAATTGAAGTTAACAAGAATAGCGGCATTAATACCAGTATTGATGCAGGGAATGCTTCTCAGATTGAAGTTAACAAGAATAGCTTAGAGCTCAATGTTGAACTCACCTGAATTAGACGGTACTGTGTTGGAAGTATTATCTAAGATTATGCCAAAGGTGAACTTGATTAGCCATTACACTCAAGCATGAATTGAACCAAGTTATTAGCAATTGCATAGTCCTGCAATCTGGCTAGAAGGAAGTAATCAGCAGGCATGGCAGGAGGTGTCACTACTAGGTCCCAAGCTACAACTTATGCTAAAGTAGCTGCTCGAACTACCTCAGGAGCTGCTATTAATACCAATGTTGATGCAGGGAATGCTTCTGGACAAACAATTATGTGGTAGCAGCAACTTCAAGAGATATTTATGGCATTTGAACAAAGATTCTTAACTAGAAAAGAGCAATTTGAGAATAAACTTGAGCAGCGTTTGGTTGGCCGCGATTTATTTACAAGGAGATCAAAAATTTTGGTACCATGGTTTAATCCTTAGCAATCCCACTATAACATGCAAAGATTTCGTGGATGAATTTTGTGAAAGGTATGGGGATGAAGATCGAGTGACGTAGTGAGCAACTTCAACAAGTTAGCTCAAGAGAGTAATGTCAAGGAGTACATGACTCGGTTTGAAAACTTGAAGGCGAGGATGATGTCCATTTATCCAAGGGCAAATGAGGCCTATTATATTTCTAGCTTCATTAGTGGCCTCAATCCTAAGATCAAGAATCTTGTCGAGGCACTTAACCCGCCAACACTCTCTAGAGCTTACTCGAAGGCAAGATTGTATGAATCCATAATGCTTCCCAACCTTAAAGAAGGCCAAGGTAGTCAAGCCTTGAGTTTGGAGGAGAAAAAGACTCAAAAGCTATGCTTAAAGTGCAACCAAAGGTATTACTTTGGTCACAAGTGCAAACCTCAACACCTAATGGCTCTAATGGGCAATGAAGTTGAGCAGGATCAAGGGGATGGCTTTGTGCACTGCAATTTAGACATGGGTAAGGTCCAAGACTTGGAAACCGTGGGGTGTGGATGAATCTAGGAGTTCATTGCGGGATTGTCAGCAATGCACCTGAATCAGAACCTTTGTTGCTGCATCTGGATGCTTACCCACATCAACACTAGTAGCACTGCTAATTCTTGCTGCAGATTCAAAATCCATCTCATTTTCAGGTGCCATTTCAGAGTTTTTAGCACAATAAAGAATTTTTCAAGTCTCAATCCTCTCTCCTAAAATTCTTGAGGACAAGAATCTCTTAAGGGGGGAGTATTGCTATGATTCTGGGATATATGTGTTAGTTCTAATAAAGCTATAATTGTAATAGATCAATTTAGTATCTTAGTAAAGTGTTTAGTAACGGGAATTAGGAATGCATTTGAATGTGGTGTTTTGGAGGGAAGGACAGTTACTATTTGTTCTTGTCCTAAGCTAGTATAAATAAGAGTAGTCTCACTTGTAAGCTCACACTGTTGATGAATGATATTGAAGTGTATTCTCCCTCTTTGATCTAGATGTTTTCTAGACATTCTTCTATTTCTCATCTTTTTCACTTCTCTTCTTGCCTTAACGCTCTTCTATCAATCTATCCCTAGCTTATGAACCTAGATCAATCAAGATTCATAACAATTTCTCTCTCTCATCTCTAATTTTCTCTCTACCTCTCATCTTATTCTCTCTATTTCTCATCTCAAATTCACTTCTCTTCTCATCTAACTCCCAAATTCCTCTTTTTTCTTCTTTAAACCCTAGGTTTTGATTCAAAGATTAGCTTGAAACATAAAACAAACATGAACTAATAACGTAAAGCCCTCTAACCTCTACAACTATGTCAACAAAGCCCTCAAAACTCTTTATCTAAAGACACATGGACTCAAGTATAATGTTAGGACACATCAAATTAGAATAAAAATGATTAAAAGTCATATATGTATAAAAGGAAACCTCTAAACAGTAATCTAAATTAACTTGTACTTGCAAACAAGACCAAATGACGCAGCCGCCATTAACGCCGGCCACACCCACAAGGCCGAAACGCGAGATGTAATTGCGAAATAGAAAAAGAAGATGAAACGCAGCATACCTAAACCAGAGGGAGAGGAGGACGTGGCGTGGTGAGCAGCAGGGTTCCCAAACCGCTGGAGAGAACCCAAATCAAAAGAGAAGATGAATAGGGAGAAGAGGAAGGCACTGTGTTCTTTTGGCTGAAGAAGCATGCGCAGGAAGTAGTCCCCCCAATTTCATTACTGCATTGTACTTTTTTCTTTTTGGGCAAGAAAACTAAAATTATTAGTATATAAATTATAAATTATTTACAATTTAGTATCCTAGAGTTTTTGGAAATAATAAGTATTCCCTCCAATTGTACTTTTTTCTCTTTGGAGAGAACCCAAGTCAAAAGAGAAGATGAATAGGGAGAAGAGGAAGGCACTGCATTCTTTTGGCTGAAGAAGCATGTGTGGGAAGTATTCCCTCCAATTTCATTACTGCATTGTACTTTTTTCTTTTTGGGCAAGAAAACAAAATTTATTAGTATATAAATTATAAATTATTTACAATTTAGTATCCTAGAGTTTTTGGAAATAATAAGGACTTGAACATTTTTGAATTATTAAAAAATTTCTAAGTTTTTATCGTATTAATAAAAAGGTCGCTCTCCTGCCCGAAGACATCATTTTCCATAGATAGAGTTGATTTAACAACTAATTTTTTTAATTAATACTATAGTAAAATGATAAAAGTGCCCTTTGATACTCTTATTCTCACCCTATAAGCAGAAAATTTGATTATATATTGTCTTATGTAGAAACTATCTGATTTATTACGTTGGAGAGTGGACAAAATATGGCTAGTTGGCACTTCAATTTCGTAGACAAAAAAGGCGTTATTATGCCGAAGAGTGGACTTTTAGTAATACTACAAAAGATTAGGGGCAATTTTATTAATATGACAAAAATTTAGGGGCCTTTATACTAATTCAAAAATATCAGGATCCTTTTTTATAATTTCGAAAAAAATCAGGGTACTAAAATATAAGTAACTCGTAAATTTTAATTACAATTTAAAGTTTTGTCTCATGATCAAGACCTTCACCCTTAGTAGCTCGGATACAATGATCAAGCCTCATCAGATGCTCTGGGGATGCAGAAACTATAACATAGGGGCTATATATGCTGAAGGATTTTGTTTGGTTCATGTTTTTGAATATGTTAGAATATGCTTTTGCATTTTGATGATGTAAACCATTTTGTATGCATTCTTTGTTGAATGAAAGTACCAATTATCAAAATAAAAAATAAAAAAATTTGTCTCATACTTCTTAGATAAATTATATCATAGGAACTTGATATTTAAACATTATCACTTGTTAGAGAAATTTAGAGGTTTTTTTAGCATATGAAGTTAAGATCATACTGCAGAATTGCAAGTTAAAACGTAATTATATAATTAATTGTTTCAAGTTTTTTAATTAATCGAGTTTGATCATTCTATATTCCAGGGCTTTGGTCAAATTGGATCATGTAGTATTCTAGTCATGTCCAGTTTCGAGTCGATTCAATATGGGTATTAGTTGGTTAAAGCATATGGTGTTGAAGTTATATCCGCTTTTGGGTTAATTAGATGGGTTCATTCTAAGATTTGGGTTAGGGTTGGGTTTGAATTTGGGTAGGGCGATTTACGGCTCGAATCATCTTGGTTTCAGGTTAATAAGGTTAGATAGCTCCTATATATGGTCAAGTCAATTAGATTGGACTGAATCGTGTCAAGTCATCTTAGTTACAATCAACTCAAGGCATAAGGTCATTTCGGTTGTATTATATCTGATTTTGGAGTAATTTCATTGGGTCCCGTTTAAGTCAGACTTGAATCAGTTAGTGTCAATTTATATTTAAATCATCTACAATTTTGCACATATCAATTTGGGTACTTTCAATTTTGAGTTAGACCGGGTCTGGCTGAGGTCATGTCATATCATTTTGGGTTCAAATACTCAAATACAATCATTTTGAGTTTTGAGTAAAGATTGGGTCCAGCGTTCCTATTTGAAGTCATTTTGGGTTTCTATATTTATAACTGAGTTGCAACATTCAGGGCTTCATATCAGTAAAGTTAATAAAGAATTACAATTCGCAATTAAGAACTTAAACTCTATGCTTTTTAATTAAAACCCAATTAAATGGAATTGGACAGTGGAATTGTAATTATAATTAATGAAGCCGGAAAAAAAAAAAAAAGGAATTATGGCCCTCAATTTTAGCCTCACCCTTGGCCCTAAACCACATTCAAAATTCATACATCAAATAGGATCCAATAAAATTTATATCACTTGGATACTCTATCCAATTTTACTAATAAGTTAATTAATCAATTTAATCAATAAAAAAATATATAATGAACTCATTGTTACATGATCTGAAATTAATTAATTACATGGCATAATGGAAAACTGACTCGTGGTAAAAAGGAAGCATTTAAAAGTTGATGTTGTATAGCTAACAACAAAAGTAACAAGTTAGAAAGTGTTGCCTATTACTGCAACACTCAACTAACCGTTACCTTTAATTGAGCAAATGCAACGATTTCTCACTTCCGTTGCCTTCAACATCAAAGGCAATGGTTTTGGAACCGCTGCCATGAGATTTATACATCAAATTTGAGGATGAAGGCAACAACATAGAAAGTGTTGCCTTTGACTAGTTTAGGCAACACTTTTTACTACCGTTGCAAATTTTCCATTGCCTATGTCAATTTATGTTGTAGGGCTGATCTATTGATACTTTAATTTAGTTTTCAATTTCATTAATTTAGTTAACCAACCGCGTTTCAAACAAAAACCCAATTTTAACTGCTCGATAATTATTAAATCTAATTTTATTCCAATTCACTATGGATATGACATCTGTATACCCGACTTAGCTACCACGAACTCGTGTGTTTGCAAGTGCATGGTTTTAAACACACTTCTAAAACTGCATCAAGTTCTAGGACTTAAGGTACCGAGTAAAGAGAGCTCCTTAGGCCTAATGAAATTGAGTACTGCCTCAGACATGTTCAAAAATATTTTCACTAGTGATTCCTGCTACCACATGCTTGATTGAATTTTCTCAATCTTCAGTTAGTTTGGACTGAAACTTGATTGAGGACAAGCAAGGATTAGGTTTGGGGTTATGATGTGTCTTATATTTTATATCTTTTATACCCCATGTCTATGAAATTTTAGGTTATTGCATGTGTGTTATGGTATAATCTTTATATGTTTAAGCTTGATACGTTTCAAAGCAAGGACATTTTGAAAAGCATTGAAGAACGAGCTGAAATGGACAAATTCAAAGACTACGTTGAGAAATCTGACAACGTGTGAAAAACGAACCCATTGGGTCAAGATTTAGTTGATAAAAGTCTTCCCTTTGGTGTACGGATTGACCAAGCATTTGCGCAATATTCTGTTAAGCTTAAAATGAGCAAAAGGTTAAAGAGAATTCATGACCTAATAATAATATCCAATCCCACGTATGGTACCACTAGGATCATGTATATCTCTTCAAGAGGTTTGTTTTGATATAAAGTTTGTCCTGTAATGCCTTACGATTCAAACCTTATGTGTGTTTTAAATTAACTGCACAAGCTGCCAAAATAGAGGCCGATCGATCTTCCGTTTTTCCAATCAATCCGCCGCCTACACAAGCATACCTAGAGAACGCCATACCTATAAAAAAAGGAGGAGGACCTAATTTTCCCAACTCTTTGCTCTCCTTTCACCTCTTCTCCCTCCTCAACCCTCCAAGAGGGACCCGATTCTCATGAAGGTCGAAGCACAAGTCGTTAGAGTACGGGAGGAATCGAAGCAAGAGTCAAGTCAACATGGATCGAGGGACTTTATCAATTCATGAGATTTATTTCCCTTTTCTCTTTTTCCCTTTTGAATTAGTGGTTTGTAAAACTCTCATGGAGAAGTAAACTCATAGTTTCGGGATGAAGGATGGGTAGCTGACTAAATCCCGAATTTAAGTTTTATGTGCGATATTGACTTTTGTTATACTACTTCCGCACCTCTGTGGAGAGTTTTATATTTTAGATTGGTTTTTCTTTTATGTGCTTGTAGCAACGATTTAATTTACCAATTTATTTACTTGTTATCTTATGCTTCTAGCCTAGACTATAATATAATATTTGTTTCATGATTGGTTAGGGTTGAGGTTATACCCAACTCTGAATACAATTTTTTACATAAATTAATATTTAATTAGGAGTGACAAAAAAATTGTTAGTGTTATTGAGATAATCCATACTATACCTAGAGTGATAAGATGGGCTATGCCCTTAGACTAGTTCATTATCCTAAACCCTAACTTAAGTATTAATCGGGGTTCAACATAAAATTAGGCATGATAAAGAAATTTAGTGGTGCGTTTGAGATAAATCATACTACACTTAGAGTGATAAGATGGATTATGCCCTCAAACTAGTTCATTATCATAAGCCCTAGTTTAATGTTAATCTAGGTTTAAAGCTTGCAGCCTAAACCTATTGTGATGAATTATAATGAAGGGATCCTATTTAGGCTAACCTGAATTCATACCCTAAACTATCTGTGATATATAGATAGTTTAGTTTAGTTTTCAATTTCATTAACTTATTTAACCAATGACATTTCAAACAGAAACCCCGATTTTAACTGCTTGATAATTATTGAATCTAACTCTATTCCGATTCCCTTTAGATACGACACCTGTATACTAGCTATCAAGAAGTTGTACGCTTGCAAGTACAAACTTTTAAACACACTTCTAAAACTGCATCAAGTGTTTGGGCTCAAGGCACCGAGTAAAGAGAACTCCTCAGACCTAATGAAATTGAGTACAACCTCAGAAATATTCAAAAATATTTTTCACTGGTGAATCCTGCTACCGCATGCTTGATTGAATTATTTCCGTCTTCAGCTAGTTTGGACTAAATCGTAATTGAGGACAAGCAAGGTTTAGGTTTGGGGATGTGATGTATCTTATATTTTATATCTATTATACCCCATTTCTATGAAATTTTCGGCTATTGTACGTGAATTATGGTATAATCTTTATATATAGGCTTGATACGTCTTAAAGCAAGGACATTTTGAAAAGTAGTGAAGAACGAGCTAAATTGGACAAGTCCGAAGACTAAGTTAAGAAACCTGACCCTGTGTAGAAAATGAACCCATTGGGTCAAGATTCGGTTGATAAAAGTCTGTCCTTTAGTGCATGGATCAATCGGCCAAGCATTTGCGCACTCTGTTAAACTCAAACGAGCAAAAGGTTAAAGAGAATTCATGACCCAATAATATCCAATCCCACTTACGGCACTACTAGGACCATGTAGATCCCTTTAAGAGCTTTGTTTTTTTGTAACATTTGACCCATAACTCCTTATGAATACACGCTTTGTAAATTAACTGCACAAGCTGCCAAAATTGCAGCTGATGAATATGCCTTTTTGCTGATCGAT